>OU862885.1:2496003-4987007 GCA_917880725.1 Selenia dentaria | reverse complement strand
AAATTTCAAGCTAAATAGTTATTAAAATATATTTTCCTTCATTTCTATCTTTCTCTGGTCTGCTATTGGTTCCAAACAATGTGATCGCAAGACAAAGTACTTCCGTTTCACCTGTCACCAGCTCCTAACCCTAAGGGCAGTCCCGACAACTCAATAAATCTGTTCGGGTCTCGGTAGGACTGTTGTAATTCCCTCGAATTTCACGTAAAGAATGCCCCTAGGGCAGAGGAGGTGTGTGTCAGTCTTAATAGGGATAGGGACGATGGCGACGTTGGTTTTATCAGGTTGATGCTGTAAATGGGCATGTTGGGCTTGTTTTTACAAGAAGCCCAATCGGAAGGTAAAGCGCCCGCAGCGGATCTAAGATAGATATTTGTAACTGTCCAATTACATTCTGCCTTCGGGAGATTATTTTTTTTCTATTTTTTGGTATCACACGGGAAAGAGAATGAACATTAAAATAGAAGCCTGCGCAGGCATTCAGTACTCTTTGTACAAGGCGCGCTGTTCTAGTAGACACGGACCATAGACAATATCGGCATGATTAAACTTAAGTAAAACTAGAGACTAATGAAAATAATAACTATTAATTATTAATAATAATTAGACTATATTCTTAGATCAACAGTAAAGTAGGTCTAGCATTGTAAAGTAAATTCAACCAATTATATATATAAACGAGGAGATACGCCTTACTGCGGCGACATCAACACAAGCTAGTTGTCTTGAGTGAACTTAGTTCCAGCCTGTCTGGCAACGACGCAGCGCGTATTTAACATTTAGCAAAAAATGCCTTTGTGTTCAGAGACTGCAGAACATATACTGGGACGAGTGTAAAAAAGCAAGAATGATTTATCTTTTCATTTGTAAGTATTGTTTTTCTATTTTATCTATCAAAAATGGGAAATCAATAATTGTATTTTAATTTAAATTAACTACTGCAATGTTGCCGCTTCACCACCCACGCGAACGAAACAAGTAGCGAGCGACAGAGAGAACGAGGCTGTCATTGATCCCTTTCTGACAACTAGGATTCATATATTCTTCATATAGTCTCTTCATTCATATATTATCTTCGTGTTCTTTTAATCTTGTCAGTGTAGTTAATGTCTTTGTGCGAGTTGTGTACTATAGCTAGAGATAGGTAGGTATAGCATAAAACATATGCCTCCCACAGAAATTTCCAAAAATACCGGTGGAAGCGGCCTGCATCCTACGTCGTCCTGCTACCTTTGTCAGGTCGTCAGTCCACCTTGTCGTGGTCTCCACTCCATAATCTTTCGGCCCCATCGGCCATCTGTTCTGCGTGCTATGTGCCCTGCCCACTGCCACTTCAACTGACGTATCTTCTGGGCTATCTCGGTAACTTTAGTTCGTCTACGGATCTCCTCATTTCTGATTCGATCACGTAGAGAAACCCCGAGCATAGCCCTCTCCATAGCTCGTTGTGAGACTTCGAGGTTGCTTATGAGGTCCATAGTAAGAGACCACGTTTCAGTGCCATATGTTATCAATGGTAACACACATTGATCAAAGACTTTTGTCTTGAGGCACTGAGGTATTTTTGACGAGAAGACTTCTTGAAGTTTCCGGAATGCTGCCAAGCCGAGTTGGATTCGACGATTGACCTTTTTCTCGAACCTGGACCTGCCTTGTTTGAATAGTAGTTGTTACACAGAAATATAAAAAAATGTATGAGTGAGTGGTAATAAATAATAAGAATACGTACGTAAAATAACCAATGTCCTACGTTAGGTGGACCCCATGCTTCTGCCATCTCCTAATCACATAAAAAGTATAAGGGCGTTAGGCTATCGCGCTTGTAATCTTAACTCTTCACACTTGAAGTTGATTGATGCACCAAACTCGGCACAATCTATTATTTAAACTCATAAATCTTAAGTGTGGGCCAAAAAGCAATTTCAGCCGCGTAACGCAATGGACCCCAATCTTGGCTGACGATGCAGAGACACGATACAAAATTTGTCTTTCTTTACTACTATGCCATTTATCACCATCACGTCAGATGGCAACGGTCATACTGGTCGAGTCAGTGTCGAAACTCTCACATTTGACAACTTCTGTTCGCAGCTCAGCCGTGCGATTATCTAATGATTCGTCGATGCGCTCGTCGACGAGCTCACCGATGTCAAATACTTTGTGAGATATCGCCCTTGCAATAAGGTTGATTTTCCAACGTTTCTTGTCATCTTCATTTGTTTCTTCGGATGTTGTCAAAGATGCAACGATGTTTGCTCTTAGAGAATCGCACGGGTGAGGACTTATTGGTATGACCATTCAAACAATTTGTATGTTTATCTACTCTGATACTATAATACAAAGATTATAAAACTGAAAACAAAATTCTTATGACAAACATTACGTACAGGCCAAAAAAAAATAAAAATAAAGTTTAATTACGAAACAGGTCTTGTTTGGACACCTGTAACATAATATAACTTTTTAATCATAACGATACACCTATACAACCTCCAACTGGAACAAGGAGCTTGAACCTCTACTTTAAAAAAAAAAACGCAGCACGCATGCGCAATCGATGTTTGCGCATTGGCGCCAACACTTGACATTTAAAAAATCTTTTCAATATTTACACAAAGTTTGGTTTTGTTTGTAAAATACAAAGGTTTTTGTGTAAAAACATGTCTGAAAGCGGGTATAGTGGTGATTGTACACCACCAGACATTCTGGAAGCTGCGTCAAACATGACCACGAACCTGTTGCCGGCGAAATCTAGGAGCAACTATAATAAATGTTACCACGAATTCATGGAATGGAAAATGAATAAAAATGCTATATCACTTTCTGAAAATGTGTTGTTAGCGTACTTTCAAGAGTTATCTGAAAAATATAAAGTGTCAAGTATGTGGGTTAAATACTTCATGATTAAAAGTACACTCAATATTTACAACGAAGTTGACATAACTAAATAGAGCAAGCTGATTGCATTTTTGAAACGAAACTCACAAGGATATAAAGGGAAAAAATCCAAGACTTTTACAGCAGAGCAGATAAATAAGTTCTTAAATGAATCCCCAGACACATTATATCTCTTCACAAAGGTATTTTAGTTGTTTATCAGTTAACCATGTACATTTTTTTTGTTAATATTGAGTTATTTTACTGTAATATATATATGAGTTGTTACAGATTGCACTAATTTTTGGTATAATGGGTGCTTGCTGACGGCAAGAGTTATACTTTGAATTAAATGGCAACATATAATTCAAAGATGTTGAAGTCTTCGAAACTACACTTTTGATCAAAATAAGTAAAACTAAAACCAAGACGGACCGCTCTTTTAACATTACTGGGAAATATTATGAACAATGCAAAAAATACATAAAGCTACGACCAACTGAGTGCAGCAATCCCAGTTTTTTTCTAAACTATATTGACGGAAAATGCACGACGCAGAGAGTTGGCATTAACAAATTTGAAGCTCTAGGCAAAGTTATTGACAGCTATCTTCAGCTTACCGACCCCGAATTGTACACAGGACACTGCTTTCGCCGAACATCTGCGACCAATCTGCACTAAAGCGACACGGTGGTTGGAAGTCAACGACAGTTGCAGAAGACTATATAGATGATTCAATGACTAACAAGATCGCTATATCCAATTCAATACTTAACAGTATTGAAAATAACAGAAATGAGGTCAACATTAACATACCCTCTCCGAGTACCTCCAATAACGCTTCCTGTCCGGTTCAAATTCATTTTCATAATTGTAATATTCAGAACATCAATAATTATTACAAGTAAAAATAAATTTGTTGTTATATTCAGCGTTTTATTTGCAATATTGTTTTACGTATTATAGTATGAGAGTAGATAAAGTAGTGTATAACACTGTACATAACTTGGTCTTATAACACTCGTGTGATACTATAAAAAAACTCGCCTACGGCTCGTTTTTTTAAAACACGCTCATGTTATAAGAACCCTTATTATGCAACAGTATCATAATCTACTATAATTATATTTGTATATCTGCAAGGAATGATCGCGAAATCAATACAATTTTTATAATAAACATATTATTTATTTTAATTTATTTTAATATATTTATACAATTAAACACGTTACAGTATTTATGTCGTATAAAGTAATATAATAATACCGAAATTGTATATGGTTGCGATTGCCCTTGCCGACACTCAGAAAACGAGTTTCCGCACTACATTACTGATTATTGTATTTTAAGTTAAATAAATGCAAGTTTAATATTAAGTTACAAATTTAATATTATTTCTTCAGAAGATTGCATAGCTAGTACTTTCCATGCTAAAAGAGAAAACTCTTTTCTACCTCTTAACATTGTCCGATTTCAGTGATTTTATTTTCAGGTAATCATCACATTGCTTATTATGCCCGTACGTTTTGATTTTTTCAGTTTTTTTAAGTTCTAAGAAAGGTGGTGTGGTGTTAAAAGGTAGAAAAGAGTTTTCTCTTTTAGTACGGAAAGTACTAGCTATGCAATCCTCTTAACTCAGTCAAATTGAAGTCAAGTCTTTTTGAGAGTTATCCCAGATATTTCGTGCATCGTGCATATTCAAGCTGAAAGTTCATGAGTCAAGATTCAAAAGTAGTTACTTTTGACAAACGTCAAAACTGTCAAATGAAGAGTTTATGCAGAAGCTTGTAAGGTGCTCGGCTCATCGGTTCTGGCTTTGTCTATACCACCAAAATCAACTCATAAGTACATAAGTAAAATTGACTGTAATAATTAGAAGTCATATTCAGCGAGTTGACTTCCGGTCTTGACATGGTTTTAAATATAAGCGGTTAGAAGCGGCATGCATCCAACGTCGTCCTTGGACCTTTATCAGGTCGTCTGTCCGCCTTGTCGGTGGACGACATACGCTACGCTTGCCGATCCATGGTCTCCACTCAAGAATCATCCAGCGGCATTCTGTTCTATGTGGCCTGCCCGCTGCCACTTCAACCGGCTTATTCTTGTATCTTATTAACCAGCCGACTCTCAATTCAGTTCAGTCAACAGTAATTGTGCCGTAGGCCTACGGTCTACGTCTACGGTGCCGGTCTACGGAATAATCGATTTCCTGGAATTGAAAGTCCAGGCAATATTATGGTTTTATTATTGAAATGCTGTTGATTATTAATACATGTAATAAAAGTATGAGTGAGTATTCACATGTATATACATGTATAAAACTATGATCTGTACATCAAATATTAAAAAAAAATGTGATGTACTTTGTTATCGATATAGAAGTCAAAAATATACAATTTTCATTTTTTGTCCATCTGTCTGTCTGTTTATTCATACACTTCTACATTACTCTGAAACTCCGAGACAGATTTTGATGGAACCTTATACAGTGATATCTAATATTATAATGTAACACAACGAAAGGGTTTTTCTGTAATAAGGGATAAAAGTAAAAAAAAATAGTAATATAACTAAAACTGGCACTGAAACGTGGTCTCTTACTATGGGCCTCATAGATAAGCTCAAAGTCGCACAACGAGCTATGGAGAGGGCTATGCTCGGGGTTTCTCTACGTGATCGAATCAGAAATGAGGAGATCCGTAGAAGAACGAAAGTCAACGACATAGCTCAGAAGATTAGCCAGTTGAAGTGGCAGTGGGCAGGGCACATAGCACGCAAAACAGATGGCCGATGGGGCCGAAAGGTTCTGGAGTGGACCACGGACCGGCAAGCGCAGCGTAGGTCGTCCACCGACACGGTGGACAGACGACCTGATGAAGGTCGCAGGACGACGTTGGATGCAGGCCGCTTCCAACCGGTCCAATTAAAAAACTATGAGGGAGGCGTATGTTCAGCAGTGGACGTCCTATGGCTGAGATGATGATGATGATGATGACGCCATTATGGTAAGAATACGGAGCTACGCGTTGTTTAAATATAAGACCTATATACCAAACTGTATTCGAGCAATAAATTGAATTTTGATTTTGATTTTGATTTTGATTTTGATGAATATAACTAATTGGCGTATTTTCCAGTAATATTCTCTGTTCACTAGTTGAAATGTTTACTTAAATTCTAATCCATATTTCATCCCTCTATTAAATCAGAGAGCTATAATAGACCGTGTTGAAGACTAGGTTTTATATGTAAAATAATAACGTCGAAAAGGTACTTAACAAGAAAATAATTTAATATAATTAAGA
Source organism: Selenia dentaria (assembly GCA_917880725.1). Taxonomy (NCBI): domain Eukaryota; kingdom Metazoa; phylum Arthropoda; class Insecta; order Lepidoptera; family Geometridae; genus Selenia; species Selenia dentaria. The sequence goes on along the minus strand of OU862885.1, from coordinate 4,980,825 downwards.
TAATATAATAATTAAGAACATATGTAACACGTACTTTTTATTTTTAAAAACTACTTCTAGAGAGTGAGCAGTGACAATATTTGTGTAAGTGAGAGTATTTCAGTGGCGATTTATTCAAACCCTGATAAAAATAAATATGAAATATATGTTATTTTCTACCAACTTCCAAAAAGGAGGAGGTACTCAATTCGACTGTACTTTTTTATTTTTTAAGCTATTGCATAGCTTCTATAGCGGGCCTTGAGCGTGGAGACCGAATCCAGAAATTCCGTAACGAAAATAACCTAACACCGCCCCCCCCCCCCACTCCGACTCCATCTATCGATGAACAACAGAACTTTTAATGACTTTTTAAGCTATTGCATAGCTTCTATCGCGGACATTGAGCGTGGAGACCGAATCCAGTAATTCCGTAACGAAATAACCTAACACCCCCCACTCCCCACTCACTTTTTGAAATATCACGCTTGTATTTTTAGTTCAATAACTCGCCTCTAGATGGCATTGGTTAAATAATTATAATTGCATTAGTTGATTTGACATCTATCGATGAATAGCAGAACTTTTAATGACTTTTTGAAATATCACGCTTGTCTCTTTAGTTCAGCAACTCGCCTCTAGATGGCATTGGTTAAATAATATAATTGCATAAGTTGATAAAAATAGCTATGCAATAGCTTTACCGCGGCAGTCTCCGAGTGCCACACGTCTTTTTCATTTTTGTTACCTCTTTACTTTCGATAGGGTGAACCGATTCTCAAAATTCTTTTTTGTTTGAAAGCTGGTGCTTGTGGTCCCATTTAAATTTCATTAAATTCGTTCGATTAGTTTTTGAGTTACACTCCAATAACTGAATAGAATGGAAGTTGGTATTAAATTTTTCAAATTGCACTTGTTAAGTACAACATCGACGAGCAGACGAGCTCCTGGTCAAACTCTGGCTGGTACTGCCATTTTCATGAACAGCCGTAGCCTTTACCTGGATAATGCATAATATATATATTATGATAATGGTTCATCGAAGTGACTCCCTTGCCTGATGGAAAGCGAAGATGGAATCAATAAGCGATGACCGTTAGTGCAACCGTAGGCTGCACTAATCGCCACCCTTATGATGACCTGAGAGATGCTTTTTCACGCCCCGCTTGAAAGACCCAGGGTCATAGCTGTTTGGAAATAAAATTATTATTATTATAAATACCTACGCCAGCAGAGCATTCCACAATTTACTTACACGACAGATGTAGGAACTGCTAAACTTTTTGATTCGTGGTAAGAAGTTTTGAAAAGTATATGGATGCAATGCTATGCCAGAATGAGTAGTTCGGGATCGGAATGGTGAGGAAGGAATAAGATGAACCAACCGGTTAAATAGGCTTAAAAAAGCTATAGTTCTACTCTTTGTAGGAGTTCTAGGTGTTGAGTGACTTCAGCGTCTCCAATAATGCGGACATCGCGACGTTGGAGTCTGTCGAGAGCATCCATAAGGTACTTAGCAGATCCATCCCATAGGTGGCAACAATATTCAATACATGGGCGCACCTGAGTTTTATAAAGAAGGCAACGCTGATCAGGAGTAAAGAATCGTCTCGCTCTGTCAGGACTCCGAGTTTGCGGGAAGCTAACTTGATAATACTCTCGATGTAGTCACGCTGGTTCAGGTCACTACGGTTGTCCATGCCAAGGATGCCAAGGATCACACTGTACATTTTATTATTGTGTACCTAAGTTATACAATAGTAAACCATGACAAATAGCGATTCCTTCAAAACACATCCCAATCCACTCCTCGTGGAATCGACTCTCATTCCCAACCCGAGACAATACTCGTAAAATAAAGTGTGTCAAGATCCGCCATCGCTGGCAATACCTTATCTAAATTTTGTAAGGGCTTTGCAAAGAGGGCCCTTCTATGTGGCCCGTCTTATAAAGGACCGGAACCGGATGTGATCTATCAAGCGTAGCTACCTGTAGATCTTCGAGAATTTTCTGTGTGAATAGAACGATTTGAGGGAGATGCTTTTAGGTTTGGCGGAAACTAACCTACATGGACTTCGTGAAACTAAACTCAGACCTTTAGAAATTACTACAATATTAAACTATAAGTTTTTTTATATTAGTTTGAGATAGAAATTGCTTCCTCGGATGTGGGTTGAAAACCGAGCCTTCTATCTGCAATATAAAAGGCATCAACTGCCGACATGTTTGATTGTTGCTACAGCGGTATTATTATAGTCCAGTCAAATTAGGATAAAGTATGGACATAATTGTTACACTATTAGATTCTTCTGGAATCGTTAGGAAACACAGTTAGGAGTATCTCCTCTGTTTGCACCGTTTCTAGCACTTACGAAACCATGTTAAAAATCAGGTATAAACTTTGCAGGGCCGTTAATTAGAAAAATTCAAAGAAGTTGTATTATTTTATTGTATTTATGAATATAGGCTTGTTATTGTATAGTGACTGAAGCGACTGACTGACTGAAGCGCTCGTAGCGGAGCTGGACTTCGCGATCGTAACCGATCAACAAGTTTAGCAACACTTAAAAAAGTAAAGTAGTCGTACTAAGAGCTAGGGTATATATCGATTGGGACTCACCCGGTAATGACTTCTTCAATTGCAGATCCTGCGTATGGGACGCGGGTTGAGGGCTGATCCTGTGGGGCCTACGATTATGTGTATATTATAGTTTTGGTACCACGTGAGAGCCAGTGAGCTGTCAGTGTGTGCCAGTGAGGTCAGGACTTGGACGGGTATCCAAGTCCTGACCGATAGCGACATTAATCAACTGAGTGCTTCCGTGCTTCGGAGCGCACATTAAGCCGTCAGTCCCGGTTGTTTTTCTTAGGACAACAATCGATAGGCTATGTCGAAGGCCTTCGGGTGGCCTGAAAAGTTCAACATGGGTTGGCCACTAACCTACCTACCAAGTCGCACTGGGCCCGCGTGGTGGATTATGGCCCAACTCCTCTCTCTGAGAGGAAGGCTCGAGTCCCAGCAGTGGGAACAAAATGGGCTGATTATGATAATGATGTATAGTGACAGCGTGAACAAAGTCGTGCGACATTACGGAATATTTGTTATTGTTTTTTTTTCATTTGCAGATCTAGGAAAAATCCGAAATACGGTGCAAACTTACAATTAAGTATTTACTATCGTCATAAACGTTTAGTGAAATTTGCACCAATGTGCAAGCTACGGATCATATCTTTTCAACCAACTTCCAAAAAAGGAGGATGTTCTCAAGTCGACGTGTATATTTTTATATGTATGATCACCCATAACTTTTTACAGAGTAGTCCGAATTTGATAATGCCAGTAGATTGGACTGCCCGTATATCCAGCATGGTTGCGGTAGGCATGTCGCACTTCTAATGCCGATAAGAAAATTATAATTTGTTAGTTAAGATTTTTTATTTTTGTTTTTTGGTATATATTATTATTTCTTTAATTCAAAACAAAATCTTGGATTTCATCCGGTCCTTTACAAAGGCATAAGTGTGGGCTGTAGCCAACACTTAAAGGCCTGTTTGGTATAAAAATACAAAGGAGTATAAAAACGAAAAAATGTTGGATGAAGGGTAACATGGTACTTATAACTATTACAAATATGGGTAAAATGGCCAGACTATTGATATGAACTTATTAGTAATAAGGAAGATAGTGGGCTATGGAAGAGACTACGGCACCTGCCAATTTTAGTCTCATGTTAAAATATTTAGGCAGGTGGTGACTTGGCACCCACTAAACGGGCCCCCCATAAGGGCCACCATCAATGGTGACAAAAGGGGCAACGTTGGTGTGGATGGCTAAAGGGTGTCGAGAGGTGTGCTGCGGTTTCACTAGAGCGCTACTACCGGCGTTACGCCCTTGGAGTATATATATATATATACCCTTACCTTAACACTTCCACCCTTGGAGCTTTTTGTTACTTGCTCTTGCGGCTCCACCCCCAGACGGTTATTATTATTATTATTTTTATTCAACCAATTTCACGGGTTTCACCCGGTCCTTTACAAAGGCATAAGTGGGGCTGTAGCCAACACTTAGAGGCCTGTTTGGTATAAAAATACAATGTAGTATAAAAACAGAAACATTTTGGATGGAAGGTTACAGGTTATCTATTACAAAAATGGGTAAAATGGCATGGTTATTGATATGTACTTATTAGTGATACGGGAGATAGTGGGCTATGGTCGAGACTACGGCACCTGCCAATTTCAGTCTCATCTTAAAATATTTAGGCAGGTGGTGACTTGCCACTCACTAAACGGGCCCCCCATAAAAGCCACCATCAATGGTGACAAAAGGGCAACGTTGGTGTGAATGGCTAAAGGGTGTCGAGAGGTGTGCTGCGGTTTCACTAGAGCGCTACTACCGGCGTTATGCCCTTTAACACTTCTACCCTTGGAGCTTTTTGTTACTTGCTCTTGCGTCTCCACCCCCAGACAGCCAATAAAGGCAAGCCGGGGGTCAGGGGTCTCATTTAGCCCCAGGGAGAATCAGGGTCCACGGTGTCGCCACTCACCGACGGCTCGCCACAAAGCCGCCCCTGCGGTATTATTATTATTATTCACATTATTTATTTCCTTTTCTTAAAATTACATTTTTTACAATATTTCTATATACAATAAAAATAATAAATAAAAAACATTGTAAAAAACCTAATCCTAGATTGCCATCGGCAGCGGGGCATGACCCAAACTACCAGTGGTTAGGGCTGCAGACTGAGGAACCTCCTGACAATACGTGCCGTGTCAAGAAGTACTGCCTTCTGTATCTGTCCCTTGATCCAACCGTCTAGCGAAAGCCTCTTAAGATGTCGGTCGAGGCTTTTTGCTATAAGGCCGTTTGCTGAAACTACTATCGGAACAATTATTGTCGAATCAACATCCCACATGGCGGTCACCTCATGAGCTAAGTCAAGGTACTTGCTAAGCTTGTCCTTCTCAGCCTTCACGAGGTTCTCATCATGAGGAATGGTGACGTCAACAAGCATTACCCGGCGCTGAGATCGATCGATCACCACGATGTCAGGCTTATTGGCAACAATAGTCCTGTCCGTGATTATAGATCGATCCCAATAGAGCGTAGCACGACCGTTTTCAAGAACAGGCGTAGGTGCGTACTTATAGTACGGCACCTCAGACTCAATAAGGTCATATTGAAGGGCAAGTTGCTGGTGAATAATCCTGGCTACTTGGTTATGTCTGTGCAAGTACTCTCCATTAGCAAGATGAGAACAACCGGAAATAATATGTCTGAGTGACTCTCCGGGACGGCGGCATGCTCGACAAATGTCGACCGTACCGTCTTTCAGAATATATTTCCGGTAGTTATTCGTCTTGATAACTTCGTCAGTAATAGCACAAACAAAACCCTCAGTTTCACCAAAGAGATCACCGAAACGCAGCCAGTTCACTGAGGCGAGCGGGTCCACGTCAGGCCTTGTTAGGGCCTTGTAGAACCGTCCGTGTAGCTCTTTGCCCTTCCATACGTCTCTACGGTCTTCGATGCTTAGCACCACTGGTTTACGCCAGTTCTCGTTTGCCAAGGAGAGAGGTGTGAGGCTCCTATCAACTGCTATGACATCGCGATGTATCCCACACTCGGTGTTACGGAAATACTCCCGGAGACTGGACACCTCACAGTTGTGGAGGTTCTTGGCATTTAGGAAGCCACGACCCCCCCACTTCCGTGGGATGTATAGCCTCATAACAGACGAGCGTGGATGTAGCATGCGATGTGTTGTAAGCAATTGACGGACCCGCCTATCCAGGGCGTCAAGTTCAGTCTGAGTCCATCTTAGTATGCCAAAGGAGTATATGAGTAGGGGCATCACCCAACTATTGAAGGCGCGCGTCTTGTTGCCGCCCGACAAAAGACTGTTAAGAACTTTTGTTAAGCGGTAGAAGAAACGCTCCTTCACTGTCTGCTTAATGTCCCTATCCATGATACCCAATGACTGTGACATACCAAGATACTTATAGGTTTCAACTTCAGAAAGACATGTGAGAGTAATTGTCTCGGAAAGTTGTAAATTTGAAGAATTCACAACCTTTCCCCGTTGTACATCCATGACCGCACACTTATCTACACCAAACTCCATCCTGATAGAATCACTGAAAGATTCAGTAATTTTCAAAAGATCCATCAAGTCTTGGCGATTCGTTGCAAATAGCTTGAGATCATCCATATACAATAGATGTGAAATTATCTCACCCTCTCTTCGAAGTCGGTAGCCTAGTTTTGAATCCATCAACAAAGTGCTGAGAGGATTCAACGCTAGACAAAACCACAAAGGACTGAGACTGTCACCCTGGAATATACCTCGTTCGATCCTTATGAAGTCCTGTGACCCAGAGACGCTCTCACGATCTCCTGGTTGACGAAGAACTGTGGTCCAATGTCTCACGCATGTGCTTAAGAATGATCTCAGAGTTATATTGATTTTATATAACTCTAATATCCTCTCTAGCCACGAATGAGGCACTGAATCATAAGCCTTCTTATAGTCAATCCAGGCAGTGGATAGAACCCCCCTGTTTCGCCGGACTTGTTGACAAATGGTCATGTCTGTGAGGAGGAGCTCTTTAGTACCACGGGACCCAACCCGACATCCATTCTGAGCAGGAGCCAAAATGTTATTCACAACAATGTGCGAATAAATTTTTGTTCGCAGAATAGATGTAAGGAGCTTGTATAGCGTAGGCAAGCACGTGATGGGTCTGTAATTCTTCGCTTCCGTGGTACTACCGGACTTATAGAGCAGGAAGGTGACACCAGTTGTCAAGAAATTGGGAAGGGAACCACGTTCAATGGCTTCTTGGAATTGTATTGCCAAGCACTCGTGTGAGCATCGAATCCATTTTAGCCAAAAATTGTGCAATCCGTCTGGTCCAGGGCTTTTCCAGTTCGGGGTCTTACGAATAGCACAACTAACGTCTATGGGGCTGATGTTCACAGCCTCCATGGGTTCGATGGATTCACATGAGCTCTCGACAATATTCATCCAATCGCCCTCCGTGTGTTCAATGGGCAGCGACCAGATGCCACGCCAAAAGTTTGTCATGGTGTCGGCATCCGGTAGCCGTCCATCATTCACTCGTTGGTCAGTTCCTTCCCATTTTCTATATACCTTTCTTTGATCACTTTGGAAAAGGCGATTTTGTTGGTATCTATTCACACGTTCTCTGTAACGGCGAATGCGGTTTGCCCACGCATAGATTTTCTGTTTCAAAAAGTCTATACGCTCCGTGACACAAGTCATATACTCCTGGGGTCTGATGCCAGTCCCAGCAAAAGCTTGGTTCACGAAGCGTATGACTCGAGGGCGTTTGTTTGTTTTTTTTTTTTTTTTTTTTTTTTTATTATTATTCACATTATTTATTTATTTTTCTTAAAATTACATTTTTTACAATATTTCTATATAAAATAAAAACATTATAAAAAACCTAATCCTAGATTGCCATCGGCAGTGGAGCATGACCCAAACTACCGGTGGTTAGGGCTGCAGACTGAGGAACCTCCTGACAATACGTGCCGTGTCAAGGAGTACTGCCTTCTGTATCTGGCTCTTGATCCAACCGTCTAGCGAGAGCCTCTTAAGATGTTGGTCGAGGCTTTTTGCTATAAGGCCGTTTGCTGAAACCACTATCGGAACAATGATCGTCTCGTCAACATCCCACATGGCGGTCACCTCGTGAGCTAAGTCAAGGTACTTCCTGAGCTTGTCCTTCTCGGCCTTCACGAGATTCTCATCATGAGGAATGGTGACGTCAACAAGCATTACCCGGCGCTGAGATCGATCGATCACCACGATGTCAGGCTTATTAGCAACAACAGTCCTGTCCGTGATTATAGATCGATCCCAATAGAGCGTAGCACGACCGTTTTCAAGAACAGGCGTAGGTGCGTACTTATAGTACGGCACCTCAGACTCAATAAGGCCGTATTGAAGTGCAAGTTGCTGGTGAATAATCCTGGCTACTTGGTTATGTCTGTGCAAGTACTCTCCATTAGCAAGATGTGAACAACCGGAAATAATATGTCTGAGTGACTCTCCAGGACGGCGGCATGCCCGACAAATGTCGACCGTACCGTCTTTCAGAATATATTTCCGGTAGTTATTCGTCTTGATAACTTCGTCAGCAATTGCACAGACAAAACCCTCGGTTTCACCAAACAGATCACCGAAACGTAGCCAGTTCACTGACGCGAGCTGGTCTACATCAGGTCCTGTTAGGGCCTTGTAGAATCGTCCGTGCAGCTCTTTGCCCTTCCATACGTCTCTTCGGTCTTCGATGCTTAGCACAACTGGTTTACGCCAGTTCTCGTTTGCCAAGGAGAGAGGCGTGAGGCTCCTATCAACTGCTATGACATCGCGATGTATCCCACACTCGGTGTTACGGAAATACTCTCTGAGACTGGACACCTCACAGTTATGGAGGTTCTTGGCATTGAGGAAGCCACGACCTCCCCCTTTCCGTGGGATGTACAGCCTCATAACAGACGAGCGTGGATGTAGCATGCGATGTTTTGTAAGCATTTGACGGACCCTCCTATCCAGGGCGTCAAGTTCGGTCTGAGTCCATCTTAGTATGCCAAAGGAGTATATGAGTAGGGGCATCACCCAACCATTGAAGGCGCGCGTCTTGTTTCCGCCCGACAAAAGACTATTAAGAACTTTTGTTAAGCGGTAGAAGAAACGCTCCTTCACTGTCTGCTTAATGTCTCTATCCATGATACCCAATGACTGTGACATACCAAGATACTTATAGGTTTCAACTTCAGATAGACATCTGAGAGTAATTGTCTCAGAAAGTTGTAAATTTGAAGAATTTACAACCTTCCCCCGTTGCACATGCATGACCGCACACTTATCTACTCCGAACTCCATCCTGATGGCACTACTGAAAGTTTCAGTAATTTTCAGAAGGTTCATCAGGTCTTGGTGCTTCGGTGCAAACAGCTTGAGATCATCCATATACAGCAGATGAGAAATTATCTCACCATCTTTACGAAGTCGGTAGCCCAGTCTTGAATCCACCAACAAAGTGCTGAGAGGATTCAACGCTAGGCAAAACCACAAAGGACTGAGACTGTCGCCCTGGAATATGCCTCGTTCAATCCTTATGTAGTCCTGTGAACTAGGGACGCTCCCTCGACCTACCGGTTGACAAAGGACTGTGGTCCAATGTCTCATGCATGTGCTTAAGAATGATCTCAGAGTTGCATTGATTTTATACAACTCTAATACCCTCTCTAGCCATGAATGAGGCACTGAATCATAGGCCTTCTTATAGTCAATCCAGGCAGTCGATAGAACCCCCCTTTTTCGCCGGACTTGTTGACATATGGTCATGTCTGTGAGGAGGAGCTCTTTAGTACCACGGGACCCAACCCGACATCCATTCTGAGCAGGAGCCAAAATGTTGTTCGCAACAATGTGCGAATTAATTTTTGTTCGCAGAATAGATGTAAGGAGCTTGTATAGCGTTGGCAAGCACGTGATGGGTCTGTAGTTCTTCGCTTCCGCGGTACTACCGGACTTATAGAGCAAAAAGGTGACACCAGTTGTCAAGAAACTGGGGAGGGAACCATGTTGAAGGGCTTCTTGGTACTGTATTGCCAAGCACTCATGTGAGCATCGAATCCATTTTATCCAAAAGTTGTGCAATCCGTCTGGTCCAGGGCTTTTCCAGTTCGGGGCCTTACGAATAGCACAACTTACGTCTATGGGGCTGATGTTCACAGCCTCCATGGGTTCGATGGATTCACATGAGCGTTCGACAACCGTCATCCAATTGTCCTCCGTGTGTTCAATGGGTAGTGACCAGATGCCACGCCAGAAGCTTGTCATGGTGTCAGCATCCGGCAGCCGCCCATCACTCACACATTGGTCTTTTCCTTCCCATTTTCTGTATACCTTTCTTTGGTCGCTTTGGAAAAGGCGATTTTGTAGGTATCTATCCACACGTTCTCTGTAGCGGCGAATGCGGTTTGCCCACGCATAGATTTTCTGTTTCAAAAAATCTATGCGCTCCGTGACACAAGACATATATTCCTGGGGTCTAATGCTAGTCCCAGCAAAAGCTTGGTTCACAAAGCGCATGATTCGAGGGCGATTGTTGCCCCTGCTGAAGCAGATTAGCTTTGCAATGAGAGTCCTAAATGTAGTGATACGTCTCTCGATCCGTATTTGCCACGCAGGAACACTTGAAGCAGTTCGCGGTGTTCGGTCAGTGTCCGGAAATTTGACACGAGCAACGCGACATGCCGCAATTGCCCCACAATACAGGATCGAGTGAGTATCAGTTAAATCTTTGCTATCGCGTAAATACGGCGCTAGCAAAGCATTTAAGGCTCCCATTAACGCTAGGTTACGTCTATTCGTGGTTAGACGAGGTAAGCGCGGCCTAGAGCTAAGTGTGAATCTATATGTAAAAATCGCGTCATCCAAAGCCCTCCTCAGTTGCTCATTCGCCTGGGTACTTACGGTCATATTCAGGCAATCTTCCTCGTCGACTACAGTATCCGGTCGTATAGTCGTCGATACCGGAACCGATATCGACCCTATGACAGACGGGTCCCGTGTCGAGGACGAGCTTGCATGAATAGGTAGTGTCTCCAGGCGCAGCCGATCAAGTACAGGCTGGTCCAACATTTTACATCGATGAATAGCCCGTACCTGATCCGATAGTCGTTGTGCAGATACAGCCAAAGTCGGTTCAAGGGTCTGAAACAGAGACAACATACGATCACGATACGCAGTCAGGTTGCTTCCTCCATTTGTAGCCCCATAGTAGGCGCGCATGCAGTTCTCATTTATTGACGGAGTCCATCGCATGCGGCGCACTACACCACCGGTAGCGGGGGCCGGGCGCAGAACAGGTTGTCCCGCAGGCCCCAAGCATGCCGGCAGCGGTGGTCGCCCTCGTCGCGCAGTTGGTGGTGGCGGCGATGGTGACTGAGGCCCGCTCTCGTCGCTCGATGCACTCGTGTCACGGGGGGTTCGATACTCCTCATCTGACGACGAGCACGATGTTGACGGGGCAGGCGGTGATGGTGGTCGTGCGCAATTCGTTCCCGCTTTACTTCTTGTGATCATTAGTTATTGTAAATTGTTGTAAATATTGAATGTGATCTTGAGCTAATTTTGACATTGTCATTTGGTTGAAAAAAATTTGTTGTTCATGGATTTTTGTCTATATCTGATGAATTTTTTATGCTTATTGTAACGGAGGCGGTCTTTTTGTAAAATCCAGAGATAAAACTGTACAAAATAGTGAAATTGAGAAAAAAACTGTATTTATAAAATATAGAAAATCACAAGACGTCTATGTTGTCAGCGGTTTTTTTTTTATTTTATTTTTTTTTTTTTTTTTTTTTTTATTTTTTTTTTTTACATTATTATTATTATTATTATTATTGTTCAATTTTATTTTTATGTACTTATGACTTGATTAATTTAATAACAATGCTAACAAAAGATATTTTTTGTAATTTTATTGTTTTTGTTTTATATTTATATTTGATTGTGATTTTTATGTGCTTGATTTTATTTTAATGAGTCACGTTACTTGAAATAAACGATTTTGAAATTTTGAAAATAATTACTTATTTGTTTGGTAGAGTATACTTCTGAGGTGTCCTATTTCAACGTCATAAATTACGCGCCTTTTTTTTGTATGATGTCTCCGTACTAAGAGTTTTCCTACAAATAACGTTCCAAATCCACATCACCTTACGCCCATGGGAGTTTCATACAATATTACAGCCCTGGAATTAATTTGCATTGCTTTACGTCGAGATTGTGTGCTATGTAATTGGATATTTTTAGGATTATTTTGACGGTTGAAGAGGATTGCATACTTGTCCATACTAGAGGAAATAACTCTTTTCTACCTCTTAACGTTGTCCGATTTCAATGATTTTTTTCATGTAATCAGCACATTGTTTACTATGCCCGTGCGTTTTGATTTTTTAAGTATTTCAAATTACTATAAATTTACTTTTTTAGAACTTAAAAAACTGAAAAAGCAACACGTACGGGCATAGTAAACTATGTGTTGATTACATGAAAAAAGTCACTAAAATCGGACAATGGTAAAAGGGGGGAAGGTTTTTATGGAATAGGTTGGCAAACAAGCAAGCGGCTTACCTGATGGTAAGTGATACCGTCGCCCACGGACATCTGCAATACCAGAGGTTTCGAGGATGCCAGCGCGTCAGACCATTTGGCTGTGAGATTACAACGTGGCACTACCATTGAAAAAGGTAGAAAACATTTTTTTAGTATGTACTACTAGCTATGCAACCCCCTTAACTTCCGCAGTAGGAATACACTCGACTATACTAAATATATCTACCTCATAAGTTAAACCCTTAAAATAAGATTACAAACCTTTTTTTGTCAAAGCTAGTATGAAGCCGTGTTCGTTAAACGTCAGTTTTATGGTTACAATCCTAGCTTCTTGACAATATAATCCGCAAAAAGCTTCCTTTCCCATTATTTTCAAAAGCCATGTAAATATTAATCGGGAGTGGCTGTTTTCTCAAACGGTAACCTTCAAGGGTCTTGCGTATTGACCTGAAATGTTAAGGATTTCAATGCTTAACTTTTTGCTATTTTTATGATGAGAATAGACTAAGAGAGAGGGTGATTTAGAGATAACACGAACAAATATTGTCACTATACCTATTATTGGATTGATTCCGGGAATCAGTAGGTACGTGATGGAAAGCACAGCTTACACTCTAGTGGTTTTTAGTGCAGAGTTTTGTATTAAATAAATACAGTGAATCTTGGTTAAATGGGACCTGGATAAATGAGAAACCTCTATTATTGAGATTTGCAATGAGGTCCCGGTAGGTACTTTTTCATTGAATTAATGGGGCTTTTCAGACCTGGTTAAATGAGATCTGATTTTTAGGATTTATTCGATGTTTACCTTTATAATAAGGGACTCTGTAACTCAATTCCCTCTATAAATGAGACAAATTAATCGGGTTGGGACAGGTTTTGACACTTTTGTTTATAAACAGTAGAATGTCTTTCGCACACGCTTTTTTTGTCAGTACTATCTCAGATTTCGACCTAAAAACAAGGGACTACTCTCCCTCTAAAAATGGAATAGCCGTACATTTCGACCTCTATAAGCGGGAGCATCTGTAAATGAGATAACTATAATTTTAAACCTGCCGAATTGAAAAACTGGATTAATGAAAACCCTCAATAATAATGGTACAACATTCTTGGTCCCTTGAGATCCCTATTAACCAGGTTCCACTGTATTGTTTTTTTTTTCATTAATAGTCATTAATCGGATCCCAACGAATAACAAGTTTACTTACGCATTTATAATATATATTTATAATAACCTATCCAAAATAAATATTATAAATCTGAATGTATTCGTTTGTTTGTTACACTTTCACGCATAAGGCGCGGGACATACATAAGCGACGCGTTTTTTTTTCGAGCCTCGTTTTACGTCGCACGCCTAAGCGGTTGAACGGATCGTAATTAAAGTTAGCAAGGAAATAGGTTATATCCCAGGGAAGAAAATAAGATAACTTTCATCATCATCATCTATAAGTACGCGGGTGAAACCACTGGACGCAGCTAGTTCAAATATATACACGAGACACATGACATAAAAAATAGGATTGCAAACAAGCAAAATCAATGTTTCCAAGTCTGAACCGAAACACATAAAAGTTATAGAACTATTAATACGAGAAAATTTTAGAGATACATTTTCTATTAACATACAATTTTATGAAATGTTATTTTCAATAAAAACCTATGCCATATATAACTAGTGATCAATGATACTCATATTTGGGGCAATAATAACAATTATTTACGTTTAGGTCGGATTTTAATGCACCAATCCAAACACTCGTTGCCATGGGAACTTGATCTCGTTAACGCTAAGCTCCGTTTTATTTAACTCAGCTGACGGTGTTTTTTTGTTGTTAATTGTTTGTTAAAATTTCAATGAGAGGACCTGCGCCTACTAGTAGGCCTTATCACAGGTCACTGCAACCTTAATTATCATCTGTACAAGACTGGTGCAACGGACAGTGCACAGCGCAGAGGATGTTTGCAGGAGGACGAAACCGTGAGTCACGTTTTGTTGCAGTGCACGCCCACAGAAAGTATACGGAACACAACCGGACTACTAGAGGATCAATATAGTTCTGGACTAGGCTCTGCTCGAAGGCCTCCATCGAGTTTCCCAACGGTCTTAAGATGAACATGGATAAGACGAAAATTATGTCTAATACCCATGTTGTACCTACCCCAATATCAGTTGGGAACTCAGTTCTCGAAGTTGTTGACGAGTACATCTACCTGGGAAAGTCGCACAACGAGCTATGGAGAGGGCTATGCTCGGGGTTTCTCTACGTGATCGAATCAGAAATGAGGAGATCCGTAGAAGAACGAAAGTCACCGACATAGCCCAGAAGATTAGCCAGTTGAAGTGGCAGTGGGCAGGGCACATAGCACGCAGAACAGATGGCCGATGGGGCCGAAAGGTTCTGGAGTGGAGACCACGGACCGGCAAGCACAGCGTAGGTCGTCCACCGACACGGTGGACAGACGACCTGATGAAGGTCGCAGGACGACGTTGGATGCAGGCTGCTTCCAACCGGTTCTTTTGGAAAATCATGGGGGAGGCCTATGTTCAGCAGTGGACGTCTTACGGCTGAGATGATGATGATGATGATGATGATAGTTCTGGAACATCATCGGCATGTACACCACGAATATCACTGGAGCAGTTGTGCCAGACCCAGGGTCATACTCCGTTACATTAAGGAGTTCGGATGGCTAGGGTAGAGGCTGGCGGGGGAAATGCACAATAAATCGTAAGCGGACGTCAGTGCATGACTTAGCACCCCCACTATGAATAAGAAAAAGAAGTTAGTCTTCATAAATCCTAATAATATTATAAACGCGAAAGTTTGTATGTTACCGTTTCACGCAAAAACTACTGAAATTTTTTAATTAAATTTGGTACGTAGATAGATGAGGCGCTTGAATAACATATAGGATACATAGGATACTTTTTCATCATCATCTATCACCACGCGGGTGTAACCACGGGGCGCAGCTAGTACCTATATTATAAACAAGTTAGTGTTAATAACAAAGAGATATAGAAAAGAGGACTGACTACCTGATAAAGTTAGCAGGACGTTGGATGCAGGCCGCTTCTAAACGGTCCTTTTGGAAATTTTTAGGGTACACATAGGTCTACCCTAAAAATAGTCTAGGTCTGAACATAGGTTCAGCATTGGACGTCCTACGGCTGAGATGATGATAGAGAGGGAGAGAGATAGTGAGCTTAATAAAGAAAAAGTGACAATACAATGACAATTTAACGATAACAACCCCTCCCATGACCCGAAACTTGTTTGGGTATATTATCAACAAAGGCTATGAGTTGATGATGAAGTCTTCAATAAACGCATACAATATTTTTTACGCATTATATTTGTCCATTTACATGCAGTTTCAGCACCACGTTACATTAAAAATATACTTTTATATTTGGTTTTATTATTGAGCACATATATAGTATTTTTCTTTGTTGTTAGCTCTTGGCCTTCAAACAATCGCTTGAAGTAAGAGTTTCTTGTGATTCGATGGGTTTTTCTTCAAATCAAACTAACCTTATAGCTCATACAATACTTTAAAGGTCCCTTCAAGAATTGTATTCGAAAAATGGTTAACTGAAAATATACATAAGTACGTATTCAATATGTTTGATCTTTTGACCCTTCTCATTTCAAGCAACGTTAATGATTTGTTGCAGAAATTTAGAGTTGCAAGAAATATGTAGATACGACCTGTTGCCCGCGACTTCGTCTGCGCAGGATTAGTACTTCGTGTAGCTTATTATCTTGTCTAACGCCATTACTATCTTTATACCAAAATGTCATAAATATTTCTCTCTATAAATTTCAATGTTTGAGATCGCTGAGCAGGCGGTAGTGCTTTAGAAAACTACTATAAAACTTCGATCGTTCTTTTTGTTCGTAGCCTACCGACACAACAGAGAACTTTGACATTTAAATATTAATTTGACACTTGATTTAATGAATCGTGAATCTTATGACGTGTGTGCCAACCTCGATTGCTCTTCCGGAAATCACGTAGTGATCGCCAGCAAACGTCCTCCACCCCCAGCCTCACATTACCGCCTCTTCCCACTTGTGTCGCCTATTTATCGCAAAGACGTTCTACTTACTCAGGGCTGCGCGCTCCAAGTACTTTGTTAAGAGTGTGAAGCGCATGTAGAAAGTGAAACTACTAAGAGAAAAAGACTTTAAAATCAATATCATAAGGTGACGAGTCCAGTGCAGTGCCACGTATATCTTCAGTGCTTAATTCTGTATAGAACTGCAACTGTTACGGGAAAGCGAAACAAAATATAAACAACTTATTAATGAAAACATTATCTCCGCGATTACGAGATGCCCGAATTCTTTCCCTATAATTCAGAAGCTTATTAAAAAGCTCCGGAATTGTTTACCCCGCGATGCCACCATCCATCAAGTACACTCAGATGATTAATTGCTATATTATCGACAGCAAATAGTGAGAGAGACGATGACTGATATTATTACTAAAAAGGATACTTATTTATCCAGTTTGTATTTATTGGTCTACTGGTTTTGTCTTATCTTAAACTATGACAATATAGTTCAAAATCGTTCTTGAATCATGGATCCAACCATTTCAAGAACATTTTTCCGTCCTTTTGCCGTTCATATTACCTCCGATTTGAATTACGAGTACTCTTATTATTTTGATTCTTAATTAAAGGGGTTTGTCGCTGATGCGATACTCTTATTGATGCCCGTCGAAGTAATTAATCTTAATTACAATAATTGAGAAACAAAGTTACATGAAAAGTATTTAAAGAAAAGAAAAAAATTAATATTGTAACTAAATGTGCCAATTGATTTGATACTAAAGAATTGGCTATTCAAAACTCCATTAGAGTTTAAGAAGGCGGGGAAAGATACGCTGTATTGTTTAGAGTTTTAATGAATATCTTAAAGTATTCAGCGCTTAGACTACGGATTTATTGAAAATGAAACCTTTAGGAAATGTAATCTAACGTGATTTATATAAACCTGTCAAAATCGGTAATTTATTAAGAAGATTCTAAAATTTTGCAGTTTTTTTTTTTTCATGGAAACATGACATTGTTTACTATGCCCGTACGTTTTGATTTTACCAATATTTCAAAGTACTATAAATTTCCTTTTTTAGAACTTAAACAAACTGAAAAAAATCAAAACGTACGGGCATAGTAAACACTGTCATGATTCCATGAAAAAAAATCACTGAAATCGGACAATGTTAAGAGGTAGAAAAGAGTTTTCAATTCTAGCATGGAAAGTACTAGCTATGCAATCCTCTTAAGTTTAAGTATGCCTTATTCCTAGACTAGAATAACTTCTGTTTCGTTCTACGCGTGCAATTTCGAAATAGAATTATTGTACTAATATGTTTATAATTATGTAACAATGTCTCGATTACGTAAGAACTATTTAATAAATGGGGAAGAAAGGTTCTCAAGTGGCGACCACGCACCGGAAGACGAAGTGTACGCCAGCCCCTCGCTGGCTGGACTGACGACCTCGTCAAAACCACTGGCAATCGCTGGATGCAGGAAGCGAGTAGCCGTTCCACGTGGCGTTCTATGGAGGAGGTATACTACTAGATAATGATGAATTAATTAATAGATATTTCGAATCCAATTCTCCTATTACCAAACACGTCCAATTGAACCACAGACTCCGTAAACATAATTTATCTAGCCGTAACACAACACTGTTAAACCACTTATCATTGACCAGCACGTTCGGCGCATAATAATAGATAATTGACCATACTGCCGTACTATGTGATAACTACTCACGTAATTTAACCACAGCGATGGTTGTTGACACAGGAGTATGTGAGGGTAGAACGATAATATGTATACAGCTGGGACATGAGAGATCTCAGAAAGAGAAATATGGGCCAGAACCCACTACGTGAGCCCAGCGTGTTGGTGGATAGCTTAGTAGTGGCCCTACTGTCGGAGTTTGACTGCTCGATGGCCTCGAACCAGCAACACCCAGAACGAACGTCTTAACGTGCTCTCTGAAACTCGAAACACCTCAATTGAAAACTCCACTATCGCGGTCACCCATCTAAGTAGTATCGCAGTAAATTTATGTTAGCCTACCTATTTGAATAGCTAACGGTTAATAACTAAAATAATAACAAACGATTTAAAATTCTAAAAACAGAATAATTTTCTTTTCAACTAATAATTTTCTGAAAGTACCTAATTATTTTTCAAGATGCTAATAGAACTAACAGTTTTAGCCTTACTGTGTCTAAAAATAGTCAGCATATTCTAGCGACCTCCTAAAAAGGAGAAGGCACAAATTCGACTGTATTTTTTTATTGTTTGTTACCTCATAACCTATAACTTTCGATTGGATGAACTGACTCTCAAAATTCTTTTTTCATTTGAATGCTGGTGCTTCCCCCGTGGTTCCATTTAAAATTCTTCAAATTTGGTTCAGTAGTTTTTTAATTACACTTCAATAGCTGGAAAACATTTCACCTATCATAGAATGGAAGGTTTTACATTTTTTGAATTGTACTTGTAACAACCAATTTTTTTGTGTAGACTGTAAGCAGGAACGTACTTGGAAGCCTTGATAAACAAATACGGCAATACGGTAATAAAATATTAATAAATGTTTTAAAATTATAAACATTTTTTCGACATGGGTGTAGGTGTATATATACTGCTTAATCCAAGCGAGAGAGAGAGTATTACAGTTTATGATACACATAAAAGAAAGTGGCGGAGCAAATTGAACTTGACTCATAAAGCCTGGCTTGGACCAAATTTTCAGATGTATAAATAAATATATATACAGGGGTAAAATATCTAAGTGCAGAGCTGTACGACGTTGTCTACATGCCGCTTCAAACTGTAGGTCTACCATGAGTTTAAAACATTGACAACAACCGATGCTCGATATCGACTGCCGCGAAAAAATGTATGAAAAAAAAGAACAGTGCCACCTCGCGACCAATTGTAAACTTAAATTGACAGTGAGTACGCCAATAACAAGCCTAATAGGTAGGCGAGATCGAGTATCGACTATAGATGACATTTATGTTGCCAACTCATGGTAGAGGTACTGGTCCTTTATAAATCTATGGCGATATATGTGCGGCAGTGTATGTCCTAAGATGATGAAACAATTTAAATCCATAGGAACTAGAAGATTGTCAGATGTCTTAATGTAATATATTCTAGTTTGATTGTGGGCTACCCTTATTACGAGGCGTGAAAAATTAGAAAGGTTACTCCAAACCTTTAGTCCTTCTACTGCGTACTAAATCCCTCTCCATGTCGTGACTTAAATGTTAATGACGATGTCAAAGCAAATGTATTGTCACAAATGATGTTTCGACGCGGGCTAGCGTGTAATCAACGTATTATGTCACCGTTTCTGCACGTGCACGCGATAATTGCAATAGCTTTTGAAATTTCATATAATTGTAATTCACTTTATATGGGGTGTGTATATACCTACTGAGTCGCCTGTGACACAGGTGTACTAGAAGAATCTGTCAATGGTCAGACACTGTCCACCATGGATATTTATGTGTGTCCGTTGCAATCAGAAGTTGATTGAAATCTGAAAAAATGGCGGCTTTGTGTCATTTTTATCAGCTCTAGTCATCAACTTACAAACATTTTTTGCTTACTGGAGTTGTCAAAATTGACATAGAGCCGTCATTTTTTCAGATTTCAATCAACTTCTGATTGCAACGGACACACATAAATATCCATGGTGGACAGTGTCTGACGATTGACAGATTCTTCTAGTACACCTGTGTCACAGGCGACAATCAACATTGTAACTCTTGTAACACAATTGCCCTGCCATTGAGTCGCGTGTTGGCACTTTATTAACGTATATATAAAATATGTCCAATATATAGGGTGTTTGGTAGAGGGACCGACCAAACCAAATGAGCGTGTTCCTTGGAGAATACAAGTTGGCCAAAAAAAAATCCCCGACCCCCCAATATGTTTAACTTTTTTTGTGATTTTTCCCTTTATCTCCGAAATTGACATATTTAGCACCATAATATTTGTAAAATTTGTAAAAACTAAAAACATCCGGTCTAAAACATACTTTACAAATGTTATGATGGTAAATAGGTACAATATTGGAGAAAACGAGAAAATTCACATAAAAAGGTTAAAAAAAATTGGGGGTGTCGGGTATTTTTTTTTTTGGCCAACTTCTGCAAGTGGGCCCCCGAACACGCTCATTTGGTTTGTCGGTCCCTCTACCAAACACCCTGTATAAATTAACGTATATTACCACCAGATACTATAATAATATATAACAGATAAAATATAGTTTATTCTAACAAAAACTCAAGGTCATGTTTGAAAAAAATCCATTCTATACATTAAAAGAATATATGTCAATGTCTCTTGTGGAATCTTTGTTCTAAGAGCAAGTGCAAATGAGATAACCGATAAAAATATAATTATGACGAGGAAAACACAAAAAAGACGTGTGGCACTCGGAGACTGCCGCGGTAAAGCTATTGCATAGCTGTTTTGATCAACTTATGCAATTATAACTATTTAACCAATGCCATCTAGAGGTGAGTTGCTGAACTAAAGAGACAAGCGTGATATTTCAAAAAGATATTAAAAGTTCTGCTATTCATCGATAGATGCCAAATCAACTTATGCAATTATAATTATTTAACCAATGCCATCTAGAGGCGAGTTGCTGAACTAAAGAGACAAGCGTGATATTTCAAAAAGTCATTAAAAGGTCTGCTATTCATCGATAGATGGAGATGGAGTGGGGGGTGTTAGGTTATTTTCGTTACGGAATTTCTGGATTCGGTCTCCACGCTCAAGGCCCGCGATAGAAGCTATGCAATAGCTTAATAACAATATTTTGTACTCTTTGATTACGTTCGTGCACCGTACCAAACACTTTAACGGTTAATAACCCACCGCAGAATTGCATGTCAAAAAGGTAAGACCCACAATTCAAAGACAGTTAAACAAATTCAAGGATAGCGATTGATACTTATTTTCCACCATCTGTAATTAATAGAAAATCGATATAGACTACTACAATTCTATAGAGATGATCAATCATCGACATCTCAAGTTTATATATGAGACAAACAAAATCTTTCCATCGTTTATTTACTTACAACAAAGTAAGTTTTATTATTCCGGGAGAGACAGGTTTTCCGTGTCTTACAAGTCTCAAGATTGAGTGAACTTTACTATTAAGTTGTTAGCATTTAAATCGGGTCAATTGTTACAGACGACCATCTTATACTCTATAACAACTGTGATAAGATTCACTTTTGAACTTTATTTAACATATAAATCCTATGAGTTCGTGGTTTACTTAGAATAATCTTTGTTCCGTTGTAGTAAGGTTAAGTTTGATGTAAATACTTCCAAAATCTTCGCGGATGTTTGAAATGCAGTGACAGCTGAAAGGTGCGGGTGCCTTGTGAAATAATTTCCCCATTTCATACGTAAATCTAAATAAAGCAGAGTCTACACAACGATTGCATGATAAAACAAAAATGCCGTATCATTCGCTAGGAAAATGAGAACTGGCATGGCGTTACAGTGAACTAACATTCAGCCGTGCGATTCTCTAAGAGCAAACATCGTTGCATCTGTGACAATATCCGTGAAACAAATGACGAGATGACAAGAAACGTTGGAAAAACAACCTTATGTACAAGGGCGATATCTCATAAAGTATTTGACATCGGTAAGCTCGTAGACGAGCGCATCGACGAATCGCACGGCAGGTAGTAGCAACCATAACACAACCGTAGCACAAACAATTTGCGAAAAAGTATTCCTATCGGAAACGGCAACATGTCGTTCGTCGTACAAACTATAAGTTATGTGTGTCACAGTTGTACTAGTCAAATGACAGTTTGTACTGTTGCACGTGAACGACACTTTACGTTACACTTACGCAGTTATTCGTGCTAGGGCCACAGATTTTGATACGGCAGCCCAAACCAGCTGATATCTGTCCATCAAGCAACTGTCTAGTGTGAACTTTGGTTCGATTAAATTTAAAAAAAAATTAGCAAAAAATAGAACCGACTTCAATACCAAAGAGTGTGAAAAAACTTGTTGAAGTCGGTACCATGATAGTTCAAAAGTAGCCATTATAAGTATTGTGCGCATGGTACCGACTTCAACAAGTTATTTCACACTCTTTGGTATTGAAGTCGGTTCTATTTTTTGCTAAGATTTTTTTTCCAATTTTAGTGACTAGGTCTACTTACGGAATCGATTGTCATTCACCGTCAATGATGATATCAAGATTGATATTATCATTGATAGGCGTAACAATTTTCATTTTTTAGAGTGTAACCCAAAAACTGCTTGACCGAATTTGATGAAATTTAAATAGGACCACCTCCGCAATAAACTCTACCAAACAAAAATAATTTTAACAATCGGTCCACAAATGGCGGAGAAATCGATTAATACACATAAAAAAATACATATACACGAACATATAACGCCTCCTTTTTTAAGTCAGTTAAAACAGTAAAATAGCAGCAATTTTAATTCGCTTTTTTAATAGTAATTATAATAGTAAATTAGCACATGCGTGAATTTAATTCCTAGCACTCGTTTCTTTTTGCACAGACTACTATTTGTGCAACAAGTTTGAAAGTCAATGTATGTTTTTTAAACACATCTTATTCAACAGCTTGAAGCCATGGAGGAAACCACATAAAACGAAAATGCCAGGAGATATCCACATTTGCGTTTATGACACGCATTGAAGTACGCAAGATGATACAGATACGTGACATCGTACAAGTCATGTTACCTTAAGGCCAACGCAGACCGGGACGGGATGGCAAGGGATTTTGCCGTCCGTCAGTCAGCACACTAGCCGCTTAGATACCGCGGAATTCCAGCGCCTTGCCACGGCATGCCGCGGCACGACATTGTTTGCCTCATTTTTAAAATGGTAGATTAGGATGTGCTGTTCATATCGATTTTGTAGACGAAGAAGGTGCACAGGATATTAATATTAATTATTTTATATGCGCCGCACCCCGCGGTATGTCACAACAAGCGCCGGCGGCGTGCTCAGCATGCCGTTACCACAGTGCGCCACGGGAGTCTGTGGCGCGTCTTTCAATGCCGTGCAATAAAATCCCTTTCGATGCCTCGGCATCATTTTGAAGCAATTTATGTCGTATTTCTATAACAATTCGTTTGAATGTCCATTGGTAAACGTTAAAATCCTTTGCCATGCCGTCCCGGTCTGCGTAGGCCTTAAGCGTGGACGGTCTAGGGTTGTGCTGACACGGTCACAAACCATATAGTACTATGAAATGTTACAAGTGTGGACGCATGTTGTCGAACTAGAGTACGTGGCATGGCATCGCTACAGGAGCGAGGTGGCGTGGTGTTACGACGTGATCCGCTCCTACTCCGTGTCATCTGGCGTACTTCGACGCGTGTAGGTGCGCGTGTGTGTCATAAGTGCAAATGTGGACGTCTCTAACCATGCGATTCTCTAATGATTCGTCGACGAGCTCACCGATGTCAAATGCTTTATGAGATATCGCCCTTGTACACAAGGTTGTTTTCCAACGTCATTTGTTTCACGCATATTGCCAAAGATGCAACGATGTTTGCTCTTAGATAATCGCTCGCCTGGTCACGCGGACAATAGCGAACATCCTTTGAAAAAAGCCGACTTTCGATGGATCGGCTCGTCGGATGCGTGACAGTACTCAGACCAGCGTCCACACTAGACTCGAACTTGTAGATCGTAACACCGTACATTGTCCTGCCGTCCATTCTGTGCTTACAGTGTTTTCGCAATGGATTGAATCGTAGCTGCAACTTGTAACAATTGAGCGCGTAACAAAAGACTTTCCTATTATCAGGCATATATATTGACACGCGTGTCTGATTCGGTCACGGGATATTTTCGGTTAAATGTTACAAATGTGGACGCAGATCCATGAGCGAATTTAAAAATCCTATCATTGTGGACGACATAAAAGGCATCAACTGACAAAATTTCAAGATAAAGCCCTAGTCGTATAGGCTTGGAGCTTAACATCAAGACTTGCACCTTACTTACTTATAAAAATGCATGTGGTACTTATTCTTTATAGGTTTTTATAGTCTAAAGTTATATGATTATTAACGGGATATTTACCGTGGTAAGGTTGTGGAATGAACTCCCGATATTTCGGCGCAG
Source organism: Selenia dentaria (assembly GCA_917880725.1). Classification (NCBI taxonomy): domain Eukaryota; kingdom Metazoa; phylum Arthropoda; class Insecta; order Lepidoptera; family Geometridae; genus Selenia; species Selenia dentaria. Next base: position 4,956,461 of record OU862885.1, on the reverse strand, counting down.
TTACATGCACCATGTTCACGGGAAGACTCCCAACCTTACCACGGTAAATATCCCGTTAATAATCATATAACTTTAGAGAACAACCGTGATAGTTTAAAACAGTGTTTTTTTTATAGTCTATTGATAACGCACGACTCACGTAAACTTCTGATCCAGGAAGGCCCTGTTGGCAAAATGTCTATCAAAATCTTATTTGTAACTCGGATTTCCCTCAGTATTAATTTAAAAATAATGGCTTCCCCATTTCCCCAAGTTTTTCTTCCGTAACTCAATTCCCCCGCGGTTATCAACATGAACTTTTGTTTGTATCCCTCATATCTGCGTGGAGTACGTTTAATATGCTTTACTATATGTGAGATGTAGTTTGACAAAATGTACTATCTGTGAATATATTTCGCAAGTACAAATTATTTAATTATAATTGTTTATATTTACGTCAAATTACTATAATATAACTAAACGTTTGTTTGAGGGACCCTATTTTTTAATTACAGCCTAAGTTACTCTTTAAAAAACATTAGCTTTGAGCCAGTAAAAGTACCGTAAAAATTAATTTATAAAATATACTCGTACTTATAAAATATACTCGCTGGAACAGAGAGACAGTAGTGATTTATGAATATTTCTCAGCATTCTGATTCTACGCCTTATTGTTTCTTTAGACCTAAAATAGTTAACCCGAATGTAGATAGATATATAGATTCACTCTTTATAGAAACGCCAAAATACAAAACTGTGTTACATATAAAAAAATAAGAAAACACAAAAAAAATATTTCACGATACAATGCTTAATCACTCACAAGTACAATTTGAAAAATTTGAATACCGACTTCCATTCTATTCAGTCAATGGAGTGTAACTCAATTTAAATGGGACCACACGGGAAGAACCAGCTTTCAAACAAAGCAAGAATTTGGAGAATCGTTTTACCCACTCGAACGTTATGAGGTAACAAACAAACAAAAAAAAAAACAGTCGAATTGAGTAGGTCCTCCTTTTTGGAAGTCTATAGAAAAGTATCACAATGGGCAGTCTTGTCACTCAGAGCGATCTCTTCCAGACAACCAAGTACAATGTACAAGAGATAGTACAATTGCAGCATTCTGAATTCCCTTGAACTCTTTCAACCGTATCTAATCTGGAAACAGCTCGGCAACTTGTCCGAACAAGGTTTTCCCCAGAATTAATTACTTAATCCTCGAAAGTCTGGGCTAAGTTCAGTCTAACGTGTTTGGAACTGAAAACTTTACCTTGGCGAAGTTTATTCTACTGTGTTTGGCTACAACTGAACGAGCTAGGCTAAGCTCTTGCCTACGCCGTGCACGCGACGACCTATGGGGATAAGAAAGTTCAAATTTATAACTGTAAAACGTGCAATTTAAAAATTTTTAATACAGACTTCCATTCTATTACTTTGGTAAAAAACAGTTATTGGAGTGTAATTCAAAAACTACTAAACAGAATTTGATAAAATTTACATGAGAACACACGGCAAGCACCAGCTTCGGTTCACCCGGTCAAAAGTTATGAGGTAACAAACATAAAAAAATACAGTCGAACTCAGTACCTCCTTCTTTTTGGACGTGGGTAGAAAAATAGTAAGCAACCTTATAATATAATATAATATAATATAATATAATATAATATAATATAATATAATATAATATAATATAATATAATATAATATAATATAATATAATATAATATAATATAATATAATATAATATAATATAATATAATATAATATAATATAATATAATATAATATAATATAATATAATATAATATAATATAATATAATATAATATAATATAATATAATATAATATAATATAATATAATATAATATAATATAATATAATATAATATAATATAATATAATATAATATAATATAATATAATATAATATTATATAATATAATATAATATAATATAAGTAATCTTACAAATCCTATTGCGAGTGTCGCTTCGCATTCACGCAGCATCGCGTCTTTAAACTAAACATCTAAAACATCAAGCAAAATCTGGTGCTAAAAATCAAGCAATCGAACAAATGTCCCTTTTCGTCACTTAATATCGTGAAATAAAAATAACCTAAGGTCTGAAATTATTTTGCAGCTTATCGCACTGCTTCGCCTTAGTTTTCCCACGTAGAGCACATACTGAAGTTTAAGCGGACGGTTTCTTATTTGTTTTTGTATTGGCAATCGACTAGGTGCTGAAGAAAGAACAATCATTTGGATTTTCTCAGCCTGAAGACAGATTCGCAGCATCTCTTTTGCGTTCAAGTTTAACCCAGTGTCAACTTATCGGCCAATAAAATACCTTTACTCAAGTTCTATTCAATAACTTTGCCGATGGGGCCGGAAGTTTCTGGATTGGAGACCACGGGCCGCAAGCGCAGCGTAGTTCGTCCGACGGTGGACAGATGACTTGATAAAGGTCGCAGAACGGCGTTAGATGCCGATTGCTTCCAACCGGTCCTTTTGGAAAATTATGGGGGAAGCTATGTTCAGCAGAGGACGTGCTACGGCTGAGGGATGAGATGATGAAGAGTTTCAATAACTTTATTCTTGGTTATTGCTAATTGGAAGATTGGCATTCTTGTTCTTCTACGTTTTTTACGATGGATCAACATTGATTGCCAGAGTTGAGATTTTTAGATAATAACACAACACTAAGTTTTAAGGAAAAATCAATATAACAAAACAGCCCATAGTCTGAAACCTGGGCCTTAAAACAAGGCTGTAGACTGACTAATTTGCTACCCAGAGTTAACTCTTAAGGCTTAATATCTATAAGTATAGAACATCTTCCCTATTGGCATTGATTCACGCAGGTTTAGCGCGAGACGCGTGTAGGGATGTCAACATCGCATCTACGAACAAATCTTCGACCGTTTTTTTGTTGGCAGAATACATATACTCGTACAACAGATAAAAATTATATTTAAAAACTGCCAACCCCTGACTGCTCTGCCGGCACCCGTGTAATGTTAGCATACCTACACAGTAAATAACAATGATATTTAAAAAACTGTCAAACCCGACTGCTCTGCCGGAACTCGTGTAATGTTTGCCGGCAAGCGTCTTCCACCCACCGCACCGGCACTTCCCCATTTTGTCGCCTATTTATCGAGAAGACGTTTTACATATCCGGCGTCGCGCGCTTTAAGTATTTTGCTTAAGGTATTATTATTATTCAGATACTGTCTCATGTATCGTCTTCATACTGAAATGAAAGTCTGTATCCCAGCAGTAAGTACTTTTACGCTTGATTATGCATATAAATATGGCACCTCCCTATACTTGTAGTTAAAAATATATGAGCTGTATAATAGCATTTTATATACTATTAAGTAAATAGATGGGCAAGTCATTGCCCTATTTGTAAGCCCTGCGTACGCCTGTCCAACAACCGCAGTGCAACCCATAAGTTTTCAAATACTTTTAATATTATAATTAAATATATTAGTATAACAGATACAGACACTTTGATAGAATTATGATATGATGAATGATGTATCATATGTGTACTAATAGGTGTATTGTGTAAAGCAAAAAATTATACAAAGCAATAAGTTATAGTGTAATAACACAAATAGGAACACCAATAAATTGCTATGCAACTTTTAGAGAGAATAATGCACTTCCTCGTACGGGACTAGAACCCGCGTCTTCCGAAAATCCGTGTCAGACGCCATGACCAACTAGGCCACCGAGGCTCGAGACCCGAGCATCGAATTTTATTTGGTGTCGCTAAGCAGGCGTCAGTGTTTTAAAAAGTACCACTATACAATGCTTAGTATTTTACGTGTTATAACAATGTATCATTGAAGAATTCCTCAATTAAGTATACGTCTTCCTTATTAATTAAAACTTACTTTTGCATACACCTTTTGCATAATACTTTGAAAAGAATGATCGAATCTAGGCGCCCGTGCTTCGAAGGCAAGGTTGCGACCAACTGAACTGACGGAGCCCAATCACTTACAATGTTCAGCTAATAATTACTGCTCTATATAATAATACAGGGTTATTTGTAAGTCGACCTATTCCCGTTAAGGGTGTGTAGTTTACATCGTTTCAGCGTGATTTGACTATGCATCACCCTATCCTAAATCTAACCGTTTTCGAGATATATTGTTTTATTATTTAAAGGTTTTCATACGTTTTAATTATCTACAACTACTTATTTATTAATTTTACCTACAATATTGGTTAAGGTCCTAAAGCATCTAATTTTACATGTAAAAATCAAATAATTTTAGTAATAATAAGGCTTACACATTTCAATTAAATTCGAATATCTCGAAAACGGTTAGATTTAGGAAAGGGTGTTGCATAGTCAAATCAGTCAGAAACGATCTAAACTGCACGCCCTTAACGGGAATAGGTCGACTTACCAATGACCCTGTATATTTATAGACAGATTTCCGACATCTATTTATGATTTTTGAAGTGGAAATGCCGATGCATTTATTAGAACATGTTCAGAATATTGCTTAACAGTTTTGGAAGCAAAATAGTTACGGTAACTAAGTTTAGAAACTTGTACTGTGGTCAGACGCTTCGTGCGCGACTCCAGACTAGAGCCACTGAATTAAGAAGGTTTATATAGTATCTCGCCATCATAACAAGGTAGGACAACATTGGTGAAATACGGTAAATGGGATACTAAGGCTTGTGTAAATTTGTAGCATATAACTTGTTGGAAACTTTCATAAGTATTAGACACATTCATATTATTTTGACCGTTTAATTCACGTGGTAGGTATGTATAGTCGAGTATCTCGAGCGGTTTCGTGACTTTCCGAGTGAGTCTTCGTATAGCTTTATTTTATTTACGGATATAATCAAAAACATGACATGGCAAAAATAGGCAAGAAGTTCACTTCGAAATCTACCTATCTCTTCATTAAATATATCTATATCTGGTTACTGAGCAAGCATGACATTGAGTAATTATATAACTAATATTATTATCTGATAATTTCCACAGAAGATGGGTCCCAAACTAGATAGAGTCTGTACTATCGTAACCTATATACTATAATGTACTTTCTTAGAACTTAAAAAAACAGAAAATTCAAAACGTACGGTTTAATTGCAAAATTCACTGAAATCGGACAATATTAAGAGGTAGAAAAGAATTATTTCTTTTAGTATGGACTAGTACTACCTATGCAAAATCTTTAAGTGAAGAGACAGGCGAGTCGTGCGCCTGTTGGTAAGCACTACGCTTGGCCGTTGCATTGCTATCCATAACTCAGAACTGGAGTTTCAGCACTGCTCTGTGTTACCCCGAGACCTTAGTTTTTAAGTAACATCTCTATTTTTTATGGATTAGGTTGGTAAACAAACAGGCGGCTCACATGATAGGAAGTGATCACCCTCGCCTACAGACATTCGCAATACCCAGAGGTATATGCGTTGCCTTTGAGAGCTAGTCTAGGCTCTCTTCTTGAAGGCTCTAAGTTGTATACGTTCGTTAATACCTAAAATAGTTCCACATAGTAGTAGAAAGTGCCGAAATCGCACGGATGTGGACTCCCAGGCGTCAACAATATGTCTACAAAATTCTATAAATTCTTTCTATACTTTATAGTAATACTTTCGCACTATTGCTTCCTGGTACCTAGTACCGGCACTGGTATCAACTAAGACTACCTCTTCCACAAGAGGCTTACCACCTTAGGCAGATTTCCTTGTTTCTTACGACTTTTCGCAACCCAGTCTTTTTTAACTATGTATCCTTACGGAGAAGTAACTTGATGGTTGACCAAAATGCAACCAGTAAAATGTTACTAAATGTTATTTTATTAGTTAAAAAACCAACGTGCCTTTCTACATCGAAGAATAAAAGTGTGCTGAACGAGCCGCCATTACTTACTCATATTTCTTTCCTACGGATCTTTACCGACTTCTCACGCGGCCTAAATTTATGGACCTAAATATTTCAAAGCAGTTTATAAACATAATAAATCCATTGAAACGCTTCGCATCTTCTAAATCATTTCTCCCGCCGACAATGCAGATTGTAAAGTTAAAACAGCCCATACGTTCTGTTAAAATGAGTTAGATCCATTAGGCAACTTTGCGTATAAACATGGCCGCGCATCCGTCATCTTGACGTCCCATTTGGTGGAATTCACCAAATGTACGCGAACACATAGGGAAATGGATATTCCCATATTTCGTGTAGAACTTTAGAAAGTGTGGCCATGTGTGACAGAGAACATTTGCACAGAATGAATTACTTGTGAAAGGTTATGGTTTGTCATAAAAAGTTCAGTGAGAACTCATAGTTAAATGGTAAAACCGGCCAACACTCACGTCTATCATCTAGCTAGTCGTTATACTCCGACCGGTGTTCATGCAGTATACTGATGCCAATCCTTCGGCACACTGGGCACATGACTCACGCGCTCCCAGTGTGCCAGCACCGCTACCGAGAGAGCGTCGCGTGCTGCAGCCCGCAGTGCGCGACTAGCGGCCGTCGCAGCTAGACCACCCTCTCCATGAGGATGGGCATCAGTACTGCCCGAACACCGGTCGTAACGACTAGATGATAGACGAATATTGCCGGTTATACCATTTAACTAGGTTATGTTATAGTGCGTAGGGACAATATTAAATAACCGAGGATCGATTTGATGTACCCAAGACAATCGATTTTGAAGAGATGACATGGGTAACAAGAATTAATTCACGCCTCGGGTTTGAGCTTTTGGTGAAGGTAACATTGTGATGATTGTGTGTGATGATGTAGTAGGATGCTTTCAAGTGCTGGTCTAGCTATCCTTGATAGCCACGAGCTAGTCTAGGTTTAATGTGATACCACTTTCATCCGCATCCTCACTGATCATCAAGTAAGATAGTGCTGAAACACTAGCCTATCAAGTGTAAAAATAAAATAAAAATCGACATTTTATTTCGTAACATTTATGTTTCTATTGTCACTACGGGAAAAGACCATGCGTCACCTACCCGATGGTCAGACGTAGTAAAAACGCTTACCGGCCTACCATTCATGAAAGGTATTAAGACCGCCGAAGACAGAACCACGTGGAAGAGTACTTCGAGTGGTTAACCATTTAGACGACACGAACGCAATGAATACGGCGTAATAAGCAAATAGCCGTTTATTTGGAACATATATCTCGTCCTAATTTGGCTAGTGACAGTTTAATTTTGTGTTAATTTAGACTAAAGAAATAAATAGCCAGAAAAAATGCGACCAACACAGCAGACTAAATTTCCCAGCTGTACCTATTTAATTTTATAAAAAAATATTAATTAATATGAATTAGATTTATTTGAGACAGCTAGCCGGGTCGCAGCCCCGAGGTTACACCCGCGAGGTGATGGACGATGATGATGATAAAAAGTATCAAATGTGTTAATCCAGCACCTCATCGAACTCTATACCATATTTCATCAAAATTGGGCCAGCCGTTTGATCGTGAAGAAGTAATAAACATACAGACATATGCACTTTCGCTTTTATAATAATAATGTGATAGTGTAATGCATAACCACTTTTCAGCTATGATTTATCAAACATGCCTGAAAATTATTAAATATTTCACATTAGACCCATATCAAACGGCTTTTGAGATTTGACAGCTCTCTTAACTCAGTAGAGCGTGTAGTAGGTAGTAAACCTGCCTTGGAAGACTTTGCAGAAAAACTTTGAAAACTTTGCCTTGGTCCTAGGTTCGGTCCCTGCCCCAGGCAAATACGTCTGTGATGAGTAGAAGTGTTTGTTCTTGGGTATTGGGTGTTCTTCATCTTCTAATTTTTTTTTGTTTCGGGGAAATCCTTTATGGATACCACCTACCACGGGGAGGTAGGTGGTTATGTGGGAGTCCGTATACCCACCAAAACCCCGGGGTGTTCCGTCACTGCCGCTTTTGGCGGGAACGCGGGACAGATTTTGCACACGACCGCGAACCCGCCGCGGCTGTCCGTTGCCGGACCCTTCTCTTCGCGGCACGCCAGAACACATCATCATCATCATCATCATCAGCCTGTAGCAGTCCACTGCTGGACATAGGCCTCTCCAATTGCACGCCACTTAGGTCTATCTTGGGATTCTCGCATCCAGTTTTTGCCAGCCGTCTTGCGCAGATCGTCACTCCACCGTGCCTCAGGACGTCCTACACTACGTTTGCCGAGACGCGGTCTCCACTCTAGAACTCGTTTACCCCAACGGTTGTCGGTTCTACGGCTAATATGGCCAGCCCACTGCCACTTCAGCTTGCTGATCCGGTGGGCTATGTCGATGACCTTGGTTCTCTGACGGATCACTTCATTTCTGATGCGATCCCTCAGAGAAACACCGAGCATAGCCCTTTCCATAGCCCGCTGAGCGACCTTAAGCTTGTGGACCATTCGAGCCGTCAGTGTCCACGTTTCGGCTCCGTATGTCATGACGGGTAGGACGCACTGATTGAAGACTTTCGTCTTCAGGCACTGTGGAATCGGCGAAGTAAGGACTCGACGTAGCTTCCCAAACGCTGCCCAGCCCAGCCGAATTCTTCTATTCACCTCGTTCTCGAAGTTGTTTTTTCCCAACTGCAATGTCTGCCCGAGGTACACATATATTTGAACAACTTCGATAACGGCGCCGTGTATCGCAATCGGTTCCGGTAGAACATGTTCGTTGAACATGACCTTGGTTTTGTCCAAGTTCATCCGTAGGCCGATGCGTATAGAAGAGTCAGCCAGGTCATTCAACATCTGTTGCAGGTCCTGCAGCGTCTCTGCCACGATGACGATATCGTCAGCAAATCGCAAGTGAGAGATGTATTCGCCGTTGATATTAATGCCACGTCCTTTCCAGTTCAGCGTCTTGAACATATCCTCCATTGCATTTGAAAACAATTTCGGGGAAATAACGTCCCTTTGTCTCACTCCTCGATGCAACGGTATGGGACTTGTTTGCTGATTCTGTACTTGGACGGACATGGTGGCAGTTTCGTAAAGACATCTCATCACTTGGATGTATCGCCAATCTATCTGGCAACGCTGCAGGGACTCCAGAACAGACCAGATTTCAACCGAGTCAAAGGCCTTCTCATAGTCCACGAATGCTAGACACAGGGGCTGATTATACTCTTCGGTCTTCTGTATAATCTGCCGCACTGTGTGAATGTGGTCTATGGTGCCGTATCCGCTCCGAAACCCAGCCTGTTCCGGTGGTTGGAATTCGTTGAGTCTACGCGCAAGACGGTTCGTGATCACTCTTGAAAACAGCTTATAGACGTGGCTTAGAAGGGATATGGGTCGATAGTTCTTCAGCAGGGTCTTATCTCCCTTTTTGAAGAACGACCACACTCCTACTCCACGCCTCTGGAGTTCTCCCTTCGAACAGGACAGCGTTAAAAAGCTTCTGGAGCTCCCTCAGTACGGGTTTACCTCCTGCTTTTAGTAGGACCAGAACACATGGCGCGCCGCAACTGCCTCGGGTGTATGCCCATGCCTATTGCAACGCGGTGAAGCCTAGTCATCATCATCATGTCAGCCGTAGGACGTCCACTGCTAAACATAAGCCTCCCCTATAATTTTTCAAAAATACCGGTTGGAAGCGGCCTGCATCCAACGTCGTCCTGCGACCTTCATCAGGTCGTCTGTCCACCGTGTTGGTGGACGACCTATGCTGCGCTTGCCGGTCCGCGGTCTCCACTCCAGAACCTTTCGGCCACATCGGCCATCTGTTCTGCGTGCTATGTGCCCTGCCCACTGCCACTTCAACTGGCTAATCTTCTGGGCTATGTCGGTGACTTTCGTTCTTCTACGGATCTCCTCATTTCTGATTCGATCACGTAGAAAAACCCCGAGCATAGCCCTCTCCATAGCTCGTTGTGCGACTTTGAGCTTTTCTATGAAGCCCATAGTAAGAGACCACGTTTCAGTGCCATAAGTCATGACTGGTAACACACATTGGTCGAAGACTTTTGTCTTGAGGCACTGGAGTATTTTTGACGAGAAGACTTCGCGAAATTTCCGTGATGGAAATTTCTTTCTCGGAGTTGGATCTGCCTAGTTTGACTGACTGTCCCAAGTAGATGTATTCGTCAACAACTTGGAAAACTGAGTTCCCAACTGATATTGGGGTAGGCACAACATGGCCATTAGACATAATTTTCGTCTTGTCCAGGTTCATCTTAAGGCCTATACCCGTTGGGAAATTCGATGGAGGTTCTCGAGCATTGTACTGAGGTCTTCCATGGATTCTGCCATGACTATATCGTTGGCAAATCTAGGGCGAGTGATGTACTCGCCGTAGATATTGATGCCAAGTCCTTGCCATTCAAAGAGCTTGAAGGCGTCTTCCAATGCAGCGGTGAACAGTTTCGGAGATATAACGTCTCCCTGTCTCACGCCTCTTTGCAATGGAATTGTCTTTGAGCTTTGCTCTTGTACTCGGACTAGTATAATGGCGTTTTTGTACAAACACTTCAGCACTTCAACATACCGATAGATACGGCACCGCTGGAGAGACTCAAGCACTGCCCTCGTCTCAATGTAAAGTGCCAAAAGTGGATACCTAGTGTGAAACGTTATTAAGCAATAGTTATGGTATCGATCTCCACATATTACATATCTACATGAAACACAATAGTGTACGCATAATGTATTTACGACTAATTGCTTTCTGTGTAACAATTACATTAGGATTAAGTCTCAAAGTCTTTGTTCTGTTGTATAAACAGTATGGGACTGGCGGCAAAATCAGCGCATTACATAAGCACTGACACTTGAGTCTTCGTTTAAAAACAAGGATAAGTCTGAGTACAGGGTGGGCCAGAAAGACGTACGATTTTAAAATACCATTGCATAGAAACGTTACGAGTGTTAGAGTTATGATTTAATGTAAGCCTGAAACAACTATTGAACAGTAGATAATAATCTAAATAGCGTGTTCACTGAATATAATAGAAACTATTATATGTAGATAATGCTAGGTATATTATTTTTACGGAAAATGCAAATAGATAGACTGTCAGTATTATTTTTAAAAATAAAATCGTTGGAAGTACTATGTGGACTGAGCACTACGAATGAGATATGATTATATAACTCTATAAATACTTAAAACCTGATTTTATTTATAGAAAGTGTTTTCAACGTCGATTTTATATAATAATTGTATTTCTTAGTTAGTTTTAAGAAATAAACAATTAAAGATTGTTTAAATGGATGTAAAACGATCACTTGTATATAAATGACAGCTGACTGTAGGAGCGCGCATTTTCTGTTTTAGACCGTCACCTGGTACAGACCTATAGGTTTGACGAAATAAACTAAAGTACCTATATCGACCTATTCCGTTTTATTGTCACCCTGGTTTTTATACGAGGGAGCGATGCGCGGGAGGTGGGGATAAGTTGCTTTAGTTTAACTAGCTTTTAGTTTAAGTTAAGTCTAAAGTGTCTGCAATATTACCGGCAACCTCAAATCAAATTTCAATATTTCGAACATTACTAACTCACAACTTATTCACAAAGAGTGCTACTGCTCTTTAAATATACGTTGAGCCAAGGATATTTAGTGAATATATAAAGCTTTATATTGCACACATTGCACTGTTAAACGTTGTGTGATACACGTTTGTAGAATGATTCAGTACTTGTAGCATAAATAAAATCTGGTAGTACTACTGATCCAACAAATTTTCGGCCTATTTCTGTACTACCTACGCTAAGTAAGATTTTCGAAAAAAATATATTACATCAATTAGAAACTCATTTTAGTGCAAACAAAATTTTCCATAAAAATCAATTTGGGTTTACAAGGAATCGCTCTACTATAGACGCAGGTATAGAACTTATAAAAGATGTGTTTGATGCCTGGGAGAACTCTCAAGATGCTTTATGTTTTTTTTGTGACTGATCTAAGGCATTTGGCTGCGTCCGACATGATATACTTGTCAGGAAATTACAACACTACGGTATTAGGAACATGGCTCTCAACCTTTTGACTTCGTATTAAAATGATAGAATTCAAATGGTTTGACATAAATGGTAAAAAATCGCCCGGCTCTATAATCTCAATGGGCGTTCCACAAGGTTCAATACTAGGGCCGTTCTTGTTTTTAATCTATATTAATGACTTACCTTATTATGTAGAGAAGAATCACGAGATTGTATTGTTTGCAGATGATATTTCACTGTTATTTAAAGTTAAAAGGCAGTTATTAAACAATGACGATGTTAACAATGCATTAGCTAAAGTTGTGAATTGGTTCAATACAAATAATCTTCTCCTCAATGAGAAAAAAACTGATTGTATAAAGTTCTCGACACCAAATGTGAGACAAGAAGAATCCAATATACAATTGAATGGAACAGGGTTGGACCTTGTGGAGTCAACAGTCTTTTTAGGAATTACTATAGACGCTAACTTGCAATGGGGTCCCACATGAAAAAAATGTCTAGTAGGCTCAGTTCAGCGGCTAATGCTGTTAAAAAAATTAGAATATTAACTGATGTAGACACAGCTAGAATAGTTTATTTTAGTTATTTCCATAGCGTTATGAATTATGGCGTACTGCTCTGGGGATGTTCTGCCGATATTAATTCTATTTTTATACTGCAAAAAAGGGCTATACGAGCGATCTACAGTTTAGCTCCCAGAGTTTCCCTTAGACAGAAGTTTAAAGACATAAACATTCTAACTGTTGTCTCTCAGTTTATCTATGAAAATCTAATGTATGTAAAGAATAACATTAGCAGTTTTGATAAAAAGAGTGATGCTCATTCCATCAACACGCGAAATAAGCACAAGCTATCCGTACATGTAACGCGTCTCCACAGAATAAGTCATCCTTTTATGGGACAATGTATACGATTCTATAATAAAGTTCTCAATGTTATCCGAGATTTTACTATTAATAAGTTAAAATTACTATTAAAAGTAAACTCTGTCAAAAAGGTTATTACAAAATTTCGGATGACTTGGAGGATAAAACAGCTTGACACTGATCACTCCAGGATCTATCTACTCGTGTACTAAGATGTCAAAGTGTAGCGTGTCTTGCCCTACTGATACCATTATTATGTTCTCTTTTGTAAGGCAACACACTGGAGCTAATATTTGTAGTACCTAAGTAAAAACATTGTAAAAACATCTATATAAAAAGAATGGCCCCGAGTTTTTTGCCGCTTCTTCTCGGTAGGCTCTATATATTTTGGAACGCGGCGGTAGTCTTTAAAGTACATTATAATGAAAAATTGACGTTCATAAGTGCGTCTTTGATGCCTAAATTGAATAAATGATTTTGACTTTGACTTTGACTATCATTGTTCTTGTACTACCTACTTTATACTACAACGCTGTCACCCTCAAAATATACTAGATGAGTTACTGCGATAACTTCTCTGTATTGTGTGTGTTCTGATAATTACCACTTATCATTAAATAGTGGGAGCTTTGTGTATAGGTTCCAGTGGATTATTCGATGTTTGCCAGTTACATTAATTGATTACATTGACTTTCTACTCAAATGTGACATGTTACATTAATTGAAGAAACCTTTCGAAACAAAGGCAAGGAAACTGTTTGTGTTCCAATTCGGTAGGCTTAAAGCTTCGTATCCAACTATAAAAAGTACTTTTCAATTGTGGGTATTAAATACAATTCGCGCATTGCGCATGAAGCGCTCGTATCTGAGCTTGTCTTGGCGATCTTTACCGATCAAAAAGTTAAGCAACGCTTGCTGCGGTCAGGACTTGGATGGGTGACCGCTAGTGGCATTATTCAACTGAGCGCTTCCGTGCTTCGGAGGGCACGTTAAGCCGTCGTTCCCGGTTGTTTGTCTTAGAACAATAGTCGGCTATGTTGAAGGCCGTAGGGCGGCCTGAAAATATCATCAAAGGTTGGTTACCTAACCTATCTACCAAGCCGCACTGGGGCCGCGTGATGGCGTATGGCCCAACTCTTCTCTCTGAGAGTAAGGCTAGAGTCCCAGCAGTGGGAACAAAATGGGCTGATTATGATTTATTATGATTACAATTGGAGTATATATCTGAGATTCGGGGTAGATTATTCTGTCGAGTGGAGAATTATTCAATTCTCTGGTATGAAAATTTTTAATCTCTTTCGCAATACAAGAAGTGTAACCGTGCAACGATATTGAAGAGGCAATCCAATGATTGCTCATATTCAGGCGGCAGATAAATCCGAAGCACTTACCAGAGCAAGTCAGAGATCTGCCGAAGGGCCTTGTCCATCTGTCCGGCTGATCATTCTAACACGAACCAGGTTAATCTCTTCTGTTCACACCCCTGCCGATTGCACTTTGGTTTGTTTACTTAAACTCTATAGTAAGTATCAAAATTTGTCATATCATATTCTGTGTAATTTATGATTTTTCACTTAACTATCGCACAGTATGACATATGAGGAAATTGGGAATTGCATGTTCCATTCACGAGTACGATGGATAATAGACTCGCCTACAAGACTATCAACGTAATTCGGTATGTAAAGTTTTTTTTTTGGTATTTTTTTTATATTTTTATTTCGTAGATTAGGTCATTATAAGAAACTGATTTCAATATTTTTGTTTTATATTCAGTAGGTATTTTATAATATTTTTTTGAAAATTTGAATCCTATGACGTCACTTTTTTGCACAAATATGTAGTTGCGTTGAGGAGCCAAGAAAAGCACGCGAGTAAAAAAAAAGAAACTAGAACACTTGACAGTGACACCTACTAATTCGTAAGTCTCTATTCAATCAAAACAAAAGTGCAAAAAAGTGACGTCATTTAGAGGTCAATGAAAGTCGATTTATTTCATCGTTTTTTGTTAAAATAAATGGCATCTTATCGTTTTAAAAGGTCAGAGTAAAAAAATAAGGGTTTGTAACATAAAATCTCGAAATGGTTTCGGAATTGGCATAGGTTAATTTTTTTTAGCATACCGAATTAGTGGGGTTTATACACTTCTGCTGGACCCTTCGAATATATAAAGCATATGTATTAACTTATCATATAGAGTTCAGAACCAGTTAGCTGAGTATATGAAAATAATTTAAGAAATATAAAACTTCTTTTTCAACCCTAATCGCCCGCACATTCTTGCATAACATCCGACCATAACGCTTTTCTTAACCTATCTCTAGCCGTTAACCCAACACATTCTTGTTCCACAAGGGTCCGTTATAAATCGGTCTTGTTCCGCTCAGAGATCGCCCTCCGCCCGCCCAGGACGCGTCGATAGGGCGGAATGAGCGGTTACTTTTTATGCGCTTCCGGTGCGGTTGGGACGCCTAAAAGCTGGTACCTTTTATTCGCGGTCTGGTTATGGTGTAATATTTTTTATTGGGATAAAGTTGGGTATGAAAATCCCACGTATGGTTTCTTATCTTTTCCCGATTAATACTTGTTGAAATTAAACATTTGTTCAAAATGTTACTAATTCTACCAAACGTCTTACAAATTAAAATTATGTAATAATTATGCTTTATTTTAACAATCTTCACTAAATGTATTCTTGTGCAGTCTTTATAAAAATCTTGTTAAAATAGGATAGAGGGATAGACGAGAGGGGACTCACGTGTTGAAATCCAGCTGGTGCTGAAGTTTTTATTGCGCTCACAGTCATTATTATTTTTGTAAATCTTAGGTTTTTTATGGAAATTTTTGGTCATGTTTAACACAGCGCTATAAGTACCTTTTCAGTGCCTGACTTTTGAAGAACTTCACAGATGGCCCTTCTTGACAACTGCACCATAGTTTTCCCACTCATGGACCAATATTGTATATACCAATATTGTATATGCCCCCACTAGTTCCGGCCTGTGTCAGCGGCATTTTTGAAGCTTCACTTATCACAATTCAAGAGTACAGTGCTCATCCATTTTTCTCAATATATAAAATTATTTGTTGCTCTATTGTAATAAGACTTTCACATAATTTATCTACTCTTTTTATACTTATTAGCCTCGCAAACCATCATTTGGTTACCCCGACGTGATGATCTTGAATCGCAACCGATCAGGTCATATACTTTTCTTGTGGCTTTAGATTTTAAAATCTTGAAGCAAAGACTTGAACAAAGAGTTTTATATTGGTTATGAACGGGTGATAGGATATCAATGAACTATAATGTGATGATTCTTTGTGTATGGCCCCTGCGACTTGTTTGAGTGTCGCAACTTTGCCAGTATCTGTTACATGATAGTTTCATAAACTGTAGGAGAAATTAAAGTAAACTTTTAAAATATGGTCGGTGATTAGAAGAGAGAATCAAACAAACTGTTCCACTCCAGTGATTACTCTAAAACACACAAACATAACATAAATAAGAACAAAATTCAAAACAAAAACATCATATCATTTATAACAAAAATAATACTAATAAAAATTCATACATTTATAAAATAAATAATAAGGAATATATTATAATTTAATTTTATTTCTACTAATGTAATTACATAATATACAGTTAATTAAAACTATAATGTGAATCTAACAGATTATTTGATGAATAACATAGATGCGTAGAATGTTGACAGATTAAGCTGTGTTTACATCTTGGTTAGCCACGACAAAGTAACCCGGATAAGGCTGTCCTGCAAGAGAGACCGCAATCTTACACATACAATTAAAGGCTTGAACGCACTCAAATATGTACGGAACATTTTGGTATGTCGTTCTTGCTTTCTCAATATTATTATAACATTTGATACTACCAAGTGAGGATTAGGGTGATAGTTCACCTCATGGTAAGGACAACACCTGCCCATGATAGACGCGGTTCTGCCCAGAACCAAAAATTAACAAGTACAGAAGTCAAGGTTTTGTATGTGTCTCAAAGTCAAAGTCAAAGTCAAAATCATTTATTCAATTTAGGCATCAAAGACGCACTTATGAACGTCAATTTTTCATTATAATGTACTTTAAAGCCTACCGCCGCGTTCCAAAATACATAGAGCCAACCGAGAAGAAGCGGCAAGAAACTCGGGGCCATTCTTTTTATATAGATGTTTTTACAATGTTTTTACTTAGGTACTACAAATATTAGCTCCAGTGTGTTGCCTTACAAAAGAGAACATAATAATGGTATCAGTAGGGCAAGACACGCTACACTTTGACATCTTAGTACACGAGTAGATAGATCCTGGAGTGATCAGTCCCAAGCTGTTTTATCCTCCAAGTAATCCGAAATTTTGTAATAACCTTTTTGACAGAGTTTAGTTTTAATAGTAATTTTAAACTTATTAATAGGCAAATCTCGGATAACATTGGGAACTTTATTATAAAATCGTATACATTGTCCCATAAAAGAATGACTTATTCTGTGGAGACGCGTTACATGTACGGATAGCTTGTGCTTATTTCGCGTGTTGATGGAATGAGCATCACTCCTTTTATCAAAACTGCTAATGTTTTTCTTTACATACATTAGATTTTCATAGATAAACTGAGAGACAACAGTTAGAATGTTTATGTCTTTAAATTTCTGTCTAAGGGAAACTCTGGGAGCCAAACTGTAGATTGCTCGTATAGCCCTTTTTTGCAGTATAAAAATAGAATTAATATCTGCAGAACATCCCCAGAGCAGTATGCCATAAGTCATAACGCTATGGAAATAACTAAAATAAACTATTCTAGCTGTGTCTACATCAGTTAATAGTCTAATTTTTTTAACAGCATAAGCTGCTGAACTGAGCCTACTAGACAATTTTTTAATGTGGGGACCCCATTGCAATTTAGCGTCTATAGTAATTCCTAAAAAGACTGTTGACTCCACAAGGTCCAACCCTGTTCCATTCAATTGTATATTGGATTCTACTTGTCTCACATTTGGTGTCGAGAACTTTATACAATTAGTTTTCTTCTCATTGAGGAGAAGATTATTTGTATTGAACCAATTCACAACTTTAGCTAATGCATTGTTAACATCGTCATAGTTTAATAACTGCCTTTTAATTTGAAATAACAGTGAAGTGTCATCTGCAAACAATACAATCTCGTGATTCTTCTCTACATAATAAGGTAAGTCATTAATATAGATTAAAAACAAGAACGGCCCTAGTATTGAACCCTGTGGAACGCCCATTGAGATTATAGAGCCGGGCGATTTTATACCATTTATGTCAACCCTTTGAATTCTACCATTTAAATATGAAGTCAAAAGGTTGAGAGCCATGTTCCTAATACCGTAGTGTTGTAATTTCCTGACAAGTATATCATGTCGGACGCAGTCAAATGCCTTAGATAAGTCACAAAAAACACCTAAGGCATCTTGAGAGTTCTCCCAGGCATCAAACACATCTTTTATTAGTTCTATACCTGCGTCTATAGTAGAGCGATTCCTTGTAAACCCAAATTGATTTTTATGGAAAATTTTGTTTGCACTAAAATGAGTTTCTAATTGATGTAATATGATTTTTTCGAAAATCTTACTTAGCGTAGGTAGTACAGAAATAGGCCGAAAATTTGTTGGATCAGTAGTACTACCAGATTTGAATAAAGGAACCACTTTACTGTGCTTCATTAGGTCAGGAAATACACCACTTGCAACACAACTATTAAATACAGCTGCTAGATTGGGTGCAATGACATCTATAATTGAAGAAACGGTCTTCACAGAAAGACCCCATAGGTCTGCCGTTTTTTTTTGCATCTAGACTTTTGAAACTGCTTACAATATCTTTGCAATTAACTACTGAAAATTTAAAAGTTGTGTCACATTCAGTTACACTTTGTTTTAGTAAGATCTCAGCAGAAATGGAGGAAGATTTTAGAGTTTTGGTTGTTAAAGAAGGAATATTAGTGAAAAATTTCTCAAACTCGGCCGCTACCTCCAAATCTGCTCTTACATCTTTATTATTAATTTTTAAATTAAAGTCTCGATTACGCACTGTATTTCTACCAGTTTCACTGTTTATAATGTTCCACGTCATTTTTATTTTATTAACAGAATTTTTGATCTTATTTCTTAAATAAATAGATTTTGCTGAGGAACAGGCTCGTTTAAATAACTTAGAATAACGTTTGACATATTCCAAAAATACAGGATTATGATTATGCGATTTTTCATGGTACAATTCATATAACTTTTGCCTACTTTTATAAATTCCTGGAGTTGCCCATTCACTAAACTTAGCACGATTACCAACAGATATTGTTTTTGGTACAAACACTTTGCCAAATTCATCACTGATAAGATGGAACAGTGAGTTATATAATATATTTGGGTCATTGTGACTGGTCAACTCTGGCACTTTCTGGGATATATTACTTCTTAACAATTCTAGGCGGCTTGCATTTATTGGAACAAAGCTAACATATTTGCTTTGGGGTTTGTTTGTTTTTCTTGGAAACACTGCTAGTTGACCACAGTGGTCTGATTCTAGATTATTTATAATGAAATTTTTAATAGGTTTTAGATTAGTAAATATATTGTCTATGCAGGTAGAACTTGTGGCTGTTATCCTAGTTGGTTCCAAGAAAATATTGTACATATTATAAGATTTAAACAGTAACAAAAATTCATCCACTATCTGATTATTTTCTAGCAAATTAATATTAAAGTCTACACAGATAATCATTGATTTATTTGTATTTGAAAGCTTAATTAATGTTTCCTCCATGCACTTTTCAAAATCATCATATGGTGAACATGGAGGTCTGTATACACATAGAACAAGGAACTGCTCAAACTCAATACAGGACATTTCTATTACTCGTTCAACAGATAGGCTCACAATGTCTTTTCGTTCTTTGAGTTTTATATTTTTATTTGTAATAATTAAAGAGCCACCACGTATAGATTTTTCTCTGTTGAAGGAGCTAGCAACTAGATGATTATTAAAATTAAATAAGAGTTGGTTCTTTTTAAGCCAGTGTTCAGTAATACAAAGAATATCTATTTTGCTATCATCTATAAACAATTCCAGTTCCAACTCTTTGCCCATCATACCTTGAATGTTCTGATGAACAATATTGATTGATTTAATGCAAGAGGTTGTCTCTATTGTCTTAGGCACTAATTTAAATTATGTACAATGCCATTAGTAGTCTCGCTTTTCATACCTGAACGCGGCGGTCGCGCTAGGGTTATCACCTCTGGCATGTGCGAAATATCTATCTTGGTAGTTGCACTCTTATCTAGTTGTTTGATTGATTGTTGAGAGAACGAAAAAAATACAAAAAAGAATTCAATTTTAATGTCATTGTTATATCTACAAATTAGTCACAAAAAATATGTTGGGATGATTTCAACATTGGAGAAATGCACGATTATTATACGAGGGTCATTTGAAAAGTTCTTAGCCTAACATACTTAATGAAACCACACGATTTTGAGTTTATTTTTTTTTTCAACATACTCTCCTCCGAGTTCAAAACACTTTTTCCATCGACCCGGTAAGGCTTCGATACCCGTTTTAAAAAAATCTTCGTCTAACTCCTCAAAATAAGCGTCCACGGCAGCTATGACCTCTTCATTTGTAAAAAAAATTTTACCACCTAAAAAATTTTTCAGCTTTGGGAACAGATAAAAGTCGAACGGTGCTAAATCCGGTGAATATGGGGGACGAGGTAATAATTCGAAGCCACATTGTCGGATTTCTGCCATGGATTGCACAGAGGTGTGAACGCGCGCATTATCCTGATGAAACAAGACTTTTATTCTCAATAAACCTGGACGTTTTTCTTTGATTTCTTCTCTCAAACGACGCAACAGGTTGCAATAGTAATCGGAGTTTATTTCACCCTTTTTTAAATAATCCACGAGAATTATACCCTTTGCATCCCAAAAAACGGATGCCATGACTTTGCCCGCTGATAAAACCACCTTTGCCTTCTTTGGGGTGGGTGGATACTGCTCTTTTCCATTGTTTCGACTGTTCTTTTCTCGGGTGTATTGTTGTGAACCAAGGTTTCATCAATGGTTATAAATCTTTCAACAAATTCTATTGGGTCAGCTTCATAAAACTCTAAACAGTCGCGAGAAGTTGTGAGTCGGTTGCGTTTTTGTTCCACTGAAAGCAATCGCGGTATCCACCGCGCAGACACCTTAGAGAATCCAAGTACAGTAGTAATTATATGATGTGTTAGCTCAGATGAGATGCCTACAGTCTTAGCTATCTCCTCGACAGTCAATCTTCGATCAGATAGGAGCACTTTCGCAGGAGGGTTCGCAGATTGCGATCTAACGATCCGCGGCTTCTTTGGGTCATCTACGGGTTTCAATGGGCTGGTCAACTTGCGCTTCCGCGCATTGAAAGCCAGCGGCTTGGTCGGCGGCAGGGTGATTAGGGATCGCGACGCGAGTTCCAGTACTTTGCGGTCCTCGGCTGACATTTCGCGCCCTTCTAATTCGGCATCTTCTATGCGCACGTAGATGCCTACCCAGTTCAACATGCCCTCCGAAAGGGCCTCGGCTTCAATAAGCCGAGCGAGTGTGAGAATATCACGCTCGTGCCGTCCCTTTAGCGATAATGTCGAACTCGGTGCGCGCTCCGTGCACCTGATAGGTACTCTCTTCCGATACGGGGGGGTTACCGCCCTCGCTACTTTGGTTAGAAGTAGCTCGTGGTCGGGTTACGTGGCCCTTAAAAGGGCTTTTTTGCGTCGGGCGAGTGGTCAGTTCCCCTTTCAGCGGGTAGCCCTTAGAAGGGCCTTTTTCAGGGTTGCCGCAGTCTATGGCGGCGGCTGAGTGGGTGTACCTTGCGCGAGTACTGGAGCGAGTATTACGCAAGCATAATACTCACTCCGGCGTTCGTGGGGCAAACTATCCCCTCCGCAGCCGTGGCCACGGGTGCGATCAACAAGTAATTTCTACAGAAATTGTTGGTGATTCGCAATATTATGGTCGGGGTTACTCCGAGCGCATAAGAGTACAGGGAATCCTCCGGTGTATAAAAAGGCGCGCTCTGTGGGCTACAAGGTTCTCTCCGTCTCCCCTCTCTTTCGCTCCGACTCTCCTCTCTTTCTCTCTGACTCCCCTCTCATTCTCTCCGAGTCCCTTTCTTTCTCTCCGACTCTCTCTCCTGGCGACGGCCCAAGCCGAGCTCCGTACCTTAGTAGTGCCCTTGAGCAAGTCGCCTACTCCTCTCCTTGCGGCGAAGCGTCTTCAACGCTCCCCTTAGGCGGTGCGCCCTCTGCGCCCGCATCTGGCTGAATGCCATCTGCGCTCGCCACCCGTCTGTAAATGCCGGTAGAGGCAAACAGCATTAGTCCGTTCTAATAATAAAAAAGCCTACAAGATCATTCGCCGTGCGGCAGTTGACGCGAACAGAAGTCGGAGAACTAAATTCTATCCTTTGCGAGTTGATTTATATCAATAAGTGCTGTTGCCTTTTCAATTGGAATAAATAACTATGACTGATGATGAGCCTTTCAGTAGACCGGATACTTCTCCTCTTTTAGGTATAGATAATTATTATGCAGCCGCAGCAGCCTATGTCTCGGCAGGTGTGAACTATCCATGCCTGCTCCGTCGTTTTGTATGAGATTCAGGAATAGATTAAGTATTTATTTAATGACAAAACCGACTTTACTCACGTAATTAACCAATATAATCGACCTAGGTTTCAACAATGTCCGATGCCCATCCTCATGGAGTTTACGCTGCAAGATCGCGGCGAAGTACTTGTTTTTTTCTCAATAATATAGCATTTTTGTTTCAATTTTATTCTTGGCTTTTTAATGTGTTGTTTTTTGTGTTTGTGGTGTGAAGGGCAATATATAGCAAGTGAAGTTACTGCGAAATAGACTCAAAACCCATTTCGGAGGGACAATTACGGTGCAGTTTTAAGTTCTGGGTGACACTGCAACTGTCATGGGGGGCACGGCTTGCCCCTCTTGTCACTTACACATATTAGCACCCTCAGACATAATAAAAAAGTCAAGACAGAATGTTGTAAAAATAGATGTGAGGCCGGTTTTCTAAGCTACATGTGCACGCATAGGTGTTGCTATGATAATTCAAATTAAATTAAAATTAATTAAAATAATTAGTCATTATTAAAAATTAAATTATAATTTTAATTGTACGTGTTGCTTCCACGCGCCGCGATAGTTCGACTGCCGAGTCAAGGCGTAGTTTCGTTGTACGTGTTGTGCGTCATTACGTATGTACACGGCGAGGCGTAGTTTAACCGGCCCCTCTTTTCTGTTCCTAACATTAAGTCTCGAATATTATTTTGTCTGATTTAACACCTAGATGACCGAGCTTAGCTCGGGTTATTTAAAAACCTGACTGTTTTTGACTTAGTGTTGCTTAACAACGCCATCTATTGTCAAGTAACTTTATTCTTGCTCTGTTGGTAAAGCAGAACGTGGTAGCAGTTTTTCATTGACTGAATAAAATGACGGAAATGAAACCTAGTTAGATCAATTTATAGCCCCCGAAACCGCCTTTATACTAAATTTCATGAAAATCGTTGGAGATGTTTCCGAGAATCAGATAACGATTATATATGTACATATATACAAGAATTGCTCCTTTAAAGGTATTAGATTAAATAGAAACTGGAAAAATTACCTAACCTTGTTTAAAAACTTTTAGAAAAATGTTGGTAGGGACCCTTTATTGCAGAATATGTCAGGTTAGATGGTACTGTTAACTGTCCAATAGATGTCGCTCCG
The DNA here is from genome assembly GCA_917880725.1 of Selenia dentaria. Classification (NCBI taxonomy): domain Eukaryota; kingdom Metazoa; phylum Arthropoda; class Insecta; order Lepidoptera; family Geometridae; genus Selenia; species Selenia dentaria. The sequence goes on along the minus strand of OU862885.1, from coordinate 4,932,845 downwards.
TCTCCGCAAGACGGTTAGTCAAATGGAGAGTTAAAATTCGATGCTCGGACCAGAACCTCGGTGGCCTAGTTGGTCAATGGCGTTTGACACGGAGAGTCAGAAGACGCGGGTTCGAATCCCGTCCAAGGATGGCATTTTTCTCTCTATAAATTTCAATGTTTGAGATCGCTAAAGCAGGCGTTAGTGCTATAAAAAGTAATACTATAGGAATATGACAGGTCTCAAAATATGCCTGCCCTATAAATATTCCTGTCCCCTAAAATTGCAGCCTAAGCCGTGATACCGAGCACCCCTTGATACATATCGATGCATATTCATGGTGCTGCGACAATCACGACGTGCTTTTTTTGTTTCTTTGTTCACTGGCCGTTCGATGATTGAGACACACGGGATTAAAATTTCACAAGCATTAACATTATTATTTCTATTGTACATATATTCATTTCCAACTAGCTGCGTCCCACGGTTTGCCATCGTGGTGATGGATAATGATGATGAATATAAGTAGCCTGTTACTTTTTATAATATCAGCTATCTGCCAGTGAAAGTCTCCGGAGCAAACAGACAGATAGCCAAAAAAAAATTAAGGTCCTACCGTGCATTTAGGGAAATGCTGTTAATTTGATATAACAAACAGACACTTTTTTATAAACTTTACACATTTCATCGATAGCTACACACCCCAGTGCGCATATTGGATTTCAGGATCCAGTGAAAGGGCGTAAGTAAGGCGCCTGCCTTACTACGTACGTGGTTGACAAAAATCGTTCTAATGTCAAAGTACCTTGATTAGCTAAACATAGTAAACCTTTTGCATTTGATTCGTCATGAATAGTTTTGAAATATTGTTTTTGCTATGAAGCAATATACACGGTCAAGTCATTCACCTGATAGTAAGAGTCACACAGCTTCAATGATTAGTTAGATCTTACATTTGTAAAGTTATCACCGTTTGTGTTTATACTAGTTCGCCCAGGGACTTAAAACTGAAACAATTAGTACCCTGGGAATCTACTACGTACTAGCGACTGCCCGCGACTTTGTTCGCGTAGTAGGCTCGGCCTTCGGCCTCGCCATATCTCCCCATCTTTTCTTAGTTATATTTTAATGTAAGGACCTTCTACGCAGTATTAGAAATCATTATAAATTAGATGAATAAATTCGGTAAAGCTGTTCTCAAGTTATAGCGTGACCAGGAGAAATAGGGGTTCATTTTTATATATCTAAATTCTGTAGAAAATCAAAGTATTCCATGTATTTTATACAACGTTATAAGAGTTCTGGTTCTCTGTATTTCAGAGCAGTATGCATGTACAGCCGCTTACAAAAAACAAGACAAATGACGCTATTTGTTCACGATTGTCCGCCCGATACTACTGCCGCCGGTTTACCGAAATGAACAATGGACTGTACGAACAAAACAACACTATTCATGTTATTTTATTCATAGCTATAACATACACTGGTTGCTTGATTAAAAAGTTACTTATGGAGGATTCATTAACTACTCTGGCTGTTTTCATTTGGACCCCTCCCCCTCTTAGTGTGACTTGGTGGGGCCCCCGTTACGTGAGCATTTCAGCTATAGTTGTAACAAGATAGCTTTATTACACAGATCACAGAAACAAAGATCTCTATGCTTGATTCTAATAAAATGGAAAGATAATACAAAGTTAAGGTGTACCTATTGTAACGAATTTAATACAAGTACAATTTGAAAAATTTAATACCGACTTCCATTCTATTCAGTTATTGGAGTGTAACTCATAAAGTACTGGACCGAATTTGATGAAATGGAACCACACGGGAAGCACCAGCTTTCATACAAAAAACTTTGAGAAATGGTTCACCCAATCGAAAGTTATGAGGTAACAAACATAAAATAAAAAAGCAGTCGTATTGAGTACCTCTTCCTTTTTGGAAGTCGGTAGAAAAGTTAATACAAAGAAAAGTAAAAAGTTTTCAATTGTTTATTTTAATATGATATTAACGGGGCTTAATCGCGTTATTAATAGTATTTATTTACCTCGAAGTTTCGATCAAGTTGCATTGATCGTGGTCACGAGCGGACTGAAGAGGCGGGTGTCATTGTCTCGAAGTATGGAGATATTTTTAACATACCCCAGCAGTTGTTATAAGAAGTCATTGTTCCGATACACAACACTAACGATATCGACATATTTTTCTGAATATAAATCGCGACGGAAACACTTTTTAATCACTGGATTCCATGTTGCCGCCGCCAGTTTGAAAACACGATTAAGCCCCGTGAATGTGAACACATATTTATTATATAAATAAACACATATTTATTATATAAATAAACACATATTTATTATATAAATAAACACATATTTATTATATAAATAAACACATATTTATTATATAAATAAACACATATTTGTTATATAAATGTATAATAAATGTGTTCACATCACGAAAGTGTAAAAATTACTATTGTTTATATTTACTTTATTTTTATTCTGGTAAGAAATATTTTTCAAAATGAACAATAGGACACTCCAATATTAGTAAGACTATTGAATATTGACTATGTATGTTTTTTTGTTAGTTATGCATGGAAGGCGAGACCTGAATATAAGAAATAATAATGCCAAAACTGATAACCTATGTACATATATGTGTTCGCACTTCCCATCAGTTATTCCTGAGCTTATATTATGTATCAGCCGGACATGAGGGTGGGACAAGTTATAAGGAACAGCAGCAAAAAACTAGAAATTATAATCGTAATGAAATTTACAAGGAGACAGGTTATATCTCTGGTAGGATATAATCTGTCTCTAGTAAGATACTTTTCATGATCATCATCACCATTCATCACCATGTGGGTGAAACCACAGGGTCAAATTTAAATAAAACAACTCATGGATAGGATTATAATATTAAAGGATTTGCCATAATGGATGCAGTCTACGGTCAGGGAAACGGAAGGAGGTGGACGGGCTGACTAATTGCCTTGCGTCGACCGCTGACCGATTTCTTGACCGACAATGTTGTTCATACATAATGCGGACTGCGTTCAATTTGACCTGACCACAGATCGCAAATTACATCCAGTGTGGCAAATCTTTTAGTAGAAAACACTTCGCGAGACGAGTGTCAACCCAACGAACATACATACTCGTATTGCTACTACGAAAGTCTTTCGAATCCGAAGTTCGATCCGTAGTTCGTAATTTGACATTTGGTCTTGCGTGGAACCTACTCCCAATTATTTTTTGACTGGTAGTTTTTCGTTGTTTGACAATAGTTAGAGCGGAATTTAACCTCACTTTAAACGAGAGGCATAGAGGTGTCGTATTATAATTTATTTTAATATATAATATAGTTAAATTTATTTTTATTTCATTGCAGTCTTGTTAAGCTATTGCATAGCTTCTATCGCGGGCCTTGAGCGTGGAGACCGAATCCAGAAATTCCGTAACAAAAAAAACCTAAAACCCCCCACTCTGACTCAATCTATCGATGAATAGCATAAGTTTTAATGACTTTTTGAAATATCACGCTTGTCTCTTTAGTTCAGCAACTTGCCTCTAGATGGCATTGGTTAAATAATTATAATTGCATAAGTTTTTTTTTATAATATGTCACGTTTTCTACTTTATGAACAATGGAGTACAATGGAGTAAGTAGTAGCAAATTAGGATTATAATATAATACATAATTAGCATCAGTTATGAAGTTCACATACAAACATACAGATATTCAGAAATTTTTTTCTAGTTTCAGATTAAGAAACCAGTATTTATGCGAGGTAAAATAAAATATAATATTTACAATTAAACATTTATTATTTTTATAGTTTTGTTTAAAGTTTTAAGCTCCCCCAGAACACCACACAACAACTAATTTTTTTCTTTCTCAAAAGCATACAATCTGCTACGAGACATGGAAGCCGACGAGAATCATCCGTTCACCGTTCCCATGGCAACATATACCATTACAAGTATATATGAACAATATTCACCCATATTTATGGCTGACGCTTGTGGCTTGCGTTAGACTGAATGGTAATTTCGATTTACGATAATAGCCTTCGATAACGGACGTCGTCATTCAATGTTTGATGGCAGAACCAGTGCCATAGATGATAAATAATACGACGCATCAAGTAATATTACCCAATTAATAGTAAAGGTCAATCAATATGATTTGACTATGGTGTAGGCCGCTTGTGAAGTATTTTGCTAGTCTGTGGCACAGACAAAATAAAAAATTCAAGACAGAATGTTGTGAACAGAGAAGTGAGGCCGGTAAAACTATGCCTCGCCGTGTACATCCGTAATTACACACAACAAAACTACGCCTTGACTCGTCAGTCGATCTATCGCGGCGTGTGGAAGCAACACGTAAAATTTGAATTATCACTTTAATCTAAAATTTATTAAATAATAATTTAAAATAAGAATTGAATTATTATGGCAGCGCAGATGCGCGCACATGTAGTGTAGAAAACCGGCCTGGAGACGTATGTCTCTATTCGCAATATTATGTCTTGAGTTTTTTATTTTGTCTGAGGTCTGTGGTGGTGGCAAGGAATTTGTGTATTAAGTAAAATACAAACTTCTTGCACGGCGGTGCATGAAATTTAATTTTATTTCCGTTTTAGTTTTCAAACCGAACTGTGCTAGGTATATGTTTCCGGGATCTAGCGCGCGAAGCACCTAGCACTTGTCTTGTTTATCATCTGTTTAGTATTTCTTTTTTAAGTGGACTTGTATGTCAGTACATTTACAATTCTCAAGTTGTTTAGGTAATAATTTATAGTTGTATCAGGTGATACTTTTATTCCAATATTCAAGTTACAGTTATATGAAAAAGTCCGTCATTGAGTATCGTCCTGTCTAAGTTACGTTCTAGTTTGACAAAGTTTTAGTAATGTAAAAATGTATAGCTTAGTATATCAATACATAACTAAAATTTTGTATCGCGATTTGACGAGGAAAACACAAACACAATGTTGAATACTTTAGTTCACTTTCCGCACACTCGTGCACTATAACGTGCCTTTATAACAATAAGTAATTACATTATTACACATCAAAACTCGAAGTTACTCAAGTCTAGGAAAACTAAACATTATCAATACATATAAGCTATACTTTTTTTAGCTTTCATCTCACTTAGTGGTCGGAAATGATTCTAAATCTATAACGACCAAATCACATTTCATCGCAGTTCAAACATGTTTATCTAATATAAATTTTGTATGCGAAGGACCGTGAAGAATATCTCATGTTGCCGACTCTATTGAAAATATATTTCACGTTTTGACATAGTTTAATTGTAAAAACAAAGTATAAAACCTCGATGGTTGAATAGACACGATTTTATGTACAAAAACCTGTAAAAATACGCTTTTAGTAGCTTTTGTCTTTTTTATTACATTTACTATTTTCCTCTCACTTAATGATGTGGAACTTTATATTATAGTTATACGCCTAAATAAATGAATAGACAAACTTAACCCTTAACTTACACCCTTACTTTATCGGCCTTATTAATAAACTTGTAATAAACCCGGAGTAGTTAAAACCTCTGTCAATTTTTCGCTTGCAGTAAACGTCACGCGTGAAAGCAAGACAAAGCATGTTACGCCTAATCTATGTTTACGCAACGTTTATTAATAAAATAAGATGTTTAAGGCCTTTGTTAAGTAGTGCACATTATTGAACGGGGTGGTTCGCAAGCGGAGAGCAATCAGGCGCACAATGGCTATCAGCCGCGGAGGAGTAAATATGGGTTCATAATAATACAAAAATATTATTATTTTTCAACATCATGGATATATATATGAATCCACCCCGTTCAGCATCGTCTTATAGAGTCTTATAGAAACCTTATATAGAGTACATTACAATATAAGAAAGTGTGTCGAGAGGTTCACACTCCCAAGTTTCACCAACCATATTCCCGGTTTCATATCATAGGATAGATGTGGCCCTACTGCCGTATTATGCCTCATTCACCATTTACAGCGTCCTTTTGGTAGTACAAATACAAATATATGTAAAATGAAGTGCAGACCTTAAGGCTGTCTGAGAAGTCATCAGAAGTCAACCTTCAGCATTTAGTTTATTGCATTTCCCTCTTCACCTCTTCATATTTACGTATATTTTTTACCGCCATCTAGTGACCGTTTATGTAGTTAAGTATTTAGTTAGTATACCACTACGATAGCAAGTCTGCTTTTGTTGTTGTGTTGGTTTTATGCACGAAAGCATGGTTGGGTTTGCTACAAATTTATATCCTCCTCTATAGGATCGTTTTCCTCATTGCTGAGGGTCGTGACCCCATCCACGGATCACCTTCTGCCGAACGAAGTCTTTCCACCTTGACCTATTTTCAGCAGCGAGTATCGCATTATGGACTTTACTGTCAAGTGCGGCAAGGATTTTGTCCGACCAGCGCATTGGACTTCTTCTTCCCTTGGTCTTTTGGCTTCCAACTTGCCTTTGATGACAAGTTTCTCTAGGTTGTCAAACAAATTTATATACCACAGCATGTATATTGAACAGCTCCATAATGTATTTGTGTAAATGCCGTACCAGTGACAAAACAATACGGCATCTACCTCGTCTCAAATTTCTATCAAAAATCATACCGATCCCTATTCGCCTAGTTTGTAGCTTCTTCTCTAATTAAAAGGCAACGGTTACGTAAATCGGCGACTTTATGGCCTCGATAGGCCATTACTACCGCGACTCAACGTCTCTCCTTTGTGAGAGTTCTCGCAATTATATTTTATGCAGTGTTGTGTGAATACGAGTTAAGGATGACCTTTCAACGTTAGGGGTTGGATATTGGTGAAGTTTTATAGTTATTGTATCAGTTAATTTTAATTAACTTTCCCGGTGATTAAACTTTATCCTAGCGATAATTGGACGTGCTTGGCATTTAGATAAAATTTCCATCTTTTGTTATGGGTCTAGATGGAGTTGCTGGGATTAACTGGACACTGAATGCATAAAATAACACAACCGAGCAAAATGAGCTAAATGCAGAGATGATTAAACTCACATTACCGGATACTCTGCCAATGATCACGGAAATGATTAACTGCTCTATCCAGCCAAACCAGTACCTTTCCGAACACTTGGAAGCAAGCAGTGGTAAAGCCTATCCCTAAGTGTAATAAGATAGAAGAGCTTAGGGACTTACGATCCAAAAGTATTCTTCCTGTGCTATCTAAGGTATTGGAAAAAGTAGTCCTTACTCAAATAGAGGATTACATCAGTCAGGAAAACATAATACCAAAATATCAGTCTGGGTTCCGGAAAAGCCACGGTACTGAGACCGCACTATTAAATGTTTCTGATGACTTATTATCAGCTTCAGATTCTGGGCTTAGCAGTGTTCTAGTGCTATTAGATTTTTCGAGAGAATTTGATTGCTTTGAACCTAAATTACTTATCGCTAAGCTTTCGTACTATGGTTTTCCACTAAATACATGCAAATGGTTTGAAACTTACCTGAACAGTACAAAACAGTATGTGTAGGTTAGTAGTAGCAACGGAAATGCTGTCATCTGGGTCACTTGCAACTGTAATGGACAAGTGTGACTCTTATTATTACGCAAAGAACTTGCTCATTTTATTTATTTATTTAATATATAAAAGCAAAAAATATCAATATAAAAAAAATGTTTATTCCACTGACTGCGATAACATTTAAACCATTATCGTCGAGCAGTTTAAGCCCCTATATACATTTGTCGTTGCAAATAACAAATTTACTATTTATCTCTTTGCAAATAAATGGACGTTAAACGTAAGTGCGAGATCCAGTACCATCGTATCTATGAACCATTTTTAGAGTATATTATTTAAAAAATAACCCAGTTAAATAAGCAGTGGGCTCAGAGACCAAAATGCATGCCAGTTGAGTTAAGTTTAAAGAAATTTATTCTCAAAAAAGATTAACATCACTTACATGAGAACAATATTATACATAAATAAATTTGACCGTCGTTTCGTCTTATTTACACTTATCATAACAAACACTTGACAAATGTTTTTATTAAAGTAATTTGCTATTGTTAATGATGTACTGGGCTAATTGAACCTTAAAAGTGCTAAATGATCTAGCATTTTTTATACTTGAGGGTATTTTATTAAAAAGCTGTGCTCCTTCAAACGTAACCATTTTTTTGCCATAGTTTGTTCGTGTCTTTGGGAGAACAATGAAACTCGCTCGTCTCGTGCTGCGTTTAGACACTTGTTTTAGTTTAGTGAATGTCACGTTGGTATGAATGTTTTTGTCTAGGGTTTTTTTTTAATAAAAATACATACATACATGAGTTGGTAGTACGCACATACATAACATGCAGAACGAGCACCCAATCCTAGACTTCTGGGCTGGAGACCGGCAAGAACGGCGTAGTCCTCCTATTGGATATTTGACCTGATAAAGGGCGCATAATAGTGCTGTATTCAGATTTATTCCAACAGGTCCATTAGGTCCATTCCGCACGTGGTGGTTGCAGTCTCGCGGCACACCAGGACCTACACCTATTACGCACGACGACGAAGAAGATGCCATCTGCCGTTTCGTGCGGCGTGCGGTGTCCGCGTCACCAAATGCTATCCGCGACTATAACCTGCAGATGGCCATAAAAGATCGGAACTAGGATGTGACGGGGCCCTGAGCCGGTGGAGAAAGCGGACTTAAACAAACTAGACAAGTACGGCTCTTGTATTAGGAATGCGTGTATACCTTGAGGATTCACGCTCACTAAAAGGCTTCTTCTCGCGGCGGCGTCGTGTGGCAGGTCGTCCTCTTCTCTCAAATATGGTTGAGGAGGGCGATGGCTGGCACACGTGTCAAGCTCGTGAACGGGCGCTGCTTGCGGGAGCCGGTCTGCTCTCTGTATGTACGATACTTAGAAATTAGTTATATGCCCCTCAGGCTGAGAGTTTAAAAAAAAAAAGTTGTGCCCTTCAGGCTAAGTAAGTTTTCAAAGTGCCCTTCAGGCCTTCACAATTGTATTATGTAAGTTAAGTTAAGTAAAAAAAAACATGTTATAAAAATGTTTATGTATAGTTATATGTTATAAAAAAAATATCCTCCTGTATTCCTTTAGTAATTATAAAAAAAAAAGTTTAAATATATAATATATGTACACAATGCCACGGGCCCATTGATGTCTGTGAACATAAGCATTATAAATAAAAAAAACAAAAAAGAAACATGTCCGTTTGGAAATATACAGGGGAGGTTGGCGTTTAATATTAATTATTTTATCTACTGACTTCCAAAAAGGACTCAATTAGATAGTATTTTTTTTTATGTTTGTTACCTCATAACTTTCGATAGGGTGAACCGATTCTCAAAACAATTTTTTTGTTTGAAAGCTGGTGCTTTTCATTTTCATCAAATTAGGTCCAGTAGTTTTTGACTTTTACTCCAATAACTGAATAGAATGGAAGTCGGTTTTAAATTTTTGCCCAGAAAAAAGTCTACTTAACTTGAGCTAGAAATAATTTATTTGACTTGTAGGGAAAGATTCCTCGTGGTTGGATCTTCTACTATAGACGCACGAGCAAACAAATGTCCTCTCGACACGGTTAAAAAATTTGAGCGTTTGCCTTTTTCGGCAGTCAAATGTTACGTGAACAAATAGTTTAAGGCAAATACGATTGATATGAAACGAAATCACAGGAAAAATGTTTGAACATAAAATTTAGGGAAAATGCTTGTAACAAAATATATATTTGTGTTACACTGTATACTTTTCTAATATAAAGGAAACTGGAAAGTTGAGTACCTACAGAGAAACCTGGACTCGTATCGCCCTTGACCTCAGCAGATCAGCAGGGCTATTATGTATCTCAGTTGCTATCAAATGTTGATTGGAATCTTGAAAAATGACGGCTCAGTAAGCAAAAATGTTAGTAAGATGGCGACTGGAGTTGAGAAAACTGACATAGAGCGGCAATTTTTTTTAGATTTCAATCAACATTTGTTAGCAACTGAGATACATAATAGCCCTACAGGTAATCAATAAGGGAAGGCCTTTAGCCAGATTTGAAAAATACAAATTCGATATCTAAAAGAAAATTGTTTGTAGGCAGTAAAAGCTATATTATTTAAAAGTACTAGTTTCTGCCTGTGGCTGCGTTCGCCTGGCATAAAGTTATCATGATCTCTCGAGAATGACTTGTTTAATCTGGATAAAAAGTGCTGTGTGTATGTGTTATTCTTGAGTATATATGCTATCTCCTTGCCGAATAATCATCTCACCGTCTCTCTCTTGATATCGCTCTTATATTTCATATCAAACTTTCGAAATTTCAATATAGTAGATACCCTTGTTTTTCATCATTATTATCATTATTGTAGAAAGAAACCGCGCAATGAAACCTGTGAAGATTTCTAGTATATAGATATAGTTAGTGAATGCATACTACATATAAGGTATCAACCGACAAAATTTCAAGTTTGTAGCGGTTTAGGTTTTGCTTTGATTTATCTGTCAGTAAATCAGGATAAGTATTTTATATACTATCATTGTGCAGATGATGTAAAATCATGCGGACCTTCAAATACCTGGTAAATACCCTTGCCTCCCTCTAATCTGTTTTTGATGCTCATTAAGGCGTTAAGGTTTGCAAAACATAATATATATCTTTCTCGTGAAATATTCATAGCTTTTTTAAAATAAAATTATATGACGTGTTAGTTAATTTGAAATTATACTGCGTGTAAAGATGTTTACCTTAAACGATTTCTAGTAGCTACTGTAAAGTCTTCAATAGTATTCTGAAAAAAAATTGCTTTGACATCCTAATCGTATCGTTAACGTATTTAGGAGAAATTGTCATTTGTCTAGTACAATAGTGGCATAGATAACTCATAGTTTGTGCTGTACACGTCAAGGATACGATAACGTTACACTTAAGCACATTTTCGTGCTCGGCCCACAGTTTATTAAATAACGAGTTTCAAATAGACGGTATTCAAAAATTTTGATTACAGGAGTTCAAAACCCTGCATGGCAATGTACTGCGCTTTTCACCTTGAGATATAATATGTTAAATGTCTTGCCCTGTCATTTCATTGGAAACATTGCCCTTCAACATAGCCCATATTATAGCTTATAGTTCTGCTTCACCACTGTTGAATAACTGGCAAAGGTGTGGCACTCCACCAGGCGAACTTTGCATACTTCCGACCTCCATAAAAACGCATGCACGAATTTGAACGCATGACTTTATTCGTTATTCAATTTTAATTCAATTGGTTCGTTGTTGAGCAACATTAACCGTCTTAAGTAAAAGAGAAATACTTTGGGTTATTTTCGGGCATTTACAAATCCAAAGTTTTTGCTTGCCACATTTTTCATCCTGCCCAATACTATGCCACTAATGAACGTAAGCATGGTTAATGGTCAAAAAATACTTGTTTCCTATCATCAATCACCCTCAACCAGGTAGAAAACCGCCGATTGTGAAGTCTTCTTTGGGCGGAAACTTCAGTCATTTCTCAAAATGACAGACTTTCCACATATAAATCTACGTCAGTGGCAGTGCGGAATAATCTGATTTAATTTTGCCTTAGGTTTTTCCTCCATGCGGCTTTTGATAAAAGCGAATGGTAAAGTAAAATAGTAAAAGCAATTAGATAAAAAAACAACTTGCGCGATTCTATTGAAATTAAACAACTTTAAAAACAGAGTGGTAATTGAGGCCCTGCTTCAGTGTCAGTGGGCACCTCAGTGAATAAGTTAACATTAATAGTTATTTAAGTTAACCTGTATTTGACAAAGAGTAAGTATGAGCATACAGAGCAGACACGCTCACGAAAAGGTGTCGGCAGGCGGTGGCGTCGTGTCGCCATCTTCCCTCAAATATGGTTGAGGAAGGCGATGGCTGCCACATGCGTCAACTCGTGAACGGGTGCTGTCTGCGGAGACCGGTCTGCTCTGCATGCGGATGCAAACTCAGGAACGATATAGCCCTCAAGTAATTTAACATAAAAATCCTATGTCCCCTAATTTACGAGTAGTATGTATTGTTGTCTCTTTGTTAGTTATATTTAGATGTCATAAACTTGCAAAAAACTCAAAAATGTCACGGACCCTTGAGTTGGTGGTTGAGGAGTTTGTGGAGGCTAGTTATAATATTAAAAATACAACGTTAAACGGATTAAATTGCGTGTATTTTATATCTATCCCAACGTTTAATACTCTTTACAGACCATAGTCTACCCGTGAACATATTGTCTTCTGAAAAGTTTTTGAAAAATCAAAGACTAACTAATAACACAGTCATTGGTTAATATAGAAAAGTATTTAGTTACATAAATTTCGATTTTTTGAACTTTTAAACAGAAGAGAAACAGTTTAATTGTTGTAATTTATATGATTATTCTTAAACAATATTATATAAATAAAATTATCTTTAAGTCCACATCCGTGGGCACTACCCATTTTAAAGCACCCAATTTAAAAAAAATATTAAGAAAAATATTACACTCAATTAAATATATTATAAACTAGCGACTGCCTGCGACTTGGTTCGGGTAGTAGGCTCGACATTTGGCCTCGCTGTCTCCCATCTTTTCTTGGGTTTTCTTATATAAGAATCTTTTCCTAACAATAATGAACACAACAAAAAAGTATTAGCGAGATCGTTCCATCCGTTCTCAAGTTATAGTGTGACCAGGAAAAATAGGGGTTTATTTTTATATATATATATATATATAGATAGATAGATAGAAGCTAAACTACTTCACTTCACAGCACCACGTTCAGAAAGAGAAAAAATACTAATATAACATATTGTTGTACTTGAAAAGTTACACTGTTACTTCTCGGTCGATTTGGAATAATATTTTTGGGTCACAAATTGTAACCACTAAAGTAAACTAAAGTAAAATATAACACACAATATCAAGTGACGAGAAGAACCATTCGCCTGATGGTAAGCTTGCAGACTATTGCAGTACCACCCCGAGCTCACAATGCAAGTTTTATAAAAACTGCACACATTATCTTATAAACATTACGTTTGCAGACCGATGCAAAAAGATTCTCTGTGTCGCGGGAGGCATGGACATACACAAAAACAGATCACAACATCCGATACCCGAGAAGAAAAAACTCTGCACCCAATAATACTTGCCCCCACCCAGGGATCGAACCTTAGAAACGCTTAGAAATCTCCCTACCATCTAAGGGAGCCGACAAAATCCAATAACAGCTTTGAGGCTTTCCTTACGTTCAGCGGAATCCCCACGCTTAATGCCCTTCTAATCCAAAATATCTATACAATGGTGGATGATTTTAGGGTGAGTTTACACGCACTTATTATTCATCAGACTGTCATCCCAACATAATACAAGCTGGGGCTTAGACTGAATATTTTAACTTGGGATAATATTTACCTATAACAGAGTGTAAAACAGTTGTTGAACTTGAGAAAAAAATCAGCAAAGGTACAGAAGAAATATAAATGCTACGTGTGGAAATCTAATACGAGTTCTGTGGCGACTCGAGGGTTCGTCTCAAGTACCTTTTTAATGTCCAATATCAGATATTAAGCAAGAGTGATTTTACAGTATGTAATTATTATGTATAAGTCCTGAATGAGGGACAGATTCATCAATCTATGTAAGGATTATGTTTAATTTAATGTAACACTGATCATTTTTGGGAAATTATATACTCGTATAACCCTCTATAAATGATATAAGATCAATGATCTTATATCATTTATATCTGAGTTATAGATGATATATATATATATATATATATATATATATATATAACTATAACTCAGTTATTTGTGAATATTGTTATATTTTATAAAATTTTATACGTTTATATAGCAAATAAGATATTTGATTTGGTTTGATTTGATTTCATCTACGCAGAGCCTACCAGTTACGAACTTGAAATATTGGCAGTTGATCCCTTTTATTTTATATGCATAAACTTTTAATGGCTTCTTGGAAATTATACCCCAAAGAGGGTCATTTCGATTATTTATGTCGCTTCAAATCTTCTTAAATGTGAGCGTAGCCGTAGGCAGGTCAGCTAGTACATAAATAACAAGAATAGACGTTTGTGTGATTGGTGTATGTTCAAAGGTAACTTACTAACGGCTGTAATAATAATAATACAGACAAACTCAGTTAGCACCTTGACTTGGCTCACGAGGTTTCCGCCATGTGGGAAATGACGATTACTGTCCCGATAGAAATTTCAGGAAACAGCCTTATAGCAAAAATCCTCGACCAACAACCCCAAGAGACTTTTGCTAGACGGTTGGGGCAAAGACCAGATACAGAAGTCAGTAGGTAGTGTTAGTACTCCTTGACACGGTATACGTATTGTCAGGAGGTTCCTCAGCGTGCAGCCCTAACCACCAGTAGATTGGGCCATGTTCGCTGCCAGCGGTATTGTAGAAATAAGGTTTTTATATTGTCTATTATTTTTACGTTTTGGTTTATTTGAGCTTCATACATTATTAGTTAGAAATTAAAAAGAGAAAATTGTAATGCAATCAAAGGTTATTACAGCTGTAAGATCTATGCAAAAAGGACGGAAAATCGGTACATACTTCATTCTTAAAAATTGGTCATGGTGTAAATGATATGATTGCCAACATTTACGAAAAGATCAAGTTAAGCTACTGAATCGCACATGCAGCGACGAATTTCCAAAGGTACGTAATAACGAAACGCGGTGTGTATGTTAATTCGTAAATATTTAGGTTGGTATAGATGTGGAAAGAATATAAATGTAGCACGAATTCAGGTCGTTATCTGCTGCAGATATTGATTAGGTTAGGGAAGATTCTTACGAGTATTATCTATGTGCCTTATCTGTGGCATTGTTATGTTATTTCTTGTGAAACATTTCCGAAAGTGAAATACTTCAAATTTAAAAGTGCTAGGGATTCAACATTGACGACTCATGAGTGAAACATTGTCAAAAGCAAAATACTTCAGCTTTGAAAGTACTGGTGATTCAAGATTGACGACTCATGAGTGAAACATTGTGAAAAGCAAAATACTGCAACCTTGAAAGTGCTGGGGAGGCAACATTGACGACTCATGACTGAAACATTGTCAAACGCAAAATACTGCAAACTTGAAAGTGCTGGGGAGGCTACAGTGTCGAGTCATAAGTGGAGCATTGTCGAAAGTAAAATACTGCAACCTTGAAAGTGCTGGGGATTCAACATTGACGACTCATGAGTGAAACATTGTCAAAAGCAAAATAATTCTACTTTGAAAGTGCTGGGTATTCAACGTTGACGACTCATGAGTGAAACATTGTCAAACGCAAAATACTGCAACCTTGAAAGTGCAGGGGAGGCACCAGTGTCGAGTCGTGAGGGAAGCATTGTCAAAAGTAAAATACTTCAACCTTGAAAGTGCTGAAGTCTACAGCAGTATTAGGCGCACTGAAAACCAGCAGCAATCGCCATGGCTTTGCAGCGTAAACTCCCTGAAGGGCACCGAACATGTTCAAAACCTAGATCGATGGAACATCCGCTAATTACGTAACTATAGTTGGAAGTAAGATACTAGTTAAGTAATTAATGGGTAAATGTTTGTTTTTCTGAAATAAAGTATTAAGTCTACTATAGTTTTGAAAGAGCGAGTCATTAAATATTATAGTAAATCATAAGAATCTTGCACATGTAAAACAATCCTTGTACTTTAATAAAGTCTTGGATAATAATGGCACATAAGCGAAAACTGTTATAGACTTTTGCGTATCCAATCTTGGATTACTTTATTATAATTTAAGCAGCCAGTTTTCCTTGGAAAATAAAAAAATGTTGCTGCTCAATAAGGAATGTGTCAGCATCTTGTATATTAGTTACCTATATTTTAACCTTCAAGTAGGTATTAACAATCCTATGAGGATTGTTTATTATACCTACTTATAGGGGATAGTGAAATTGTGAGATGACGAAACATTTCTTCAGGGTTCGCTGTACGCGTGGCTTTAGGAGAGTATATATAGCGAATCGCACCAAGTATAGGTGCGATTCGCTATTTATAGTGGTCCCTGGTTGTCGCCAATTAGACGACATGACTTAATAGGCCTAGGGACTCTACTGTATTTTACGTGCCGGTGTGAAAGCATTATTGGGTTCAAGATAAAGGAGTAAATAAAAATTAAGAGAACAGAGTAACCAGCTATATCTTGAGGTAAACTTCGGAGATTATGGCTGTAATTCCACCACAGAAGTAGGAGACAGCTAAACGACGAGCTATTGCTTGATTCCAACATCACATTTACATAGCTGCCTTGAACAACTCTGGTGGAAGACCAACCTAAGGCTCTTGACGGCGTACGAGCTTAACAAACGAAAACGCCCGCTGTGTCTCCTATAAGGAAGCTAAACTGATCGATTGAACTGTGGGCCTAGTACGAAAATTTGCGTAAGTGTATTCCTATTTTGCCGTATACAGTACAAATTATTATTTATCTAGTGCAAATGTGGCACAGATAACTCATAGTTTGTATTACACAAGTCAGTTCCATTCAAAACTCGCAGGTAACACTACAAGCCGAACGACTTTTCGTGTCATCACTTACGGCCGTTTTCAATAACCTATCTAATTGACGGTTTACCCTACTAGAGATAGATATTAGACACTATTTGTATGGACGTTATGTCAAATTTCTGTGGAAAAAACTGTGGATAGATAGGTAGATTATTGAAACCGATCGTTAGTGACATGGAAATTGACTATTCACAGATATTACGACAGCAAAATATTGTTTCAAGAACGAAACTAATTAAATGGAAATAAATTTGATGCTAGGATTGGTGACTGGGTGCCCATGGTCATGGCGTCTGACACGAATTGTCAGAACACGCGGGATTAAATCACGTCCGAGGCTATTATGTAATTTTTCTCTTTAAAATTATAATATGTAATTTAGCTTAGCAGGCGTTATTTCTTCGAAAATCATATATATAAAATTTAACAAAATTACCAAGAGTATAAATTTTAAATAACAAATTCATTTAGGTTCAGGTTAGATCTTTCATGAAAGAGTAGGACAACTGAAAAATAGCTTTTTAAGGGCCTGGCTCTTCATTGCATCTCAGGCCTAACAGTTTGTAAGGAACACCTGTAGAGTTGTACCAAGTAACGAAATTTCGAAATGCTAAAAGAAAACTCCAAGAAATTTGATAAATTGAAGCCCTTCAGTAAGTCGGTTTGAGCTTGTTACGTTATGCGTCAAAGGGCACACTGTAAACAATTTGCAATAAATTCTCTCCCATAACTCTGCATTGTCAGAAGCAACACCAACGGAGGTAACGCCTATTTGTTTTATGAATTTCACCATTTTACGACTTATTTTTATAGGAACATATATTTTATATTTTATGGTCACCTGGTGTAATAAAAACTTGAGGCGACTCAGAACGGCGGAAATCTTGCCGATCCTTTGGCTTTTGCTCGGTTTTATAAAAGAAAATTTAGTAATGTTGCATATGTAAAGAGTTATGTGTAACTTTTTTTTAAGATTAACACACAATATTCGAAATACATATATTTTAAATTTCCCTACACATTTACTTATGTTAACAATAAACACAAGTAATTTTTTTGGGTACCGTACAGTACATGGGACCTTATTACTAAGCGTGCGCTGTCTGTTTGTACGTCTGTCTGTCTGGCCTATATAAAAATAACTGTAGCTTTTCAACTGTTATAAGTAGCATATTTTCACAGGGCATGTGTTGTCATAGCAGATCTCTAAAAAATTAAGTACTACGATAAAGGTAGAAAGAAGAAACGTGTCTTTGTCAGCGAATTTTATTTATGCTCGGATAAAAATAATATTATATACAACCACCGAATTCGGTGTAGCAACAGTGATATTTATGAAGTAAAAACAATACGGAAGTGGCCGCGAGTCGGGCTTGCGGTAAAAATTATTTGAGAAACCAATATAATCCAAAACAAATGCTGTGTAGTTAGTGTACAAGTACGGAGCCCTCGCTGCGTGCTGCGTCGTACTTGGCTGGTTATCACGAACTTATTATAAAAGGTACCTATGTAAAATTAATTTACTTCATTCAGCCAGATTGCTAAGGACAAAGTTTCTGATACAATTATTAGAAACTTTGTCCTTATCAGAAAAAATATCATACTTTTCCTTCATCCCATCTATGTTGATACTTTAAATGCCGGTAGATGCAATAAACAGCATTTACCCCGTCCTAAAAGATAAGCTGCTCTTTAGTTAACGATGCCGACTACATATTGATACAGAAAGCATAATTTCTAAATTGTCTAACAAGCGAAATGCTAATTAGATTGTCCTCGTCCTATTCTAGTAAACATAATTACCATAAATTTTCAAACTTCAGATAGGAATAATTATAAATTATTAAAATTTACTCTGTAACATTAAAATTAAATAAATCTGTAAATAATTAAATTACAAGCAGAAGTGAAACGTAACAACTTCTTTCTGCTGTCCCCGTGCCGTATTATTTTCGCGCTACAGCTTTCTTGTGCTGGTTTTAATGTTGTTAACCGTTTTAAAAAGAACTGGTATTATTAACCTGTAGTGCCTTATATCGTTTGTGTTTGATATTTTGCAACTTTTAGAAGCAAATTAAAAGCTACTGTAAAAATACTTTTTGTCTATTTTATATTTTAATTAGGCAATTTTATATCTTAGGTATCAAATAACTATTATACTATGCACTAGGCATTTTAAAGTTCAGATCTTCATTAAGTAAGAACTAAGTCAAAAGTCATGGATTCTGGGAGCACCCAAAGACGAAGTTAAGTTAAAATAAGTGAGTTTTAAGTTGGCAAGAGGCGAAGTCTTATGTTCTGGTTTCATTCACAAGCGAAAGCGGGTATATCTGCGAACATTTGATTCAAGCTATCACGTTATTTTATATAAAACTAGCTGCGCTCTGTGGTTTGACCCGCGCGGTGATGGATGATGATGCATAAAATATAGCGTATTTTTAAATCAATCTGTTGCTTGAATTAACTATTGATTTAAAATCTTTTTATTTAAAAATTGTACACAGACATAACATAGCTTGCCGTGGTGGTACCGGCTTCGGTGCCGTGGTGGTACCGGCTTCGGTGCCGTGGTGGTACCGGCTTCGGTGCCGTGGTGGTACCGGCTTCGAATTGTACCCCCCCTAACTTTTCCCGTGGGTGCCGTAAGAGGCGGCTAAGGGAATATCCGGGAAATGGGCAGCAGCATTTCCCGCAGTCTGCGTCAACATCCACTGCGACCACCAAGACGCCTGCCAAGTGTGGTGCATTAAGGCAAATCCCTCCCATGACAATTAACATTAAACCACGGCCCCCAGTTCCCGGCAGCTCTGCTATTCGTGGCTACGGTAGCGGCCATTGTAACGGTGGAGCAGGGGGTGCGAAGAATCTCCGGCAGAGATCCGGCTACCAATCCCAAAAACGACCCCTGGCCCTGGCAACATACAATACACGCACGCTCAGGACCGACGAAAAGATGGTCGAATTGGAGGAAGAGACGCTCAAGTTACGCTGGGATGTCATGGGATTATCTGAAGTCCGAAGACAGGGACAGGACACGATAATTCTAAATTCCGGCAACTTGTTCTTCCACCGGGAGGGAGACCAACAATCCCAGGGTGGTGTCGGGTTCCTCGTCCGCAAGTCTCTCGTTTACAACGTAGTGAAAGTCGATAGTGTGTCGGCTAGGGTAGCGTTCCTTATACTCAGAATAACCAAACGGTATTCGCTGAAGGTTATACAGGTATACGCACCGACCTCGGCACACTCGGACAATGAAGTAGAAAGTATGTACGAGGATATATCCAAGGCCATGCATACTTCTGAAACCTACTTCACTGTTGTAATGGGAGACTTCAACGCAAAGCTAGGCACAAGGAAACGTGATGAGTTGAGAGTAGGGCCATTTGGATACGGGCAGCGGAACTCGAGGGGACAGAGGCTGGCTGACTTCATGGAGAAGGAGGGACTCTTTATGATGAACTCCTTCTACATGAAGCGGCCATCCAGGAAGTGGACGTGGATGAGTCCCGACGGTTCCACTACGAACGAGATAGACTTCATCATGACGACCAATAAGCGCATATTCAATGACGTCTCTGTGATCAGCAAGGTAAAAACCGGCAGCGATCACCGCATCGTAAGAGGCGCATTAAATATCAATGTCAAGCTTGAGAGGTCCGTCCTCCGTCCAAATCGTGCCCAAATCCAAAACCCCGAAAAGTTTCAACTTGACCTTCAAAACCGTTTTCAGTGCTTAGCTGAATGCGACACAGTGGATGAGTTGAACAACGGGTTGGTGGAAACTGTCCAAGCGGTTGGGTCCGAATTCTGTGATACAAAACGCCACAGGAAAGCTCAAAAACTCTCAAAAGAAACTCTGAAACTAATGGCAGAACGGAGCGAAATGAGACTGCAGTCCGCAGTTGATATGTCGGACTACGGTAAACTCAATAGACGAATTTGGAAGTCCATGCGACACGACTTGCGTGCTTATAATACTGCGCGTATTACGGCAGCAATTAAGCTGAACCGATACTTTTAGTCCTCCAGAAGTTATTCAATTCTGTCATCTTCGAAGGCAAAACACCGGAAACGTGGCACAAGAGTGTGGTGGTGCTGTTCTTCAAAAAAGGTGGTAAAACCTTATTGAAGAATTATAGGCACATATCGCTCTTGAGCCACGTGTACAAGCTGTTTTCGAGAGTCATCACGAACCATCTCGCACGCAGGTTTGATGAGTTCCAGCCTCCCGAACAAGCCGGTTCCGAAGAGGCTTTAGCACCGTAGACCATATTCATACACTACGGCAGATTATACAGAAGACCGAAGAGTATAATCAGCCACTGTGTCTAGCGTTTGTGGATTAGAATTATATTATCAATTCACTAGAAATATCATGCAACATGCAACACTCAAATATAAATGACATAAATTACAAAATTACACATTATTAAAGTAGTCATTCAGTGAGTAGAAACTGTGATGTAGCAGCCAGGATTTTAGTTCTTTTTTAAATTTAGCAAATGGCATTTCCTTAATATGATAAGGTAATTTATTGTATATTTTTATAGACATTGAGAAACAACATTTTTGGTAACGAGCAGTTCTGCAAGAATAATTATTTACTATTCGGTCTCTGTTCCTAGTATTTCGTGGGAAAACGTCACGCGCTTTCGAATACATATAGTTATGTTGCTTAACAAAGCACGAAATATCATTTATATATTGACACGGTAGTGGTAGTATTTTTAAATCATGAAAAAGAGGTTTGCAAGAATCTAAGGGTGCAGCGCCGCAAATATCACGGATACATTTTTTTTGGGCTATAAATGCTTGTAAAAAAACAGTACTTCGTCCCCATACGATGAGTCCATACCTTAGGAGTGAGCCGACGTATCCATGATATGCCATTAGTGTGGTTTCTTTGCTCGTAGTTTTGCGTAAGCGTTTTAATACATACACATAACTATTTATCTTTTTACAAACTTTATCGATGTGCAGTTTCCAGTTAAGGTCAGAATCCAAAATTAGTCCCAGAAAATTCACGTGTTTCGGGCTTTCAATATATTGTCCATCATAATTAATTTGAAAGTTAAGTTTATTAAAGTTTAAATAATAGGTTTTATTAATATTTATTTTTAAATTATTTATGTCAAGCCATCTAACAACGGAATTAATTGTGTTGTTAATATCAAGTATATGATTGTTAATATAATTGTTATTTTTTTCCGATGTAACTAAAATCGAGATGTCGTCAGCAAATAATATCGAATTATAAGAAGTTACGTTTGTTATGTCATTTATATATACAAGAAATAATAAAGGACCCAAGACGCTGCCCTGAGGTACCCCAAACTTGTTTATTTTATATTCGGATTTAGAATATACAATTATCTTTTTGTTGTTTATTGATGTTATTTCTACACACTGTCGTCTATTTTGAAGGTAACACTGAATCCATTCAATTGCTTTTCCTCTAACACCATATTGATGAAGTTTGTTTAAAAGCAGTTTGTGTGATACGAAGTCAAAAGCCTTTTTCATGTCAAAAAACAAAGCTGTTGTTATAAGTCTCCTGTCTACATTTTCTATTATGTTATTAATTAAATTAAAAGCCGCTAATGTTGTGGATTTGTTCTTCTGGAAACCGTTTTGCTCCTGTTTTATGAGATCGTGTTTTAAGAAAAAATCATACAATCTTTTATGCATAGCTTTTTCGTATATCTTTGAAAGAATAGGAATAAGAGCAATTGGCCTATAATTTTCTAGGATATCTTTTTCACCTTTTTTATGAAGAGGCTTTATAATTGATGTTTTTAAGCTTTCAGGAAATAGACCGTGCTCAAATGATAGGTTTATTAAATAGGCCAATATGTTACCAAGTTCTTCTTTGCAATGCTTGATAACTTTCGTAGCAATACCGTCCTCTCCTTCTGCATTTGTATTTTTGAGGCTGGCTATTATGTTTTTAAATTCAGTGGCTGACACTGGACTCAGAAAGATGGAGCCTGTGACACACTTCGCATTAACATTATATGCAGAGATAAGCTGACTGTTCTTTTTATTTGTATTATCTATGAAATAAGTATTGAAGCAATTTGCTATTGAAGCTGGTTGTGTTACAACTTGTTCTTTTATTTTTAACGTATCGATAAACTGAGGTGGGCCGATCGATTTGCCTTTAATTATATTCCATGAAGACTTACATACATTTTTACTCTTTTTAATTATATCCCTATTTTTTGCTTTTTGTGCTCCAATTATACATTTTTTCAAAAGACTCGAATACTGATTATAATTAGTTTTGGACTGTTTTGTTTTTTCTTTATAATATTTGAGGCGTAATAGCCTTTTATTTTTGCAACTTATTTTTAGACCTTTCGTTATCCATTTTACGTTTTGTGCTGCTTTCATCTTGATTTTGCGTATTGGGAAACATAATTTATACAACATTTTCAGTGAGCCGTGAAATATGTCAAAAGCCAAATCAGGATTATCTGTTTTATAGATGTCTTGAAATGACAAAATCCTGATAATTGTTCTAAATTTATGTAAGTTTTTACTTGAATAATCTTTCCTTTGCATATACCATGTACCTAAAGGTTCCTGCTTTTTGCATTCTGGAATGCACAATATCTGCCCTGTCTCGTGATCAGAAATGCCCAGAGGTATGACCGTGCCTACTGCGCCATCAACATTACTAATTATGTGATCTAAGCAAGATTCACGTCTGGTAGGTCTGGTAATGTGCATTTTCAAATTGTGATTGCTTAGGATATCCGTCAGATTTTGAGTGTGTTTATTTATTTTAAGGGTGTCAATATTTAAGTCACCGGCTATTACTAATCTTTTTTTAGTAAATTTTTGTGTTTTATGAAGTAATAGTTCTAATTTACTGAAGAAATAGTTTAAGTCTGAATTAGGAGTTCGATAAATACAGATGATTATAATTTTGTAGGTTATAAGTTCAATGCCACAACATTCAAATGACTTTACAGTGGCAAAGTCTTTAATAACAGCAAGTTCTCTATACAAAATACCTTTTTTAATTAATATACATACACCTCCCCTTTTTTTTTCTCTAGAAAAAAATGATGCATTATCATAATTTGCCATTTTTAACGTATGCTCAGATCCCGACTTCAAAAAGGTTTCTGTAAGGCAGATAACGTCTGGTTCATTGTTACTATTTGTTAAGTCCAATATTGTTAATTCTAAAATATCTCGTTTAGAGAGAACACTCGCGATATTTTGATGTAAAATTTTTATGTTTTTATCACAAGATCCGAAAAAACTGCATCGTTTTGTTGCGTTTGTGTTACAATTTATTGCCTGTTTACTTTTATCAATTACAGAAAAATAGTCCTTTATAGTGCTTTTGCAAGGTTTGACTTCTTTATCTCTAGCTGCTACCTCACTCATTTTAGATATGCATACTTTATTTATCTTCTGGAAATAGTATTCAATGGTGCCTTTCTTGCAGATTTCTTGCGATTCTACTTTACTCTTTGTACATAACGTATTTCTATTATTAAAATTTAAGAACTTCGTATCGTAATCCAATTGGTCAATAGTTGTATTTATTCTTTTACAAATTCTGATCATTTTAATTCTTTTGTACAATATTTTTAATTCGCTATCTACATTTAAAAATTTACATTTAGGGAATTTCTCACACATTGTTCTTAAAGATCAGCGTTATATAGATTAGCAGATAAGCGTAAAGATTTAGCGTTACTTCTTTTAGATATTTATTCCAGGCTACGCCTAAAACGATGACATGTATATGCTTTGTGCGTTTTAAGATAGTTTCCAGTTCTTTGTAGAGGTCGCTCAGGCTCTCGTCGTGCTCACCAACGGATAATATAACCTTATCCTTTTCATTTATTTTGTACAATTTTAGAGTTTTACAAATATCTTCGGTAGTCCCGTTTGGTTTAATAAACGAAGTAACTTGGTATTTTTCGTAAGGACTGTTCTGTCTCGTTAAAATAAGTTCCTTTGCTAGTCCCTTACACTGCGTTCCTCCAAATATGTAAATATTTCTTTGTCCCTCAGGATGCTTCTTTTGCTTTGTATTTGTATTTTCTGGGTCTTTCTGCATTGTAGTTAAATTTACTCCAGTCCTATTTTTGTGTACTGACTTTTTTTTATTTGGTTTTTCATTTTTATCCAGTCTGCTCGTATCTACAATATTTTCTATGGGCTCAATTATTGTTTTTACTTCTATTTCAGCAACTTTGTGGCACGGTATTTCAGTTTCCTGATCATGTTTAGGTTCGTTAGTCGGATCCAATATTTCTTGTTGAAATGACTTCGTTTGTGAAGTTCCTTGACTCATCCCAGTACAGTTTAGATCATCCGATTCTAATGATTTCACTTGAGAAAGTCTTCTACTGATCTTCCTTTCAGAGTCTCTTAGGTGTACTCATCGCTTCCATAAATAATTTCTTCCATTTGCTAATACACGTGTCTTTTCCCAAGATCTGTTTTTTTAATTCGGAATTTTCTACATTTAAATTTTCTATTTCTTGATGTGCCTTTTCTAATTCTAACTTCAAGGCCGAAATGTCACATAAAAGTTCTTCTTCTCTAATGTTTTGGTGTGGAGAGAAGTCTGGCAAACTATGAAGGTCAGAGTCATCAGCGCTAATCAAATCATCAGATTCCTCAGATTTATGTAACTGTGTCACTAATTTTCTTCTTCTTTGTGTGATGTTATTTGAGGGTGTCTGTGTGGGAGTATGTATGAGATTCTGTGTAGCTGTTTTGGTCTCATAACAGAACCGACATTTCCAATTGTTTCTCTTGGACTTGTCCATTATATAAAACCTAGTACATGACACCCCTGCACAATAAATATCAAAAACCTTTTTACAAGAGAAACAGCAAAGCATTTCCCTTGTTTTTATAGGTTTTTTGCACTTATAGCAACTATTTGTGGCTGTTGCTCCATCCATATTGTATTTCTAACAATATTTAACACACAAAATGAAATTTATACATGCAAAAAGACATTCAGCTATGAGGATTTGAACGCTGGGACCACACTTGCAAGTATATCGCTGCGACCACTGAGCTGCGTTTGTCTACAAGTTGGTAACGAAATTAGTGGCCGTATACAGCGTAAACTGATGTTTGAAATGGGTATATACGTTAGGTGTGAGTCATTTTTACTAACACTTCGCACTGTTTAGTCACTGTATTAAAATATGAAGTGGGTGGTTTTAAATTACACTAATGTATTTAGATTGTTTTTAATGAAATTTTAGGTTTATTACTTGTTGTTGTTGTAGTATATTACTTGTAAATAACACTCTCTTTAGCACTTTGTTTATAATGTAGGTATCTTTGCTCACTTTGTTTTCAAATAAGTATCAACAGTTTTTTGGTAGTTGCACTTCAGTTTTAACTTAGATAACACTGTCTCTTAACAATAAAATATAGGTGAACATATTACACCACTAAGATTACCAAAACATTACGATATAATATTTTTAATTAATATATTAACATGGAGCTAATAAGTTCGTGACGGCAGCGCCATCTTCCCCCTTACGAGAAAGCCTTCGATTCTATCGAGAAGTGGGCCATACTGCAATCCTTGCAGCGATGCCAAATTGACTATAGGTATATCGAAGCGTTGAAGTGTTTATACAGCAAGGCCACTATGTCAGTCCGGTTACAGGACCAGAGTACGGAACAAATTCCATTGCAGAGAGGTGTGAGACAGGGAGACGTCATCTCTCCGAAACTGTTCACTAACGCATTGGAGGATGTTTTCAAAATTTTGGACTGGAAAGGATGTGGCATCAACATTAATGGCGAATACATCACTAACCTTCGTTTTGCCGATGATATAGTTATAATGGCGGAGTCGCTCGAGATTATCGGCACCATGCTCAACGACCTCAGTAGAGTTTCCCAACAGGTTGGTGTTAAGATGAACATAGATAAGACGAAAATCATGTCCAATGTCCATGTTCCACCTATACCGGTAATTGTTGGAAACGATACACTCGAAGTTGTAGACGAGTACGTCTACCTGGGACAGACTGTCCAATTAGGTAGGTCCAACTTCGACAAGGAGGTCGCACGAAGAATCTAGCTCGGATGGGCAGCGTTCGGGAAGCTTCGATCCATTTTTTCGTCCCCAATACCTCAGAGCCTGAAAACCAAGGTTTTCAACCAGTGTGTGTTGCCAGTGATGACTTATGGCACTGAGACGTGGTCCCTTACTGTGGGCCTCATTAACAAGCTTGAAGTCGCTCAACGAGCAATGGAGAGGGCTATGCTTGGGGTATCCCTGCGTGATTAGATCCGAAATGAGGAGATCCGTAGGAGAACTAAGGTCACCGACATAGCTCTCAAAATTAGCAAGTTGAAGTGGCAATGGGCAGGCCACATCGCTCGCAGAACTGATAACCGATGGGGAAGAAAGGTTCTCAAGTGGCGACCACGCACCGGAAGGCGTAGTGTAGGCCGGCCCCCCGCTAGGTGGACCGACGACCTCATAAAAACCGCGGGGAATCGCTGGATGCAGGAAGCGAGTAGCCGGTCCATGTGGCGTTCTATGGGGGAGGCATATGTTGAGCAGTGGACGTCTTCCGCCTGATAATGATGATGATGATGATGATGATAACATAGCTTTCTACTGGGGAAATAATTTTTTGATCCGGTTATGTAGTTTTTGCGTTTATCCGTTACAATTATTATAAGAGATAAGGATTAACACCAATGTACGAATGATACGACCTAGTTTGCACCGGCGTTAATCTAGCATATTTTAACACGGAAAAGTTATTATCATGACTATAATAGTTAGACATATGGTGTCGCATACTGTTTTGTGGCTATTGATATCTATATTACTCTATATTACTATAGTACATTACTTTGCTCTATTGTCAATAGTTTCCACAGAGATATAATGTTTTATTTTTCAGCTTGGGTTACATTATCAAAGTTTTCATACGGATCCCCTTACTTTTTTTCAAATATTATCGCCTAAGTTACTCAGTAGGTTCCTAACGGCAAAAGATTTTTATATCGTGCCAGTTATTTTTATGTATGCGTTAGATACAAACATACAAAAAATATTTCCTCTTTATAATATTAGTACTAGTATTTAATTAAATTTATTAGTATATAGGTTAAAGTATTAGTACTTAAATGTGTGTTAAACAGTTGAAGTGGCAGTGGCAGGGCACATAGCATGCAGAACAGATGGCCGATGTGGCCGAAAGGTTCTGGAGTGGAGACCACAGACCGGCAAGCACAGCGTAGGACAGACGACCGGAGGAAGGTCGCAGGACGACGTTGGATGCAGGCCGCTTCCAACCGGTCCTTTTGGAAAATCATGGGGGAGGCATATGTTCAGCAGTGGACGTCCTACGGCTGAGATGATGATGATGATGACTTAAATGAATATAAAACATGTGTACCCCAATATCAGTTGGGAACATGTACGGATAGCTTGTGCTTATTTCGCGTGTTGATGAAATGAGCATCACTCCTTTTATCAAAACTGTTAATGTTTTTCTTTATATACATTAGATTTTCGTAGATAAACTGAGAGACAACAGTTAGAATGTTTATGTCTTTAAACTTCTGTCTAAGGGAAACTCTGGGAGTTAAACTGTAGATAGCTCGTATAGCCCCTTTTTGCAGGCATCAACAGTAACGGCGAATACATCCCTCTCACCTTCGATTTGCCAACGATATTGTAGTCATTGCAGAATCCATGGCAGGTCTCAGTACAATGCTTGAAGTCCTCCATCGAGTTTCCCAACGGCCTACACGTTGGGAAACTCGATCCTTAAAATGAACATGGACAAGACGAAAATTACGTCTAATGCCCATGTTGTGCCTACCCCAATATCAGTTGGGAACTCAGTTCTCGAAGTTGTTGACGAATACATTTTACATCTATAACTGGGACAGACAGTCAAACTAGGCTGGTCCAACTTCGAGAAAGAGGTCAATCATTGAATCCAACTCAGCTGGGCAGCGTTCCGGAAACTTCGCGAAGTCTTCTCGTCAAAAATACTTCACTGCCTCAAGACAAGAGTCTTCGACCAATGTGTGTTACCAGTGATCAACTTATGGCACTGAAACGTGGTCTCTTACTATGGGCCTCATAAGTAAGTTTATAGTCGCACAACGAGCTATGGAGAAGCTAGGCTCGGGGTTTCTCTACGTGATCGAATCAGAAATGAGGAGATCCGTAAAAGAATGAACGACACCAACATAGCCCAGAAGAGTGGGCAGGCCACATAGCACGCAGAACAGATGGCCGATGGGGCCGGAAGGTTCTGGAAACCACGGACCGATAAGTCAGCGTAGGGCATCTACTGACACGGTGGACAGATGATCTGATAAAGGTCGCAGGACGACGTTGGATGCAGGCCGCTTCCAACCAGTCCTTTCGGAAAATTATGGGGGAGGCATATGTTCAGCGTGAATGTCCTACGGCTGAGATGATGATGACAGCCATTGTGATTTTCAAGCATTTTATTACATAGTGACACTCGCGCCATCAAAATGAAATATATGTGTACATTTACATACATAAAGGTCAAACACGTAAGTCTCTTATTGGACTCTGCTGCAAATGGGTAATAACAGGCTTGTCTGAGTGCTTTCGTTTGGAAATATTACCGAATGCAACTCTAATTCAGCGAGCGACAAATAGTGTGTGTTTGCCACAAACCTAGATATAATCAAATCTGTAACTGTCCATATGATTTACAAGTAGTAAATCATATGGACAGTTACAGATTTGATTATATCTAGGTTTATTAGGTATTAAGGATCTTACAAAAACATTTCAAAGATTAATTTTCGTAAAGCATGTATCAGGATCTTTTTAAGCATAAAACGCGTGTAGTAGGAGCGTTCGCTCTTCAATCAATCAATCACTCCTTTATTGCACACATGTGTATAAATCTTAGAAAAATACAGGTGTTATTGTGCTGTAGTAATCATATGACCCTACTAGGGTATAGCAACATAATTGTTATTGTGGTAGCAAGTAAGATATTACAGGACGAGGATATGAGACCAAATCATTCTGAACTCAATCAAATATGTAGTGTAGTGTAGGTACATTAGTAAGTAAATATAAGTATTATATGAATTGTTAGGTATGTTATACATTTTCAGATCTTTATTTATTCTATTATATAGTTGTACTGAGCGTTTATTGTATTTCCAGCTTACAAAAGTAGTCTTTACAAGGTACTTGTAAACCACCTTTTTTGTTGAAGTAAAACAATTGTTTTCGCTTGTGACTTATACCGATCCGTTCGACAAGCGAGCTCCCCCAACAGCAGAATCTGTTTTCGTAACGAACACCAACTT
Source organism: Selenia dentaria (assembly GCA_917880725.1). Classification (NCBI taxonomy): domain Eukaryota; kingdom Metazoa; phylum Arthropoda; class Insecta; order Lepidoptera; family Geometridae; genus Selenia; species Selenia dentaria. The sequence continues at coordinate 4,902,950 of OU862885.1, read as the reverse complement.
AAATTAGAAAGCTTAACCCGACTGGATCTTACATTCACCGGATCGGCTGTTAATGTGTTTTACTTTTAACGCATTTTTAACTAGTTGCAGGTTTAGTTATTTGAAGTTTTGATTATCGACATGCCTTACTTGAAATTTGCTGCTTGATGCGGGTCGTTAAACCTAAGGGTACACTAAACCGAAACAAGATTTTTTTAAGTATCTAGTAACGCTCACAGCAGAGAGTGTTTTGTCATTCTCAACTTATCAACAAGGACTGCAGTAAGGACACAATCCTTACTCTTACTCAGTCGTGACTTGACCGCTAGTGGCCCCAGTTGTATACTTTCGCATGACAGTAACAGTTAAACGTATGTCGACTTATAGTATAATAATTTTGTTACCAAAAATGGAACCGTCCGAAATAACATGTTGACGTCGGTACCATATAAGTTCAAAAGTACCTATTATCACAATATTGTGCGTATTCGACAAGTTATTTTATTTGGATTTTGGTTATTTAGAATCATAATACAACTGCAAAATCGTACTAGATAATTACCACCCATATACAACACACCCGAAGTCATAATAAAAATCTATCAGATGTCGGCTGGACAGGTGTCAATGTGACAGGTGACATGAATATTAATGCACGACATAGCCATCCTCTTTTGGTATCCTCCAAAAAATATAAGTTGGTCACTACTAGACTTGATACTGGCAGAGTTATTTATGCCAAAGAGGAAGACCTGTGGATCATCTAGTATTGACATATATATAAGGGAAAGTAAGGGCATCTTTACTGTCTAAGTTTTTGTCCATACTGTTGGCTCGGTGTAACTGTGTAAGTAAGAACGTGATCTCCAAGACGATTGCGAGCTCACAGTATTGACGGAGACCGGCCGCAGATTAATTATATTGGTCTATGTGCGCCTGTTTGAGTTATGATTGATCGAGTAAACATGGCGTTTTGTTGGCTGTGTATTTTAGAAACAATCTGGAGCTATTTCACGGACACAATCAGACTCTACATTGTCGGCTGTCTGATGTCGTTCATCGATAAACGAGACCAGCGGGACTAACACGAATAACTGCGTAAGTGTAAAGTAAACAGTTCACGTGAAACAGTACACATAGGAATGTATCTAGGTCAACTGTGACACAGATAACTTATAGTTTGTAGCCGAAGCATGACGCGTTGACGTTTACGGCCTCTGTGTATCCCTGACTTTCAGACAACATTTCGTTATAACGAGCAGACTGACAAAGTTGTCCTGTCCTATAGAATAAAGCACCATCTGTTTCTCCCCCAGAATTTCGGAAAACTTATCAATTTTTACTCCAAAGCGTTAATTAATGTTCTCATGTTGTGCTAACGAACCATTTTATTTTTTGCTATACGAAACACTGTTACTAAGCCTACGCCTTCTACAGACCTGGAAAAGCTGGTCGATCTTTAGAACTGTAATATTAAGGCCTTTGTTAAGTAGTGCACAATATTCAACGGGGTAGTTTGAAATCGATAACATCAAAGGGAAAAAAAACACATATTTTTTTATATATATTTTTTTATAACAATTAATAAATAAATGCATTTTTTTCAATAGATTTATGCGATAAATTGGTGAGCGCATAATTTTGCGTAATGGATCTGTGAACTAGCCTCCACAATCGTGTGATCACACACCTTTAGATATTTTTATGAGTATGTTTCTATGCGGATAGTGTGATAGTGTCAGAGATGTTGAACCATTTGGAAGTCTAGATTCTCCATGTTGCTTATAAGCGACCCCCAGTTGCTCGATAAAGTTGTCGAAAATTAGACTCCACGATTGCGATTCATTCGACCTGGCCGTGGCATATGCCCGAAATCATGTTTAAACAATGAGATTGTACTACTTTTCAAATAAAACCAATATCATACACATTACCATAACTTTAATTTGTTTTATTCAGTGTCTGTTTCATGCCATTCGGTCGGTTCATAAATAAAAAAAGTCATTGAATAATAGGTTACTTTTATTTTAAAGCCTCCGTATCCCGCTAGGCCACGCGAGCGAAGCCGCGGACGGGTCAACTAGTAGTAAATATCTATACAACTGTAAGATATTTTCGGCTGTAAACGCTACTTTTGACAAACGCTTCAAGATACATCCATGCTTATTTTCGTCGACCCCATTACCCTAATTGATTGACCCTGCCTACGAAGCGAGGGGTTCCAGGTTTGATGACGTTAGTTCTCAGATTATGGATGTTCGGGATGTTAATGTCCATGCCTCCTGCGTCACACGGTATCCTAGTGCGAGTAAGTGAAGTATGAATGGTAATTATTGACTCAGAGCGAAGCGTCTCTGCTTTAACTGGTCAAATCGACTTTCATACACAGATTTAGGAAGGGCATTTAGATATGGCGCGAGGCATTTATTGTACAGATTCGCATGTCGCAGTTTTCCAATTACGTATCCTCGCTGCACTTCACAACTACCAATGAAACAAGAAACTTATAAAGTAATACACTGAACGCAGCGCTCTCATTAGCTACTTACACCAACTCATTACAATGTACATTGACAAATCAACCAACAAATGCTAATAATAGGCGCTGATAGCAGCGGCTGCACTACACGACGATACGCGCTGAGAGTATGGTTACACGCAATACTACTTTGCGGCATTTGTTTGTTGAGTTGTAAACAATTTCATAACACTACCAGTAATGGACGTCGAAATGAATACTGGCGCGCCAATATTTACGATTTCAGCCAACAAGTTCTCCGGAACTTGTTGCTGCGACACGTGCCACGCCTTCTCAACACATTCCCTCCCTTCCGAAATCCGTGCTTTCATTTGTCCGTATGTTTGTTAGGTTACGACTTCCTATACAGGTCGTATTCTTCAACCAATCTTGAAGAAACTTGGTGTGCTCGTTCTACTATTGAAATAATTAATGTTTTATATCGTCAGCGATTTTGAGAACAGGGGCAATTTTCCTTAAAAGGGGGGAAGATTTCTGCGGCGCTATTTACTACCGATTCTGATAAAATTTGGTACTAATGCAAGAATTAGCTTTAAAAACGGGATATTTAGAACGTATTGTATTTTATTGGAGCTTGTGATATTTCGGCACAGTTGCATGCATCATATTCACGAGTGAATATCGAGAGCGCAAAATAAATATATACACGGTAAACATCCTGTTTCTAAAGTTAATTCTCGCACGTAAAAGCCTGATTTTAAATATGAATTTCGAATATGAGCATAATTTTGGTCATTTGGTTTCCGAGATAATATATTGTGAAGTGTTGCTCGTAAGGTCTACTGTTCGCTGGACTACTAGTTTATTTTATGCCTTAAATGCCAAGACGAACTTGTCTACTTCTCGCTTATCACTTGCTTACTTAAACGCAATGTCCTCTCGCTAAGTAAGAAAACAATTGTTAAATAGTCTGTTAATTATATAAATTTGTTATATTAGGCTCCTCTGTAAGTCGAGTTCAAAGTATAAACTTTACAATTTCAAAGAACTTGAAGTTACAGAGGTCTGTGAGCAACTTTGTTGGCAGTTGTAACTGTATCGGTATTTGGAGTAAGTTACGAGTCAACGGCGGATCTCCTTCTTATACTATTTCCAATGTTAATTATTTCCATTGAATACCATCTTACTCGAACTCGTTTACCGCCAGAAGCATGGAACAAAAGCGCTATTCTTCCAGAAAGGTAACAACACTTTACTTAAGAATTACAGACCCCGCTCGCATTTGAGCCATGCATATAAGCTATTTCGAAGGTCATCACGAACCTCTTAGTCGCAGGTTTGATGAATTCCAGGCTTCGGAACAAGCCGGTTTCTGAAAAGGCTATAGTACCGTAGACCACATCCACACGCTACGGCAAGTTGTAAAGAAAACCGAAAGGTATAACTTGCCTTTGTGTTTAACGCTTGTGGACTATGAGAATGCCTTTGATTCGAGACGTGGACAGTACTTGAATCTCTCCAGCGGTACCGTATTGACTATCGATTTCGAAGTGTTTGTAAAATGACGCTAACATGTCAGTCCGAGTACAGAAGCAGAGTTCGAAGTCAGTTTCATTCCAAAGAGGCGTGAGAAAGGGAGACGTATATTTCCGAAACTGTTGGATGCAAGCCGCTTCCAACCGATGCCTTTGTAACTTTATGGGGGAGGCATATGTTCAGCTGTGGACGTTCTACGGCTGAGATGATGCTGATGTTGAAATTATTTCTTGTTTAAAAAATCTTGTTATCGTACTATATCTATGTACATTTTCTTGAAGTGTTGTGTGTGTCAGAAATAAACTTATTTCCTTTCTTCTTCTTTGGGCTTCGAAGCAGACATTAAATTATATCAATTTATATTAATTGCTATTGCAAAACCTTAAAGAGAAAGGTGCTTGAAATTACTCCACTAAGATATGTTAGGCTTATACGTATCACTTCGATTTTGTCTTATCATGATGAATACACGAGTATTCATCATCATCATCTTTATCAGCCGGAAGAAGTCCACTACTGAACATATGCCCCGTGGTTTCGACAAGGTCGTTGGTTCACCTAGCGAGGGGACAGCCTACACTTTGTCTTCGGTTATCAGTTTTGCGAGCGATGTGACCTGCCCATTGCCACTTCAACTTGCTAATTTTGTGAGCTACGTCGGTGACCGTAGTTCTCCTACGGATCTCCTCATTTCGGATCTAATCACACAGGGAAACTCCAAGCATAGCAACCCCAAACACTTCATTGTTCGTTAAACGAATTTGATCTTGTTAATGAGGCCAACAGTAAGATACCACGTCTCAGTGCCATATACAATCACTGGTAACACACACTGGTTGAAAACCTTGGTTTTCAGGTTCTGAGGTACTGTGGACGAAAAGATGAATCCAAGATTCTTGAACGCTGCCCATTCGAAATGTATATTAAGTGAAATAGCAAACAATTTGTGACTTAGAGACAGCGTTACGTGATCACGCTTGAATAAAGTTTACAAGTTTAACGCGTCATTACGTAACGCTAGGACGGAAACGGATTAATTATTTCCTGTAGTAAGTAGTCCTTTATTAAGGTATTCTTTAGCCAAATAACACTTTAAACAGGTTTATTGTACTCAAAACGCGTGGTATACTGGATATGGTGCGTGGTGCCTCAGATCAGTTTTGGTTAAAATTGATCACGCGTGTACTTGAGAACTGGGACTTGAGTGAATAGGGATATTTTTAACCGACTTCAAAAAAAGGAGGAGGTTCTCTATTCGACTGTATTTTTTTTTCTTTTATGTTTGTTACCTCACAACTTTGAACTTACTGGGTGAACCGATGTTTTCGATTTTTTGATGATTATTTTTTTATTTCATAGCTGGTGCTTCTCGTGTCCCCATTTAAATTGCATCATATTCGGTCCAGCAGTTTTGAGTTACTCTCCAATAACTGAAAAATGTATCGTCATTTTGATGATTTGATGACGTCATCTCATCATTGACGGTGAATGACATCGATCCCGTAATTAGCAAGGGTCACTAAAAAGGGGGAAAAATATTACTTACCAAAAAAGGGAACCGAATTTAACAATAAAAGTGTGATATAACTTATAGAAGTCGGTACCATGCCCACAATTTCCGGTCGTCCCGTCGGTCCCGTATTTTGTCAAAAAAATGTAGGTTAACATGTTTTACCGTCGACCGCGTCATCGCGTTCCATCAGGTGCAACTTGAAGGCGGTCAAATGTTTGCTTATTGAGTTTAGATCTAGAAATAAAGCAGACATAAAATAAAGCACACTAATCACAGGACAGCATGTTTCGCAAAGGGTGTGTTCGGTATGGGTCCTTTGATATATAATCATTTACCGAGAGCAATGTTGGATTCGAGAAGTATCAGCATGTTTAAATATAATGTATTTATACATTATATAACGTTATTATAATGTAAAATTACTTTTTAAAAGACAATGTTAAAGAACTAGTGATATGATTGATTAATTATATGGTTGGTTTGAATTTGTACTCATAATTTTATTATTAAATGTTTGACATTAAATATAATCACACTAATATTTAGGTAATGTTGAAATAAAATAAATTACAATTGTTAGATTTAAGTTACTTTCTAAAACTAATTATTAAATTATTGTATGTTCAATTGATGGACCAAGCTGTTGGGACAATAATAATGTATACGATCAATAATGTGACACAGTTAAACAATAAAATAAATCTAAACTTGAATCTGAAGTAATAAAACATTAATTTAAAAGTCCCTTAACTATGTTGTTTAACATGGTTACCGTTCTGTCACTATAATGAAGAAAGTCAATATTTCTGGCTTTTGCCGTCCTTAAAAGACATACCTTAGGCAGGCCAGTAGACTATTAGTTGTGGATTTTGGCCCATACCCCTTTATGAGAAGATGGCTAATGTCCCAGTAGTAATAGGGACCGTGATGGGATGAATGTGTACAGTAAATTTCCTTTTTTTGCCACAACCTTAACTTACACACATGTAAATAAGGCTGTATAAAAATGTAATAAAGCTCAATATAGGGCAATAATCACAGCAATATATCATTCGTAACGGCATGTAGGACCCTTTATTCTAATAAATACGGTCATATATTACATTATTTATGTAAACAAGGCCTTTGTGAGGGCTCAAGAAAAGATGGAGAGGTGTTAAAATAATCTAACGGAGATCGCCATTGCATAAATCAGGTAAGTGCATAAAATTTTGTTTTTAAGGTTCCGTACCTCAAAAGGAAAAAGGCACTCTTATAGGCACACTTTGTTGTCCGTCTTTCCTGCTGCGATTCTCTAAGAGCAAACATCGTTGCATCTTTGACGACATCGTGAAACAAATGAAGAGATGACAAGAAACGATGGAAAAACAACCTTATGTACAAGGGCGATATCTCAAAAAGTAACATCGGTGAGCTCGTCGACGAATCATTACAGAATCACACGGCTGTTTATCTGTCTGTCAAGACCCGTTTTCTAATGAACACGTAGATATATCAAGTTGAATTGTATATCAAATACTCGGGATTAAGGTCTACAGTTGTGGAAATATCAAATGTATAAGCCAACGTTATCAAAAGCTAAGGCCGCTTATGTTGCGTACTTTCACATATTTTACAATTTCAGTAATAAAGACCTGTAGGGTACTTTTCTTTGACATATCATTAAATTTGTCAAGATTTCTGAAAGCAGATACAAAGGAAAAAAACATGAAAACTGTAAATATGTACTTTAATAACAAAGTTCTCTGCATACGTGCATACAATGAATGAATGAATGAAGGCATTTATTTACAATACAATACAATACAAACATTCTTTATTGAGTACCAATCTTATAGAAAACAAAATATAATACAGTAAAAAAAGCACTACATTGGACAATTGGTGGCTTTACCGCTATAGCAACTTCTTCCAGGCAACCTGGCATGGAGAGGATTTTGAATATTAATACGGTAGTTAGTCGGTGGTACATAAAACAAACATTATTATCTGGGAAATAGGTGCTAATAGATGATTAAAATAAATACTTACATAAATATAAAGGCACATGGACCAGTATCAGGATCTTTATAGGATGGCATGCTCCAATTTCGTGGCTAGGCGTGGATCAAGCAGGCGAGGAGAATAAGATATCACATGTACAATGAGTCTGCTTTTATTACGTCACACTGAGTAATAATACAGCACATAGTGTTTAGAGATCAACTTGAATTAACTTGGGGACAAGGTATTCCACTAAGTAGCGAACGCTGCCACGTCCAAACGCAAAGTGAGCTCCTCCGAGCCTCCGAGCGTGTCCGCACGCTCCCCCTAACGCCTCTGACGGACGATGACTACTCGATGAGTACTCGACGGTAATTAGCTCTCAACGACCGACCGACCGACCAATCAGCAAACAGCGTACGCTACCAGAGTTATATCAGAGATGGCGCCACTTTGCATCTCTAGTCCACCAAAACTAAACTAGGTGGCGCTTGACTAAATAATAATATCGGTTAAAGCTATGCGCTGACAAATATAATATTATTTATAAACATAGATAGATAGTTTAAACACTTAACAGAACATAATGAATTGGACGCTGGTTTAGTCATCTCGTCACTTGTGATCAAAGTATTCTATGTAAACTGAGTATATCTAGCAGTTTTTGCTTGTAAAATGTAAAATCGAAATATTAAAATGTCATTGCCAGTTATGCTTGATAGACATAATGGATTTAGTGTGATACCACCTTCCACCGCATCACTAACTAGTCTAACTAGTATAAAAACCTCTATCAAAAGTACAGAACTCACTCACTGATTTTGTAAAATACTTCTTAGGGAAATTTGAAACATTGATTTGAAATCCAATCATTGCTGATTGCTGTTTTGAAAAAGCATAAATAGGTTTAATGTTATTAATATACTTTAGACTAATCATATAATAATAATAATAATACAGGGACAGGGGCGGATTTGTGGCGAGCCGTCATCGGTAAGTGGCAACACCGTGGACCCTGATTCTCCATGGGGCTGAATCTTACGGCTTGCCTTAATTGGCCTGCTGGAGTGGAGTGTGGTGGGGACGCAAGAGCAAGTAACAAAAAGCTCCAAGGGTGGAAGTGTTAAAGGGCATAACGCCGGTAGTAGCACTCTAGTGAAACCGCAGCACACCTCTCGTCACCCTTTAGCCATCCACACCAACGTATTCCCATTTTGTCACCATTGATGGTGGCCCTTTATGTGGGGCCCGTTTAGTGGGTGGCAAGTCACTTACCAAAATATTTAAAATGGACTAAAATTGACAGGTCCGCAGTCTCGTCCATAGCCCACTATCTCTCTATCACCGAGATTTGCCATTTTACCTCTTTTTGTAATAGATATACAATATCAGTCAACATCCATCTAAAATGTTTCTGTGTTTTTGTATACTACTTTGTATTGTTTATACCAAACAGGCCTCTAAGTGTTGGCTACAGCCCAACTTATGCCTTTATAATGGTTCGGATGAAATCCGTGAATAAATGAAATTAAGGGAATAATAATAATATAGGACAACAATCACATAAGGTCTTCCACGTCCCAAACTAGGCAGAGCCTGTACTATGATAACCTGATGACTGAGATACATATATACATACCCAGACGCAGGTCAAACACACGTATTCATGCACACAAATATTTGACCTGTTCGGTGATCGAACCCGGGACCAGTGGCTCAGAACGCAAGGGTGCTACCAACTGCGCCAACCAGCCAGTCAATAATCTAGTAATAGCATAGATAAATTAATGGAAGAATAATTTATTTATAGTAATAGTTAAATATGATTTTGTAATTGTACGGATTAAAACTGATTTGTCGATATCACAATCGACGCATGTTTTGACTTCCTTCGGAAACCTTGTTCAGGATCTGATTCGATGACTGACTGCAATGCTTTCTTTTTGACTTTGATACTATCTTTACACCCCGTCACGTACCCGAGTAAAAAAGATCGTGGTAACAGCCTAAAGTCCATGATGAAGTTCTTATGCAAATTCAAGCACGAATTACAAAATCAGGATAGACATTTTATTTTAAGAATGAATTTACTCATTTATTCCTAATACCTGAGTTTTCACTAAATCTTTTGCTGTCTGCGTAAACAAATCCTCGAAGAAGTTAAGACCCTAATAATTTACGAGGTAATGTTTTCACCTACGGTTCCAACAAAAAAACTTATTTTACACGCAGAAGACTGATAAAACTCTTCGAAGAAGCTGATACAGTATATACATAAAGCTAATAGTTGTAAATCTAAATAAAGACAACATACGCGTATTAACGCTATTCGCTATTCACACCCTAAGCGATGCCAATGACTAGCGTTCAACCCGGGTCACAGCTAAACTATAAATAAACCGGCCACTTACCGAAAGGAACACTTAGCTGAACACCAGTTCAAGATTAACATTGTAGCGCGATTAGATCGGGAGGTACTGCAGCGGATAGTTACGGGAAGTCCAGGCAAAGTGAATACCTTAACATTTGGTAAGTTATAGAAAGATAGCAGATAAACTAGTTAAAAAGGGATAGTACTTCATCAGTTCCTACTTCACCTACTATTCACTTGATGACTTGCGCTTGGTTACCACTGATACCGACAACTATCTGCTAGTGGAAGTCCCGTCAAAATCGGTGCAGCTAGTTATAAATGAAAAAAGGAATTGTGTCGATAGAATTTACTGCGAACTCATTCAGGACTTAAGATTGTATTTTATGTATAGCTAAAACTCACTAGGGATATATTATCCTATGTTGTTGTATGTATTTTTATTGTTTTGTAAACACAGTCGCTGTATACCGTCTACTTTAATTGTAGATCTTGATTTTCTTAAGTAAATTAATTTTCCGTCTACTCCCCACCTACTCGGGCAGGGAATCGAACCTCGATTGATAGTTCGCACGTCATTAGGCACCCGCTCGAGTGGACCACTTGATACATTGCCCAAACCTATCTCTCTTTTTGAGAAATTACTGCTTTAAAAAATGCTCGCGATGATTAGATTGCTCGGGAGAACCTTTTTAGGGGAAACGTTCTTATGGATACAATTTCCTGGAGTTTCTTTTTTTAGGGTTCCATAGACAATAAGGCAGTAGCCCTGGCTAGTTAAAATTGCCACGGAGAGTTCTGTCTCGGTACTTCACTGGTATAATATCAGGATTAAGGGGTTTCGAAAAAGATAAGATGCGTGCGTCTGGTACTAATGTTGCTGATATTGATTTTATTACATCCTAACCTAAAACATTTTCATAATTCTGACTTTTCTTACATCACAGGCAGATATTCTATCAATATTGCAAACGTTACATGTAGGGTTATTATGTATCTCAGTAAATATCTATAAGTAGACCGTCTTCCCTACTAGTGTAGATTCACGCAGGTTTGGCGCGAGCCGCGTGTAGGGATGTACACATCGCCACAAAACAAGTACACATCGCATCTTCGTTTTATTGTTAGCATACCATACCTACGCAACAGGAAACAATGACATTTAAAAACTGCGAACTTCGACCGCTCTCCCGGCACTCGCGTAATAACTGCCTGGCAGCGTCCTCCGCCCCCACACACCGCCTCGTCCCACTTTTATCGCCTAGTAATCGCTATGACGTTCTACTAACTCGGGCCCGCGCGGTCAAAGTACTTTATAGTAGGTATAAGCCGTTATAATATTTTTGCCATTTCAATTAATGTTTATGGATGTCTTAGCTATAGAAATTCTGTGGACGGGTTTAGTTTAATAACTATTTCTCCACCTCAACCAAATTTTCACGTCAATAATCATTATCGATTTTTGAAGAAAAAAGTAGGTACCAACGGTGGCAGACAATTATTTCCAGTACTTCTTCTTATTATTATTGTTACAATTCTGCATTGTTCCAGTAATTTCCATACGGTCTGTTTTGCAGTGTGCGTAAAAGAATAGATAAATGGAAAAATGGAATAAAGAAAAAAAACAAACAACGGAGAAACAAATGAAGAGTTTATACAGCGTGTAATAAAAACGTGTAGTAATCATAGATAAGAGTATGTATACTGGAAATAGATAGGCATCTTAGCCTCCAAAATTGGCTGCGACATTAGCGCCATCATCTGTGGCGGATATTTTAACAACTCTGCTGCTCCATGTATACCTATAGGTATTTTCTAAGTTAAATTGTATTTAATTTTACTTTATGACACTTTATCTGGTCGAACACTCAAAGGGTCAGTATAGATAGAAAGATAATATAGCTAAACTCTTTATTGCAACACCCCAGTACAAAAATGTCCAGTACAAAAGTAACACAAAACAAAGACACAAGATAATTTCGTAAAAAAAAAAAAAACTTAAATCAACACGTAAAATAACAAAGCAAACTAAACTGGAGGACCGTCTGCGACACTCAAATCAACAGATCTAGCACAAAAAAAACGAACGAAAGTTCAATTGCATTCGGAAAATAACAATATTACGCGTAAGAAAATAAAAATGAATCTAATACTTATTTTAGAGAACAACCATAGAGAAACTTTGTATTACAACCATAGGTTAGGTTATGTTAAAAGTTATGGTAAAAATTTTGGCAACAACAGTTTCAAAACTCGCCGCTGGGTGCGCTGCCTGTAGGGTTTGTGTAATTTACATTAAGATACCTTAGCATGGCAGTAATACTGAAAGATGTGCATATGTACCTAGTCAGGTAGTATCAACACTTACTCCCTACCTAATAATTTTATTCTATACAAAGTTAAAAATATATTATCTATTTTTTTGACAGTCCCATTTAGACATGCCAATTCTTGGAGGTCATTCGTCGTGGTCAATGCACTCCGCACGCCACCTATTCATCCACCTCCGACCCACCAGTACAGCCACAGCATGCAGGATACGGGGTCGATATCTACATCTTTTTAATATAAAATCATTGCCTTGCGGTCTCTTCTTTACACTCAGACGTGAAGATATTTTTGTTCTAGAATTTTGAACCTTATCAATAAGTAAAAAGCCCCATTTAAATCGTTTCATCCATTCTAACATGTTCAATAATAGTGCAGTATTCGAGACGTTTGAATGGTTTTATCATGTAAACTTTACTGTTTAATTTAATTTTATCACTGGAAATGATACGATGCAAAATTGGCATTTAATGTAACACTATATGCAGTAAGGACACTCTTGAAATGTTTTTGTCTGTCACTTAATTTGTCTCATGAGATATTAATGTAGGTATATCATCTATATTTATAACTTATCACCCTAATAGTATAAATGCGAAATGGTATCTCTTTTAATGGACGCATATTTATTACTTTGTTACGCTAAAAATACTACACTGGTAAAACGATTTTTTGGCACAAGGTGTTCAGGTCGTCAGGTAAAATAGGCAGAACCTGTACTATGGTAACCTAAAGAATGATACATATACACTCCCAGATATAAGTCAAACAGGCATCATGCATAACAATGTTTGGCCTGTGAAACCCGGGACCAACGAATCAGAATCGAGGGATCTTGCAACTACGCCAACCGGCCTGTAACCATTACACGTATTAATACTTACTACATTTTGTGAATCCACTGCGGTATATCACCTCGAACCGTGAGGAACCACTAGACTCACTATTATTAACACTAAGCATATTCATTTGGATGGATGGATATTTGTTAAGCTTTTTCGACAGAACTAATGAACCAATATGGCTGAAACTTTTAACATAGGTAGATTATAACGTTAATAGTCATTTACCCCAGGTACGCTAAGAACGGCTAACATAATATTATTAAAAGCGGCAGTAAAAATGTAAATAAAAAGATAATGCTAGCTGGAGCCCACTTAGCTAGTTATTATTGGCCAGTTCTTATTATAAGTAACACAAGACATACAAACAAACATAATAAGAATGGCGATTCTAATTTAATGATTATTCTATTGTGTTTTGGAGGTAATTTTACATCAGTTTAAACTAGCTTAGTGAGAACAAAGTTACATGACACCTAAATTTGCGCTAATTATACCCACTAATTGAACATATATGGCAAATTTAAGAATGTCATTGCCATTCTTCTAATTTGGCCTCTACTAATTTGGCCTTTAGCGTGAACAGAATAAGAACTACCATAATTGACTAAAATAGATTATTGTATAATAGGTTGCTAGTTTGGTTAGGTGTTCTGATTAAGCAATTTTTTTTCTGGAGAGAATTGACCAAAGCCCGTCTTTTCGGCCATTTGTATTATCTTGCTTGCATATTGCCTTGCATTAGGCAAAATGCGTTGCCTCGTTTCATATCCAGGCTGAAATTCCATTTCGGTGGAAGAGGTGTAAAATTGTGGGCTACTCGCTTACTAGCATAATTAGCTCATAGCGTTCCTTATTAAATTATAAGCAAACTTTGATGTAGTCACTAGCTAGCCTATCTGCGAATATATTAGGTCCTCGTGGTGGATTTATTTGCCCATATACTTTTCTCAGGTATATTTCGGTAGTGCTAACGCAAAGGCTGACTATATAACACTAACTAAAGTTTACTATCTAACACTTACTTAAAAGCTAGTTTAGCATTTTGCATGATGCCCATACTGTTTGTATAGTCGTTACGATGCACTGCACTACACGGTCCATAAAAAGTGTATTTTCTAAGCGTACTTTGCAGGTCATGCCCTTTTCTGTATCAGAATTTGCAATTGTCTGTATAAATTGTGGTAGGGTTATTAATTAATTTTGTGTATTTTCATCTCTTGCAATGTAAAAGTAATTAACATATGAAAACTTAACTACCTAGGTATCGTAGCAATGTTTTTACTCTATGGTTATATATATATGATATAGTATGATGATATATGATAATATAAATATATATATATAGTACACTTCGCGAGCACGGTCTAATTAGTCTTCTTAGTAGACGGTACCAATTTTTTTGGCAAATATTACCAAAATCGTCCAGTTTTAAGACTTTACAAACTTTTATATCGGCAAACACCTGAAAATTATTTTTACACTCGAAATTCTTCTTCAAAGACAGGTACCTCATGTGTGTACCAAATTTTATCAAAATCAGTTGGTAAATAGTACCGCAGCGAACTTCGACCCCCTTTTTAGAAAAATTACCCTCCCATTCAAAAACCGTCGAGAAAAAAATATAGTAGAACATGCATACCAAGTTTTGTTAAGATAGGTTGAAAAATGAGACCTGTACAGTTATACCAACACACAACCTAACAAACATACAGACAGATGAAAGTCAATTTGGCCAGTCAAAGAGACGTTTCAATCGCTTTGCTCACTAGATCATTTTATTAGAGTTATTAATTCTCATTACATATCGTTAACACACTCACATCCTCACACTAGAATTCCACGTTTCCTTGGATACACAATAACAGATCACAGCATCCAAGATCCGAGAACGAACATTTCTGCTCATGTCAATAAATATTTACCCTAGCCAGGGATCGAACCTAAGACCCTGCACTTTGGAGGTTACTAATTAATCTTACAGACGCGGATAATGCGTCAAGTTCGTCTAAAAATTTACTCAAAAAGTCAAATATCTTTGTCCAAGAATTTCTTTGCACTTTTGTAAAAAATACCAACCTTTATTTTTTTGTCTGCAGACGCAGTTTGTTGCACACGCAAACAATTAATTTATTTCTTAAAGCCTTTAAAATTGAACTTTAAATGTTTCATAAATTCGTCCTGCTATACTTGCTTTTATGCTTTCAAACATTTCGTTTGACTTTTGTAGAATTTGTGCCTTGTATCACAAATACATTTCGGCATTTAACAAAACTTTAGTCATTGGAGTTGTCCACGAAATTGTGTTTGCATCCATTTTGATTGAAATGTCAAAATCCTTGGTCAAATATCCGAGTTGCTAGTTAATTACATGAATTCTTCCAATTTATTTGATCAAACATACATTGGATAAAGATGTTTAACGAGTGGAATACCAGCCTTAAGTGCTCTACAATTTTGAAAGCTCCTGTCAAAGATGTCATGGAACGTTTGCTTTGATTAACTTGTGACATTAGCGTAAATATGTTTGAAATATATTCTAATTGGGACGCCTTTCAATTAGTTCATTCGTGACTATAAAAAGAACGTGATAGCATTTCAGTGCTTAATTTCTGGTGCAATAGTACTTTTATTTCCGTGCATATTTATCCAGTTAAGGCACTGCAAGAGCAACCTTTTAGGTATTTGAGCGGGTGAAGCACTGGCTGTGACAAGACCAAGCATGCGGCATAAACACGATACATTTTTCGTAGTATCAATTTGTAAAATAAAAGAAGCCATACAAGGGTATAAAAATCTTGATATTTCTTTAATTTAATAAATTACCTTTTTTCTGATTACGAAAAATATAATAGTGGTCGCTAATTAATAGCTATTGAGAAATTCAAAGCGAAATATTTTTTTCTGTTGTTTCATTTGCGATTTTTTTCTTCAAGGTGCCATAAATATTGTGCAATATTATTATATAAGTTTTTTTTTATTTACTTTTAACTATTCACTGTACTGTTTCCAAGTTTGTATCAATAACTGTGCGTCTAAACTGTGCGACGAAAAACATAGCGTTTTACGGACCTTTGGCTTTGGGCGCCTTAAGACATTTTAAGTAGGTATGTGTCGTTTATAGTTTATATAATAAAAATAATAGTTTATATTAACCTATATCATAATTTACAGCGCGACCCAATTCGTGATGAGCGCAGTGCCTCACAGAACTACAGTTCTAAGCTGAAGACTGCATGGCTATAGTGGTGCTTACCATCAGACTCACGATTTGCCCGTATCGTCAGTTGCATAAAAAGTTTACAGAAAGTTTCACGTGTCGTTCTGTTAATCAAGGCCCTATTCATCTTCGGAGGTGTTCAGATTTTTGGTGGGCATGCTTGCCCTTCTGGTGAAGATTCCACCGTGCTACCCCCGGTGCTGGTGGTATACGAGGCATTCTCAGCGTCAAATAAATAAAATTTTTATTAAGAGGATAGCGCAGCTAGTAGGTACTTGTCCACACTAAAAGAAAAAACTCTTTTCTACCTCATAACATATTCCGATTTCAGTGATTTTTTTTTCATGCAAGCGACACATTGTTTGCTATGCCCGTACGTTTTGATTTATCAGTATTTGAAAGTAATATTAATTTATTTTTTTTACACTTGAAAATATGAAATAAAAATAAGATGAGACTGAAATTGACAGGTGACGTTGTCTCTTCAATAACCCACTATCTCCCTTGTCACTAATTAATTTATATCAATAGCCTTGCCATTTTGCCCATTTTTTAGATATACACTGTCACCATCCATCCAAAATGTTTCTATTTTTTATACTACATTGTATTTGCTATACCAAACAGGCCTCTAAGTGTTGGCTACAGCCCCTTTTATGCCTATGTAAAGGGCCGGATTAAATCGGTGATTTTGTTTTTAATAAAAGGAATAATAATAAGCGGCTTTGTGGCGAGCCGTCGGTGAGTGGCGACACCGTGGACCCTGATTCCCCCGAGGTAGGGGTGTAGGGGTTCTAGGTGTTGAGTGACTTCAATATCTCCAATAATACGGACAGCACGACGTTGCAGTCTATCGAGAGCATCCATAAGGTACTTAGCGGATCCATCCCAGAGGTAGCAACAATATTGAATACTGATCCGGAGTAAAGAAACGCCTCGCTCTGTTCAGGACTTGGTGCGACGAGTTTGCAGGAAGCTAACTTGATAATACTCTCGTCACGCTGGTTTAGGTCAGTACGGATGTCCATGCCAAGGATATCAAGATTACACTGTACATATACTGTATTTATATGGCCCGATCACTACGAGATATTGAAATGCAAGTAATGCACATTTTTGTCGGTTTACTCTATTCTTTGAGTATCATAAAAATGGAATAAACTATGTAATTTACCAGCAATCTTTTATGCAATAAAAATGAGTGAAATTCTTCGTCCCGCGTAAAGTACGAGAAGCCATCGAAATAAGACGTCACCCTAATTTCAATCGGGATCGTGGGTGGAATATACCGCCGGCCTGGATACCAGTGTTGAACATTGACAAGATGAACTCGGAGCTCTGGAACCGTGAGGTCGACTTAACAAGTGTGGTGTGTCAACAGCCCTATAAACTAAAAAACGGTAGTGACAGTGACACTGAAAGTGACATTGACGTAAGTGACAGTTCGACGGAAAAAAATCTTACAGACACAGCGCGACCGTCTTAGCGCCAGTTACGTGCTGTGGCCCGCGCTCGCCGCTGTGCACAAGAGTGACTCCCAGAAGAAGAACTTCAAATAAGTTCGAAACTGGTCGGAGAATATTTCCGGTAAATATTACGCGAGTCCTAGCCGGTTTTAAGCGTAATTATGAACATAACTCGCGATAGTTTTCTATCTCAAAAATGAGAGACACTGCAAACAAGGAGGAGAAATCTCGAGTTTCTAGACATTGTATAAATAAAAATACACCTTTGTTGACACTTTACACAAGACTAGTCTGAGAGCCAACACAGTAAAGTAAACCCACCGCTGTAAAATTGCAACATCAAAGGATTTCTTACTTTTTCGCATATTAAGGTATTATAAAGCACAATAATTGAATAGTTTTCTGGTCTTAGGTAATTTGACTAAAGAATTAATTGAAATTTTTGTGTGAGAATTTACTAGAATGTGTCAATAAATGTATTATGTTGGTTATCAACCGATGGGGATTTTATCATCATAACCCATTTGGTTCCCACTGCTAGGACTCGAGCCTTCCTCTCAGAGAGAAGAGTTGGGCCATAATCCTCCACGCAGGCCCAGTGCGGATTGGTGGATAGGTTAGTGGCCAAGCCATGTCGAAGTATTCAGGCCGCCCGAAGGCCTTCGACAACCGGGACCGACGGCTTAACCTGCCCTCCGAAGTACGGAAGCGCTCAGTTGAATAATGCCACTAGCGGTCACCCATCCAAGTCCTGACCGCAGCATGTGTTGCTTAACTTGTTGATCGGTTAAGAACGCCAAGTCGAGCTTCGCTACGAGCGCTTCTTTTTTATATTGATGGGGAAATCCCCAAATGTGGAAGGATAATCTACAAATCCCCATTGCACGCTTAAGATTGTTACCGGGTATGTTTGGAAGTTTACAAATCCCCATTGATGGGGAATGTCAATGGAGATCTGTGGAACAACCCAAAATTAGAAACATATAGATATGTTCCCAATAGCGAAAGTTAGAAACTTGAAACAAAAAGTTCTAAAGAAATGTTCTCAATGATGCAGCAGAAAGAGTTTTCTTATGATAGGCCATCGTTTGAACATTATTGTACTGGTTGGTGTTAATTATGATGGTTGGAAGTAGTGCAACACTTCCAACCACTCCTTCTTTTTTCTTCTTACGGTATCATCTCCTACTGGAGGTTGGCTATCATCAAAGCTACTCGGACCTTAGAAGATGCTGCCCGAAAAAGCGACCTGTTGCTCATGTTGAAACACGTCCGGAGATTATTGAGGAATGAGGTATGTATTCTGCCTGGTCGTCTACGTCCTTGAATTTCACCCTGCATTATCAGTTGAAGAAGATCGTATTTCTCATTGCGCATGACGTGAGCCAGGTACTGGAGTCTTCTAGTTTTTATTGTATTTGAGATCTCTATTTTTTTTACCTTCTGTAAGACTTTTTCATTGGACACTCTATCAGTCCTCGAGATTTTCAATATTCCTCTGTACACCCACAATTCAAAAGCTTCCAATCGTTTACTTGTGGCTTGTGTTAAAGTCCATGACTCGACTCCATACAGAAGAACCGTACATACCACTATACAGAACACGTAGCACTGTGCCAAACGCACCCTAGTACGTAGTAACGAAGTGGTGCACCACTTCAAACCACACTGAAACCAGTCTCAGGGACAGACAGACAACCAAGAATATACAGGTCCTCAGCAACAGAATGTCCATCACAATGGTGGTAACATGAATAGTGCAGAAAGGAATATTTCTAATAAGAATGTAGCCTACCTGTGCTGTGGGTTTCAACACGTAGATCCAGTTTGTATTATGGGCGGTGCTCTCCGGTGATACTTACACAAATGAATTTGGCATATAACGATCAAAAAGTTTGAATAGCAGGAGAGTTTAAGTCCATGTAAAAATGATACATTAGTGAAAATTTTCTAATCCTAAATATGGAGTTAAGAAAACTAAAATACTAAATTTGATCACATTTAGTAGAGTGATCATAGAGAAAACCGCCTACGGGTATAGCTTAATGTTGGTATGTAGGCAGATCCACTCACCGTATTGGGATCGCATGAAAAAATCTAGAGCAAAGCTAAGTGTACTTTTTACGCAGTGTACTACAAAAGCATACTATTATTGAAAACCCAACGACTTCCAAAGGTTGGACAGTACGAGTATGCTTTGAGTGAGAAATGTGATTCACAGTCGTAGTTCACATGACCCGAAAGCTTTTAAAATGTTTTCATTTCGTTTTTGAGCGAACGCGCTATTTATTTGGTAGCTGTGTTCCTTTTTAACACGCGCGAAGTGAAAAGTTGCCAGGATAAAAAAATTATGTGGAAAAATTCTGTTTCTTTTAGAGAGTTACTTTTTCACATACAATTTAAAGCTAGCTTAAAATTTTACAGTTTATGTAGGGCTGTCACGCTCGCCGCTCCAATCGCATGGCCTGCGATAAGATTGCCGCAGAAAATTATATTTTATATAGTATTTAATGAAAAACATAAAATAAAATGTCTCGCGTGTTTTCAAAAATACCGAAGTATCTCAAAGTTGAAATATAAATTTCTAAAAGCAAAAATCTCGATCAGACTAGATAAACTTGATGGCATTTATACGGCCATGGCAGCTTATGATCGTTTATAATGTATATTATTTTTATAATAATTTTAAGCGATCAGCTTAAAATTATTATAAAAATAACCTTATCAACAAAACATCAAGATATTAAGTGAGGAAGCGTTATACCCACGTTAATTCTCAAATATAAGTACCTTTATAATGGTTATTAGCAACACTCAGATCCAGTTGAGTTCTCTACATCACAAACCCTAAAATATTTAGTTGTGGAGAGGTTGCTTGAAGACGTTTTGATACTTTAAAGCCAAAACTCAACGCTTTTGGCAGCTGCTGCTGGATATCATTCTTTGCTCTACAGCAGACCGTTTAAAGTTCAAGTCTAGAATCTTCATCATGATAGGTTACGTGAAATTAATATCTTTTTTTAATAAATAATTATATGTGTAATTTATTGATTGCTAGCGATTGCCCGCGACTTCGTTCGTGTAGTAGGCTCAGCTTTGCGCCTTACCACAAACTCCCATGTTTTCTTGATTTTTCTTTCATAAGAGCCTTCTTGTGACAATAATTAACACAACAAAGAAATAATTAGCAAGATTAATTCATCTGTTCTCAAGTAACGTAACCAGGAAAAATAGGGGTTCATTGTTATATAATTAGCTATAGAGTATATTATGTGAAATGTTCTTTCAATATGTGTTGTAGTGAAACAATAGATTGTGTAGTGTAGAAAATTATTCATTAATTTTATGTATATTTTAGGCAAAATGTCATATTGTTTTACATCAACAAATATATTTTCTTTCTTTCTTCTTTCTTTCTTCAATAAATTCTTTACAAAAAAGACACCATGGATAAGATCACAGTACAAATATCATTGATAGACGGTACAAAGCCCGAAGCAAACCACATGTTATTAAAACTTGACATCAAGCGTGTAGTTTCCTTACCCATCCGAACATCTTTTGACATGAAGGTAATAACAAGGTTTCTCAAACTTTATATATTTCCTTTCGTAAATTCGTTATGTATTAGGTGGACGTCAGAACGGCTTGCGGTCAGGTTGCGGCAATTCTTACTGACATGCTTTACCACGGCGCATTGTAGTGTAATGTATAGAGATATTTTTCATGCATACTTCTTTTTATAAATGTAAAATACCTCTGTTGGTTTGTTTGTTACCATATACATTTCTACCTTTATTTTCCCCTTTTTTGTTACCATTTCACGACTAAACGGCTGAACGAATCATAATGAATTTTGGCAATTATATGCAGGGGAACATCATCATAATCGTCCATCACAACGCGGGTGAAACCGTGGCGTACAACCAATATTAACATAATATTGAGGGTAAATACAGCAAATAATGTAAAATTTTAATCAATCAATCAATCAAAATATTTATTTGTTAAACATGTGTTTACATACTCTTAGCATGTAAGGTCTTATAAAGATAGGTAGCTCATACATGTTTTGCCTGGCAGGGCAAACAAATATATAAAATTTATTACAAATAATGTCATAATTACAGTTATAGCATAAAGTTACTTAATATTAATTATTTTTATTATATTATCAATCATGTTTATGTTAATATAAAATCGATGCATTAAACTCAGTAAAACAAAAGAGAAACTTAAAATGTATCAGCCAAAAATTCACTTAAGTGATAATAACACCTCTCAACCAACAGTTGCTGCATCGTATCAGTCAAAAATTCACTTAAGTGATAATAACACCTCTCAAGTTGCTGCATCTTTTTTTGAATAAATTACAATTAATTACAATAAATTAAAACGGCGAATGTCCATTTTAATCGTTTATTTAATTCATTAACAAAGTTATTGTTTTTGAATTTAAGGTTTAAAGTATCTAATTACAACTAACAATAAAAAATTGAAACCTAACACTCAATTATGACTTAATTAGTAAAACAATTGATATTTTACATTTATTACAAATATTTTCCTTTTGTGACACACATATACTAAAAAATATTTAAATGTCATTACATGAAATTAAATCGGAATGTAATTAAAGCTAAGTCACAAAATCGTCAATGGTATAATCTTTTATAAAATAAATAAATAAAATAGATTTTTATAAAAGAAATACTTTTAGTTTAGATTTAAATTCGTTGGTAGTGTTTAAATTTAGAGTCAATTAGTTAAATACTATACTGCCTGGTAATAATATACAATATAGCTGTCTAATTTTTATAACTGAATGGATAAATTAACCTATTACGAGCGCATTGCTCATAATGCAACTTTAATCGATGACGTAACGTTTATTACCTAAAGCTCTCAACAAGTTAATGAAATTCAAATAACATCCACCCACAAACCAAATTGACTCCAAAACTTTATCCCTCGATAAATCAATACCCCATCTTATAACACTCTGTACACCACTTTAACCTCAAGATGACCAATACACAAGGTGTTTGCAAACGACAGGAGTTGGCCAAACGATCAAAGTTACCCCCGATCCGAGTTACACCTGGCTATAGTGCGTATGACACTTCCAAGTTTTAATTGGGGCTGTAATCTTAGGAAGAATTTAAACTTGGGGCCGGATTAAGCTATTTTGTTGTTATAACAATGGGTTACCCGAACGTTTGGTAAATAAGATCGCGATTTAGGGTTAATATATTTTTGTGGTTATGATTACTCTGATGATGGTCGAAAATGTACGTATTATTTAGCGGATTTCGCTAACCGAACTTTATTTTAGCGGTCATATGCAAATATCAAAAAGGTTTAAGGTTTAAAGACATTTATTCTCAATAAGACACATACAGAGTCACTTACTTGAGAACTTAACTATTTATACATATACTTCGCCATATCATTTCTAAAAATACATTAAAATAAATTCTATTTTGCAATACCAATAAATATTTACAGCCAACTTCACACATTTGATTTGTTTACTATACTCACTTTACATCACTTGTAACACTATTCTAAAAGCTTGATGTCCGATATCAAATAATCAGCGAGGTGCTTTTTAAATGCGCTGAATGAGTGCATGTTTATTATGCGTGACGGTAGCTTATTATACAATTGTGCTCCTTCAAACGTAACAGTTTTCTTACCATAATTTGTCCTAGCTCGGGGCAAAACTAAATAACTAAGGCAATAATCAAAGGCAGTTATTGAAATAATGCGCATTTGCAAGCGCTGTTTCGAGGCAATACTATACTATTACTTCAAACCCCCCGTACCTATCTTTAACGGTTTCGGCGTTATAAGCATTTACATTTTGTATGGGCGCGATCGTCTAGTACGTCCCGTTCTTTGGCCAAATACAGCAGGACCTCTTTAACCCGAACACCGAATATTTACATCCCGTTCGGACTAACGGAGCGTTTGGATTATAGTACAAACTGGTTGGTTAAAACCGTTTAACCGAACGACCGTGACGAAACGGTGGTGATGATGATGACGATAAAAAATAAACCATGTATCATCCAGGGTGTCTGCTACCTCTATGTCAAATTTCAACTACAACAAACAAATGCGAATGACATACTCTACATTCGGAAAGCAAATGGCGAGTAAGCGAACGCTGAATGAAGGAGCAGGGTAGGTACGGGGTGTTCGGATTATATAGGGGTTCGGATAAAAGGGTGTTCGGATTAAAAAGGTCCTGCTGTATGCTTAATCAGACACGTCCATATAATGCGAAAACTCGTGTATCTTTATTACCACACTAGCTGCTCTCCACGGTTTCACCCGCGCGGTGATGGATGATGATGATGATGAATCTTATATAGCCTATGTTACTTAGGGTGAATGTAGCTTTCCAATGGTGAAAGAATTTTCGAAATCAGCCCAGTACTTTTTGAGCCAATTCGTTACAAACATACATACAAATCTTTTCTCCTTATTATATTATAGTAATATAGTATAGGTAACCTCCGTAATTTCTAAACTTATTTTGATGTAATTAGGAATATAGAGTTTGGGTTATGGACTCCTAATTATGGGTACGCCAGAATGGTAAAGTTTCTATAGAACCTTTTATCATTCGTTTGATTTACTCAAAACTCTGTAAATAAACTAAAAAATAAATTAAAAACAAGCATTTTTTTCAAAACTACACCTAAGTTTTTTGAATTCTCGATTTATAAACTCGGTTTAAATAAACTTGAAGGTAAATAATGTAACACGTACTTATTGTTTTTTCAAACCCAAAAAAATTGTAAAAATGGAGGCCCTTTTTACAACCTTTATTCCTTCAATTCTCCTCACCTTCGATTCCTCAAAACTTGGTAAAAGTAAACATAAATAGTAAGTAATGAAATGTATATTTTTAAACACAGCATAACATAATCATCGTCATGTCTATATATCCTCGAAGAGGCGCGGTCGAAGCCGCGGAGCACAGCAGGTATCAATGCACGATAACTAAATAGCTTTAGTTTTAATAATAAAGGCTTACACAATCTGCATATAATGTATGTGTAGTATAGTTACAAAGAATATTTCAGGGACGAAATGAAATTATTAGGGCGATTAAGAGGCGGTATAATAAAGGTTTTTTTTATTTTTTATTTTATCCTAGATTTCAATAAACGAAAATTTGATAAATTATTGAACACACATGAATCAACATCAGATTATATAATAATACTAGCTGTGCCCCGCGGTTCCACACTTATGGTGATGAATGATGATGAAAAGTATTCTATGTTCTACCCGGGGATATAATCCATCCTTGCTAAACTTCATTACGATCTGTTCAGCCGGTAAGTCATGAAAGTGTATCAAACTCAGTTTCGCGTTAAAATTTAGTTAGAATTTGGGGCTGGCTTTAGAATCGTGACCCCTGAATTTGGTGAAACAAAAACTGTGGGTGGGTTGAAGGGGTTTGTATAAAGCGTATTTACAACATTTTAGCTGCCGGAGACACGCCAAAAAAGTCTAAATAGTTTTTTAAAGTTTCAATAAAGCACCGTAATTTTGATAGTGACAGGTGACATAAATGACATTAATGCGTAAAACGAAACGTTTCTAGGTAACTTTTAGCCTTTTTTGACATGTACGTTGTATGTAAGTTCTTGAAACGGAACGCAAACATCGAAGATAGCGTAATGTCACTGTCGGAACACACTAACCGACCCCCCGGATTTTGTCTATGCTGTGCCCTAGAATATTATACTTTTTCACCCGCGTGCTGATGGATGATGATGATAATGAAAAGTATCCTATGTGTATAGCACTGGCTAGAAATCCAGTATCGTCGGAATACACACATAGGTACTTTGTCTTCTTTATAATATTCTAACAATCCCTCTTCCCCAAATTACCTAAGAGAACGTTTCTCTCTGCTCTCCTCCCATGGACGCTTTACGCGCTCTGCAAGTCACCTTCTACTTGTGTTTCCACAACGTTATTCCATTTTTACCCTTACTCTTTTACAGTCACTGCAATTCGGTTGTGGAATTCTCTTCCTGTTGAAATTCGCAAAGCATCTTCCTTGGAAACCTTCAAATCCAAAGTTTATCAACATTACCTTTCCTTGCAAAATAGTAAACCTAATTGAGCTATTTTTAATTTTCAATATATGTATGCTATTTATATGTGTGTATATACGTATAATATGTAAAGTTATAGTTTATATTTTTTTAATTATTTTTATTAATATTCTACCTAATATATATGTTCTATAGAAATTCTCAAGTTTTAAATAAAGCACTACCAAACACACTTCCATATCACACAAAGGTTAGCTGGAACAAAGTGCTAATTAGCATTAAAATCGTCTATATACTTTTAGTTTCAATAAAGGATTTTCTATCTATCTATATATGTGTTAAGGCGCGGTCCTGGACGTTAATGCGAAAATTCATTTTTAGAAATTTCTATCGAGCCAAGTTTGCTCAATCGTGTATTGGCTCCCATACTTCATCAGGACGGATATTCAATTTATACTACGTTTTTTTTCGAACTTCGATTATTAGGTTTAAGCGTCGAAAAACTAAGTTTTCGCGAAGTCGAATCATGAAATTTGGAACTCATTTCGCCTTAACTCAGCGCCTCATCTACCTCCATACCAAATTTTATCAAAATTGGCCCTGCTGTTTGAGCGTGAAAGAGTAACAAACATCCATACTCACAAACTTCGCGTTTATAATATTAGTAGGAATTTTAATGTGATTGAATGTGTATGTTTATGACTCTTGACGGCTGTCGTTTGCAACTGTTTCAATAATTATAATAATAATATAACTATTTAATTAATTATATGAATAATGCTAAAAAAATATTTCCACTAAACTAATACAGTTAAGTCGAAAGTACACGGTACACCAATTAATTTTAAGCAATGCATATTATCCGATCAACAAGTTATGCAACATTTGCTGCGGTCTGAAGTACCGCAAGTGGCATTATTCAACTGAGCGCTTCCGTGCTTCGGAGTGCACGTTAAGCCGTCGATCCCGGTTGTTTGTTTTAGGACAGCAGTCTTTAGGCTATGCCGAAGGCCTTCGGGCGGCCTGAAAACTTCGACATGGGTTGGCCACTAGCCTATCCATCAAGCTGCACTGGGCCTGAGTGGTGGATTATGGCCCAACTCCTCTCTCTGAGAGGAAGGCTCGAGTCCCAGCAGTGGGAACATAATGGGCTGATTATAAATGCATACTGCGTTGCTATTTTGCTTATTTTGCCGCTTTGTCGTTTATTTGTCCTTTTGGCTTGAAATTGGCCGATATTTATGAAAGCTGACAAAACTTGTAGTCCGGAAAGGGGCATAATTGTATATCCCGAAAAAATATCCAGTATGTGTGATAGTTACTAAGAGCGTGGGTGACGATGCGGAAAGAAGCTTTAAGGCGCGCTCGTATCCTGATAATAGCAGAATCTTTAAATACCTAGTGTAACGAAACAGATCGATAATATTATATGAAAAAATATTTATGTTAGAAAAAGAACAGGCAGAGAGTAATAACCGAACAGAATTCATAAATATTACTTGCTCTCTGCAGAAAAAAAATCCTAAATAGGTCCATAAAAATAAACTTTCACGTCCAAACTCTCAGAATTTTCAGCGATAACACAACAATTTTTTTAGGCAATACATACCCAACATATAGTCCTAAACTAGTAACCAGCAGTTTTTTCAATTGTGTTGGTATATATCGAAAAATATAAGGAACACGTACAAAATTAATGCATTTTCGCATTACATCGTCAACTCTGGGGTTGGACCGCGCCTTAAGTACGAGTATACGATATTGAGTTCCATTAACCAAGTTAAAAGTTCAAAAGTTTAAACATTGTTAAGACGATATACACACTTAGCTGAGATTTTCGGGCAAGTTAAACAGTAACATTTGGCAAGCGGGCCGTGGTTAAAGACGTCGCTTAGATTGATAATCATCTCTGTGATATTTTTTGTACGTGATAATATTTTAATGGGCTCTTTACTTCTGGCAAGTTATCTATACTTCTATACTTAAATATTATAGAGAGGAAAGATTTGTTTGTATGTTTGTTTGAATTGAATATGCTACGAAACTACAAGACCGATATAAAAAAATATTTCTCCATTAGAATCTTACATTTTTCCTGATGATGATAGGCTTATATATTTTAATTCATCATCATCATCGTCCACCACTATAACGAATAAACTCAAAATATACTGGACCGAACTTAATAATTATTTTTATTAATAATATTTTATTATTATGAATGCCATTAGCATGCTACATTATCCCTGAGTAACATAAGCTGTATATTTTGATTCATCATCATCATCATCATCATCCATCATCACAAGGCTGAAACAGTGGAGAACATCTATTAGTTTATGTCGAGAGATATTAAACATTCAACTTTGGACGCACGGGCACGCTGCCAAATGTTTGCGAGTTGAAGCTTTTTGGTTATCTAAGACTGAAACTGCTTAAAGATGACTTTTTTATATAATGGTATATCAAAGTGACTCCCTCTAGCCTGATGGAAAGCGAAGATGGAATCAAGAAGCAATGACCATTCGTGCAGCCGTAAGCTAACTCAATAAAAAGGCATATAAAGGCATAGATTGACACTAGATAAATTCTTATGGCAGAGATTATAGTATGCACTGGCATTCCTCCTGCGTAAAATGTATGGTGAAAGCATAATTAAACTAAATAGTTTTAATAAAACTATATAGTTTTATTATGCTTTCACTTTTGGAGGTGCACACAATAGTCTCTGCCATAAGAAAGTATCTAGTGTCAATCTAGTATTTATTAAGTGTCACTAAAACTATACAGTTTTAATAAAACTATATAGTTTTATTATGCTTTCACTTTTGGCGGTGCACACAATAGTCACTGCCATAAGAATGTATCTAGTGTCAATCTAGTATTTATTAAGTGTCACTAAAACTATACAGTTTTAATAAAACTATACAGTTTTAATAAAACTATATAGTTTTATTATGCTTTTACTTTTGGAGGTGCACACTATAATCTCTGCCATAAGAATGTATCTAGTGTCAATCTAGTATTTATTAAGTGTCCCTAACATTTTGTTACATTTAATAAATACTAGTAGTATACATACAAATATATAGTTATATTGAAAAGTAACGCCTGCATTAATAAAACTAAGTTATTGCTTTTTATCAATTGATGAACCGATTTTTATGATTATTTTCTTATATAAAAGGTGTCATGTGGTCCATTTAAATATTATAAAGATCTGACCAGTAGTTTTTTTAATAATTTATACAATCAACATCGGGTGTGAATGAAAGTCGGTTTCAATTTTTTTTGTAATTAGTAAGTATCCGCTAAAGACAGATTTTTGGAAAGCCGGTAGTAAGACAGCCATTTAAATGTAGAACGGATAATAACATTTGAAATAAATTTCGTAACTATTTGTCCATCACTAATATGTGTAGTACGTAAGTAGGTCGATTTCCACTAAAGCGCTGAAATCCCCCGAGACGCACAAAAAGCTCAATCGGTGCTAACAACAAAGGGATCCGATAATGATCTCCATGAAAGCAGGTCAGTATGAGAAAGAAAAAGCGTCTCGGTATTTTACGTACAACGTTTTGCACTCGGCTTAACTTGATGTAAAAAAAAATTAAACTAAGCATTTTCCTCTTAAATATAACCTTCGCAAATTTTATCTATTGAGTTTGATACAACCAAAGTATAATTTTACAACTTTACAGGATTTTTTCGTGAGTTTGACACATGATGAAGCATTAAGACGCGCCCGTATCCTGATAATAGTATAAAGCAGAATTTTTAAACACCTAGTGTAACGAAACAGATCGATAATATATTATGAAAAAGTTACTTGTGTTAGAAAAGGAATAGGAAAAGAGTTATAACCGAATAGAATTCATAAATATAACTCTCTTTCTGCAGAAAAAAATCCTGAATAGGTCCACAAAAATAAACTTTCAAGTCCAAACTCTCAGAATTTTCAGCGATAACATTATATTTTTTTAGGTAATACATAGCCAACGTATAGTACTAATGTTATAACCAGCAGTTTTTTCGATTCTGTTAGTATATATCGAAAAATATAAAGATAACGTACAAAATTAACGCATTTTCGCATTACATCGTCCAATCTAACAAGCGATTTTCAACCTTACGTAAAGCATCGTAAAGATAAAGATCAGATAAAGGAAAACATAAATGCCGTGTCGAACAGGGAGGTCAAAGAACTACAGAAAGAAAGATAGAGAAAAAAAGTAATTCCTCCACCAACAAGAGTTCTCTTAAATTCAATGAAGATGACATATAATAATAAGAGACCCATTTATTTCTAGCGCATAATAATAATAAACCCATTGTAAATTTATAATTATTATATGTACTTACCTCGCACAACATCAGCCTGGCTATTCAACGAGGTAACGTTGCCAGCTTTTTGGGCACTCTACCCCACAGTAGACAGGTTAATGCTGTTTTTTATCTGCAATATATATATATATATAATTTAGAAATATTTTAGTGAATTAGTTTTATTGTAATAGGTAGATTTATTTTATATCAGTAACTTTGTACTTATACAGAAATAAATAAAAAATATATCGTGTTATTGTTACTTATCTGTTATTTAGTTCATATTGTCTAATCTATTTTATCTATTCTGTAAATTGGATGCAAATCTGGTCAATAAACAATTTCGTTTAGTTATCTATTTCCAACTAATTTAGAAAAAACTTTACATTTAGAATGTTTTAGACGGTTCACATGCACAATTTATTTATTTTATTAACCACAGTTTTTCTTTACGCTCTTTTAACTTGACTTAAATAATAATGATAAGTCCAAAAAGTTTCCTTATAATGCTCCAATCCCTCGAGAGGCAGAAAACGTCTCCTGTAACAAACGGAAACAAAGGGTCAGAGAAACAGAGTAAAAATATGAAAATATTTTGAACTGGTGATCTTCAGATTTCTGAGTATACTGTAACAAAGTAACTCGTTATCTGATCACCTGATCTCATTATCTGAAACATCAGGATTTCCAAATCCCGCCCCGTTAAAAATGTTGACTTTTGTAAGTGCCTGAAAGGAAAAAAAAATATGGATTTTCTTAAAAAATAAAATACTGATTGAACGATAAACGTGGCCTTTTATAGGTCTGGCTTTTTATATTTTACATAGTTATTTATATTATTATGATATTTGATTTTTATATACGAGAATTAATGTAGGTGATATTAAGGCACATTTAATTTTATTGTTTTGTAAAGAAGTGGTATAGTGCATTTTATTTTTCAAAGAAAATAAGTATACATCTATCTTACTATACATATAATAAAATGTAATGGATCGCTGTCTGTACATAGTGAAATAAATTATTAACTTTAGCCAGTTTGTCTGTTTATCTGTTTGGCTGTTTGTCTGTGCGTTTGTGCACCGTAATCTCAAAATTGGCTTATCCAATTTAGATGTGGTTTTCACTAATATATTGTGGTAAGCTTCACTTTACATTTAATGTTTGTTCCATGTCAATCGGTAAATAAATATAATATTAGGTAATAGAATTTCAAAGAATAACTCTCTCGCCACTACACCAAGACCAAGCGAGCGAAGCCACTGGCGGGTCAGCTAGTTAGGTAATATAATGACAATAGACGCCTCCGTGTTGTGAAGTTCAGTAAACTCGGAGCATTAACTTTACTGGCGTCGGATGAGATAGGCTAGATAAACTTTTATTCATGTGATATTTATTACAATTATAAAATTAAAAGAATAAAAGATTTAAACTTTTATTCTTCTTCTTTGTATTTTTGTCACATCCTGTCAGATTCTCATGACATCTATGTTGTTTATACTATCTCTAACTTTATAACATTTGCCCAAATTGTTCTAGAAACGCGTCAAACTCTTCAGAAAAACTTGTAAAGACACTTTGCTCGAGTGTATGTTTTTAAGGACGAAAAGGACAGAGTACATAGAGGAAGGACATAGAGCTTTTTGCCACTACGGGCATTAAAAGCGACGCCGGACTGTGGCGACACCGGACTGTAGAGCTCGAGTGTGCTAATCCATATTCAATTATTATACACCTGGGGTCAAATTCTACTAACTAAATTGCAATCGAACCGTGGCTATACGGTGACTTTTATACGTTTTCTTATTCTACTATTGAAAGCTGACCACCTGCAGTTACGTTTATGCTATTATTTGGTTGGTTGTTTTTTTTTTTTTGATGGTTATTTAGTTATATATATAACACCAGCGGTCGATGAAAACTTTATATTATATTACTTAACTAGATAGATCATGAACGCAACACTAACTCATATTCGTATAGGTTAAGCGCGAATTGTAATTTACTATGCACTATAGTTGTATTTATCTATTAGTCTGCCTTAGTCTGTACCACCGCAGCAGTGACAGATTTCTGCCTTCAATCAGTCCAAGCACAACTGTGCAAAGGTTTGAAAGTCACTAAAGTGAGTGCAAAAATAACTGTTTAGATCCACTGCACTCCAGCAGTCCTTCCGGTTTAGTGTTTTTTCAACTGCCTTCCAAAATAGGAGAAAGTTATCTTTTCGTCGATATTTTTTTATATTTGTTAACTCATAACTTACGACTGGGTAAACCGATTTTGATGATTCATTTTTAATTTAAAAGCTGATGCTTCTCGTGTTGTTTCATCAAATTCGGTCTAGCAGTTTTTGAGTTACACCCCAATCACTGAAAAGTGAAACCTATTCTGATGATTTGATGATATCATCATTGTCGGTGATTGACATAAATCGATCCCGTAATTTTAAAGTATCACTAAAGAGGGGGAAATTTTTTTTTACCAAAATAATATAACCGACTTCAACACTACCTATAATTACATTACCGTGACACTACAGTTATTTCATACTTTTTAGTGTTGAAGTCGGTTTCAGTTGTTCTACCGTCTTCAAAAAAGGAGGAGCTACTCAATTCGACTGTTTTTTTAAATTATTTTGTTCCTTTTTGTACCTCATATCTTTCGATAGGGTGAATCGATTTCTCTCTTTTTGTTTGCTTTGAAAGCTTGTGCTTTCCGTGTGGTCCCATTTAAATTTCATCAAATCCGGTCCAGTAATTTTTTGAGATACACTCCAATAACTGAATAGAATGGAAGTCGGTATTAAATTTTTCAATTTGTACTTGTTTGGTATTTTTTTTTAACTGACTGCTAATAAAAGTGGAAGTTTTATATTCGGCTGTTTTTATAAAGTGTTAACTCAGATCTTTTTTCTAGTTTAACTCATCTTGATGATTCTTGATTTGAAAGCTAGTGCTTCACATGTGGTCCCATTTAAGTTTGACCAAGATCTGAACTTAGTTTTGGACAATAATTTATCAACATCGGGTCTTAAAATTTTTAGTTGTTATGTATATATAATAAATATATATATATATATATATATATATATATATATATATATATATATATATATATATAATGTGTATATAAAATGGCCGGCTTAATTATTTTTTATTGTTCAATAGCGACTGACCGCAACTTCGTTCTGTTGTGTGGCTCTTTCTGGTTGTCTTAAATAAACAATCATTCGCACACACACAAACATTTATTTAATTTTTACACGATTTTACACACACAAAGGAATGTACTGGACTGGCAGCAAGACGGCTTTAAGAGCGATTGTTAGATACACTGTAGATCACAAAACAAAAGTCAATTTAATTTCAAAAGTGCGGATTATTTAGGAACATATAATGCTGACAGTGTTTGAATTAAGTCTATGGGGGTTTGCCGCTAGGTCAGCAATATACGTGGTGTAGCAGTTCGCGCAGTAGGCTCGGCTTTTGGCCACGCCATAACTTTCCATTTTTCTTGGTTTTTCTTTCTTAAGAACGTTCTCCTGACAATTATAATTAACACAACAAAAAAAGAATTAGCGAGATTTTTCCAAACGTTTTCAAGTTATAGCGTGACCAGGAGAAATAGGGGTTCATTTGTATATACATAGATACATTTTTTCTTGTTTTGTAAAACTATAAGATCACCGTTTGACTGAATGAATAGGTCAACTGTCCCTTCGCAGTCATGGCCTATCAAAGTGGTGTACACCATCAGATTCACTACTTTTCTACCGACTTCCAAAAAGAAGGAGGTCCTTAATTCGACTGTTTTTTTTATTTTTGCTTCCTCATAACTTTCGATTGAACTGATTCTCAAAATTCTTTTTTGTTTGACTGCTGGTGCTTCTCATTTAAATTTAATCAAATTCGGTCCAGTAGTTTTTGAGTTATACTCCAATGACTGATTTTTACCAAAGTAATAGAATGGAAGTCGGTATTAAATTTTGCGTTCGTGCTAAGCGTACGTTAAAACACAATATGCTCTTTTTACGAATCTGAAGATCAAAATAAATAAGGTCCTACCTCGGAGAGTTAGTAAGTGGTATAAAAGTACTCTCATTAGCAAAACACAAAAGACTACGCGTAAGAAGGCTGTATATCTCCGGGCAAATTGCCTATAAATTTTTATTATGGCCCCTCTTATTTGAGGTACACAGTTTTTCCATATAAATAAGGCCGTCGCCTTATTATGTAGTGACCAAGATTTGTGGTGTCGCGTGTTTTCTTTTATTGTTTCATATAAAAAAGGAAAGTTGAGGAACCAGGAAATGTTTTTTCAGCGAGTGTACGGACATCTACAAAATGGCGAACATTTCCATGATTTATGTAGTAAACACGTTATTTTTTATTTTATTTTCCACTTCTTTTACCTGTGATGTACAACCGAACGAGCCTACAGGCTCGTTCGGTTGTACATTTGCCATTCGTTACAAACCAAATAAACACGAATTTATTATAAATATTATATAAGATGTTTTTCTTGTATAAGTGTGCTTCGGTTTCCAGCGAAGTTTAAAGAGACGTTCCTGTCACCGGACTTCTGGCCTGAAGGGATCATTTTTCGACGGAACAGGGAGCCTAGACCGAATATAATACATCCTGAACTGAATGTACGCTAGTTAAGAAACCATATAATATATGTATATATTATGTTAGTCTGTAAGGTATGTGTTTTGTATATGGGCCGCTGGTATTTTTATGTTGTTTAATTCTACTATTGACTGAAATAAAGATTATTATATTTTTATTATATTATAAGCATTTCCCCACAGAGAAAATACCAAGTAGAGATGTTGACAAATATGTTTGTTATATGTATTTGTAAGCATAAAATATTGAAATAAATCTAGATGGGAGAAGCCACTGGCACCCGAAACACAGTTTTTAACTAGTTCGGGAGCCTATGGATTCATTATATAAAATGTAATATATTTATGCAAAATAAAATAAATTATTGTTATTATAAAATAAATTATTATTATTATAATGTAGTCCAGTTACATTAATGTTGTCATGACGTCACAGACTCTACAGCCGTGCGATTCTCTAAGATCAAACATCGTTGCATCTTTGACAACATCCGTGAAATAAATGACGAGATGACAAGAAAAGTTGGAAAAACAACCTTATGTACAAGGGCGATATCTCATAATGTATTTGACATCGGTGAGCTCGTCGATGAATCATTAGAGAATCGCACGGCTGATTAGTAACTCCACGCTCGGGAGCGCTGTCATCAGTATGCGATTAGTTCCATAGAAATAATGTAATTAGTTCTTGGTGCAGTGCACGCATATTCTTCTCGAATACATATTTTCATTTTCATGCGTTTAACGGTGCAAAATGAAGTATTGCGTCATTACGAGTAAGTTACACGGATGATGGAAATAATGTGGGCGGAAATAAAGTATCTTTCACTCGTTATTTATTTTGTATTCACAAAAGTTCGACAAGGTATAGGATTTTGTATATAGCGCCATCTAGAGACAATTAAAAATAATCACGTAAGTATGGAGACGTACTAAGGACGGATACAGTGATAGAGGGATCATGACTGATCAAACACACATACGTGGCATTAAATAAGAAAAAAAAGGCGTGAATATATTAATTGATCTTGATAGTCTTCCACAGATAACTTGTTGTTTTTTTATTGTTTTAGATTTCCTACCATATATCTTTGAGAAATCAGTGGGTTCCTTACTTTAACCGCAAAGGTTGCATACCAACTAAATAAAGAAAAATTATGTTGAATCATAAAATCATTTCGATCAAGATAGTAAAAACGTTTAAGATGCATAATATTGAAGCGTACTATCAGAATACAAATATTTTCATGATTATTATTATAATATAACTAGCGACTGCCCGCGACTTCGTTCGCGTAGTAGGCTCAGCCTTCGGTCACGCCAACTCCAGTTTTTTTATATTTTTTTTTAATGTAAGAACCTTCTACGAAGTATTAGAAAACATTTAAATCGGTTAAGCCGTTTTCAAATTATAGCGTGACTAGGAGAAATAGGGGTTCACATATATATGTCGGAGAAGCATTATTTTCGTCAACATCGTCATTAGTGGTCGCGGGCTTAGTAGGCGTCATCAGGGTAAAATGCGGGCACAAAACACAATGATCACAATTTCACAATATTTTAATTTAGGTTAAATAATATTTTGTCACTCCACAGTAATATCGAAAGAAAAATCACAGTTAAGACCGAGCAGCGGGTTCAGGGCACCGATCTTACTTTAACCAACGAATATACTTTTCAACGATCCAACTCAATCTGTCGCTATCTTTCAAATGTGTTGCAAAAACTGTCAGCCTTCCTAAAGTAAAGATGGCGCCTCGACCCCACTCGAGGCACGTGCTCTGCTCTGATTGGTCATTACGTAAATTACAATATTCCTAACTTTTATTACATTTGTAAGGTTTTTAAGCTATAGAAAAATGGAACAAAACAAATTAAATTAAATTAAGAATTTTAAAAGTTATTAAGAATGTAAACAAATAATATTACATATATATATATATATATATACATATATACGAGTAGTTGTATGTAAGATTATAGAGATACATTTAAGGTTATTTTTGATGTAATAAATTAACCACAATAAAACTATGCAGTCATATTTATACAAACTTTTTCATCTATATATGAAAAAGTTTGTATAAATTTTATATAGGCGATGCTATAAGGCGATATATAAAAGTGAAAGGTCACTCACTCATCACGAAATGTCAGAAACTACAAGTGCTGGGAGTTTCACATTTTGCAAGGGGGTTTTTTTTAGGACGTAGGTGCTCACTAAGACGGGATTTGATGAAATTCAACCCCTAAGGGTTTTTTTTAGGGTTGATAGTTTGTATGAAACTTCGTTACTGCGAGTTCTAAAAGTTAAAAATTTTGCATGGGGGTTCTTTTTTGGGCCTATGTACTCACTAAGACGGGATTTTGTGAAATTCGACCCCTAATTGAAATCTGACCCATTCAAATCTGTAATTACCGTATCCCGCGAGGCCACGCGAGCGAAGCCGCTGGCGGGTCAGTTAGTATTGTATATACTTAACCTAACGAATAGCCAGTAATACAATCACCATTCTTAGTGAAATTCGATTTCTTCAAATGAAAAGCTATACGAAAGTAAACTTGCTTAGAAATGTACCATATTTTTAAAACTTATTTAGAAAATGCTTGGAAAATATTTTCAAAATTGCTTATTTACGAAACCGAGCCCGCGAGCCTACTCGGGTGTAAATTAAATACTGTGCTCTACTAGACCGTGAAATCGAATCGAATCGGCCGAGATACCACAATGGCCCTCTTGGGTTCTTTACAAGTCAATAATAAATTGATTGCTTTATGTCTACAAGTTTTGCGAGCATTAAGGACGAGGAAATAAGTTTTGATTTTATTTTTAGAGTTCTGTAAGCCATTAGGAAAAGGTACTTTGTTGTACATCTGTCGGTCTGTCCGCCAGTCTGTCTGTCAAGAACCTTATTCACAGGAACTTTTATATTATATTATATTACCTATAATGTATATTTATAGCGGTGATGGCGCAGGAGACCGCGGAACGTGTCATTGAGAATTACGAGTATGTTCGAGCTGATCCGCTCCGGCGCAGACGGACGGGGAAATGGGGAGACAGTTTGCACGCCTCCTCCCTCCTCCTTAGTGGGGTCACTGGTGGACAGTCGGGGTACCGATCCTAGTGGTCCTGTTCACTGTCTGGCACGGCCCCACAAGTCTAGGCCTTGGTAAGCAAGGTCACCCCCTAGACGAAAGAGTTTAAAGTGTGTTACCAGGGCCAGTCGTCGTCGTTGGGGGCGATAGCCGGGCGTCTGCCGGGGATTCTTAGCACCTCTTGCCCCACCGTTACCGTGGCCGCTACCGTAGCCAGGAATAGCGGAGCTGCCGGGGACTGGAGGACTGGTTCCTTTTGTGTCCATCATCGGGGGGTTATGCCAATACTCGCCACGCTTGGCAGGCGGGTTGGCGAGTGCAGTTTTGGGGTTATATACTGGGAAGGTGCTGCTGCCCACCTTACGATTGTTATCCCTTAGCCGACTTCTACGGCACCCACGGGTAGAGTTGGGGGGTTACTATTCGAAGCCGGCACCCCACGGCACATTTATACGGTCATTTATATTACATAGGTTTGTAACATATGTATCTAAATACATTTATAAACACATTGCCTGAGGGTAAGCTACTATATTAGATCAAGAGAGAATCCCACTATGAAACTATATGGACAGATATTTGTACGTATTTCACTATTGTAATGTACGCCTAGCACGAATAAGCTAGCAAGATTTTGTATTGTTAACATTGCTAATTGAATATCGTGAGGCGCTTCTAAGTTCTTAGGTAGGTAGGTATGTAAGCGGTAAGACGCAGGCGTCCGCCCGCGTAAGCATCCAGTCCACACCAAGTCTGTCACATCTAAGGGCAGTACAGCGGTTTTGGTCAAGGTATAGTCATCCTGCCTTGCAGTCATTCTAGCTAGATAAATATCAGTTTGTACCTACTGTACTCAATAGTTTAATGATCAAGCGCGGATCCACCGTTGTGGGCACGATGGGCATGCCCACAACCCTAAAAGACTTGTGACATCAGACGTCACACTTACATATTCGACAGGCCGATGATAATGACGTTTTATAAAATATACAAAACCTGGATATCGATGAAATTATTAACGTTTTTGCGAAAAATAAACGTAAGCTTCTCTAACATTTAATTTGACATCATTTGATATCCTTGTTAGTTGTTTCCAGCGAAATTACAGAGCAAGAACATCTTATATATCCTAGTAAAAAGCGCAGTGCTTTGCCATGCACGGTTTGAAGTGTTGTACCTGGTTCAATATTCTGAATGGCACTGGACTGTTATGGGCAAGCGTTCATACTCCGACTCGTACTTGCTGATTTTCGTGTGGCTGTGACCACAACCTTTTGTGTAGGCTGGATCCGCGCCTGTTAACGATAACTTTCCGCATATTGCCAGAGAATAAACAATAGTGATAATATTGCACGACGAACCTATACCTCGGACTTAATCGTGTCCGTATAGATAGATTGAAGCTTCGCAGCGGAGCTTGACTTAGCGATCTTAACCGATCAAGAAGTTAAGCAACACTTGCTGCGAGCAGGGGTTTAATGGGTGAGTGCTGGTGGCATTATTCAACTGAGAGCTTCAGTGCTTCGGTCCCGGTTGTTTCTCTTAAGACAACAGTCATTAGGCTATATCGAAGGCCTTCGGGCGGCATGAAAACTACGACATGGGTTGGCCACTAACCTGCACTTATTTATACTACATTTCAGATGGGGTTATTTCTAGTTAGTAAAAATAATGATTTCAGATGTAAAAATACAATAAACACTTGCAAATCGCGGCCACATTACTATTATTTAATCTCTTAGCTCTTAAGTTATATTACTTATCGATTTCCTAAACTACCTATTAATTATCAAATAAAAAGTGCATACAAGTCTCGGCTTATTCGCCTGTTGCATATTCTTACAGGTGTTGTAAAGTTGTAATAGCTGACTAAGGGGCAAAAAGTGCCCAAAATGAGTGCCTCTGACGATGTAGTGAAAATCTGTTGAGCATTCGACAGCCCCGTTACTCAGTTGGTAGTGACCCTGCCATCGAAGCGCAGTCTTGGGTTCGCCCCTGACCGGGGCAAGTATTTGTGAGATAAGCAGGAAAGTTTGTTCTCGGATCTTAGATGTTGCGATGTGTTTAATGTGTGTTATCCCAGCACGATACAATGCTGGGGATGTAAATGTGTAAACGTTATCAGGCGCAAAAAGGGACGCATTCCAGCTTGTGCTCCTATAAAGCAAAGAAGAAAGAAAATAAACATATTTTCATACCTCCGCTCGAAATGTCCAATTACATATCAGGCAACATCAACGTAAAGCAAGGCATTACATCCCGGGGATGTAATGCCTGCTGTAATGTTGTATGAAACTCCCTTGGGTGTAAAGTGATTTTGATTTGGAACGTTAATTTTAGGAAGTAGGTTGTTGTAGTATGGAGACAGATCAAGAAGAATAAAGGAAAAAAAGGCCCGATTGTACGAAGTGTGATTGTTGTGCGCCGCGTTGCTATGGGTTACGCACGGCCTCTCTCTGCCAGTGTTACCAAGTAAGCCTTTTTTTAGCTATATCTGGCTACATTTTTGATCAGTTTACAAAATATAAAACATTATTGCATATGTTTAAGCCAAATTTTAAACAACTTTTTTATATTCAGAAGGTTATGTAAAATTACAGTCAAACAATTTCCATACTTCCTTTTCATAGCACTTGTTTTCACTCATCTACATAATACCAATGCCTGGACGAACATTATATATGGAATACATCAATGTAAGCAGATGTATGCTTCTTACCAAATACTCATGGAAGTGTTGGATCAAATCTGAAAGCTTGAAAAATATTATTTCCTAGTTCCGATAGAATCAGAACCTCAAATAAGTATTACATTGAATTAATCTTAGATGATTAAATAATTCGTTTCAATGACTGACTAACTGACTTGAGTTTTTTTGCCACTTATAGCCATATACATTTTAGGGTAAAACATTAAGAGCCGGTACTACCTCACATTGCTCTTGCTGACTGCTCTTTTCACTTTGAAATTAACATATGGCAAAGTTCAGGATAAAGTCTAAATACCACGTTAGGTGAAAACACGATTCAATTAAATTTTCTAGATAGAAACAAATCTCAAAGTGGCCTCCAAATTATAGAATAAGCGTCTATAAATCAATGAATACTTTAAATAAGATCTTGAAACTTTCCATGATAATTTAACTTAATAAAAGGAAGGTGTTGTGTTAGCTGAAATTTTTAAATGTCTTTAAATTAATTTTAAAGAGCAAATACCTAAAATATCAAGCGCTAGAAGCATTCTCATACAGGCCGCTCTGCCGCTCGGCCCCCGACTCAGTCATGCTTCGGCTTTGCGGCGGGCAACTGTATCGCTGGCAAGGGCAAAATCGCCATTGCTTCAATTCGCAATTTGCCGTGGTGGTGCCGGCTTAGAATAGCACTCCCCCAACTCTACCCGTGGATGCCGTAGAAGACGGTTACATTAATATTAAATCACGGCAGCCGGCGGGTGCACGCTAACTAAGCTATACATAAACAATATATTTTTTGTTTGTGTAATATTAGCCTGCCCGGTCTACACGAGGCTTGTTTTTCAAGCTAGGACAGCAAGCTAGTTTTCTACTCAACTATCCTGGCTTGTTGACCTGGCTTGAACATGCTAGTTCCGTTTAGATAAGGTTTAATTACTTTAAGCTCATTCATTGCAATCAGTCATTGCAATAGTACTTTATTGCAATGACTAAGTGATCACGCGTCCAACATGAATTGCATGCGATAAAACACACTATTTGACTGAAGGAGTTACTTTGAAAACTGTGCCAATTCGCACTAGACGAAGTAGAAGATGCATTAAAACGGTACAGGACAATAGCCACTTTCTTCAATTCGCCACACATTTTTTTTACCTTAATCACGTTTATGAGCTAGTAAGCTTGCAAGCTTTCTAACACTAGCTTACTATCATGGCTTGAAAAACTAGCGTCATGTGGCCCGAGCATAATGCAATTATTATCATTAATATTAGTGTCATTATTTAAAAGGATGCCCGTGAATTCCAATTCACCTGTATTTACATTGTTATTTGGTCGTTAATTCAAATAAATAAGGCGCACAAGGACAAATCTAACCGCACCTAGATCACGTCTGAACATCGTTGCTTGGTTTACGCCGCACTAAAAATCACACAAACTTTTACGTGCCAGTCCATTACTAGACTGGTACATAAAACGGGACAGTCGATACTGATTGAAATGGTTTGGCTGTAAAAATACACAGTTGGAAGAATCGCACCATTGTTTTGTAGTTTACGACAAATCGATGCAGTATCAATAAAAGGCATAACTAGGAGAAATTTCACCTTTTTACGTAGTGTCTATGGATCCGTGAGTCTATTTATGAAGCCTGTTGAAATTAAAACTAGGAAGGAAGTAATAATTATTTTATAATACATGCCTCTCTCCCATTGTAACGGTTAGAGCACACATTGATGTAAAAAGATTTAAAGTAAAGATAGGTAGGTGCGAGGCGGCACGCAACGACGAGCGCACCGCACTCAAGATCCTGAAGAAGGCTTCCGAATGAAGCCGAAACATGCATCGATTGTGATATCGACAAAGGCCTACGCAGACCGGGACGGCATGGCAAAGGATTTAATTTTTTACCAAT
Source organism: Selenia dentaria (assembly GCA_917880725.1). Lineage (NCBI taxonomy): Eukaryota > Metazoa > Arthropoda > Insecta > Lepidoptera > Geometridae > Selenia > Selenia dentaria. The sequence goes on along the minus strand of OU862885.1, from coordinate 4,860,487 downwards.
GGACATTCAAACGTATTGTTATCGAAATACGACATACTTTTCTATGCTTCATAATGATGCTGTGGCATCGTAAGGGATTTCATTGCACGGCATTGAAAGAGGCGCCACGGGCTCCCGCGGCGGGATGCCGCCGTGGCGTACTGCGGTAGGCGACGGCATGCCGAGAACGCCGCTGGCGCTTGTTGTGACGTACCGCACCGTGAGGCGCATATAAAATAATTAATATTACTAGCATGTGCACCTTCTTCGTCTGCAATAGTCGATATAACACCAAATCCCAATCTACCATTTTAAAACTGAGGCAAACTTTGTCGTGCCGCGGCATGCCGTGGCAAGGGGCTGGAATGCCGCGGTATCTAAGCGATTAGTGTGCGCTGACTGACGGCAAAATCCTTTGCCATCCCGTACCGGTCTGCGTTGGCCTTTCTCACGCTAAGGTCCCGTCCCTTTTTATTATTAAAATATTATAAAGAACGTGAGTTTCAATAACATTAAAGAAACGTGTGTTGAGTTTTAATTAATGAGTTTGAATTTGTTAAAATTCGCCGAAGTTATCGCCATCTCCACGGAACGAGGAAAGTGCAGTATTCCATGGTCTCTTGTTGAGACTTGCGCACGACATGTTTCACCCTATTCAGTCTGGTGACGTATAAAGTACCCGTAACGCAGAAGACCGCAATGGATGGAGGCGCATCGCGAGGGCTGCATTATCTAAAGAAAGGGCATCGTCTTCAACCACGACCACTCTGTAAAGAGTGAACGACTAAGAAGAAGTCTGGTGACGGAGTACCCTTCCGGAAACACTGACCCGCCCCGTGATGCTGTATCCACCCGATGACGCTGTGCCCGTCTGGTGACGGTGTATCCTTCCGGAAACACTGACCCGCCCCGTGATGCTGTATCCACCCGATGACGCTGTACCCGTCCGGTGATGCTGTACCCGTCCGGTGATGCTGTACCCGTCCGGTGATGTGTACCTGTCCGGTGACGCTGTACCCGTCCGCTGACGCTGTAAATGCCGGTAGAAGCAAACAGCATTTCGTCCGCTAGGCATTTAGCCCACCACCTAATATGTTCGAAGTGTGGCACAACTACTACAATCGTTGTGTAAAGAGCTTCTATCAGTAACTACAACTAACATATCTAACAGCGCGGCTGAGCAGTGAATTCGGAATTAGCGGACGGCTAACGATCGTAAAGGGTTTATATAAAACACTTTTTTAATGTATTAATTTGTTTTTCTTTAGTCATCTCAACTATTCTACTTCATTAAGTTCTAGTGTTTGCACATGTATAACTGTTATTTTAATGTATAATCGTGAGAACCTTTAATTGGCTTTCTAATGTTATTTTAGTGAATATTTTTACTGTGTAAAAGCTGTTGGTTTTTCGATAAATAAAATTAATATCATTGATTTAAATTCGGAACGTTCGCATAGTTATTTGACAAGAGTTCTCAAATAAAATCTTTTTTATATCAATATTTTATTAACTTTTTCATGGTTTTTAAAACACCAGACTCTTTTTTATTATCCTTGAAGTGTTGTGATAATGTCATCGAGTTATCTTATTATTAGCTCATAAAACTCGTCAGCGCATGAACATCTCGAGGGCCCAAATATAATTCATACGACAGAAGAAACCAAGCTAAAAGTTTTACTAAGCCAACAACAGAAATAATTAGCCCGCACGCTTTTTAATCACATAATTCAATGAATCGGATGAGTTCTGCGAGCAGTAGACCTCGCGAGCACATATTCTCTTCAGCGGCGATTTTTCGCAAAACTTCATAAGCTTTTATCTCGGAAACCACTTGCACTTGACCAATTATGGTCATATTCGACTCATCAAAGTAAGGTAATGTGTGTACCAAATATTATCAAAATCAAAGTTTAATAATTATGTGTCAAACTCACTTAATAAAAAAATTATTTAAATTTCTTTATGTACATGTAAACAAAGTGCGTTACACTTCATTTAGTTTGTGTGATAACTTTAAGTATAATTTATCTGTGTACTTGTTCGACTCTATGAAGCGGTCTGTCTGTGGATATAATTATAAATGCTATAAAGAGGTTATGTTATGTTAAAATAAGGTGAGAATTATATGATAATTTGAAGATTCATCAGATAGCAGTGATTCATAAGAACTGGTGAAATAATAGCTTTAAATGTTGTTTCTCTTTTCAGGTAAAACTTGTGGTTATTTATGTAATAGAATGTTTCGTAAAAGTTTTAGAACTAGTGTTAATAAAATTAACTCTTTTCAGAGCAACCCAATTTTGCTGATAGTTTTACTGTTCACCATAATATCCAAGGATCATTATAATAACAAAACTTTTATTTGAAAGAGTATACACCTGATGTGGTCCCATTTAAATTTCATGAAATTCGCCATGTCATGCATCAAAGTCTTGACTTTGATGCATGACGGTTTTTGAGTTACACCCCAATAACTGAAAAGTATTTCGCCTATCTTGATAATATCCTTGTTGATGGTGAATGACAATCGATCCCGTCAGTAGCAAGGGTCACTAAAATGGGGGAAAAATAAATTTACGATTAGTTTTTTTTCAAGTTGATGCAAAAAAGTGGTTTTCATTGTTGGTGGAAATAAATAAGTGGTTTATTTGTTAGGCTTACGTAAGATATATGCTGTCGAAAATACAAAATGTTACATTTGCATTTTACCGTAAATATTTTTTTACGTCATGATGGCAACCCTCTCTGAAATATACCTACACGTCCGGTTATTTAAGCTGTATTATAATACCATAGAGCCGCGCTCATTTTCGGCAACCATTGTTTGCAAACTGCCAGATTGCTGCGTCCATTGTGATTATATATTTTTGGGCAGAATGAATAGACAAAGATAGTGGTCGGTCGGTGAAATAATGAGTGTTACTATTTAAGAATGAATAATTATAAGTAGTTATTTATTTTATTTTAAGTAAGTCTTTGTTGAAAATAGTACTGTACTCCTGATGCAATGACGAAGAGAACATGAAATTTATTTTTACCTGATAAAAGAAGAAGTAGAACATTTTAATGTCCCTATTATCTCTAATACACTTTTAATGGATATCTGATTTTGACGATTAGTTTTTTTTTCGATAAGTTAAACCTTCAAATTACTTTAGTTAGTTGACTAACGTTAGTTGAAACGTTTTAGAGTTATATATAAGGACTTTGTGTTTTTTTTTCTTGTCCCCGGAGGGAATTATGGCTCGCACTTCTTATGCATCCGCCAGTGACAAGTTTTATTTTCTGTTCCTATTTATTATTTTTAGGCAAGGACTTTGTTTATTAGCGCACAATATTGAACGGGATGGTTTGGAATTGATAACTGGTCAGAAAAAAATAATAATAATGGCATATATGTTTTATTATTAATAACCCATATTCGCCGCTCCAGGGCTAGGAACCACAGTGCGACTGGCTGCTCAAACAGCTGGCCCAATTTCGATGAAATTTGGCATAGCGGTAGATGGTGCGCTGAATTAACATATAGGATTTTCATCAACATCGTCATCATTCTTCACCATACGGGTGTAACCGCGGAGCGCAGTTAGTTTTCAATAAAAAAATAGACTTCGGCCTTTTAAGCTATTGCACAGCTTCTATCGCGGGCCTTGATGAGCGGGCGCGGGAGATGAGATCCCTTAAAGGTCAGCTTAGCCATGCCGTAAGTGTGATCATAAGCTACGAGTCACAAATGGCGACTTACACCTCCGAAGTGATAGAACTAAATAAGAAACTCGCGTCCTTTTTATTTATTTTATTTTATTTTATTTTATTGAAATAGGTTCGGTTACATACAGGTATATAATATCAGTACACATAACATATTAAACCTAAAGTCCAATTAAAACCGCACACAACTTATATATAGAATAAAAATATTGACACAAAATGTTAAACAGAAAGTTTTTTTTTTTTTTTTGTTTGTTAGTTATTAGGAAATAGTTATGAAGAAAATATATTGATTAATTGAAAATTTGAAGGACAAAAAACTGCATGAAAACATGTCTCTGGGATCACTCAATTCATCGTATCTACGACACATCCTGGTTAGAGTATGGTATGTTAAATAACTGGAATTTTCGAATAGAACGTGAGGGTACTTTAAAATTGACATTTGACAACAATTCACTACCAGACATACCATTAACAATCTTGTACAATGTACACAAATCAGTCGAACCTCTTCTATCATGAAGGCTTTTCATTTTAAATTTATTTAACCTGTCCGAATATTCTTTAATCTTCCGCCTTAGACCAAGTCTACTGCACAGTGACCGCAAAAATCTACGCTGAATAGCCTCAATTCTGTCTACATGCGTATCATATATTGGATACCACACAGAAGAGCAATATTCCAGAATTGACCGCACCAGGCTAGGCTTAGTCGAGGTTACTGCAGTCCCTCCTACACCTGAAACTAGCGCCAATCCGCAAGTCGACGTAACATTAGCTCCTGTGAATTCATTTCCAGCTCAACGAAATTCCAATATATCAATGGCAATGGAGATATCCGTACTATCTAAAACTCAAGCTCAGTCTCATCTTGAGGTACCAGTCATGGACGTTGCTGGTCCTGTGATTCAAACTGTAGATCGTCAGAAAATGGCAACGTCTATGAAAACTCTGGATTTGCCAACAAGTCCTATGCCTAAAAGACGTAAGCAAAAGAGGTTGAGAAATAAAAATGTTCTCGAGAAGCGATCTGAAACTCTCACGAGCACTAGTTCCGGTAAAAGCTGTGAAATAATTTCTGAAACAACTGCGAGAGACGAGCCAAGCTCGGTGATCAATCTCAACCAACCTATTTCAACTAGCGAGCAATGGGTGGAAGTAGCTAGGAGAAGAAGCCATCGGCCCCCTTCAATGTGTGGCACAGCAGGTCCTGCAAAAACAACTTTAAAAGCTGTGGAGCCCCGTAAGTACATGCACCTTTGGAACATGGAATCAAATGTCGACGACATTAGAGACTATCTTGGTCAACTATGCCCAATAGGAACGTGTACGGTGCAAGAGCTGACTCCACGAGGGGATTACAAATCTTACAAGATCGGCGTCCCAACAGCGGCATACGACTTGTGCTTTTCAACTGAGGTTTGGCCCATCAATGCCAGACTAAAGGCTTGGATACCTTACCAGAAACCAGCTGCGGCAAACTCAGACAGTAGTCGGTTGACCAAGGTTCCTATTAATAGCAACCAGCCCTTTCGTGGCGCATCAAAGGCATTTCAAGATCGTTAGTTTGAATGCCTTTTACCAGAATGTGCGTGGTTTAAAGACTAAATTAGGTACATGGCGTAGCAATTTAATGCTAACTGATCACAATATAGTAGCAATAACAGAGACGTTCCTTGATAATTCTGTGGAGGACTCCGAGCTTGAGTGTGGTGACTGGAGCATCCTACGCCGAGACAGAAACACGCCATGTGGAGGAGTCGCCCTAGCGGCGCGTTCTCCTATTGTGCTGAAACGGCGACGTGACTTAGAAACTGACAACGGCGAAGATCTTTGGGCCTCCTTCTCATGGCACGGGCGCCCATGCTATGCTTGTGTTGTGTATATTAAGCCTAGTGCAAGTGATAGCGACTACATGCAATGGTTCTGTAAAGTGGAACACCTAATTCCTACGTTAAAGGCATTGATTGTAATACTAGGGGATATTAACTTAAATAGTGCGTCCTTAAGTATTAATAATTATTATTGTTATTTTCTTTCTTATTGTGGCTTATCAGAGAAGAATACAGTGAGTAATTGTCACGGAGGTATGTTAGACGTCGTTTTAGTCCAGGAGAGTGGTGAGATGCGCGAGGTATATGTTACAGCCACTGAAGGTTTAGTTTCACCAGACGCGTACCATCCGCCGTTAGAAATTGTAGTAAGAATCGCCACAGCTCATCATTCAGATTTTCTCGAACCTACCAATATCAGACCCTCTAAGGATTGGAACTTTAGGAAGTGTGACTATGAACTGTTATCCTCGTTGTCATTTGAAAATTCGTGGAGTAAAGTCTTGCAGGCTAATAATGTTTCCGACGCGACAAACTATTTTTATGAAATCATTCACAGTTATTTTGATCAATGCATGCCCAAAAAGCACCGTAAAAGTAAGGTTGGAAGACGCTACCCTGTCTGGTTCGCTAACGATATAATCCAAGATATTAAATTTAAGACTAAATTGCATGCATCTTGGAAGCGCAGTAATTGTGAAGGAGCATATAAGTTGTTTTCGAGTGTTCGAGCTAATCTCAAATCTCGCATTGCAGCGGCATACGTCTCTTATATGGAATGCATAGAAGGGAACATCAAATCTAATCCACGCGAGTTTTGGCGCCATATATCTAGCCTTCGAGCTAAGGGTGGATTTGAGCCCAATGTGACCTACGAGGGTAAAACCTTGTCGGGTGTGGCTGCAGCAGAAGCCTTTGCTGGTTTTTTCGCTAGTATCTTCCTACCGGACGTACCACTACTCAGCGCAGATATTGCGTACACTTCCGACAATGCTCGCAATGGGAACTATATTAATATTTTCCGAATTACACCGAGCGATGTAAGATGTGGGATAAACAAATTGAAGCCGAACAGCTCTGCAGGGCCTGACTGTATTCCCCCTGTAGTTTTGAAACAGGCAAAACAGTTCTTGTGTGTTCCACTCTGTCACATTTTCAACATGGCATTGGAAACAGGGAAATTTCCGTCTCAATGGAAAGTCTCTAGAGTTACCCCCATACCTAAAAATGTAGACAAGTCTAAAGTAGAGGAGTATCGTCCCATTGCAGTATTGTCATCTCCAGCTAAAGTATTTGAGAGCATAATTCATAAATATATAATCTCACAGGTGGAAAAATACCTCTGCAACGAACAACACGGCTTTAGACCTATGAGATCAGTTGAGACCAACCTGTTGACTCTTGTAGAGTTTATTTCCGCCAGGCTGGATCAAGGCTCTCAAGTAGATGTGCTCTACTTCGACTTCCGGAGGGCCTTTGATAGGGTTAACAATGACATACTGCTGGCAAAACTTGGCACCATAGGCTTTGCTCCGGGATTCCTCCGGTTACTGGCAGACTACATGCGCGATCGCCAGCAGTTTGTCAGGCTCGGATTATACGAGTCTAGTCCCTATCACACGCGTTCCGGAGTCAGTCGGGGTTCAATACTGGGACCACTACTATTTTTGCTGATGGTCAATGATCTCCCTAGTGTACTGAGATACTGCCGTTGCTTGTTGTACGCCGACGACCTCGAACTCTTCAAAGAGGTAAAATCCCATAAAGATTGCTATAATCTGCAGCAGGATGTCGATGCCGTGTTCCAGTGGAGTCATGACAATCGAATGGAATTTAACACTTCCAAATGCTACGCAATGTCATTCGGACGAAAGTGGCACCCAATAACTTACGTCTATAAGTTAGACAACAATAGCGTAACTCGTACAACTACGATGAAAGACCTAGGGGTCACTTTCGACCGAAAATTAACTTTCCATGACCACATGGCTGCGTTAGCAAAGGAGTCCTTTAGGAGATTGGGTTTTGTTCTCAGAAACTCCCATGACTTCCATGACCCTCATGTAATACGGCTTATCTTCGGTGCCTTGGTGAGGAGCAAACTTGAAAGTGCCATGTGTGTGTGGAATCCTCACGAAAGCACATATGCGCTTCTGCTTGAAAAGGTACAGAAGGCCTTCCTTAGGTACCTTTACAAGCGTGTTGGCGGATATTATCCTTTTATGTACCCAACAAAATTTCTTTTAGGTTTTCTTGGGTATAATTCATTAGAAGTCAGACGGAATAGGCATCAACTTGTCGTTATGTGTAAAATTCTTAGAGGCAAAATTGATGCACCCGATCTACATGATGAGCTGTTTCGATTCTTTGTTCCTGACAAATACCTTCGCAGCAGACGGCATAAGCTGTTCGCCGTGGCCGCGTGTCGTACGGTGGCACGCGCCAATTCGCCCATACCGCGCTCTCACTCAAATCTTAACGCACTCCTGCGCGCCAATCCTGACTGCGACCTGTTTGCGGATGGATGGATGGAGGTATTGTCGGAGTGTTTGCGTTTTTGTGAAAAAGCTGATATATCGACGCTTTCCGCTACAAAGGGCGTAAACACCATTTTGGCCAAATTTACTTTTTAATGCGGTCTTATTTAGTTTTTCACGCTCTATCTATCTGTATATTTAAAATTGCACTACGGTGAAAAAAATGGTTTTTATTACCCAACATTTTCTTAACGCTAAACATCTCATTCTCGAAAAACCAAGTCGCAAAACACATTTCTTTTACATTACGACAACAAACTTGGTGTATCTACAAACAAACATATTTTCTTAAATGTAAATCAGGGTAAAACACAATATCAAAAACAAATGTGACTTACACCGTGTAAAAAAATATTCTGACAACTCTTGATGTCTGTAAAAAAGATGTATCTCACAAAGGTTACGGCAGGTAACATTTACGTCTCTGTCGTAATGTTTATAAACGTTCAACTTAGAGCGTATAACACGGTGATAATCTGAATTGAATTTAAACCCTTGTTGGAAATAGGAAACAAGTTACATATTTGCCAGGTATGGGTGGTAAAACCCCTCAATTAGAAAGTCTGTTGTTTACTCCCTAGACGGAGTTAAATAAACTTCGATTACTCACTACACCGAAGCGTTCGGCACGATGTCTGTTTAACGTGAGGTGCGTATTTCTCGTCCCGTTCTAGCCGTTCATGCTTGAGATCACAACTATCTCTCCACGCGCATCGAACTTGTCACTACTTGTTTGTATACATTACAGACGTAATTCAACCGGCACTCAGAATGATTAAGTTCGTTGCGATATTTTAGTTGTATAATTTACTGTAAGTTACTAAAAAGTGTTAGTTTCTTTATTGTGAAGTGAAAATGGACGAACCTGATAATAATCTCGACTCATTGCTTAGAAGGAGAAAGCAACTGCAGTCTATTATGGATTCTTATCAAAAGACAATAAGAAGGTAGGTAATTTATGATTATTTAATTATTCTTACCGTTTTCCTTGATGTTTTTAATTATGACGTTATCGGTAGTTTTTTTCATTCAAAAATGAACTTATATTACTCGACTTTAAAGTTGATATTTGTATAAGTTGCAAGTTTGTGTATCATTGATTTATGTCATCAAAATATTGGTGTTACAACCTAAACACCAATATTTTTGGTTTATACACCCTAAAATTCATTAAGAATAAAATTAAAGTATGGTTTTTACACCCTACAAAAAATGTCATGAAGACAAAATATTGTCTTCTACTACCTACGTGAGTTAGGTATCTATTAAGTATAATATAGGTTTAGAAGAAACGTAAACAGTTTTAGAATGGATGATTGTTTATGAAGGTGTTTATTTCTTTAATACGCTGTGTAGCCTAAACGGCTTGATGGATTATGAAATAGTTTCGATAAGGTAGATTCATCTTATGTAAAAGCAACTTATAGTTATCTGTAGTTATTATGACAGTCGTTATTTTAATTACTATTTTAACCGTAGGGCTTGTTAACGTTACAGGACAAGTCAACCAACAGTACAACCGAGTAAAGAAGAGGATTCAAACGGCATGGAAATCGAAGAAAACAACGAAGCAGAAATCAAGCCTAATAAGCGGAAAAGACACAGCACTTTATCGAAGTCAAATGACAGTGATACATCTATAATAAGCTGTACACCAGAGGCTAGTCCAGTCGACCTCCAAAAAACTTGGGCTTCAAACAAAAAAAAATATTATCTCTGTATATTCCAAACTTAAAGATGCAAAGTCGTTTATTATGCTCCCGGATACAAATACAACAAAGCCGTCACTTTCTTTATTGACACCAACCATGACTTCCTCAATAGTGCCCAGCTCAAAACCCTGCTTGGAAAAAAATGAGACTTATGATACTTACCTACATTCCACCGAAGACCCGCTACTTGCGTCTCCCGCGACTGCTCCTCTGATTAGCTCAACACCCTGCTTGGAAAAAAATATAAACTATGATACTCACCTACATCCCGCTGATGACCCCCAACTTGCGTCTCCCACGACTGCTCCTCTGATTAGCTCAACACCCTGCTTGGAAAAAAATGAGACCTATGATACTCACCTACATCCCGCTGATGACTCGCTACTTGCGCCTATCGCGACTGTTCCACTGATCAGCTCAACATCCTCCACAGAAAAAAATGACACCTATGCTACTCACCCACATCCTGCCAAGGACCCGCTGCTTGCTTCTCCCGCGACTACTCCAATACTCAGCTCGCCACCATGCTTAGAAAAAAATTACAATGATGACACTCACCATAACACTCATCTACATGCCGCTGAAGACCCACTGCTTGTATCTCCTCCGACTACTCCACTGTTCGGCTCAACACCCTGCTTGAAACAACAGGATAATGATGCTATTCACTCACATCCATATGAAGAACTGCTGCTTGTGACTACGTCGACTGCTCCACTGCTCAGCTCAACATTCTGTTTGAGTAACAATGAAACTCACCTACATTCCACTCAAGATCCGCTGTTTGTGTCTACTTCAACTACTGATCCGCTGCTCAGTGCAACACACAGTTTAGAACAAAATGAAAACGATGATACTCACCTACATCCCGATGAAGACCCGCTTCATGAATCTCAAAAAACCGACGCTCGGTACTGCAGGAGAAGTTTAAAAAATACTTATATAGATTTCCTCTCCGACACTGAAGAAAGTTTCCGTTTCCCGCGGATAGTTCAGATTATTGGGCTACCAATAATGAACATGACTATTCTAGTGATGATGGAAAGAATAAAAACAAACGTAGAAAGAAAAAAAAGACTGTACAAGAAGAAAACATCAAGGATATAGCTATAAGGCTATATCCTTGATGATAGCCCGTATAAGGTTACGGTTATGGATCACAAAGATTTTTTTGGAAACTGGGAGGAAATAGCTGTCAAAACATTCACTAAGGAATCGCTGAAAGAATTTAAATATAGGGATTTAAGAATTGCCACATTTAAAAAGAAGACTTTGGATCAAATGGAATACAAATGTTCAATGAGGGAAGGTACTGAATCACATACATTGCAATTATTTGAAGAGACAAAGCGTAAAGGAAAAGGAAAGGGAAAAGGAAAAAGGACTAATAGAAATGTGGAATTATCTGCAGAAAACATGGAGAGACACAAAGGAGTGATGGTATCTAACTTACAGCCATTATATACAAGTAGCCTGCCTATTGCTACTGCTAAGTATAATGATCTCAAACGGTTGTGTGAAAATGGATCAATTCCAAAACGTTTTCATGCTGAATACTCACAACTACCTTATAAATCTCAGATTGTGGAAACTCTTCCTCAAACTGACGAAGAGGATGAAGTTGAAAGTGATCAATGAGCACTTGAATACTATGAAAAAATGCAGAAGTTGTTGTTGATTGTTAAACATTTTGCTCAATTAATATAACAATATTTTGATTTATATACATTTAAATAATAACGTAATAGATAAATTAGAGTTATTAATTTGAATCATAAAGCCTGGTAACTTTTTCTTAAATTACTCGTTATTAAACTTGTTATTAATTACTTACTCTTTCGTTAAATTGTGATTGTTAATGTTGGGTTAAATTAGAAATTACTATTAATAAAAACTTATTTTACCCTTTTTGTGTTTGTTTTAGAAGTCGGTTAATTTTGTTTTCAAAATAGTCCTTTATTTATCCTTTTTATTGGGTACAGGCGTGTTATTAATGTTGTGTGATTACTGTTTGATTCACGGGACCTGTAACTTACCATTTGTGATTTAATTAAGTGCCAAATGTTCCTATTACATTATATACAAGTAAAAATAAATAGATATTGATTTTTAAACCGTTAATTTCATTTTTACTCAACTAATAATTATTTACATTATAAATACCTCCAATGTATCCTCATTAATTTAATTATATCCATCCTTATTGATAAAACTGCTCTTATAGTCATTGCATTAGTATTAATAACAGGGTGTATCTACATATTTTGTAAAAAAAAATGGTCTTTACAACTACAAAAATTACCTTTGTATGTGCTTAACTGGTATTTACTGCAGACGTTTGTTCCCAGGCCATTTAATTATGGGTTGTATCTACATTTGTTTTTTTTTTCAGAGGTGTAACTCCATGCTAACTTCGTCAATAACAGTCGGTGACGATTGTAATTAAATGAGGCAAAGGACGGGCAAAATTTAAGAAACTTCTTCCTAGAACAAAAGTTTATACGTATAAAAACAAAAAAGTTATTGAAGAAAGTTTTTTAATGTTTTTGTTTTTTGCTTATTGCCAAAAGTATGGAATTTGGAGTTACGCCCTTTGTAGCGGAAAGCGTCGATATGAATGTTGTTTTGTCAATTATTATTGTATAAATGTGTATTTAATTAATGTAATTGGTCTGTACCGTTTTAATTAAAGTAAATAAATAAATAAATAAATTGAGCGTGGAGACCGAATCCAGAAATTCCGTAACGAAAATAACCTAACACCCCCACTCCAACTCCATCTATCGATGAATAGCAGAACTTTTAATGAGTTTTTGAAATATCACGCTTGTCTCTTTAGTTCAGCAACTCGCCTCTAGATGGCATTGGTAAAATTATTATAATTGCATAAGTTGATTTGGCATCTATCGATGAATAGCAGAACTTTTAATGACTTTTTGAAATATCACGCTTGTCTCTTTAGTTCAGCAACTCGCCTCTAGATGGCATTGGTTAAATAATTATAATTGCATAAGTTGATAAAAACAGCTATGCAATAGCTTTACCGCGGCAGTCTCCGAGTGCCACACGTCTTTTTTTATATCGTAGAAGAGCGAATGCTCGTAGAAATCTTCAAATGATAGAAGGACGCATTGTGGAATGCAAACAATTCGTAATAATCGATATACTGTCGACAATTTGACGATCGTATAAGTCGTCGATATGACTTCCATACTTACTAGGGGCGATACGATTTTTTATCGATCTTAGCGACTCGACAAATTTAACGACTAATACGGTACTTGCACTGCAGAATAGATAAAAGTAATAGCTATATAGTAATCTTGATGCATTTGGGTATGTAGATGTTTTTATCGATTGGCGTAGAGTTTGAATACTCTCTTAAATTATGGTTTGATACTTTTAGTTCCTGGAATAACACATTATTACCTATTTATGTTGCTGGAAATATTTAAAATACTTCACGCGCGCGCAGATAGCCGCGGGGAAGAGATTGTAAGCAAACACCTGGAATTTTATCTTTTGTTTATTATCTAGCGTGGAGTTATTGAGCACATACGCTTACTTAGCAAATTACTTTTCCTTGTAAACGGTTTTTTGTTTGTGCAAATCTGAGAGTTTACAAAAATTACTTTTATAAATTTGTCATTTATCAAGTTTATTTAATACATATAAGTTGAATCAAGTAAGATTTAGCAGTCTAAGTTTTTTTTTCGAATGGACTAATTCTGTTTGCCTCTACCGGCATTTACAGCGTCAACGGACGGGTGGCGAGCGCAGATGGCACTCAGCCAGATGCGGGCGCAGAGGGCGTACCGCCTAAGGAGAGAGTTGAAGACGCTTCGCCGCAAGGAGAGGAGTAGGCGACTTGCTCAAAGGCACCACTAAGGTACGGACCTCGGCTTGGGCCGTCGCCAGGAGAGAGGGGAGTCGGAGAGAATCGCCCCGGTACATGAGTGTACAGTTGAAAGTGGGCCCTATGATTTTTTTACTCTATGGCTATTTGGAGAGAATCTAACCAAGACATAATTTTTGCCTCACGCTCGCCGGCGAGTTCAGTGTCTGGTTGTATCAGTCTGAGTCAAGTAACAGTCGCTTATATAAGTCTGTCACTTTCCTGTAAAGCGGTGGAAGTATTCCAAAAATTTTCTAATGTGATTAACGAAGAACACACGAAACAACGTTTCATGATTTTGTGCACTTTGCCCACACTCCACCAATAAGAAAATTTAATGCTTAATCATCATCTCAGCTGTAAGACGTCCACTGCTGAACATAAGCCTCCTCCACAAATTTCCAAAAGAACCAGTTGGAAGTGGCCTGCATACAACGTCGACCTGCGACCTTTATCAGGGAGGCTACTCCCACCTTTTACGAAACTATCATAAATCAGGAGCGTTTTGTAATAAGCTTAGAATAATCATAATTCCTAGAGTACTCCCACCGTGGTAAGGTTGCAATATGAGTAATATAAGAGATGTGAGTACGGATGTTCAAAAATATGACATTCAAACAATGAAACCTAGCGTCAAAAGTCACGTCAAAGTACGCGAATTAAGTGAAATATTTGATACTTCGTAATCAAAATGTCTATCGTTATCCATTATTATTTTAAGCTTGCCATATTGACGTGGTGGTACCAAATTTAATGGTAAGGTTGAAACATGACTACTTTAAGAGGTGGGAGTAGGGCCCCAGGTCGTCAGTCCACTTTGTCGGTGGACGACCTACGCTGCGCTTGCCGGTCCGTGGTCTCCACTCTAGAACCTTCCGGCCCCATCGGCCATCTGTTCTGCGTGCTATTTGGCCTGCCCACTGCCACTTCAACTGGCTTATCTTGCTTAATAATCCGCCACTATTACCTACACGTCAAAAATAAAATTAAATAAAGTCAACGATTGCAATAGTTGGATTTATCTCCGTCATTCCGTTTGTTATTATTCGTCCCGATATTTAGTAGTTGGCATTTCGGTGGCGTTGTCAATAATGGCTATTTTGTTAAGGCGCGGTCAATTCATGATATCGATAAAAATGAAAGTTTTTAAAGCAGTTTATCTCATAAACTACGATTCACATCAAATTACAAAAAATATACGACAATTTTAAGGCTTTTAAGCACACATTTACGGGGATAAAAACAGTTTTTTAGCCTTAAGTACATAAAAAAAAATTAAACATACCACCTATTTTACTTTTAAAGCAGTATTTCTCTTTATTCGCAAATGTATTTGACATAAAATAAATGTAATAAAACAGCAAATTTTAATACACATACACTGACGGATTATTTTTTTATTTAATAGTTAACATTATTTTTTATGATTTTTTTACTTTTTTACGAGATGCGCTTGCTTGATTTCACCGCCGCCCGCACCGCGCCAGTGTTCATCAGAACGTAACGGAAGTCGGACGTGTGTCACTTTTCTCCGCGGCTTTTATATCCGATTTGACGACTATATAAATAAAAAGTAATTCTCTGAGGGCCGCGAATGGGAAATAAATAAAGCATTAGGAAGTGATGGAAAGCTAAACTTCATAAAAAGAGACTACACAATGTCCAAAATATAGCGCAACAAATGTAATAATCATAGAGCTTATGTAAGAATTTTATTAATAAATTAAACGACTCTGAATACTTCTAGTAATTTCAATGTAATGTACTTATTTCTATATGATATGAATAATTAATCAAAAAATAGGTTTTCTGGATAAAAATATTACATGTACACACCTACGTAAATAAATATTTATTTATCACTGTTATATACAAACTTATATGAAATATATTTTATTTGAATACCTACATACATAAGGACATCACTAACCATTACAACAACATTATAATACTTAATGTCTGCAGTAAAACTATTCATATCTACCTATTATTACTATCTACTATCATGTCGATGAGAAAAATATATATCGCGCGCAACTGTTCGTGAGGGGGGAAAAGCGCGCGTGCTCCCTTTGGACCCCGCACCTCACCCCCTTGAAAGTAGCAATGCGCTGAGCTGACAGCACCTTAAAGCGTTCATATACACTCGAGAGCAATGAATCCGGGTCACTTAAAGAATCCTAAAAATCTCGGAAACTAAAAATGCTAGGTTAATGCAATAAATTGTATTTAATAGACAATGTAATACTCCTTAAATGAAGGTATTAAAACTTCTTAGTTATTGTAAAGTTATATCATAAAAAAATCAAATTTGAAAAAGGGCCACTTTCGAAGATGGAACTACGAAATTACAGCATTTGGTTTTGCTTTTGTTTGTAATCTGTCATTTATGTGGGTACATAAACCATGTTGATATTGCTCTATATTCATTATTCAAGCTGAAATTATGTCGCTTACGCCTGAAGAATGCACCAGAATACTTACAATGCTGGAAACCGGCCGGAGTCAGCGCGATACAGCCAGGACTGTCGGTGTGTCGCTGTCAACAGTACAAAGAGTTCTCCGACGTTACGAAGAAACTGGTTCTAACCTACGCAGACCAGGAACGGGCAGAACCAGGTGTACCACAGCACGAGAAGACCGATACTTGGTGAACACCATGCTTCGAAATCGCTTTCTCATAGGAACTGAACTCACAAATCAGTTTCGACGCCTCGGAGGAAGTAACCCAAGTGCATGGACAGTAAGACGTCGGCTTGCTGAATCTAACTTAAAACCCCTTAGACCTGCAAACGGCCCTAAACTGGAGCGTGGGCATCGTATTTCAAGACTAAGATATGCCCAGAGCCACGTAAATTGGAGTATTGAAGATTGGTCAAAAGTTATGTTCTCCGACGAATCAAAATTTATGCTCTACAAGCACGATGGAAGACACAGAGTGTATCGAAGACCAGGGGAAAGATTCAAGCAAGCATGCATCGAAGAAAAAGTAGCCTACGGTGGTGGGTCTGTACTTGTGTGGGCCGGAATTTCTTCTGAAAGTCGCACAAAGCTGGTGATCATAGAAAACGGCTCTTTAACTAGCGAAAGATATGTGGAAGAAATCCTCAATGATCACGTTGGTCCATTTATGGTCAATTTAGGTGAGGATGCTATATTTATGCATGACAATGCCCGACCTCATACAGGTAGGATTGTGAATGACTACCTTCAAGAGATGAACATTACTCGTATGGAGTGGCCAGCGCGCAGCCCGGATATCAACCCGATCGAGCATGCTTGGGACGAGCTAGGCAGATGCGTAAAACAACGAAACCCTCCCCCAATCACGCTTCGTGAGCTCAAAATTGCTCTCACAGAGGAATGGGAGAATATTCCCCAAAATCGTATAAGGAACTTGGTGTACAGCATGCCAAACCGCGTAAACGCAGTAATGGAAGCACGAGGAGGCAATACGAAGTATTAAAATTCAAGAAAATCGTAATAAAGTTCAAAAATTTCATGTTTCCTATTTTTGTTTTAAGGAGACATCAGCAGTTTTTTTCTTTATGTAATTTTGTGTTAATAAAATGTATGGTGACTCATATTTTTTTACTTTCATTTAAGGAGTATTACATTGTCTATTAAATACAATTTATTGCATTAACCTATCATTTTTAGTTTCCGAGATTTTTAACATTCTTTAAGTGACCCGGATTCATTGCTCTCGAGTGTAGTTTAACATTAACATGTACATTGTACAATTTGAAAAATTTTATGCCGACTTCCATTATATTCAGTTATTGGAGTGTAATTAAAAACTAATAGACCGAATTTGATGAAATTTTAATGAGACTACACGGGAAGCATCAGATTTCAAACAAAAAAAGAATTTTGAAAATCGGTTTACCCTATTTAAAGTTATGAGGTAACAAACGTAAAAAAAATACAGCGAATTGAGTACCTCATCCTTTTTGGAAGTCGGTAGAAAATGTGATTTTTGTTACTTTTACCACATTTGCCCACACCCTACTCGAACGCTAAACGAAGACTAGAAATACAAATAAGTTTATTTCACATAGATTTTTGTACAAAATGAATGTATGAATCCATTGATTCCGAACTAGTTTTCACTGGGTTTCGGAAATCAATGTCCTATCCTACGAAGAAATAATAGGTCCTCTCCTATATATCAATGACAGCTAAAGTTATGCGAAATAGCAGGACACAATTCGAACGTGTAATAAAAAGCAAAAATTTCTTAAATATTAAAATAAAGCTCAAAATTTTTTATTACTTACAATATTGAAATAACAGATTAGTAGACAAAAAAATACAATCTAATTAGAATTTTAGGAAATTTAATTGTGTGTGTCGGGTTCTCGTGTTTGGTATATCTACTTGACATATAATGCATTCAGCATGTCCTCCCTCGTAGTCAAACTGCAGCATAAGACCTAAAATCACATGATTATGCTGTGAAATAGATAGTGGTCAAAATTGATCACAAACAACCATGTTCCGGACATGGATCAAACATTTTACTTTTAGGAAATTAACTAAGAGTCCAAATCAACATTTTCACCCACAGATTCCAAATTTAAAAGCCCTTATTAGCGTTTTTAGCGTTAATTTCTCTATTTGAAGTTCAATCGCACTAATCATAAACAAGCCAATTTCGAACTGGCTATTTATTAATCTATTAGCACTAAAAAGGAGTACCTAAGCGTTGTTCAAGGAAATAATCTCTATTAATATGGTATAACAATAAGTCTCAATGTACATATAAATCATTATTGTGTACTACCAATCAAAGCGTCATTGTGTACCAAACTTATCATTAAGAAGTTTATTTGAGATAGAAAACTATCGCGAGTTATGTTCATAATTACGCTTTAAAACCGGCTAGGACTCGTGTAATATTTACCGGAAATATTCTCCGACCAGTTTCGAACTTATTTGAAGTTATTTAAATTAGATAATTAATTTAATTTATTTAAAGAATATTTCCGGTAAATATTACACAAGTCCTAGCCGGCTTTAAAGCGTAATTAAGATGTTTATTATTCTAACAATGGAACTAACAGAAGTGGCTGTTTTTGTAACTGGTATGGTTCTAAATGCTAATAATAATGAAGATCGTCATTGTATTGGCTACAGACTAGTAGCGAGGGAAGTTTATCAGAAGCCTGATGCTAGATAGCCTACTTTCTCAGAAATCTAGCTATCATATATAAACGCATAAGTTTTCAAATCAGACTTATAGTTCCAGAAATCATCGTGTTTATAAACCAAAAAAACAAAAAGTACAATTTGATAAATTTAATACCGACTTCCATTCTATTCAGTTATTGGAGTATATCTCAAAAACGACTGGTCCTAATTTGATGAAATTTAAATGGGACCACACGGGAAGCACCCGCTTACAAACTAAAAAATAATTTTGAGAATCGGTTCACCCAGTCGAAAGTTAATCGATGTTATCTTATGGATGCCTAAAAATTGTGTAACAAACATTAAAAAAAACATACAGTCGAATTGAGTACCTCCTCCTTTTTTTTGAAGTCGGTAGAAAAAGCTTACACAGCCGAACATCCGAAAATAAAGAGAAATATAATTATAAATATGTATATTCGGTTTTGTAAAAAGTACCTATGTACTCGTAATATGTAATATTATTCCGTATTTATAATTATCGTAGAATTCCTGAATTGAGAGATAAACGCAACACGCGATATTTGCTATGCATTTGTTTATACTATTAGTGTATATGCTTTGCTGTTATCTATTGTTTATTGTTTATCAAAAGGTTCAGTTTAATAAGTCAAGTCTATAAACAGTTTAATTTATCACTTCTATAAATTTTAAATTAGGTATAATCTTACTTATCATCATCATCATCTCAGCCGTAGGACGTCCACTGCTAAACATAGTCCTCCCCCATGATTTTCCAAAAGGACCGGTTGGAAGCGGCCTGCATCCAACGTCGTCCTGCGACCTTCCTCAGGTCGCCTGTCCACCGTGTCGGTGGACGACCTACGCTGCGCTTGACGGTACGTGGTCTCCACTCTTGAACCTTTCGGCCCCATCGGCCATCTGTTCTGCGTGCTATGTGCCCTGCCCACTGCCACTTCAACTGGCTAATCTTCTGAGCTATGTCGGTGACTTTCGTTCTTCTACGGATCTCCTCATTTCTGATTCGATCACGTAGAGAAACCCCGAGCATAGCCCTCTCCATAGCTCGTTGTGCGACTTTGAGCTTATCTATGAGGCCCATAGTAAGAGACCACGTTTCAGTGCCATAAGTCATCACTGGTAACACACATTGGTCGAAGACTCTTGTCTTGAGGCACTGAGGTATTTTTGACGAGAATACTTCGCGAAGTTTCCGGAACGCTGCCCAGCCGAGTTGGATTCGACGATTGACCTCTTTCTCGAAGTTGGACCTGCCTAGTTTGACTGTCTGTACCAGGTAGATGTACTCGTCAACAGCTTCGAGAACTGAGTTCCCAACTGATATTGGGGTAGGTACAACATGGGCATTAGATATAATTTTCGTCTTGTCCATGTTCATCTTGAGACCTACCCGTTGGGAAACTCGATGGAGGCCTTCGAGCATTGTACCGAGGTCTTCCATGGATTCTGCCACGACTACAATATCGTCGGCAAATCGAAGGTGAGTGATGTATTCGCCGTTAATATTGATGCCATGTCCTTGCCATTCCAGAAGCTTGAAGGCGTCTTCCAATGTAGCAGTGAACAGTTTCGGAGATATAACGTCTCCCTGTCTCACGCCTCTTTACAATGGAATTGCCTTCGAACTCTGCTCCTGTACTCGGACTGACATGTAGGCGTTTTTGTACAAACACTTCAGCACTTCAATATACCGATAGTCAATACGGCACCGCTGGAGAGACTCAAGCACTGCCCACGTCTCGATCGAATCAAAGGCTTTCTCATAGTCCACAAACGCTAGACAAAGAGGCAAGTTATACTCTTCGGTCTTCTGTATAACTTGCCGTAGCGTGTGGATGTGGTCTATGGTACTATAGCCTTTTCGGAAACCGGCTTGTTCTGGAGGCTGGAATTCATCAAACCTGCGACTGAGACGGTTCGTTATGACCTTCGAAAACAGCTTATAAACATGGCTCAAAAGTGAGATGGGTCTGTAATTTTTAAGTAAAGTGTTGTCACCTTTCTTGAAGAACAGCACCACCACGCTTTTGTTCCATGCTTCTGGCGTTGAACCTTCGAGTAAGACGGTATTAAAGAGCTTCTGAAGGACTTTAAGTACCGGTGTTCCACCTGCTTTCAGAAGCTCAGATGTGATACCGTCGTCACCAGGCGCCTTGTTGTTCTTAAGCTGTTTCAAGGCCATTCTAAACTCGTACAGGCTGATGTCCGGGATATCTTCGGTATAATGTCGGGTCAGCTTGGCTCTTGGGTCTTTGACTGAGCTGCTAACAGGTTTAGCGACCGAGGTGTATAACTGTCCGTAGAAACTCTCGACCTCTCCTAACACTTCCGCTTTGGTCGACGCTACACTGCCGTCTCCTCTCTTCAGCTTTGTCAACTGGCTTTGCCCAATAGATATGTCTCTCGCAAACACTTTGGAGCCTTTTTTCCGCTCTATCGTCTCTTTAATACGGTTTGTATTAAAGATCTGGATGTCGTGTCGCAAGGACTTCCATATTCGTCTATTGAGCAGCCTATATGCTTCAGCATCATTCGAAGACTGCAGTTTCAATGAGCATCGTTCAGCCATGAGGTTGAGGGTATCGTTGGAGAGTTTCTGTGGCCTATCTGTACGGTGGGGTTTAAAGTACTTGGAACCCACTGTATGGACAGTTTCTACTAACCTGTTATTGATCTCGTCCACTGAAGCGATGTTCTCAAGGCAATCGAAGCGATTAGATAGCTCAAGTTGAAAGCTCTCGGGGTCTTGAATAGGGGCACGGCAATCTTACTTATATTTCTTATTAATTTTAACTACACTCCACAGACTCCAGAGTCAAGACTTTTTTTTACTTTTGCAATGTATAAATGAAAACAATTATTTTAAAATGATAACATAACCTGCTCTTTTAGGGGACATACAGGAACTACTTATTTTATAAAAACACGTATGGTGGCGCCAAATGATTATGAACGCCTCCAAATATGAGCGGTAAATTGAGCAGAGTCACTCAATGGGCCGTGGGGTCAAAAATAAAGATCATGAGACCCTAAGCGGGTGTGAACTGATGTTTCTTAAGGCTAGTTCGCGGTGCGTGAGCGTATGGATGATTAAAATAGATATGCTAAATAATAGATAAAAGAAATGAACTTACGTTACTTTTTTATGAGTTGGTATTAGCATTCAAAGGAGACCGGTCTCCGCAGACATCACCCGTTCACGAGTGGACGCATGTGGCAGCAATCGCCTTCCTCAACCATACTTGAGAGAAGATGGCGACCCGACACACGACGCCACCGCCTGCCAACAGCTTGAGCATGACTGCTATGAATCCCTACCCTCTCTTTGTTTACAAATTAGAAAAGAAAAAGGCAAAGAGTAATAACCGAACAGATTTCATAAATATTACTCGCTGTCTGCAGAAAAAAATTCTAAATAGGTCCATAAAAATAAACTTTCACGTCCAAACTCTCAGAATTTTCAGCGATAACACTATATAATTTTTTAGGTAATACATAGTCAACATATAGTACTAAAGTAGTAACCAGCAGTTTTTTCAATTGTAATAGTATATATCGAAAAATATAAAGAAAACGTACAAAATTAATGCATATTCGCATTACATCGTCGAATCTTACACACGATTTTCAACCTTACGTAAAACATCGTAAATTATTTTAAAATTGGGGTTGGACCGCGTCTTAATGTTGGCGTTTGGTGCTACACGATAATAGCACCAACCGCAAATATAAGTCTGTAATGGATAATTCGATTGTTTTGTTATTACTCCCAGTTATTACTACATATTTACTGTTTTCAGAGTTTTTCCTCTATATGTGCTGTAAAGCTTCTTTCCAAATTTTATGATTCAACGGAAAGTAACGTATACATTTCGATTTCCTTGTGAAATCGCAAATTATGTAAAAAATTATCAAATATGTTAGAATCAACAGGGACGGTTATATCGCGTTGGCTTACAAGTTTGATTTTTTCGCAGCTTTGAGATAGTGTAGATTCTTATATATATTATAGATAGTTATTGTTATAAATTTTAACTTAATGCCTTATCTGTTACTGTGCAAAAAAGACAGACAGACGGAGACACGGTCAGAAAGAAAGACGGACCAAAGTGATTCTATAAGAGTTTCATTTTCCTTTAGAGGTATGGAACCTTAAAAAGATATACGTAAAGAGAGGCATGCACTTCAAAATTAAAATAATAACACGAACTACTTATCGAATGCGTGTTATAATAAATAAAAAATAACGCTAACATTTGCGATCGTGTTGAAAAAGCAATTAATATACTCGTTCGCTCAGTGGCGTAGTGTCCACTGGCTTCAATATGTGGGCCTTGCACGAATATCTGCGTAAGTGTAACGTAACGTGTCGCTTACATGAAGCAGTACAAACTGTAATCTGTCTAGGACAAATATTGATGTGACACGTGGCGCATTGAAGTTTGCGATAAGAATACTTATTCGCAAAATGTTTGTGGTACGGATGTAATTTTATTACGTTTTCGGAAATAGCAACATTCACTGCCGGTGTGTGGGTCTTGTAATAGTGTTATCTCATTTGGTGATGCGGTCTCAAGAACAGCTGATGGATCACAACGTTAGGAGCTTGACAGGTGTCAATATTGAAGGTGGTAGCTTGGCAGACTGGCACTGCCAAGTACCCTACGACTACTCTGTAGATTTCGTTTTTATGAGTGAGTACCTTCATCAAAACTTAAGTCCGAGGACCACGAGGTAGAGATCAAAGACTTCTCAGCGATGCGAGAGATTGTCGATACGATAAATTTATCGGTAAAAGACACATATCACAGAAACATGGTGAAAAGGAGGCGGTGCCGGTGTCTCAGCAATATGCCTAAAAACAGGACAAATTCTGCGCGGTTACTTTTTAAAGCACTAACGCCTGCTTTAGTTGATCAACTAGGCCACCGAGGTTCGGGTCCGTGCATCGAATTTTAACTCTCTATCTGACTTTAACCGTCTCACGGGGACGGAGCGACATCTATTGAACAGTCTTGACAGTATTATCCAACCGAAAAAAGTCTTATTTAGAAATACCTAAACTTTCGTATATTGACATCGCAACCCTTGTAATTTTTATAGTAGAGAGCCAGAAGACGCGGGTTCGAATCCCGTTCGAGGATGTGAATTTTAATCTCTATAAATTTTAACAGAATACGTTGATGCGCGGAATACAGCCGCTGCTTGCGACACCAGGTTTTGTACTCAGCGCACGGATTGGCATATCTCTAGATCTCTATCGTAAAAGACATCCCGCGATATCGCAGATCGCAGCTAGATCTGTACTAGAGACAAGGTAGGAGCGCTGATAAAAGTCAGTTTATCGACGTATGGGATCCATGCTCGCACGACGGCAATTTAAATGGATGTCTTTGGTAAAGATTGAACCAGCGGCTAACTATTCGGCCGAGCCTATATCACCGCCGATACGGAACCTGCAGTATATTGACAGTTTTAGATCTAAATTGAAAATGTATATTTGTCACCATCAAATTAAGCAGCCGTGCGATTCTCTAAGAGCAAACATCGTAGCATCTACAACATCCGTGAAACAAATGACGAGATGACAAGAAATATTGGAAAATCAACCTTATGTAAAAGGGCGATATCTCTTAAAGTATTTGACATCGGTGAACTCGTCGACGAGCTCGTCGATAAATAATTACAGAATCGCACGGCAGGAAACTTTGCGACATGACGCAAGTGTGATATAATTAAACAACTAAGCTTTTTTGTTTTTCTCCTTGATGTTCTTTGTTTTTTATGGTGTATTGTGTATATTATGTGTTTTATTGTGTTTTAGGAGTAATATATTTTTTTGTGCAAATTGTTCTTGTCAGTATAAATTTAATGTTATATTGTACTCTTTTGTGTTACGATCCGTGATGTCACCGGGCGGCTTCTACGGAAGATCAGCGCTGGTTGCTTCAGCCGGCATTATGCTGAGTAGAGGCCGTTTTGTGGCAATAACTATTTAGTTATTAATGTTTAGTTAAGTATTTGTTCATGTTTTTTTGCCACAATAAACTTATTTCATTCATATTTCCTATGCGATATCATTCAAAACGTTTATCAGTTTATCACGCGTAGCCTGGTCTAGGTTTATAGGTTGTTATGCATATAATTATATATGCATAAAAACCTATATAGTTACTACATGATACAAATATTCAATACTTGGCAGTATTAGCACAAAGTAAATAAGACAAAAATAAGATGATGAATAGATCAAGAAATATGTTTTTAGCAAAAAACAAAACTGGTTTGGACGCCTTCGATATGATATTGTGGAGTTCCCCTCCTACAGAAACTATGCTAAACATTTGTGTCCATTTGTGGTGTTTCCTTTATAATCTTTGTTATTTACTAGCTGTAGCCCGAGAGTTCGTCTGTGAAGTTTTATTTTAGAATGAAACGTAATCTATGATTTACATAACTATGAGGGACAATTCGTTGTTATCTAACGAGGACAAACTAAAAAACAGCAGTTGACTACATAATATTATAGATATACTTGATATTAAAATAAAATAAGCTTAAGACATTATCTAACTGGTCTACCCGTTGACTCTCGATTCACCATATTTGGCCAAGAATACAATAGATTTCGCAGAAATCAACCTACTTTTCCAGGAACTGCAACGTGTGTGGTTAAGACGTAACTTATCAAAAAAGCCAAAACCAAGGGACAAACCAATGGTCAATTAAATATGTCGCATAAAAAACTGCCACTAGTGTCAACATCCTTATAGGTAATCCGTAAATACGTTTATATCACAGGTTTTGGTGCAGTAGAACTCTTTGTGAATGAGTCCCTCAGGGGAAGTACTGCCACTGTTTGGTACCAATACGATATTCTATAGGGCAACACTTTGTAACGTCTCTTGACATTTTCTACAGACTTCCAAAAATTTGGCTGAATTTTTTATTTATACTTTTTTTGCCTCACAACTTTCGATAAGGGTGAACCGATTCCCAAAATTATTTTTGTTTGAAAGCCGGTGCTTTCCGTGTGCTCCCATTTAAATTTCATCAAATTCGGTCCAGTAGTTTTTGAGTTACACTCCAATAACTGGATAGAATGGAAGTCGATATTAAATTATTCAAATTGTACTTAAACAGGTTAAGTACTCAAATTGCAATTTTTTTTAAATGATATAAAAATTAAAAACTAGCATGTCCCATGTTTGTTTGTTTAGGTATTTCAATTTATTATTAATACTTGTAATAAGAATAACGTAATATCCGTTTATTGCCCGTAGTTTGATCGCGGAGCTCTACTGGTCGATCCATAGCCAATTTTTTTTGCCTGTGGTTCTATCAGTCGAACCATCGTCTATCTCCTAAAATGTCCTAATAAAAAGTTTCCAATGCTTTGCAGAGTTAAAATTTGTTGACATAGTTTAAACCACTGAAATATTTAATGTGGTTTCCAAATCTGGAAAAAGATATTGACAACATATAATCATGCGATTTTAGGCCTTATGCTCGGTTTAGCGTTCGAGCAAGGTGTGGGCAAGTTGCAAAAATAACATTATATAGCTTTACAAACGCTTTAACAAAAGAGCCAATAATGGCAACGCCAACAATTCCCTAATTACTAATCGAACGCCCCTAAAATAGTCTCGTTCGATGATTAACTATTAACTTACTAAAGTGCCCTTCACTCATGAGATAGCAGGTAATAGTTTAACATTTCAGTTCCGTAGCAGAATAATTGACAATGCGGTGGTACCCACTAAAATTAATATTTGTATAAGAATTCTACATACGCACCTACTTAAAACTAGTCTAATTTCATAATCATCTCAGTTGTAAGACGTCTACTCCTGAACAAAGGCCTGTCCCTTCCCATATACAAGACTGGTTGTCAGCGCCCTGCATCCAGCGTCGTCCTACGATCTTTACCAGGTCGTCTGTCCTGTCGGTGGACGATCTACGCTGCCCTTGCTGGTCCTTCTTCTCCACTCCTGAATCTTCCGGCCCCATCGGCTATCAGTTTTGCATGTGCCCAGCCCACTGCCATTTTAATTAGCTTGCTGTACGGGCTATGTCGGTGCTTTTAGTTCGTCTACAGATCTCTTCATTTCTGATTTGACCACTTAGAGAAACCCCGAGCTTAGCCCTCTCCATAACTCCTTTTGAGTTTTGCTACTTTTAAAATAAAGCTTATGTACTTATGAGGCCCACTGTAAGTGTAAGAGACCGCGTTATGCATTAGTCATCACACAATATGTGCGAAATTCCATGGAGACAAAACTGCTACCTGCTTGTTCTTGCTTGTGGGATTACCAAATTGTGCAGGAACGCGTAATCATTAAATTTTAGATCTCCACTTCGGATATTTTGATGTAGGTGCACTGCAAGAACGAGAAGAGCATAACCTCCTCAACACATTGCTCAACTCAAGCACTTTATTATGAAAGCCGGAAGGTTGAAATTATCGAAGTTAAAATATGATGAGGGTCGCTTCTCGGTTATGCGTTTCAATTCATTTATACAGTGAAACTTGGTTAAATGGGACCTGGATAAAAGAGAAACCTCTATTATTGAGAGTTGCAATGAGGTCCCGGTACCTTTTCATTGAATTACCTCTATTAATGGGACTTTAAGAACCTGGTTAAATGAGATCTGATTTCTAGGATTTACTCCATGTTTACCTTTATAAATGGGACTCTGTAACTCAATTCCCTCTATAAATGAGACAAATTAATCGGGTCGGGACAAGTTTTGACACTTTTGTTTATAAACATTAGAATGTCTTTCGCACACGCTTTTTTTGTCAGTACTATCTCAGGTTTTGACCTAAACAATTGATTACTCTCCCTCTAAAAATGGAATAGCCGTACATTTCGACCTCTATAAGCGGGAGCCTTTGTAAATGAGACAACTATAATTTTAAACCTGCCTAATTGGAAAACTGGATTAATGGAAACCGTCAATAAATGTTACAACATTCTTGGTCCCTTGATATCCCAATTAACCTGGTTCCACTGTATATGCATGTGAGAATAGCCGGTAACGGCGTCTCTCTCACTCACACCACCCAAACAGACACAGACAGTAAGCAGGCATCGCTCAAACGGCGCACGCGCACGCGGTTCAAATTTGTATTTCGAATTGTTTATTTTTAAATTTCAAGATTGCAACCATGGCGGAGAAGAGCAACGTTCCTTATGATACGTAAGTTATTTGTTCTTGTTCGTTTAAACGTAGGATATTTTCATTATGACATGTGTTTGTTAGTTTTTTTTTGCGTGTTGGTATTTGACCACGAGGCCTCGCGGTACAACGTAATGTGAAATATTTCTTTGTCTCTTGACTCGACCGTTTTGCAATTCATGTTCGTTTCTATGCATGTCAATAGATAGGGTCATGCAAAATGCATCGTAAGTACGTTAAACTGCACGAATACCGTGACTAATTGGACTTTGATCATTATTATTGTTTTGTTTACTTCTCAAACAGATTGTTTTAGTTATTGCTGGTATGTGGGGTACTTAGGCATAGTTTTAACGCATATGTATATAACTCCGAAACCTAGGTACCTATAAATAATTTAGGTGTCCTATTCCCGGCTAGAAGAAATTTTAGTTAATTGGGTACCAACAAATTTTACATCGACGCAAACCAAATCAAATCATTTATTCTGTAGGCCTGCGGGGGCACTTACAAAACGTCATTTTACATTTATTTTTTTCTTAAATACGAGTACCAGTGTGTTGCCAGTGTTGCCTTATAAAAGAAACAAAAGAGACACAATATTATAAAACACATTTATCGCACTCTTACTAAAAATGCTAACACAATTATAGGCACCGTGCGATAATCAAAATGAAAACAAGTGGTTTATAAAATAAAAGTAGGTATATCAGTATTACAAATTAATAGCTGAAATGTCGATAATTTATGGTCATTGAAGTGTATTATGTAAGTATTTCGTTTAAACCGATAATATTGGTACAATTTGATATAACATTTCGAGAATATTCGATTTGGTATTTCGCAGGAAATACGCCCTTATAGTATGTAATGATAATGACGTTTATTTGATAGACTTGCATTGTTGCATCATCTTTCACAAACAATTAACGACAGAGGGTAGGTGCCTACGTTGCGCTCCGCGATTTCACCCACGTGGTGATGGATGATGATGATGATGAATCAAAATATCCTACATTACTCCAGGGATAGTGTAGCATTCTAATGGTGAAAGAATAGTTAAAATTGACCTAGACGTTTTTGTGATTATTCGTTACAAACATACAAAAAGGCAAATCTTCCAAATTTTCTACCGACTTCCAAAAAGGAGGAGTTACTCAATTCGACTGTATTTTCTACCGACTTCCAAAAAAAGGAGGAGGTTTTCAATTCGACTGTATTTTTTATTTTTTTACGTGGTGTGGTCCCATCCAAGTTTCATCAAATTCGGTCCAGTAGTTTTTGAGTTTTTGAGTTTAATGGAAGTCGGTATAAAATTTTTCAAATTGTACCTACGTGTTATTATTAGTAAGTAGGTATAGATTTCGATGATTAATTTATTGTATATTAGTATATTATAAGTGTATAGTATAGTATAAGTTAAAAAAGGGTTGACCTTTTTTTAAAATTTGGTAGCATTATAAATAAAGTTATTTCTGTGTTCGGAACAACTATTCATGGATAATTCTTGACTTGTTATCTACTTACTGATTTGTTGACTACCCTTACCTATATAGGGTATGTTATTTTTGTATACCAAGTAACACCTGGAGTGCAAGTACCGTAACTCGTCATATCTACACAATCAGTTGCGCCTACGGGAAAAAAAGTTCAAAAGGCTCAACTAGTTACGCCTCGTGTTTTAATCTAGGTCCCGGTTGAGCCTTTGACACATTTTTTTGCTAATTGGCACAATCAGTTGCGCCTACGGGAAAAAAAGTTCAAAAGGCTCAACTAGTTAAGCCTCTTGTTTTAATCTAGGTCCCGGTTGAGCCTTTGACACATTTTTTTGCTAATTGGCACAATCAGTTGCGCCTACGGGAAAAAAAGTTCAAAAGGCTCAACTAGTTAAGCCTCTTGTTTTAATCTAGGTCCCGGTTGAGCCTTTGACACATTTTTTTGCTAATTGGCACAATCAGTTGCGCCTACGGGAAAAAAAGTTCAAAAGGCTCAACTAGTTACGCCTCGTGTTTTAATCTAGGTCCCGGTTGAGCCTTTGACACATTTTTTTGCTAATTGGCACAATCAGTTGCGCCTACGGGAAAAAAAGTTCAAAAGGCTCAACTAGTTAAGCCTCTTGTTTTAATCTAGGTCCCGGTTGAGCCTTTGACACATTTTTTTGCTAATTGGCACAATCAGTTGCGCCTACGGGAAAAAAAGTTCAAAAGGCTCAACTAGTTACGCCTCGTGTTTTAATCTAGGTCCCGGTTGAGCCTTTGACACATTTTTTTGATAATTGGCACAATCAGTTGCGCCTACGGGAAAAAAAGTTCAAAAGGCTCAACTAGTTAAGCCTCTTGTTTTAATCTAGGTCCCGGTTGAGCCTTCGACACATTTTTTTGCTAATTGGCACAATCAGTTGAGCCTACGGGAAAAAAAGTCCGAACGGCTCAACTGGTTGAGCTTCGCAGTTGAGCCTGGGGCCCTAAACGGTTTAATTTGTTGAATCGCTAAGGTCGATAAATTTAAAGAATCGTATCGGGCCCTAGCAAGTTTGGAAGTCATATCGACGACTTATACGATCGTCAAATTGTCGACAGTATATCGATTATTACGAGTTGTTTGCATTCCACAATGCGTCCTATCATTTTGAAGATTTCTACGAGCATTTCGCTCTTATACGATCAAAAAAGTGGCCGAAGTAGGTACCTATATTTTTTTATTGAAACCTCGTTGCGCCCCGCAGTTACACCCGCATGGTGATGGATGATGACGATGTTGATGAAAAGTATCCTATGTGTTAATTCAGCGCCTCATCTACCTCCATGCCAAATTTCATCAAAATTGCCACCGCCGTTTGAGAGTAAGAGACAACAACACATCCATTCACTCATTAATACAAACTTTGGCGTTTGTAATATTAGTAAGATCAAACGCAACTATTTATTTATTTATTTATTTGGTTTGCTAACAGTAGTAACACAAACTTAAAACAAATTTTTTCTATAGTATTATGCTACGTGCACCACCAATTACAAGCAAACACAGCATGCTTTACAATCTTAAGACGCGCTCGTATCCTGATAATAGTAAAAAGCAGAATTTTTAAACACCTAGTGTAACGAAACAGATCGATAATATATTATGAAAAAAATACTAAGGTTAGAAAATGGATAGGAAAAAAGTAATAACCGAATAGAATTCATAAATATAACTCTCTTTCTGCAGAAAAAAATCCTGAATAGGTGCACAAAAATAAACTTTCACGTCGAAACTCTCAGAATTTTCAGCGATAACACTATTTTTTTAGGTTATACATAGCAGTTTTTTCGATTCTGTTAGTATATATCGAAAAATATAAAGAAAACGTACACAATTAACGCATTTTCGCATTACATCGTTCAATCTAACAAGCGACTTTCAACCTTACGTATAGCATCGTAGATTATTTTAAAATTGGGGTTGGACCGCGCCTTAACATGAAGGGTTTTACAAAGTTCAAATATCTTAAAACAAAACAGAAACTAAATCAAAAAGTTAAAAAACTATTAAGGATAAATTAGTTTAAGGTAAAAGACTTAAGAAGTAGATACATATCCTTAGTATAACTGTTTATATTAATAATTCACAATAAGTGAATATTTCCAAACCTAGATATCATCACACTCCGTTGGAGTTATTGTGATAGACCCATTTGGTGCCATCAGAAGACGACGTAGCATTGAAGGGCTGTCATACGATGTCATGTCTAAACTAAACAATATCTCCATTCCCGTCGCCTGTCGATAAGCTATATCGAGGTCATTTTCAAATCTGATATAACAATCGTTAAAATCGATTAAATATCGATCTTAATGACGATCTCAAACGTACGGTTACCGTTATAATCGTAAAAACTTATCGAATTTGTCTACCGATCGCTTAATTTTGTTACTTGCAATGATTGACAAAAGATCGATATAGCCAGTTTTTTCGAAGTATGACGAATTCAAGATTCAAATTTATCGATCGGTAAGTCGAAATCTAAAACGAAATATCGGTTTCGGCAAGTGTTGGCCAAAAAATCTAGGTCGGCTTAAGTTTCGGTTTCAGACACAATATATGTATCCGAAACTCGAGTGTTTATGAATTTTCGTGTGTCGTTCGGTAAACTTCGCAGCTATCTCGTGCCTGCACGCTGGCGCGGCCCCGACTCAGTGGGCCGAGCACGAAAATCTGTTTAAGTATAACGTAATCGCATCGTTAACGTATTTAGTACAAACTGTCATTTATCTAGTACAATAATGACACAGATAACTCATAGTTTGTACTGAATACGTAAACGATACGATAACGTTACACTTAACCAAATTTTCGTGCTCGGCCCACAGTTCACCGCCGTCCATTTATTCATCATTTAATCGTGAATTGAGGCTATGTTTTGAGATTGAATGTTAAAAAAAACAGAAAATTTCAGTACATACAAATAGTAATTTTAAATGATTTTTAATAAGTTTCAGTTTCGGCCGAAACAAGGCCGAAAGTTCGGTTTCGGTTTCCGCTGAAAATCCAGTTTCGGTCGGACACTAATCTTCAAGCAATGACCGGGACAATACAAAAGTGCATCGATCTATAAGTTTGCGATCATTCTTTGAACATAATATCGTAACGCGTCGCGTTACTTGTTAAATTTTTATAGCGAAGAAGACCCTAGAAGGTACTATTATTTAGTCTGTGGCATGGTTACATACCAAAGTAGTATTTATCATCTCATCATCATCTCAGCCATAGGACGTCCACCGCTGAACATAGGCTTCCCCCATGATTTTCCAAAAGGACCGGTTGGAAGCGGCCTGCATCCAACGTCGTCCTGCGACCTTTATCAGGTCGTCTGTCCACCGCGTCGGTGGACGACCTACGCTGCGCTTGCCGGTCCGTGGTCTCCATTCCAGAACCTTCCGGCCCCATCGGCCATCTGTTCTGTGTGCTATGTGCCCTGGGGCCTTACTATCAACTTCGTAAAAACCATGCAAGTTCCGTGTAGTTCCTAAACCTGTCTTAAACAGTTTTGAATGAAATCATGCCACGACGCTCATTTAGGTGAACTGTTTGAATATTGTTGTCTCAAAGGTGAACGTATAATATTGTTTTTGGCATTCTAACAATTTACTATAACCAACATTGCAGACGCCTAACGTTTGTAAGCTAATAAATTGAGTGGATTTAGAGCGACATGTTAACGAGAGTCCATACGAAAAAAACAGGTGAACGGTTTTTCTGCGGTTCTTGAATAGTAGGCCTGGGCAGGCCTGCTTTAAAGTTGTCATGGTACGAACAAACCGGGCAGTTGTCTAGAAGTCCTGCTTTAAGAGCTCATAGTAAGGCCCTTGCCCACTGCCACTTTAACTGGCTAATCTTCTGAGCTATGTCGGTGACTTTAGTTCGTATACGGATCTCCTCATTTCTGATTCGATCACGTAGAGAAACCCCGAGCATAGCCCTCTCCATAGCTCGTTGTGCGACTTTGAGACGTAGTATTTATACATATATATTATGCATCGCTTCAAAACTTGCGCGCATGCACATCGCACATGTGTTGTGCTCTCGCCTACGTACCTATCTGTCAGCTATTTGTAGTGTGGGTTGGGTTGAGGTTGAGAGGTTAGGTTATTATTTGATTAATTACTCAGTATGCATGCATATTGTGTGTATGTAGTAAGTAGGTAGGTATGTATGTAGTGCAATAGCCCTTGATGGGCGTGATAAGCATAGTGCATATATGTACCCACTGTGTGTGTGTTCCTACTATCTACTTATACTTCTCATTTTGTCTTATTGTACCAAGGTTTCATAGAGGAGTTTATCGTCAAATTGAAATATTAAAGTTCAATAAAAGCAAGATAGGGAGTTTCTCAATTCGACTAGATAGGTTACCTTCCTAGCGATTACCTTCGCCAAATATGAATTGATTTTATGAATATTTTATGTTTTTTTGGTAAGTAATAAGTAGGTACTTCAGAGGCGGTTAAATATAAGTTTTAAACTTTTTGAAGAGTATTAAGTAGGTTATATTATATTAATGTAAGTACCTACTCAATCTCATTTAATATTGTTTGGTTTGTGAAATGAGAAACAAAACATTTTTTTTGACAATTTAACATTAAAATCGAGTTCAAACATGTTGCATATCGTCAATAATAGAATGCAAATCGATATCTAGATTATTAATTGTAGCTACCTATTTAATTAGATGATATAATTGATGGCCCATTATTTTGACTACTGCATGACCTGGGGGCCTACACCTTTTACGAAACCATCATAAATCAGGAGCGTTTTGTAATAAGGTTAGAATAATCATACTTACTATCGTACTCCCACCAACACAAAAGGGTTGAACAGTATTAATAGTAATAATAAAACCTGTTTATTCCTCATAATTTACATTACTAAAATGCGCTTAAAACACATTTTTCTACTGACTTCCAAAAAATGGAGGAGGTACTCAATTCGACTGTATTTTTTTTATTTATGTTTGTTACCTCATAACTTTCGACTGGGTGGACCGTGGATTCTCAAATTTTTTTTTGAAAGCTGGTGCTTCCCGTGTAGTCCTATTTAAATTTCATTAAATTCGGTCGAGTAGTTTTTGAGATACACTCCAATAACTGATTAGAATGGAAGTCGGTATTTAATTTTTCTAATTGTAGGTACCTACTGGTTTTTTTATTTTGGTGACTATTTCATTTTTATTTATTTTTATTTTTAGTTGAGGGTAAAAGCCTTATCCTTCAAAATTGACATTGGAACAATGAAACTTAGTGTCAAAAGTCACGTCAAGGTAGCGAATTGAGTGAACTTGATAATACGTTATCAAAACGTCTACCGTAATTCCTTATTATTTTAAGCTTGCAATATTGACGTGGTGGTACCAAATTTAAGGGTAACGTTTAAATAAAATGTGTAATACTTACGAGAGTTTCAATCAAGTTTAAATACGACTACTTTAAGAAGTGGGAGTAAGGCCCCAGGGCTATCGGAAAGCCGACCCTCTTCGATTATCGATAAGTTTCACACACATCGCTACGTGAGAATGCAGTTCACTCAAGATATCGAGTTCAATACGTTCTTAAGTTTCATAAACTACCTGACATCACGAATAAAAACGATACCATCGGCATTCAGTGAGCGTTCATGTTACTGTACACAACACAGTTGATAATTAATATGTACAAACCAAACATCCGTTTGTAATTATCTAGGTTGGTACGAGTACTTCCAGACTCCAAAATGAAAATGCATGGACAAAGTACATACACCATGTCAATAAAAATATACAACCACATTCCTAATGCATTGAAAGAAATAGAAAAAAGATAATTTATTTATAGCCAAGTTAAAAAAATATCTAGTTCAAAAAAGCTATTACTCTTTACAAGACTTTTTCCTTGATAAGTATACATGAAATGTGTAATTGAACCGTGTCTTGAGATATATTACCTTTATATACCTACAAAAGTGTAAATATCATAATTTAATTTTAAAAATGTATAAGTGAAGCCTACCCTTAGTACTAGTGTTGCAGTGCCCAGCCGGGTTTCTTGTAGTGATTGATTCTCAAAACTTTCAAACTGATATAGCCTAATTTAGTTGTAAGAATCAATACACTGGAAAGCAATAAAATCTGAAATCTGAAATTATTTTTTACATTTGATAAACAAGCTTTAACCACAGTCTCACCTGATGGAAAGTGATGACGCGGTGTACATGCTTTCTTGAAAGGCACCTATTCTCTCTGTATTTGAAGATTCCCAGATTGTATATGTCGGGAAATCTAGACGCTGGTACAAAAAACTGGTACAGAAAAAAAAAAAAAAAGATCGCGCGGCGAGAGTTTGGCTTTGACCGTTATTGCGCAGAAGTCAAAAATTGGGTATCACAGGGTGGCTAGCGGGACGAAGGACTCTTGTCTCTCTCTGTCACATCGAAGACGAGGGACTCTTGTCTCTCTCTGTCACATGGCGCGACAGTACCCATGCGCAGTAATCCCCTCCACCCGAAGGTCAAAGCCAAACTCTCGCCGCGCGATCTGTAGGTTGTTCCAAACTTCAGCCGTACGCATTATGAAGCTAGATTTGAAGCTTTGAGAGCTCTGGGGTAGTTCTCTTTTCCCTTCACCCCCTCCCCCTCCCTTACTTAGTTATTCCTCTCAGGTCCACTCGCCTCATAACAATGGAGTTTTTATAGTGTCTGGTAACTTCAGCTGTTGCAGGCTAGGCCTTAAATAAAATACTGATATAACAAACTGAAGTAGGTTTATAGCATATGTTTAAATCACTAAAGCCTGCTTAGCGAGTCCAAACTTTGAAATTTTAGAGAGATCCTACCTTCCTAGAGATCCTATGAGTACCTACAATCGCCGTTACAAGCCTGAGGTGGAAATTAAGTTGGTACGTGTTCATCAGAACTAATACTATTTCAGTTTTTGCAATTTTTGAGAGAAACTTAGGTAGGTACATATCCTCGGACCAGTAGGGCTATTATGTATCTCAGTTGCTAATAAATGTTGATTGAAATCGAAAAAAATAGCCGCTCTATGTCACTTTTGTCAGCTTCAGTTATCAACTTACTAACATTTTTGCTTATTGGAGTTATAACAAGTACAATTTGAAAAATTTAATACCGACTTCCATTTTATTCAGTTATTGGAGTGTAACTCAAAAACTACTGGACCGAATTTGATGAAATTTAAATGGGACCACACGGGAAGCACCAGCTCTAGCGAGCAAGTCTAGTGTATGGAGCTGTCAAATTCAAACAAAAAAGAATTTTGAGAATCGGTTCTCCCTATCGAAAGTTATGAGGTAACTAACGTAAAAAAAAATTCGAATTGAGTACTTGCTCTTTTTTGGAAGTCGTTAGAAAAGTGACATGGAGCCGGCATTTTTTTATGATTTCAATCAACAGTTGTTAGCAACTGAGATACATATTAGCCCTGCGGATCCGAACCCGTGTCTGCGACAATCCGTGTCGGACGCCATGAACGCTAAGCCACCGAGGCTTACCGTCCAAGCATCGAATTTAATTTGATTTAAACGGTCTAATGGGGACGGAGCGACATCTATTGAACAGCTTGACAGCATAATCTAACCGAAAGAAGAGTTTTTTGAAACACTTAACTTTCGTATTGATGTCAAAACCCTTCATAATTGTTGTAGTACATGATTTTAAAGCACTAACGCCTGCTTAGCAAGACCAAGCTTTGCAAATTTCGACACCAAAGTCTGACAAGGGTTGCCGGCAGACGCGGGTTCGAATCTCGTCCGAGGATTTGTATTTTTCTCTCTAAAATCGCAAAAAACTGTAATTGCTTCAGTTCTGACGATTGGTGGTTTAATTGCTACAAAACACTCATAACATTGAAATCTGCAGGGCCAGTTTCTACTGTCCATCTAGCTGGCTAGGTACCACCTGTCACAAACCACCTTTGTATGGGTGTTGCGATGCCATTCGTTATAGGAACCCTAACTTTCTAGGTGGTCCCTTTGTGCAAGAGTCCGTCTTGGTTGGAGGCGTGTTGCTTACGAAAATTGACATTAGATCTCTACTCGACGATTACTTCGAGTTCGAGTAACTTTGCTATTCCCAATTTGTATCCCTTATCGTAGCTTACAAGTTTTGATAAAAAAATAATACATAAAAATAACTTTGCAAAAAAATGTATAGGAGATAGTTTGGTAATTATTATAATTTATATTACCCCGAGATATAAGATTTTGTGTCTCTCTCGCCCGTTAATTTCATTTGCTACAGAGCCCTTCGCAGCTTAACACAGTAACATGCTTTAAACTATTATTTACTCTCAAAACACTTGCATTACGTATCGAATAAGTCGACCCGGATTTCGAGCATACCAGAGGTCAATTCCACTAACTAAATTGCAATCGAACCGTAGCGTAGCTGAACTGTCACTTTTATAGGTTATCTTATTCTGCTATTGAAATCAGTCCAGCTGCAGTTACGTTTCTGTTGACGTCAACGATCGATCTCGGGTATATTCTGTTAACGCGATGGATCAAAATCGCGACGCTAACTCATATACCTAATTCAAATTCCGCGTTTAATGTAAGCCGTACTAAATAAATAAACGTGAAAGTTTGTATGTATGAATGTTTGTTACGTTACTCTGCATACAAAAACCACTGAATTAATTTAATAAAAAATAACATAATCGGATACTGTTTCATCATTATCATCATCATCATCATCCATCACCACACGGATGAAACCGTGGGGCACAGCTAGTAGAATTATTAGTGCTTATGATGACTTTATTGTGTAACTCAGTGCTTAAAATGACGTTCACGATCCAATTTGTGTATAGAAATAGTAGAATGGATTTTAGAACGACAACCGAGTAGTCGAACTGCAATTGCAACGGGATATAATGGTACAATGTTTTGTAATGGTAGAATTGGCCTCCAGTTGTTCATCTGCCGGTAGCTCGCAGCCGCAGCTGCGCGCTAGCCCCACGCTTTGATAGAACGTGACATAGATACGACAGTGATTCAATGACAACCTTTAAAATAGTATGTGTGTGACTAGAACGTGACTACTCTAATAAAAATCGCACTTGATACGATAAGTACTCGTATTTACAAACTTATATATATAATAACTAAACATATTCACAAATTAAATTTAATATATCCAACTAAAGTAAAAAAGCGCTCGTAGCGGAGCTCGACTTGGCGATCTTAACCGATCAACAAGTTAAGCAACACTTGCTGCGGTTAGGACTTGGATGGGTGACTTCGTGCGAGTGAGCGCTCCCGTGGCTTCGGAGGGCACGTTTAGTCGCCGGTCCTGGTTCTTTGTCTTAGGACAATAGTCGTTAGACTATGTTGTAGACATTCGGGCGGCCTGAAAACTTCGACATGGGTTGGCCACTAACCTATCCACACTAGGCCCGCGTGGTGGATTATGGCCCAACTCCTCTCTCTGAGTGGAAGGCTCGAGTCCCAGCAGTGGGAACAAAATGGGCTGATTATGATGATCATGGAAGTAAAAAATTATCAAT
The DNA here is from genome assembly GCA_917880725.1 of Selenia dentaria. Classification (NCBI taxonomy): domain Eukaryota; kingdom Metazoa; phylum Arthropoda; class Insecta; order Lepidoptera; family Geometridae; genus Selenia; species Selenia dentaria. The sequence goes on along the minus strand of OU862885.1, from coordinate 4,821,419 downwards.
TACTTAATTGATTTATAGACGAAGCGAGCGAAGCGCCACTGCTTAACTAGTCAAATTGATTTTCGTCTGTCCGTATGTTTGTTAGGTTGTACGTTTGTCTTCCTGTACAGGTCGCATTTTTAAACCAATCTTGACGAATCTTGGTATGCATGTTCTACTATTCAATATTATTTTTTTGTCGTCAGCAATTTGTGAATGGGGGATATTTTTGTTATTTCTACGGCGCTATTACGGTGAAACAAATGACGAGATGACAAGAAACGTTGGAAAAGTAACCTTATGTGCAAGGGCGAAGTATTAGCTCGTCGACGAGCTCACCGATGTCAAATACTTTATGAGATATCGCCCTTGTACATGAGGTTGCTTTCCAACGTTTCTTGTCATCTCGTCATTTGTTTCTCGAATGTTGTCAAAGATGCAACGATGTTTGCTCGAGAATCGCACGGCTGTATGTGAGATCAAAAAAAACTAACTTCTTCTGTTTCGGTTGAATGCAAAACTGATGGCGGGTAAAACCAACAATGGCTATCAATGAATTTAATTTTTTGTCCCAAAATTATTTCCTTGTACTTTAATATGTAATAACAGTGGATTATTAGACGTTAACTGATGATGACGGTGCACCAGTGAGGGCAAAACAATAAAATGCTATTTTAGGGTTCCGTACCCAAAGGGTAAAACGGGAACCTATTACTACGACTCCGCTGTCCGTCTGTTACCAAGCTGTATCTCATGAACCGCGATAGTGAGACGATTAAAATTTTCACAGATGATGTATTTCTGTTGCTGCTATAACATAACAAATACTTAAACAGTATAAAGTAAATATTTAAGGGGGTTCCCATATTACATTTTTTTGCGTAATTTTTTTGCTCATTTTTATAGTTAATACGGTACGGAACCCTTCGTGCGCGAGTCCGACTCGCATTTGACCGGTTTTTATTTGTTCTCCGTTTCTGTAATGTATCCATCCACCGCTCTATTTGATCATGAGTTAGATATGACAGTGATTTATAAGTAATAATTAATCATAATTAATAAGTAATAATAATTACTACATAATTATTGTTTAATAGTTTATTTTCAATTTGAAACATGAACTCATTAAATTGTTTCATGAACTGTGAGTGACTGTGGCGCATTAAGTAAATTTAAAATTATTTAAATTTGAACTTATTACTGGATTAACGTTTTATGCACTAGTTTAAACAATTTATTATTATGAGCTGTAGAATCTGTTATATATAAATACTAATAATAATATAAGGGGGTGGAGACGCAAGAGCAAGTAACAAAAAGCTCCAAGGGTGGAAGTGTTAAAGGGCATAACGCCGGTAGTAGCGCTTTAATGAAACCGCAGCACACCTCTCGACACCCTTTAGCCATCCACACCAACGTTGCCCCTTCTGTCACCATTCATGGTGGCCTTTATGGGGAGCCCGTTTAGTGGATGGCAAGTCACGACCTTCCCAAAAATTTTAAAATGAGACTGAAATTGGCAGGTGCCGTAGTCTCTTACATAGCCCACTTTCTTCTTATCACTATTAAAATCATATCAATTATAGCCTTCCCATTTTACCCATTTTTATAATAGATATACCATGTCACCATCCATCTAAAAGTTTCTGTTTTTGGAGTCCTTTGCATTTTTATACCAAACAGGCCTCTAAGTGTTGGTTACAGCCCCACTTATTTATGCCTTTGTAAAGGACCGAGTGAAATCCGTGATATTTTTTGAATTAAATAAGGAATAATAATAATAATGTGAGTGTGACTTATTTCTGGTAACTTGTTTAAAAATGTAACTTGTTGCAAACTATTAACATTTATTTATAACTAGCTGGTGCCCGCGACTACGGCCCAGATAAATAGTCAATGCTTAGCAATAGTCGAAAGTATTACTTTCGAAAGTACGACTTTGACTTCTTTAAGTAACCTATCGCTGAAGGTCTAAAATAGACGTTACTTTCAACTTAACTAAGTACTGCTTTGGCTTAGCGAAAGTATACCTATATCTACTATTATATATACTATATATATTGAAATATTTGTCTATGATCTACTTGTGATACATTCATAACATACGAAAATGGTACATTTTAAACATTTTCTTCAGGTGATTGAACCCAGTTGAGTTAATATAATATAATGTTAATGTATGACTGTTTGTTACATATTCAGTAGTATTCATGCAATTTAAAATTAAAATTTTACCAAACTACGATCCATTGTTTGAGAAACTGTTTCATGTGATTTTTTGGCTGGAACGTAGTAGTCAGATGTCAAACTTATCGAAAAGTAAGTGCTAAGTGCACGATATCCATGACTCTGCCTTACTAAGTATTAGGTTGACTTTCGCTTAAGTATTGCTCGAAAGTACTGTCTATTTATACAAAAGCAATGCTAAGTACGGTTCGAAAGTAAGACTTTGGCTTAGCTAGAGTAAAGTAACGACTATTTATCTGGACCTAGGACTGCGCAGGATTAGTATTTTGAGTAGCTTATTATCTTCTCCAAGGCCATATCTATCTTTATACCAAAATGTTATAAAATATGTACATGGTCAAACGCAATTACTATAATAGTATTATAATATGAGTTAATTTAATTTAAATACTTAGTATATCAAACAGTAAACATTAATAATAAAATACAGGACTTACGTACATACAAATATAAAACTAATCACCATGGAAAAAAACCGTCATTACATTTCATCAACCTTGACGGTATTTGTGCTACATTTCATCACGCTGTCAAATTGCTTTGACTTTTGACTAAGCTATCAGAAACTGACACAAACTTTGACGACCTGTCATCATTAGGATCTTGACGTAGGCGGAGATCTATGATGTGCCCAAGCATATAACGCTTTTTCACCCGCGTGGTGCATGGATGATGATGATGATGAAAAGTATCCTATGTGTAATCCAGCGCCTCATATACCTCCATACCAAATTTCATCAAAATAGCCCCCGCCGTTTGAGCGTGAAAGAGGTAAACACACCCATACTCATAAACTATCGCGTTTATAATATTAGTAAGATTAAGTCGAGACACAAATGACCAAACGCACGAGTTCACTCAGAAATAAAAAAGATTTTTTTTGTTTCAGAATGTCTAGAACATCAGTTTCCTCACAGTCCATATTCAGCAAATGCTGCTTCTGCGTACCTTTGAGAACTGGCTGCTTCATACTCGGATATTTGAACTTGGTAAGTTTTTTTTTCATTTGTAATTTTGCTATATTATTTTATATGTAGAACAGTTGGTCACGTGACCCACAAAGTAGGTACTGTAATTCCAGGAATTGCGAGCCAAAGGAATCGGAATGCATATTGCATGATATTCATGCCCGGATTCACTTTTATGGATTACACCAGTGGTTCTTAACGTTTAGGTGATGGGACCATTTCACAAAATTTACGTCTTGCCATGGACCACCGACTGTTTTGTGGTAATATACAAAATATAGAGTGTAAATGAATAAAGAATTGTCCTATCTACCAATTAAAATTTATTAACCAACAATATTTAAATATTTGACGTAAATTTTGATTAGGTATCTACTGAGATAAGTATGTATATTATTTTAATCGGATTTTTGTGATTGCATACACTTTAGTAACTTCTTCTTCTAACTTCTTCTGGCTCTGCAGTTGTCAGTATCAGTATTTCTCGAATCTTGAAAGAGTGTCATTTGGCTCCAAAATCTTCAAGCTTCTTCAGAATCTATCTTTCAATTTGGATGACCTCGCGGACCCCTTTGGGTGCCTGGGACCACCAGTGATCCGCGGACAATAGGTTAATAAACTTTGGATTAGACAGATAGTCGGTAGAAATACAGTATAATTAATGAGATATTGCCCTCACACAACCACCATAGGCATATCGACTGCTAAAAGTTACAGATGTCCTAACAAAGTATATTATAGGTATAAACAATATGATTATTAAATAAAAATAACCTTTAAATATAAGTAAGTATAGATAAGTTTTAGTTAAAAACGCGAAGTTTATGTTATAAACAGTTCGCAAATCTACAGAATTACACAATAACAAAAATATAAAAATTTCAATAACATACATTTATTGATATAGGTTACTTAGTTTTTAATACTATCTGGTTTTTGATTTTAAAAATCATGAAAAAGAACCACCAAATCACTCTATTTTTTCACGTTACAACAATATCAAATCATTATTTAAAATTATTGCACCTTTGTAAAACATCTAGGTTGTTTGCTTTTGACACTTTCTAAAATATAAGTTTTTAAACTGACATAATGCAAGAATTAACTTTAGAAACGAGCTATTTACTTAAACATAGTGCAATTGTGCCTAAATATCGAGAGCTCATAATAAATACGTTCTAAAATTGTTTTTATATAAAGAAATAGTGAGATCCTCATATTCATACATATGAGTATGAATATGGGTATCTAACCATTTTTTAAATTGACATTGGTCACTAATGCAAGATTAAACTTTAGAAACGGGATATTTACTTGAACATGGCCGATTCATCTGTACCTAAATATCGTGAGCTCTAGCTAGCATATAAGATACCACCATACGATGTTTCATTTAAATCGTCCAGCGATTTCGGAGATTAGCCCGTACAAACAGACAGACAAACATACAGAAAAACAATTAATTTGAACTTATTTTTCACGCCTTACATCCCCTGACTCAACCTGAAATTTGACCTCAACAGTTTATAATTCTTAATAGTTTTTACATCCCTCGTTTTACCCCCTTAAGTCATCCCTGACAAAAATATCGAAAGCATCACTATTTAGTTTAAATTACCTATCCAGTTATCAATTTTCATCACTGTTGCTCCAAAAACAAAGATCATTTGAAAAGAAATTATCAACCGTTTTACCCCCTTAAGTCATCCCTGTCAATAAATATTAAAATCATCACTTTAAACTGTCCAAATGCTAATTTTCACCACTGTATGTTCGAAAACAAAAAAAACTTTCCTTACAAACTTTACCCCTTCATTTCACCTCTTCAACCACCACTATCCAAAAAAAAATAGTCCAATATTTTTCATTTTGTGTTTTATTTTATTGACCTATCCAAATACAAACAACAATTTTCACAACTACCAACTCAAAAACAAAGGAGTTTCATACAACAATTTTCACCCCTTTTGACCCCACTAGAGGTAGAATTTCGAAAAACCCATTCTTAGTACACCTCTACGCATCAAGGACAATACACCCTCCAAATTTCAAGTCTCTACGATCAGTGGTTTAGGCTCTGCGTTGTCTGTCAGTCAATCAGTCAGGACATTTTTTTTTATAACAATATAGGAAATATATCTATATATATGTCGTAGGATAATTTGATACTTCGAATCTTCGCGGAAATCCTAGGGGTTTTGCGAAAACGCGGATAATTAGACATAGGCGAAAAATTATCAAATCTTACTGGACAAAGTCAGGATTTTTGCGAAAAGTGCGAAAAGTGCCTAATACCTAAAATTAACGTAAACCAGTCTAAGGCAAAGTCACAAATAGGTACGACGACGAGCGAAGCGAGGAGGAGTTTTAGGTTACTTGTGACCACAACGCGCGAGCCGAGCGAGCGCAGCGAGCGTGCGCTTTTCGCAAAAATCCTGACTTTGTCCAGTAATTAAGATAAGATAATTTTTCGCCTATGTCTAATTATCCGCGTTTTCGCAAAACCCCTAGGATTTTCGCGAAGATTCGAATTATCAAATTATCCTACGACATATATATATAGATTGCGCAAAACCTATCTGAAATCTTAAAGAAAAAATCGCAAACAAAACGACAGAAAAATCTTTCATCTTTAACCATCGATATATACCCATACCGGTATTATAGGTACATCAATGTTAGTAACGCATATCTCAATATTTTGAGAGACTATATTGTTTTTAACCAGGAGAAAGGTAATTTATTTAATTAAAGATCTATCAAACGCTTTTACCATTGCATCTTCTTTCATTTAACTCACAACTTTAATAATAATAGTATAAGAATTGGCCCATTCTTTGATTCTTACAAACATGTGTTTCATTCGATTTAGCTACAGGAAATCGTAAGTTTCGCGCCTCACAAACCGGTTCCTAAGCTTTTTTGTATTATTTTCCTCAGTTTAAGATTCTTGTGGGGATTTCCGATGCATGTTTGGAACTAACAGGTTTAGTTCGTCCCAATTTTCCTTATTCGTTATAGTTTCCTATATTGTTATGTTTTTACTGTCTTATTGTGTTTACGAACTTTATACATGTTCCTATATTGTGTTGACCACAGTAGAAACATTTAGAAATGAAAACGATATAGGTGCTCCTATATCGTTTTCATTTCTATCTAATTTGCGCTATCACGAGGGGATCACAGGTTAGTATAATTAAGTATAGTTACGACTTCGGCATATACTCCTTATATACATATTCCCCAATTTTTTTCTACATGTCATGTTGACGCAAGTGTAGTTTTTTATGTATATATATATATATATTCCTTTTTTTTATACACAAAGGTCTTCAGGTCCCAAACTAGGCAGAGCCTGTACTATGGTGCAGAGCATGATGACTGATATACCTACTTAAATATAAAATATACACACCCAGACATAGGTCAAACAGACATGATCATGCACACAAATGTTTGACCTGTCCGGGGATCGAACCCGGGACCAGCGGCTCAGAAGGCAGGGGTGCTACCAACTGCGCCAACCGGTCAGTCAATATTTGTATAATATATATATGCCACTGGTTTATCCCTAAGTTTAGCTTTTTTGCTATATGTTGGACCTCCATGAGGTAAATAGAACCTAGTATTAAAAAAAAAACTTAGGCATGATAGTGGTCAATATTTATATCATACTAGCAACGCAACTACCCGCGACTTCGTTCGCGTAGCAGGCTCGGCCTTCAGCCTCGCCATAACTTCCCATCTTTTCTTGCATGGTTTTTCATTTTTAAGAACTTTCTCCTGACAAAAGTTACCACAACAAAAAAGAATTAGCGAGTTTATTCCACCCGTTTTCAAGTTATAGCGTGACCAGGAGAAAAAGGGGTTCATTTTTATTTATAGGTATAGATAAAAATAATTGAATAAGAATTATTTTTTATCTATATACACTAGATGTTAAAATAATTGAATTATTTTAACATCTAGTGTAACGAAACAGATACTCGTAATATTGTATGCAAAAAATACTTAGGTTAGAAAATGAACAGGCAAAGAGTAATAACTGAACAGAATTCATAAATATTACTCGCTCTCTGCAGACAAAAATCTTAAATAGGTCAATAAAAAACTCTCAGAATTTTCAGCGATAACCTTATATTTTTTTTAGGTAATACATAGCCAACATATAGAACTAAATTAGTAACAAGCTGTTTTTTCAATTGTATTGGTATATATCGAAAAATATAAAGAAAACGTACAAAATTAATGCAATTTCGCATCACATCGTCCCATCTAACAAATGATTTTCTACATTACGTAAAGCATCGTAAATTATTTTAAAATTAGGGTTGGACCGCGACTTAATGTGAGTTTCTGCAAAGTAACGCATGCACCAATCAACTCTGAACATACTTAACTAAATTTACCTTTTCTGATATCCTCAGGCCATCAACGTTATTCAGACCTTGGCGGTTGTGGCGCTGACTGCTTTCATCGGCCTCTCGACTCATGGCTTCGACCACATCGATACTGTGCGAACTGACACCTCTTCCTCCAATACCGCTGACGACAAGCCGATCCTGATCCAAATCGGATTCCTGCTGATAGTCGTCCTGATTGTTAACGCTGCCTGGCTGGTCATAAACATTGCTTGCCTTGTTGGACTTCACAAGGTTAGTGTATTGACACGCATTTGTATACAAATAAACATAGTTATTTTAAGTTTTTAAAGTGATATGATCACTAATGCAAGAATTAACTCTAGAAACGGGATATTTACCATGTGTATTTGTGAGGTCTCGATATTTAGGCACAGTTGCATGCGCCATGTTCACAAGTAATCTGAAGTATCTGCGGGTAGGTATTTTTATAAGCAGACGAAACTGTCTACTCTCTTGCTTGCCTATCAAAAGCTTTCAAAAAATACAATACATGGTAAATATCCCGTTTCTTAAGTTAATTCTTGCAATAGTTTTTTTTTATTGTATTGGCATTTTAGTGAGTTTGACATACATTAAACTACAATTACCTAACCGGCAAAACACTCACGTTAGGGATCGAATACATCGATCCAGGTTTCGAGCATATCAGATGCTCATCTTCAGAATGAGTGCGCAGTGGCGAATGCGAGCTCTCGGCGGACATTGCTCGCAGACACCGCTGTGCTGTATTTGAGTCATTAAACGCCAGCCTCTATTACGCCTGAAGCATTTTATTATATCCGGCTTGATCATTCGGCACTGCGTAGAGATGCTGAATCTCTCTGCATCTTCTGACGCATCTATCACGGAGAGGAACTGTTCGGTTTAATACCTGCACCTGAGTTTCGTCATCGGAAGTCCCGACAGAATATTATGTTTCACCCATTTCATGTCGACATCTGGCAGTCTACTGCCAGTGGAACGCCAGTGGATGGTCGCACTACCACTTCATGGAAGCCATACCAAAATACCAACCAGCATCTATGAAAGTATTCTCGAACCGATACGACTCAGGAATCATCAAAGTTAGAGAATCCATTCTTAAAGGCCGGCAACGCTTCCTCGAGGCACCAGAGGTCTCGAGGATGCGTTACCGGACTTTGTGTGGATGTCCGTAGGCAACGGTGATCACTTGCCTTGGTGAACCGTCCGCTCGTTCGGCCCTCTCGCAGTAAAATATCCCACTGCTATAAGTGAGTGTGGAGACCAAATTTTTAGAAAACGCTATTTTTACTGCATCTACGAGTAGTAATCAGATTACCATTGTATTAGTTAGGAGATATTTGATGTACCTTTGTGCAGCGGAAATTATCGTTTATTGCATTCTGTATCATGGTCATTAACCCAGAAATGTGGGAGACTAAAGACTTATACTTTAACTCTGTGGGTTAGTGAAGTTTCGTGTCATGACAGACTTATTTATGTCTGTGGCTTTCTCTGACTAGAATAAAAACATCACTTGTTATATAAGTATTAACATAATTAAACTGTGGAATGGCAAATATACAAACGTGCGAGTCCACTCTCTCCGTCTCCCTTCCTCTTATAAGTCTGACTTTCTCTTCTTGTCTGGCTTTTATGAAGTCTCTTGGCCGAACACAAAGCAGTAACTTAAAAGCGTAGCTATAAAACTCTGCGCATCTTAGCCTTGAATTCTTTTTAACAGCAAATAATCCCGCCGAAAATCCCGTACTTGTTTACAGGGTGATAAAAATAACGGTTGTCTTGTTCGGAGCAAGCTATAAACTAAGTGCAGTAGCCGTGGTCACAATTGTGTAAGGCTTATGCACATTGTCTAGTATTTTGGTAAGCTAATTGTATTACACTATAAAAATCAGTTTTAACCCTAGAAAGACAAACCGAGAAACCTACGCCTCAGAGGCGCCAGCACGAATTAAGGCGCACTCGTATCCTGATAATAGTAAAAAGCAGAATTTTTAAACACCTAGTGTAAAAGGAATAGGAAAAGAGTAATAACCGAATAGAATTCATAAATATAACTCTCTTTCAGCAAAAAAAAATCCTGAATAGGTCCACAAAAATAAACTTTCACGTCCAAACTCTCAGAATTTTCAGCGATAACACTATATTTTTTTTAGATAATACATAGCCAACATATAGTAATAAAATAATAACCAGCATTTTTCAATTGTGTTAGTATATATCGAAAAATATAAAGAAAACGTACAAAATTAACGCATTTTCACATTACATCGTCCAATCTAACAAGCGATTTTCAACCTTACGTAAAGCAACGTAAATTATTTTAATATTGGGGTTGGACCGCGTCTTAAATATTGCTATATCTTTAAATCCGACTCACGTAGACATATGTGCTTCTCAGCCAACTCAGTCGTCGGTCAACCGCGTCGAGGGCCAACTGTTTTCGTGCGATAAGTATTATTGTTTTGGAGTTATGACGAGTTGAAGCGCTCCTGAGGCGTATGGTTATCTTCAAGATCGATGTAGGTATGTTACGACTGTCAAAAAAAAGGTTACTGATTATTTTTTCTAGACTTAATACTTATATTAGACTTATACATGATATTGGTAAAATACAATATTTATGGTAATTAAGCGAAAATCTTGATTTTCGTTACTTTTTTAGAGGTCTAATCATTTGGTTTCAATTATGAATAATTAACATATATAAAGTGATTTCGTTTATCAATATTGTGTAACTATAAGTTACACATATTTACCATTTAAATCATACAAACACACAAATCTTGCTAAATAATTGAAATACAAGCATTTGAATACAGAGGCACCTCCGAAGCTCATGGTTATCTTTAATATAAGTTAGAATATAGTTATCTTTCTAGGGTTAAGTAAACTAAGAATTATTGTAAATATTGTATTATCCCACTAATATTATAAATGTGAAAGTGTAGATGAGTGGATAGATAAATGGGTTTTTGTTACTGTTTCACGCAAAAACTACTGAATAGATTTTAATGACATTTGGTATGTACATAGATGAGGCACTGAAATAACATAAATGATACATTTTCAATATCATCATCATCATCATCCATCACCACGTGGTATAATTATATATTATAATGTATGATTTTTTAGGAAAAACATAAGAAATAAAAACCAACTTCGAGGCCTATGTTCAAACTAAAAGTAAAAAGTGATTTTTTTTCAAAGATCACCGATTCGATTTCGGTAAAATATATAAAGGACCACCTCTGATGTATGATAATCGGATAATCTGCGACCGATCAAAATAATATAATATACAAAATCAATTCATAATTTGCGGAGTAATAAAGCAATAAACATAAAAAATAACGTCGGGTGACCGAAATGCTGGCGCCTATTTTGGGCAAAAACTTAGCAGCCATCCAGCGTGGCAATGCCGCCAGCGTTTTGGCCACTTTTCCCCCCACCATGGGGCTTATAGATTAGAATGTTATTATTATTATTATTTTATTTAATTTTTTATATAAAAACATATTATATATTAGCTATAGGCGCTGTAAAATACAAATGTGTTCTTTAAATTGAATAAGGCAGTTAGAAACTCTTTATTATACTGAAAAAAGCTTAATAAAAACATAATTAATAAACATGCACACTAAGTGATATATTCAATCAGAGAATCCCCTTCTTTTTTGAAGTTATAAAACACCTGAATTTATTAGTACATTCAAGACCTGTTATTTTCTACTGACAGTTAAGTACTTACTCAGAAATAATATAAAAGTTAAAAAAACATTTTGATTTAGACTTTACTGAAAATATAAAGTATAATAATAAGACACTTATTAATTTTGTATAATAAAATAACTGACTATAAATTTAGGAAAATGCATAGAAATTGTTTCTGAATAAAATAAATATATCATTCTTGTATATCATGTACAAAAACCCACGCTCGCTGCTGTGCACAACAGTGACTCTCAGACGAAAACCTCAAACAAATCCGAAACTGAATAGAGTCCGGTGAATATAACGCGAGTCACAGCTGGTTCCATAAATAATGATAAAATTTAAAACTGTAATAAATTGTATACTAGCATAATATCATATAACAATGTTATTCTAAAGAAATTCTTATTATTTCAATGAAAGAACTGGAGTTTGTTGCGGAAGTATTTTTCTTCTGTCTTAACGCGACAAAGACAAAAATCCGTAAAACGCTATATGTTTTTCGTCGCACAGTTTAGCCGTACTAGTTACGGATACAAAATGAATAAATACAGTCCATAGTTAAGAGTTAATAAAAAGACATATTATATAGTATTGCACGATATCTACCTCTCATTTTGAAAAAAAAACGCAAATATAACGATAAAAAAAATCTTTTGTATCACTGCTCAATATTTTAAACGACACAAATAAAATTAATAACTTTTTCTGATTTTTTATATTTTGTGATCAGATAATTTATTATATTAAAGAATTTACATTTTTTTTCCATTATCGGTTATTTTATTTTTAAACATATTATTAAAACTGCATCATAAGTTCTCGTGTTTACGCACGCTTGTTCCTGTCACGGCCAGTGCTTCACCTTCACAAAAACCTAAAAGTTTGCTGTTGCAGCGCCTTAAGAGGATTCCATAGCTAGTACTCGTACTTTCCATGCTAAAATAAAACTCTTTTCTACCTCTTAACATTGTCCGATTTCAGTGATTTTTTTTCATGTAATCATGGCATTGTTTACTATGCCCGTACGTTTTGATTTTTTCAGTATTTCAAAGTACTATAAATTTTCTTTTTTTTTAACTTACGAGTAAATAAACTGAAAAAGTCAAAACGTACTGGCAGAGTAAACAACGTCATGATTCCATGAAAAACAAAATCACTGAAATCGGACAATGTTAAGAGGTAGAAAAGAGTTTTTTCTTTTAGCATGGAAAGTACCAGCTATGCAATCCTCATAACTACAAATAACTATATAGACATATTATACATAGGTGCATATAGGTAATATTATATGCATACACTGCAATAAAACAATGTAATGTTCTCGGTACAGAATAAACGGGGCATATCGGATGGCTTTATGATGCAATCCATCAGCAAAGTGCGATGCTCCATCCATAGTCCATACGCTATCTGTCGTATTTAAAATGTGAAATTTAAAACCATATGCTGTCATGTCGGCTAAATAAAGTAAACATGGAGGATGGCAGCAAAAATCAAACAATGGCGGTTTAATTTTCCTAGATTTCAGTTACTTTGGGGTTTGAAGTGTAACTGTGGTGGATTTTTAACCGTTAAGTGTTCGTAGGTGTAGGTAACCGTACACGAGTGTAGGCAAAGTGTACATAATCATCAAACATTGTTTTTGTGTTGTCCTTGTCAGTCGACTTAGAAAGTTTTAGTAATACATCAACTTTCCTAGAAGTAGCCCAGTCGAATAATTATGTAATAAATAATATTTTGCGTAATCGATCCGTTGCGTCAACCGCCATCTTGGTTTTAGGGATACATTTTTGTTTATTGTGACGAATAGAGAAACGTCAATAGAGATGATATTGAATCGGACATTAGAGATTATCCGAACTCATAAAAGATAACACTATACTACACCAAACAACTTTTGCATATTTATACAAAAACATAAATAAAGGCAGTGAACACGTAGCCTTACATGGCTGGACTATGGCCAAGATATTTCAATGTGCAACGTTGAGGATGATCAGAGAGACCATGCTTGAAATAAATTGCATTTCGTATTGGTATTTATGCACTTAGCTTCTTTCTATATTATTAGGATTTATATTAAAAAACTGAATAATGCGTTGAAATTTAAAACAGATTTTATAGAAAGGGCGACCTTGATATCAAGTTAAAGTTGAGCAAGCGAGCGAAATCTTTAACTGGCCCAATTGACTTTCATTTGTCCGAAGGACCAACATACAACCTAACAAACATACGGATGTCTATTAGGTTGTGTCATATGTTGGTCCTCCAATACAGGTCGCATCTTTCAAACAATCTTGACTAAACTTTATATGCATATTCTACTACTCGATCTACTTTTATTAGTTTTATTAGTGGTCAACACACTTTTAATACTAGAAATACAAATAGGATAGCTGTACCTAGTTTTAGACTTGCGAAGACTAATAAGTCATTCCTAGGAAATTGTGTGCGTTTTTACAATAAAATCCCAAAGCACATAACTGAGCTCACAGAGGCAAATTCAAGTTGACTGTAAAAAACGTTTTAATAAAAAAAACTTACTATAAAGTTCGACATTATATAGAAGATAAAGATGCTTGGAATACTCCACTTCTGGCAAGCTGTCTCTCTGCCACCCATAAAATGTAATATTTGTGGTACCTAAGTAGAAACATTGTAAACATCTATATAAAAAGAATGGCCCCGAGTTTCTTGCCGCTTCTTCTCGGTGGGCTCTATATATTTTGGAACGCGGCGGTAGAGTCTTTAAAGTATATTATAATGAAAAGTTGACGTTCATAAGTGCGTCTTTGATGCCTAAATTGAATAAATGATTTTGACTTTTGATTGTCATCGATTTTTCAGTGGAGGGATACTTTTCTTAGAGAGGGAGAAGTTTGCTGTGGCGCTATTTATTTATCGAACAATTTTAATAAAATTTGGTACTCATGGGGTTCTTAACTTTAAAGAGGAATTTCGAATATCAGCATAATTGATTCAGTGGTTGCTGAGGTAATAGGTTGTGAAAATTAAAAACTGGACGATTTTGATTGCTCAGACTGCAAAAAATTGCCTGCGCTCGCGAGGTTTACTGTTCACAGAACTACCTACTAGTTTATTATGTTTGAGTCCAATATGAAACAGAAAACGTGTGGTATCGGCCGCATGCAGTTGTTTGGTTAGATAATATCAATACGCATGAAAGAAAAGCTAGTAGAATTTTTCATTAAACAATTTTAGATATTTTTTTCTTTTGAATTGGACTTCTACGTTTGTACATTTGCTATAACTCAAGATATTTATGTAAACAATTATGTAGTAATTTTGTTTTTAAAAGTCACGGCGCGATTTATATGTTATGTTACATAAGTCATTCATTAATATGATAATCTGTTCTGTCTAAGTTACAGTATAGTAATGGAGGCATTAGGTACAAAAACTTTTTAGGGAGATGATCAGGAAAACATAAAAATGACGCGATTTATATGTTATGTTACATAAGTCATTCATTAATATAATAATATGTTCTGTCTAAGTTACAGTATAGTAATGGATGCATTAGATAACAAAACTTTTTAGGGAGATGACCAGGAAAACATAAAAATGACGTCGCATGGTTTTGTACGCTTACCTCCACACCGTGTACATTACAAACACTGATCGGCTAACTCCACCACTAATACACGTTAAAACTAGAAAGGACACATGCTTGGAAAATGAAATAAAATCAACTTTTTTGAATGAACTAACACTCGATGTAATTAGGTTTTATTTTTGCTTACAATATTCTCGTGGTTTTTTATGGCTTTAGGGATTGGTACAAGCACGGAGGCCCCCCTGATGTTAAGTGGTAATCTTAACCTAGAACAGATGCACAGATCACAAGTGACGAACTGCAGTGCGTCCGCAACCCTGAGACATTAAGTTCTTAAGGTTCATATGGCTGTAATTTCGCCGGCCCCATACTTTCAAACCAAAACGCAGTATTGAGAACATTACTGCTTAAAGTAGAAAAAGGTATGGTGACAGTCTCTCAGTACTCTCTCGGTACTCTCTCGGACGAGCTCACAAAAAGTTCTACTGCTCTTAAAAAACGGTGGTTACACCGTAATTAGCCTCTTTTATCGATCTTGCAGCGTAAACTCCCTAAGGATGACCATCAGACCAGCCCAAAACCTAGGTTAACAGCGTCGTAAAGTAAGCAAATAAATCACTTTCCGCTCGGTGCAACAATCTACATTTCCGCTTGAAAATCTCTAGCGGTTCGAACCGACGACGGACGGAACAAATACATATTTTGTCGCAGCAACTGAGTTTCCGCTCCAAAATGAATATCGCATCATCAGGATATTCATGTAGATATCAATTCAGTAAACAATGTGTATACGGGCACCATTACACGCATAGATTTGCTCGCAAGCAAGTGCAATCATCCAGTTGAGTTGAGAAGGATTCACTCAATTATAGTATGGCTATTGGTTAGTACTCATGTAGTAAAGCGTTCCCAGCGAAGATTGTGTTTTAATTTTAACTCTGTTTTAACTAGGTTAGGGTGAATGACCTCGCTTTTAGCGAGTTCCTTTTTTTAATTATAGTTTCTTTATATTATTAACTGTTATAGATGTGCTTAATCGCCATATTTATAATTGACTGCAATAATGTTGTGTAACTAAAAAGTCTAAAGGTACGCGGGTTTTCCTTCGGACAGTTCTACTATGGACATTCTAGGTTTAACAAAAATTGGTTTACTTTTGTTATGGAATGATAAATAATCATCGGATTCTGAAACAATCATTCATTTTGTATTTTCAATAGGTAGTGAACAAAGACACTGCACGTGGTAAAATCCAAGTTTCCTAGTTTAAAATGTGATATTCTATAATTCAAAAGGCAAAGTACTCAGACCACGCGGCCCCGAGCAAGTATAGAACGTCATCGCGATAGAATTGGGAAGAGGCGGTGGATGGGGCGAATGACGCTTGCCGGCAATTGTAATATGAGTGCCGGCAGAGCGGTCGGGGTTGGCAGTTTTTAAATGTCATTGTTTTCTGTTGCGTAGGTATGCCACCAACAAAACGTAGATACGATGTGTACTTGTTTTGTGGCGATGTTGATGTGTCCCTACTAGCGTGTCGCGCCAAACCTGCGTGAACCAACGCTAGTAGGGACCAGCCGTGCGATTCTCTAATGATTCGTCGTTGCGCTCGTCGACTAGCTCACCGATGTCAACTTTATATATACTTTATATTTTATAGATACTTTGAGATATCGACCTTGTACATAAGGTTGTTTTATTCCAACGTTTCTTGTCATCTCCTCATTTGTTTCACGGATGCTGTCAAAGATGCAACGATGTTTGCTCTTAGAGAATCGCACGGCTGTAGGGAAGACGTTCTACTTATAGATATTTACTTACTTTGCAAAAGGTAGAGAGAAAACTGCGGCTATATTAGACATATGACATCTGTCAGTGTGACGTTATAATCCGGAATGTTATATATAAGTACGTGTGTACGGTTACATCTCCATAGATGTAACCGCCTTCACACGTACTTTTTTTGGTATGTACTTTACTTTATATGTGGATTCATACGTTTGTACGTTTGCCATGCCACAAGTTATATTTTTTAAATACTTCGGTGAAACTAAAACCTAAAGTAGCAACCATTGAGCTTTTTGTTCAAGTAGTCAGAGTCTAGCCACAATCACATAAACAAGTCCATCATCAAGTTACTGTCCTGTCTAAGTCACGTTCATCAACAAGGTGGACTAAAACTTCCTAACGAGATGAGGAAAACACACAAACAACGAATCATGATTCTGTTCACATTGCCTTCACTATTTAGGAACGTTTAGCTGTTAATAAACCACTATTGAACGTCAACACTCGATGAAACGTAAATGTTGAGCTTTTCTCCCACCAATTTCATAGCTACTTGTATCTTCTTTTCCAGAAACGTCCAGGCCCGATTCGAGTGTACGTCGGCTTCGCCTGCGCCCGGTTCGTTATAGGGCTGGCAGCGTTTATCTATCTAGTGATGAACGGAAGCTTGGAATCGCAACACATCCTCAGCCACAGCATTGGCCTTGGTAAGTTCATCACAGAATCTATTCATATTAATTATTATTTGTTCTGACTAGGGTTACCAGATGAAACAATCTAAAGTCTGGAGAAAAGGCTGATTTCCTCTGAGAAATCCTATGAGGTTTTGTTGCAGTTTGAAAATTTACTCTCAAACGGAGCATTTTACATCAATGAAAAAAAAACACTTGTAGGAAAACATATCTTCACACACTAAATATGATAAAACTGATCAAGTACTTACTTGGGTAAATAAGACGTTTTGATTTTAATTGTGCAATTATTAACAAATTTTTTTTACAAATTTCTTTATTAGATTAGATTATTTTTAGTTTGTTTTACTTGTTATAAAAAGGTACTGAGCTGTATTTTATTAAAAATTCTAAAAATCATGAGATCTGCAAAATCTGCAATTCTGAGAAGAGTCCAAAAACCCTGAAATCTCAGGACAAATCCTGAGACATGGTTACACTAGTACTGACGGACTGGTACATAAACGCAAAGTCGCAGGGACTACAATGTCATAATTGTCTATACAAGATATCTCTTACATTATGACATTTTAAACAAATATACGGTAAAAGTTATGAGGGGACTTTCCTTATAGCCATATATACTCGTATATAAGGTCTTTTTTAATTAGTGCACAATATTGAATGGGGTGGTTTGGATTCGATAATTGGTCATTATATTGAAATAAAGTACATGGGAAATAAAACGAAAATCTAATTGGGAAGCCGACAAAATTAATTTATTGTATTAACAATTTATAAGGCGGAAAATACTTACCAATTCTCAATAAATCTTATGTAAGTATCGCCTGACTTATCATGAATAATTGAATATTAAAACATCCTTCACAATAACTGCCTACGGACATTGACATCGGAGAGTAGATCTTATCTGAAATCGTAAAGACGCGTCCAATATGTTTTAAAAATGGCAATATTGCTTGGTTCCTTAGTCAATCAGGTTTTAGACATGCACAAAACATGCGGGACGTCAGTGCAAGACTTTTTCGCATCTATATAATATAACAAGTACAATTTGAAAAATTTAATACCGACTTCCATTCTATTCAGTTATTGGAGTGTATCTCAAAAACTACTGGACCTAATTTGATGAAATTTAAATGAGACCCCACGGAGAGCACCAGCTTTCAAACAAAATTTGAGAAAGAATTTTGAGAATCGGTTCACCCAGTCGAAAGTTATGAGGTAACAAAGATAAAAAAAAAACAAGTACAATTAGAAAAATTTAATACCGACTTCCATTCTATTCAGTTATTGGAGTCACTCAAAAACTACTGGACCTAATTTGATGAAATTTAAATGAGACCCCACGGAAAGCACCAGCTTTCAAACAAAATTTGAGAAAGAATTTTGAGAATCGGTTGACCCAGTCGAAAGTTATGAGGTAACAAACATAAAAAAACAGTCGAATTGAGTACCTCCTCCTTTTTGGAAGTCGGTAGACAAGAATAAGAAGGCAACCAGATTATGCAGCAAGATGATACTGTCTGTAATATAACCAATTGTTGTGAGTTTTTGTATTTTATGTTTGACTGTAGTGTACAAATAAATAGTTTTAATCTTTTGCAATTTTAGGGTGAAATGAGAAATTAAGAGCAGTAGAACTCTTTGTGAACGAGTTCACCCGCGGAAGTACTTCTTATTCTTATTCGTTTTGGGGGCGATGAGGCCTGCACTGACGTTCTGCTTGGGGTGTTTTGTGCATTCCCCCCTGCCAGCATTTACTCAAGCCAGCCTAACTCCTTCACATAGCGGAGTATGGCCTTGGGTCGCTGGCACAACTGCTCCAGTATAGTTTGATGTGTTGTATGAACAAATGTCGATGATGCTGATGCATCTTGCGTTCTGGAGTGGACCTCCAGTAATCCTGTTTTGCTCTAATATCTTCCGTAGCCCTGCAGTGCAGCAGCACATGCTCCACAGTCTCGTCTTTCTGCAGACAGCCTCTACATAGTGGGCTGTCTGTAGCTCCAATCTTATCTCCGCGGAAGTACTATCTGGAAGTAAACATAATAAAAAAGATGTTTTCAATTCACATGTCAAAATATTTTTTAACAAAAAAATGGAATTGACTTCAATTCAAAACCAAAAAGTGGGAACTTACATAAATAAATAACTTGTTGAAGTCGGTTTCATAGTAGTTCAAAATTAGGTAGCAGTATTACAATATTGTGTGCTTAGACAGATTATTTCACACATTTTGGTATTGAAGTCAGTTCCATTACATGGTGAAATTTTCTTTTCATCCGTTCATAATGAGCCTTGCTACTTACGGGATCATTTTTCATTCACCTATCATCAAGGTATGCGTAACACTTTGGATAGCAACTCAAAAACTGCTTGACCTAATTTGATGAAATTTAAATGGACTTCGGAAGTATACTCTACTAAACAAAGAATTTCGAGTATCGGTTCCTAAATGGGGAATAAATCGGCTAACATACAAAAAAAAAATACATACACACGAAGATATAACCTCCTCCTTTTTGAAGTCGGTTAAAAAGGGTTAAGACCGGTTACTAAGTAATTGTATTTTGCTTTCTACATTTGCTTATACATCAAAAACTACAAGTATCAAGATGTTCTTACAACCCTATTCAAAAATATATACACTTGTCTGCAAGACAGTAACTTGATCGCCAGGGCTTTCAATCAACAGTAATAATCCCATCTGTATTGTCATAGGTATTCTGTACAGAATATAATAGTTGGCCAACCTTGAACCTTCACGAGTCGTGACGTATAATACGGACAAAACACGTAGGTACCTAAGTAGGTCTACCTTGAGTTTACAACTTTGGCACCACTGGCTATGCACCACAGTGTTGCCAACAGTGCTTGGCCTAATATCGCCGTTTCTCATACATAAAGTAGCCTAATGTAGCCGAATTTCAGTTGCCGTAGCCTAAAGTATCCCAAACGTCAAAATATCCATACGAATACAATATTTTTTTCACGTATTTACTTATAATGTATTCCAAATTTACACTTACATTTAAATGCTGGTAACTTTTCCCACTCATCACGATGTTTTACGCATTCACCGTGTTTACCCATTTTTCAAAGAAACGAAACACTACACACTACACTACTAACAATTTACAACTCTTTTTACTACATAACTCAAGTAAAAAGAGCTTTTAAACTATACAAAACACATTAAAAGCACCAGATAAGTTGTTTGTAGGAAGCGAAAGTATAAATAACTATAATTTCTCTGAACTACTTAACTCTTTGCGTCCCAGAGATGTTTATGGGTATGTCAACTTTTTTTTGTCCTATTCTGAAAAGTTTTGAAATAAATTTTTCTATTTCTTTTTAGGGTGTCAAGTATATTACCATGTTGATAGTTTATCTAATTTTATGATCCTGCTACGAGCAGCACACTTTTGTTATTTTTATCTAGAGTTTTAACCAAAAACATACAAAAGAAGCGAAAAATCTTTCCCTTGGACAACTAAATATAATAATTGTTATATGCTCAAACTATAGCCAAGAGTGCACACTAAGATATGTGTTGTGTTACGGATTAAATTGTGTTTCTTATTAATATTTACATATTGTTTCATCACTAATTAATCTCCATTTATTGAGCAATGTATAGTCTCTTGGACAACTCTTGGTCTGAAAATAATCTGAAAGTAAATTAAAATAACGAATAAACAGAACTAAACATACATAATAACGAAGAGAAATTATATCCCTCCGTTAAAATAGTGTAGTTAATTTAGATTTGGCTATTTATTTTTCATGCAACAGATAAATTAAAATTTACTGGCCGAAAATCTGGGGACAACGTGGTTGTACAAGGGAAGGTCTCTTGGACAACCAAGTTGCCCCCAGATTTTGATTATTTCGTGCTTAAGAGCTATACCTCTTTTTAAAACTTATTATTGCTCATATCAATAGTAATATTAATAATAAAATATTATTGTAGTTTAATTAATAATTCTTTACCATTACTTTTCTAAAACCGACTAAGAAATCGTTTTTTTATGAGTACTATACAATAATGTAATCAAATTAAACAAAAAACTCAACTTCTGAGAGTCAACTATGTCCCCTTCATTATGGCACTAATATTAAACACAGTTTTTAAAACGCACGAGGTTAAACCAATAAAGATATTTAAAATAAAAAACATGTGGCACAAAAATCTAGTAACAGTTGAAAAATAAAACTTATCTAGATGCAGTAAGTATGAGAAAATAATACAGTTTGTATTGTTTTCTCGGTAGGATGTAGAGAGAGAAAAAATCTAAATAACAGTATTAAAAACAAATTATTCTATTTACATATAAAAATTAAAAACAGTTATCTACTCATTATTCTATTCTCTATCATTATTCTCTTTTAAAAACGAATCAGTCAAAATCCTCTTAATCGTAATTATACCACAACTTGCTATAAAGTCCAATAAAAGTAAAAATTAAAACAAGATAATATCATATGGTACGTATTCTAAACATAGTCTTGCAAAGTAAAATTAAGCACTCAAAATCATCTTCATTTAAATTATTTTACAACTGGCATCAAAATCTTCTATCAATAGGCACTTATTCGAAACATAGTCTTGCAAAGTAAAACTAAGCAGTTAAAATCCTCTTCATCTAAATTATATCATTACTGGTTCAAAAGTTTGATAAAAAGTAGAAATTAAAACAAGACAATTATGTTCTATCATATAACACTGATTTTAAACAGTCTTGCAAAGTAAAACTAACCCAAAAACCTCTTCATCTTAATTATATCACAACTGACCCCAAAGTCCAATAAAAAGGAAATAAATTCTGCCTTTCACAGATGCAGCATAATAATATAACCATTTATTTTGCAAAAACGTCTACATTGGATGAGAATTTGTAATATACTTCACCTCTTTTGTACTCGATACCTGGATTTGGGAGCTTTTTTATGATGTCATCATTAGTAACGTACGAGATGATGTTTTGGTCAAGGACAAACAGTTTTCCATGTTTGACAGCTTTGAGGAAAATAACTTTAATCTCTCGATCATCTCCGATATTACTTTCAGCAGCACAAACATACTTATAAAATTTGCCTTTGGCCCCATAAACTTTAACTAATAAGTAATCTCCAGGTCCTGGTAGATTATTATTATTTTGCCCCGATGAAGACGACTGCTAGCTGTCATTGTGTTCAGGCTCAGGTCCAGTAAAGGAAGTGTTTCGAACTGTATTATAGCAGTTATGTTCAAAGGAATATTTATTACATTCGTCGATTTCGTTATCAGAACTGTCCGAAGAATCATACACATAGGTAGTTGTAGAATTTTTCTAATCGTGGTGTTCGTAAATCATTAAAAGATATGTCTTTCTCATTTGATGCTTTAAGCAGGTTACTCAATGGCAAATTTTCGTCGCTAGTATATTCATGGTATGCAACTTTCTGAGCGACTCTCTTTTTTTGGGATTGGGTTGAATATTTTTGTATTTAAGCATTCACAGAATCCCCGTTGGCAAAAACAGCTAAAATTTCTATATCGTATCTTGCCACGAGTCTTCGTGAACACATTGTACATGAACTGTTCCCACAAGAGGGACAATATTTTTTGGTATTTTTTTCTGGATTATGTAAATTTCGTCTTTGTGTACAAAGAACAATTTTACTTTGCTTTTCCCTTCTAAAGCATTATAAAAATCTGTTGCGTTGGTTATGTCCATTCCAGTAGCGACCATATTATCTGCAGCTCGTTTCAAATAGCTTCCTATACCATTAGCTGGGCCCTTTCCATGTCCTGCTTCGAATAAAGACCACGTATATGCTTTAAACCCATAATCAAACATCGTCGTGCAAGCCAAAAAAATACCTTTTTGCCTGTATTGGGAAAACGGGCCATTACATCAGAAATAATATGTGACAATTTATGGCTGCATAATTCGTCAGTATATTTGTTAAAATTGGGTGCAAGTGCGCTCATATGGCAGCTGGTTGGTGTATATTACAGTGAGAAACGGTGCAAATGACATGGCTTTATGATTGTTTTCTCCATTACTCACATATGCGATACCTGTATGGAGTGTCACCTGCTGCCGCGATCCTCCAAAATGATAGGTCTGAATTTCCTGTGTACATTTAGCACTATGATTTTCGCTAATGTCTACCAAGACCACTGCTTCATTTGGTTGAATGTTGTCCACGCTTCGGCGAATACTCTTGTATTGGTTCTTCAAGTAAAACACGTGTGTTTTTAGGATAATTAAATCTGTTGCATAATTAGTAATAAGATTTGTTATAGTATTTTCTTTATTTTTATTTTACAGTCCTTATCTTTTTACTATCTTTTATGTAAATTTTTTCTTCTCTTTTCCAATCAAACCACTGTAACTGTACTGTCTTTTTGTCTTTACATTCTTTGCATATACCAAGCATACAGTTTTTTAATGGTGACACATACAGTTTACATAATGTGTGAACTTAGACTAAGCGACTACAAACCACAACAAAAATCGCACACAAATGTAAATTTCAAGCTTAATATCAGATCATAAAACTTGCGCGGAATAAGTAGGGTGCGAAATAGGTAACTTTGTTTTTAAATCATTTATATTCTGCTATTAAGACTGTTTTATGACTGGTGGGTGGTTATGTACTTGATAATAAAATGAAACTGATATAAAAAGCGGAAAAATATAGTGTTTTTCCACTGGACAACTTATACAGTCTCTTGGGCAACCGTTTTAGTTGTCCAAGTGATAGTTGTCCACAGGACATTTTACATGTTTTATAAATTTTAGCACTAATATATTACAGTAATATACTTGTTTTTACCATTAAAATCAACTTAAGATGAGCACAAAACTATGACAATAAAATAAATAATTAAAGGTTTAAAACTTACGATATTCGCGCGGTGTTTCAGCGGACACACAATAAACACACAACCGGACCGTGAGCTGACCTTGGCAGACAAACTCAAAATTTCTCCGAAAATCAAAATGGCGATTTAGCTGTTGCGTTTGTTAAATTTAATTACCTAGTGCCTAGATAATTGTAATGCCATCTATGTGAAAATGCTAGAAGTTATTAGCGGATGTCTGATAGACCTAGTATACGCAAGAAGTTTGGGGGACAGTGAGATAATTCTAAATATCACCAATAGAGGGCACAAAAAAAATTATTACTAACACTTTATAGAACCATGCAATAAAGCAGAAAAATTAAGGTAATTTTGTTTTTATGTGGTCACACATTTTTTTTACAGTGTGTCTAGTCAAATACACGAGTATGGCTCGGGGACAGAGAGTTCCGATATGAAATTATACTTTGCGTCCATCAGACAACCACCAAAATTTAAATAAAATTAGGGTTCTTGTTCCAAAACATTGTATTTATTGAATTATCACGACATTAATACCTAGGCAAACATTTATTTTATGAAGAAACAACTTCACTTTTCAAGAAAATGATACATAAACATTTAGGACAGGGGTCGGACAAAAAAAAGTTGATCAACCCTTATATACGTCAGTTTCATTCCTAAATGTTTTGTTTTAATTATCACGGTATCATAGGAAGGATTAATCAGTAAAATACAAATAACTAAAATAGTCATTATTCACAATGAGAAAACATATTAATTTATTGCGTCCTAAATTTGGTAACATACTAGCTAATAAAACAAATTCTGGGTATTCCCCGAAGAATCATGACCATGTAAATATAAAAATATACATTACATACACACACACACACCCACACATTTTTAATTGCGTTAAATGTTAAATGTATGGTTATTTGCGATTCGGCTGATGTAAATCCTGCTCCTGAAGTAGCCTAAAAGGCAAACAGTCGCCTTTTGGATTTTTTTCTCGCCGATTATCGTTCCGAGTAGCCTAAATGGCGAAAAATCGCCTACGTTGGCAACACTGATGCACCATCGACGGCAGCGAAAAAAATGTATGAAATAAAGAACAGTGTGAACTTGCGGTCAATTGTAAAACTAAAATTAATAGCGAGTACGCCAATCACAAGCTTAATAATAGGTAGGCGAGATCGAGTATCGACTATAGATCACATTTATGTTGCAAACTCATGGTAGAGCTACAGAAGAACAAACAGTCCGATGCTTAGGCCATCTATAATGAGATAATAACGGTGTTCATATTTACCTATTTGCCTTCATACATTATTTATTGACTGCTGATTATTAATTAACTTAGATGTAACTTCTCACATCATACTTAAAAAGCTTTTTCAGTAAGCGCATTACAACATGTAGGTATTAAAACTTTTAATATACTGATTCGTGTTTTGAATAATATTATTACCTATTGTTCATTGGTAATAAAATTTGTGAATAGTAAATACTTATTGTAATTTTATGCCGTTTACAGATACAAAATAGTTTCAATAGATATTTTACTACAATTAAGTTACCGCGAGCCCGCGCAGTTTTTTTCAAAGGCGGATTTTCGCATGGTTTTGCTAGACTGGTGCACAAATTTTAACTAGCGTATGCCGAACTAAAAAAATATAAATACAAATAAATAAAATACTCCCAAACTAGTTAGAAACTGTGTTGCCTGGCTTCTCCCATATAGTTGAAATATACATTTATTACGCGTTTGTGTACAAAGTTTAGCTTATGCATACTTATAAACATCCTTAATATCATCATCCCAAGGCTTAACGTAGAGTGTTTCGAGGGTGACGAGCGTAGAACTTCAGCTAATATCTCTGGGTGACACTGTAGCTGTTATGGTTAGTAGTGCTGGTTACCATTATAAAATATGGTGGACAACAGATCCATCCTACCAATTCATCATCATCATCATCATCACCTCAGCCGTGGGATGTCCACTGCTGAACATATGCCTCCCCTCGAAATTATCAAAAGGACCGGTTGGAAGCAGCCTGCATTGAACGTCGTCCTGCTACCACCGACACGGTGGACAACCTAAGCTGCGCTTGCCGGTCCGTCGTTTCCACTCTAGAACCTTCCGGCCTTATTAAATCCTATAAGCCTTTGTTAAATCTTTGTAGGTAATCAAAGAGCACAACATGTATTTTTCCCGAACTTTTCATAATTCATTGACAGTGTCATTTTTTTTAAATAAAATATAATATTTATAGTCACAAAACTAGATTACTCAAGTAGGTATATAAATGAAATATAAAATACCGTATGCGTGCAGCCTTTACATTACATACAGCGCGACTGTAGGTACTAAAATCAAGGACGGCCGAGTCACAATACTGCCACAGTCTATGTGTTGTACTCGCAACGCTGGATAGATAACATTACCGTGGTTAAGACGCGGTCCAAACCCAATTTTAAAAGGATAATATTTTTGTGTTCACCAAAAATCTAAAGGTACATCTATGTATGCATTTCTAAAATATTGATCTTAAACCCGTTTAATTGTTTTACTATAATTAAACTACTCGGCCAACAAAATATGTTACATCAAACAAATTCCAAATTAACACCAAGATATAACACTTTTTTATTGTAGTGCGCTGCAAATATTCTATTGTAACAATAACTATTTTATTCTTCCCCGAAAAATACTGATCGTGCACCAAATATTCCTGAATGTTACACAAAATAGGTTAGGTTAGGTTAGCATTTTTTATTAATAAAGCTACATTGGACATTAATTGGTGTTTGATTCAAATACATTTTGCAGTGCATTATCTGAAGTAAAACTAAAAAGATAAATGCTTGTTTTTAAAATTAGGTGTATTACTATTTTTACAAATTTGCAACAGTTGTTAAATAGATGCTCGTTATGACATATTTTAATGAACATATTTTGGTGCACATTCAGTATATTTGGTGGAACACAGGCAAAATTAGGTAAACGAAATGGGAATAAATTGAAGTACTTTTAAATACCATCCATTTTAAAATAATTTACGATGCTTTACGTAAGGTTGAAAATCGCTTGTTAGATTTGACGACGTAATGCGAAAATGCGTTAATTTTGTACGTTTTCTTTATATTTTTCGATATATACTAACACAATTGAAAAAACTGCTGGTTACTACTTTAGTACTATATGTTGGCTATGTATTACCAAAAAAATAATATAGTGTTATCGCTGAAAATTCTGAGAGTTTGGACGTGAAATTTTATTTTTATGCACCTATTTAGGATTTTTTTCTGCAGAGAGCGAGTAATATTTACGAATTCTGTTCGGTTATTACTCTTTGCCTATTCCTTTTCTAACCTAAGTTTTTTTTTCATAGATTATTATCGATCTGTTTCGTTACACTTGATGTTTAAAGATTCTGCTTTTTATTATTATCAGGATACGACCGCGCCTTAAGGGTGATTAAATATAATGACAGGTGTAAACTTTTTTGGATACATAATTACAAAGATATATACAGCATAGTATAGTACTTGCATAATATATACATAACTTGTTTATTAAAGTACCATAAGTGAAAACTATTTAAGGCTTATGTTTTTTCATTATTCTGAACTAAAGCTGTTTTTTTTTCATGTAAAAAAAATAAAAATATATATATATATAATTCCCAACAAAATTCTGCCTACATTGGCGTGCAAATGTTAAGATACAATTTTAGAAGAGATCATTAGCAGCCCATTTATAAACAATATATGGTGGACAACAGCCATTCATGAAAGGTCATAGTATCGATAATGTAAATAAAAATATTAATAACATGGAATTAATTAAAATAATTACAGTTCAAATAATTTTAATAGAGTAAAGAAAAACCTAATAACAAAGCAAATAATTTATTTGAATAAAAAGCCATCGTCTTTGATTATATCAGGTAATTTATTATAAACTCGAATTGCCATACAATTCAAATTTTGTCTGTTTAGACGTAAACGTTTTGGTACAATTTAGTAGTAGTTCGTTTTTCGGAGTAGGCCTCTTGAGCACTATTCTATATAACACACCAATAATTCGATCGTGACAATGGGTATCGGCTTCCATTCCTAGAATCCATAAGCTAACACAACACCGGTCGAAAACAACTTGTCAGCGCCATGCTCTGTCTCAAATTACGTGATTATCTTATATTGTGTTTTGTGCGCCAACCTTGGACAGGTCAAGAGTACAATTCTGTAATTTTGATAGATTCACGATATAAACATAACATAAACATAGTCAGCCATGATGATGATTCTGTGACACACTGAATCTTAGTGCGAGGGTATAAGCGTGTATTTTTATTTAATCTTTTCTGCTAAAATTATTTAGTTCAGGATATCAAGCGGACCCTATGGTCGATATAAATGAGGCAAGAAAAAGTTACAAAATATACAGCGTGTTTGGTCAATGATTAACCAAGCGTGGTGGACGTGCATAGAAAGATGTATTTGGAACATAAAAGCTTGCGTAAAAGCCGCTAAAAGTAAAATAAAACTTGATTTTCATTTAAATTAGAGATATTAAATAACACTCTTAACTGTGTAATGTTTTTTAAGCATGTAATTTTTTGTCTACTAAATTCCAAATACAAGTTCTATTTGTTAATACCTAGCAGCTTTTACGCAACTTTTATTATCCGAATGAACATACACGAGGACATACAAGTTCATCAGGGATAGTTAACATCCTGCCCAATAACTTTCACATAAAATAAAAACCTTTCTGTAATCATAATGATCAAAATTACAAAATTGAGCCCTAAACTCTATACACAGTAGACTATACACAGCTTAGATAAGAGTTTGTGCCAAATGTTTTATACAGAATATATCACAGTTTCTATGTACAATTATATGATACTGTATCCGCTACTGGACACAGCGACACGAGGTTTTGTTATGGTGCTGATTACTGTAGCTTGGAGGAAATAAATATATCTTTTGCTATACCATGTCCAGTGAATTTACTTCTCCTTCGAAGCGACCGAGGGTCATGAGGGTAAGGCTGAGATTCAGAAGGCTCCCTACCGCGGGCTTGAGTTCGAGTGAAGGTCTGGAGGTGAAGAATATCGTTCTGAAATCTACAGCATATTGACAGTTTCTGGTGCCCGTCTGAATAGCTACTACTCTCAAGATCCTAACATTCGAAGAGCCTCCCAGGTTCTATTCTGATTGTTAGCCCTCGGGTCTTGGATGAATGATGTGCTAATGTGTAAGTCCAAGCCTCCCACAATACAGGATATGGTAGTGCGAGGGTGTGACTGTGAACGTTACTTGCAAAATAAACTAAATTTTTGGTGAACATATATACAATATCAGCCTATAAAATAAAAGTTAGATTTTACTAAAAACATAAATCGATTTCTAATTCGCAGTATTAAATAACGTCATTTTATAAGTTAGACCGTAAATGTCTAGGTGACCTAAATGTAAGGCGAATTCTGAATTGGTAGATGGTGTTTTGGTTTGTGGTTCTTTTCAGCAAAAGTTTTCATGAGGACCAAAGAGAATACAATAGTACATATTACGTAAAAAGAAAATTTTACTTTGGTCCTTGTCAAAACTTTTGCTGAAAGGAACCACAGAATTCGCCTTACTTAGACATTTACGGTCTTGCTTACAAACGCAACTTAACTTTAAATTACGTCATTTATTACTGTGCACAATTCAATTTAATGATAATCGACTTAATTTAAATTTAGGCAGCGTTTATAAGTTCGACTCTCTTGATCGATGTATATTTATTTAGATTTATTGTTTTGTTCTTAACGTGCAAAAAAAAAGAATAATTGATGAACTGGCAGGGTTATCGTGTAACCAACATACAAAAAATAAAATACTCGCTTAAGAACCTCCACTTATTTATTTAAGTCGGTTAAAAAAGTTGCAATAAGAACGCTTACCATTTTGGGCCAACTTATTTGTTTAAAAATTGCATTCCTTCAACTTTTTCTTTTTCATTTCAGGTTTGAATGCCTACTTCATCTTCGTCTACTACATCTACGCAGTAAGGCTGGAGAAGGAGCGTGAAGCTGAGCTGGTTAATTCAACCCCACCATCTAACGTCTTCATCTACCCTGCTAAGCTGGAAAAAGGCCACTTGGTCGCTTAGAAAGGTGTCCGGAGTTTATCTGGTAGCTTAGGAAGGAGTTCAGGAATTACAGCTGTAGTTACTGGGTAGCTTAGGAAGAAGTTTAGAGTTTACAGCTGTAGTTACTCGGCAGCTTAGGAAGGAGTTTGGGCCTCATAGCTGTAATAACCGGGGAGCGTAAGGAGTTTAAGGCTTGCAGCTGTAGTTACCAGGTAAATTAGGAATTAGTTTGTAACTTACAAATATAGGTAGCGAGTAGGTTATCCTTTCAGGCGTTGTAGCTGCCGATGTAGTTACAATTCTTATGTAGTAGGAGTAGGACTTTGAGGTTAATATCTCGTTTAGACGTTTAGTAGATCAGTTTGAGTTTCTAACTGTGTTGGCAAATGGCATTCATATTTTGATGTTAAAAATAACTTTAACGAAGTTTGTGTCCGGTGTTTATGGAATTTATATGAAATTGATTTACTGCTTTCCATTTATTTTTCAAACGAGGTTTTTTTATAAACATCTTACGTTTGTATTGTCAATACTGTCGCAAACATTGTGTTTAATTATTATATCATATTAAAATAAGTTGTTGCCATCATTTTGTGTCATTAAAAGCCTATTGTCCAAATCTTATACCGTACGTGTAAAGTAAATATTAGTTAAATAGTAAATTAAAGCTGTACTCAGAGTAAAAAATATAGATACAAAATCTAAACCTGAGTGGTCACTTCCTAATGAAACATGATTAATTCGACTTGAAAAATACATGAAAAATGGACTTATATGCTTTTTCAAAACTTTTCTGTTTAACTTACATTTAAGTTTTTCTAGCATTTATAACGAAAATTTAATATTTTCTCACATTATAAAAAGTATAGTGTTTTGAGTGATTGAATTTGGTAATTTTAATGTTTTTTGCTAAATAAATGTTTGAGATCTATGACCAAGTTTTTTTGCTAGGCTATCTTCCTTTATCTAAAATATACATATTGATTCTGAGCGAAACGAGCGCAGATGAAGCAAAACGAGCGCAGATGAAGCAAAGCGAGCGCAGATGGAGCGAAGCGAGCGCTGATAGAGCGAAGCGAGTTGGTCCCCTTCACGCTCGCGCTCACCAGGCCACAGCCCTTCACTTTTTTTCTCTCTCTTTGGTTCACTATCGCAACTTTATTTTATAACCAGTTAAGACCTCTGACTCCCGGCTTGCCTTAATTAGCCGTCTGAGGATGGAGATGCAAGAGCAAGTACCAAAAAGCTCCAAGGGTGGAAGTATTAAAGGGCATAACGCCGGTAGTGGCGCTCTAGTAACACCGCAGCACACCTCTCAACTTTGATCACCATTAGTGGCTCTTACGGGGGGCCTGTTTAGTGTGTGGCAAGTCTTTGGCAGGTGCCGTAGTCTTGTCCATAGCCCACTATCTCCCTTATAACTATTAAGTTCATATCAATACCCTTGCCACTTTACCCATTATTGTAATAGTATGCATACGAGCTCGTATTATGTATATATACACTATGTATATATAACATAATTATATATATCCATCCAAAATATGTCTGTTGTTTATACTACTTTGTATGTTTTATACCAAACAGGCCTCTAAGTGTTGGCTGCAGCCCCACTTACAACCCGGTCACAATATCTGTGCACCTGACCTCGTGACGTCATATCGGCGGTCTGGGTACGGTGTGAAAAAAAGATTTTACGAGAAATGTGGAGGTAAAAAAAAATTACTAACCTTTTCAAATCAATTTATTATTGATGAAGGGTTTGTTATTAGAAACAATAATTTTGATTACAAAAACATTTATTATTAAACTCAGTTGGGATTTCTTTTTTTACAGCATAAAAACTGTTGATGATATTTCGTATTGCGCAGATGTCAAAATCATCTACTTCGAACCGTACTGTCGCACCGGGGAGTGCGCGGAGAGGTGACAGGGGAAGCAGGAGAGGCGCCGCATTCCAGCTAGGTGCACAGATATTCTGACCGGGTTGTATGCCTTTGTAAAGGACCAGATGTAATCAAAGATTTTTTTTTAAATGGAATAATTATAATACTATAACATAAGTTATAGTATTATAGTACAAGTAGGGACAAGTAAACGGAAGTGTTGGAAGGGGAAAACCTAGGCGAACGTTCCGAAATCAGATTAAAGACGTTCTGAAAAAAGGCCAGGTCAAAAGTACCCTAAACCGACGCTTATGTATGAAAGGATTGATGAGTATAGATGAAGCGAAAGAGATATGTCAGGATCGTAGTAAGTGGAAATACGTGGTCTCTGCCTACCCCTACGGGAAAGAGGCGTGATTTTATGTATGTATGTATGTACTATAACATTAATACTACACACTATTACAGTTATGTCACAATAAATACTATTTCATTTTGATATGTGCAATAGTGATGAAACCAGGCCATATTATTCGTAACGATATAATTCCTTATCTACTAAAATAGTAGTTATATGATGGTTTGTTTCACTAGAATGGATACACGTAAAACTACTTAACTGATTCAAATAATTTTTTCACGAGTATAAAGCTACATGCCTGAGTAACATACGCTATATTGGATTCATCCTCCTCATCATCCAACACCACGCGGGTGAAACCGCGGGGCGTAGCTAGAAATATAAAGAGGAAAAATTTGTTTGTTTGAGTTGAATACGCTCTGAAACTACTGAACGGATTTAAAAACTCTTGCACTATTAGACTTCCACATTATTCCTGATGAACACGGGCTTTCATCATTCATCATCACGCATAGCTATTTTTAATGAATAAGAAATGATTGCATTGAAAATTACTTAGCATATGTGGTATACTCCTTTAAACGGCCCATACTGCTATCTCTATTCAAAAGGTTATTCAAATCTCAATTAAAATATTGAGATTTGAATGTAATAAAATATTTTTTCCTTTAAATAAATATTACATAAATTCCGTGAGCAAAATTGAATGTCAACATGAATAAAACCTTTTTATATTTGATTCAAAGTCGACCGAAATTGGGAGGGTAAATAATTTGATTAGTGGCTTTGATTTACTAAGAGAAGACACGTTAGCTAATGCCGTTCTTGGGTTTCCCCTACTTTAGTTACCCAGTAGCCGGAATTTACTTCTTTGGCTTTTTTAACATGGAAGACGTTTTTTTAACAATGTCAAATTCTAAGATATGACAAACTCGTGGCAGAATTTTGATGGATACAAAAATCTATGTCTCGCTCTCCCCCACTTTTGTCGGAATTCATTCAACATGTTAAAGAAAAACTGTGTACTTCATTGTTATTATTGTAGTAAAAAAATAAAATATTTGACGGAAATGACAAAGATTCAGTCGGATCTTATTTATTTATTCGAGCAAACTAGGAAATAACTTCCATACGAACAGATCAACAAACAATCCCATGAAGGAACAGGTACATCGCAGCACTCAAGCACGTTTTTCTCAGAGTTCCAGTCCTCTCGCTTGTCGGGGTTCACACACCCGAGCCGCGGGTTATGATTCGTTGTTATATTGAATACAAGCCGGCGCGCGGCGAGGTTCGCGCACTGATTGGTTAACTCGCGGTAATACCTATGTCGGCAAGTCGATAGCTCTGTATTTGAATAAATACGCGCGCGCTCGTTACATATATTATAATTTATTTTATTAATAAATGTTAGTAACTTTGTTTCGCATGTAGGTATATTATTTAAACTTTTTAAGACCAGAAAAATAAAAAAACGAAGATCTGGTAACTGTCTACGTGGAGGTATCATTTCCTGACTTATATACTTATATGTGCCTCAATTGACAGGCCGGTTGGCGCAGTTGGTAGCAACCCTGCCTTCTGAGCCGCTGGTCCCAGGTTCGATCCCCAGACCGGTCAAACATTTGTATGCATGAACGTGTCTGCTTGATCTGTGTTTATGTATAAAAGTTTGTCTTTAGGTTACCATAGTTCAGGCTCTGCCTAGTATGGGACCTGAAGACCTTTGTGTGGCTGTTGTCCCATATATATATTATATATAAAATTATTATTATAATTGTCCTAAATTTGTATCGCTTCGTATATTATATTATTAATAAGTATAATAAGTATATAATAAGTATAATAATTTATAAAAAAATAAGAATAAATTAAATTAATAATATTGTTTTTTTTAATTTATGCAGGAACTATTGTATCACTACAATGTTATTTGTACCTACTTACTATTATTATTAAAAAAAAACACCTAAGTAGACGTCACACTATCAAAGTAAGTACATGTCATATTTATAAAAATTGTATATAAAATGTAAATAATTCAATTTACTCAGTCATTCTGTATTGTAGACTTCAAGATACGATTACTTATAGTCTAATTTATGTCAAGCTGTGTCGCGATCTCGTTTCACTGCAAATCTAGACATATCGAGATGCAGAGCAGTTTTTTTTTTATTTTAGCCTATCAAAAACTTTCTATGGGGAGGCATATAAAGTATTTGTTAATTAATGCAAAAAAAATTACGGGGTGGTTTGGAATCGATAACTGGTCATGAAAGTAAAAGATAAAAGAACCACATATATTTTTTTAATATTATGGACCCATATTTGCCGCTCCACAGAGGAGCCATAGTGCGACTAAACGCACAACTCGACGCTACATCGCAGAATAGATAGCAGTAAATACGCGAGACATACCTACACGCTTAGAATAGGTACAACGTACGGACAATGACCCGCCCGGGCTCACCGTCGTTTAGGCAAAGACATCAGCTGCGTAAACATTCAGAAGTAGATAGTTCGTAAGTCATTGCACCTATTAGAGTAGGTATGTCTCGCGTAGTCACTGTTGTCGATTCTGTGATGTAGTGGCGTGCGTTCAGTCGCGTAATGGTTATTAGCTGCGGAACAATGAATATGGATTCATAATAATAAATAAACATGATTTTTTTCTTCACTATAATAACAGTTATATATTCCAAACCACCCCATTCGATATTATGTATTAATTAACAATGACATTATATAATATTCAGCTGCCGAACATTATGTCTCCCCCATAGAAGCCAGAGGAGCTCAGGAGCAGAGAAAACCAGATCTCAGCCGAAAGATGCCCACGATGATGATGATGATGATGATAAATCCCTAGATGAACAAGCCGTGCGTCTGATGGTAAGTACTATGCAGAGCTTTGATCTGTAGTTTCGGGAGGCATTGCGTTACATTGGTCACTTTGAGACATTGATGCTCGAGAAAGCAAACAAAGAGCTAGTGATACAACTGATTCATTTAGATAACAAAGTACTCTACAAACAAGTTGGTACCTATATCACTTTACAGGAATACCTTCACAAAATAAATATCATACACCACAAGTCATTTCATTTACCCTTTACACTCTTGCACAGTAATGTTTGCACTCTACTGCTTCGAAGCAGAATATCTGGCTCTGCTATAGTACCAACCAAGAAGGACTCGACTCCTACCTACCTCAGTGGGGATTCCTCACCTCTTACGATTCGCATTCTGATGGAGAAGGGAACATTCTGCAATCGAAGTCCTCGCGTAGCTGATACTGATCTCCTTAACGATACGAATTTATCTTCCATATCCTTTAATTTTATATCTATCACAGATTCTGACACTAGCGGACCTCACTCAATTATTTACATAGATGTGACCTTCAAGCTGACGGATAGTGTTTTATCGCATATATTTTTACAATATACGGATTACGGACACTATACGAGACGGGTCTGTAAAACCACCGCATCTATTTAATATGTACTTCCGCGTAACACTGAAATCGGTCGTTATTAAGCCTCAAAAAAAAAGGACGAAGAATGTTCTTTCTGTATTCTGAGTAGCTGTTGAGCGTCAATGAGTTCGCATACTTGCTCGAACGTTCGAAGAAAACATGCAAGCTCACTTGAATGTCGTTCTAAACTGATCTATTACCCTTATTAATGAAAATTATCAATTATTTATTAATAAAAATTGCCCCGGTCTTTTTCTTCTTTGGGTGCCTCTACACTACTTGAGGTTGGTCGTCATCCTTCTAAACTTCTTTGTTCGGGGCAAGGCTGAACAGATTTTCAGTCCTTTCCGGTCTATTGTCGGATGTTGCGGAGCCAGGACAATGTTCTTCTTCCAACATTCCGTTTGCCTGCAAGTTTACCCATCATAATAGTTTGCAGCAGTTGATACCGATTCCGGTTCCGTTCAATCATAGACTACTGGAATGTTTAATCGTAGTGACATTTTCAAATGAGTTCTTCCGTGTTACGGAGGGCAATGTTGGATGCATTGTGTGCTCTGAAACTTACACATCTTATCCGTGATGGGGCGGAGTTAAAAACCCTCCACCGTCAAAGATGTGAATCGGAAGAGACTAAGAAACCTAGCATGTGTACTGTAACCTTCACCACACTGTGACTGGTCGTTATTGAGCTTAAAGGTGCAAGTTAGAAGCTGGCTACATGAAGCCGCAGCAAACGACGTGTCGCAGCGACACTACTAGTTTCTATGTATTTCTATGAAATACCATTCGTAGTTGGCGACAAGAAGCCAGCGTCGCGTCGTAGAGTGGCTGACGACACTGTCGCTCGACCGCAGATCAGTATTGTCGGTCCCGGGTACCAATCTAACTAGTAAAACCTACCTATACTACCTAGTAGTCATCTGCTGTTGCCGTCTGCAGTCGAGTTCGAAATCATGACTGCAGCATCATGAAGCGACGACGTGTCGCGGTGACATGAAGCGACGACACGTCGTCTGCTGCTGCTACGTGTAGCCGGGTACCAACTCGCACCTTTACCCGAACAAGCGCAACTATCAACAATCAACGCACGAAGCATATGGAAATGAGCTCTGCATATTCTGTCATGGGCTGTAGTACATGACTGTGTCCGCTGTAGCTGTGACCATCCGGTGAACGACTTGCCGGGCTTGTTGCTTGATTGAAATAAAAAAGAGAAGCATTGGTAACAACTTGCTTGTTCAGACCACCAAACT
Organism: Selenia dentaria; assembly: GCA_917880725.1. Classification (NCBI taxonomy): domain Eukaryota; kingdom Metazoa; phylum Arthropoda; class Insecta; order Lepidoptera; family Geometridae; genus Selenia; species Selenia dentaria. The sequence continues at coordinate 4,784,054 of OU862885.1, read as the reverse complement.
AATCTATCGAAGTATGGTAGTTCTTATCCTGTTCACGCTAAAGTCCAAATTCATATAGGTACCTAATGCTTACGAATCACAATTCTCAAGGTTGCCATTTCTTTTTGGAATTTTGGGTATATTTATTGCAAATATAGTCGTCATGTAACTTCGTGATGTCTCAACGGATGTAAAATTACACACAATTGAATAGAATAACTAATTAATATTTTTTGATGTGTCAATGTTTCACGTTAGTGGATAATATAAGCAGAATAAGAACTACCATATTTTAGAGAAATGTAGTTTAGTGTTCTTCACAAGCGACTTACTAACACTGACTAGGGTTGACCACTAGCCTATCTACAAAGTACCAACACACACTGAGTTTTGATATTGTGCATACTTAGTAGTAGTAGTAACGTGATAGGCTGATTATGTGAAGTCATATAAGTACAAGTATGATAGTCAAGAACAACACAGAAAATGTTTATTCCAAAAGAAATACTCTCATTACCATTAAAAAAACGATGAAACTCGGTTAGAAGCTTGACGGCTGACACAGCTGTCATGAAAAACGGGGATTTCAGGACAGCAACGTCAGCCTTCGTCACGTTGAACGGATTAAATATGTAGGCACTATCTATCATGCTTTAAAGTCGTTCACACGACTTAATATTACTTACAATTCTTTTAATCAAAACAATGTAATAACTTAGGCATTTAAACGTGATTTATTACTATGGGCCACATAAGCAAACTCAAAGTTCCACAACGAGTTATGGAGAGGGCCATGATCGGGGTTCATCTACGTCATCATCAATCAGAAATGAGGAGATCCGTAGACGAACGAAAGTCACCGACATAGCCCGGAGGATAAAAGTGGTTTAAGATAGCGTTTTTTTCGTTCGTTCGTTGTGTAAACGCACAACTTGTACGAACATCTACGCGCTTATAAGCTCATATAAGTGCGACAAATAAAACAGTCTGAAATAGTTTTTCAATCATATACAATCACTTCGCAGTTCTTCTGGCCGTTTGTAGTCTTGATGCAACTATGGGTGCATCGGTGGTGTCTTTTTCGTCTCCTTATTCGACGGCGAATAAGTATCGCAAATAGACACGTTTCTTCGATCGCAAATAGCCATGTTTCTTCGTTAGAATCCACGTTGAACAACCGGTTCGAGCGAAAATGTACTGGCAACACTCTTGCGTTACATCAGCGACTTTTCTCCACTCGCTTACCGCGGGTTCTTGTTGACTGCTGCCAATAAACAATATCTCCGTTTTATTTTCTCCAAATTAATAGTAGATACCTGTCCAAATGCAAGGCGAACAAATCACCCACCCGTCGAAACTTTAGCGTAGCACTTAGAAATTTCTACTACAACTTACATTTCATCTCAAAGCTTCAAGCGCTCCTTTCCAACTTTTTATCACAGATCACTTGTAGAACAGTAAGCAAATTATTCGAAACGTAGTATCATCCATCAATGTCACTTAGACAGATTAAGTTGCGCAAGTTGGCGGAACTTGTAGCAATCATTGTTCCGACACTATCCCGTGGAGAATGCATCAGTGCGCTATGTCGAGGCACGAGAATAAAGTGGCACGAGCCAAAATAAAATCAAACAACATAAATAATGTACGAGTAATATAATATAATGTTACATAATGTGTATATATGTATAAAATAATGTCATATTCAATGTATTATATGGATCTCGTAGCGGAGCTTGACTTGGTGATCTTACCGATCAACAAGTTAAGCAACACTTGCTGCGGTCAGGACTTGGATGGGTGGCCGCTAGTAGCATTATTCAACTGAGCGCCTCCGTGCTTCGGGGGGCACGTTAAGCCGTCGGTCCCGGTTGTCTTAGGACAACAGTTGTTATGTCGGCTATGTCGAAGGCCTTCGGGGGGCATGAAAACTTCGACATGGGTTGGCCACTAACCTATCCATTAATCCGCACTAGGCATGAGTGGTGGATTATGACCTAACTCCTCTCTCTCTAAGTGGAAGGCTCGAGTCCCAGCAGTGGGAACAAAATTGGCTGATTATGATTATGATTCAATGTAGGATTGATTTTCGCTCATAAAGTAGGTATATATTTTTAGGGTTCCGTGCCCAAAGGGTAAATGGGACCCTATTACTAAGACTCCGCTGTCCGTCCGTCTGTCTGTCTGCCTGTCTATCTCTCTGTCTGTCTGTCACCAGGCTGTATCTCATGAACCGTGATAATTAAACAGTTGAAATGTTCACTGATGATGTATTTCTGTTGCCGCTATAACAACAAATACCAAAAACCCGGCCAAGTACGAATTGGACTCGCGCACGAAAAATTATTCATCATCTATAAAAACGGCAAAAAGTCATGTCTGTTGTATGGGAAATTTACAGATAATGGTACGGACTTTTTATTGACCGGATTTTTTGAGTCTCATCGCTCTGCAATGTATACAGAAGCATTTATTATATAGTAAACTAACCGCATCTTCTCACACAGTTTCTCACAATGTTAATCAAGAGATTATTTCGTATTTAACATTTTTTCAAAAGAAACAAAATCTGTTGCTTTCTTATTGTACATGTATAGACGCCATATTGGAATATGCATGACAAAATAAATCTGTCCCACTCTAGTTAGTAGGTAATATGAGAGTATTTCTCTTTCTTACGTATTTACACTATGACAGCCCTTATAGTTGCATATAGACTGAAGGGCACAGCATAACTTCATTCCGCCTGGATATAGCTCAGTAATAGAGAGCGCACACACACCTCTCCTGTTAAATAACGATACAAATAAATTAATGTTTATAAATCGTTAATTACGTCATTCATTGGTCACCCTAAATCTAATACGTTTCGGTTACGGTTACGGTTTCCGTAGAAACGGCCATAAAGTAGTGTCTGTTGTATAGGAGATTTATAGTTAATGGTACGGAACACTTCGTGCGCGAGTCAGACTCGCTCTTAACCGGTTTTATTTATATAATGTATGGGTACATAAGATATGAAAATGCTATATATCGCTACAAAATTAAATAATAATGAGATTAAGAAGACTCTACTTACCTGGCTATGTCATTTTGATTATGACGGCATAGAAGGTATGCTTAATAACACCTATCAATAATATAATTGTTCATCCTCAACTATCTTAACACGTAAACCTAAATCTACATACTATTCCACAACCATTCACACTCTTAGATATAATCACACACATACACTCACACACACACTCATTCACCCAAACAAGCACACATCACGAGCTTGCACAAAGGTACATTGCACTAACTAATTCAATCTTTCGTGATCCTACCACCTCTATGCAGATGATTTGCAGATTTATTCCCAGGCTCCTTATGATAAACTGGCAGAATCTACCCAAATAACCAATAATAATTTAATACGCATATCAGAATGGAGTCAACAATTTGGCCTGCAAGTTAACCCAATGAAAACACAAGTGATAATACTAGGCAGCTCCCGTATGCTATCCAAAATTAATTGGCTTCAATTACCTTCAGCAATCTTTAACGGAGTTACAATCCCTTACAGTAAAGAAGTAAAGAATCTTGGAGTAATTATGGACAATTCTCTATCATGGGGTCCACAAATCCAGGCTGTCAGTCGCAAGCTGTATGCTTTTCTGCAGGGGCAATGAAGCGACTGCGAAACTTTTTTCCGACTGCAACCAAAGTTACACTTGCTCAAACTCTTCTTCTCCCGATTCTTGACTATGCTGACGTCTGCTACTTAGATCTTACAGAAGATCAATTAAATAAACTTGAGCGCTTACAACATTTCTGTATTAGGTTCATATTTGGACTTCGCAAATATGACCACGTTTCTAAATTTCGTCATAAACTCAAGTGGTTACCTATACGTCTTCGTCGGAAAACTCACATGCTGACCCTGCTGTACAATATATTGTACAATCCATCCACACCCGGCTATCTTAAAGAACGTTTTCAGTTTCTTTATCTCTGCCTTTGAGATCATCAGGAACACTGGCGCTAAAAACACCTTCTCACTCTTCATCGTTCTACAATGCGTCATTTACCGTGCAGGCAGTTCACCTTTGGATAAGTTTGCCAGTTTCAGTACGTATTTCTCCCTCATTAAATATCTTTAAAGATCGAATTAAAAATTATATCTGTCACAGATTGGTGTTAGCTAAAATTTCAAATCTATCTTATTATATTTATTATATATGTTCTTATATTGTATTGTATTAGGCTTGCAGTTTATATGTATTAGTATATATAAATGTGTATTATGTGTATTTTGTTTAAATTAGGCAGTATGTATAATATATATATATATATGTATATATATATATATATATATATATATTTTAATCAGTTAAGGTACATATTCATTATTGTCTATACTTACGCTGATACTATTCACCACTGTCCCTGAAAATACTATTCTATCTACCCAAAGGTTGTCTGGAAGTTAAGCGATAAGACCGCCTTTTGTACAACTATGTTATATTTTTTCTATCGTATGTTTTTCTCTTTTATATCTTATTATAGTGTACAAATAAAGAGTTTTCTATCCATCTATCTACATGCTATTAGTCATGCTATAGTATTCTCATGTTATAAAATATAATTCTATGTATAATTATGTATTTACTTAGTAATAACTTTTGATCACCTACTTTAAGAAACGCATACATTTTTTATTATTTTATCTAGTTGGGAGAACCCACTGGTACTGGAAACACAGTTTATATGTAGTTCGAGAGCTTATGGTTTCAACAATCTTATATGTAACATTTTTATGCCAAATTAATAAACTATTATTATTATCGCTGTTTTATCGATCCTCACTCAATACCCCAAGCAAAGAACCCCAAGTGACCCGGGCGTGCCGCAGAAACTATTACAGTAAAAGTTAAATCACTTTTGTTGCTACCTTTAGATCCAGTTTCAGCCTGTTTTCGTCCTACCCCCCTCTTCCCCCCAATGCATACAATAAGCAATGCAGTTACGGTTCGAATTTTGAAAATTCGAAATTTCGTAATAGTAAATCTTGGAATTTATTCGAGCTTCCGCGCGTTTGGACAGGTTTAGGTGCAAGTGAAGTTATTGCTGTACTGGCTCACCGATTTTCCATTTTCGTAAACACGCTTCCCTATTCGGATAAGTGGATCGGAAACGGCAGGGAAACGCTTCGATTTTCAGATAATGAAATGAAAGCTGGGTGTCTTTTAAAAAGTGTCTGGACTCTCCGAATAATCGTTAAATAATTGACCGAGCAAGCGAAGCGTACAAAACGTCTTGAACATTCATACATTCGTTCACCGTAGTAGTTTTGAATGTAATTCGTTTCTATAGTAAGCTGGGGTTTAGATGCTTGACGGGTAAAGTAATGGTAAGTTCTAGGTATTTTATACATGTCATTGCAGTAATGTTGCAACATAATTAAGTAATTAACTTTAGCATCAACTGGCAGAATTTTACATACATTGAAAAGTTTATCATATTCTTTATTTAATTTATTTTTTGTTTGATTATTCACTAATTTCTTTATTATTCGAATCTGCAAGTTTTTAATTAGATTTAAGTATGTAGGAAATGTGAGTCCATAACAACTTAAGCCATAGCTGATAACAGAATCTGCTAATGCATAATAAATGCTATACGTCGTGCTTCGGCTAATTACATTGTGTAACTGGTAAATGTACAACTTGGTAAACAGCTTGGTTGGCATGGTTGGCTACTCTTCAATATTTATTTTTCAGCAGCTATTTTTCAAGACAAGACGAAAATTATGTCTAATGCCCATGTTGTACCTACCCCAATATCAGTTGGGAACTCAGTTCTCGAAGTTGTTGATGAATACATATACCTGGGACAGAGAGAGCGTCAAACTAGATAGATCCAAATTCGAGAAGGAGGTCAATCGTCGAATCCAACTCGGCTGGGCAGCGTTCCGGAAATTTCGCGAAGTCTTCTCGTCTAAAATACCTCAGTGCCTCAAGACAAGAGTCTTCGACCAATGTGTGTTACCAGTGATGACTTATAGCACTGAAACGTTGTCTCTTACTATGGGCCTCATAGATAAGCTCAAAGTCGCACAACGAGCTATGGAGAGGGCTATGCTCGGGGTTTCTCTACGTGATCGAATCAGAAATGAGGAAATCCGTAGAAGAACGAAAGTCACCGACATAGCCCATAAGATTAGCCAGTTAAAGTGGCAGTGGGCAGGGCACATAGCACGCAAAACAGATGGCCGATGTGGCCGGAAGCTTCTGGAATCAAATATACATATAAACCAAAAAATAAAATGGTAAAATAATATGTTTTGTTAGCAAATATCTAAGTCCGTATTGTTATGAAATTAATCAAGTCATAAGTATATAAAAAAATGATGTTATATACAAATTTCAACATCTAATTTACAATTGTCTAATTGGCATTGGAAGTGCGACATGCCTACCGCACCATGCCGGATAAACGGGCAGTCCAATCTACTGGCAATCATGGCCAATACGGGATTTGGGACTGCTCCGCACCCTGCGCTCCAGGAACGCACCATGCTTACGGCATCATTCTTTGGGGAAACAGTGTTAATTCAGTAGACCTGTTTGTTTCCCAAAAAAAAATGTATTCGTATCCTTGCAATTAATAAAAACACTGAAAGCTGCAAACCGTACTTCATAAAATATAAAATAGTTGACGCTAGTATCTATACACATATCAGAATTATGTAAATTTGTTAGAAAACAGCCTCAGTGTTTCAAAAACGTTACAAACCTACCGCGACCATATACAACTACGTTTAAACATAAACTTGTTTTTCCGAACTCTAAACTAGTAATACACAGTTCTGTTCCTCACGTAATGGCTACTCAAATTTTTAATCACCTTCCTAGCAAAATAAAAGATAAAGAAAATGTGTCAAAATTTGTGAAATATCTGAAAAATCAGCTAATTACTAAATGCTATTATAATTTAAATGACTTTCTTAATGACAAATTTGATGATATTGAATTGGTCGGGCGCTCTATTACCTTTCTTGCTATACCCTACCAGGGTCATGTGTTAGACAAATAAGAATACGTATTTAAGACCTGCATGTATACCTACATATGATTGCAATAAAATATTGATTGATTGATTACATGTCATTGTTACTCGAAGGAACAAATGTCGTTGGTCAATATCTGTAGTAAAGGTCTGCCGTGCAATTCTCTAAGAGCAAACATCATTGCATCTTTGACAACGTCCGTGAAACAAATGACGACATGACAAGGAACGTCGGAAAAGCAACCTTGTGTAAAAGGGCGATATCTCATAAAGTATTTGACATCGGTGAGCTCTTCGACGAGCTCGTCGACAAGTCATTAGAGAATCGCACGGCAGCTGCCAACGTTTACAGTCACCAGTTTCATTCCTACCGCGAACTCAAGCTCACGGTGAAGGTAAAGCCCGTGTGGCCCCGGGTAAGTAGAACGTCATCGCGATAAATTGGCGATAAAAAGTTACGAACAAATCAACTGTATTCTGGCCTTTGAGACTATTTTAGGTTTAATCTCATAACACTTTCTACCAATGACAGACTATATTTTTTATGTCAATATTGTTTTTATTTGCAGATTTTAGCTATTATCAGGAACTAGCGACTGCCCGTGACTTTGTTTGCGTGCTATAACCTCTCGTCTTTCTTGTCATAAAAACTTCCACTGTGAGAACTCCTAGTGAGTGTTTGCCAGTTTTACCATTTAGGTATTTATTAGTCTTTTGCATCTCGTGTCTTTGAATCCCTCGCCACACTCAAGATTCAAAATAAGCACTCGCAGCAAAAAAACCACTTTGCTCTCTTGTTGCACCAATAACTGTTTATTCATTTTCAGCGGACCTGCAATATAGAAAAGTATGGAATAGAAAGGTTCGAATTTTAAAAACTCTTTCCACGCTAGCGGACAAAATGCACTTTTGCACTCAGATTTTTAATTAGAAACAAAATCTTTCCGACATTGTGAGGTGAAAAAAATATTACAAACACATAAACAAGTAATTGTCACGTTGGCTTATTATTTAGTTATTAGCTATTATAGTACCTATTTCTTGTATACTTACTTCTTATTTATGGTAATGATTAACTCATATACATACACAAAACTCCATTAAAAATACATTTAAAAATCATTTCATCTCTTAAAATATATAACAGCTTCTCGTAAGACTCAACAAGGTGAAAGGTTACACTTCGTTTGTCATGAATCGCAACGGCGCATCTGCAATTTAAAATGACATCTCAGAATGGCGGCCCAGTGGCCTCGGCGACGACGGCGTTTCAATTTCCACAATTCAGTATGTAAAGTTTTTTTTTGGTATTTTTTTTATATTTTTATTTCGTAGATTAGGTCATTATAAGAAACTAATTTCAATATTTTTGTTTTATATTCAGTAGTTATTTTATAATATTTTTTTGAAAATTTGAATCCTATGACGTCACTTTTTTGCACAAATATGTAGTTGCGTTGAGGAGCCAAGAAAAGCACGCGAGTAAAAAAAAAGAAACTAGAATTTACTTTGACACTTGACAGTGACACCTACTAATTCGTAAGTCTCTATTCAATCAAAACAAAAGTGCAAAAAAGTGACGTCATTTAGAGGTCAATGAAAGTCGAATTATTTCATCGTTTTTTGTTAAAATAAATGGCATCTTATCGTTTTAAAAGGTCTCGAAATGGTTTCGGAATTGGCATATGTTAATTTTTTTTAGCATACCGAATTGCATTTTGAGTTGTATTTTTTACGGTTGATATTAAATTTAATATATTTATTTTAATGCTTGCAAATTTTATGTTTGTAATAACTTTTATAATGTGGTATTTAATTTCTGTTTTTTCTGTCACTATTGTGGCGCTTACCATTGCTGGAAAGCTTGCTCACTTGATCGCTTGCTCACAGGAACTGAGCGTAACTTTAACAATATTATTATTTATTAATTTTAAGAGGCCGTTATGTTTGAATTAAATCTGATGATGATCTCATTATTTATCTGATAGATATGTTACTTTAAAACATATTTCCATCCAAGGCCTTAATTTCATCTGGTAAATAATTATATAGCACATATTGTAAACATTCCTTTTATATAAATCCTTACGGGCAGGTAGTTGATAAAGTAAATTTACAAACTTCACTCTTTTTTGGCGGGAAAAAAATTGTCCACGTTTTTAAAAAAAAATCTGGCTGTTGTTTCACTAAGGCACAAACATCTCTAACATACATACACGGTAGAGGAAGTATGTTACATACTTTAAAAAGCGGTCTGCAGCTGTCTAAAAACACGCCCAGTTTATGACTCTTACACAACGCTTTTGTACGAGTATTTAAATACTCTGCCTATGTCTACTGAGTTGCCCCATACTATCAAGCCATAGCTAAGCAACGAAGACACATGACCGTGATATGCCATCATAGTAACCGCCATAGACACAGTTTGCCTTACTTTTTTTAGTGCAAATACGAAGCGTTCTAATTTCTTACCCAATATGTGAATATGCATTATCCAATTCAGGTGTTTGCCAAGGGTTAGATCTAAAAAATTAAAATTATTAACGCTTTCTACGATTTCGTTATGGTAATGAATGTCAATTGGCAAAGGAGGTTATACAATAGAAATTGTAATAATTTGGTTTTATTTAAGTAAATTTTTAAATGGTTTAAATTACAACAATTTAAAAACGGGTGATTATTTCTGCAGTGCTGTCGATAAACTGATTATTGTGTCTAGCATGGATCAAGCCGACAGCAGTTATATTGATGACTGTCTTTTGCCGATCATTACTGCGAAATTGTATCCTATCTACAATACATAAGTGCATGTATGTAAAATTAAATATTTGTTTACAACAAGGGCTACTTCTTGGCCCTCAACCCCATGCTGCCAGGCAGAACAGAGTGCTCGCGGCGTAGATGTTCTCGCTGCAAGCTGCGAACTACCCTGCATTGTGTGGGATGCAACAAACCCTATTGTAGTGTCTGCTTTCCTTCCGAACATGGTCACATTTAAGGTAGTAAAAAGAGTATTATGATGCATGATTACTATTTACTACTATTTATATTATATGGTGTAATTCTGTCCCATTATATAAGGTATTTGTTAATTAGTGCACAATAATTGAACGGGGTTGTTTGAAAACGAAAACTGGTCATGAAAGTAAAAAAAAATTACATTTAGTTTTTATTAAAATTAACTCATATTCGCCGCTCCACGGCTTAGAACCATAGTGCCACTGAACGCACGACCCAACGCACCGTTACATTGCAGAATAGATAGCAGTAACTACGCGAGACATACCTACCCGCTTAGAATAGATACAACGTGCGGACAATGACCCGCCCGGGCCCGCCGTCGTTTAGGCATTGACATCAGCTGCGTAAACAAACATTCGGCGAGTAGGTAGGTTCCTACATCGTTGTACCTTATACGAGTACGTTTATACAGGGTGTTTGGTAGAGGGACCGACAAACCAAATGAGCGTGTTCGGGGGCCCACTTGGAGAATACAAGTTGGCCAAAAAAAATCCCCGACACCTTTTTTTTTTACTAAATCAGTTAGCTCTGTTTTGTATCCAATTTTGCTTTGCGTGGCCTGAAGGTGTATTAGAAACCAAATCAAACTAAAAACATCCGGTCTAAAACAGATTTTACAAATGTTGTGGTGGTAAATAGGTACAATTTCGGAGAAAAAGGGAAAAATCACAAAAAAAGGTCAACATATTGGGGGGTCGGGGATTTTTTATGGCCAACTTGTATTCTCCAAGTGGTCCCCCGAACACGCTCATTTGGTTTGTCGGTCCCTCTACCAAACACCCTATATATTTAATTTTTTTTCCGTTTCATATTGTATCTATTTATTTTATATCTGTACGCCTGTTACACATATACGTAACCCTAAATCCGCACACATTGCAACACCTTCATAACAACCTACAAGGTACAAGAATCGCGGCTACAGCGGAACGTGATCGCCGATCGAGGTCACGCCGACACGAGGTGCCGACGCAGCACATGCATTGGACCCGACACCGGACGGAGCCACACCTGAATACGACACTTTTGTATCATTCTTCGAACGATTGTCACGTCCTAGTTAATAACTAATTTTGTAACTTTTAATTAAAATAAATTTAGTTTTTAAATTACTTTTGTATTTTTTTGGATCCTCCGGTTGTAGCCTTCGTAATTGGCGCAGTCGGTAGGATAGTCAATTTAAAATCAAGTGAATCGATCACCGACGACGGCTATCCGAACCTACAAGAGCTGCAGCTGGGAGGAGTATCTGGAAATCGATACACGCAGAGAAATACAAATGTACTGGTGAGTACCTAGATCTTACTAGAGTTGCTTCCTTGTTTCTTCCTAAGTGTTCCTTTTATTTTCCAAAATTTTCCATCCACGGAAATCGCGGACCCCTAGGTTAGATAACTTACATAGAACATTGCAAATCGATGCTAATAGGAATCTAGATAGTATTTTAGAAGATATAGAATACGTAGGTATAGATAGTTTAGATAGACAAATAGTGATCGAACGCAGCACCATGTGTGACGCACTCGTCGACCAAATATTTAAAGCCCTACGGCTGGTACCTGAGTTCGATGGGAACTCAAACGTTCTTACCCGCTTCATTCACCTTTGCGATCAGCTTGTGACGCAATATATGAAAACGGAACCGGGATTCGAACTAAGTAATTTGGCCCTGTTAAACGGAATTTTGAATAAAGTTACTGGGCCCGCTGCCCGTACAATAAACTCGAATGGCATTCCGGAAAATTGGATTGGTATAAGAAACGCCCTTATAAATAATTTTGCAGACCAACGAGATGAGACTTCTTTGTTCAACGATCTGTCCCTCCTGACCCAGGGCTCCGCGACGCCTCAGGAATTTTACGAGAAATGTCTTAACTTGTTTAGCATTATAATGACTTACATCAGTTTGCATGAAACTGTACCGAGTACCATCGAAGCGAAAAGAGCGCTTTATAAAAAACTTACCCTTCAGGCATACCTACGAGGTCTACGTGACCCACTAGGTTCTCGAATACGGTGCATGCGACCTGATTCAATTGAAAAGGCCTTAGAGTTCGTGCATGAAGAAATGAACACGCTATATTTACAGCGGCGAAACGACTATCTACCTGAGAGCAAGGTGTCTACGTCTTCATTTAATGCCAATAAACCTTCTTTCAGCACTCAATCGCCTGTAACATTACCACCCTCGCGACCGTTTACTTTTCCACCCACGCTAAATAATTTTGCAGGACCCTCTAAGCCTATGAATTTCCAGCCACCGAGGCCAATGCAAATTTGGAGACCCCAAATGCCTCCTAATCGTGGCCCGACTAGAACCCAACAAATGTTTGGCGCACCCCCGCCTAACTATAGACCACAAAGCAACGTTTTTAGGATGCCTCAACCTAGGACGGGCTACCAACCCTCTCATAATGCAGGCCCTCAGCCTATGAGTGGTGTTAGCCACTACGTTGCGAAACCCATGCCATATAGGCCACCCTTGACTGGACATGACTGGACGAGACACGGAAATCCACCCCCGTCAAATTATTTTAAAACTCGGGAAATGAACTTCAATGAGTTCTCAGACTCGCACGACTATTACGATCCTTACAGCGACTATTATAACTGTTACTATACTGACTATGACGTACCGACATACTGTGAACAAAACTATGACCCGTCATACGAACAACCTTCCTATAATCCAGAGTACGTTCCTGCATTTGTCGAGGAAACTGATGGCGTCCCTACGGACAATGAGGATTTTCAATCCACCACGAAATCCGAAAAACCAAAATAGAAATTAATCTACAGACGCAACGCCAACTGCCTTACATACAGATAGAACATCCGCCTCTTAAGTTACTTATCGATACGGGTGCAAATCAATCATTTATAAGCCCCGAATCGGTACAAAAATTCTTTTCTCATGTACCATGTAACTATGATCCTTTCGAGGTCACGAACATTCACGCGACTACTAGAAATGAATATTCTATCACTTTACCATGCTTTACGGAATTTAACGAAAACTGTGAGATAAATCTCTTTATCTATAAATTTCATGACTTCTTTGATGGCTTAATTGGTTTGGATTTATTAGAAAAACTAGAATCTAGTATCGACCTAAAGAATAAAGTTCTAGTTACACGGCAATCTACCAATCCCTTGCGCATGTATGATTCTCGAAACTGCAATCTATACGAGGAAATAATACCGGCTAATACATCGAAGATGATTCGAGTCCCGATTAACTTTCATGACGGTGACGTATTTGTGACAGAGCAGGCTATATCTAACTGCACTATACCGGATTGCGTCACCACTGTAAAAAATAATCGCGGTTATATCGAAGTAGCTAACCCCACTAGACATGACGTAGTGTTCTCTATGGACCGACCAGTTAGTGCGGAACTTTTTAACGCTCAGTGCACGCGCACGCAACAACCGACCAACCGCGTGTCACAAGTGCTCTCGCGCTTACGTACTGACCATTTGAATCCTGAAGAAAGAGCCAATTTAGAATCTCTGTGTGCTCAATACGCTGATGTCTTCTATCTCGAAGGTGAACCTCTAACATTCACCAATAAAATTAAGCACAGCATTCGTACCACAGATGAATTGCCTGTCTATACTAAAACATATAGGTACCCTTTCGTTCACAGACAGGAGGTTCAGGATCAAATCACAAAGATGTTGGAACAAGGTATAATACGTCCATCTCAATCAGCATGGAGCTCTCCGATTTGGGTAGTTCCTAAAAAAGCTGATGCATCAGGAAAAGTCAAATGGCGTATCGTTGTCGACTTTAGAAAAGTTAACGAAAAAACTATTGACGACAAATACCCCATACCGAATATCAATGACGTTCTAGACAAATTAGGCAACTGTCACTACTTCACAACCTTAGATCTTGCGAGTGGCTTTTATCAGGTGGAAATGAATCCAGAGGACATCCACAAAACGGCCTTCAATGTCGAACACGGCCATTTTGAATTTTTAAGAATGCCAATGGGGCTCAAAAATTCACCATCCACCTTCCAACGCGTAATGGATAACGTGCTTAGAGACCTTCAAAACGTAGTGTGCCTAGTCTATCTCGATGACATCATCGTATTTAGCGTCTCGTTACAAGAACACATTATCAACTTAGAGAAAGTATTCAAAAGACTGAGAGAATCGAACTTCAAGATTCAAATGGATAAGTCGGAGTTTTTAAAACTAGAGACCGCGTACCTAGGACATATAATTAGTAAAGACGGCATTAAGCCAAACCCCGACAAAATAACTGCAATCCAAAAATTCCCGTTGCCAAAAACTGCAACGGAAATAAAACGTTTCCTCGGCCTACTCGGATACTATCGAAAGTTCATCCCAGACTTTGCCCGTATAACGAAACCTATGACGCACTGTTTGAAAAAAGGATCTAAGATTACGTTTAATGACACGAACTACATAAACTGTTTTGAGAAATGTAAATTATTACTGACAAATGACCCTATACTTCAGTATCCCGACTTTTCTAAAGACTTTATATTGACAACTGACGCTTCCAACTTTGCTATAGGTGCTATCCTTTCACAAGGATCAATAGGTAACGACAAACCCATAGCTTACGCGTCAAGGACCCTAAATTCGAGTGAAACCAACTATAGCACGATAGAAAAGGAGCTTTTGGCAATAGTTTGGGCCACCAAATATTTTCGACCATATTTGTATGGTAGGAAATTTAAAATAGTCACTGATCATAAACCACTTCAGTGGATTATGAGTCTAAAAGAACCAGGCTCAAGATTAACTCGCTGGAGGTTAAAACTAAGTGAATATAACTTCACTACAGTTTATAAGCAGGGTAAAAGTAACACTAATGCAGACGCTCTCTCTCGTGTTGAAATTAATATGGAGGACACTAATTCTCTTGTAGTGAATCCTTCGGAGAGACCACCTTCTCGATCAGGTTCAACTACAATAACTGCACTTATAAGTGACACTGCTAGACCTCCATCCGAAGCAGGTTCGACTACAGTAACTGCCCATACAAGCGCTGAAAACCCAATTCTAGAGGTCCCTATTTCAGATGACCCTCTTAATAAATTCAACAGGCAGATTTGTTTCGTAGTTGTAGGTGACATTAAGAAACGACCAACTGTAACAAAACCTTTCGAGACTCATACCAGAACTACTATACAACTCTCTGAATGTAACTTGGCAAATGACGTCATTAACGCCATTAAAGAATTTGTCAATCCTAAGGTTAAGACTGGCATAATAATCCACCCTCCTTTAGCAATGTATAAAATCATCCCTATCATCCAAGATAACTTCAAAAGCTCCGCAATGAATCTTGTTTTAACTAAACTTGAATTGGAAAATGTCAAAGAATATTTACGCCAACAAGAAATAATACAAAAGTACCACGAAGGTAAAACAAACCATCGTGGTATAACTGAATGCTACTTAGCCCTATCATCCAAGTACTATTGGCCAAAAATGAAAGAATGCATTACAAAGTACATAAATGAGTGTAACATCTGCGGCCAGGCGAAATATGATCGACATCCCATCAAACAAAGATTTTCAATTGTTCCACCTCCTTCTAAACCATTTGAGATAGTTCACCTTGATCTCTTCACAGCACAGAACGAAAAATACCTTACGATAGTAGATGCATTTTCGAAATACGCTCAGGCATACCATCTGAGAGACGGTACGGCCTTAAGTGTAGTTCAAGCCTTTTTGATATTTTGTACTCACCATGGGGTCCCGCTCACTATAGTTACAGACCAAGGTCCGGAATTCACGAATCAAATTTTCGCTGAATTCACTCGACTTCACAAGATTCAACATCATAAAATCCTCGCTCACTCACCGAATGACAATGGAATCGTAGAACGATTTCATTCGACGATCCTTGAGCACTTAAGGATATTGAAACTCGAAAAACGAAATGAGCCAGTCGTTATCCTAATGCCATACGCAGTCTTAGCTTATAATAGTTCAATTCATAGTTTTACCAAATGTCGACCTTTAGACTTAATACTTGGACACTTTGATCCACGTGACCCACTTGATATTGATATATCCGAACATTTACTTCAACAGTACCTACAAGACCATAAAAAACGTATGACCCAAGTGTACGACCTTATAAATCAGACTTCTTTACACGACAGGACGCAACTTACTGAAAATCGAAACAAAGACAGAGAACCTGAAAAGGAATATTCCCCAGACGAACAAGTCTTCGTACGAAATCCCTTGGCCTCCCGACAAAAACTAGCCCCACGTTATACACAGGACACTGTACTCGCGGACCTTCCCATCCACATATATACCAAAAAGAAACGCGGTCCCGTTGCTAAATCACGCCTCAAGCGAAGTCCTAAGAACCCCACATTGTTACAGGACACTACATTCGACACTACTGCTGACGGTCCTACTGCATCTGACCCAAGGACAAGATGTGACGATTGACTCGCTTGACGATGGACCGGGAATACTCCCCTTTAAACTTGGAGCTGCAAGAATGATTTCTCATTTTCACTCTTTTCTAAATTATGTAGACTTGGACAGCATCCGCGCACAGATAGAATCAGTTAACACTCAAATGCTTGAACTTCGGCCTCTACTAAACAATAAGACACTATCTCTATTTGATCCTCACATTGAACATCTTAGTACCCAAATTGAGAGAATATCAAATCAATTGAATACTTTTGAATCAGTTCGGAATAAAAGAGGACTCATTAACGGTCTCGGCTCGGTAATTAAAAGCATTTCCGGTAACCTTGACTACACCGATGCCATTAGGTATGAAAATGCCATCTCGGTATTACAAGATAATGAGCATAAATTAGAAATCGAACTTAATGATCACATTAGCTTAAACAAAGATTGGATATCCCATAGTTCAAAAATCATCAATAGCATATTAGTAAATCAGGAAAAGATAGGTAAAGCTCTGAACTTAATAATGGAAAGCGACGCCAGCAAGGAAAATGACTTAATTAAATACGCGCATCTGGCACAGCATTTTCTTATCTTAGGAGATAATATCGAAGATTTATCTGAAGAGATACATAGCCTAGAAAATACGTTATCGTTTATACGTGCATCGAGCACTCCTTATTCGATAGTTAGCATAGAAGAAATTAAGAATATATTAAATAAGTTAAGGATTCTATATTCGAATGATGAAATCCTAGACGTAGATTATAGAAATTTTTATGAGATAATAAAGTTAGGTTACTTTTATTTAGATAAGCAGATAGTTATAGTTATTAAGGTCCCGATTGTCGACCCCAGTACTTATCACCTTTACAAGCTGTCCCTTGTCCCTAACAAAAACCATGAAGTCCTAATACCCACCTCACCTTTCGTAGCGCTCTCTAGCAAAGACTCTAGGTACATGGAGACAGAATGTACGAAGATAAACTCATGGTTTCTCTGCGAATCAAATACCAACTTCAAGATCCAAGACAAACCAGACTGTGTCCAGCAGCTCATCACCCAGCAAGAACTCCAACAAACCTGTAAGCTGACACCAGTTATCCTGACGAACGAAGCCCTGGAAGTATTGGACGACAAACATTACACCATGAATTTCCCCAATCTCACCAAAGTCAAGATATCCTGCGGCCAAGAGCAGTACCGCACTTTACACGGAAGCTACTTAGCAGTCATACCGCTTAACTGCAATATCAAAACACCAGGATTCACCATCACCAACACGAACGACCGGATTAAAGGACATGTGATAAGGATAATGGAAATGCCTCCGTATGACGAGTCGAGGCAAATAGATCATCCACCTCTTATCCTAGACACGCCCAGCCTGCAAAACCTTCACGCCTTGACTACAAGAGTATCTGTCGAAGCACCTGTTCATCTCAAGAAAGTCACAGACCCAGCCATATACCACACAACTATTCCTGTCTATCTAATACTCTTCAGTACAGGTGTACTTATTATCGTGTTACTGTACCGCCGACTACATACGAAAAGGCTACCAAACGAAAAGCAAACTACAGAAACCGACAGCGACGTACCTGAAATAAAGTACGCAATTCCAGCACCAAGAAGTATCAACCCTAGCCTAATAAGGGTTGACCATAGAAACATACCAGCGACCACCTCGAAGTAAATTCTCGATTACTCGCTGCTCTTCGGGGGGAGGTGTTACACATATACGTAACCCTAAATCCGCACACATTGCAACACCTTCATAACAACCTACAAGGTACAAGAATCGCGGCTACAGCGGAACGTGATCGCCGATCGAGGTCACGCCGACACGAGGTGCCGACGCAGCACATGCATTGGACCCGACACCGGACGGAGCCACACCTGAATACGACACTTTTGTATCATTCTTCGAACGATTGTCACGTCCTAGTTAATAACTAATTTTGTAACTTTTAATTAAAATAAATTTAGTTTTTAAATTACTTTTGTATTTTTTTGGATCCTCCGGTTGTAGCCTTCGTAATTCGCCTAGCCCTAGTTTGTTTCGTATTGATTTGTTGTGGTATTGTGTTTATTTTCTTTTATAATAGGTAAATATCATAAAATACTCACCTACGGATGTGTAGTGTGGTGGCCAAGAACAAAATTGGTAACCACAATAGCTATACTGCAGAAAACTCAAAGATTAGCTTGCTCTCTTATTAGCGGATGCAGAAAGACCACACCGTCGGCAGCCCTAGATGTAATCTTAGGCCTAACGCCATTGCATCTTCACATACAGCAGGAAGCAATGGCATCAGCGCTACGGATAAAATCTACGGGCCAGTGGAAAGACTCCGGACCTGATACACACCATTGTAAAATTTTACATAAGGTGACAAAAATTATCCCAGAATCATCACAAGGCACTGACAGGATAGTCAGCACGCACCTTGATGAGAGAAAGTACGTGCTGGTCACTGAGAAGACTGCTTTGGATGGTTGTTCACCGTACACCGAACATACACCGTACATACACATGTTTACGGATGGGGCGAAAAATAAAGCGGGAGCTGGTTGTGGATATTTCTCGCCGGAACTTGGTATATCAGATTCAAAGGCCTTAAATAAGACCACATCACTAGCACAAGCAGAGGCTATGGGCCTACTGTTAGCAGCAAAAGCTATACCATATAGAGACGAGGTGGGCTCCATATCAACAGCTGTCGAAAGAAAACTAATCGCATTCACTCTAGATAGTCCGGCGGTCATCTATGCACTCAGAAGGCCGGTAACCAGGTCAAGAGTGATAGCCGAGTGTCACGCGACTCTACAAAAACTATCAAATAAGTATAAGATAGTGGTAGCATGGACAAAAGGACATGGCTCATGCCCAGGAAATGCGAAAGCAGATACCCTCGCCAAAAATGCGACAGGTAAGTGGAGATGTAAATGATCTCTGCAAACCCTCAGCGATGGAAATACGTAATCTACTCCGTCGCTTTACTGAAAGAGAACAACAACACATTTGGGCTAACAAAAAGGACTGCAAACAAGCAAAATCTATGTTTCCAACCTTGAACAGATACACAACTAATAATTTGTTGAAACTTCAATGACAGGACCTCCACCTAATGGTAGGCATTATCACGGGTCACTGCAATCTCAACTACCATCTATATAAAACTGGTGCAACAGATAGTCCACTGTGCAGAGGATGTTTGCAGGAGAACGAGGCCGTGAAGCACGTGCTGTTAGAGTGCACGGCTACGGAAAATATACGGAACACTACCGGTCTACTAGAGGATCACTATAGTTCTAAATCAACATCAGTTTAACACCTCAAATATCACTGGAGCAGTTGTGCCAGCGACCCAGGGTCATACTCCGTTATCTAAAGGAGTTGGGATGGCTAGGGTAGCTGGCGGGGGAAATGCACAATACACCCCAAGCGGGACGTCAGTGCAGGACTTAGCGCCCCCAATCAGAATAAGAATAAGAATAAGTATCATAAAATCCACTTTTCTTTTTGCGTTATATTGCACTGTTTTTCAATGTATCATGCACCTATTAGATGTTTTCGTTGAGTGTGATATAGTCAAATTTTATCCTATCGACGATACATAAGTGCATGTATGTAACTAAGTAACTGTTAAGTAACTGTCTATTGTAAACGTTCGGCATATACCTTGTTCCCGGCCCGCTGAGTCGCGAGGCATCGGTCCGTGCCCCGCACGCCATACATCAGGCTAAACGTACCGCGTGGAACAATTCATAAGTCGTATGATAAAACGACTTCACGAAGTTACGTATAGGAAGATACACAGTACCTTAGTTTGGTATATAGCTACAAATTATCATAGTTACTAGTAGTTCTGCGAACAGTAGACCTCGCGTGCACATAGTCTGATTAGCGGCAATTTTTCGCAGTACCTACTCCATAACCAACTATCTCAAAAGTCACATGACCAATTAAGTTCATATTCGAAACTGTTATTTAAAGTCGGGTACCTAATGTATGTTGCAAATTTTATCAAAATCGGTCGGTTAATAGCGCTGCAGCATACTTCCCCCTTTTTAGGAAAAGTACCCAACTCAAAATCACCAACAACAAAAAAAAAAATTATTAATCGTAGAACATGCATAGCAACTTTCATAAACATTGGTTGGAAAATGTGACATGTACATTGTACAGGGAGACCAACGAACAACCTAACAAACATACAGACAGATGTAAATCAATAAACATATTGCTACTTACGGGATGAAAACCGTGGTATTTGTTTTAATGAGCTCCCGATATTTCGACACAGTTTCAAGCGCCATGATCGCGGGACGACTGGAGAATGCGGGTGGGTTGATGAATTAACATTAAGAGCAGACATATCTGTCCACCCTCTTTCTCTGACATTTGCTACGCGCACTTTTGGAACTCGATCGTAATTCACGACAGTACACGCTCACTGTATCACCACGTTTTTCCGACTCCATATTAGACCAGTCGTCCCGCGATCATGGCGCTTGCAAAAATGTCGAAATATCGGGAGCTCATTAATATAAATACCACGGTTTTCATCCCGTAACTAGCAATAAGTATATTGAAAACAACCGTGAAAGTTTAAAAAAAGTTCTAACTCAATTTGGCCAGTTAAAGCAGAAACGCTTCGCTCGCTTGGTAAACTAAAGTCTATAGGTTTGTGTTCATCATCATCATCATCGTTAAAGACATTGTAGTCCTTAATATTGTATTCATGTACATAAATAATTAGCATTTGCATAAAAAAATCAGGGAATGAGTTTGTGTGGCCAAGACGCCAAAGACGCGATGGCTATTATAGTGATTTGTGACCACCCGGGCACCGATTTGGTTGGCAGGTGTAAAATTTAACTGCTGCCTTGTCATTATAAGGTCTTTCTTACTTAGGATTTCATAAGGAACCTATAGTTCTAAAAATACAATTTGAAAAATGTTATACCGGCTTCCATTCTACTCAGTTATTGGAGTCTAACTCATAATCTACTAAACCGAATTTGATGAAATTTAAATGGAAAAACACAGGAATTACCAGCTTTCAAACTAAAAAAATAATTTTTAGAATCGGTTCATCCAGTCAAAAAATATGAGGTAACAAACATAAAACTATTAAATTTAAAAAAAAACAGTCGAATTGAGTACCTTCTCCTTTTTGGAAGTCGGTAGAAAACAGCCTCTGTATCTCAAGTCTCCCTGGAAATAGAAATTTAGTTTTCTATGGCGCTTTATGTGTTTCGCTAATTTCGTATGGAACTTTTCTGAGAAAATCTGAGGGTTTTATGTCAAATGGCAAAGCCATTGGTGAAATTCCTAAAGCGAGGACGTAACCGTGTAAATGCTAAAGCTAGGTCACTGTTACATAAACCGCAAAGAACTTCGCCTCAAAGGGGGTATATTTCCGTTCCAATACGCGAATCTTTTCGAAACGGAGCGGAATAATTACCGCAAGTTACGATGTGCTCCGCTCAGGCGGAATGCAGGTAAGGATGTATGAGATTGATGTTTGATCGAGGATATGGGGAGGTTTCATTCCTATTAAACCCGCAAACCGAGAACAGTGCCTTTTGTTATGGCTGCTTCAAAAGGTTGCCAACCAAACCCAATTAGCGTTTTACTCTTTGATATTATGTATATTAGAAATCTGCTAGTGTCTGTATAGGTAGATATCAATGCAGCGTCAAATGTTAGATGTTATTCACCGTCGGGGGACAGAGTACAATATACAGCGTGTACCAAAATGGAGTAGTAATACTAAAATCACACACGCAGAAGCTTGCATACAATTGGGACTTAACTACTGCATCCCAGGAAGTCATAAACTTTCCGAAAAAATCTAAGCCAGAGACGGCAATGACTGCCAAAACGTAGGCTATGTAAACAAGGGGCTGAAGCGGGGCTTGGCCTGGAGATAGGTATGGCTGGAGAGAAGGCGCATGCAGGGTAGGGAGACGGAGGTGAATGAATAGGTTGTGTGGGGATTGCACAGCACATTGAACCCAACGAACTCCAAGAATAAGTATGTCTAATAGGGCTCTGAAAAAATCTGATACATAACGGTTTTTTTTTCACTTTGTATGGAAATATAAGCGATTTAGGGTCTTACTTATAAGCGTTGCTTAACTATAAATGACGTTGTTTAGTAGTGCGCATAGCAAAATTGTTATGCGCCGTACTTAGTGACATTATTTAAAGGGGTTTGAAGTTTTTTGTATGGGAGCTGGCAATCCACCCGCCGCCCTTTTGTTTTTTTATTTCAAAGTTTCCACGCATAATGAAAGTAGTATAAATGGGTAGGGGACACTTATACAAACAATATATGTAAAAGTATTGTTTGTATAAGTGTCCCCTATATGTACCCCCTATATAGGGCATCCCCTAAAGTGTCACGTTCTCGAGATATTTGGGTGTAAAGATCGCTGTACGAGAACTATGAAAACCACTGAAAATGCAGTATTTACGCATTCCATCGAATTCAAATAATAGGCCCCAGGTTGATTTTACTATTTATAAGAATATATTATAAATATTTACTCGAAAAAGCACAACAACACACAATATACTCTTGATTTGGGCGCGTATAATTATGTTTTTAAAAACTAATTATTAATTAAGTTAAAATTATAAAACAAAATACGTGTTGCCGATTTGGAGGCTAATATAATTATGATCTAAAGTACATGGACAGTTCACACCTGCCGAGACACAGGCAGCTGCGTCAGCATAATGACAATCTTATGTTCTAAGAGTTTCCATGCTGAGTAAGCACAATAAAGCTTACTCAGCAGCTTAATCTAGTACGGAGGGGCCAGGTGCATCCATAACTATATAGATGTTAAAAAATAATCGTTTATTATTAGATAAATAAAAACAATAGGTAGTTTAGCAGTTTCCTGCTAGCTATACGCTCGATGATAGGGGGGGGGGGTAGATGCGGTTGAGCAGTTTCCTGCAACCAGAGAATAGGTAAGGAATAATTGGGATGGTAAATACCTGCGGAGGTGAGCTCTGTGTCTGATGAGTGCTGGTGACCGTGGGTCCTCGTGGAGGCGTCCTGCTGTCGACGGCGTGCAGAATGAGCTGAAGAACTATTGTCACTTGGTTCTAATGTTTGTATTGTCCCTTTGGGTTGTGCACTGGTTTACGCGGCGGGCTGAATGCGTGTGTACACACGTGCTGATTTAGGAGTAGTGTCTGGTTGGGCCGAACACACCCTGAAGGTCACTCGCGGCGAAGTCATTCGCGGTGACTCGTGCTGATATAAAATGGCGGTGCCATGCGGTTGCTGCGCGGCGGTACACGTCCGCCGGTCGCGAGTACAAAAAGGTGACTCTTGAGCTGACGCGTAAACGCGGGGCTGATATTGGCGGTTCCCGATTACGCCGTGCGGACGCGACGGCGCCGAAAAGATGACTGTTTCCGCTTCCTTTTGCTGCTTGCTTGTCGCCTGACAGCTGCAGGACAGCGGCGGGGGAACGCGGGGGCGCGGGTGCGCGCCTTGAGGTTACGTCACGCTTTCGCGTGAACATATTCCCCACGCGGCAAAGCTGTGGTGTGGTGGTCAATCGACAGTCAGGTGGTCGTTCTTGATTTCCACCACTCGGGTGACGCCATCCCTTCATGGGTTCGTCTTGTGGCTCATGCGCCAGTGTAGAGGCGGCACCTGGTCGTCCACTATCAGTACCAGTTCCCCGACTTGAGGTGGGCTGGATCGGGGAGTCCGTTTGGAGCGTGTTTGGATGGTGTGCAGGTAGGGTTTGGACCAGGATTGCCAAAGGTGTTGGGATAAGGGTAGGACGAGCTTGAACCCTTTTGTGTGCAGAAATGGCTCGTCCTCCTACCGAATACTCAGGTAGGGCATTGAGCTGACGGTTTAAAAGGACATGACCCGCGGCGAGTAATTCAAATTCCGCGGGGTCAAAAGAGAGTGGGTTGAGAGGGCGTGCATTGAGCTTGGCTGCAATGTGCGCTAAAAGAGCTGAAAGTGTAGGTGCGATATTGTTATTGTTGGTTGCAAGAAAGTCTTGTATTTCCCTAAGTTCATTTCTAGCGCCTACATAAATTGTACCGCAATTATATCTAATTAACGTCGGTACACCGCGCCTAGAAACAAAACGCTGTAATGCCGCAAGGAACGCTTCCGTGGATAACTCAGATACCGGTTCGAGATGGACCGCCTTCGTGGCTAGGCATGTTACAACACAGAGGTAGCCTTTTAATAGCTTGGTGTTTCTCAGTGTACTGGATTTTATCAAAAATGGTCCAGTAAAGTCCGTCGTGACTTTGCTAAATACGGGCTGAACGTTTACGCGGTCGGCAGGTGAGTCGGCCATGTACGGAGCCTTAGTTTGGACGCGGAAACGTAAACATTGTATACATTTGTATACTGATAACGTCCAGAATTGCTGGCGCAAGGGTGAGTGCAGAATGTCAGCACCTAACTGACTTAAGGTGTTTGCGATGACACTTTGTCGTCGTGTTGTGTGTGTGTGCTGATTCTTTGTGGGCTGAGTTGGTATTTGTTGGATGTGCCGTCCTAGTCATTGCCTAGGCGGCGGCGAAGGACGCGAGGTAGTGCGCGGTGGAGTACGACGGGAGTACACCATCTGGCCCGTATCAGGTGTGGGACGGCGCCGTGGTACCTCGCGCTGTTGTACCGGCAATAAGCGCACTGGTAGTGCGTAGTATCGGGTACATACCCGAGGCTTGTGACCCTTTACATTACTACATGGGTAGCAATGGTTGTCACCATAGTGAGGTTGCGGGTTCGATACCTGTTTGGGTCTTGGCGCGGAGCTGAACGGTCGTGGGTTCGAACCCTGCGCATAGCGCGGAGCTTGTGGGTTCGAAACCTGCTGAAGTGGGGACGAGAAGCGCGCGGGTATAGTCGCGGAGCCGATAGGTTGCAGGTTCGAATCCTGCTGAGCAGATGACGAGAAGCGCGCGGGTATAGGCGCGGAGCTGAGAGGTTGCAGGTTCGAATCCTGCGCATAGCACTGAGGCTGCAGGTTCGATACCTGCTGAGCAGATGACGAGAAGCGCGCGGGTATAGGCGCGGAGCTGATTGGGTGCAGGTTCGATACCTGCTGAGCTGATGGCGATAAGCGCGCTGGTATAGGCGCGGAGCTGAGAGGGTGCAGGTTCGAATCCTGCGTATAGCACTGTGGCTGCAGGTTCGATACCTGCTGAGCTGATGATGAGAAGCACGCGGGTATAGGCGCGGAGCTGATTGGGTGCAGGTTCGAAACCTGCGTATAGCACAGAGGCTGCAGGTTCGATACCTGCTGAGCAGATATTGAGAAGCGCGCGGGTATAGGCGCTGAGCTGAGAGTGTGCGGGTTCGAATCCTGCGTACAGCACTGAGGCTGCAGGTTCGATACCTGCTGAGCTGATATTGAAAAGCGCTCGGGTATAGGCGCTGAGCTGAGAGGGTGCAGGTTCGAATCCTGCGTATAGCACTGTGGCTGCAGGTTCGATACCTGCGGAGCTGATGATGAGGAGCGCGCGGGTATAGGCGCGGAGCTGAGAGGGTGCGGGTTCGATACCTGCTGAGCTGGTGACGGAGGGGGCGCTAATGACCATGTTTTTTGTTCCAATTCTACAACGAGAATCTCGTAGTAGGCGTCTATTGTCCTTCCATACTGCTCGTTGTAGAATTCCTCCTCGTCGTCTGATAAACCTACGGAGTCTAAAATTATATAATATGCCGCGTCAAATCTATCGCGGGTCAATTTTACGCCTGCGGCTCTGGCAGCGAATCCAGGGCTATAGCGCCTAGGTTTGCTAGACCTCAATGATAACGCTTCCAAATTAAGCTTAATAATAGCGATTTGTAACTGTCTAAATCTGGCTACCTGTGATTCAGAAGGCATCGTTAATCGTCGTAGGCGAAGTCAGGCACAAGGACGCAAGCAAAATTAAAAGGAAATAAAAATATTAAAGTATTTAATCGTAGGTGAAATTCCGCACCTCCTTTTTCGGAAGTCGGTTAAAATAACGTCTAAATTAATAACGTGTGTACGAAACCTTATATGAGCTGATGGTTTAATTACTTAATTAATTGAAACCTGTAAGTTCGTTCGGTACTAAATATTTAATAACTGCGCGGAACCCTAATTTACATATAAGTAGTTAACCCAATTATAAATAACATATGTAACCTAATTAAGTAGCATGTCTAAATGATTTATGAGTGTTGAATCACAACAGCTAAT
This sequence comes from Selenia dentaria, assembly GCA_917880725.1. Classification (NCBI taxonomy): domain Eukaryota; kingdom Metazoa; phylum Arthropoda; class Insecta; order Lepidoptera; family Geometridae; genus Selenia; species Selenia dentaria. Next base: position 4,757,327 of record OU862885.1, on the reverse strand, counting down.
TACGTAATAATTTTCACGGAACTCCAAAATGGTGTGCGGATCTCTATTAGGTAAGGATATAGTTCTTGAAATAAAATAAATTGGGCTGAATTCCAGACGTTCGACTATGGACGAATTATGATTATTTAATCTCAAGAACACAAGCAAACCCGTCTAACAGTACTTAGTATAATTTTATAATTAAAATCAACAAAGCACCTGGCGTAGGTAGGTACTTAGCCTTAAGAATTTTAATTACGAACCTTTCTTGCAAACAATTAGTGAACAATCGTATCGGCAGTCGTTCCAATTAGTAACAAGGGTCAGTTTCGCTTGGCAATATGTTTGTTCCTAACGAGTGGAATTTTTTTGCTAGAAGCTTCGAATCGCTAGTCGGGTTAGTTTGGCTTGGCAAATCGCACTGCCGGTTCACTCGTCTAGAAGCTTCGGATTGATTTGTAAGACGTAAGGGGATTTACATTAAATCAATATCTATAAGAAGTAGTTTGTAAATTAAATAAGATTGATATCCGATATTTGGGAATTATTGAGCTTAAATGTGGGCTGATTTGTATGACGTAATTTGGGTAATATTAAGTCAATAAAATGTAGTTTGTAAATTAAATAGGTCTGATAGGGATTGATATCCGTTATTTGGGAATTAAATTGAGTTTATTGTGGGCTGATTTAATGGACTGTATTTAAGGGATAGGGGGTGATAGCATTGGTTTATCCGGCAGCGAAAGAGATTATGTTGCCGGATATCCGCGCTCGTGGGAAATGTGGTTTATCCGGGTACCCGGTTATATCCGGATAACCGGATAAATCCGGCTCGAAGGAAAATATAGTTTAGCAGTTTCCTGCTAGCTATACGCTCGATGATAGGGGGGGGGGTAGATGCGGTTGAGCAGTTTCCTGCAACCAGAGAATAGGTAAGGAATAATTGGGATGGTAAATACCTGCGGAGGTGAGCTCTGTGTCTGATGAGTGCTGGTGACCGTGGGTCCTCGTGGAGGCGTCCTGCTGTCGACGGCGTGCAGAATGAGCTGAAGAACTATTGTCACTTGGTTCTAATGTTTGTATTGTCCCTTTGGGTTGTGCACTGGTTTACGCGGCGGGCTGAATGCGTGTGTACACACGTGCTGATTTAGGAGTAGTGTCTGGTTGGGCCGAACACACCCTGAAGGTCACTCGCGGCGAAGTCATTCGCGGTGACTCGTGCTGATATAAAATGGCGGTGCCATGCGGTTGCTGCGCGGCGGTACACGTCCGCCGGTCGCGAGTACAAAAAGGTGACTCTTGAGCTGACGCGTAAACGCGGGGCTGATATTGGCGGTTCCCGATTACGCCGTGCGGACGCGACGGCGCCGAAAAGATGACTGTTTCCGCTTCCTTTTGCTGCTTGCTTGTCGCCTGACAGCTGCAGGACAGCGGCGGGGGAACGCGGGGGCGCGGGTGCGCGCCTTGAGGTTACGTCACGCTTTCGCGTGAACAATAGGTCTAAAAATCAACGTCTGTCGGTTATAGTCAACAACTTTGGTTTGGCCAATAATATTTATAATTAAATATTATCGTCTTCAATAACTCTTAGTACACTTTCTAAAAAAAACAGCTGGAGGTCGGATAGGGGTTTCTTGGTGCCGTGCCCAAGCTATTGTAAAACATCTCAAAGGATTTAAGAATTGAAACAGTAAAATCCAATAACACAGTCATATAATGTAAATAACACTTTAACTATACATTAATATATCAACGCATAATATAATTCACGAACCTTGTTCCTCACTCGATCGCGTCAGCCACAAGAATGACGACAAGAAAAATGGCGGATGACCGACTGGAATGAACATCGCAATATTGAACTGAAATACGTCAACTGTCATTCTCGTATGACAGTGACAGTGACAATAGCTACTGAACATATTTGACGTTCCTGTACACAATGGGAAGTGTAACTATTGCTATATTATCTGTGCGAGTTGTTACACTATGTACCAAATAATGCACATGGCATGGGCACAACATCCAAGGGTTCGCATTCCCACGAGACAGTTGTAGTAGTGGCCAATGATTTTATTGCGGCCATCCAAACTATTATCTAGTAAGATGTATACCAAATACATGCGATTGGATTGATGACGCGAATAATAAAACTACCGCGTCTTCACCAGGGAACAAAGAGTCCAAGAACATCTATATTCTTGTCTCATTCACACTTGCTGTTCATCTACTACAATTCCTGCCCTTTTTTATGCCGGCAAAACAATGAAAAAGAACCGGTGACTTTAAACAAGTATTTTTTTACCTGAGGCGGGGGTGGGATAAAACACAAGCCTACTCATATAATTAAAAAATGTCTAGGTAGGAGATACGACAAATCGGTCACTGCGTGTGCGCATATTTATGTGATGCGATTTGTAAGTATAGTCAACTGAAATTGTGTTCTCATGGTTCAAGCTACATAAGGTAAACGCTGGTAATGTCGACAATGACCTAGTACTCGTCAGATTTTAATAAAAGGCCTGCGATTTAATTTTATCTCTACCTGCTTAAACTGTTTTTATGACTTAAGATTTATAGTAATATATTCCGTAATTGTAATGGCAATACTGAGTAAAAACTGTAAAGGCGTCGGAGTACAGATCATTCAAAGGTAATATTTCCAATTTTTGTTTTTTTTTCTAAGTTTAGCTACTAAATGTGATATCAGACGTAAGGATCAATATCTTGATGGGCCAGTCAGACGTTTCGATGAGTTTGATTATTTTGTGAAATAGTAATTAAAATTTTGTGACGATCTAACGTATAAAATTATGTTCTTTTTGTTGCTTAGTATTTTTCGCGCGTCACATTTATGGTACCTAATAATCCCTGCTTGTCCCAGTTCTCGTCAAAGTAAATATTATTTTGACGAATATTGGGACATGTTTGAATAAGTGCACGGAATATCGACATTGTTTATTATTGGTATGTACAATGAAGTTTTTATATAATAAAAGGTATATTATAAAATGGACTGTTAAGAAGTATTATTTTAGTCAATGAATTTAATATTACAAGGTTTTGATGTGTATTTGTTAGGTATAACTATTAAGTTGTCGAATTTATAGTCACAACAAAATGTTCTTGCGAGTACCTACAAAAGAGTGACCTGATACTCGTTAAAATTGCTATATATTAAAATACTAAATAGGAATTGTTTGGTTTCTAAGATTTCGCGATTTTTACTTAGATATGATTATTTAACAACTTTTCATAGATCTCACAGACAATATTGTAATAAGTAATACACTGACCATTCCGTCATTTATGTAATAAGTTAATAAAAATATTTACCTTTTATTGTTCGATTCATAACCAACGTGCGACTGGTTTGATTATTCAAACCCCTTTATATTCAGCTCATGGGACAGCATTGATAAAACACCTTTTAAATTTGAACATAATATGAACTTTATACAAAAGCGTTAGAGTTCAAATCAGTGTTGAAAATTGACGAGATTTGGGACACCTTGATGATAACTACAACAAATCTGTCGGATACTCGTACAAATAGCTGTTCTTTATTTCTTTAATTGTTTAACCACTTTATCCATTTTTAGTCATTAAAGTACAATGTATATCAAAGAGTGAAATAAATTATGAACGTCGTCATATATTTTAATAGTTTCTATATTAATTAACTATAACGTGGCAGAGCTGTAAACACAGCAAGGTTCAGAATCTGACGAGTATTGGTACGTTTACCTTAAGTAATAATCGCAAAGAAATGCTGTTTTATCAAAGTAGGTAGGCTACTTAGATAAAACAGCATTTCTTTGCGATTTGACGTGATTTAGTTACTAAATTAATTAAAGTAGTTGTGTGTGTTCGTGTAAATGTTAAGTTTATTGTAGGTATCTTTAGCAAAGGAAACATATGGCTGTACTGACAAACGAAGCGTTGGTCGACCTCTAGCTTGCTGGTTCGATGAGATAGTGAATAGTGCGGCTCGAACCTGGACAAGATTGACACACGACCGGGATGAATAGCGTACAAAAAAGAGACCTATGCTCAGCAGTGGGCTATAGCTGGCTGATGATGATGATGATGATGATATTTAACAAATATTTGATTAATCAACCCGGGAACTGTTATTTGAATTTAATGGCATTTTTTGAGATTTTTATAGCTCTTGCACAGCGATCTTTACATTCAAATATCTCGAGAACGTGATACTTTAGGGTATCATAGAACAGAATACTTATTGTGTGTATAAGTGTCCCCTATACATATACAGACTGACTGGTTGAACACTTTACATAAACAAGGACATGATAATTCATGGTCACATGAAACGTTTAAAAAAATAAAATTAAAAAAATACCGTTAAACTACAGAGGAAACCTTCATTCTATGAATGTGCTATAACTCGAAAATTATGGACACCGTCCGAACGGGGTTAATGACCCAAAGCGCCGCGCCGCGTTCAAAGGAATCAAGCTGCGTCCGAACGGGGTTAATGACCCAAAGGGCCGCGCCGCCCGCGCCGCGTTCACAGGAATCAAAGGATGCCGCGATCGTCGGCCGCCCGCCCGGCCGCGCCGCGCCGGTGTAAACAAACAAGTACTTACCTTGCCGCGCTAAGGCAAATTTTATTACTACACGCGCGCCGCGAGTGACCATGTTTATTGTTTTGAGTAGACAATTAAAGTTAAATTAGGTAAATATTAGGCACCTATTTTTTTTTCTTAATTAGAACGAGAATCGAGTACTGAGCACTATATATCAATATGTAAAGTGTTCAACCAGTCAGCCTGTATACTACTAACATAATGCGCCAAAACTAAAAAAAAACAAAATGGCGGCGGGTTGATATGCCACAAATGTTCAAACCCCTTTATGTAGCGTTTATAAGTAAGCCAAGACCAAAACCCGCAAATGGACGCCAGACTCACGGGAGTCTGGCGTCCATTTGCGGGTTTTGGTCCCCCGAGGCGGTTGCGGCACGCCAAGTGTTCTGGTGTACTGCAAGAGAGAAGGTTCCGGCAAGGCAACGGACAGCCGCGGCGGGTTCGCGGCCGTGTGCGAAAGCGTTCCTGCGTTCCCGCCATAAGCGGCAGTGATGGACCGCAGTGTTTTAGTGGGTATGCCAGACTCCCACATAACCACCGTGCTCCCCCGGGGGTCGGTGGTATCTATAAAAGATTTCACTGCGACAAAAAAAAGGAAAAAGTATTCGTCATAAGCGAAGTCGGAGTCAAATATTAATAATATACCAAATATTCAATTATTTAGTAATTAATATTTATTATAAAATAGATACACTTAAAAATATAACTAAAACTAAGTAAGTACATTACGCATTTGAGTCTCAAGTTTGAAAAACACCACCTAAGTATGCATATATAGTACTTCCTCATAGAAGTTTCTAGAATGTATCTTTCTTTTTCTCTCCTCTTACATAATCATTAGTCAGTCAGCCAGTATCAATCAGCATCCACCTTCCTCGTAAGGTGTGGTGCCCCATTCGCTATAGCCACATATTCACGTAACGCGGCCCGATGAATACCTGAAGGTACCGCGGTATAGGTTTGACTGGTCATAGCGAATAAAAGTCTTATGCCCGTTTTCACCAACATTTTAGGTAACGCCTAAGCCTATTTAGGCCCCTGAATTGAAATCGTGGCGAGGTTGAGACTTTGCTGGTGACTATCAACACTACAAAAATTATTCTTAAACTACCAAGTCAGTACAGCTGCCAAGACTGTGTTAAACTGCTCAGACGCCTCCCTAAGCCACCAGATGGCTCTTGTCAAGCTTGGGGTATACGAAGATGTTAGAAGCCGGGATGGGATGAGTTGTTTCCTCTTTGCGTTCCGTCTTCAGCTGAATAGCGTAGGTGTGGTAAACCAAGACGAAGTAGGCAGTTACAGCTGAAAATATGATAAAACAACTGATAAAATAGAGTGATCGTTAGGAAGTACAGCATTATATGTTTTTTATTATATGAGATGTAAATAATTATCGCCTGCTTAGCGAAAACAATCTTGGCAATTTTAGACAGAAAAATACACCCCCACGGACGGGATTCCAACCTGCGTCTTTCGAGAATCCGTGTCAGACGCCATGCCCACTAGGCCACCAAGGCATACCTTCCAAGCATAAAATTTTAACTCTCTATTTCATTTTAATCGTCGTATGGGTATGAGATTTAAATCCCTTCCGTGGATGTGTATTTTTCTTTCTAACATTGTAAAGTTCAGTATTATATGTCTTATTGATGAAACTATATGGAATATTTTAGAACAGGCTGTTCCTTAAGGCACTGCCTCCTAGAAAATTGACTACAATACCAAACATATTTCCAAGATATATATTAGCATAATGTTAAGCCAGGTCAACAATATGAGGAAGAAAGCTCATGGGGGGTTTTTACTGGGTTTGAGTCTCGCACGTCCATTTACGTCACTGATACTGGAGTCAAAAGGAAATTATAACGGAATTTCCCGTCTCAATTTTTAAAATGATTAAATATACCTAAATTAAAATGGAAGTCAACATTGTATCAAATTTATTCAGAAGCTTTTTCACGAAAGAGTAACAAGTATTCATCAACTGATATACTTTTTACTTTGAAATATTAGTGAGATATAAAACAGAAAAAAATATATGTTCGCGTACCTATATTTAAATTGTTATAGTTTCAAACGTTGATGGAACAGAGAACTTATTATAAGAAGAAGAGAGACAGAGCACATACCATATGAAGAAGAAAGACAGAATGAACATACCAAGATTAGAACAGTGCGTGATGATGACATCCCACTCAGCACTGTACTTCATCACCAAGTAGATAAGCTCAAGGACCAAGCGGGTGCAGGCAAATCCAACGTACACGCGTATTGGGCCTGGACGTTTCTGGAATAGAGTGAAGAAAAATAACAAGGTTGAAAGAAGGTATAAACAGATAATCCTAAATTACAATATAATTAAGGAGTTTTATGTTCCATCAGCATTGCAGCAACATGAGATGATGAGTACCAGACGCAAATACTTGATGAGTTTTGGATAAATATATAAAACACATTATGCGTCCCCATAAAATGTGTGGACTGCTAATTTTACTGGGATTACATCATTAGATCTTGGTGCTAATGGGACTACCTGGGAAGTACTTACCCCTTTTAAACAAAAAAATATATTCTTAAATCGATCCAGGCGAGATTTTCGATTAATCGGGGATTAGGGCAAGAGAGATTTAGAAACTCAAGACTATACATTCTGTGCTCATGGTTTTAAATGCAAAGCTGTGTCCATTAAAATCCTTGTCTAAAATGTTCCAAAGGATATTTCTGCGCTTGGTGTTTGTGTACGGCTACATGCATTGTATGTGCATCTAATATGTTCATTATATGATTGTAAAACACTAACGCCTGTTAGCGATACCAAACTTTGCAATTATAGAGAGCTAAATACACATCCTTGGACGGGCTTCGAATGTCAGACGCCATGATCCATACGCCACCGAGGCCGTATTAGCATCGGTTTTGACTCTCTCTTTGATTTAACCGTCCTGTGGGGACGGAGCGACATCTATCGAACAACTAGACAGCATTATCCAATCTAAAGAACAGTTTTTCAAACACTTAACTTTCGTATTAATACCGCAACCGGTCAAAATTATTATTGGATAATTTTAAAGCACTAACGCCGCGCACTATTGCCTAAATTAGTCGCGCTTACACTCGCAGTGAAGTTTGCTGATCGTTCTTATCTAATCTTTAACGTACTCGTAAACGTTGTAGTAATTGCTTGGATGGGTGACGGCTAATGGTATTTTCAACTGCATCAAAAGGTTCTGATCCAGGAACCGCGCGCTGACTAACTTTGACACTAGTTGTAGTAGTCCAAGCGGGGTCTTTCTAGCAGTCACCGTCCCATCCCAGTGGTAGGTTCAGATCGATCCAAACGAGCCTTTAGTATCTATGAAGAAAGCTTGCTTTAACTACCCTTACCTTATGCAGACCAACAAGGCAAGCTATATTGATGACCAGCCAAAATACATTAGCTATTACAACTACTGCCAGAAAGATTCCGATTTGAGCCAACATCGGCTGATCTATTTCATCATCTGGTAAGCCAGTGGTCGTGTTTGGCAAGTCGGTTGAGGTAGGTTCGTCGTCATCGAAGTGGTAGAAGCCATGGGTGGTCAGGCCGAAGTAAGTAGTGAAGGCTACGATGTACCAAGTGTGGACTACGTTGGTGCACTGCGGATTGAAAAAAAATGTTTACATGTTTTTGTATTGTAGTAGGTGGTATGCTTGGAAGAGGCTGTCGCTCGTCCCTGTCACCACGTGGGTGCGTGAAAATCCCGTAGACCTCCAAAGTGGGGCGAATAGAGGTTGCTCTAGCATTCGCCATTTCGAATCGGCGGTAGGTAAACCTCCTCGTTTAATTGAGACAATAGATTATAACAAAACCGATACGCGTTTATACTTTAAGAAAATGAATACTATAATATTAATTAATATTATAATGGTATATTTAATCACACATGCCTTTTCAGTCAATAATAACTGAATGTAAATGTATCATTATATTTAGTTATAAGAAATCCGCTGAAAAATGAACGAATGATATAACAAGTACCTACAGTTTTATATAGCTTTATCTTTGTGTCGTTTGTTGAGTTAAAAACGTATAGGCCTTTAGATGGCTTCGTATGAGAGTGTGAAACGGGACGTTAAATTGCACGGTTCTGTATTATTTTATGAGCGACAGAACAGTGCACACAGCATCGAGGCCTTAGACATATTTTCAGCAGAATTGTCACTAAAGATCGATTAGATGTGATAACATATCATACCTATATATATTATTACACCATAATGTTAGTTATATTATCAAGTTTTATCAAAATCTGTCTCCTCAAACTGAAAAACAGGCAAACATTGTGAAAAAATATGTTTTGTCTTCCATATCGATAAACTATATCAATAACTATAACTATAGTATATTATGCAACTAGTGAATAAAGGTCCGATTTAAAGCGAGGTCCATAGATGAATCACGAGTAAGTGAAGGATTCTAACGACTGAATCACGACCGCTGGGAGTAATTCGTGATTATTGAATCACGAGCGTAGCGAGTTATTCAAGTGTTAGAATCCTGAGCCATGCGAGTGATTCATGGCCCTCGATATAAATCCGTTTTATTCAAGAGTTGCATACCATATTTTATACCATGACTACGAGAAAAATAAATAATATAAGCGAAAATAGACATTTAATGAAAAAAAGGAAGGTTAAAATAATTAAAATGCACATTAAAATTGGAACAATTACTAAACATAAGAGTAATTTATATATTTTTTTTCTATAATCGCAGCAAAGAACACAATACAGTTTTTTTTCTAATGCTCAACTCCTTGTCTCAAATATCGACCAATCAAATCTACAGGAGTTACTTGCACAAAGAGTTTGTATGTCGATTATTCTTTGCGTAGGAAGATGTATAAGCATTGAGATGGAGGTCGAATATATTGGTGTGTTCTAAATTCAAACACCAAATCAGTGATTAAAAGGCCTTTTTATTCACTGTTTTCTGTGAATAAAATAAGCTTTTAGAGTGGGAATGGTATAAATTATATTTTTAAATAATAACTGTATCAACGTACACATAATTTTCAAAAAATATTTAATGTACAGTTTTGCTCATTTACACTTTTATTATTTATGTATAGTTTGTGGTGGTTGTGGGAAATAATATCTCAAACTGTATTAAAGATTGTTGAATAAAAAACAAATACTATAAATAAGAAAAAGTCTTTGATAATTTACAAAATTATTTAATTCAGGAGGCTTACTTTCCACGATTAGTGTTACATATTGTCGGACTATATTTTTTTCAATGTAATTTTGATACGTAACACCATAGGTTTTTTTTTAAATATGGTAAACCAATATGGCCGTTCACAGTTGCCATTGGTTTCCTGCCGTAAACATCGTTGCATCTTTGACAACATCCGTGAAACAACGACGAGATGACAAGGAACGTTGGAAAACAACCTTGTGAACAAGGGCGATATCTCATAAAGTATTTGACATCGGCGAGCTCGTCGACGAACGCAACGAGGAATCATTAAAGAATCGCAGGGCTGGACAAATTATATCCTACGTCACCTAGGCTTAGGCGACATAAACGTTATTGATATATATGTCCTAATGTCTAGGATTTTAGTAAATAACTTAGAGTGGTTTTCGTAAAACCGAAAAACAAAACCAACACCCTTCTTTGGACAGTTATCGATAAAAACTGTTGTTTCGAATAAAAGCTGCTGAGGTATATAAAAGATAGCATAAAATCAAGTTTCTTAATTGAGTAATTATATTATTGTATTATATTGTATATTATTAAAGTGCTAGCAGCAGAGCATCATGGTGATCTTAACCGATCATCAAGTTAGCAACGCTTGCTGCGGTCAGGAGTTGGATGGGGGTGTGCTAATTGCATCATTCAACTGAGCGCTTCCGTGATTCGGAGTACACGTTAAGCCGTCGGTCCTTGTTATTTGTCTAAGGACAACAGTCGTAAGGCTATGCCTTCGAGCGCCCTGAAATCTTCAACATGGGTTGGCCACTAGCCACCAAGCCGCCCTGGGACCACGTGGTGGATTATGACCCAACTCCTATCTGTGAGAGGAAGGCTCGAGTCTTCGGAATAGGAACATCACGGGCTGATCGTATTTTTGTATTAATTTATTGTACTGTATATAAGGTATTGTAAATCAACTATTATGCCCTTACAATAAATTTAGCAACACTTATATACATATTATACTCATTTTATATATGCTTACAAATTTTATATTTTTGGAACGAAGTTCCTTATCGCGCGTTGTGAAAGGGGGCTAGACGGAAAAAATTCTTACGAAAAGTTGTCACGACACTTTTTGCTATAGTAAGCTGTCTGTCTGTCTCTTTCTCTCTTATAGAAAGCAAGTGCGGCGTCGCATGTTTCTCTGTCTGTCTCTCTCTCTCTCTCTTATAGAAAGCAAGCCAGATGTTGTAATCGTAGCAAGTGGCGCCATTTAGTTCCGTAAATTTATACTAGATGGCGACTCAGGTAAAGTTAGCTCGCGGAGGCATTTCATTCACTGGATGTAATATGTAATTTTGAGAAATATATATTTTATAACACTTTCCATACGCAGAAAGGAGTTTTATTGAAGTAACCCTATACGCGCGATTATCGGAACTTATTATTGGAATATTTACCATGGTTTTGTATTTTTAGCATTATTTTTTCTGATGAGGAACTTCGTTCCATCCGGGTGTCCCTTGTCACCTCTCAAGTTTTTTTTTCAAAAAGAGTTTTATTAGGTTTACATAAAACATTACTAGCGAATATGTTACTCACCAATTTCAAATATCCCATAAAGAAGCAGGCGAACCTCAAAGGTATGCAGAAGCAACATTTTCTGAAGAGAGGCTGACTAGGGACTGACTCTCTGGAAATTCTATAACAAAAGAAGTGAAGCATAGTTATTGGCGTATCATCGAGGCATTAAGCAAATAAGTTGCATGTATGTCACTATACAACATGGAGGTCAGGCAGCCACGATCGCAGGGTGGTACCCTTATGAAATCCATAGTCCCAGTGGCAATAATCAGCTCTTCAACTTTAACACGTAGTGTTAGTTCAAAAATACCTATTATCAACAAGGTACCGATGCATCGGTGCGCAAGGTACCGACTTCAACAAGTTATTTTACACTTTTTAGTGTTGAAGTCGGTTCCGTTTTTTGGTAAAATAATTGTTACCATTTTTTGTTTGAATTGAAATTGGAACCATTTTTGGTAAAATTTTGTTTTTCACCATTTTTAGAGACCCTTGCTACTTACGGAGCCGATTGTCATTCACTGTCAATGATGATATCAAAACAGGCGAAACAATTTTCAGTTATTGGAGTGTAACTCAACTGCATGACCGAATTTGATGAACACCTCGGAAGTGTAAGAATCATCGAAATCGGTCCATAAACAACGAAGTTATCCGCAAACCCACAAAAAATATCCTTTTTTTAAAGTCTAACTAAAAAAACTGGTTATATATTAAAAAAAACCTGTATAAGGTCACATGTATAATGTTGTCAAATAAGTACAGTTTGAAAAATTTAATGCCGACTTCCATTCTATTCAGTTATTGGAGTGTATCTCAAAAACTACTAGACCGAATTGGATGAAATTGAAATGGACACACGGGGAGCACCAGTTATCACATAAAAAAGAATTTTGAGAATCGGTTCACCTAATCGAAAGTTATGAGGTAGCAAACATGAAAAAAAACAGTCGAATTGAGTACCTCCTCCTTTTTTTGGAAGTCGGTAGAAATTTAAGTTCAATTTACTAACAGCTAGTCTTAATTTAAAATCTCTAAATCTTTAAATTAATTTAATGTCTTTTAGCACCCCCTGCCCCACCGTTACCGAGGCCGATACCGTAACCAGGAATAAAGGGGCTGCCGGGGACTGGGGGCCTGGTTCCATTTGTACCGTTCATGGATGGTTTTGCCAATACTCGCCACGCTTGGCAATCGGGTTGGGGAGCGTAGTTTTGGACAGTATTGTGCTCAGAAGGTGCTGCTGCCCACCTCCTGGTTTATTATCCCTCAGCCGGCTTCTACGGCACCCACGGGAAGAATTGGCGGGTACTATTATAAGCCGGCACCCCACGGCTTTTAAATTATTAATGAATGACTATACATTGTCATTTTGTACTATAAACTCTTTGATAACAAGTTTGACTTCATACTGAGTATACCGGATCATCTTAGGGGTTTGGCGGACTAGGTAGAAGCCAATTAATCAACCCAGATCCTGTTCAGAGCGTCGAGATTCTCATATAATTTTCTAAACTGTGACAGTGCGTCATGCATCGACATAGTTTTACGAACAGCCATAGTCAACCGAGAGAAAGGCTTTCTCTCGTATCGATGCCTCGTTTTCATTTTAATTCCAATTACTTTCAAAACCAATGTTTTAAAAGTAGCAACAACCATACGTTTACTTTATCAATATATCATTTTCTTTTTGCTAAAAATGAAACCGACTTCAACATTAAAAATGGTGAATAATTATTATAATTTATATATATATATATATATATATATATATATATATATATATATATATATATATATATATATATATATATATATATATATATATATATATATATATATTATATTATTAAAATTACTAATATAATAAATTAATATAATTTAAAAGTACCTATTTTTAGTGATCTTGCTATTTATGAGACACACCTTCAATGATGATATCATCAAGATAGGCGAAACACTTTTTAATTATAGGAGTATACTCAAAAACTGCCTGATTGAATCTTTTGAAATTTAAATGGAACCTCAGAAGTATACTCTATGAAACAAAAAATAAACATCAAAATCGGGTCATAGAAGAAGAAGTTATCCGCGAACACGCACAAAATATATATAACATATATATACGGTCGAATTAAGAAAAACCTCCTTCTTTTTCGAAGTCGGCTACATATCAATCTTGTAACCCCTTTGTCACGTCATAACTTGAAAACGACTTAACTGATTTCATCTGTCTTTTTTGTTAATTTTTTTAATATTTTGCAGAAGGTTCTTACGGGAAAAAATTAAGAAAGTCTCACAAAAAATTAAAGAAAACTTAACGACTATATCAACACTACAACCCGGGTGAAAACTCGGGGCGCAATTACACTAATTTAATAAAGTGGAAAGATTTGTATGTTTGTTTGAATAGAATAGGCTCCGAAACTGCTGGACCGATTTGAACAATTCTTTCAACATTACCGCTGATGAACATAGGCTTTATAATATATTCAAAAAGCTATGGATCCGTATAACTTCAATGATGTAACCCAAGATGTGAAACAAATACAAAAAAATCCTCATATCGCGTACTCTATTGACAGTAGAGCAAAGTGATGTACTAAATTTTTACAGAGGACATTAATATCTACAAAAACTTTCACAATACCATTATGTCTAATTATAACAGATATGCCACAATAACTACTTTTCCACGATAAAGTAAGCAATAGTAACGCCGGTACAAACTAGGCCACATTATTTGTACATTGGTATTAATCCTTATCTACTCTTATAATAAACTCTTTCTATCTAATCTTTGAATCGTGTAAGCCTTTATTTAAAACTTAATATACTACCTCTTCCATGTATACGAACGTACGAACTTGCTAGCTTTGCAAAGGCTAACCCTGAATTCTTCAAAATGGCTTCTGATATTTACCCCAGAAATACGAGGAATCCGAACAGACTGGTCAATGATATAATTCTTAGGACTGCACTTTATCAAAAGCATTGCCATGCAATGAGTATTAAAGTTTTTAATGCTCTCCCAGAGCTTAGTTTTAAACCTTTCAGAAAGGAATTGTTATGTTGGTTACATAATAAAAACTCCTTACGTGATTTTTCTAAATAAAATGTAACTTTAATTATTCGTTTTTATGACTTAATTTGTATTTGATTTTTTTTATACATTAAAATTGTATTTTGGTTATTAGTAAATGGTAGGTAATCCGAGTAGCTTTAACTCAACGACTAAGACTATTTGTATTGTATGCATGCTCAATATACCATTTAATCTATGTCACACAGTGAGTACCCTAGATGCGGTAGATTGTACAGGAAACCACGTAAATATTTTTGTAACACTCTTATAACCTACGATCTGTGACAATAAACATTTCAATAATAAAGAGGAAACATTTGAATATTTGTTTGTAATGGATAAGCGCAAAAACGACTGAACTAATTCAAAATTTTTTTTACTAGTAGAAAGCTACACTATATTTAAGTACAAATTATTGATTCTACATCATCATCATCCATCACCACGAGGGTGAATCCGCGGAGTCCAGCTAGTATAAAATAAAAATAAATCATCACACGCTACTCAATAGGATTTCCTGTCGCTGAATACACACATTAAGAGGATTGCATAGCTAGTACTTTCCATACTAAAAGAAAAAAAACTCTTTTCTACCTCTTAAAATTGTCCGATTTCAGTGTTTTTTTTTTCATGTAAACATCACATTGTTTACTATGCCCGTACATTTTGATTTTATCAGTTTTTTCAAGTTCAAAAAAAGGTAATTTATAGTGCTTTAAAATACTGAAAAAACTAAACGTACGGGCATAGTAAACAATGTGATGATTACATGAAAAAAAAATTACTTAAATCGGACAATGTTAAGAGGTAGAAAAGAGTTTTTTCTTTTAGTATGGAAAGTACTAGCTATGCAATCCTCATAACAAATCACAAACATCCAAGGCCCGTCTATAAACAATTCTGCTCATCAAGCAAATATTGTCCCGGTAAGTGATCGAACCTAGGACCCCCGGGTCACTACCAGCTATAAACTAACGGGTCAAAATACAAACACTTTTTCAAATAGAACATAAACTTCTACAAATGAGACAGGTAAAGTCAAAATTGTTAGTTAAACTTGTGTACTTACGTGTCATAAGGCACTTTACTTTTCTCCGCCATTGTATGGTATACAAAAATCACAAGAAGAAATTTTATGCACCGTGTGCGCGAACCTACTCGGCTTAAGTGAGTCAGGCTTACTGCGCAGGTATATGTTGGAAGACCGGCTATTATACTGGAATATACTACTGGTACTACATATCGTATAGTACTGGTGTATTCCTTCAACTTTGCAATACAGACTCGTCGAAACAAGGAAAAGACGTCAAGAAAATATACTACCCATACATTTATCTGTAGTCCTGCTCGCAAAGTTCTGTAGGACCTAT
Source organism: Selenia dentaria (assembly GCA_917880725.1). Taxonomy (NCBI): domain Eukaryota; kingdom Metazoa; phylum Arthropoda; class Insecta; order Lepidoptera; family Geometridae; genus Selenia; species Selenia dentaria. Next base: position 4,741,511 of record OU862885.1, on the reverse strand, counting down.
TCTTTGAAGCTATATCGATGACTATCTGCTCTCCGCAGTTACACCCGCGCGGTAATGGATGATGATGATGAATTGTATATAGCCTATGTTACTCAAGTTGAATGTAGCTTTCCAATGGTAAAAGAATTTTTGAAAGCGGCACAGTGGTTTTAAAGCCAATTTCGTTAAAAAACATACTTACATACAAATCTTTCCTTTTTACAAAATTAGTAAGTATAGAAGTATAGAAATATAGATTTAAAAAATCTAGATAAATGTTGTATGATAGTAGTAAGACATGGAATTTGAAATTCAAAAAGAATCACTCAAGTTATACATTTACGGTTTTTTTTTAATTAACTTAGTTTTTTATTATTGCTTTCTATTTAAGACGCGGTCCAACACCAATTTTAAAATAATTTACGACGCTTTACGTAAGGTTGAAAATCGCTTGTTATATTTGGATGATGTAATGCGAAAATGCATTAATTTTGTACGTTTTATTTACTATTTTGGATATATACCAACACAATTGAAAAACTGCTGGTTACTATTTTAGTACTAGATATATGTTGGCTGTGTATTACCTAAAAATATAGTGTTATCGCTGAAAGTTCTGAGAGTTTGAACGTGAAAGTTTATTTTTGTGGACCTATTTAGGATTTTTTTCTGCAGAGAGCGAGTAATATTTATGAAATCTGTTCGCTTATTACTCTTTTCCAGTTCCTTTTCTCACCTAAGTATTTTTTTCATACAATATTATATATCTGTTTCGTTACACTAGATGTTTAAAGATTCTGCTTTTTACTATTATCAGGATACGAGCGCGCCTTAACAAGCTATCATTCGACTCTCATGTGATGAAGTCGATGATGAGACACGCTCTTTGATGTTACCTATTCACTTGAAGACTGAGATTCTCAATTTGTATCTCTAGCGAAACATACGCCATAACTAGTGAACCGATTTTGATAAAACTTGGTACAGAGACAGCCTCTAGTCCAGAAACACATGGAATATTAATTTATACTACTAGCAAAACCCCGTCATTTTACCCGCGAGGTGATGTATGATAATGATGATGAAAAGTGTATTATGTATTATTCCAGAGCCTAAAATACCTACATACCAAACTTCATCAACATCTGTTTAGCCGTTCTGGCATGATTAAGTAACACACAGCCATTCAAACTTTCGCATAATAATATATTATGATTAAGTGTGATTAGTGTGTCTATAAATATGTCTGTAATATACAGACGGGTCTTGAAAGAGTTCCTAAGGTAGTTTCTACGGATTCTTAAAAACATATTATTAATACTATAAAGAAATAATAAATATCGAGCAAAAACCTTCCGAAATGCTTCCGCAAAAGATTGCTTACGTCCGTATACCTTGACTCGATACTTCCGTGTATCCAAATTAACTTTTTTTTTTTTTTTTTTTTTTTTTTTATTTTTTTTTTTTTTTTTATTTTTTTTTTTTTTTTTAGAACGGACTAATGCTGTTTGCCTCTACCGGCATTTACAGCGTCACCGGACGGTTGGCGAGCGCAGATGAACTTTGACTTCGAGGATTTTATACATCACACTTTTTCAGTGTCAGAAGTGGCCGTCAGAGGTAATAAATCATAAAACAACGGATAATACTCACAACCCTTTGCATTGGTAGGACCTTTGCCAGTTATTAAACTGTGAAGCAGAGGCCGTAGCACAAACAAATTGCGAAAAAGTATTCGTAACGCAAACGTCAACGCGTCACGCTTCGGAGTACACACTATGAGTTATCTGTGTCACTGTTGATAAAAAACAGTGTTTTTTAATCTATGGTCCGCGGACCACTCTGGTCGTCCCTGACAGCACCCGAAGGGGTCCGCGACGCCATACAAATCGTAAGATAGATTCTGAAGAATCTTGAAGATTTTTGGAGCCAAATGACAGTTTGTTTCACAAAGATTCGAAAAATACTGATACTGAGAAGTGCAGAGACAGAAGAAGTTACTAAAGAGTATGCAGTCAGAAAACCCCATTAAAATAATATACATACTTATCTCTGTAGGTGCCTAATGAACATTTTCGTCAAATATTTAAATACTGTTGGTTTAACAATTTTACTTGTTAGATATGACAATCATTCATCTACCAAGTTCCAAAAAGGAGGACGTACTCAACTCGATTGTATTTTTTTTTATGTTTGTGATCTCATAACTTTCGATTGGGTGAACCGATTCTCAAAATTTTTTTTTGTTTGCTGGTGCTTCCGGTATGGTCCCATTAAAATTTCATCAAATTCGGTGCAGTACTTTTTGAGTTACACTCCAATAACTGAATAGAATGGAAGTCGGTGTAATTTTTTTCAAATTGTACTTGTTCATTTACACTTATAGTTTATTACCACAAAATAGGTAGTCGGTGGTCTATGGCATTATCTGTTAAAAGTTAAGAACCACTGTTCTAGATACATGACACTTTGTACTGTTTCACGCGAACGATACGTAATTATTCGTACTAGGTCCGCTGTAGTGTGCAAACAATTGTATTTCGTTAAAAGGCAATGTTTCCAGCGAAACTGCAGGGCAAGAGATTGTAAATCTTATATCTCTGGGTGACACAGTGAATGTAAAGCTGTGTAATACTATTTTAAACTAACATCAGGTGAGTGGCTTGTCTTCATCATCATCATCAGCCTGTATCAGTCCACTGCTGGACATATGCCTCTCCAATTGCACGCCACTTAGGTCTATCTTGGGCTTCTCGCATCCAGTTTTTGCCAGCCGTCTTGCGCAGATCGTCACTCCACCGTGCCTCAGGACGTCCTACACTACGTTTGCCGAGACGCGGTCTCCACGCGGCTTGTCCTATCAATGATTAACATAAAAAACACTCATACACCTACCATAATTTAATTGAATGGCTCCAAGTTGTGGAAGACATTGCCACAATTATACATCACTAGCTGCTCTCCGCGGTTTCACCTGCGTAATGACAGATGATGATGATAATGAATCTTATATAGCCTGTATTACTCAGGGTGAATGTAGCTTTCCAATAGTGAAATAATTTTTGAAATCGGTCCAGTATTTTTCGAGCCAATTCATTACAAACATACATACAAATATTTCCTCTTATATATAATAATAGTATAGATACAGACTAACACGCAAGCCCCACGAGCATACAATTTTGCACATAATATTAATATTTGCCCTTGATAGAAATTTAGTCTTGGTCTTCTCTCTTTGAAGGCAGGGTCATTACCAACCAAGCAAAAAGGGTCGTCAAAAGGTCATGACCAGTACATCTACATTTCACTGGTTTAGTTTTTGGGCTCATGTGATAAGGGCGAGCCTATTGCCACCGTAAACCCATAGACGTCTTTTACGACATCTGTGTGGGAAGATATGAGACTATCCAATTCTTAATGGCCACCTTATAGACAAGGACAGCGTTATAAACTTGAAGCGAGATAGATACAGCGTACGCTTGTAAAATAAAAACATGTTTAAAAGCCAAACTAAGCAATTAATCAAAATAACAAATAGATATAATATCTTACGAAAAATGTGTGCGAAACGAGGTTTTAAGCAAGTTTTTTTACGAGAAATATTCTTATTTATATGTTTTAAACTGACATGGTCATTATTGCAAGAATTACCTTTTGTAGCAGGATATTTTGACCTTGACTTTGACTTTGTTCTCTGTTTCTAAAGTTCATACTTGCATTCTTAATAGTTGTTTTATATACTTTTTTGAATTTTATATTTGTTCATATCTGTATAAGAAAACAATATTCAAAAATACATTAAAATTTAAATTCCTTATCCACATTTAATGAAATGGAATATATTTGTTTATATGTGCAGCGTTCCGGAAACTTCGCGAAGTCTTCTCGGCAAAAATACCCCAGTGCCACAAGACAAGAGCCTTCGACCAATGTGTGTTACCAGTGATGACATATGGCACTGAAACGTGGTATCTTACTATGGGCGGCATAAGCAAGCTCAAAGTCGCACAACGAGCTATGGAGAGGGCTATGCTCGGGGTTTATCTACGTGATCGAATCAGAAATGAGGAGATCCGTAGAAGAAAGAAAGTCACCGACATAGCCCAGAAGATTAACCACTTAAAGTGGCAGTGGGCAGGGCACATAGCACGCAGAACAGATGGCCGATGGGGCCGGAAGGTTCTGGATTGGAGAACACGGACCGGCAAGCGCACACCACCACCACCGTGTCTGTCCACCGACACGAAGGACAGACGACCTGATAAAGGTCGCAGGACGACGTTGGATGCAGGCCGCTTCTAACCGGTCCTTTTGGAAAATTATTCAGAGGCATATGTTCAGCAGTGGACGTCCTACGGCTGAGGTGACCAATCGATGATGATGATGATGATGATTTGCAAAAATAACTCAATCAGACATTTAAATTTGATTTTCTTGACAAGTAAATAATCAAAAGGTGGTAGTTCTGAGGGGCAAAAATTCAAAAAGGCATTAATTGCCGTAATTTTAAATGTTTAGTCCAGCGGCTTAGGCTTTGCGTCGACGAACTATTCTATATTTCTTCACAGCTAATCACTATGATGTCACATATCTTAGGAAATATCTTGGCGCATTTATTAACGTGTGTACCTATCACACGCCGCCCGCACCTCTCTATCGTTCCCTTTGTCGTCTTATCCCCACTCTCCTGTACCGCGCAGGCGAGGACTAAGATAAACGGCCAACTTATAGTCAGTCAGGACAATATACATTACTATTGTATATATATATATATATATATATATATACATACGGGGCAAGTCATTTATTTGTGCATGATATTCTTATGATTATAATAATTCTAAAAGCACACGTACATATAAAACGCACACTTACACGAATACAAACACATACAACACGCACACTCACACACATGTTACCAATTTGAACAATTAAATACTGCATGTAATTTTTCGATAATAGGTATCATATATTTACATTACTTTAGAAGCGCTCATAGCAGAGCTTGACTTAGCGATCTTAACTGATCAACAAGTTAAGCAACATTTGCTGCGGTCAGGACTTGGATGGGTGTGTGCTAGTGGCATTATTCAATTGAGCGCTTCCGTGCTTCGGAGTGCACGTTAAGCCGTCGGTCCCGGTTGTTTGTCTTAGGACAACAGTCGTTAGGCTATGTCGAAGGCCTTCAGGCGGCCTGAAAACATCGACATGGGTTGGCCACTAACCTGTCCACCAATCCGCACTGGGCCCGTGTGGTTATTATGGCCCAACTCCTCTTCCTGAGAGGAAGGCTCGAGTCCCAGCAGTGGGAACAAAATGGGCTGATTATGATATTAACATAAAATAGGCTACCTACTATAAGACATACATCATCATCATCATCATCATCTCAGCCGTAGGACGTCCACTGCTGAACATAGGCCTCCCCCATGATTTTCCAAAAGGACCGGTTGGAAGCGGCCTGCATCCAACGTCGTCCTGCGACCTTCCTTAGGTCGTCTGTCCACCGTGTCGGTGGACGACCTACGCTGCGCTTGCCGGTCCGTGGTCTCCACTCCAGAACCTTTCGGCCCCATCGGCCATCTGTTCTGCGTGCTTAAGATAAGATACATATATGAACTTAATTAGTTAAGGGTTGTGGAATTTGTTAATAAACAAATAAATAAAAATAAAATAAATAGGTTGATACTGCATTCCATAGGCTAGAGGGGCAAATTCGTGCATAAGTTACTTAGTATACCAATAAAATAATTTTGTAATAGATATTTATGTATTTATTGAAGGACGTCTTATAAATATGCGTACGTAGGTATATTTTAATGTGATTCCCAGGGTCCAGGCCCATTGCAGTCGGAGGTACAGTGAACCGGTTTTGTAGCCTTCTGAGTCGTTTTTTCACATAATGTAAGGACTTTAGTGTTTAAGTTCCCGACGTTATAAAAAAAGTTTATAGTGTTCCCCGCTCGCTGTTTTTCTGACCTGCGAGTTTGTCCGCTTGGAATAAGCTTACAGAGGGAAACCAGCAGTTTTAATTAATAAAGAAATGCCTCACACTACTACGAGTACAATATGGAATCAGCTGCCATTTGAGGTGTTTCCGAACAGATACGACTTGGAGGTCTTCAAGAAAAGAGCCTATTCCTTCCTCAAGGCCGACAACGCATCCTCGAGACCTCTGGTATTGTGGGTGTCCGTGGGCGACGGTGATCACTTACCATCAGGTGAGCCGCTTGCTGGTTTGCCAACCTATACCATAAATAATCCGATATTACCTATATAGAAAACAAAGATGCTTGGAATACTCCACTTCTGATAAATTTTCATCTGCCGCCCAATAAAATGTAATGATAGTAGTACCTAAGTAGAAACATTGTAAAAATCTATATGAAAAGAATAGCCCCGAGTTTCTTGCCGCTTCTCCTCGGTAGACTATATATATTTTGGAACACGGCGGTATAGTCTGTAAAGTAGGTACATTATAATGAATAATTGATGTTTATAAGTGCGTTGATAACTAAATTTTATAAATGATTTTAACTTTGACTTTGACTTTGACTCTGACTCCCCGAATAGAAATAAAAATAACATGTGCGTTAGTTGCGACCAGGTATAATCTATGTTCGTCCAATGTCTGCGTTTTACTGGAACAAATATAATTTTAACCATTTTGATCATGATTACCAGCACCTGTGGTTAGGTTAGGTTAGAGGGGGACCACGGGCGTCCAGACTCGGGGGAGTTTGGTGTTTATTTGCTTGCTCCTCAGCGCGTCAAAAAATAGGTAAGATAAGAAATGAATGAGAAATAAATTATTATATTGTATAACAAAGTTATCGTATCGTTTATGTATTCAGTGCAAACTATGAGTTATCTGTGCCACAATTGTACTAGATAAATGTCAGTTTGTACTAAATACGTTAACGATGCGATTACGTTACACTTACACAGATTTACGTGCTCGGCCCACAGATTACATCCTAGTACGGTAGGAAGTGTGGCCTCATCGAATAATCTTTTTATAGCGATGACAAATTATTAAAAGTTTACAAGTGTGACATGTATTTTACCCTAGAAAGATAACCTACGCTTCAGAGGCGCCCGCACGAATTAAATAGTACTATATCTTTTAATACGAAACCCGTGTATATCTGTGCTTCTCAGCCAACTCAGTCGTCGGTCAACCGCGTCGAGGGCCAGCTGTTTTTGTGCGGTAAGTATTATTGTTTTGGAGTTATGACGAGTTGAACGAGTTGATGCGCTCCTGAGGCGTATGGTTATCTTCAAGATCGACGTATGTATGACTGTCTAAAAAAAAATTTATAAGGTACTGATTAGCTTTCCTAGACTTTATACTTATATTTGGCTTATACTATACATATTAATAGTAAAATACAATATTTTATGATAGTTAAGCGATATTCGTGATTTTTGTTAGTTTTTTAGAGGTCTACTCATTTGGATTCAATTATTTATAATAAACAAATGTACAATATTTTTCGTTTATAAAAATGTGTAACCTATAATACCATTTAAATTGTAAAATCAAATCACACAAATCTTGCTAAATAATTTAAATATAAGCATTTGAATACCGTGGCGCCTCCGAAGCGCATGGTTATCTTTTATGTAAAATAGAATATGGTTATCTTTCTAGGGTTAAGCATTAGCAAAAATTTATTATAGAATCATTATGCTAATTATTATTCACAATGTTTATTTTGCTATGGTATAACTATTCCTTTTGCTTATCCTTTTGCGAAAACTTTAAATAGATTTAAACTGTAGGTATACCGCTGAATGCTATGGAACAACTCTCATAAATTAATCTGTAGTGTGCCTAATAGTGTAAAATAAAATAAAAGATACTATTATATCGTGATATAGTTTTGTTTTTTATTATATTGAAATAATGATCAAAAATGTTAATATGCCTATGTATTTTATTTAATGTTTCTTTAGCGTATAAATTGACAACTGTATAAACAATTATGATAATGATAAAAACAACAACTTTTAAAACTCCTTTAAATCTGTCTTTCAGAGTTCATATCATACCTCAATATTTAAGCAGAACAAAATGAACTGATGTACATATGTAATGATGATTACATGGAATGATACAGTTTGATATTTATAAGTAATATTATATTTATGGGAATTTATTGACAACGACCGTACATTTGTATTTTCGCCAAGGAGCTGGGCGTAACTTTGACTTGGGACTATCACATCAAAAAGCCGTATTTCTATTGTTGCATCACCCTTTAAAAGCAGTTCGTTCATTGGCCTTAAAACTGTACCAAAACTAACCTTCTCTTGTTATTAATTCATTAATAATAACCCCGTTTTCAAACTGTGTTTGCCCCATATTGCTAATGTGCGAGTATATCATTTAACTAACACCAAATGGTGGCACTTGCCTAATAACAAAATCGAATTTATAGTCTAATCCGGATTCCGGAGTTTAATCAGCCAGAATAACCAGCTGTAGAGTAATCGTTGATCTAATTAGTAGGCTCACGAGTTCAAGGTCTGTTTGTATTTGCAGTCTCTTCTAAGTTAATGATATCCTGGTACCTGCACCAACTTTGACATAATAATGTATCAGGGGTTATGAGGGTCGGCTGGTCATTATGGTCACTTTCTATTTCATTGTTTTTTTAGTAAAATTGTCACCGTCTCATCATCATCATCATTATTAACCGGAAAACGTCGACTGCTGAACAAACGCCTGCCCATAGAACGCCACTTGGAACGGCTACTTGCTTCGTGCATCCAGCTATTCCCCGCGGTTTTGACGAGGTCGTCGGTCCACCTAGTCATTGTCACCGTCTATTATAGCATATACCTCTCTTTGTTCTTACATTTTCTGACAGCCCCGCTGTAATGGGTGTCCAGCCGTTGGATCCATCCGTACTTCGGGCTTGAACTTTTGGTAAAGGTACCATAATGATGAAATATACAACATGGTCGTAGGGCACTTTATAGTGGTAGCCTGCTGTGCGATTCTCTAAGAAATTCTACATCGTTGCAGTCGTTCATGAACTCAACGAGCTCTGTCAAACTTTAGGTCGGTCTTTGGCGTGATAAAATCGTTGCAGTAAAAGATGTCATTTAAGATGTGAATATCAGATAAAAGATAGTAATAGTGAAATCTACATCTAGTCGATGGTTTAATGGTTTAGTCAGAGATGCAACGATATTTTTAGCGAATCGTTATGCGGGCTAGCTACCCCCCTTAACATGATATATTATGTCCTTATATAATATGAAATTGGCGTTTTGTCGAAATAGCCACTTTGATCTCAAATATCAGACGTTTGGCTAGAAATATTAAATTCAAATTGTTTCGAATTTAATGTATAAATTACTTACACGTTATTTGTTTTAATTTGACATAGGTCTGTTCACAATATGACTTGAAACTTTGAAAACTTAAAATATCGCATCCGTGGCACCAACGCTACAGAATCAGCTTGAATGATTACTGATGTGTATGGGGAAGCTATTGTAAAAATAATCACAGAAGGTTTTTATTTCCATCCAACGTTTTCGTTCTGGAAATTTTGGCCTAGTTAACAAACCTCTTGGACTACCGGAGGCTCTAGTTTACAACGACGAATTTAAGGTGATCGTTGAAGCAGATCCTCGCAAACCATGGCAGTCAGTAGGCATCGCTGTGAGTGACAAAAATATTTTAATTCACTTGAACAAAATTGGAAAAAAGAAAAAGCTCGAGAAATAGGTATCGCATGAATTGAGTGAAGCAGACCAACAAACACAGATTGAGTCACATTGCTCAACCGTCAGAATAACAAGGAAATTTTGAATCGTAATGTTACTTGTGATGGAAAATGGATCCTGTACGGCAATCAGAAACGCTCATCACAGTAGTTAAGTATGTCTCATCCAGGAGAACCCGCTAAACCCTGCCCTGCTGGAAAGTTGATTTAGAAAAAGTTACTGGTGAGTTTTTGGTGGACCAGTGCTGGTGTCATTCAGATTCTTAAACTCTGGTCAGACGATGACGGCAGATCGGTATTGTCAACAATTGCAATCAATGATCGAAAAGCTCACTATTCAACAGCTGCAATCTAGAATGGTCAAATAATCTAGCCTACTGCTGCTTCAGGACAACGCTAGACCTCACACTGCAAGACAGACGTCGCTAAACTAGACGAGCTGCGATTGGAATGTCTTACTCCCCAGACCTTTCTCCAATAGATTACCACTTTTTTAGCAATCTGGTTAATAACCAAGAAAAAATCCGATAGAGCTGTCCAAACCGCCTTCAAAGATTTTGTTGATTCTCACTCTCACGATTTTTTCAGCAATGTGATTAATGAACTACCTACAAGATGGCGATAATGCATATATAATAATAATACTTCGATTAAATGTACTTTTTTCGTTTTATTTTTTCAATTTATAACGCCAAATTCATATGTAAAGACATAATATATAACAAGAAGCAACCAAAGATGATTTCCGCTACGATTGTAATATAACGCGCTATTAAAGTAAGCAATAAAGAAACGTTATAGAAAATAATTATTATATATCGTCATAAGATCAAATAACTCGAAAACTTTGTGAACTTACACAATAGACTGGAAATGACAGTTTCTTAACAACCTAAGCATGTCTTAACTAGGGGACCTAGATTGAATAAATAGCTCGTAAATTCTTCTCTTCCCTTTATCAAGAGTAAAGTTTGTAAGAAATGCTATTATTGAAACTTCTATTTTACTCTCAACCGCTTAACGTCAGCTTTTTGTCGTTTTATCTTTGTCAAAACGATAATCAATGAGGATTACTTAGCAAAGGTGCGCCTTAGTGGGGTAGCACCATCGCAATGCCCAACATCTTATTTCAAAGTAATAAGTAATTGAAATAATTATTACTTTTGCGCTTCGCGGTTACACCCGCATGATTATGGATGATGATTATGATGAAGCAGGCGTTAGTGCTTTAAAAAAGTAATATCAATATAGCCTATCTCAGATAATGTAGCATTCTAATGGTGAAATCATTTTTAAAATCGGTTGAGTAGTTATTGAGTTTATTAGTTACAAAAGTACAAATCTTTTCTCTTTATAATATTAGTATAGATTTAAACTTATGGGCAATGTGTCAGAAAAATACTGGGTGGCAAATGATATGGAGTAGACGTGACGTAGGTATATTATCATACTAAAAACTTAGCCATCATCAACTTGAAAGACTGCGTGAGTTTTTGATTAGAGATGGCGCCAGATTAAGAAAAACAATTATGAAATATTTTAAAGCGATTAATAACCGATTTTAACTTACGCAATAAGCCGAGTATGTAGGACTCGACTGGTTTCGCGACGTTCAGAGGCGCTTCACACGCATGCACCAGTGCGCGCGATCGGTGCATGCGCGGACGCGGTCGGGAGCGCACGTGCTCCGTGCACAGTAGTTTCATGATAAATGCTGTACGAAAAGTACTGTGAAACTGTACGAAAGGTAAATTAGTGACCGACCGCAATTCCGGATTCGGTTTTAGTCAGTTTCGGCCAAAAAATCTAGTTTCGGCTTTAGTTTCGGTTTCGGTCACAATAGCCGTGTTATATAACTCGTTATGTTTATGTTCGTGAATTTTCGTGTGTAATTTCAATATATTATTTCAAATATATATAATTATTTGTTACGGCTTTGGTGATTGTTTGTTTTCTTTTATTTCACACTATTTATACTAACAGTAAATTTGAGTAAATAATCGTAATATTAAATATTTTTAATAAGTTTCGGTTTTAGCCGAAACACAGAGCAAGGCGAAAGTTCGGTTTCGATTCCGACCGAAAACCAGTTTCAGTCGGACACTAATAGAATACCTAGCTACTACTTTCCCAGATTGTCAACTTAGTCCCAAGTGCCCTTCTAATATCCAAAAATAATATCCCTCCAAAATATAACGTTAGTGCCGATCCCGGGACTATCCGTCATTAGTCTCCGTGGAGACCTGGGCATCATTAATCTTAGTGCTAAAGACGGCGTCCAATCGTGGATAACCTAAAAACGGGATAATGATAGGGTCGGGAGATTTTTCAAAGCCAAGAATCTTTTCCTTTTAGTACTGAAGTGGAACAAACATCTTTTGTTGCTCGTGGGTCTTGTAATTTTTGAAGTGTTGACTTTGAGTAGGTACTTTTGGCATTCTTAGAATTTTGTTATTCCTAATTTCAATGACAAGTAAAGTTGCCAATACATGCTAGCTTAACCGTCAACGTTCGTTTCTTTCATAGTCATTGACACCAGCAGGGCTATTACGTATCTCATTTGCAATCAAACATTTTAATTAACATTTGATTGTAACTGCTAGTGTACTGTTACATATACGAGTAATAGGCCTGCAAGTGATATAGAGTCCTATCGCAGGCCTGTTTAAAAATAACCTTGTTTCTGTAATAATTAGCCTACAAGTGCAATTTGAAAAATTTTGTACCGACTTCCATTCTATTACTTTGGTAAAAATCAGTTATTGGAGTGTATCTCAAAAACTACTAGACCGAATTTGATGAAATTAATTTGATAAAATCACACGGGAAGTACCAGCTTTCAAACAAAAAAAGGATTTTGAGAATAGGTTCACCCAGTCGAAAGTTATGAGGTAACAAATATATTTGAAAAAAAAATACTGTCGAATTGGGTACCTCCTCCTTTTTTGGAAGTCGGTAGAAAAGGTACTCCTAGGTACAAGTTGTATCAATTCCAAATGTGTTTAAAATTTATTTTCAGATGTTACATCGTGGAGAGTTTAAATACTTGTAGGTGTACACCACAGACCAATAAACCACTAGACTATGCATACCGATGCCTCTCAATCGCCAAATGTATGCAATTTGCTGCTAACTTACCTTTGATTCGTGCATAAAAGTACAGATTAAATAGTATTTTGACATACCATTGACATGCCAATTGCAATCGCGCTTTTGTCTTCGTCCCACGGCCCGCTGTGGTGAGTTGTATTCTTTGGAATAACTGTCTACAAGCTGATAACTGGTTTAAAGCTTATAATTTTTAAATATAATATGATTTTGATTAAACTCGTATTGTTCGTCTACTTCGGAGACCACGGTAAACATGAAAAGTGGTCAAAATATCGTTAAAAAAAGATCACGCGAAATTGAACCCGATGTGGTAAACCATTTATGGTTTACATACCATGGTATATATATATTATATACCATGGTATATACACCATGTTAACTAATTTCCATATATTGTTATTTATTATGAGCGCAGATAATTAAGTTGATAAACATGCGAGGTCTACTAGAGTAGACTTCATGTTCAACGGTCTTCGTGGTCTTTTCATTGACTTATATAATTTAATGCTGCAAATAAAAATATTTATTTTTCATTTTTCAATGTTTTTTCTGTCTATGGTGTCCCATCCATTAAGTGATAATGCGTTATAAGATGCATTTATATTTAGGTGCTTTTTGAACTGTTTATTGTTTATAAATACAAACACACTAGTTATTATAAACATGACAAATTGTTATAATATCAAATTTATTCTGAATACAATTGCATGTTTAAACAATGGGTTCCAAACTAGGCGCGGCCTGTATCTTGGAGAATACTAACTAGTTACTTGGAGAAATGGTAGTACGAGTATGTATATAGTTCTATGGTAGTTATATATAGTTATGGTATATATATCTAGTATTAGTGGATTAGAAATGACCTGTTCATTGATTGTATCTATCGGCAAACATTATAGTCACAGCAGTAGATAGTCCCACTTCTGGGCAGTGTTCATGTGAAAGTGAAAAAACAGTTGTTATTGGTGGTATCTCCACCATACATCGATATGATGAAATAAGGATGGTGGCATTAAATTATTTAATTCCAATGTTGTTTCTGACAAACCGTACGTTTTAATGTTTCGATTATTTTAAGTCACCTACTTACTCTACATTATCTTGATAAACTTACTTACATATAAAAATAAATAGCTATTCGTTAGTCTTAATAAAACTTAAAAACGGCTTACCCTCGATTCGCCATATTTGGCCAATAATACAATAGATTTAGCAGAAATCAACCTACTTTTCCAGGAACAGCAACGTGTGTGGTTAACCGGTTTGAATAATTCTTTTTTGTTTTGTTCGCTCTGATACAGGGGTGGGTTAGGTGGGGTTTAGAGTTAAAAAACGTCATCAACATTCATCACGACGCAAGTAAAACCGTGGGGTTTATAATAATATAATAATAATAATAATTTTATTTATTTGGAACCATAACACGATTAGTTACAAACATATAGGACTCGATGACACCTGCAGAAGTATTAACTGTGTCGCAGATGTCAACGCCCTCCTCCGAAAGTCAGCTAATAACATAGTTCCTTAGTAACAAACAAGGTACAACTATATAACATATTATGTAAATACCTACGAGAAAACTAAGTGTGAAATATTGTTATAAATTTATGTTGCTTATAAATTATAGAGCTATTTAGGTTTGGGTGAGTAGGTGAGAGTAGTTGAAATGTGTGTTGTGTGTATGTGTGCGTGTGTGTGTGGGGGGGGGATGTATTTGTTCGGTAAGGGTGTTTTGTATAGGTGTGGTTGTGTGGACTAGTGTGGTATGTTTGTATGATCAGATGAGGTGTGCTGTGACGTTATTTTAAAACAACAAGGAGGTCCTCTGTATCCTGGTAAGACAATGATTGCAACCATTCAACACATTTTAGTTTGCATTTATATAATGTAAGGGGATATATATTTAATTTTCTGTTTAGCTTATTGTACAGCATCGAGCTGATATGGTAATAGTGTCGTTTTGCAGTTTCCGTCCGTCTTTTTTCTGTGGTGCATACTATGTCCCTTCCACGTTTTTTATTTATCTGGATCGGATCATATGGCATATTGAGCATGTTTCCTTAACACAGTTTGCAGAATAAAAAGTTGTCTTACAGTTAGGACTTTGCATAATGAGTATAGCTCACTAGTGGAAAATCTTTGCCGTGAAAAAAGTTTGCCGTGGGGTACCGGCTTAGAATAGTACCCCCCCAACTCTACCCGTGGGTGCGTAAAAATCTGCTAAGGGATAACAATCGGAAGGTGGGCAGCAGCACCTTCCTAGTTTTAAAACCTCAAAACTGCGCTCGCCAACCCGCCTGCCAAGCGTGGCGAGTATTGGCAAAATCCCCCCAATGACAGACACATTAGGAACCAGGCCCCCAGTCCCCGGCAGCCCCGCTATTCCTGGCTACGGTAGCGGCCACGGTAACCGTCCGTAGAGCGGGTGAGGACACGATAACCCTAAAATCAGGTAACCTACTCTACTACCGGGAGGGCGACCAACAGTCCCAAGGTGGTGTCGGTTTTCTCGTCCACAAGTCCCTTACTAACAACATAGTTAAGATCGATAGCGTTTCCAATAGGGTCGTATACCCAATACTCAGAGTATCCAAACGATATTCGCTGAAGGTCATTCAGGTATACGCACCGACGAAGTCGCACCCGGATGATGAGGTGGAGGATATGTATGAGGACATTAGTCGGGCCATACATACCTCTGAAACGCACTTTCTAGTTGTTATGGGGGACTTCAACGCGAAGTTGGGTAAGAGAAGCGAGGATGAGTTGAAAGTGGGTCAATTTGGATATGGACAACGGAACCGTAGGGGACAGAGGTTGGCCGACTTCCTGGAGAAAGAGGGACTCTTTATGATGAACTCTTTCTTTCAGAAGCCACCTCACAGGAAATGGACCTGGCTGAGTCCCGATGGTTCCACGAGAAATGAGATTGACTTCATTATGACCACCAAAAGGCAAATATTCACTGATGTCTCCGTGATCAACAGGGTTAAAACCGGTAGTGATCACCGAATGGTAAGAGGCATGGTGAATATTAATGTCAAACTGGAGAGGTCTCGTCTGATGAAGTCTACGCTCCGACCCACTCGTGCCCATATACAAGACCCCGAGAGCTTTCAACTTGAGCTATCCAATCGCTTCGATTGCCTTGAGAACATCGCTTCAGTGGACGAGATCAATAACAGGTTAGTAGAAACTGTCCATACAGTGGGTTCCAAATACTTTAAACCCCACCGTACAGATAGGCCACAGAAATTCTCCAACGATACCCTCAACCTCATGGCTGAACGACGCTCACTGAAAATGCAGTCTTCGCATGATGCTGAAGCATATAGGCTGCTCAATAGACGAATATAGAAGTCCTTACGACACGACATCCGGATCTTTAATACAAACTGTATTAAGGAGACGATAGAGCGGAAAAAAAGCTCCAAAGTGTTTGCAAGAGACATGTCTATTGGGCAAAGCCAGTTGACGAAGCTGAAGATAGAAGACGGCAGTGTAGCGTCGACCAAAGCAGAAGTATTAGGAGAGGTAGAGAGTTTCTACGGACAGCTACACACCTCGGTCGCTAAACCTGTTAGCAGCTCGGCCAAAGACCCAAGATCCAAGCTGATCCGACATTATACCGAAGATATCCCGGACGTCAGCCTGTACGAGATTAGAATGGCCTTGAAACAGCTTAAGAACAACAAGGCGCCTGGTGACGACGGTATCACATCTGAGCTTCTGAAAGCGGGTGGAACACCGGTACTTAAAGTCCTTCAGAAGCTCTTTAATACCGTCTTACTTGAAGGTTCAACGCCAGAAGCATGGAACAAATGCGTGGTGGTGCTGTTCTTCAAGAAAGGTGACAACACTTTACTTAAAAATTACAGACCCATCTCGCTTTTGAGCCATGTTTATAAGCTGTTTTCGAAGGTCATAACGAACCGTCTCAGTCGCAGGTTTGATGAATTCCAGCCTCCGGAACAAGCCGGTTTCCGAAAAGACTATAGTACCATAGACCACATCCACACGCTACGGCAAGTTATACAGAAGACCGAAGAGTATAACTTGCCTTTTTGTTTAGCGTTTGTGGACTAAGAGAAAGCCTTTGATTCGATCGAGACGTGGGCAGTGCTTGAGTCTCTCCATTGGTGCCGTATTGACTATCGGTATATTGAAGTGCTGAAGTGTTTGTACAAAAACGCATACATGTCAGTCCAAGTACAGGAGCAGAGTTCGAAGGCAATTCCATTGCAAAGAGGCGTGAGACAGGGAGACGTTATATCTCCGAAACTGTTCACCGCTACATTGGAAGACGCCTTCAAGCTTCTGGAATGGCAAGGACTTGGCATTAATATTAACGGCGAATACATCACTCACCTTCGATTTGCCGACGATATTGTAGTCATGGCAGAATCCATGGAAGACATCAGTACAATGCTCGAAGGCCTCCATCGAGTTTCCCAACGGGTAGGTCTTAAGATGAACATGGATAAGACGAAAATTATGTCTTATGCCCATGTTGTATCTACCCCAATATCAGTTGGGAACTCAGTTCTCGAAGTTGTTGACGAGTACATCTACCTGGGACAGACAGTCAAACTAGACAGGTCCAACTTCGAGAAAGAGGTCAATCGTCGAATCCAACTCGGCTGGGCAGCGTTCCGGAAACTTCGAGAAGTCTTCTCGTCAAAAATACCTCAGTGCCTCAAGACAAGAGTCTTCGACCAATGTGTGTTACCAGTGATGACTTATGGCACTGAAACGTGGTCTCTTACTATGGGCCTCATAGAAAAGCTCAAAGTCGCACAACGAGCTATGGAGAGGGCTATGCTCGGGGTTTCTCTACGTGATCGAATCAGAAATGAGGAGATCCGTAGAAGAACGAAACTCACCGACATAGCCCAGAAGATTAGCCAGTTGAAGTGGCAGTGGGCAGGGCATATAGCACGCAGAACAGATGGCCGATGGGGCCGAAAGGTTCTGGAGTGGAGACCACGGACCGGCAAGCGCAGCGTAGGTCATCCACCGACACGGTGGACAGACGACCTGATGAAGGTCGCAGGACGACGTTGGATGCAGACCGCTTCCAACCGGTCCTTTTGGAAAATCATGGGGGAGGCCTATGTTCAGCAGTGGACGTCCTACGGCTGAGATGATGATGATGGTGAAGTAAAAACGCGGTGTGCAGCTAGTGACACCTAAAAATTACAGTTTCACCATTTCCCATACAAACCTACACCGTCATTATTTCGTCAAGTGCGCGCACATGAAAGGGCGGAGGGTTCATTATAATTCCCTTTCATCCCTTTGAATAAAGCTACAATATACGGTATTATGGCTGGTTTTTTCGTGGAAAAATTTTATGTTTGACTTTTGGAATGCATGATGTCATTGTCGGATATGACATTTAGTCACTTCTTTTAATTATGCATTGTGCTGATTTATGCTCATCTGCATACAACATTTTAAAACCAGTTTGGTGATCAAATTATAACCGGAAACCAATCACTGGAGGCTGATTCTACTATTCCACAACGTTCAACAATCCGTCCCGCTGCAACTGCAGTTTGACTCGTTCAACTCGTGTTTTCGGTCGATCATTACACATAAAGCCATTCTACTATTTCTAGAAGCTAATGGGGATCTTCACTGCCAATTTATCACGCCAGATGGCGCATCGTCGGGATGTCCATTGAAACCTTTGAGTTCCATTTATTTTGTAACCTTACATGCAGTAAACAATAATTTTATCCAATTATGCCTTTGTGTGCTGTACCAGGATGTAATAATTACGGTGTACATTTATTTTCCAAAGATCCACTATAAAAAAGTGGTTAATTTATGTTGAGTCAAATAATAATAATTAAATTACAACTAAATAACACTCTAATCGAAAACAGGACACTGTTAAACGTTTGCGTACCAGAGACGTACATTTACGTCCATTTCATTTATACAGCTTTTGTTTTAATTATCACGGTATATGAAGGATTAAAAGTAAATAATTAATTAGATAGTGGGTACCTCTCAACAATATCTGCTTTCTTTCCAGTCATCTTTCCTCCTCGATTTTTTAGTTCACCTTTCAATTTTATGAGCTTCCAGGTAGCATACGTCTTGAAAGTAACAATGGTTGATCAGTTTCAACACAAAAAAAATATTTTTTTCCTAAAAAAACAAAGCGACACTAACATTACAGCGGCCATCTCGCCGCTGGCGCCCTCTGCGTTGAGCTTTGCGTGTGGATCCCCATTAGAACGTAACGTCATCTACATACTGAATATACATTAAATACTGATATTTACGAATATATGAGTTAGCGTCGCGTTCTGCAGGGCTATTATGTATCTCAGTTTCTAACAAACGTTGATTGAAGTCTTGAAAAATGGCGCCTCTTTGTCAGTTTTGACAACTGCAGGAAGCAAAAATGTTAGTAAGTTGCGGATGTAATGGAGCTGACAAAAGTGACACGGAGCCGCCAATTTATTTGATTTCAATCAACATTTGTTAGCAAATTAGATACATAATAACCCTACAGATTTATCGAGTTAACAAGCCGTGCGATTCTCTAATAATTCGTCGTTACGCTCGTCGACGAGCTCACAGATGTCAAATACTTTATGAGATATCGCCCTTGTACACAAGGTTGTTTTTCCAACGTTTCCTGTCATCTCGTCATTTGTTTCACGGATATTGTCAAAGATGCAACGATGTTTGCTCTTAGAGAATCGCACGGCTGAATATAAAGTTTCATCGATCGTTAACGTCAACAGAAACGTAATTGCTAACAGAGTAAGACTGGCGTAACTGCAGCTGGACTGTTGTTCAATAGCAGAATAAGATAACGTAAAAGTCACCGTTCAGCTACGGTTCGATTGCAATTTTGTTAGTGGAATCGACACCCTGGTATAAATAGTTTCGTAATTTACTAGCCACGCCCCGTGATTTCACCAACGTGATGACGATTATGCAGACGCGGATCCAGCCCACAAAAATGGTTGTGGTCACAGCCACCCGAAAGTCAGCTAAGTACGAGTCGGAGCATGAACTCTGTCATGATCGATATAGTATCAAGTCGCTCGCCTGACTTAGCAAAGCACAGCGGTTATCACTCGGATATATAAGATGTTCTTGCTCGTAATTTCGCTGGATACAACTAAGTACAAATGATATCAAATTAAATTTGATAGATTTCTTTTTTGCGAAAACGTTAATAATTTCTCCAATAGATAGGTTTTGTATATTTTATAAAGACATCTTTCTTCTACTATATAAAAATAAGTCGGGTTTTCCTTCCTGACGCTATAACTCCAGAACGCACGAACCGATTTCCACGGTTTTGCATTCGTTGGAAAGGTCTCGGGCTCCGTGAGGTTTATAGTAAAGAAAATTCAGGAAAAATTTAAAAAGAAAAGCGGGAACATCTTTTTTCACATACAGCGCTATCTCTGATACATAGCATGTACATAGCATGCACTACAAACCAATATTCTAAGTAGTTGGCGCCAAACGAAATGTTACATAAAACGAAGCCATCTGGTGGCGAAACGGAGTTCGCAGGGTTTGCTAGTTGGATATAAAACGTCATATCATCGGTGTGTCGATTATGAAAGCGTGACGTCTGAAGTCACAAGTCTTTTAGGGAAACGTTGGTAAAACAACCTTGTGTACAGGGGCGATATCTCATAAAGTATTTGACATAGGTGAGCTCGTCGACGAGCGCATCGACGAATCATTAGAGAAACGCACGGCACAAATGTTTGTTCTCAGGCTTGGGTGTTGTGATAGGTTATTGTGTGTGCCCATGCCTTTCACGACACGGAATCGTAGTGTGGGGCATGATTGTGTAAACATTTCCTTATTTTATTTATATATCAGAGACTGCCGTGAAGCAATGTCAGTCGCGCACGCGCATCCCTAAGTGACGGGCGTGTTTTTTGTATTTCGTGCGCTGATTTGCGTATTGTAGATACATAATTCGCATAAAAAACGACTCCTTACCACCAATATCAGCATTCAAAGTGAATACGAAGCGAGGGGCATTTTTGGATAGTGGCCCTGTGGGGCTTTCACATGATCTTAATACTTCGATAAACGAGTCATTTGCAAATAACAATAATGTGTCATTAAACACTGAACCGTTATCACAGTATAGAAAAATGAGGGTAGACGGAGAACGATCAACCGAGCAGGAAACTAATTGTGAGCAACACGGTCAGGCTAGCGCGGGCGTCGGTGGCAGCGCGGGAGGGACAAGCCCGTCGCCGCCGCCGCCGGTGAGTCAGGAGGTGATTGCACAAACCGGAGTATCGAGTTCTGCGGTGACGTCACAAATACCACGCCCGCTCGTACAGGTGAATCAGCTGACGGCAACAGATAAGGCTGACTGCAGTGGCGCGTCAAAACAACATGCATTAGAAAGACTTCCGTATGTGTACGAAGATTCGTCGAATCAACTTAGTAACGATAACGAAAGTTGGCAGAGAGTAACGCATCGCAAAAAACGATCGAACTATCGTTTCGCGGGAAAGGCGGGTACAGCCAGAGATTTGGAATGTACATTCAAAGCGGCCGAGAGGAAAATTATTATGTTTATTACTAATGTACATAGTTCTACGGCAGAGAGTGATATAGTAAAATATATACATAAGAAAACACAAGAAAATGTGTCATTAGAAAAAATACACATAAAAATCGATAGAGGCCACAAAGCATTTAAATTTTTAATATTGGAGTCTAATCTGTCGATGTATATGGACGGCAGATGTCATATTTAGAAGGTTTGTGAACTTTAACACAAGAAAAACGAACGGAGTAAGTGCTGCCGGCGGCCAAAACAAACCAAATAATGGATAGTAACCTTTACCGTTTTGCGAGTTACAACTGTAAAAATATAAAACGCTCCATTGATGGCATCAGAGACTTGTGTCGCACGTGTGACATCATATGCCTGCAGGAAACATGGTTGCTGCCTCATGATATCCCGTTTTTCAGCACGATAGACAGCGGCTTTGGGTATACAGCGACGTCTGCAGTGCAGACAACTGAAATTGTCCGTGGTCGGCCGTGAGGGGAAGTAGGCATTTTGTATCGATATACGGCGTTTCAGCAGGTATCTGTGTTGCCGTGCTATAATACTCGAATTTGAACTATCAAAATTGCGACAGCCGACCGGCCTGTGATAGTGATGAGTGTTTACTTGCCAACTAACTCCGCCGCTAACTTACCGGAGTTTACAGACTGTTTAAGCACCGTGAGCGCGATAATTGACGAATATGGCATAGAATCTGTGTTAATTCTAGGTGATTTTAATGCAAACCCGGGTGAGTTATTTTACAGTGAACTAATGAATCTGAGTGCCGAGCAGCAATGGTCGTGTATTGACGTAGACATGCTGGGGCTAGATTCTGGTACCTTTACTTTTATTAGTGAAGTGCACGGATCTGGCAGTTGGCTGGATCACTGTTTAGTGACTCACTCGGCAAAACAATCTGTTGTTAATGTGCGTGTGAATTATGACACTCTGTGGTCTGATCATTTCCCACTTATTGTTGAATGTAATTTGAGCTTACTAACCCCCAAAGTTTCGCCTAAAATTATTGTAAACAAGGATGTAGTATGGGGGGTAAGGGGTGAGGAAGAAGTGGATAAATATACCAAAGAGTGTCATAAAAGACTAAGTTTGATTGATTTTCCTGCTGAGTGTGTAAATTGTGCGAATAATTTTTGTGATGACCTTGGTCACAGGCGTATTCTAAATAAGTTGTACTCTGACATTGTGACCGCCCTTCGGGCCGCGGCGGTGGCAGGTCGGGGAAGCACGAGTAAAGGTCGGGATGGCCCGCGCATAGCAGGGTGGAATAAGCATGTCAGCGAGGCCCACGGGTTAGCCAGGTCTAAGTTTAGAGAGTGGGTTTTCTGTGGGAGGCCTAAATCCGGCCCTATATACAAGGAGATGTGTGAAAGCAGGAGAGTGTTTAAATCTCGATTAAAGTGGTGCCAAGATCATCAGGACCAAATCAGAATGGATGCTCTTGCGGTAAAACATTCTAAAGGGGATTTTCGAGGTTTCTGGAAGAGTACAAGTAAGATAAACGTGCGACCTGGACTTCCCGTGAGCGTCGACGGCATGAGTGACCCTAAGGAGATTGCGAATGCTTTTAGGAGCTATTTCACCGTGAAATCCCCACTAGGTCCGGCTAAGCAGGCGCTCAAAGCTGACGTGAACATTCAAAAAGTAGTGACAACCGTTATAGCTAAAGACGTAGCAAACGCAATAAAGCTTAGCACAAGAGGCAAGTCCCCGGGGCATGATGGACTCAGCATTGAGCACCTGCAGCACGACGGGCCTCATATCTCTAGAGTTTTGGCTATGTTTTATTCACTATGTGTGGGCCATTCATACCTACCGCACGATTTCATGCATACAGTGGTAGTACCTGTAGTGAAGAACAAAACGGGTGACCTTACCGATAAAAATAACTACAGGCCTATCTCTCTCGCCACTGTAATAGCAAAAGAGTATGACGGTTTGCTTAATACAAAGTTGAATAAGTACGTAATACTGCACGAAAACCAGTTCGGGTTTCGCCCTCGACTGTCTACGGAAAGTGCTATACTGTGTTTAAAGCATACGTCAAAGTGTCAAATACTACACAGAACGTAAGACTCCCGTGTATGCGTGCTTCCTCGACTTGTCTAAGGCCTTCGACCTGGTGTCATATGACCGTCTTTGGGACAAGCTGAGGTGCATTAACTTGCCAAATGAACTCATCAGTATGTTCCAATATTGGTATGCGCATGAGTTCAACAGTGTACGATGGGCAAGTGCAATGTCGGATCCGTATCAGCTTGAATGCGGTGTCAGGCAGGGTGGTTTGACATCTTCAACCCTGTTCAACTTGTATGTAAATGAGCTGATCGTCGCGCTCAGCAATCAACATGTCGGCTGCCACATAGACGGTGTGTGTGTAAACAATTTGAGTTACGCTCACGACATGGTGCTGTTGAGTGCCTCAATTTGCGGCCTGAAAAAGCTGATACGGACTTGTGAGGAGTACGCGTGTGGACATGGTTTGAAATATAACGTAACGAAGAGTCAATGCATGGTCTTTGAGTCCGGAAGCGCTAAATGCCCTCAGAGCATACCACCTGTTCTGTTAAACGGTGTTGCCCTGGAAAGGGTAGAACAATTTAAATACTTGGGGCATATAGTCACAGCTGATCTCAGGGATCACGCAGACATTGAACGGGAGCGAAGGGCGCTGTCCGTGAGAGCGAATATGCTGGCCCGCAGGTTTGCACGGTGTTCTAATGCGGTTAAAGTTACGCTGTTTAAGGCGTACTGTACATCGCCTTACACGTGTAGCCTGTGGGCTGATTACACTGGAAAAAGCTACAGCGCCCTTCGCGTCCAATTCAACAACGCGTTCAGGGCGGTGATGGGGCTGCCCCGATTCTGCAGCGCCTCGGGTATGTTCGCGGAAGCGCGAACTGATTGCTTCCACGCGACCATGCGCAAGCGCGCGGCGTCCTTGGTGCGTAGAGTGTGGGCCAGCTCTAACGCCGTACTGGCAATGATAGCGGGAAGGTTTGACTGTTTGTACATCCGGCACTGCTGCGATAGACATATCACAGTACCTATGCCGAGGAGAAAATATTGATTGCAGGACTGACTTTTGTTTACATTATATATTATATTTGTTTTTGTATGAAGTGACCAAATTTTGCTTTTTATGTATGACTAAATGATTGTGAATGTTCTGTTGTATGTTTATTTTTATTTCTATTATTATTTACTGACATTTTATTTATTTTAATTTGACATTGATATATTGTATTGTTTTTATGTGATTTAATATATTAATGATTTATGTATTTTATGTCAATATGGATGTGAATTACCTGAAATAAATGAATTTGAATTTGAATTTGAATGTAATATACAGGGTTATTGGTAAGTCGACCTATTCCTGTTAAGGGCGAGTAGTTTACATCGTTTCTGACTAATTTGACTATGCAACACCCTAACCTAAATCTTACCGTTTTCGAGATATTTGAATTTAATTGAAATGTGTGTCTTACATATTATTACTATCATTTTATTGAATATTATATATAATATAACGATTTGATAAAATTAGCTTTAGGACCTCAATAACCAATATTGTACGTAATATTAATAAATAAGTCGTTGTTGATAATTAAAACGTATAAAAACTCATAAGGCCTTACTTATAAACGTTGCTTAAATTTAAACAACGTCACTTAGTACGGCGCAGAAATTTTTTCTTTTGCGCCGCCGTACTAAATAACGTCATTTAAAGTTAAGCAGCGTTTATAAGTAAGGCCGTTTAATAATAAAACAATTCAAAATAATAATTCAATTTCACCCGCTTGGTAATAGATGATTATGATGTATAGGATAATTTTATCATTGAGGTGCTGTCATATCATGATGTCGATAAATTGAGGGTTTTAAATCAGGTCATCTCATAAGCAGCGATTTAATTAAAATAACCAAAAGTAATATGACATTTCTATGACTTCTAAGTACACATTCACGGAATTAAAAACATATTTTAACATACCAGAGTATATTAAAAAAATTCAAACATACCACTTAATTTCACTTCTAAAACAGTTTTTATCTTTATTCACTATTGCATTTGTCATGAAACACATATAATAAAATAGCAACTTCAATACATCATCATCATCATCTCAGCCGTAGGACGTCCACTGCTGAACATAGGCCTTCCCCATAATTTTCCTAAAGGGCCGGTTGGAAGCGGCTTTTATCTAACGTCGTCCTTTCCGTCGTTGACGGGGACAGACGACCTTTGTGTCGGTGGACGAACTACGCAGCGCTTGCCGGTCCGTGGTCTCCATTCCAGAACCTTCCGGCCCCATCGGCCATCTGTTCTGCGTTCTATGGCCCTGCCAACTGCCACTTTAACTGGCTAATCTTCTGGGCTATGTCGGTGACTTTCCTTCTTCTAAGGATCTCCTCATTTCTGATTCGATCACGTAAAGAAACCCTGACAATGTATGTATTTAATATTTTAATAAACACATTGACGGATTATTTTTTTAATGAATTTTGTACTTACGTGTTAACGAGCTGCGCTTGCTTAATTTTAAGTAAAGAAAATGTAACGTAGACAAGCGCTGAGCTGACAACGCCTTAAATAGTGTTTTATTTTATAATTAATAGTGTATCTTTGTTGATGCCCATGAACTCAAATTAACCTGTAGTTATACCTATATCTGAAAACTGTTGGATAGTGACGATCAGGATAGCGGGAAATTCCAAAAAGGCTGCTATGAAATTGTATGTTTTTTGTTTGTGTTTGTGTTTTTTTCTAGTTTTGACGTGTAATAGTGGTGGATTATAAACCGTGAAGCGTTTGTAATGGAGTACGAGTGTAGGCAAAGTGACCAAAATCATAAAATAATATTTACGTATTTATCTTCTATCGCCGTAGAAAGATTTACTTATTCATCAACCGCTCTTAAAAGATGACTTAGACTTAGTGACTTAACCCTTTGAGTCTCAAAGACGTATATATACGTCAGTTTCATTCATAAATCTTTTGTTCTAATTATCACGGTAAAGGAATGACAAACTTATTTAATAGTGAAGTGAGAGAGTGTCTTTACTCTGATTACTTGAATAAAAGTTAAATAGTTGAGCAGTTTCCTGCAACTATACGATAGTGGGAAAGGGTGTTTTTTAGGTACCTGGGTTCCGTGTGGTATGTCGGGAGGCTCTGGATCTGACGGGGGCTGGTGACCGTGAGTCCTCGTTGGAAACGTCCTGCTGTGGACGTCGTGCTGAAGAACTGTTGTTCACTTGTAGTTATAGTTTGTATTGTCTTATTGATGCACTGGTTCACGCACTCGCGTACGCGTATTTTACGTCGGTAAAATTTGGGGGCGTATCCGGGTCGTAGCGAAATGCGGCGGCGCAGAGCGGATTTAGCGGAATTTAGCGTGCGCGCGAGCTGATTGCGTCTCGGTCACTGGTAAACGCGGGGCTGATTTGAGCTGATGATGTGTGCGGCCGTGCCTGCACACACTAGAGATCACTGTGGGCTGACGCGTAACGCGAAGGATTTATGATGGCGGTTGCCATGCGGTCGCGACGCGGGAGCGTAGCGGTATACGTCCACTAGATTCGACTCTAAAAGGGTGACTGGTTGGCGGGCGAGAGCCGCCTCGCTCCCGTTTACCCCTTGCCCGGCCGACGATCGTCTTATCGCGCCGGGGCGGCGGGGTGCGCGCGGGAGGTGAAGTGACGTCACGCTTTCGCGTGAACAAATCTCACCTAATGGAACTATATTTAGTTTAAATTAATAAAAAATGTAGTTATTTTTTAAATAACTTGCAATACAAACGTACGTAATATGCAAACGTACGAGTCCACTAATAAAAGTAAAAACAAACATCTTTTCACACTTACATCCTAGTATTCGCTAGCATCCTGAATATCTGAAGCCTCATGCGTACATAATGACACTCACATATACACCCGGTACGCACCATACGCACGCCTACATGCACGAGGCACACTCACACACACCCCGCACCCTCTCTCACGCACACACACACACACATAGGCATACTATCGCACGATGCTCCTCAATTGTGAATTTTGTTGCACTTTAAGATACTCTGAATGTAATGTTAAGAGGATTGCATACTTTGTACTTGTCCACACTAAAAGAGAAAACTCTTTTCTACCTCTTAACATTGTCCGATTTCAGCTCAGACAAAATAAAAAAGTCGAGACAGAATGTTGTGAACAGAGAAGTGAGGCCGGTTTTCTAAACTACATGTGCGTGACTAGGTACTGTCATGGTAATGAAAGTTAATCTAAAGTTATTAAAAATTAATCAATAATTGATAAATTTATGTTAAATGATAATTAAAATTTTACATGTTACTTCCACGCGCCGCGATAGTTCGACTGGCGAGCCAAGGCGTAGTTTTGTTGTAGGTTTTGTATGTAAATATGTATGGACACGCCGAGGTTTAGTTTTACCCGGCCTCACTTCTCTGTTCACAACATTCTGTCTTGACTTTATTATTATGTCTGAGGATTTCAGTGTTTTTTTTTCATGTACGTTTTGATTTTTCAGTATTTCAAAGTAATTGAAATATTTTTTTTAAACTTAAAAATACTGAATAAAACAAAACGTACGGGCATAGCAAACAATGAGTTGATTTCAGGAAAAAAATCACGAGCCATTTCACAAAATCACTCTACTGAAGTTTAGGTAAATGCCAGCGCATCGCTTACACAGGCGAAAGAAGTGACGACGGAATAGCGTGACTGTGAGTAACATATTTTGATACTTGCACTCATTTTAAAAACTGTGGCTTTGGAATGAGTAAACAATCAATTTCTTGTCGATTACTTACATCATCATTTAGACTTATGTTAAATATTTTTTCGTGTCTAACAAAGCAGAGTTAATATCATATTTTAACTGAGATCAGATTAATTGAAGAATGTACTTTCTTTTGATATAATATCAGTTTGGCATTACACTTTATTTAACGCAATAAATCGTGTTAAACTGCTGATATAATTCGTGGAAATTGGCGAAAGATCTTTATTTTTTTTTCTATAATGATGATCAATTATCGATATTCTAGTACACTGTGTGTCAACAAGATTATATTCCTGATGAATAGATTTTTTTGTTTAGTTAATTTGATGAGTTTTTATACAACAGATAGAACTCTGAAGTTTGCTATATTCCATTTAATTCGTAAAACGAGTTGCGGGAGATTGGTCACTACAAAATAATTAAAGTTATGCTTGTAAATGTGGTACATTAACTGAAAAGAGGACAGATTATTCTATTTATTTCAATTATTCAACTATTTGTGAATCTTTCCTATGATAGTAAATTAAGCGCTTAAAATCTACGATTACGCGCATTAAAATGTGAAATGCCTCTTAAGAGGTAGAAAAGAGTTTTTTGTTTTAGTATGTACAAGTACTAGCAATGCAATCCTCTTAATATTAGCAGATTGTTGGGAGCACTCACTAGCGTCTATTAGGAGTATGAGGTCTATTGGCCACTCTAAAAAGCTGGTAATCGATGATTTGGTTACCTATTTGTATTTACTTATTTCACTCTTACTATGTATCATGTGTTCAATAAACATTATTATAATGAGAAGTAATTAAATGATACGCAATTATAAAATTTGGTGAGCCCACCCAAACCAGCATTGAAATGATTTAGTCAGCATACAAAGATTTTGTCTGCAATAATAAAAATCAGGCAGCAATCTTTGTTCCGCAGATAATTTTGATAATGGTCAAAAATTTAATCATTAATAGGCAGCATAACAATACCATCATCATCATCATCATCTCAGCCGTAGGACGTCCACTGCTGAACATAGGCCTCCCCCATGATTTTCTAAAAGGACCGGTTGGAAGCGGCCTGCATCCAACGTCGTCCTGATATAATAATATAACAATACCATGAGTTTGCATAATAAACATTCGGTCCGCAAAATAACTACTTGGTCAGCAAGATTTTATGATTGATCAGCAGAGAAAACATGTCTATATGTTCCATATGTAATTATACTAGTCTAGGGCAAAGTCATATATAGGTACGACGACGAGCGCAGCGAGGAGGAGTGTTAGGTTACTTGTGACTATAACGCGCGAGCCTTGCGAGCGAAGCGAGCGCGCAGCGGCAGCGGCCGGCGGCTGAGTGCTTACCCAAATATTATAAAACAGGAACAGCTTATGGCTGCTTATATAATTAATATGCAGTACAAAAATAATTACAGCCATCCAGAATGACATAAATTGCTGTAATAAATTGTTTGCTGGCCATGAGTTGCTGACCAATTAGCTATTTCTGCTGACAGATAATATTTTTCTTCTTTCAAAAATACTAATACTATGCTTACCATTTAAATAACACCCTATTATAATTAATGTGTGGTCAGTGATAACAAGTGACAAAATTATCTGCAAATACTTAATTTAAAAAGTCGTTGCGTCGATTTTGTTATAAGGGCATCCAAAAAACAAACGACTCGTGCTAAGACTATTCAATCACACAAACAAAGCATGTGTATTTAAAAAGAGAATCTAAAAAGTAAACACTGTCCTAGCAAAAAAACAATAGCACGGTCAAAGGCACTGCTACCGGCGAGTTGGCGACGAAATAGCAAGGAATCCAATAATACGCTGCGGTGCTGACACGTTAAATTGGATTAATGGATTGGCCCCTGCAGTAGACGCTTTGTCTTTACCATCACCGGTAACTTGTCGTGGGACGATTCTATCGAGTTGTGCAAGTAATCGAGACGTGATTGTTTGATCGGGATTTTCTACAGACAGTCTGAGCTTCTTTCACACTTTTCTGTGATTATCGGAATTCGAATAGCGCTAGTATTTGTATGGTGTCACGGAAAGGCGCCTCTGATGGATGATTTGTGAAGGTTTCTTGACACCATATAAAAAACGATATTTGAATTTCGATGGTCACTGAAAAATTGTGAAACTTGGGCTAGTCTTCCTGAAAAAGCCAGTATCATAATTTAAAATTAACTTTATTAGATTATGGAATCTAGACATAATCAGATCTTGATGAAATTTAAATAACCACGCGAGAAGTTACTTAGAAAAAAAATTCTTAGGTAACACACAGAAAAAATACAGTTGAATCGAGATCCTAATCCTTGTTTTGGAAGTAGATCGTAAAAATATTCGGGTGTGTGTCCATACCTCCGGAGACGCATCAGGGAATTCTAGCACGATTGTCTGTGAATGTACCCTCTATGTATCAAGGGTAAAATAAATAGCTGTTTACCAAATTTAGTGCACACGGATAGTTTCAGCGAGGCAACATTATTAGCTGAGTAGTTTCACAAGTTCTACCTCAAGGGATTCCTTTTTACCTCCCACCGGTTAAGTAACGTTAAGTACGCTTAAGTAGTTAAGTAACTTATGTAGTGGCCGAAGACATGGAGCTGTGCGGGCCTTTTGCAAATCCTTTGAAGTTTCGATTGTTTTGGTTAAGCTTGAAGAGATAAGTTTTGGATAAGCTCAGACGATGTTACGTAGATAGACATATATTTTTTATTACGATGTAAGTATAGCGAAAAATTACAAAGCAGGAGATTTATCTTACGTCTCAGGGTGATTAGATTAGATTAGGTTTATTTATTGGCCTTTTAACTGCATTTGTTACACTAGGCAAGTCAATATTGTACAGTATATCTTATAAATAAAATTGAATACTGAAATATGATTAAAATCAAATTACGATTAAAATTTTAAATTTAACAAAGATTAGCAGAAAAAAACTTTAAAAGTTAAAAGTCAAATTTATGTTCTAGGATTTTTTTTTATTCTCCAATAATATCGTCTTATTCATGTCAAATTCTTTAAATATAATGTCATAATATGTATAGATTAAGTATGTCAAGAATTTCGTTATTCATCTTATTAGAATCAAGTCCTATAAAATGCTAATCCTATAATTAATTTGAGAATGAAGATTCGGTGAAATGACTGCAAAAATTCCTTTACTGAGTAATATGGAGACAGGCCGGTTGGCGCAGTTGGTAGCACGCCTGCCTTCTGAGCCGCTAGTCCCAGGTTCGATCCCCGGACAGGTCACACATTCGTGTGCATGAACATGTCTGTTTGATCTGTGTCTGGGTGTTTATATGTATATAAGTATTTAATATCATATATAAGTATGTAATATCAGTCATCAGGTTACCATAGTACAGGCTCTGCCTAATTTGGGGCCTGAAGACCTTTGTGTGGATGTTGTCCCCATATTATATATTATGGAGTGAATTCGAAGAACTGTTTCATTGTTTTCTTAAAATCATTTTCATTAAGTTAGCTATAGGATAAGGTAATTTGTTATGCATATCTTTATCCAGATGCCTTGTTTCTTTACTGTGGCTAATCGTACTGTTCACGCCAAAGCGTGACGTCACCTTAAGGCGCACCGCGCCCGCGTGCCCCACCGCCGCTTCGCCTGCAGCTGTCATAACTAGAAGAAGGCGGCTGCAAAAGGAAGCGGAAACAGTCACCTTTTTGTACTCGCGACCGGCGGACGTGTACCGCTGCGTTCCGCGCAGCAACCGCATGGCACCGCCATTTTATATCAGCACGAGTCACCGCGAATGACTTCGCCGAGAGTGACCTTCAGGGTGTGTTCGGCCCGACCAGACACTACTCCTAAATCAGCACGTGTGTACACACGCAATCAGCCCGCCGCGTAAACCAGTGCACAACCCAAAGGGACAATACAAACATTAGAACCAAGTGACAATAGTTCTTCAGCTCATTCAGCACGCCGTCGACAGCAGGACGCCTCCACGAGGACCCACGGTCACCAGCACTCACCAGTTCCAGAGTCTCCCGACATACCCCACGGAACCCAGGTACCAATAATTCTTCCCTACCTATCGTATGGTGGCATATTGCCTCACCATATTTTCCTCCGAGCGCGGATAACTGAAACAGCGACCTATCAGCTCTTATCAGCTCTTAATTAAAATTCCCTTTAATACAGTCCATTGCCCCATAGTCCATTGTCCACTATAAGCCCAATTTAATTCCCAATTTTCATTCTATTGATCTAATTTAATTCTCCCCGTAATATAAACTACATTTTATTGACTTAATATTACCCAAATTACGTCATACATATCAATCCCCCTATCAGCCCCAT
The DNA here is from genome assembly GCA_917880725.1 of Selenia dentaria. Classification (NCBI taxonomy): domain Eukaryota; kingdom Metazoa; phylum Arthropoda; class Insecta; order Lepidoptera; family Geometridae; genus Selenia; species Selenia dentaria. The sequence continues at coordinate 4,708,942 of OU862885.1, read as the reverse complement.
TTAATTTACAAACTACTTCTTATTGATTTAATTTAAATCCCTTCCGTCATACAAATCACCTAATTAACTCAGGTAATTGCTTATCAAACAAAACCCGACTAGCGATTAGAAGCTTCTAGAGTAATGACCTGACAACAAGGCCTATTCACTTATCGCTGTTCGTTCGACACAAGCGCGCCACGGAATACATGAGAGTTGTTTGTTTTGACATTCCTGACTCATTCACGTGTGCTGCGTTTATTCACGATAGTTTAATAGTTGTTTGCAAGAAAGTCAAATTACTTAAAAGCCACTAAGTACCTACCTACGCCAGGTACTTTGTTGATTTTAATTATAAAATTATACTAAGTACTGTTAAAAGATTTACTTGTGTTCGTGATTATCATGAAATAATTAATGTAAGTTAATTGTTTACATTTAAGAGATCAGCACAAAACGTCTTAGGGTTCCGTACAGAATTTACGTAAATAACATAACGAAATTTACGGAATATAATTAATTAATTAAGTAATTAAACCATCAGCCCACATAAGGTTTCGTACACGCGTTATTAATTTAGGCGTTATTTTAACCGACTTCCGAAAAAGGAGGTGCGGAATTTCACCTACGATTAAATACTTTAATATTTTTATTTCCTTTTAATTTTGCTTGCGTCCTTGTGCCTGACTTCGCCTTCGACGATTAACGATGCCTTCTGAATCACAGGTAGCCAGATTTAGAGAGGAACAGATCGCTATTATTAAGCTTAATTTGGAAGCGTTATCATTGAAGTCTAGCAAACCAAGGCGCTATAGCCCAGAGTTCGCTGCCAGAGCCGCCGGCGTAAAATTGACCCGCGATAGATTTGACGCGGCATATTATATAATATTAGACACCGTAGGCTTATCAGATTCCGAGGAGGAATTCTACAACGAGCAGTATGAAAGGACAATAGACGCCTACTACGAGATTCTCGTTGTAGAATTGGAACAAAAAACATGGTCATTAGCGCCCCCTCCGTCACCAGCTCAGCAGGTATCGAACCTGCAGCCTCAGTGCTATGCGCAGGATTCGAACCTGCATCCTCTCAGCTCCGCGCCTATACCAGCGCGCTTATCGCCATCAGCTCAGCAGGTATCGAACCTGCAGCCTCAGTGCTATGCGCAGGATTCGAACCTGCACCATCTCAGCTCCGCGCCTATACCCGCGCGCTCCTCATCATCAGCTCAGCAGGTATCGAACCTGCAGCCACAGTGCTATACGCAGGATTCGAACCTGCACCCTCTCAGCTCAGCGCCTATACCCGCGCGCTTCTCGTCATCTGCTCAGCAGGTATCGAACCTGCAGCCTCAGTGCTATGCGCAGGATTCGAACCTGCACCCTCTCAGCTCCGCGCTTATACCCGCGCGCTTCTCGTCATCTGCTCAGCAGGTATCGAACCTGCAGCCTCAGTGCTATGCGCAGGTTTCGAACCTGCAACCTCTCAGCTCCGCGCTTATACCCGCGCGCTTCTCACTGTCAGCTCAGCAGGTATCGAACCTGCAGCCACCGCACTATGCGCAGGTTTCGAACCTGCAACCACTCAGCTCAGCGACTATACACGCGCGCTTCTCGCCCCCACCTGCTAAGGTATCGAACCTGCAGCCACCGCACTATACGCAGGTTTCGAACCTGCAACCTCTCAGCTCCGCGCCTATACCCGCGCGCTTCTCGCCATCTGCTCAGCAGGATTCGAACCTGCAACCTATCGGCTCCGCGACTATACCCGCGCGCTTCTCGTCCCCACTTCAGCAGGTTTCGAACCCACAAGCTCCGCGCTATGCGCAGGGTTCGAACCCACGACCGTTCAGCTCCGCGCCAAGACCCAAACAGGTATCGAACCCGCAACCTCACTATGGTGACAACCATTGCTACCCATGTAGTAATGTAAAGGGTCACAAGCCTCGGGTATGTACCCGATACTACGCACTACCAGTGCGCTTATTGCCGGTACAACAGCGCGAGGTACCACGGCGCCGTCCCACACCTGATACGGGCCAGATGGTGTACTCCCGTCGTACTCCACCGCGCACTACCTCGCGTCCTTCGCCGCCGCCTAGGCAATGACTAGGACGGCACATCCAACAAATACCGACTCAGCCCACAAAGAATCAGCACACACACACAACACGACGACAAAGTGTCATCGCAAACACCTTAAGTCAGTTAGGTGCTGACATTCTGCACTCACCCTTGCGCCAGCAATTCTGGACGTTATCAGTATACAAATGTATACAATGTTTACGTTTCCGCGTCCAAACTAAGGCTCCGTACATGGCCGACTCACCCGCCGACCGCGTAAACGTTCAGCCCGTATTTAGCAAAGTCACGACGGACTTTACTGGACCATTTTTGATAAAATCCAGTACACTGAGAAACGCCAAGCTATTAAAAGGCTACTTCTGTGTTGTGACATGCCTAGCCACGAAGGCGGTCCATCTCGAACCGGTATCTGAGTTATCCACGGAAGCGTTCCTTGCGGCATTACAGCGTTTTGTTTCTAGGCGCGGTGTACCGGCGTTAATTAGATATAATTGCGGTACAATTTATGTAGGCGCTAGAAATGAACTTAGGGAATTACAAGACTTTCTTGCAACCAACAATAACAATATTGCACCTACACTTTCAGCTCTTTTAACGCGCATTGCAGCCAAGCTCAATGCACGCCCTCTCAGCCCACTCTCTTTTGACCACGCGGAATTTGAATTACTCGCCGCGGGTCATGTCCTTTTAAACCGTCAGCTCAATGCCCTACCTGAGTATTCGGTAGGAGGACGAGCCATTTCTGCACACAAAAGGGTTCAAGCTCGTCCTACCCTTATCCCAACACCTTTGGCAATCCTGGTCCAAACCCTACCTGCACACCATCCAAACACGCTCCAAACGGACTCCCCGATCCAGCCCACCTCAAGTCGGGGAACTGGTACTGATGGTGGACGACCAGGTGCCGCCTCTACACTGGCGCATGAGCCACAAGACGAACCCATGAAGGGATGGCGTCGCCCGAGTGGTGGAAATCAAGAACGACCACCTGACTGTCGATTGACCACCACACCACACCTTTGCCGAGTGGGGAATATGTTCACGCCAAAGCGTGACGTCACCTTAAGGCGCACCGCGCCCGCGTGCCCCACCGCCGCTTCGCCTGCAGCTGTCATAACTAGAAGAAGGCGGCTGCAAAAGGAAGCGGAAACAGTCACCTTTTTGTACTCGCGACCGGCGGACGTGTACCGCTGCGTTCCGCGCAGCAACCGCATGGCACCGCCATTTTATATCAGCACGAGTCACCGCGAATGACTTCGCCGAGAGTGACCTTCAGGGTGTGTTCGGCCCGACCAGACACTACTCCTAAATCAGCACGTGTGTACACACAACCCAAAGGGACAATACAAACATTAGAACCAAGTGACAATAGTTCTTCAGCTCATTCAGCACGCCGTCGACAGCAGGACGCCTCCACGAGGACCCACGGTCACCAGCACTCACCAGTTCCAGAGTCTCCCGACATACCCCACGGAACCCAGGTACCAATAATTCTTCCCTACCTATCGTATGGTGGCATATTGCCTCACTATATTTTCCTCCGAGCCGGATTTATCCGGTTATCCGGATATAACCGGGTACCCGGATAAACCACGTACTTTTGGTGTCGTTAGTATTTCGTCCGGTCTAGTCCGATCTCTTAGGTTATATGTATGTTGCGGTTTTGTCATTAGATTTTCCTTCTCATCGTAGATTTCTAGCAGAAAATTATAAATGTACATGAATACGGCGGCCAAAATTTTGTGTTTTTGAAAATATTTTCGTGCAAGCGTAGGTTTTCTGCCGAATACTATTCTTACAGCCTTTTTTTGGGCTCTTAGCACCTTTATCATATCCGCCCCGTTGCCCCAAACAGTAATCGCATATCGTATCACAGAGTGTACGTATGCATAATACACTGACTAAATAGCTTCTCCATCTAATATAGGTTTCAATTTAATGAGCGCGTAGTTAGCACTTGCTATTTTCTTACATAGTTTGCTTATGTGATTTGCATGATTAATTATATGGTCAATAGTGTACCCTAAGAAGACATTTTCTTTTACTGCAGAATTCTTAACAATGCCTTTACGCGATTGATATTGACAACGCTTTTCTCTGCATTTAGTGTTATTCCATTCGCAATGAACCACTCCTTGAGAATATTTTTGGCATCCAAAATTTTTATGTTTAATTTCTCTAAGTTCTTGTCCTTTAATACTACATGTGTGTCATCGGCAAATAGGCTTACATAAGTCCAATCAGGCATGGCACGGACAAGATCGTTAACATATATAAGGAAGTGATGAGTGCAGTGCATTGCTATGCAGGGTTTTGAAATATAGTTTAAAATTCTGAATGTACACTAAAATATTGAACTGTTATGGGCAAGCGTGAAGCTTTTAATATCAGGCGACCGACTTAATTTAACATAAAAAGTTAAGATGAAACCATTTAATAATTAATTTAGTTATAAAAACTTTAATATAATCATCTATATATATATATATATATTATATTATATATAAATTAAATTGAAGGTCTGTTATAATGCCAGAATAATAGCTTATTACTAAATTCTAATGGCAGTATACAGGCGGTCAGGCAGGTACAGTCACAGAACATAAAAACTGAGGGTACAGTGTTAAGAGGAAGTCCAGAGACACCTCTTGGGGTATTTTTACTGAACTTTTGAAAATATGCGAATTTACATCTGTTAAAACTCTTTAAAAATAAGTAAAATACTTTTGAGACTTAAATTTTTAACTTCATAAAAATCATAATTTTCGTGGTTCTTAAATGAGTGTTAAGGTTTATCCAGATTCATAAGGCGCGCTCGTACCCTGATTAAAGAAAAAGTAGATTTTTTATACACCTGTGTATCGAAACAGATCGATAGTATATTATGAAATACAAAGGTTATAAAAGGAATAGGAAAAGAGTAATAACCGAATAGAATTCATAAATATAACTCTCTTTCAGCATAAAAAAATCCTGAATAGGTCCACAAAAATAAACTTTCACGTCCAAACTCTCAGAATTTTCAGCGATAACACTATATTTTTTTAGGTAATACTTAACCAATGTATAGTACTAAAGTAATAACCAGCAGTTTTTTCAATTGTGTTAGTATATATCGAAAAATATAAAGAAAACGTACCAAATTAACGCATTTTCGCATTACATCGTCCAATCTAACAAGCGATTTTCAACCTTACGTAAAGCATCGTAAATTATTTTAAAATTGGGGTTGGACCGCGTCTTAAGTTGAAAATTTGAGTCATAATTTACCAAACGTTATTATTTCGCTTTACACCAACATTTTCATAGTTTTCATCAAAGTCACGTAGCCGATTATTTTATACATGTAAACAAAGTTCGTTACACTTCATTTAGTTTGTACTTTTGCCATGTGATAACTTTAAGCATAATTTATCTGTGTACTTGTTCGACTCTATGAAGCGGTCTGTCTGTGGATATAATTATAAATGCTATAAAGAGGTTATGTTAGGTTAAACTAAAGTTAGAATAATATTGTAATTTGAATATTTAAACAGCAGTGATTCATATGAACTGGTGAAATAATAGCTTTAAAGGTTGTTTCTCTTTTCAGGTAAAACTTGTGGTTATTTATGTTTTGTAAAAGTGTTAGAACTAGTGTAATAAAATAAAATTAACTCATTTCAGAGCAACTCAATTTTGCTGATAGTTTTACTGTTCACCATAATATCTAAGGATCATTATATACAAGAATAACTCATAACAATTCAGTTGCAAAAATAAAACAAAAAGTATTTTACTGTTTTTTAAGATTTTTTTAAAGTTGTCAACATTTGTATAAGTTAAAAAAAATCATAACTCGAAAACTATTAAGGATCGTAGAACATACATGGGAGTGATTCGGGTACCCTAAAGGTTGTTCTATATCTGGACTCCCACTTGTCACACCCAGTATACGCTACTTCTAACAATAAACATTTTTGTCTGCATGTCTCTCGGTCTGTTTGTTTCGGCTAACCTCTGAAACGGATCGAAAGATTTTGACGGAACCTCACTGGTAGGTAGCTAATATTATAAGGAATGACTGAGACTACTTTTATGATCAGGTTTCAGTTATAAAGCGGGTGAAACCAAGGGGCGCAACTAGATGTAAATACAAATAGAAAAAAAATATCTACAGACTAAGTTATCGCGATTTTAAAACTTTCTACGTGTTTATTTAAATATATTGCGGCATGGGATTGTAAATTGTATTGTCGCGAAGTTTTTTTAAATTGCTGCAAATTTGGAACCCTCAATAATTCACAAAAGGCTTGCTATAAGTAAGAACCATCTTGAGATTTTAGTTTGGCAAACAAAATGACAAGGCTTCAGTAGTAAAGATGGCGATACGAGGTGCATATATTTCATGTTATGTTTTATTAAATTGAACATATAATTAAACCTACGCAAATATGTTTTACTCGACAGCGGTGAAGAAGAAAGGGTAATAAATTGTCTTGTATTTATGCGGGCATATAATAAGTACTATGTTCATCCGTAGCTCTACCATGAGTTTGAAACATAAATGTTCGATCTCGCCTACCTAGCTAGCTTATTACGCTTCTCAAAGTCAAAAGTCAAGTCAAGATCAAAGTCAAAAGTCAAAGTCAAAGTCAAAATCATTTATTCAATTTAGGCATCAAAGACGCACTGATGAACGTCAACTTTTCATTATAATGTACTTTAAAGACTCTACCGCCGCGTTCCAAAATATATAGAACCCACCGAGAAGAAGCGGCAAGAAACTCGGGGCCATATTTTTATATGGATGTTTACAATGTTTCTACTTAGGTACTACAAATATTACATTTTATGGGTGGCAGAGAGACAGCTTGCCAGAAGTGGAGTATTCCAAGCATCTTTATCTTCTATATAATGTCGAACTTTATAGTAAGCTTTTTTTATTAAAACGTTTTTACAGTCAACTTGAATTTGCCCTCTGTGAGCTCAGTTATGTGCTTTGGGATTTTATTGTAAAAACGCACACAATTTCCTAGGAATGACTTATTAGTCTTCGCAAGTCTAAAACTAGGTACAGCTATCCTATTTGTATTTCTGGTATTAAAAGTGTGGTGATCACTATTTAACTTATATTTATGTAAATTTTTACGAACATACATTATATTTTCAAATACATATAAGGAAGGCAACGTTAATATATTGATTTCTTTAAATAAATCTCTCAAAGATTCTTCTGATTGGCGTACTCGCTATCAAGTTTAGTTCTACAACTGATCGCAACGTGGCACTGTTATTTTTTTCATACATTTATTCGCGGCAGTCGATAGCGAGCATCGATTGGTGTCAGTGTTGTAATCTCACGGTAGGCGTTACTCTTTCCTCATAACTTCTTAACTATTTATATTTAATAATTATTATATAATTACTTAAGCATTATTTTCGTCGACATCGTCATTAGTGGTCGCGGGCTTAGTGGGCGTCATCAGGGTAAAATGCGGGCACAGAACACAATGATCACAATTTCACAATATTTTAATTTAGGTTAAATAATATTTTGGCACTCCTCAGTAATATCGAAAGAAAAATCACAGTTAAGACCGAGCAGCGGGTTCAGGGCACCGATCTTACTTTAACCAACGAATATACTTTTCAACGATCCAACTCGATCTGTCGCTATCTTTCAAATGTGTCGCCAAAAACTGTGAGCCTTCCTAAAGTAAAGATGGCGCCTCGACCCCACTCGAGGCACGTGCTCTGCTTTGATTGGTCGTTACGTAAATTACAATATTCCTAACTTTTATTACATTTGTAAGGTTTTTAAGCTATAGAAAAATGGAACAAAACAAATTAAATTAAATTAAGAATTTTAAAAGTTATTAAGAATGTAAACAAATAATATTGTGCGTTTTACATGCGAACAACAATCAACCCGACTTGTAGCTTCCTCCGACATATACAGGGTGACTGGTTGAACACTTTACATATTGATATATAGTGCTCAGTACTCGATTCTCGTTCTAATTAAGAAAAAAAAATAGGTGCCTAATATTTACCTAATTTAACTTTAATTGTCTACTCAAAACAATAAACATGGTCACTCGCGGCGCGCGTGTAGTAATAAAAGCGCGGCGCGGCCGGGCGGGCGGCCGACGATCGCGGCATCCTTTGGCGGCGCGGGCGGCGCGGCCCTTTGGGTCATTAACCCCGTTCGGACGCAGCTTGATTCCTTTGAACGCGGCGCGGCGCTTTGGGTCATTAACCCCGTTCGGACGGTGTCCATAATTTTCGAGTTATAGCACATTCATAGAATGAAGGTTTCCTCTGTAGTTTAACGGTATTTTTTTAATTTTATTTTTTTAAACGTTTCATGTGACCATGAATTATCATGTCCTTGTTTATGTAAAGTGTTCAACCAGTCATGCTGTATAACTATTTATATTTAAATAACTAGAGAAATGAGGTTTCGTTGGAAGCGTCTTGATTTTCCACAGGTGGCTATGTGACGTTACATTAAATTTACCTACAAACTTTGTCTAAAAGCTTATGATTGCTTACTTTTACTACAATATATTGTTTTGTTAAAGGTGGTATACGGGACAACGCCGCCCATGGCCATCCTCTGAACATCACTATGAATATTTATAACGTCTAAGTTACTTAATAAATAGGCGATAAATATTGAATAGTTTATACAAAATAATTTCAGATGAGAATATTATCTTGTTTCATCCTTTTTAGAGCGTGATTTTTCAGTGGTTAAGTTTTTTTGCTTTTGACTAACTTGTTCATAATAAAATATGTTTTATCTGAAATTATATTATTAATTTAAGAAACACAGCTTTATAAATAATTAAAATTGGCAACCACCCTTTCAAAAACAGTTCATAATACCTATTGCCACACACCCGTTCGGCCAATATTCAAAGAGATCCTATCAACCATTTATTAGCTATCGTCAAATGAACAAACATACTGAAGGTAAAGTCTAAAAGTATGTACTACACAACAAGAAACAAAGCAAAACTTTAATACATAACCAGACCACGAAAATTATTAGCCCGTCCATCGAAACGCATAAAATCTGGCGTTCTCTTGGGCTTTGCCGCAGTCGCGTTATTGTGTGACACTCCCACCATCAAGTCTTATCTAATGACAATCATTTAATAAAATCGTATGACAAGTACAATTTGAAAAATTTGAAACCATCTTCCATTCTATTGTAATTCTCTCTAAAGTCTCTAACAACTGTATTAGAGTGTAACTCAATAACTACTTGACTGAATTTAATGAAATTAAAAACTAAATAGGGAAAGCACCAGCTTTCAAACAAAAAAACTATTTTGAGTATCGGTTCACCCAGTCGAAAGTTATGAGGTAACAAACATAAAAAAATTAAAAAATCAGCCTAATTGAGTCAGTTGAATCCTTTTTGAAAGTCGGTAGAAAATTTATCAAAATTGCATGAACCGTTGAGTAGCAGATATAGGACATACATACAGGCCAAACACATCCTCCTTTTGGTCTTCGTCATACTCGGTTAAAAAAAGGATGTTTTGGACCCCTTATGAGAAAATTATTTGCATTATCTAGTTTATTATATATACACTAATGCGGCTCAGAAGTAATACATACAGCAATTAATACGCATATTTAACTATAACCAAAAATATATTCCGATGCTAACTCTTAAAGAAAATTCAACCGAAAAATGATACCATTAAAGGCTAACTGCCCCAACACGCACTCTTAATTGGTCCAAACGAGCACAATTTATATTCTAAAGCTAATAAACTGGTGATTTCCCTGGACATCTCGCTTCATTAGGGAGCGGGTCGAGCGATCCGAGCAAAGCGAGTGAAGAGAGCGGAGTTATCGGCTCACGCTCGGAAATTGCCGTATTAGCGATTCTGCGACTACGTCAATGCCCTTTCCTAAATGTGCATGGATGTTTTTTTTTAGGTAGCTGCCATAGCTGGATTTAATCAGTACTTTTGAAGTGAAGCATAATTTATAAAATAATAACAATATAATAATTTCACTTTACTAATTTAGAGAGTAAATTTTCGGACGGGATTCGACCGCGCGTCTTCATATGAATCATTATGAAGTAGGCAATAGCTCCGGTGGCGGTCGTTCTTCAAATATCAAAGGCGATTACCGGGGTTAGTTTTGCGTGAGTGGCCACACACGACAGTTTCTTCAGTGTGCGACATACTCAACGGAAACGCACTGCCGACCGACACGGAGTTCTGTAGTTTTGAGTCTTTGTGTCAGAAACTGATACAAACTTTGACAGAACTGTCACCATTACGATCTTAACGTCCGAACCGGCCGAGTCTAGTTATTTTGTCTATGCTGTGCCCAAGATTATTACGATTTTTCACCCGCGTAGTGATGGATGATGATGATGATGAAAGTATCCTATGTGTTAAGCCAGCGCCTCATCTACTTCCATACCAAATTCTATCAAAATTGGCCCCGCCGTTTGAGCGTGAAAGAGTAACAAACATCCACACATCCATACTCATAAACTTTCGCGTTTATAATATTAGTAGGCTATTATGACAAACAAGCATTTGACCACAGTTTCACTTGGGCCTGTAAGTACTACGAAGAATGAACTACGAAGTTTCGGTTGACGGATTTCACAATGTCTACTGTGAAAGGGCAAACGCACAAATACAGTCAAGGGTGATGAAATGTAATGACACATTTTTGTATAATGATTAATAGACAGTGCGTTTTTAAAGGCTGTTGCTGATTAACTTTTTGATCTACTATGAACAAAGTATTCACTCGTATTACTGTGTAGCAATTGTTATAATTCAAACGTGCAAATATTCAGTTGTTATATTCATATTCATTTCATAAATTTTCAATTTAAATGTCAAAGAAACATTTACATTATACTATAATTGTATAATATAATTGTAGATAATTGTATCAATAATAATATTAACAATAAATAAATACATACCATAAATGCATAATAATACCTAGTTATAATAAAATCAAATGACTAAATAAAAATTAAATAAATTGATAGCTGATAGTAAGGCCCTGGGCCCTTTTTTTTTTTTTTTTAGAACGGACTAATGCTGTTTGCCTCTACCGGCATTTACAGCGTCACCGGACGGTTGGCGAGCGCAGATGGCACTCAGCCAGATTACCTGGGCCGGAGTCTACATCGAGGCCGGGGCCGCGGTGTAGACTCCTGCCCGTACCGTGTCTGGGACTACATAGAAAACCAGTGTTACCTCGTCCACAGCCATTTGCTGGGCCGGAGGATACATCGCGATCGGGGCCGCGGTGTGTAGGGGAGAGTGGGGGAAACGCGAACGCGGGGTAATCACGAATCCAATGGTTCTAATGTGTTAGAAAGAGAAAGCCATATTTTACTTGCCGCCATTTTAGAGATCACGCCAGCGCTAGTGCCAGTCAACAACACGGGAGACGCGGACGCACGTACTTGTCAAGGTATGCATTTTTCAATATTTTGCATGTTTTTTATGTAACTTTTTTGGTAAATTCAAGTTGGTGTTGATTTATTTCTATCTACCATTGTAACCTAACTTTTACATAGTGCAATACTCACATATTAATCAGCTAAATGACAATGACGCAATCGGCAAAAGAAATATAACCTAAATGTTTTTTTTTCCATTTTATTGTTTTCGATCCAGCGGGGTAAAGGCGAACACTCCATGTCGGGCAATCTCGAACGTTCGGCATTACCCCCCTCCCTTTTTGTTGGTTCCCCGTTCATCTTTTTTTTATTATTGTTCCAGATGCCTCGTAATTACAAAAGAAAGACCGAACCAAGGTACATACTAGAAGATCTCAAAAAGGCTATAGACGATGTTAAAGCCAAAAAACTTAGCATCGGCAGAGCAGCAGAAACTTATAATGTTCCAAAAACAACCATCTTTGACCACTTAAAAAAAGTAGTGATAAAACAGCCAAGGTCTGGACGAAAACCTTTATTTACAGATGAGCAGGAAACGCAACTTGTCGATTATATCATAAAGTGCAGTAAACTCTATTATGGCCTGACCATAAAAAAAATTCGCCAAATCGCGTACCAGTATGCAGAGAAGAACAAACTTCCGCACAATTTCGACCAAGTGAAACAGCTAGCCGGAAAAGACTGGTATTACAATTTCATGAAAAGACATCCCAGCATATCTCTGAGGACACCTGAGGCGACTTCACTGAACCGAATCACTGCGTTCAATGAAACTGACGTTAAAGTTTTTTATGACAATTTGAAGGACATACAAGACAGACTTCATATTCAACCTGATAAAATCTTTAACGTCGATGAGACAGGTATATCAACGGTCCAAAGAAATCAGAAAATAGTGGCAGTAAGAGGTCAGAAACAAGTTGGTAAGGCAACCAGTGCTGAAAGGGGGTCTACAACAACAGTTGTATGTGCTTTTAGTGCAGCCGGCCAATACATTCCTCCATTTTTTATATTTAAAAGGAAGCGTATGAATCCACAATTACTAAAAGGTAGTAACCATAACATGGTTGGGACTGTGTCAGACTCTGGATGGATAAATGAAAGCCTATTTGTTGATTGGCTACAACACTTCATTTCATATGCAAAGCCTTCAAAGGTAGACCCCGTTTTGCTCATTTTAGATAACCATGAGAGTCATATAAGTCTTGATGCATTCTCACTCTGCAGAGAACATGGAATCACTATGCTAACTCTGCCACCACATACCTCACATAAACTCCAACCCTTGGACTTGACATATTTTGGTCCTATCAAGACTGCATACAATCAAGAATGTGAGAATCGCATGGCAGATCGATTTGGACAGCCCATTACACAATACGACATAGTCGAATTGTTTACAAATGCTTTTAACCGTTGCAGTAACCTTGAAAAAGCTGCAAGTGGATTTAGATCTGCAGGAATATATCCCTTGCGCCCCATTGAGTTTGATTCAATTCAGCCATATATATCTCAGAATACCGCACCTTCAGATAACCAAACAACTGACATTCAACTAGTTCCTGATGCTCACAGTCATGCCGATATAACTGCAGTAGCTCAAGTTCAAAGTGTTGAAAATCTTGATGTCCAGGCTTCCGATACAGGTCCTGTTAATTTACAAAGCGATGATACAAGCACGCATGTAGTTTCCCTATCTGAGATCATTGAATTGCCTATTATTCCTCCAAAAATATCAAAACGCAATATCAGGAAGAAAAGATCAACTATTCTTACGAGCACTCCTATAAAAAACCAGTTAGAGGAAAAGGAAAACAGAAAAAGAGCTAAAGCAGAAGAAATCATAAAAAAAACAGAAAAAATGCCAAAAATAGGATCTCAAATAAAAAGACTAGAATGTAGCGTTAAGAAACCTTTAAACAAAGAGACTAAAAGAGTAATAAAAAATTTCAAGAATATAAAAGACTTTAGTGACCCTAGTCAAAATACGAAAAAAAAAATAAGAGAAAAAGAAAAAGACGAAAAGGAAAATGAAGACTTCTTTTGTATTTTTTGTGGAGATAAATATATAGATCCCCCCGTTGAAGACTGGATTATGTGCTACGTGTGTAAAAAATGGGCTCACGAGAATTGTACTGACGGGCAGTCAACATCGTTGGGTTATAAATGTGATCACTGTCATTATTAATGTTAGTACGTAATTACCCCACTTGGTGTTCGTGTTTACCCGACTAATGTCGGGTAAAGCCGAACACTAAGGGTTTTGATTTTTTTTCATATTGTTACAATTTATTAAAAAAATATAAATGTTGATTAGTGAATTCGTTAGACAGATAAGTAAACTTTAATAATTAAACAATAAAGAAACTCTGTGATTAAGTTCCACTGTTTTATTCAAGTTTTACCTTAGGTGTTCGTATATCCCCCACTTTCCCCTACTCCCACCCGCACCGTGGCTGGGACTACCAGGGTTCCCTTGGGACGACGCTAAAGCTGCCGAAGTAACGGCTGCGATGGGGTCGTCCGGGTCACCCAAAATATGCCTTGGACGGCGACGGGGGGGGAAGCCCCTGGGCCCTTATTCGATATGACCATACAAACAAGTTCCATTTCCAATTCCATTTTTATACTGCAAAAAAGGGCTATACGAGCGATCTACAGTTTAGCTCCCAGAGTTTCCCTTAGACAGAAGTTTAAAGACATAAACATTCTAACTGTTGTCTCTCAGTTTATCTATGAAAATCTAATGTATGTAAAGAAAAACATTAGCAGTTTTGATAAAAGGAGTGATGCTCATTCCATCAACACGCGAAATAAGCACAAGCTATCCGTACATGTAACGCATATCCACAGAATAAGTCATTCTTTTATGGGACAATGTATACGATTCTATAATAAAGTTCCCAATGTTATCCGAGATTTGCCTATTAATAAGTTTAAAATTACTATTAAAACTAAACTCTATCAAAAAGGTTATTACAAAATTTCGGATTACTTGGAGGATAAAACAGCTTGGGACTGATCACTCCAGGATCTATCTACTCTCGCGTGCTATGCGGATGACACCCTAGTCGTAGCCAGAGGGAGGGATCTCCGGGAGGTAGTGCGGTTGGCCGTGGTGGGCACCACCTTCGTGATCGACCGCATTCGTGCCCTAGGACTGGAGGTTGCCCTTTCCAAAACCGAGGCCCTACTGTTCCACGGGCCTCGGGGGGAGGGCCCCCTCCAGGTATGCGGGTTATCCTGGATGGAGTCCTAGTCCCGGTTGGAGCTCAGATGAGATACCTGGGCCTCAACTTGGATGGAAGGTGGGCTTTTGGGAGCCATTTTGCCCAACTGGCCCCAAGAGTCGTGGGAGCTGCGGCCGGCTTGGGAAGACTGCTGCCCAACGTGGGTGGCCCGTACGCCAACTGCCGCCAACTATACTCCGGAGTGATCCGGAGTATGGCTCTTTACGGGGCACCAGTCTGGGCGGACGCCCTCAGTCGCCACAATAAGACCCTGCTGCGACGTCCGCAGCGGGTTATAGCGACGAGGGCGATACGTGGATACCGGACGGTGTCTTGGACGGCGGCTTGCGTGCCAGCCTGTGATCCTCCCTGGGAGCTCCAAGCGGAGATCCTCGCCGAAGTGTACCACTTCGTGGCGGTAAGGAGATCCCGAGGAGACCCCCCAGCGTGGGAAGAGGTGACACACATGCGGTGGCAGGCACGAGCCGCCCTGTTGCGGCGGTGGTCGGAGGACCTGGCTCCACCAGTCCCTGGGCAGTGGACGGTAGAGGCCATCCGCCCGGTCCTCCATAGGTGGGTAACACGGCGTTTGGGGTCGCTTACCTTCCGATTGGTGCAGGTGCTTTCCGGGCACGGATGCTTCGGAAAGTACGTGCACCCCACACATCTGAGGAGTGCCCTTGGTGAGCAAGGGCACCCCTTCACAGGCGCTGACGCCCGGTTAACAACCCGGGCCTACCGCTGGGGCGAGTTGGTGAATGCCAGCGCAACCCTATCTCACCCATCTGGCGGAGGACTGCTCACGGGGGGGTTTTAGTGGGTCTGAGCCCCACATACCCCCTTCCGTCAATCCCCGTAACGGAAGGGTAGTGAACAGCATTTCCCCCTCAAAAAAATAATAAAAAAAGGATCTATCTACTCGTGTACTAAGATGTCAAAGTGTAGCGTGTCTTGCCCTACTGATACCATTATTATGTACTCTTTTGTAAGGCAACACACTGGATAAGCAATCTTATATTTGTAGTACCTAAGTAAAAACATTGTAAAAACATCTATATAAAAAGAATGGCCCCGAGTTTCTTGCCGCTTTTTCTCGGTAGGCTCTATGTTTTTTGGAACGCGGCGGTAGGCTTTAAAGGACATTATAATGAAAAATTGACGTTCATAAATGCGTCTTTGAAGCCTAAATTGAATAATTTTGACGACTTTGACAAGTAACGCGCCGAGCTACGATATTTTCAAGGAATCATCGTGAAATTTATACAAATTTGCGATCACTAGTTACGCTACGCGTTACTTGTTGATAGCGAAAAAAGGGCCCTGATAGAAAGTAACGCCTGGATGAAGATACCTTTTCTCTCTGTACTGAGGAGATTCTCAGATATATGATATAAATTGTTTATGAATCGAATTCGCAAATGGAATACTACACAAATTTGCTCATTGATAGCTAAAGCAATATTGTCAAATAATATTTGCTCAATAATTTATTCAATACACAGCTACACCTGTCGTCGGTAAAAACGGAAATTTGGTAACTTCCAATAATATTGCTTTACTAAAATATTCAGCGGCGGCCGTGTTCACGTTAGCCGACACGACAAAACTTAACTTTAGCGCTGGTTTCTGGATAAATTAATTAAAAAAAACTATAAAACTGAAAAGTAATTTTACGATAGACCACTAGATACTTGTAAATACTTACAAACTGAGAGAGACGATGTTTTAACCATCTTCAAAAAATGAGGAGGTTCTATGTGCGACTGTTTTTGATTTTTTTATGTATGTTCACCGATTTCTTCGCCATTTGAAGATCAATTCTCAAAATTCATTATTTCATTTGAAAGTGTATACTCCTGTGCTGCTTCCATTCAAATTTCATTAAATCTTGATGATATCCTTGTTGATGGTGACTGACAATCGATCCCGTCAGTAGCAAGGGTCACTAAAAATGGTGATAAAACTTAAAAAAAATGGAGTCTTCTGATGATCTCTATCAGAAACGAGTCACGCAATCGAGCACTAACGTTATCTCTTAAGACGCGCTCATATCCTGATAATAGTAAAAAGCAGAATTTTTAAACACCTAATGTAACGAAACAGATCGATAATATATTATGAAAAAAAATACTAAGGTTAGAAAAGGGATAGGAAAAGAGTAATAACCGAATAGAATTCATAAATATAACTCTCTTTCCGCAGAAAAAAAACCCTGAATAGGTCCACAAAAATAAACTTTCACGTCGAAACTCTCAGAATTTTCAGCGATAACACTATATTTTTTTTAGGTAATACATAGCCAACGTATAGTACTAAAGCTATAACCAGCAGTTTTTTCGATTCTGTTAGTATATGTCGAAAACTATAAAGAAAACGTACAAAATTAACGCATTTTCGCATTACATCGTCCAGTCTAACAAGCGATTTTCAACCTTACGTATAGCATCGTAGATTATTTTAAAGTTGGGGTTGGACCGCGCCTTAAATAGATTTTAACCGTCGCATGGAGATGGGGAGAGTTTGCTTTATTGATTATAGCAGGAGTGATTGTTTTAAATCTTGAATATTTGATATGTGCTGAGCAAATGTGTTCTTACCAAGATACAGGGCTAATGCGTGTGAATACGTTATTAAACAAATTATCAAAAAATAGAACCGACTTCTACCCCTAAAAAGTGTGAAGACGAAAGTATCCTAGTATCACAATATTGCGTGCATGGTAAGTTAAGATAACTCGATAAGTTATTTCACACTTTCTAGTGTATAGTTCGGTTCTATTTTTGTGGTTTGTTTTCACCTTTTTAGTGACATTGCTTCTTACGGGATACACCGTCAATGATATCATCAAAATAGGCGAAACACTTTTTAGTTATTGAAGTCAAAGTCAAAGTCAAAATCATTTATTCAATTTAGTCATCAAAGACGCACTTATGAACGTCAATTTTTCATTATAATGCACTTTAAAGCCTACCGCCTAGTTCCAAAATACATAGAGCCTACCGAGAAGAAGCGGCAAGAAACTCGGGGCCATTCTTTTTATATAAATGTTTTTACAATGTTTTTACTTAGGTACTACAAATATTAGCTCCAGTGTGTTGCCTTACAAAATAGAACATAAAAATGGTATCAGTAGGGCAAGACACGCTACACTTTGACATCTTAGTACACGAGTAGATAGATCCTGGAGTGATCAGTCCCAAGCTGTTTTATCCTCCAAGTAATCCGAAATTTAGTAATAACCTTTTTGACAGAGTTTAGTTTTAATAGTAATTTTAAACTTATTAATAGGCAAATCTCGGATAACATTGTAAACTTTATTATAGAATCGTATACATTGTCCCATAAAAGAATGACTTATTCTGTGGAGACGCGTTACATGTACGGATAGCTTGTGCTTATTCCGCGTGTTGGTGGAATGAGCATCACTCCTTTTATCAAATGCAAATTTTTTTCTTTACATACATTAGATTTTCATAGATAAACTGAGAGACAACAGTTATAACTCAAAAACTGTTGACCGATTTGATTTATATGGTACCACCACAGATGTATACTCTATCAAACAAACGGTTCATAAACGACGAAGTTAACCGCAAACACACATAAAAAATATATACGGTCTAATTGAGTAACTTCCTCCTTTTTTTGAAGTCGATTGAAAATACGATGTCGTAATAAACTCTTACTGTATACTTAAAGTGTTAAAAAACCTATGACTACTCAGACTCTTTTTAACATCTCCAATTGGTTATGTTGCTAACATTACTTAGCTGATGCGTATTAATATGACGGACAATGACGCTTTGTAGTTGATACTTGAGTGGGAAGACAGTAAATCTTTATATATTTTAAATATATACCTAAAAATATGAAATTATTTTCATAATTTTATTTTTCAAAATTTTTTACAACTAATACTGACATAATTGAAAAAAAATTGGTTCATAATTGCCCATATTCATATCTAACATGACGAGATCATTTTTGTGTTCGTAAGAATTCAGTTTGGGTAGATTGTTAAATTTACACACATCCCTGTGCTTCGGCAACATTTTTTTAAAGGACTGTCTTTTTTATAGCTATAAAAAACATTTGATCGGTGATTTGTCGATAAAATTAATAGTATTTTAATCCCTTAAAGTATCAGACATCGGTGACCGGACACATTTTATATCTGTGTCTGCTTCATTCGCCAGCTCTGAAGGCCAATTCTGTTATTTAAAAACGTTCAACAATCTATCCCGCTGCAACTGCAGCTCGACTTCGGTTGTCGTTCGATACTTTGGCATAAAGCCATTCTACTATTTCTATAGACAAATTGGTTTAGCGTCACATAAACATAACATAAACGCTACTTTTTAATAAATGTATTGACACTACTAATATACGAATACAAGTTAACAACGCGTTTGTTAGAATTGTATACGTCAGATATTTATAAAAATTCGTAAACTGTGTGTGTTCGTGTGTGTCGTAAGCTAAATTATTAATAATATTAAATCTAAATGTTAACGGAACTGTAATTGAAATATGAATATGCATATAACACATCTGCTTGTTACCATGTGTGTTATGAAAGCTTTTAATGTAGTAGTGATCAACGCCCTCTATCTTGACAAATCTCATACGTTCATGATCTATCGTGTTAGCAGAACATAAAGTTTTGATCGATCGCTGGCGTCAATAGAAACGTAACTGCAGCTGGACTGTTTTTATAGCAGAATAAGAAAACGCATAAAAGTCGCCGTTCGGCTACGATTCGAATGCAATTTAAAATTTAATTAGTGGAATCGTGCCCCAGTTCATTTTTGTGAGTACTGTTAAGTAGAGGACTATAAATGCCATACAGAAAAATGTACAGGAAGCAGCATCAGGCCGTGGCTTGTGTCACCTCACATAAAAGGCAGGCTTGAATGATGCGACATTAAATAGATTATGTGGTTGTGATGGCTGCCGCATAATTTAAACCGTAATCTACTTAGCGACTTCTGTGTACTTTTGCACGTAGCTAATTTTATGTGTTAGCTGACCCTTCCGTCACTTTGCTGGCGTGGCCTCGCTTATTAGGTTTTTTTACGCGGAACTCTATTTTGTTTCTTTTTAGTAACTATTTTTCTGGGACCTAGGTGGACCGATGACCTCATAAAAACCGCGGGGAATCGCTGGATGCAGGAAGTGAGTAGCCGGTCCAAGTGGCGTTCTATGGGGGAGGCCTATGTTCAGCAGTGGCGTCTTCCGGCTGATAATGATGATGATGATGATGAACTATTTTTCTAAATTATTTATTTATTACTATTTGTAACCTAAGTTACTCCTTATATCAGCTATCCGGCAGTTAGAATCCCGTCAAAATCAACGGAACAAATTGAAAAAATCTGAAGTTTTGTTATAAGTAGCGTATATACTTTCACACGCATTTAGTAATTATTTATTTTTATTATACATTACAAACAAACATTTTTTTTGTACATATAGATACGACAAGTTTATAATGGACAGTTCGTATTTAAATGGAATAAAGCTGAAATATGGCTGCGCGTGAACTTTTTTAATAGACATTAGCAGAATCAAGAACACATTAATTAAGCTACATCAGGCTTTCGATTCCGGACTTCTATGTAACAAGCCGAATCAATTTAATTGGATTTTAACCTCTTTTTGAGTTGTACATAATAACAGTAGAACAAAATGTTTTGCCTTTACGTCTACTTACGGCAGCGTTTCGAAAACTTCGCGAAGTCTTCTCGTCGAAAATACCTCAGTGCCTCAAGACAAGAGTCTTCGACCAATGTGTGATAACAGTGATGACTTATGGCACTGAAAAGTGGTGTCTTACTATGTGCCTCATAAGCAAGCTCAAAGTCTCACAACGAGCAATGGAGAGGGCTATGCTAGGGGTTTCTCTACATGATCGAATCAGAAATGAGGAGATCCGTAGACGAACTAAAGTTACCAACATAGCCCAGAAGATAAGCCAGTTGAAGTGGCAATGGGCAGGCCACATAGCACGCAGAACAGATTGCCGATGGGGAAGGTTCTAGAGTGGGGACCACGGACCGGTAAGCGCAGCGTAGGTTGACCACTGACAAGGTGGGCTGACGACCTGACTAAAGGAATCAGGACGACGTTGGGTGAAGGCCGCTTACAACCGGTCTTTTTGGAAATTTCTGGGGGAGGCTATGTTCTATGTTCAGCAGTGGACGTCCTACGGCTGAGATGATGATAAAAGAAAATGCAAATAGTAGCGACTAAAATTATTATCAAATACTTAATGTTTTGGATTCCGTCTATGTCCTTCACTCGATTAATAAATAATATTAAGTATTCACAACGAAACATAAAAAATAATGAAAAATATGCACTGATGTTTACTTAGTAAAATCGTTTATAGATTTTATTAGTAATTTTTTTAATAACACTATCCTAGATATATCAATGTTATTGTAATATCATTGTAGTGTACCTACTAGACTGTAAGTGGCTTCTTGAACTAGATACTTTTACTTATTATGTTCAGTACAATTGTTTTGCTATAAAATGTGATGTTTTATTGTGATAGTTTATTTTATGTGATTAGGAGACGGTATAAGCACGAGGTTCATCGGGTGTTTAGTGATAATCACTGCCTATATCACAGACGCGTTTCGTCAAGTAACGAACTGCCTTGCACTCGTAACCCTGAGACATTGAGTTGTTAATTCTCACGTGCCTGTAATTTCACCGGTACCCATATCTTTCAAACATGAGCAGTATATATATATATATAGTAAATGTCATACAAATTTTACTTATGTTTGGATCTATTAGAACATGGATCGGTAAAAATTCGTTTACGGACGATAAATTTACGTGATAATGTCATAAGACAAAAGCCGCGTATTCACTAGTCTAGACATTTGTCGCGCAACTCTGTTCCTCGACAAATATACGATTCCCTCGCGATGTCGCCCGACGTCGCTTGCGACATCTACGGGTCGCGGGACTTGTCGATACGCGCGACATCCGTGTACCTCGACTGTCGCTCGACAAGTTTTAAATAGTGAGGACGTGTGTCGCTTTGTTCCAAAACGGCAATAGTGTGGTCCGATGCACGTATTGACCCTCATTGAAATTGTCAATTATTGTGGGATACTTATCGTGATTATGAAAAATATGATGCATGGGAATCTGTCGCGACTACCTACTACTATTTATATATAGTTTAGAATACGACATAAGGTTCATTTTTCAAATACGATATCAAACACGGACCCATTATATTTAGTTTCGTCATGTCCGTCCGTCCGGCCGTCCTGTATAATACGAGTATGTAATACTAGCTGCGCTCATAATAATATAGCGTATGTTACTCATGCACAATATAGATTTCTACTAGTGAAAGAAATTTTTGAATTGGTTTAGTAGTTTTTGGCGTTTATCCATTACAAACAAACAAACAATCAAATCCTTGCTCTTTATTATATAAGGATTATTACCATGGAACGAATATGTGGTCTAGTTTGTACCGGTGTTGCGGCTGCAGCGTACTTACGCGATAACACGATGTGTTTTGGTATTATTTTTCACACCTTGGGTTACACAACTGTACGGTGTTGTCCGTACACAGGAAAATGATATAACCGAGTTATAGAAGTAGAAGTGTCTTTTATTCACAAACTAAGTCCAAATGGTTTAATTTGGTATGATAGACGAGCACACGCGGATTCCAATCGTGAACTGGTGACGCGAGTTATGAAATGTGACATGAATACGTAAATCGCTGACCGCGCGTGATTTGCGATGCTTGCATCGTATAATAACTTCTTTTTTGTTTACGAGCAGCTCAGTTCAGATAAGTCGGGTGAATTTTACAGGCTTTTAATTGCTGTCAAATAAAAAATTGCGGAGCTGTGATAAAATGTGTTTGCTTTTGAAGTTTGCTTTTACTCTTTTCTTTTTCCCATGACCAAAGTTCTGTGGTGAATATTCTCTATCCCACCACCCATTTCTTACGTTTTGCTATAGTCTTCTGAATACTTATAAAAGCCGCATTGAACATCACTACCTCCTCGGGCGACATATTGTTCACCATTGGCTAGTGTGTACAAGACAAATGTCGAGCGACATTGTCCCACGAAGTCGCAAAGAGTCGCCACGTGAATGTTGGGCGACATGTCTCCGCGATATCTCCCCTAGTGAATACGCGGCTAAAGAGTCGCCTCGTGAATGTCGGCCGACATGTCTCCGCGACATGTCCCCTAGTGAATACGCGGCTTTGCGCGGTTGAGCATCTCTATCGCTTGTTCCGCGCTCTCGCTTGCACGAGTCAGGCGTGACAAGGAACGTGACAATGAGTATTTCGTGCAGCCGGCTTTTATCGATTTATAAGAGTTTATCACGTCAAAAATAAATGCGTCTTTGATCTTGATCATACTCACAGATTACTCAGTGCCTTGCGCGTCCAGTACAATAATAATTTTTGGATGATGTTGGGGACTTGGGGCTCACGCTTCTGCACTACCATTATCATACCATTATTTCCAAAAGAATAACGTCCCTATTTAACAGAGTGCTAGGTACTTCTAACAGCATCTTGCAAGGTATTGCAGGAAGGTACGATTCCAACCTAATGCAGACGTGCACTCGGGCTCAGACCTATCAGTCTCCATGATGGCTGTTGGTTTTGAATCCATTTCTAACTGTTTAAGTTTTTAAACTGACATGGTCACTAATGCAAGAATTAACGTTAGACGGGATATTTACCATGTCTTGTTTTTTTGTGAGCTCTCGCTATTTCGGCACTCGATATGGTTCCAGATCGAGTTCCAAGTGACTGTTGTGTCATTGGTAGAGGGTAGACCGTTTCGTCTGCTCATAACAACACCTACCCGCAGATACTTCATTTTACTCGTGAACATGGCGCGTGCAACAGTGCTGAAATATCGAGAGCCCACAATAAATACAATACATGGTAAATATCCCGTTTCTAACGTTAATTATTATAACAGCTGTTTATGTATTTTTTATTTATATGTATAACTAGTCGCGCCCCGCTTCACCCGCGTGGTGATGGATGATGACGATGATGATAAAAAGTATCATATGTGCTTCCCCAGGATATAATCTATAACCCTGCCAAATTTAATTACGATCCGTTCAGGCGCTTCGGCGTGATAAGGAAACAAACAGACAGTGAGACAGTGTTTTTTTCTAAAATAATCCTAAGTTACTCCTTAAATATCAGCTATCTGCCAGTGAAAGTCCCGTAAAAATCGGTCTAGCCGTTTCAGAGATTAGCCGGAATAAACATCCGACAACATATACAGACCGACTGACATACTTTTTAAAAATATATTTTCTATCTACTTTTATATGCATTTAGTAAAAACCTGTTAATTTGGAATTACAAACAGCAGTTTTAACACCTATATTATATTTATTCATCAGGCAAAGTTTATTTTTGATAGTACTATATCAAAAATAAACTTTGCCTGATGAATAAATGAATGGAATTGAATTGATAGCCTCGTCGAGTCAAAAGTGATTCCCACATAGTCGATAGATATATAAGACTTGGGGAAAGACCCATGTTCATTTTCACAGCACAAATCTTCCGCACGCATTTGACTTACAAATGGTCCCATTACATAAATTGAAAAGTTGGCTCCACGATTTTACTATTGTGTCTATGGCGCCAGATACTGGAGAATGTTGCGAGCACCAAAATATAAATACATATTATATACTTTATAATAGTTCGTCAAAGTGCTTCCCTCTTGCCTGATGGAAAGCAGAGATGGAATCAAGAAGCGATGATCATTAAAGCAACCGTAAGCTGCGTTAATAGCCACCCCTATGATTACCTGGGAGATGTTTTTTCATGCCCCGCATAAAAGACCCAGTGCATAGCCACAATGAAAAACGTAAACAACTTAAATGCTACTTTGAGATTTTAATTTATTTGAATGGGTGGTCCCATTTAAATTTCATTAAATTCAGTCAAGCTGATTTTGAGTTATACTCCAATAACTGAAAAGTGTTACGCCTATTCTGACGATTTGATGATATCATTCTTGACGATGAATGACCATCGATCCCATAAGTAGCAAGGGCTACTAAAAAGGATGAAAAAATAAGTTATCCATTTTCATTTTTTTTAAATTATAAAACATAGATAAGTATTACAAAACACATGTTAATATGAAAACGGCAAAATAATATTCTTTCCCAGCGTAGTTGTGACGCTACTTCAGTTTTCTGTGTGATAAGTATAAAGTTTATTGACCATAATGAATATAGGCCTGTCACATTCTACCATAACACGGGTGTAAATATAAAATTATTCAAGATGAACTGTATAAAATTAATGTTTAGTAGATCAATGCATACTAAGTACATATAATTACATAAAATATGTACTGATAAAATAAAATTAACTAGGTACTTAAAAATTAAATAAAAAAATAATAATAATAACTATCTAATCTATAAGCCCCACGGTGGGGGGGAAAGTGGCCAAAACGCTGGCGGCATTGCCACGCTGGATGGCAATGCTAAGTTTTTGCCCAAAATAGGCGCCAGCATTTCGGTCACCCGACGCCTCAAACAAACGTTTCGCCAGATCCCTAAACAAGTTGAGAGCGGACGGCCCCCAAGGGCCTAAAGTTTCGACCCCAAACGGCACAAACATGTACATTCTGTCTAAATACACATATTTATGACGTTTGAGGTCTTCCGCTTTAGACGCGGCAGCGCCAGCCCGATCAATCGTACCAGGGAGATGAGACGGCGCCAGTGTGTCCACACATGTAGCATCCCAAACCAGGGGCTGTCCCATCTTCCACGGGACGATAGTCATCATTGACCATAATTAAGTTAAAATCTCAAAGTAGCATTTAAGTTGTTTACGTTTTTCATTGTAGCTATGCACTGGGTCACCTCGAAAATACTTTGTTTAGTAGAGTGTATATTAATAATAGTATACACTCTACCAAACAAAAACTAAGCATCAAAATCAGTTCTTATACGACAAAGATATCCGTGACCACACATACAAAAATAAAAAATATACAATCGAATTGAGAAAAATCCTCCTTTTTAGAAATTGGTTAATAAGTGACGAGGAAGGTGGATAAGATATGCGTCTGATGGTAAGCGCTAAGCTATAACAGTTGCACTCTCACCCAAAGGTTAGAATGGAACTTTTCCCTGACATAGCTCGACCCAGTAATTCCAATAGCTACACTGCCCTTTAGATCCTAACATAGTAAAATTGCACACTATTATTTCACTGCAGAATATCTGGTACTTACTGCGGCGGTACCAATCAAGATAAACTGTTGCACAGGAGACAAAAAAAATCTATAATATACCAAAAAGTACGCTTAGGCCAAACCATTCCGCACAATGTCGAGAGCGAAAGTGAATTTCTTCCATTTTGCCGTGTTGTCTGCCTGCCAGGCATCGCTAGCTATTGGCACCATTCAGAAGCAAACCGTGCTCTCAATGGTCTATACAGATTTCATGTGACATGTGACATGATCATCCAGCTTAAATTTTCTCCAATTATACAGAAATAACGAAACCAATCATCAAAGCAGGCGATTTTCTACCGACTTCCAAAAAAAGAAGGAGATACTCAATTCAACTGTTACAGCTTCCTCGTCATTTAATTAACCAACTCCTAAAAAGTGGGAGATTTCTCAATTCGATTGTATATTTTTTATATGATTGTTCACTGATATCTTTGTTGTTTATGAACTGATTTTGATGATTATGTTTTTGTTTGGTAGAGTGTATACTATGATTAGTATACACTCTACCAAACAAAGTATTTTCGAGGTGGTCCCATTTAAATTTCATCAAATTCAGTCAAGCTGATTTTAAGTAACACTCCAATAACTGAAAAGTGGTTCATCTATTCTGATGATTTGATGATATCATCCTTGACGGTGAATGCCCATCGATCCCGTTAGTAGCAAGGGCCACTAAAAAGGATGTATTTTTTATGTTTGTCACCTCATAACTTTCGACTGGGTGAACCGATTCTCATTTTTTTTGATTGAAAGCTGGTGCTTCCAGTGTGGTCCCATTTAAATTTCATCGAATTCGGTTCAGTAGTTTTTGAGATACACTCCAATAACTGAATAGAATGGAAGTCACACTATAATATTAAGATTTCGGTTCGCAACCTCAAACCATTCAACAGAACTCAAAGGAGAATTAAGATAACATTTCCCAATTAACAAAACAGTAATAGCAAACCTCAAATTGCAAACTTACTGATTGACCTATCCGAACCAAAATCTAAAGTAAATCGAAAACCTTTCAGTAAAATACTTGTACAAAGTGCACTAAACAAACTCGGAGCTTACAAAAATGTAATCCTATTTTCTGAAACGTTTTCTACATTTTCTAGCGGTGGATTGTGGACTGAGATAACATCGACAAGTTCACTCAGAGCGCAACGAACCGTATCTCAAACTACAAAGATAGGTAAAGTAAAGAATAGTTAAAAAAAAATACAAGGGCTGCGATGTCAATACAAAAGTTTAAGTCAAAGTCAAAGTCAAAGTCAAAATCATTTATTCAATTTAGGCATCAAAGACGCACTTATGAACGTCAATTTTTCATTAAAATGTACTTTAAAGCCTACCGCCGCGTTCCAAAATACATAGAGCCAACCGAGAAGAAGCGGCAAGAAACTCGGGGCCATTCTTTTTATATAGATGTTTTTACAATGTTTTTACTTAGGTACTACAAATATTAGCTCCAGTGTGTTGCCTTACAAAAGAGAACATAATAATGGTATCAGTAGGGCAAGACACGCTACACTTTGACATCTTAGTACACGAGTAGATAGATCCTGGAGTGATCAGTCCCAAGCTGTTTTATCCTCCAAGTAATCCGAAATTTTGTAATAACCTTTTTGACAGAGTTTAGTTTTAATAGCAATTTTAAACTTATTAATAGGCAAATCTCGGATAACATTGGGAACTTTATTATAAAATCGTATACATTGTCCCATAAAAGAATGACTTATTCTGTGGAGACGCGTTACATGTACGGATAGCTTGTGCTTATTTCGCGTGTTGATGGAATGAGCATCACTCCTTTTATCAAAACTGCTAATGTTTTTCTTTACATACATTAGATTTTCATAGCTAAACTGAGAGACAACAGTTAGAATGTTTATGTCTTTAAATTTCTGTCTAAGGGAAACTCTGGGAGCCAAACTGTAGATTGCTCTAAATAATGCTTCTTTTGGTTGGATGGTACTGTTAAACTGTCCAATAGATGTCGCTCCGTCCCCGCAAGACGGTTAGTCAAATAGAGAGTTAAAATTCGATGCTCGGACCAGAACCTCGGTGGCCTAGTTGGTCAATGGCGTCTAACACGGAGAGTCAGAAGACGCGGGTTCGAATCCCGTCCGAGGATGGAATTTTTCTCTCTATAAATTTCAATGTTTAAGATCGCTAAAGCAGGCGTTAGTGCTTTAAAAAGTAAAATGCGATTTTGCTCACTGAGTGAGTAGTAGTGACAAGTAATTTTTTTTTAGATAGCGAATATCTTATTCAGCCTTGGGTTAATCATACCATTCGAAACATTCACACTCTATTTCCCGCCTTTAGAAAGAGAGAGAGGCATAGACCAGCCCTTTCGAAGTTCAAATTTTGAATGTGACCTCAAAGACAAACACGTTCGTACTAACCAAAGACATTTAAAAAAAAGAAAAACTAAGTCTTTTAATGTAATTTATTGAATTGATACCTCTACCTACAATGTAAATTATTTTGATTCACAATAAATAGTTATTTCAATCTAGTCCTGTTTATATTTTTATCTCCCAAAGTGTTCTCGCTGCTGAAGTGAAAATTTATGTGTGTTACACGAGAGCAAAGTTTTTAGCATGTAATGCCTTTGAATCCCTCGCCATACCCAGGATTCAAAATCAGCACTTTTGAATCCTGGGTATGGCTAGATATAATACAGATACTTATTGTTTCATCATCATCATTTCAGCCGTAGGACGTCCACTGCTGAACATAGGCCTCCCCATGATTTTCCAAAAGGACCGGTTGGAAGCGGCCTGCATCCAACGTTTTGTTAACTATTGTTTGAGCTCCCGATATTTCTGCACTGTTGCAAGCGCCTTGATCACGAGTAATCTGAAGTATATGCGGGTGAGCGACACTAAGCACGAACAAAACGATCCGCCCTATTTCTGTTACGTTTTATGCGTACAACGCCCCTACTACTGTCACACAAATCACTCGCATTTATATTATGCTGACGACACACGAAACTGAATAGTATGTTATTTCGAATTTTTAACACGTCTTTGGCGTGTATACAGCAAAACCACTGGGATCCAGAACCTAGACAGTTGAAAGCTATCATCCCTGTAAAGTTTATATAAGGATAATAAGCAATTGATATCAATTGCTTATTATCCTTATATAAACTTTACCAAATACCCAAATGAGCATAACTCGCAACAGAAAGAGGGAAGATCGTTTCGTGTGTTCTTAGTATCGCCCACCCGCATAGACTTCCGTTTACTCGTGATCATGCTCTTTAATAAGAGAGCCTACCACCTAGTAAGTTGGGTTTCCTGAACTCTTACGATTCGTGTCCCAACGGTGGAGGGAATGTCCTTTAATTCCGTCTGGAGTAAAAGTGGGGATTCTCAAGAAGTCTCTCTCCCTTATCTGACTTAACTTGCCAATCGACTTTTACCTAAGTCCTCCTTCTACATTCCAAAGGAGCTATGTTATTTTATGTTTCATGTTATTACAAACGGTACAAGCACGAGACCTTCCAGATGTTAAGTGGTAACCTCTGCCTAGAACAGGTGCATTTCCTCACAAGTTATGAACTGCACTGCGGCTGTAACTCCGAGACAAGTTGTTAAGTCTCATGTGTCTTTACTTGCACCGGCGACCAAAACACGGCATTGAGAACATTACTGCTTCACGGTAAAAAAGGTATAGTCGCAATACTTCCCAGATGAACTTATTAACAAAGAATTATACTGTTCTTACTACTCTTTAATTGAATTTATAATAATAATAATAATATAATAAACATATATTTATTTCCTCCTCACAAAAGGTTGGTAAAAACAAATTTAAAATAATTAGCGAAGAGTGACAAAATAAAACCTAACTATGTGAGGGGGCTGGTGCCCGAAGTAGGTTTTTTAAAATAAAAACCTGTGTCACAGGTCACGTCTCCTCCCAAGGATAGAATATACTTTGGCACACACCAGTACTAAACTATATCATAATTTTTAGTGTATTAGATGTTGAGGGTAGAATAAAATAATATGTGCGTAAGCAAAGTGTTGTGATTGTATCTGTGTGAGTCTGTTTAGTGTCAGTGTGTACGCAAGAATGTATCTGCGGTGTGTTAATGAGCTCGAGATGCTCGAGATGTCGCATTAATCAAGTCTTCTATAGCCTTTTAAAAAGTAATTCCACTTATAAAACATCCGCCAGCGCCTCTCTAGCGCACTCCAAAGCCTAACCACCTAAATAGTCGTCAAATAGCTCACGGTCAAATCATTTCCTTTCCAAAGAGATCGTTTATTTGCCGTTTGAGCTATTTCTGCTCCATTTTACAGATTGAACGTCGTATAAATGTTTGATTTTGAACTCGCCGGATGGCTTTGTTACGACGGCGCTCGAGATGAACGAAATATGTTCTTTAGGATGAAATAATCTATTTGAACAAGAATAATGTGTGATTGAAGCAAAAAGTATTTTTTAACTACTCGAGTCGCGATTCACATTTCAGTGTATTTCTGAAATGCGGACCTCAATACGTCAACGTTAATTGAAACCAATTTGAAGTGTGTAGTTTACACAAAGGAAGAAATTACACTTTATACGATGAAGGCAAGGGTAATTGATGATGGTAAGCGATATCTGTAGTAGCTAAACGAGCGTTTACAATGTTAAATCCAGTGAAAGACTTGGCAGTCTCATTTACCCAGTTATTTGATTTTCAGCAAATATTTAAATTACTACCACACCACACTCAGAAAATATTGAGCCAATCACCTGTGGGTCATTATATCTACTCGTATGTATAGGTCATTATACATTATAGCTGGTAGGCTACGCGGATTTTCTCATGATGTTAACTTTACTGAAAGCTACAAAGCGAAGTAGTATACCAACCCACGATAGCGAGATTAGCGACAGGCGTTAACTAAACCTGCAGGCCTAGACAAAATTCAAGCAGGCGTTTTTCTGCACACGCTACAGACAGAACGTTCCCGGGTCCCGTCTACGAACTTAGCGCGACGTTATGTGACTTTTCCAATGGTAATGTCAACGCCATACATTTTGGAGTTGTCGTTTGGCGTTAACGTTAACGGAAACATCTTTTGTCTAGACCTGCAGATACATTATCGCTTCACAACTCCTAACACGTAACCGTCAAGAAGAGAGTATTCTCTTCCCTTCCCAAAGTCCGGCAACGCATCCGTGAAACCTTCTGTGTTGCAGATGTAAGTGGTCGACGGTCGCTAAACACCAGGTGAGCCACCTGCTCGTTAACCTTTCTATCTAAAAAAGTAAGTCTTAATTGACAGTAAATGCCGTACACAATTTACTTACCTCCAGTATCTGGATCGTTTGTCAAAGTTTGATCAGCTAACCGACGGTATGCTGACCGCTGATTGGTCACATATGGCTTCATGTAATACCATTGGCCAATAGGCGTTTAGTATTTAGTTGGCCAACTAATCAAGGCTTCGACATACGATCTAGCAACTAAGGTCAGACTTGTGCTTCTGGAATATAAAGCCATGTCTACCCGAGAGGGCGATAACTGAAAAGAATCAAATTATTGAAACGCTACTTTATCCGCTTTAGTTATTTAATTTTCTACCGACTTCATAAAATGGAGGACGTACTCAATTCGACTGTATTTTTTTATGTTTGTTACCTCATAACTTTCGACTGGGTGAAACGATTCTCAAAATTCTTTGTTTGAAAGCTGGTGCTTCCCGTGTGGTCCCATTTAAATTTCATCAAATTCGGTCCAGTAGTTTTTGAGTTACACTCCAATAACTGATGAATAGAATGGAAGTCAGTATTAAATTTTTCAAATTGTTCTTGTTCAAATTGTACTTGTAATCAGGCCATTATTAATAAGTAGGAAAAGCACTCTGTTCTGGTATAGGTCAAGACACGAAGTAAAGCTTTTCGTGACCGCGTAACCAGTGCTGCCAACTTAGCGCGTTCAGCGTTAATCTAGCGCTTTTTTTAAATTATATTATTAGCTTAACACAGAATGCATCAGTAACTTTTTTAGCAACTCTGAAATGCTTATATTGCTCTGTATTGTAGTCTTGCTCTATTGCTTATGCTCTGTATTGTAGTCTAAGAGTAAGAGTTCCCCCGGTAAATGTTTTGTTTTGTCATTACCAGCTAACTTAATTACCATAGTCTACGCTTCGTTTCATTTCATATTATAAATATAAATTTATATTGAAAATCGTCCAAGTCCAAGATCAACCATCTACTTCAACCGCAGAGAGTGTAGTATACGTTGAAGACCATGAATCGGATGAAGATTAAGATTTAGACCCGATTATGAGTAGTCCTTAAGTCCCTTTATTATATAATACCATTATGTGTAGTAGGCACCTACTATTTTATTGCTTTTAAGTTAACTATTAACTGTTAATTCTTGAATAAAACTTCCCACTAATTAAAAAAAAAAATTGTACTTTAGGGCACAAGTGTTGGTGATAGCCACTGAGACGCCATTGAGACCCGAGCCATTAAGTAAAGGTCTTAAGAGAGCCGAGAACGGTAATCATCAATACACACGTGTATCATACGACGTTTTTCGTCACACTTATGAAGAAAATAATAAAAGAACATTTTATTTAGTAACGGGAATAATTAATAAGTTTTCATATGCACGCGCATCTAACAATGGCAATCGGCCATAGACTAAATGAATTAGGTTTCTTTTTTTTTGCTTTTCGCGAAATGCGTTTTAGCCACCTACAAAATGGAGAATTCCAAGTTATTAGAATAGAATAGAATAATACAGAAAAAAGAAAAGTTATACTTATTTGCGTGAAAGTTTTATTTAATAAACACGTATAAGTTGAAATTATCTATTTAAGTACGATGTTGCCTGAAATGAGCTAGCAATAGCTACATTAATTTATTTGTATTAATGAACACATTTTTTTTTTGTATTGGGACTTTTTTAAGAACAAAATATCTCAACCAATAAAATAAAAACAAACTCTATAACTCACTTGTATGCAATATTAGTAAAGAAGAAGGCACAGTTTAATTATGGGTTTCATTATGTGCCTTATTGCAGTGACTATAGAGCCACTTTATGAGCAAGTGTGTTGAAAAGAATATTATAATATTACTTCAGCTGCCAGGAAACGAATCGTGCGAAGCTAGGAAACCCAATTTATAAGGTGGTAGGCTTCTTGTGTAAGAGGTCGTCTTAGTTGGTACCCCAGCTCAGAACCAGATAATCTGCCACGAAGTATTTATGCGCAAGCATTACTGTGTTAAGGAGCAAAGGGAACTGTAGCATGTGAAAGTAATGAGCGCAGACAGTTCTGTGTAAAACCAAAGTTCTGACGTATGGGTGCCACTGTAAATGTTATGGGAGAGCAGCCGTACAATTTACCCTCATCTCTTAGCATTAAAAATCCTGGACCTTTTTGAGCATTGTTGAACTATGGTGCTTAACTTGAAGGTATGTTATATTATTGAAAACTAGCTACGCACCGCGGTTTCACCCGTGTGGTGATATCTATATAGTTTGAAATTTTCAAATTTTTTGCGCATCTTGCATAATTATTTTTCTGTAAGAAAGTGAAGGAGAAGGTTCCTACGAAGTAAAAGTTAAAAGAGACGCATTCAATCTGTAATAACAAGTTATGGCGTGACCAAAGGAAATAGAGATTGAATTTATATATAATATATAAGTACACATAAGATCTTTCATTCTTTCTTTATTCGTTTCATTTATAAATCTTTTTCAGCACTCGTGCTCAAAGTGTTACTTACGGCTACGTTGTCCTATCTGCGTTCTGCTTTGCGCAGAGTTCAAAGTTCGTACGTTTGTTCTCAGTTCTTGGATGTTTGTGATAAATTAATATTTGTGTCTATGCCTCCCGCGTCACAGGGAATCCCAGCGCGGGGCTGTGACTTTTTATCGTTTATGTTAATTATATCGGCATGGACATCCGTAGTGACCTGAACCAGCGTGACTACATCAAAAGTATTATCAAGTTAGCTTCTCGCAAACTCGGAGTCCTGAACAGAGCGAGGCGTTTCTTTACTCCGGATCAGCGTCGCCTTCTTTATAAAACTTAGGTACGCCCATTTATTGAATATTGTTGCCACCTCTGAGATGAATCTGCTAAGTACCTTATGGATGCTCTCGATATACTGCAACGTCGCGCCGTCCATATTATTGGAGACACTGAAGTCACTTAACACCTAGAACCCTTACAAATGCGTAGAACTATAGCTTCTCTAAGCGTTTTTTACCGGTTGTTTCATGGTGAATGTTCTGAAGAGCTTTTTAATCTTATACCTTCCTCACCTTCCGATCCCGAACTACTCGTACTAGCCTAGCAGTGCATCCATTATACTGTTCAAAACTTCTTACCACGAACAAAAAAGTTTGGCAGTTCCTACCTCTGTCGTGTAAGTAAATTGTTGAAAGCTCTGCCGGCGTACATATTTCCTTGCAGCTATAAGTCTTTCAAACGGGGCGTGAAAAAGCATCTCTTAGGTCATCATAGGGGTGGCGTGGCAATGAACATTAGTGCAGTCATTGCTTCTTGACTCCACCTTTGCTTTCCATCAGGCGAGAGGGAGTCACTTTGATGTTCTATTATAAAAAAAATACATAATAAAAATAAAACACTTTCATTATTTGGGGCCCACAATTTATTTCCTCTCTTATTAAAGCAAATATTGATCCAATTTACATAAACGTTATAACAGTTGTCAGTTTAATTTCGCTACAAATACTGACAGTATAATTGTATAAAACACTTATATTATATAATCATATCTATGTCAAATCATTGTACTTGTTCATAAAATGAAAAAATAACATAAAACTAGCTCAAATTGTTAAACAATAAATTTAGAGAAGAATTTAGAATAACAACAAAGCCGAACTTAATCTTTTTTGCATTAACATATATTCGTAAGTTGTATTCGTTGGGGGAGACCTATGTTCAGCAGTGGACGTCCTGCGGATGAGATGATGATAATGATATTCATAAACGTAAACAATTAGAAATCGCACCGCACTACATCGTCACGAATTATGAATGATATGATGCCACAGTTTTTATGATTTTTCGAGTTGTCATATCTCGGAGAAAGGTATCATTTATGTCATTCAAGATACTTTTCATCATCATCATCTATCACCACGCGGAACAAGACGCGGCGCGCAGGTAGTTACGAATAAGAACCGTTTAGCCACTCCTTGTGGCTAACCAAGAGTTCCTACCTGTACGGTAGATTAGGCCCTGCGTTTAGGTTACGGTTAGGTGCCTATTGGAGGTTACTACTTAGTGGGTTACAAATAAAACAAATGCAAAAGGTTACAATTATTTATTCGTCAACAGAAGCGAGTCATTGACAAAGCTTTTTATTAGGCGTTAGGTCTTCACAAAATACGTTTTTGGGAACGAAAGAAGTTCAGAAGAACCCTTCAGTGCATCATAACTAATATTATAAAGTTTGTAAGTGTGTTTGTATGTTTGTGATTTCTTAACGCTCAAACGGCTGGACCAATTGGTATGGGGGTAGATGAGACGCTGATGACGACGATTAAAACATAGGATAGTAATATAGGAGGTAGATGGGTGGTTGGTGATGATGATGATGATGAACAGTCATCATCATCGTCACCATCATCACCAACCAACCATCATATATATATGACATGCTATACATCACACATACCCTAAAAGTAGTCCCTAGATGGTGTATCTGACATGTCTGAAAGTTCGTATTGGTAGGTACCACCGCAGAGCCAAATATCCTGTGACCTGTCTCGCACCTGAGTGTTATAGCCTAAGGGTATCACTGTAACCCCTGACTCGCTTGGCGAATGGGACTCAAAGCTAATCTCAGGGTGACAAGTGAAGTGCAGTACTGGGCAGAACTTGATGATCTAGCTAGAACATAAATGCCGTGGTCCGTTTTGCGATAATTTTGCTCACAGTGCTATCGTCTACCAAAGCTGGTCCGAGACAAATATCGCGATTTTGACAGCTCGTGGCACTGTAAGCGTGTTGTTAATTCGGACCAAAGTTGTAGCAATAACGAACCATTCGCGCGCGAAAAACAAATTCATAAAAATATCGTGCATAGTGTGAAGGTTAACTATGTAGTGTGTGGATTAAAAAGAAATAATGGAATGGATGGACCGACTTTTACAACTTTTACATCAAAAAGAAGGGACACCAGTAAATACATTGTAGAAATAAACAAACATCTGTCACTTTTGACAGAACGCTCACGACGATTATGGTGTAGAGCATGGTTCATGTAATCGTCAATATGGCGGCAGTTAAGACGTCATCGATGACGTAGCGTGGGCCATCGTAATCATGCTCACGGTGAAAGGGATCGACTTTTATCGCGCTAATATCGATTATGGCCAATTGGGACCGCAGTGCTAGATCGCATTGTCATAGACAAGCTTGACACTTACCATCAGGCTAATAACTTGCTCGTCTCAACAGATACTAGTATAAAAACTTCTTAACAATCAATAGTCAAATGGCTCCAAGTGAGTACCTAAGTATTTTTAAGTGAGTACCAAAAACAAACATTTAAAGTCAAATTGCTTTGAATGAAAACTGTTTTAAAAACTCTACTACAATTTTAAACGTGACGTTAGCGATACTAAAACATCACATCGCATATCATTTGAATATTCCATAATAATAAAAAACAATTCACGAATAACACTTTTATTCCGCCACTAAAAATTCCCTGTAGATTTCATATTTAAAATAAATTCAGAAGGGTGCACCGCTCTCGTATAAATGGGGTTGTCGCTTCGAGTAAATTTAGTTTTATAGAAAAGAATGCGACTGACAACCCTACCGCCTGGAGTTACTGTACGGTAGCGCTTATGAAGTTTATCTTTTCTGTGGAGCTCTTCTGTGAAAAATGCATTATTTAGTCGAAAAAGTTTGTTTTGTATTAAGGCAGTATACAAAACAAAGACAAGATTATGGTAGGATGAAGATAGTGTCTAAAAGAACGTAAAGTAGACCAATTGATCTGTTGATGCACGAATTTGAACCTCGTATCGAAGGATCGAAGTTTATCTATTGCTCTAATTGGTTACTGACCGCACAATTCAAACTGCTACCTACGGTAAAAATATTTTTCAACACACCTACTAGAAAAGGGATTCTTATTAAACGGTAATTAGAATCAAATGCAGCGTATTTCGAACGCGTGCTTTTTACTTTTCATTCCCGCACGAGTGCGAAAATGCGACAGATTTTGAGACAGAAAAGAGTGGCAGATTTTTTAAAACTATCAAAAGGTAAATGTACAAGTCAATGCATTGGAATAAATAAATTAGGTGCCATGCCGAAAGAAATCGCAAAGTTTCTAGGTTTACCAGATGCAGAATCATATACAGGACATAGCTTTAGGTGAAAGTCAGCCACATTATTGGCTGATTTAGGAGCTGATTTGCTTACATTAAAGCGTCATGCTGGGTGGAGCTCCAATGCAGTGGCAGAATTGTATGTAGAAGGCTCTATACAAAATAAAGCCAACATAAGCGCCAGGATAACCCAGGATATCAATTTAGAACCAAAACCAAAAAATAAATGTCCAGAACCGCTTCCTTTAACGTCCTTCGATGTCAAGACCGATTTAGTATCTGCTACTTATAATAATGATGAAACACTTTTTCTTACTCCCTACGAGAACAATCCGCAATCTCCAACATTTACTCAAGTCACCCAAGAGCAAAATAATGATGTTTTTAATAGCAAAGCGTTAACCTATAATTTTACCAATTGTACTTTCAATAATTGTTTTAATAAATAAAAAATACTATGAACTGAAGTTTTTTAAAGCAAGTAAGTGTACTGAAAAACGTCGTACGAAACTCGTGCGCGTTGTTTATTACAATATCTACTCCATTTAGCCTCTAAAACCCGTCTCGATTGTGATGAACAACTTCGCGCACTTGTTGTATAATGTACTATTTTCAAACATGCCTTTTTAGAATTATTTTGACGTCCGTCTTCGAGATAAATCGAAATTGTTGTACTGGCCAAATACATGCGAGCAGCGGCCGGCACAAGAATGAAAATAAATGAAACAGTATCCGTCGTGTAATTTAAAAATGGAACGATCTTTTATTCTGAAACATGGCAACCAAGAAGATAACTTATCAAAGGTGTTATTTAAATTTCGAACTGGCTTGCAAATAGAAAGCTGTTTATTGAAAATAAAACAAATGAACGCATTAACATAGGAAAAAGTATTGTTGCTCTTGGTTCGTCATTGATTTTGAATAGTGATTTTATTTTTAAATAAAAAGTTGTGCTCAGTGGCTTCAATCTTAGTGCAAAATTAAGGAGCAATAACCCAAATAATTTAAAGTGTCAATTGTCTGTTCTATGATAGTTTTCGTAACTGACTTTTGAATTTTGTATCATAGCACTATAATTTAGAGTCATCTAGAAATTACAGATAGCGCTGTTATCAAACTAGATTGTGTTCCTAACCGAACTGAATTATGAAAAATGGTAGTTTTTTTCACCGTAACGTACAATTAATATTAAAATTGGTCACCACTAAGTTGAAAAGTTATAAAGGATTGAACAAAAATCAGTAAAAATAGTTATCATTAATTTTTCAGGAAAAATTATTAAATATATTGCAATAAGGTAAGGGGCTTGTAGTACGTTATTTCGATAGTTTTATTTCTGGTGCGAAAATAAGCATTATCTACTTATTTCAACTATACATTAATACAAATTCTCTATGAATTAAACCTTCTAATAAATCTACATTTTGGCGACTAAACTGAGAGCAATGCGATGCAGGTAAGCATGAATTTCCTTTGTGTTTTCCGCATTCTACATATTAAAGTAGGCGCATATGAATTTTATTAATAAGCTATTATAAACACTGATTTTTTAAAATCCCGAAACAGACGCTAACAAGCAAAGCCAAATCTTACTCATATTATAAACACGAAAGTTTGTTATTCTTTCACGCTCGAACGGCTGGGGCAATTTGATCAAATTGGTTATGGAGGTACATGAAGCTCTGGATTAACAGATAGTAGTTATACTTTTCATCATCATCATCCACACGAGTGTAACCGCGGGGCGCAACTAGTATGTTTAAATAAAAATCGAAGTAAACCTCATGCATTAAATTACTAAAAAATTCTTATTTATACACAAAAGCTTTCAAACCGATATCGTGTTTAGTATATGATATAAAAACTTTTAATAATTAAGAGACTTTAGATGCCGAAATACAGTATCCATTTATACATTTACATATTTTTTTAATATTGAAGATGATGGGATATACTATATTTTTAACTTAATTGATGAATTCATCAGAGTTATCCCAAAACGTTCTAACGGATACGTCCTGGATCAAAATCGCTTGACTACAGTCGGCTGAACAACAAAGATGGATGACATGCCAACTCTATCGTCGAGCACGTCTACTTTATCGAGCTGTCAAAATCATAGCGTGTTTTTGACTAAGTTATCAGAAACTGACACATCTTTGGCATAACTATATTGATAGAAGATAAGTCATCATTACAACCTTGACGTAGGCGGAGATCTTGTTAATTTGTCTTTGCTGTGCCCAAGAATATTACCCTATTTCATCCACGTAGTGATGAACGATGGTGATGATGATGATGATGGCGATGATGATGATGATGATGATGATGATGATGATGATGATGGTGCAAAGTATCCTATCCTGTTATATCCAGTGCCTAATCTACCTCCATACCAAATTTCATCATAATTGGCCCACCGTTTGAGCATGAAAGAGTAACATCCATACATCCATACATACAAACTTTCGCGTTTATATTATTAGTAGGACGAGGTTATTTAAAATAATGTATTGCTTAAAATAATCTACGTTGTTATAAAATGTAGCACTGTATCATAGTATTGAAAATAGCTGGTGCCCGCGACCTTGTCTGCGCAGGATTAGTACTTCGAGTAGCTTATTATCATCTCCATGGTCAAACGCAATTGTAATAATAGTATTATATGAGTAAATATCAATACTTAGTAGGTATATCAATCAGTGAACACCAATTATAAAATACAGTAGTTACGTACATACAAATATAAAATTAATCACCGTGGAAAAAAAACGTCATTACATTTCATCACCCGTGACGGTCGTCGACACGTCTAGTGTATCGAGTTGTCAACATAATAGCGTGCTTTTGACTTAGAAACTGTTGCAAACTTTGACTTGTCTTTCGGGGTCTTATTATTTTGTCTGTGCTGTGCACAAGAATATTACGCTTTTTCACCCGCGTGGTGAGGGATGATGATGACGATGATGATGATGAAAAGTATCTTAAATGCTAATCCGGCCCCTCATCTACATCCATACGAAATTTCATCAAAATTGGCGCCGCCGTTTATGCGTATTTTATTATGAAATTCAGAGTTACTTCATTTTCATGTAGCTTTTATCTGGAGGTATAAATGTTTATTTTTGTGGCTAAGGCTGTAACAGGTAAACTGATTCGGATGAAACTTTACGTCGATAGATTTCGTAAAGTAGTGCAGATGTTTTGTTACTTTTCAATTAAGTATCATGCAAAAAACTACGAACACAAGTAAGGTTAAAGGCATAAATAGTTTGGATCATTTATGCAAAATTACTTTTAGAACTATTTCATACAAAGTTTTTTTACAGACATTATCCAGACTACTTTTTTACTCTAAACTACATCTATGAAATTAGTTACAAATTGTTTAGATGAAAAATACAACTCAACTTTGTCTTAAAGTAATACAATAAGTTATACAAGTTCATATTTGATGTAGAATAAAGAAAAAACACGTCTACAACTTCATCACTATCTCAGATTGGATATTCTGAGGGTTGGAACGTTTTGGCATAACACGGCGCCATTACACGGCAGACATAGAAGTAGATTTTAGTATTCATAGCTGGCAATTCTACCAATTTCTAAAATTGCAAAATCATTATAGTCTGTGTGCAAATCATAGATAAGAATGTCACCGTTTGCCATGGGTAATTTTTTGAGTTATTTTGAATTTTAAAGAGTGTTTATCTGTATAATATAAATTATTTTCCGTATATTTCGTATACAATTTTGTGTGCGGGACTAATACTTTGTTCAAGTTTGTGTGTTATGACTTTTTCTGTGATGATGCTAGTTTTTGTGCCGGATGGATGTTTTGGACGTTTGTGGATACTTTGAATACGTATTAACCTTTAAAGATTGCATTAATTACATAAAGCATATCATTTATTACTCATTACAGATGTACCTACTGGTTTTAGCAATTTCAAGGCAGTTTAAGTGTTTGTTGTATTGTATACCAATGTGATACTAATTTGTACTACAGCTAAATTGATCAACCTTGGAAGGGCAACAATGTTGTGTTGCTGATTACATGTATAATTTAAATAGTTAATCAAATCATGTATACATAAAAGTACAAATACCTACATGAATAAGATAGGTTTTTAGTATATAAATATATAGGTATAATATAGCTATAATCTAAAACACACACAAACACATACGCCATACGAATGTATGGGTATAGAAGTAATGTCTTCTAGAAATTACAGATGGCACTAATGTGCTGAAAATACTGGTTAACACTAATTGACGCCGAGATTGATCTGTATTTCTAGTATAAAAAGTTACTCTATGGTTGTGATTATGTACTATTTAGTTTTAATTTCCGCATATTATTTGAGAAACTTACTTTACAAGTCTTGCTCACAACTATATAGGCATTGATGGACTTACCCTATGCGTGCTTCGGCACACATTTACACGTTTGTCAATCAATGCCTCTTTTGCTGCCCGCTGCAGTAATGTACTATAAAATTTAGTCTCAATTTCAATCAGCATGAATATGACTACAAGGATAAAGTAAAACCAGTACTATTTGTAATTGTGGAAATAGCGAAGTGGAGACGGATTTCGCACACCAAATCGACTTCAACTTTACGTAGGTACGGCGTGAGAATGAGACTTTATCTGGGCAGTGGATTCAACCGTGTTTACAAGTTAACTGTGAGTCGTGTAGGTCGATTTTTTTTATTGCCATTAGTCACGGAAGCATTTCATTACAAGTGATGAGATATAAAGTTGTTTAGTCTCATGTGCCTGTAATTTTTCTAACATACATATATACCCTTTAAACCCGAACACAGTATAGCGAACATTACTGCAGTGCTAAGCGCTCGCAGCGGAGCTTGACTTGGCGATCTTAGCCGATCACCGAGTAAAGCAACGCTTGTTGCGGTCAGAAGTTGCATGAGGAACCACTAGTGGCATTATTCAACTGAGCGCTTCCGTGCTTCGGAGATCACTTTAAGCCGTCGGTCCCGCGGCCTTATTGTCTATCCTATGATGGAAGGGTAGGAGAATGGGTATGGGCTTCATTTTGACATCTAAATCTCATTCTGGGCATAACTCTGCAAGCCTGGCTGGAACCATCAATGGGAGTGAGAATGAAGTGACATTTCATTCTCATTCAAGTTGTCAACAAGGCAGCCGGTTGTTTGTCTTAGAACAATAGTCGTTAAGCTATATCGAAGGCTTTCAGGCGGCCTGAAAACTTTACATAGGTTGGC
The DNA here is from genome assembly GCA_917880725.1 of Selenia dentaria. Taxonomy (NCBI): domain Eukaryota; kingdom Metazoa; phylum Arthropoda; class Insecta; order Lepidoptera; family Geometridae; genus Selenia; species Selenia dentaria. The sequence continues at coordinate 4,666,310 of OU862885.1, read as the reverse complement.
CACTTGCCTATTCGCCAAGCCACTCTGGTGCCGAGTGGTGGATTATGGCCCATCTCCTCTCCCTGAAAGGAAGGCTCATGTCTCAGCAGTGGAAACATAATGGGCTGATTATGTACTATTGGGTTGCGGTAGATATAATTATGGTGGCAGGCGAACTCTTTTACAAAGAGTCAACTCCAAATTTGGTGCAGCGTCAACGAACCATAAATATCACAGTCAGATCCAAGCTTGGCATTTAACCCAGCGTAGCGTTCACTTAGTCGACTGGAAATACTAGATTCCCATAAATGACAATGATGAATCATCCTTTACGTCTTAAATTTAGTAGCTCGTAGCCCAATTGCCAGAAATAATTAGATGAGTACTTAATTGCCTCGAAAGGACGTTTCCACATGTAGATCTGACCGGGCGACACCGAATTATTCCTCAAATAGGAGTGTTGACGCACCACACCTCGTGTATTCACAATTGCTTATTCCTCAATAGCTCATTGCTTCAACATTAGGGTTAAGAATTAAAATAGCTCTTAGAACCCAGTCTCACCATTTCCCTGCGTAGACACGGACTCCCCAACAAGTATTTCTACTGATTACATTCATACTGTCGGTAAACATTCCACCGCACTCAGTTTCATGTTACTGCACGCTTAATTAACCCGTGGATTTTACAGATTAGTTAGATCGTGCATCACATTCATAATTAGTGTTCCGTACATTTTCAGTTCAATTTCAGCTGTAATTGGTTGCGAGCTCGTTCACATTTTATGAATAGTTGTGAAATATGGATTTCGATTTCAACCATGTGCTGTATGGAGTAAATCATTTTATGAATTCATTGTATGCCCTCCTGTATAGTCTACTTCCTGTACAGTCCTAGCACATGGATGAGTACCTAAGCTTTGAGAACGCTCTATCAACTTTCTTGAAATATATTTTTGGTTGCGTTGGACCATTATCTAATTTAATTTATACTACATTACTCGCGACTGCCCGCGACTTCAACCCTTCAGCCTCGCCATAGGGTCCCATTTTTTCTTGGTTTTTCTTTCATAAGAACCTTCTCCTGACAATAATTACCGCAACAAAAAAAGATTTAGCGAAATCGGTGAAGCCGTTCTGAAGTTACCGTGACCGGGAAAAATAGGTGTTCATTTTTATATATTAGACTAGTGGCTCTCCGCGACTTCGTTCACGTAGTAAGCTCGACCTTCGGCCTCGCCGTAACCTTTCTTATTTTCTTGGTTTTTCTTTCATAAGAACCTTCTCCTGGCTATAATTAGCACAACAAAAAAGAATTAGCGAGATTGTGTCATCCGTTCTCAAGTTATACCGTGACCAGGAGAAATAGGGGTTAATTTTTATATACCATCTCTATTTTACCATCACTGTCGAAGCTTTTCGAGAGGCTTATACACAATGCAGTATATCCTAGCTTACACAACATTATTATACCTCAACAACACGGATTTGTTCGACGTCGATCCACTGTTACCAACCTTTTAGTATATACTACTGAAATATTCAGGAACTTAGATAAGAACAAACAAACTGACAGTGTGTATACCGATATTAAAAAAGCTTTTGACAGGGTGGACCATCGAATTCTATTAGACAAAATAGCATATAATGGTATTCGTGGTAATTTGTGGCGCTGGTTTAAGTCATATATTACGAATCGCAGCCAGAAGGTAGTAATCAACGGTTTCGAATCCGATCTAGTTCCAATTAGTTCCGGTGTCCCCCAAGGGTCAATATTAGGACCATTACTCTTTATACTATATATTAATGACATTAAAAACTGTTTTAAATTTTGCAATTTCCTTTTATATGCCGATGACTTAAAAGTATACCACACCATAAATAATTATCAAGATCACTTAAATTTTCAACAAGATCTTGACAGGTTCTCGGCGTACTGTCTTAAAAATAATCTACTACTAAGTATTAATAAATGCAAATCAATTACCTTCACACGTAAATTAAACGTAAGCAGTTATACATATGTCTTATGTAACACTAATCTCGAAAAAGTTCAGATCATAAAGGACCTAGGAATAACCCTAGATAGTAAATTAACATTAGACGTACATATTGAAAATATAACAGCTCGTGGATTCAAAATGTTTAATTTTGTCATAAGATCCTCAATTTATTTTAAGAACGAAATAACGTACCTATTGTTATATAAGTCACTGGTTCGATCACAATTAGAATATGCTGTGTCAGTGTGGAACCCGCTTTATAAGTGTTATATTAAAAATATTGAAAGAGTTCAAAAGAAATTTTTACGCTGTATGCATTACAAACTCTGTCATAATACACTCGAGAGCAATGAATCCGGGTCACTTAAAGAATGTTAAAAATCTCGGAAACTAAAAATGATAGGTTAATGCAATAAATTGTATTTAATAGACAATGTAATACTCCTTAAATGAAAGTAAAAAAAATATGAGTCACCATACATTTTATTAACACAAAATTACATAAAGAAAAAAACTGCTGATCTCTCCTTAAAACAAAAATAGGAAACATGAAATTTTTGAACTTTATTACGATTTTCTTGAATTTTAATACTTCGCATTGCCTCCTCGTGCTTCCATTACTGCGTTTACGCGGTTTGGCATGCTGTACACCAAGTTCCTTATACGATTTTGGGGAATATTCTCCCATTCCTCTGTGAGAGCAATTTTGAGCTCACGAAGCGTGATTGGGGGAGGGTTTCGTTGTTTTACGCATCTGCCTAGCTCGTCCCAAGCATGCTCGATCGGGTTGATATCCGGGCTGCGCGCTGGCCACTCCATACGAGTAATGTTCATCTCTTGAAGGTAGTCATTCACAATCCTACCTGTATGAGGTCGGGCATTGTCATGCATAAATATAGCATCCTCACCTAAATTGAGCATAAATGGATCAACGTGATCATTGAGGATTTCTTCCACATATCTTTCGCTAGTTAAAGAGCCGTTTTCTATGATCACCAGCTCTGTGCGACTTTCAGAAGAAATTCCGGCCCACACAAGTACAGACCCACCACCGTAGGCTACTTTTTCTTCGATGCATGCTTGCTTGAATCTTTCCCCTGGTCTTCGATACACTCTGTGTCTTCCATCGTGCTTGTAGAGCATAAATTTTGATTCGTCGGAGAACATAACTTTTGACCAATCTTCAATACTCCAATTTACGTGGCTCTGGGCATATCTTAGTCTTGAAATACGATGCCCACGCTCCAGTTTAGGGCCGTTTGCAGGTCTAAGGGGTTTTAAGTTAGATTCAGCAAGCCGACGTCTTACTCTCCATGCACTTGGGTTACTTCCTCCGAGGCGTCGAAACTGATTTGTGAGTTCAGTTCCTGTGAGAAAGCGATTTCGAAGCATGGTGTTCACCAAGTATCGGTCTTCTCGTGCTGTGGTACACCTGGTTCTGCCCGTTCCTGGTCTGCGTAGGTTAGAACCAGTTTCTTCGTAACGTCGGAGAACTCTTTGTACTGTTGACAGCGACACACCGACAGTCCTGGCTGTATCGCGCTGACTCCGGCCGGTTTCCAGCATTGTAAGTATTCTGGTGCATTCTTCAGGCGTAAGCGACATAATTTCAGCTTGAATAATGAATATAGAGCACTATCAACATGGTTTATGTACCCACATAAATGACAGATTACAAACAAAAGCAAAACCAAATGCTGTAATTTCGTAGTTCCATCTTCGAAAGTGGCCCTTTTTCAAATTTGATTTTTTTATGATATAACTTTACAATAACTAAGAAGTTTTAATACCTTCATTTAAGGAGTATTGCATTGTCTATTAAATACAATTTATTGCATTAACCTAGCATTTTTAGTTTCCGAGATTTTTAGGATTCTTTAAGTGACCCGGATTCATTGCTCTCGAGTGTATTATACCGTATGAAAAGCTGCTAAATAAATATAAATTATTAGACTTAAGCTCCAGGAGACAACAGCTAGATGTAATGCTTTTGTATGACTTGGTTCATAATAGATATGACTGTTCAGAATTGGTCAATGAGCTTCGATATAAAATACCTTTTAGAACTTCTCGCTATAAACATAAAGTATTTGCTATTGCAACTTGTCGCACTAAAACTGGTCAACGATCACCACTGTATCGTATGACAAGTTCATATAATGATCTTTTCAATTGTATAGACTTATTTCATGAACGTGTGGGTTGCTTTAGGAGGTATGTATTGGACCTTCTTGGAGGTAAAGGCAGCGACCAATAATTGGTCTAATTAATTTAATTTAATTGTTTTATTAGTTAATTGGTTTAATTAATAATAATTAATAAAACAGTACAAGTCCGTGAACAGCATCACAATTATTGTGATGCTGTTCACGGACTTGTACTGTTTTATAGCTAATTCAGCTCATAACAATAGGAAGTTTCAATTATGGTTTACTATTCTCGAATAATGTAAAATAAGCTTATAATGTAACTGCATACTTATATTTTTGTATATTATCATACTTATCTTTATTTTCATACCATATTGTATTCTAGCTTTTTGAATAATTTACACTGTTTGCACGTCAACAACTTAAACCTCATAACCTCATAACCTCATAACTTCTTTAAGAAATGTGTGGTCAACGAAGTTGGTCTCACACTTATTGTAATCTAGAATTTAAACATTTATATATAATTTACATTGTGAAACTGTTAGTTGGTCCTTAAGCGCTCAGAACACACCGGTTAGCTTAGCTTAGCATAAACCTTAATATTCATAAGAATACTTTAAACTTCAGCTAAATAAAATGTGTTACAAATCTATTGACATCCCTTTTTACTGCCATTTGTAAGTATTTGTACAAACAAATACATACAAATGCCAGCTGCGTAAACATCCGCGAGTAAGAAGGCTAGTACTACGTCGTTTTACCTATTCTAAGTGCGTAGGTATGTCTCGCGTGGTCACTGTTGTCTATTCTGTGATGTAGCGGCGTGCGTTCAGTCGCGCGATGTTTATTAGCTGCGGAGCATTGAAATTGGGTTAATAATAATAAAAAACATGTTTTTATTCCTTTACTATAATGACCAGTTATCTATTCCAAACCACCTCATTCTATGTTGTGCACTAATTAACAATGACCTTATATAAGTGGAGGTTGATATAGGAATAAACGCCACGTGCCCGTAGGCCCGACATAAAGGCGCCCGGAGAAACACCGTGTGGTGGTTTAGTCGGTATGGTCTGCTTGCTGCTATGGGTGAAGTTGGCGCGTAAAGGACGAGTCTGACATACCTTGAGTCCGACATACATACGTTGAGTCCCCCGGGTCTGGCGGGGATGTGTAAGTGCATGCCCCACACGATAAAAAAGGGAGATACGCCAAAAATAATAATATCAACTTAAATGCTAGCGCGAACTGTGCCAGGTGCGCCCCTGAAGTGATAAGTTATCCGGAATTTCATAAAACCGGTTGAGATACACGACCGTACTTTGCCTGCAAAATCAGCAGTCAGTATTAAAAATGTTTCTAAAACTTACGAAAGTTTCAGTCAACTTTTAACATACTGTCGCCTACGTTATTTAATAAATTTGCATTACCATCCAACGTGGCAATTTTTCAGCATCAAGCTACTTTCATACATATTTAGTATTTTAGTTTTTATTATAGACATTATATTAAAATTTGGTTTCTTGGTGCGCCGTCCTTGTTTCAGTCGTAAATTTTTTTTTGGGAACTCTTTACGGAAATTAGAGTCGTCCGTAACCTAAAATGATTACAGTCAGGTAATCATTACACTATTATTTTTGAGATAGAGGTCTGTATTTTAATTCAATTTATAATTTATTCATACATAGATATTTTGAAATAAAGTGCCACAGAATTGCATACTTTTAATACCGCCATTGCCTCTCATTCCATTGAAGAAGTCGGCTTGTTACTTTGCGTCAGCTTTAACTGACATTCAAAATATACGAACGAAACGTTTTGTTCCTACTCTCATCATGCTCACCGCCAAGAAACTTCTTGGATGAGAATGGGTTTCATCAGCGAGGGGTGTTCAAGTCGAGAGTCTTGAACCGGATCGTCAAATTAGTGGCATAGTGGTCAACGCGCGTATGTCTCACGCATGCCTTTAAAGTACAAAATATATATAAGGATCCTGTATTAATTTACAACAAAAATCCTCATAAACAAGTACAATTTAAAAAAATTAATACCGACTTCCATTCTGTACAGTCATTGGAGTGTCACTCAAAAACTACTAAACCGAATTCAATAAAATTGACCACACGGAAAGCACCAGCTTACAAAAAAAAATTGATAATTGGTCCCTATCGAAAGTTATGAGGTAATAAACATTAAAAAAAACAGTCGAATTGAGTATGTCCTCCTTTTTTGGAAGTCGGTAGAAAACAACGTTAACGTTACAAAAAAATATACATAAATCACAACTTATTTATATATAAAATAAAAGTATGTATCGACCAAATCAAAGTTTTTATTATTAAAATTACTCATATTACTAAACACTCATATAAAACGTTTTACATTTAGTTGGGTGTTATTAAAATGTATGTTAGTATTTTAATATCTATTTTTACATGATTTCCTTCGTAATTGATATGTCCTTATAATAACTTATGTTAATAATTATGTCTAATTAGTAAGTCAGATAACTTTGGTATAAAAGGCCATACAATTCAGTAAGTGAAACATCACCATATTATATTTTTAGTTTCAATTGTGCTGGAAACGCTGTCAAACCTTATAAAATTTCTTCAATCCTGGTAAACTTATTATATAAACTTTTAGTTGATATGGTTTATAAACATATTTTTTTTCAGAGCTTGAGACCGTTTATTTATTTATTACCATTAACTTAATTATGTTGGTACTAAAACATTATTAAACATAGTTTAATTGCAAAAGTTTACTAAATTTATAGCAAGACGTGAATATACTTATTTTCATCTCAGCTCTTTAGCACGTGAGTTTTGTGAACTAAAGTTTATTCTCGTACAGACTCTTAATTGTTTAGACCCTAATTTTACAAAGCTGTAAATTCCGTAGAAAAAGTTGACAGAGGCATGGTCATAGGGTCCTTCTCTATAGACTTATCTCCTTTGGCACCTGGGAGAGACCAGGTAGAACTACCAGCAGCTGTGATCCTAGGACCCATATTATCATATGCAGACTTCAGAATGCAAGTTCTACTTCGTCGTGGTAAAGTAGCACCACCTCCGAGGAGATCAGGGTATTCATCATTAGGAGCTACTTGGACTGCTATGAATATACTCCCATAAGGGGCTGGTAAAGCAAACTCTGCAGGTGGAGGAGGAAATGTCCCTGGAGGTCCTTCTACGGTTATATGTACAGGCTCAAACCTCTGAGTATCTTCGCTCTCCAAAGACATAGATCTATCTAACATTTCAAAGCCATAAGAGGACCCTAAATCTGCACTGGCACTGGTTCTGTCACAGCTGACTGCTATAGAAGTATCTAGAAGTTTTTTTTCTTGGTCGGTGAAACTTCTACTAGGAGGAACTCTTCGGCGACGTGTCTTCCAACATACACAGGAGGCTATAAATCCTACCAGGGTCATAGCCAGTAATGAACCGGCTACTAGAATTAACGTAGAATATTCAGGAGGAGCTCTGGCGGTGGCAGTTCTAGCTTTAGGAAGAAATAACGTAACGTAAGCTGACGCCTCACCTACACGACTTTTAGCACTGCACTTCCACTCACCAGAGTAGTCACTAGTTACATTAATTATGGTTACATTAACCCACTGAGCGGTTCTGTTTAAAAAATCGTCACTGTATTCATCGTAATAGTTTATCGGATATTCATGGACTAAAATTTCACCAATGTTAGAGCTATTGTGTTTTTCAGCATATTGGAATAGCCACGTAACTGATGGCTTTGGGTCACCACGGACTAGGCATCCGAAAGTAATTTCTGCACCCGCTTCAGCCCTAATTACGGTCGGACTCGAATAAGCCGATGGGGGACAAAACATGTCCTCTCGCTGCAAAATCCTCCAAGACATGTCCGCTTTATTTTCCGGTCCAATGCACACGACCTCTTCGTTCCCGAGATTGCTATTTAAAAACCACTCGTGAAATTCTCTCAATCTGCAGTCGCAAAACCATGGATTTTCGGATAAAGTCAACGTTTTGAGTACGGGTAAATTAAAAGTGTCTTGGTGGAGGTACAGTAATAAGTTTTGATGTATATTAACCGTTTCAAGCGCTCGTAAGTTTGTAAAGGCGCGTGGGTGTACCGTGCGAAGCTTGCAACGTGCAATTTCCAGTTTCTTCAAATACCTTAGAGGCGGAAATTGATCAGCGACTAAAGCGCTCAAAGGGTTGTCGTTAAGTATCAAAAGCCTCAAACGATCCGCGCCTTTGAACGTGTCAGGTGATAGCTGAAGAAGCTCGTTTTGTGAAAGGTCTAACTCGATGAGTATGCGAAGATCCCGGAACGCGTTCGAGTGCAGTGAATGCAGTCTTGTCGAGCTCAGATTTAATCTTTGAAGATTTAATAAATCTATGCGAGCGAAGGCGTCATCTTCTAATACTCTTAAAGGATTTCCTTGAAAATCTAGGACTTGGATATCTGACGCGAGTAGTGGTAGGTGTTGCATGCCAGCTTGGATACATGATGCAGTTTTCTTTCCCGAAGACCATTTGCAATGGCATTCCGATATATTTCCGCAGTTGAGCCAGTGACTGCCGGTTTCGTTTACGATCAGGATAAAGATGATGTATCCGCTCCATTCTCGAATGCCCATTTCATAATAGAAATGTGATCTTGGAAATTTTATCTGTAACAAAAAAATATTATGTTTAACAGATTTCTTACACAAAATAATAGTACATTATAGTACAATACACAAGCGTGTAATGTTGGAACCGCTGAGGCGCCATTGTGAGCCGAGTCGTTAGGTGAGGGTTCCCGGTGACTCGCAATTCGCCATATTTGGCCAATAATACAATAGATTTCGCAGAAATCAACCTACTTTTCCGAGAACTGCAACGTGTGTGTTTAAGAAAGCCAAAGACGGTAATCATCAATACACACGTGTATCATACGATGTTTTTCAACACACTTGTGAGGAGAATAATACTAAAAATCATTTCATGAACACAGTTTCTAAAAAGACTGTGTATTCTTGTTATTTTGCCATTGTACGTACGTGGTAAGTACGCTAATATATATATTTTTCCTTGGAGTTTTCAGGTAGTAAACTTTCCATAACGTTAAAGGCTTTAAATCTTATATCGGGCGGTGTACAACATAAATCATTTTCTTCGTAATTAGTAAACAGGTAACTGTAATTTTAACAGTGAAAACGAGTTGGGAATTCTTTTTCGAAATGGCGGGCATAATTAATCGGTTGTCGTTTGCGCGCGCACCTAACAATGTCGATCGACCATTGAGTAAAAGAATGAGGTTTCTTCTATTTTGGCTTTTCGCGTATATCGTTTTAACCACGTACATAATGGGGAATTTAAAGTTTTCTTTATTACAAAGAAAAAAAAGTATTATTTGGTTGTGAGTTTTATTTATTAAACACGTACAAGTTGAAATTATCTATTTAAATTTGAAGTGCATGAAATGAGCAAGTAATAGGTACATTCATTTATTTGTACTATTGAACACGATCTTTTTGTACCGAAACTTTTTTAAGAACAAAGCAACTCAACAAATAAAATGAAAAAATAATCTATAACTCACTTGTAAATAATAGCAATGATAAAGTCACAGTTTGATTACAGGTGTCATTGCAGTGCCTAATTGCGGTAAAATTAGAGCCACTTTATAAGCAAAAATATATAATAGTTAATATTTTTTTCAGATGTATATTTAAATATATGTATTATGTGTAAGTACGAGTATATATGCAGTGGTTGTAGTTTTGATTTTTTACTTGACTATTGACTTGCAAATCAAACGTGGCAGCTGTGGATGCCATATTGATTTAACAATCTATCTTCTATCTATATATATATATATATATATATATATATATATATATATATATAAGCAAAAGGTCACTCACTCACTCACTCATCACGAAATCTCAGAAACTACAAGTGCTAGGAGTTTCAAATTTTCCATGCGGGTTCTTTTTAGGACGTAAGTGCTCACTAAGATGGGATTTTATGAAATTCAACCCCTAAGGGTTTTTTTTTGGGTTGATATTTTGTATGAAACTTCGTTACTGCGAGTGCTAAAAGTTAAAAATTTTGCATGGGGGTATGACGTAGAGAAGCGTCGTCAATCTTCAAAATGTTTAGGAAGGCTATATAATTAATAGGAGTAAGTTTACCCAGTCTTATCGCCTTGACCTATCTCGTGCGTGTGATAATGAACAGTCATAGGATACGGTCTTTCATTAGAGGCGACACGAAGAGGTTAAGAGAGTTGTGTATTTCAGGGTATATTCTGTATCGATGGCCTGGTTAATTCTGCGAGCTGACAAGATAGGCGACCTTGAGACAAACCCAACAAGGGCTAGCGCGCACTGCTTTGCGGTGCGTTTATTCTAGCGCACGGTAGAATAAACGCACGTTTTTCGTTTTTTGCGTTTTTAAAGTCACGGGTCCGTGCATTGCGGCCCCAAAAACGCACGTTTTAGTATTCAAATTACAGCTGTGGGCCATACAAGAGTCGCTATCTGCATATATTTATTATTATGTGAAAAATGGGTACTTAAACGGTATTATATGCATCCCTTCTACATACATCTATGCGATACAAAATGTTGTGCGATATTTTTTTTATGTTGTTGTTGTCTTTTGTGTGTCTATGACTCTCCGTATTTCACAGAATACGCGTAATAAAAACGCAACGCAGTGCGCGCTAGGCTTAAGAATCATTGGTAACAATTTATTTGTACGGACGACCAAACTAAACTAGCGGATTAAAAAATATATTTGGTTTAAATTTAGGTAGTTTTTATTCTGTTCACTCTAAAATGCAAATTCGTATGATACTTTAGAATTACAATTCTAACAAGTACAATTTGAAAAAGTTAATACCGTCTTCCATTCTATTCAGTTATTGGAGTGTAAATCAAAAAGTACTAAACCGATGTTGATGAAATTTAAAGATCACACGGAAAGCACCAGCTTTCAAACAATAAAAGAATTTTGAGAATCGGTTCATCCTATCAACAGTTATGAGGTAACAAACATAAAAAATAAAATAAAAATAAAACAGTCATATCGAGTACCACCTCCTTTTCTGGATGTAGGTAGAAAATATGATTATTCTATTCTATTGTAGGTAATTTTACATCCGTGCACTAATCTACATGATGATTGCGCTAAACATACACATAAATGAACATAAATATCAAATTTAACCACACACGTTGCAGTTCCTGGAAAAGTAGGTTGATTTCTGCGAAATCTATTGTATTATTGGCCAAATATGGCGAATTTTGCCGACGACAGCTCGGACGCGATTGACGATTTCGTCAGGCGGGCGATTAAAGCATCCGAATATCGAATCATAGAGTATAATCTCAAAATGGCGATAAAAGACCGAAATGAAGAGATCGTGAAGGCTATGTTAAAAAGGATACGGCAAAGGCGTGAACCTGAGGCCAGTACTTCTGGCCAATAGCGTACACATAAGTATTAAATTAGGAAATATTGTTCACTAGCAATAGATTTATGTATTTAAAAAAATATATAAAATGGACACACTTTAGTTTTTAAGCAATTTCCACAATAGCTTAAGAATGTTTATTGTGATGTTTGGAGAACGAATCTCGATGAAAATGTAATATTTGAAAAAAAAATTCAAAAAAAAGTACGAAACAAAGAGTCTGTAATGTGGAAGAATAATTTAAAAAAAAACAATAATAATAATATGGCGAATAGCTATTCAACGGGTTAAAGACTTTCATTAGCTCAATTCAAGTGTTATACGAATTGGGATTTTTTTTTTATTAAATCCCAATAATACACTAGTTATATTAATAACTAGTGTATTATCATATAATATGAAGATATATAATATGCTTATTCGATGGCAATAGGCTTGTCTCCTTAGCATAAACATATAGAAATACAGAAACATTTATTATGTGGCAAAATACAGGTGTACAAATGAATAAAATCAGGACAGTAGGTAACTAAAACTAAACACACCTATAATTATGTCACAAAATCGATCCCAACACAGCATAATGCTGATTGTAAACAATACGCGCTGGTATTCTGTTGGGGCCGGCAGGTGACGTCACGTACGTTACCACGCGAATAGAGGGTAGACGTACCACGAAGTTTTTTTTTATTATTTATTTACAATAGTAATATACACCTTTACTGTTTATTAACCAAAGCGGTGCTATACTAAATATAACGAGTATTATGTACATTAGAAATAAAGAGTTGGAAAATGCAATATTAGATTCGTAGGTAATTAGTTACTTATTATATTTTAATTAACTTTAGCGCAAATGTAAAATTAGGACATGTTTTCACAGATCTTATGCGCCGTTTCTGTAAACTTCGCTAGACTGCAATCAAAAATGTCTATGTCTTGTGCTACTGCATTCAACAATTTTAGAGCGCGAACCATAGGGGCAAACTTGAGTAGGTTCGTTCGTGCCGGCAGGGCGGCACGCTGAAAGTGGGCATGAGCCGGCGACGGGTGGTCGCTTCGTGGGGTGCGCAAAGCCGCCGCTCCGCCACCACCTCGGGGTGGTGCGTCTGCCCGCGCAGCACGAGCCACACGTACCTGCAGAGCGCGACGTCGCGCCGCACGCCAAGCTTGTAAGCTTGGCGGCTAAAGTTGCCAAGTTAATAACAAGGGCAACTAATGAAATAAACATATATCCTTTACACTGCTCAACGTTAAAGTTTCCTAATAATTAGACTGGATATTATATGTTAGTCCCTATACATCTTCAGGCCTCTTCAGAAATTTACAATATGTGATGTTTATTTGCATTTAGTTTATTTAAGGGTGATATTTCTAGAAACTTTAAAAATATAAAAGTTAATTTTATTTTATTGTTTTTACTGTAATTGTTTTGTAAACTCGCGACTGTATTTGTCGTGGGTCTCGCTTCACTGGTACTGGTCGCCTAGGTGCCGTCAGCTGTGTGTGGTCACGTGACGCTGTGATGTGCAATGACCGGTACGGGTGGTTTTTTCCTAAGTTGAGGGTGAAAAAACTTTTATGTGTGTTAAGAAACGAGACGAGTACATCGCGATCGACTGCTAGAGAGTTAATGTTAAAACGTTTTTTTTAATTGTATATCTGTGCTGAATACGAGTGCATCGCGGTCGAGTGCTGTATATATGCGCGTGCGCTTATTTATTTGTGTTCTTATTGTGAAACATTGTGATACAATATCAGAGGGCTACTTATTTCTGTGTTTAGGTTAAGGACGGCCGTCTGGGGTAGGATAATTCTACGGTTAGATAGATTAGCTAGGTATTTGCAACTACGACACGACCCACGGATGGATCGGGAAGGTCGCTGGAGCAAACACTGCTTCCCCGCCTTGACGGACCGAAGAGCCGCCTGGATGTTCCAGGGATTGTGAGTTTTACCCTAGATTTAATTGTCTATGTGCTGTATTGTTTGTTACTTTTAATTAATTAGCGCTACGTATCGTAGCCGATGTTCGCTGGAGGCGCTTATGGGCCCCGCCTCCCGAAGACCCGAGTAGGCTCTTCGACAAAACCAATTGGCCCACGGTTGGGCCAAGTTTGGTTGTTAACATTTTCTGGTAGCAGAGCGCGGCTCATACAAAACTGTCTATATAAATTAACTGTGTAATTTATTATATTAATTAATTAGTGTGGTTTCTTTTATAAGGTGTTTTGTGTAAAACAATAATTAAACGTTTAACTCAAATTGGCATTTTGTAATATATGTGGTAAGGTAATTGCCACCATACTCGTCAATTTATTATTGTTTTATTTTTGTTTGTTTGTATTGCCTTATACCATAGGGTAAACGTCCCTATAGTTGGCCATTGGCGGTTTTTAATCTTTTTTTGTTTATTTTATTTATATTTTGAGTCGTCAAGATGGCACCGCCTTCACCTAGCCCTAGGGCCGCACTCGCCAATGAACTCCGTTGGTTCTTGTGCGCTGGGGGTTTGCTCACCCGAAAGGACCGGGAATCGGCTTTAATAGAGCGCGCAGAGCAAGCGCCAGGACGCCTTAAATTGGCGGAAGAAGCCATGATGGCTTTAACCGACGCAGAACCTGCACCGACTAAGGAGGCTTTGGTAGGCTACGAGCAGGACCTGTATCAGATTATGGAAATCTACGATGAGGTTATCCAAATCGCTGCGTCTATCAAGGCAAGACGGGCGGGGGCACCCGAGGCTGGCGCCACATCTGGTACCGTTGAACCATCGGTCATCGGAAGACTACCCACTCTAGAGTTGCCTCGCTTCAATGGTAAGTTAGAGGAGTGGGTGTCGTTTAAAAATATGTTCACTTCCCTAGTAGACTCTAGGAGGGACCTGACGGCAGGTCAAAAAATGGCATATCTTATCACCACCTTAGAGGGTGAAGCTCGGTCGATTGTTCGGCACTTACCGGTGGAGCACGACCAATATAAAACGGCGTGGGATCTACTCAACTCTAGGTTTCAAAACGTCCGTCGTTTAGCTGATGCTCACGTTGCACAGATATTGGCTTTGCCCAAGATTACGAACTGGGCACACTTGCGAGACCAGCTGCTGACACCGGTCACAGTGGCGTGCAACTCGCTACGCACTTTGGGATTGCCTGTGGAAGAGTGGTATTTCCTGCTAGTGCACATTATTTTAGGTAAACTGCCTGCAGAGCTACGTTCGGGGTTTGAGCGCGAGTTTGGTAAGGACCGCCACGGTGACGATGTCCAGGGGGAAAATCCGGTCTTCCCAAAATTCTCGGACCTGATGAAGTTCTTGGAATGGGAGGCCACTGTAAGGGAGACGTCTGTTCACGAAGTCACCGCTCCAGTCACGCAGGTACGTGCTTCCAGCGGACCAGTAAGTCGAGGAACCCTCGGAGGTGGAAACCGAACCCAGCCACAGTGGAGAGGGGCAAATAGAGTAGCGACACTAGTTTCTGTCGCCAACGACCGTGGCTGCCTGCAGTGCGGTCTTCAAGATCATGGTCTGTTGCAGTGCAGGCCATTTCAAGAACTACCCGTGCAGGACCGGCGACGGATCGCTAAGCACAACAGGTTGTGCTTTTCGTGTCTAGGCGATCATTTTCATAGGGATTGCCCTAAGTCTAAGCCTTGCTCTGGTTGTGGAGGTCCGCACCATCCGCTCCTGTGCATGAACCGGAGTGGCACGGGACTTCAGGGCCCCCAGGGGAGGAGTCTTACGGGCGGGGGTGCTCCCGCCCGAAGCTCATCACCAAAGGACGAAGAAGGGAGTCCAGCGCTTGGTGAGCAGCATCACCGAGGCTTCCGGGGGGATCCAGTACACGAGACCGCAGGTGTTTACGCACCTCCTGCTGGCCACTTTCATGCCCGACCTAACATGACGCCATCTCCCATGGATGGGGGTCAGCGATCAGTGGGCAGTGAGGGGGCTCAAGCTCGTCCGCAGGTTCGGAACCTGCTCAGTCAGCAATATGGACGGGTTTCGTCGCCATACCATGAGTATCCACGGCTGGAATACCATCCACCATCTTTCAGGTACGGCAGGGCGATGGATCACGCACCATCAACATCAGCTACCTGTACTCGCCTACCGCACTTGCCGGGACAGTGGGCTCTCCCGGGTCAATACGGGCCAGCGAGCCCATAGCTAGCCTGCCCACCGAAGACAGTAGAGCCGCGGACGGTTCTCCTGCCTACTGTGGTAGTCCGCGTCATGGGTCCAAAAGGAGACTACGTACGGGTACGAGCTCTCCTGGATTCAGGAGCCCAAGGATGTATACTTTGCACGCGAGTGGCACATAAGTTAGGTTTAGTGTTGGAACCAGCATCGGTTCCGATTTTAGGGGTTGGAGGTTTGAAAGTTCGGAGTCTGGCGGGCCAGACACATTTTTCCTTTTCCTCGGACTGTTCCTCCACGCTAAGGATTTCAGTGTCCGCCATGGTAATGGATACCGTGGTAGGCTGGCATCCCTCTATGGACATACCACCTGGCGTTGTTTCACGTACGTCTGGTTTGAATTTAGCCGATCCGCTCTTTTATCAGACAGCACCCGTAGATCTGTTGCTGGGTTCTGATGTACTGGGGTGGATTTTAACAGGAACACAGAAGGCTCTGTGCTCCTCGTCGCTGGTGGCGGTCTCCACTATTTTTGGATATGCGGTTATGGGTCCGATATTCGAAGAAAACGTGGATGAGTCTTTGACGATTGCCAGTAGTGCCCTTGCCAGAACAATGCAGAGGTTCTGGGAAATTGAGGAGCCTCCCATGGTATGTCGAGTGGATCCAGAGCATGAAGAGTGTGAAGCCTTTTTCCGAGACAATACGGGTCGACTGCAATCTGGTAGGTTCATGACGAGACTGCCCTTTATTGCTTCACCGCCATTGTTAGGTGAATCTAGAGCACTGGCAGAGAAAAGGCTGCTTTCCATGGAAAGGCGCATGCAGCGTAATACCATACTTCGAGAGAAGTATATTGAATTTATGCGCGAGTACGAGGCACTGGGCCACATGTCCCCCGCTCGTGTCGATTGGCATTCTACCGAGCATTTCTTCTTGCCTCACCATGCTGTACTGAAAACTTCTACAGGTAAACTGAGAACCGTATTCGATGGCTCGGCCCCCACCACTACAGGAGTATCACTCAATCAGTGTCTACACTCCGGTCCCAAGCTACACAGGGACATTATTGATATCATCCTGAATTTTCGAAGACATCAGGTGGTAATAGGAGCGGACATTAGGATGATGTTCCGGCAGACCCTTATTCACCCACAGGATAGACGTTTTCAGCTAATTCTTTGGCGTGAAAACCCTGACGATCCGATGATCGTGTATGAGCTCAATACAAATACTTACGGGTTAAAGTCCAGCCCCTTCATAGCCATCCGCTCACTGCTGGAGTTGGCAGAGCGTGAACGGGCACGCTTTCCCCGTGCTGCTGCGGTCTTGGCACGAGACCTGTACGTCGATGATGTATGTACGGGTGCGCAGACAGTTGAGGAGGCTCTCATTTTGCGGGACGAGCTGATAGCAATTCTAGCGGCTGGTGGCTATGAATTGCGTAAGTGGTTGTCAAATGAGCCTCGGCTTCTGGACGGTATCTTGGAGGATCACCAACAGAATCCCCACCTCTTCGTGGACGGAGAGGACCCTAATATGATCGCTGTGTTGGGGATGCAGTATCAGCCTGTTGCCGATATCTTCACATTCCAAGTGGAATTGGAATCACCGCGGGTATGGACCAAGAGAACTGTCTTGTCCACCATAGCTCGAATGTTTGATCCGAATGGATGGATCAGTCCAGTCATCTTCTCAGCCAAGTGCCTTCTGCAGCAACTTTGGATCTTAGGTGTCACATGGGACGAGCCGATCATCGGAGCTCCGTTGGACACTTGGCTCGAGTTAATCTCGTCCATTGAGGAAGTCAATAAGATTGCCTTGCCTCGGCGGATATTGCCACCAGGTAAATATCAAGCTACCCTACATGGCTACTCTGATGCATCTGAGCGAGGGTATGCCGCATCTACCTACTTACGTACGGTTGATTCTGAGGGCCGGGTCTCCCTCGTACTTTTAGTAGCCAAGAGCAAAGTCGCTCCCATCCGAACAAAAGTGACAATACCCAAGTTAGAACTGAGTGGAGCTCATCTTTTGGCGCGGCTACTAAGCCACGTCGTACGGGAATTGGCGTCTACCGTAGATATAAAGCATGTCTACGCGTGGTCAGACAGCCAAGTTACTCTCGCGTGGATTCGAGCAGCCCCGCATACCTTAGACACATTTGTGGGAAACCGGGTTTCCCAAATACAGAACATTGGGGTTCATATCAATTGGAGACACGTCCCAGGCGAATTGAACCCGGCAGACGTGGCGTCTCGGGGCTGCATCGCTCCGGAGCTTGTACAGCATACCCTCTGGTGGGGTCCAGCATGGCTGCTCGAACCAGAGTCATCCTGGCCTGTTCAGGGAGTTGACTGGACAGGACAAGTGCTGCCCGGGTTGCGTGTGAACGCCGTAACGGCCAAGTTGGAACTGAACCCGAACTGGTTGGTTGATCGTTACAGCAGTTTAGAGAAGCTTCTGGGGGTAACCAGCTGGATCAAACGCTTCATTCACAACTGCCAACATCCACATCAAAAACAGCTAGCGCCTGTAACAACGCCAGAGGAGAGGCGAAGGTCTTTATCACACTGGGTCCGCGTTACTCAAGCCGACCGCTTTCAGTCTGAGCTGATAGTATTGCGACAGGGTCGTGTCAAGTTGAAAGGAGCGGTAGCCCGGCTGAATCCTTTCGTTGATTCGGAGGGACTACTGCGTGTTGGTGGGCGTCTTAGGAAGGCTAGCTTACCATACGGAAGTCGCCATCCACTTTTGTTGCCTAAGTCTGGGACCTTCGTGGAGCTCTTGGTATCGGATCGGCATATTCGAAACGCACATGCAGGATGCAATGCGTTACTCGCCATTCTACAACGGGAATTTTGGATTTTGTCGGCGAGAAGGTTGGTTCGCAGTGTGTTGTTTCACTGCGTACCATGCTACCGGGTCAAGGCTTCTACAATGCAGCCGCAAATGGGGGATCTGCCATCGGACAGGGTCAATCAATCAAGGCCGTTCAACGGGGTCGCTACGGATTTTGCAGGGCCATTCTATGTCAAAGCAACAACTCTTCGTAACGCCAAGGTTACGAAAGCTTATTTGTGCGTATTTGTCTGTTTAGCCACTAAAGCTGTTCACCTGGAGGTGGTGTCAGCCTTGACAACAGAGGCCTTCGTTGCCACATTGGATCGTTTCGTGTCGCGTAGAGGCTTACCCTCATTGATTCGTTCCGATAATGGTACAAACTACAAGGGTACGGCTAATTATTTGAAAGAGGTTGTTAACTTTTTAGAAAGTAGTTGTAGTGATTTAAGTCATACCCTCGCACAGAAGGGAGTAACTTGGCGGATGAGCCCGCCAAATTGCCCCTACTGGGGTGGTATCTTTGAAGCGGCGGTAAAATCGGCCAAGACCCACCTCCGCCGCGTAATCGGAGAGACGACTCTAACATTCGAAGAGCTTGCCACTGTTTTTTGTAAAGTGGAAGCTGTTCTGAATTCCCGTCCTCTCTGTCCATTGTCGCCCGACCCTAACGACTTGGAAGTCCTCACCCCGGGTCATTTTTTGGTCGGGCAGCCACTCTCTGCCTTGCCCGAGTACCCTTGGAGGGAAGAACGCACGGCACGGTTGTCGCGTTTTAAAATGTTACAGCAAATGAGCCAAGACTTTTGGCGTCGTTGGTCATTGGAATACTTGCATCTTTTACAACAACGGGTTAAATGGACAGACCGGACGGATCCTCCCAAGGAGGGAGACTTGGTATTGCTTAAGGAGGCGAACTCGCCTTCTTTACTATGGCGCAGGGGGCGCATTATAAAGCTATTCCTTGGGGCGGATGGGACTCCGCGCGTTGCTGAGGTGCTGGTCGCAGGGTCGATTTTACAGCGAGCTCTAGCGACGCTCTCTCGCCTCCCGGTTGACTAAGCTAGCGGGCTGCTTCTCAGCCCGGGGCGGGGGGTTGTTTTGTAAACTCGCGACTGTATTTGTCGTGGGTCTCGCTTCACTGGTACTGGTCGCCTAGGTGCCGTCAGCTGTGTGTGGTCACGTGACGCTGTGATGTGCAATGACCGGTACGGATGGTTTTTTCCTAAGTTGAGGGTGAAAAAACTTTTATGTGTGTTAAGAAACGAGACGAGTACATCGCGATCGACTGCTAGAGAGTTAATGTTAAAACGTTTTTTTTAATTGTATATCTGTGCTGAATACGAGTGCATCGCGGTCGAGTGCTGTATATATGCGCGTGCGCTTATTTATTTGTGTTCTTATTGTGAAACATTGTGATACAATATCAGAGGGCTACTTATTTCTGTGTTTAGGTTAAGGACGGCCGTCTGGGGTAGGATAATTCTACGGTTAGATAGATTAGCTAGGTATTTGCAACTACGACACGACCCACGGATGGATCGGGAAGGTCGCTGGAGCAAACACTGCTTCCCCGCCTTGACGGACCGAAGAGCCGCCTGGATGTTCCAGGGATTGTGAGTTTTACCCTAGATTTAATTGTCTATGTGCTGTATTGTTTGTTACTTTTAATTAATTAGCGCTACGTATCGTAGCCGATGTTCGCTGGAGGCGCTTATGGGCCCCGCCTCCCGAAGACCCGAGTAGGCTCTTCGACAAAACCAATTGGCCCACGGTTGGGCCAAGTTTGGTTGTTAACAGTAATTTTACTATTATTTAATCTATTATTAGAATTATATACCTTCTTTTTCCTCCTCTGAATGCTGTCGAAATCCAAACAAGGAAGGAACTAATCATTGTAGTACAGGCTTCCCGCCTAGTGTAATGGTTAGGGCACACACCGATAAAAAAAAAATTTAATAAAGAAATTTTGTATTTGTATTTTGTATTTATTTCTAGAAATGCTGGCATGTAAAATTATCTCGTTGAAATAAACTTCTAAGCTTTAAGACCCGTATTTGATATACGGGTCTTAAAGAATACTAAATACACTACTAAAAATGCTTTTTATCATGATCATAATAACGAATTAAAAATAGGGGGCTGGTTTTTTAATATTTTTAAAAACATGGTTTTCGTACTCTCTTACGTCTGGCATAAAAACAGACCTTCGAACGACTATAAAAGATTATATATATGTATACAGGTCGTAAAATAACATGTAGGGCTCAACATACTAATTATTTATGTGTCTATATTTGATGATAAGCATAACGTGCCAACAAGGAATATCGATAACTTTGTTTGTATGTTAAACATTAACATCTCTCCGTAGTTAGGCAATTTTGGTTTGTGGTTATTTCATATTAACGCAAGAGCGGCTTTCGCCAAAGGGCGGGTGCGTAATAGGGGTGTACGCGTGTATATCGAACAATTTGAGAAATGATTAATAAGGAATGACGTCCTTGGGTATTGAAGATATTCGTAGGCTTAGTGTGCAGTGGTACTTAGTTGGTTATGGAACACTGTGAGTTTTTCATTATACTTGGTAGTGTTTGACCACTATCCCACTTGATGGTCAGTGGCTATGCAGTTGAAGGTCATCTAAGAATAGGGACTGGAAGGATATGATGCCGGAATGTACTGTTATGTAATTAGCGATTTTGGACCGTAGTGCTATTATGTACCTCAAAATCAAATCATTAATTCTGTACAGGCCTACGGGAGCACTTACAAAATGTCATTCTACATTTATTATTTCTTAAATCTACAATCGAATCGGAACGCGATCACGACTGAGAGGATTTGGCAAGAAACTCAGCGGGCTTGTCTTTTTACATATTTTTTTATTGCCACTTACTTAATGTATTTAACAAATGTTCATTTAATTGTAGCTCCAGTGTGTTGCCTTATAACAGATACCTAAATAATAGTATCAGTAGGGCATGACACGCTAGACTTTGTCCTCTTCCCCTGCGACCCCACCGCTACCGCCATCTAACGGTGGCGGCCCCGTCAAGGCCGCGGAAGGCAGGGAGAGCGGATCACCCTAACACCAGCACTCCTCTCCCGCCGCAGCCTCTAACTCTCAGCCGCGGTGCCGCCCTTACGACACCGCAGCCCGCCTCAGTTGCAGTGGCGCCCATACACCACCGCTACCTACAGTGACCGCTCCCGTGTGGACTTGGGGGGCAAAGCCCATAAGAGCGGTCCCACCTCGGGCCCGCCAGCTATTGGCTATCACTGGCAGGGTCATTGGTTCTTCTTAGCTTCACCTACTGAGCCCCCCCGCCACGGCAAGGCGGGAACTCTCGGGGGGGGGGAGTAGGTAGATCCTGGAGTGATCCGTCCCAAGCTTTTTCATTCTCCAACTAATCCGAAATTTTGTAATAACCTTTTTGACAGAGTTTAGTTTTAATAGTAATGTTAAACTTCTTAATAGGCAAATCTCGGATAACATTGGGAACTTTATTATAGAATTGTGTACATTGTCCCATAAAAGAATGACTTATTTTGTGGAGACGCGTTACATGTACGGATAGCTTGTGCTTATTCCGCGTGTTGATGGAATGAGCATCACTCCTTTTTTTTTTCAAAACTGTTAATGTTTTTCTTGACATACATTAAATTTTCATAGATAAACTACTCAGTTAGAATGTTTATATCCTAAAATCCATAAAGCCTAAAAATATATACAGTATAAATCAAAACTAATTAGCCCCATGGTAGGATAAAAAGTGGCCAAAATGCTGGCAGCATTGCCACGCTAAATTGCAAAACTAACTGTTTGGCCAAAATAGGCGCCAGCATTTCGGTCGCTCGTCGCATCAAGCAAATGTTTGGCCAGATCTCTATACAAGTTGAGAGGGGACGGCCCCACGGGCCTAAAGTAGATCCCTCAGCGTTGTGTCAGGGGTGACATAGCGAATCGTTTCTGCCAAACGCACTCTCATGCGTAAAGAGTACGGGGCGCATACCGCGGCACGCCAGCTTGATTGATATCATCCGTCGGGCCGTTGTCAGTGGTTGTTTCCCGTCAGATTTAGAACCAAACGGACTGGTGTGGGACGACGCTAAGAGACCAGATGGGATGACTATCGTCCCTTGGAAGATGATACAGCCCCTCGTTTGGGATGCTTCATGTGGGGACACACTGGCGCCGTCTCATTTCCCTGGGACGGTTGATCGGGCTAACGTCATAAATATGTTTATTTAGACAAAATTTCCAATGATCTATATATTACCTACTCGTATTACAAAACAGACTGTCTGACTGATTCATTAACGCAGAGCATAAATCCCTGGCGCAACAAACTTGCAATTGTGGCAGTTATGTTTGGCAGTTGATGTAAGAACCACAAAGAAAGATTTGGAATGGGTTGAAAAAATAGAATTAATGTTAATAATTCTATAGTTCTATTTAATAATTAATCAATGGGTTGGAAAAATTGAAATAAATGTTTCATAGTGGCTATCTTAGCCCTACTATTGAAGTTGACGCGGAAAGGCGGCGTTAATGTTAATTGGTAGCTTTAAGCAAACCGCTGTTTCGTTATTTACACAATTCCGGAATATTCAGTGATGGTGAGTGTTCATAAATATTTCACGGAAACGAATAATCAGTAGGTATGAATTTTAATGTGAGGTTATCAACGCTGTACAGGAAATGATGCAAATCGTTCATATAAATAAATATCAGTACCATAAGATGCTAATAATATTGGCAAATGACCAAATTTTCATGTTGTGAATCATACCCCATACTCCGCTTTGAGCCCCGATAATGGAAAAATAATAAGCTGGGTTCTTCGCATAGGTACGTAGGGGCACGATACATGAAACGTGAGCGCAATTTATTATATTAGCAAAAGTCGCGCCATGCGCTTAGTTGCCCTACTGCCGTTGAACCGAGTGTCCGCATTTCAGCCCACCAGCACACAATGTAAAATTTTGACTTATATGTAATGCTGCATATTCTTCACCAGCCTGTAGCAGTCCACTGCTGGACATAGGCCTCTCCCAAAGCGCGCCACTGCACCCGATCTGCGGCTCTGCCCATCCAGTGACTGCCAGCTACCTTGCGCAGATCGTCGCTCCATCTGGCTGCAGGTCGTCCCACGCTACGCTTGCCGATACGTGGTCTCCATTCGAGAACCCGTCTATTCCGTCGGTTATCGGTTCTACGACTGATGTGACCAGCCATTGCCACTTCAGTTTACTAATTCTTTGAGCTATGTCGGTTACTTTAGTTCTGCCGGATCACTTCGTTTTGGATTCGATCCTTGAAAGAAACTCCAAGCATAAATAAGTAATGCTGCATATTGAAGAATAGTAATGGTGATCACCGGAATGTAATACTTTTATACACCCATCCCAGTAGGTAGACAGAACACGCATATGGAAGGATCAGGGCGCTCATTTTTATAAACTAGATAGGTGACGTGCGCCACGTGACGAGTTACCTAATATACCAAGAACCCCACAGGTACATCAAAATTCTCAAGCTAAATTTCCCAAGTAAAATAAAAATTACCAGGTAATTATCGGAGATAACAAAAGAATGTGCATGTAAACAGATGCTTATATTATAAGATTATGTCTAAGATCTTATGATACTGCTATTTATTTAAATGAATGATTTGCATCAATCAATAATTGACGGAGTAATCACTTAACAAACATACCTTTTTTTTCGTCGGTTAAAAACACTGCTAATTTACGTCATAGAGTAACAAGTACTTACATAAAAAGCACTCATAGAGTAAGTTGAGTAGTACGTATAAAACAAGGTAGTCTAAACGAACCCTGGGTCTTTAAAAGGCTACCCAATGTTGTATATTATGATGCCATAAAATTAGGTTGATTATTAAGCAGTGTATGTTGCGAATCTGAGTACCAATACAATTCATCTCTGGTTTAATGGTGCAAATGAATAAAGATTATGTTAAATGTGTGTAATTAAATAAATAAATTAATTATAATTCAGCCTAATTTCAGCAATTAATGGTACAGTAAAACTACGTAGCTACTTCGCACTTATTACTTCGTCACCTAAAAACAAAAACAAAAATTTACCAATCCATACCTCTTATCATGCTATAAGCGTGACTACCGACCTAGGCTGCCACTACTAGAAGCTTTTGTTTTTAGGGTTCCGTACCCAAAGGGTAAAACGGGACCCTATTACTAAGACTCCGCTGTCCGTCAGTCACCAGGCCATCTCATGAACCGTGATAGTTAGACAATTGCAATTTTCACAGATGATGTATTTCTGTTACCGCTATACGATAAATACTAAAAACCGGCCAAGTGCGAGTTGAACTGGACTGGAGTAAAACTCAATCTATAATAACGAATCAAATAAAATCAATCAAAAATACATGCCTGTTTTATGGGAGATTTATTGATAATGGTACGGAATTGAGCTGTGTTTTATGTCCAAACGTAAAGATGTTTTTTTTTTCTGACAACAAGTTAGAATGAGACATTAAGATGGAAATGATGAAAAAATAATAAAAGTACAGTGGGCCGGGCACGAAAATCTGCTTAAGTGTAACGTTATCGTGTCGTACAAGTACAAACTATGAGTTATCTGTGCCACTATTGTACTAGATAAATGACAGTTTGTACCAAATACGTCAACGATGCGATTACGTTACACTTGAACAGCCGTGAGATTCTGTAATGATTCGTCTCCAGCTCGTCGACGAGCTCACCGATGTCAAATACTTTATGAGATATCGCCCTTGTACATAAGGTTGCTTTTCCAACGTCTCTTCATTTGTTTCACGGATGTTATCAAAGATGCAACGATGTTTGCTTGTAGAGAATCGCACGGCTGATTTTCGTGCTCGGCCCACTGATATGTCGAGCATTTAGTCGTCTCTTCTCTCTTGTCTCTTCTATTATTTTCTTCTGTCTCAAAACTTTCGCAAAACGAATTTCTTTTCATAAATAAGTACAATAAACAAGCTTCGCACAACTCTATCATTGCCAAACTAACAAGGAGTATAAAATGTCAAGTTTGTATTTGTATTTCACTAAAGCAATAAGACATTTCATTCAAATTGGATGCGTAACTTCAAAATCCACTTAAACTTTCACCTGCAGCTCACATTAATTTCATCAACTCTACCTTTGCTCCCTGACGCTACGATGAAATTCATAATTTTCAGTTCCACTTACTCTAAATTAGTTTACTGTGTCCTAAACTCAAACTGCATTATCGTCCGCCATCTCCCCTCCCCCTTCATACCCTCTCCCTCCCCTGTGTTACTTAAAAACCTAAGTTTGAAATTAATCTCGTTATCATTAGCTCTACGAGGATAATTCTACTATTTACATAGAGTCATGACATAACATGTTAATATTATGTTAACGGCGAAAAGATAATAGTCCAGTAGTAGTGATATTACCATTTGAAATGACTCGCTAAAGCTTACATCCGTCCTGACGTTGGTACTCGCGTACATGTTGTATTTATCAAATTAATATTGACAAAATTTGTTATAATATATAGTTTCTACGTATCCGTAGATTTTTTCAATTTGATGACTGGCGTTTTTTTGAGTGGAAGGGCAGCCAGCTTTCCCCTTAAAAGGGGGAAGTTGGCTTCGGCGCCATCTACCGGTTGAATTTGGTAATATCAGAAGAAAGTTTGTACTGGCGAGGTCTTCCTGTTTGCAGAACTGCCAATACAATCATAAAATAAAATAGTGATCGATCATAGATATCTATTAGGATTAAATATATATGTAACTTGAGTAGTGTTAGTGGTATAGTAGTACTAGTGGTACCAGGAAAATTATGGTGAATTCCCTTTCATCATATGAGGGTAGCAATAACGTATAGTGCTTATTGATAGAAACTATCGAGATAATGACGAAGCGTGTGTGCTCGCCGCACCATCTAAGAATTGTGTATACTCCCTGTGTTCCGTTATCATAAATATATATCTCAACGCGTCGTAGGTATCTTAAAATAGAAGATAACCTGAAATAATCACATACAATATGTTGATGTTGAGGGTATGCGAGAAAAGTCATAAGCAAGCCAGTGGCGCTCCGACCGCTGAATAGTGCGTATTGTTTCAAACCGTGGAGTCTCGTATCTGTATAAAAGTGCAGTTTTCTCATCGCCCTTAACACCACCGATCGGCTGGACACCAGCACACCCTCCGGAGGCTGGACATTATACGTGCGTGATTCAATCAATTGTCTTGAAGATTTGCAAGGCTGACAACTCGTGAACTAATCGAAGGTGGATTAGATGAAAGCTGCGTGAGATGCGAGGCATACCCAGGTACGCACTATTTGTTTATTGTCTCTGACATCTCGCCGCCCCTACGAAATCTTATTACGATATTTATTGCAATTGTCCCAGTGTAGTAGTTAAGCCACCAACTATTTTGGCTTGGTGTGGACGCTACACCCTGGGTAAACTGAATCTGCAGGTATCAAACCTGACCTTTTGCCGTAGTGTCCATTGTAAGATAAAATATATTTTATGGTGTTGTGAGGACAATTGACTAACTGATCACTGATATTCACATATCCCACCAGGAGCGCAGCGTTACCAAGAGCAAGGGCCGAGTCACAACGTTCCTGGCATCATTCAAAGCCTATTCCTGCAACCGTGCGAGCCAAAATTGCCCATGCCCGCAAAAAAGACAGCTTCCACTTCCATACGCCAAAAAGACCTCGGACCAGAGCTGACATGGGAGAAGTCAGTCCGCCAAAGTATATACCAGCACAGGAACCAGTGAGCCACACAGCGAACGCCTTCTTCGAGTTTCTCGCTATAACGAGAGCGACAAGAGATGTCAATCTCAGGAACAGCAAGAACATCCTGCAGTCCTACAGGCGAGCAAACGAGGGCAACATCATCGAATCTCGACTGCTGCAGAAGAGGCTCGAAGAGGCTGAAGCAGCCATATACAACAATGATACATCCTCGATCATCATGGGGGCAATGTCTGGTCAGTATATGGCTGCCTACAACGCGACAAGTGGCTTTGTGTTTCTGGATGAGGAAGATACCGAACGGACTGGTAGGCCAAAATACGCAACACCACCACACGACCCTATTGTTGTCACCGCCTGGTGCACCAAGATAATGTTGGATGACAGAGTGTTGCAAATGGCGAGCCATTTCGGGAGACTCTGAGATCGAGACATTCTGGAAACACTGCGAGGTACCCAAAATACAGTAGGTCAATGGAGTTCCCGGATGCGGAAAAACAACTTGGGCGGTAAGACACTTCAATGTTGACAAGGACGTTATCGCAACAACAACTACAGAGGCAGCAAAAGACCTGAGAGAGAAGTTGGCGCACCGAATCGGAGACCTGGTGAAAACCAAGGTGCGCACTATGGCCTTAGTTTTAGTAAATAGTTTTAAAAAGAATGAGAGCTACGTCCGCCTAATGGCGGACGAGGCTCTTATGAACCATTTTGGGGCCATAGTAATGGCTTCTAGGCTGTCTGGAGCTAGCGAACTTGTCCTCGTCGGAGACGTCAACCAATTACCTTACATAGACAGGGAGAACCTGTTCGATCTAAGGTATAACCGCCCTAACCTGGTTACGAACATCAGCCAGGAGTTGTTGTGCACGCACCGGAACCCAATGGATGTTGCGTACGAGTCAGTCGCGGTGATTAAAACTAAAAGCAAAATGAAGCTGCACGAGAGCGTCCCGCACGCATTCGGTGCGGTTTCCCGGCACACGAGGACCTTTGTCTACTACGCCGACGACGAGGATGATGCCATCGGACGGTTTGTGAGGCAAGCGACGGTTGCGAGCGAGCAAACCATCTACGGCTTTAACCTGAAGATGGCAATCAGGGATCGAAACAGCGTGGAGATGGAGGCTTCAGCGCATTGTGGGCAACGTAGGCTCACAATAAATGTAAATCTCAGTTTTTCCCCTCTTTTCCCCTTTTGTTCCCCTATTTCTGGTTAACTAATCCATTTGTTGTAATATATGTAGTTTTTCGAATTGTATGTAAGCTAGCGTATGAAATTATAACTGACAAAGAGATGGTGCGGGCATCCAGAGCAGACATGCTCACGGAAATGTGTTGGCAAGCGGTGGCGTGTGTGGCGGGTCGCCATCTTCCCTCAGAAATGGTTGAGGAAGGCGATGGCTGGCACATGCGTCAACTCGTGAACGGGTGCTGTTTGCGGGCACTGGTCTGCTGTGAATGCTTGCACCAACTCTTATATGTATGAGTAAAAAAAAAAAAAATTGATATGTTCTTTTTTTTTTATTTTTATACCGAACTGGGTAGCACTTGACCACTATCTCACCTGATGCTAAGTGATGATGCGATCGATGATGGAGCGCGCTTACCCAGAAGATACCTATGCACTCGTGTTTTGAAGACCCCCATATCGTACTTAACCGGAAACACCGATGTATGTACCTATTTTGTTGTATGTTATAAATTGTCAAAGTGTAAGTTGTCAAAAACCGATGTATGTACCTATTTTGTTGTATGTTATAAATTGTCAAAGTGTAAGTTGTCAAAAATCTGCAAGTTAAAAAAAGGCACGGACCCTGGAGTCTGTGGAGTGTAGCTTTATATTAAAAAACAAAAGATAATCACATATCGTCCCCTTCGGCGCTTAAAAATTAAACGCTGTTATGAAAATTAAGCTTTTTTTTGTCTGATTTTTTTTTTAAATTTTTGAAAATTTCAATTGTATTATATTTTATGCAGTTTTGTTCCGATTGTGACGACGCAAACACTTTTCAGACTTTCGCATTTTTACTATTTCACAAATCTGCATAATATACCCAAATCGCACATAATTCTTGTAGCGTTTTGATGAGTTGCATAAGGTAAGAACGTATTCTATCGCAATATATAGAGTACATACTCAAATTGTGTGTGCGACCGTTTTGGTTTGTACCACCTAAACATTCTGCCTAAAGCAATAGAACGCAAACATTGCTGCGTTAGATCTGAAGCGTAAAGGTTGTGTTGATTATTATATTGTAGTAAACTATCAAGTGGCATTCGTGGCTTATGGAGGATCCCAATAATCTATCTATCCACGGTTTGACATAACGTCCATACAAATAGTGTCAAATATCTAACTCTAGTAAGGTAAACCGGCGATAGATAGATTATTGGGACCGGCCGTTAGTAGGCAATAAACTATACATACACAACTATTCACTGTACGTGCCATTGACAAATCATAACGGTATCACAAAGTACTATAAATTTCCTTTTTTAGAACTTCAAAAAACTGAAAAAATCAAAACGTACGGACATAGTAAACAATGTTATGATTCCATGAAAAAAAATCACTGAAATCGGACAATGTTAAGAGGTAGAAAAGAGTTTTCTCTTTTAGTGTGGAAAGTACTAGCTATGCAATCCTCTTAAAATCTCAGAATAGTCCCAGGTATAAAATAGGTGCTGTGTAGTTCCGGGGCATGAATATTCAAGTGTTTTGGACAAAGTGTAGATTAGAACATGGTTGGGAATAGCTCATTTTGCTGAAACTAGGCGTTAGCATAGCGCGTCAAGTATTCGGTTTCAGAGTGACCATAGTAATTTAATTTTGTTGATACATTACTTTGTCAACTTCAATTTCATCATCATCATCATCATCTCAGCCGTAGGACGTCCACTGCTGAACAAATGCCTCCCCCATGATTTTCCAAAAGGACCGGTTGGAAGCGGCCTGCATCCAACGTCGTCCTGCGACCTTCATCAGGTCGTCTGTCCACCGTCTCGGTGGACGACCTACGCTGCGCTTGCCGGTCCGTGGTCTCCACTCCAGAACTTTTCGGCCATCGGCCATCTGTTCTGCGTGCTATGTGCCCTGCCCACTGCCACTTCAACTGGCTAATCTTCTGAGCTATGTCGGTGACTTTCGTTCTTCTACGGATCTCCTCATTTCTGATTCGATCACGTAGAGAAACCCCGAGCATAGCCCTCTCCATAGCTCGTTGTGCGACTTTGAGCTTATCTATGAGGCCCATAGTAAGAGACAACGTTTCAGTGCCATAAGTCATCACTGGTAACACACATTGGTCGAAGACTCTTGTCTTGAGACACTCAGGTATTTTTGACGAGAAGACTTCGCGAAGTTTCCGGAACGCTGCCGGAACTTCAATTTGGGAAGGAAATACTCGGCACAAATATCGGTGC
This sequence comes from Selenia dentaria, assembly GCA_917880725.1. Classification (NCBI taxonomy): domain Eukaryota; kingdom Metazoa; phylum Arthropoda; class Insecta; order Lepidoptera; family Geometridae; genus Selenia; species Selenia dentaria. Next base: position 4,635,536 of record OU862885.1, on the reverse strand, counting down.
GAGGCGAAACGTTGAAAGTGTTCAAGAAGATATAGTATTTTGTTATATTACAAATTGCGTGACGAACATGTCGTGCACCTGATGGCAATCACCACATCTGCCCATTACAGTTGCAGGGGCGATCGACACTTTAAGCTGTAGTTTTACGTATTACTGCTTATCTCTTCGAGACATTATAATTATAGTGTTTATTGCAGTAATGTAAGATAAGATGAAACTTTACTATGCAAGTCTTATGTACTATGGAGTTAAATTCTCTAGTCTTATTTTGAATATGTGTATTTTAATTTTAAATTCTATTTTAATTTGACATGTAACTTATTGTTATGAATAAAATACTATGACTATTATAATCTCAGACAAAATAAAAAAGTCAAGACAGAACGTTGTGAACAGAGAAGTGAGGCCGGTTTTCTAAACTACATGTGCGTGACTCGGTACTGTCATAGTAATTCAAATTAAATCAAAGTTCTTAATAATTTATCAATAATTAATACATTTAAATTAAATGATAATTACAACTTTACGTGTTGCTTCCACGCGCCGCGATAGTTCGACTGACGAGCCAAGGCGTAGTTTCGTTGTAGGTTTTGTATTTAAAAATGTATGGACACGCCGAGGCGTAGTTTCATGCGGCCTTACTTTTCTGTTCACAACATTCTGTCTTGACTTTTTTATTTTGTCTGAGGGTTATAATACGCACAGTATTTCGTTCCGAATGCTTTTAGTATGATCAGAATAAGAACTAGAACCCGTAGTTTAGAAAACTTAGTTTTGTGTTCTGCACAAGCGAATTGCCAGTATGAATTGGGCGATCATACATAACACATCCCAATATCCAAGGATTGGGATGTATTTTATTGTATCCATGAGTATAAAAAGAAAATAGATGATATAAATCCTCGAACTTTAAATAGTTTGGGTTTGTAAATATTATTTCGAGGGTTCAACTTACGCGATACAGTAGAGTACCTTGACTGGTTTCGTAGGTAACCTTCCCGTTTCCCCCTAACCCTAAAATGACCCGCGGGTCATTTTTTCATAAAGCGTGCTGCATCCGTGCTTTTTTTCCCGTGCAAGAAAATACCCGGGAGGTTACACTCAGATCTGGATACACTATATAAGTTAAATCTTAAAAATATGAGGGACTGAAAGTTTCAATCACCAGGGATTCGATACCCAAACCTGATAATAACTAGTAGTTCTGACCACAGTAGACCTTGCGAGCACAAAGTCTTATCAGCAGAAATTTTTCACAGTAATTCACAACCGAATATAATAGAATGGACCAGTAGTTTCCGAGATACTAATCTCGGAACTACTTGACCATGGTTGGTTGATATACAGATAACGACTTGTACAGCAAGACGTATATACCACCTAACAAACATTCGGCCAGATGAAAGCCAACTTGGCAGTTGATGAAAGTTTATTTATATTTTTTTAAAGTACAAAAAAGGATCTTCATCGTATTAAAAAAAAAAAAACAAAAAATGTTGATTACAAAAAAAAATCACTGTAATCAGACAATATTCATCGGTCGAAAAAAGTTATTTCTTAAAATATGAACAAGTACTAGCTATGCATTTCTCTTAAGACGCTCCGCTCACTTTGCTCACTCGGTCAATTTATTACACAATAATCATGACTAATATCGCTTACTTTGCTCCCTATCGCGCCTAAAAATCTTAATTACATTTCATCACTCAATTCTCATCTTCGCATCTACACATATAGCATTTCTTACTTACCTGACTGACTGACTGCATTTATCATCGCAAAGTCTAAATCACTGAGGCCACAAACTTTGAGGTTTTTTTCAGCTGATGCCTTTTATATAGTAAACATACCACTTAGGAAGAATTTATGGAAGTTTCAACCTTAAAAGCTGAAGCGAGCGAAACCGCTAGTGAGTCAGCTAGTTTAAAATATTTTACTATATCACTGCATGTATACATAACATGTATGTATACAACGACAATAACGTGTATATTCACGTTCCTAAGCTCACATAGCTGTTCACACAAACCATTAGTTTCCCAACCGATAGACATTAACTAAATTTCCAAAACACACAATTACGCGTTCGTTAGCAGTTCAAATTAAGCCAGTTTAGCCGAGGCGCTGGCCAATTTCTGTAGAAATTAAATCATGCTTGCCAGTGCGGCAGTGCCGCTGGCCGGCTGCCAACAGCTTGCGACCTGCTTCACATTAATATTGTTTTAGACGGAGCCTTTACCGCGGAAGGTTCGTACCGTACTTCATTTCCAGTCATCTGTTATATTTATCGATAAATGTATTGTTGTTGTTTTCCATTTTTGGGTTCGTATGTTTGTAACATTTGCCACTTCTCAATTTAGAACTTATTGTTTCATCTGTCTCACTTTTAGCTCTGTTTCTCGTAGTAATCGAAAAAGATGAAGAATGGCTTCCGCTACGTGCAAATACAAATTTAAAATTTAAATTTATAATGGCAGTAATTCGCTTGTTCAGAACACTAAACTAGCGAACTAAAATCTATGTTTGGTAAATTATGGTAGTTCTTATTCTGTTCATGCTTAAGTTCAAATTCGTATAATGCTTGAAAGTGACAATTCTTAAATTTACCGTTTGTGTTTAAGTGTAGGTGTAGTGGTCGTGATACTCAGTGAATTACCGCGGTTTTAATCCGCAACCGCACTTGCACTGCTCGCACGCAATATATATGCACTTCTATGCACACTTGTGTCGCCGCCAGCGCTCAGTCACGAACTAACTCAGCACAAACTTTCTCCCCGATCGTTTCCCCACCCCGGTTGTTAGGAAATACTCAAGTGGGCGGAGCCGACCTATTAGAGCTGAGCATAGTATTTCATCAATAGACTTACTCATATTAACGGATATATTTATAGTTAAAAGATAAACCAGGACGATACTATCATATAAACTCATTTTAATTAAATATATGAATTTATACTTATTTAATATTAGTAGCTATATCCCACAGTAGGTATGTTTAGTTCATGCTCTCTAATCTAGTCTAAACTGATGTAAAACTACCCACATTTGAATAGAATACTCATATGTTTAGAATTATCATTATAAGTGTTGCACGAATGTGGATTTTAACATAATAAGAACTCTTACCATAGTTTAGAGAATTTTAGTTTAGTGTACGCGCAAGCGAATAAAAATAGTTTAGTTAACTTACTACTAATTTGCTAAGATATGAATATGTAAAAATAGTTAGTAAAACAAAGTGATACTAAGTCCTATCGCAAGAACGAATGAGGAGCGAGTGAGACATCACGCTTGGTTGTACAATAACGCAATACATCATGAAAACAAAGTTATAATAAGAGTACATCAATCATTTATCATGTGTGTAATTGCACCACAGTGTATTTAAGTATGAAGTATAGCAAGCATTATAATACCGTGATTTAATAAATTAATTATTCGTTCATCTGTTTCAAATAATTATGTATTTTCGAAACAGTACAAGCACGAAGGTCTCATGATAACTCTGGTCTAAGTTGTAACCTCTGCCTATACCAGATGCATTTCCTCACAAGTGACGAACTGCAGTGCGTCTATAACCCTGAGACATTAAGTTGTTAAGTCCCATGTGCCTCTCATTTTACCGTCAACCCTTTAAACCAGAACACAGTATTACGAACAGTACTGCTTCACGGTAGAAAAAAGTATGGCGGCACTACCTTGGACGAACTCATTCACAAAGAGTTCTACTGCTCTTACGCTCTTGGTCTTGCTATAAATGTTATTGCGCCCGATTCTAGGACTTTATAAGTCGCAGGGAGGCAGCCGCCTTGTTGTCTAACTTGAATGAGAATGAAATGTAGTAGTTAGAATGGATGAGTGTGTGTGTGTGTGTGTGTGTGTGTGTGTGTGTGTGTGTGTGTGTGTGTGTGTGTGTGTGTGTGTGTATTGAAGATATATTAGAGTTATGTGAACACTATGGGAACTACTACTAAGTAGGAATGAAAACAAAGATATTGAAAAATAACTTTCGGGACATGGCTGTGGTGGTTCAATTACGTAGCATAGGACTAATCAAGACTTTAACCAGATCTTCCAAAGCAAATCGAACAGCTTTCTCAAAGATCTTACATGATTCATAGTATTGTAATGACTGTCTGGTTGGCGCAGTTGCTAGCACCCCTAGGAGCCGCGGTCCCGAGTTCGATCCGCGGACAGGTCAAGCATTTGTGAGCATGAATATATCCACTGGACCTGTCTCTGGGTGTGTATATGAATATAAATATTTATATTAGTAATAATGCTGCGCTGTTGCGATCGTCGACGTGCTTACCGGATGTCAAATAACTGATATTGCCCTTTTTGACAAGGTTGTTTTTGGGTTGTAATTACTTCATAGGTGTTGTCAAAGATGCAAAGATGTTTGCTCAGAGAATCGCACTGCTGAAGAACTCGTGTGGATGTTATCCCATATAAACAAAATCCGCAAAACTTTAGATACTGTGTCACACTACATTTTATGGTCCATTAGAAATGCTCGTTCTGCTCGAACAAGTAGTTCGTGGTAAGAATGCTCGCGTGGTCGGCACACGATTTAAGACCTATATAATTCTAGATTCGAGAGCCAAGTCTATCTATAAATGATTGTAATTCAGGATGTTGTTACAAAAATTGCTTTAGGTGGCAATTGGACGTCTTAAATAATTAAATCACTGCTGTAATGTACAGCAGCACCGTTCCGGAAACTTCGCGAAATCTTCTCGTCCAAAATACCTCAGTGCCTCAAGACAAAAGTCTTCGACCAATGTTTGTTACCAAAGATGACTTATGGCACTGAAACGTGGTCTCTTACTATGGGCCTCATAAATAAGCTCAATGTCGCACAACGAGCTATAGAAAGGGCTATGCTCAGGGTTTATCTACGTGATCGAATCAGAAATGAGTAGATCCGTAGAAGAACGAAAATCACCGACATAGCCCAGATTAACCAGTTAAAGTGGCAGTGAGCAGGGCACGTAGCACGCAGAACAGATAGCCGATGGGGCCGGAAGTTTCTGGAATGGAGACCATAGACCGGCAAGCGCAGCGTAGGTCGTCCACCGACAGACGACTTTGGGTGCAGGCCGATTCCAACCGGTCCTTTTGGATAATTATGGGGGAGGCCTATGTTCATTAGTGGACGTCCTACGGCTGAGATTATGATGATGATGTAATGTACTGTTCTATATCCAATGGCTAAAAATCCAAGGTTTTTATAATATGATTGTTGAAGCACTTAGAACACCTGCTTGGCGATACCAAACTTTGCAAGTTTAGATAGTGATATGACGACATGACTAGGCCACCGATGTATACCCTCTGAACATCGAAACGTCAAAATAGAGAGTTAAAATTCGATGTTCGGAGAGTATGCTTTGGTGGCCTAGTGGTGAGGCGTCTGACACGGATTGTCGAAAGATGTTTGAATTCCGTCCGAGGACGTGTATTTCTACCGACTTCCAAAAAGGAGGAGGTACACTCAATTCGACTGTATTTTTTATGTTTGTTACTTCATAACTTTCGGCAGGGAGAACCGATTCTCAAAATTATTCTTGTTTGAATGCTAGTGCTTCTCGTGTGGTCCCATTTAAATTTCATCAAATTTGGTCCAGTAGTTTTTGAGTTACACTCCAATAACTGAATAGAATGGAAGTCTGTTTAACATTTTTTCTAATTACACTTGTTCTATCTAAATTTGCTAAGCAAGTATTCCTTAAGTTTTCTGTCCTTTACTTGGTGTAAAAAATATTGCCTCCAATACGCAAGGAAACACGACTTGCTAAGTAAGTAAATAGTGCAAGAGATAAGTGCCACACAAAAGTACAGTTTTAAGTGCCATCCAGAGATGGCACTGCAAGCAAACATGTTGCTTGCCATTGGGCGCATGATGTCGTCACATGATATTGTAAAAAAATGCATGTTCCTGTAGTATGTCATCATCATCATCTCAGCCGTAGGACTCCCCAGAAACGTCCAATGAGGCTGATTGGAAGCGGCCTGCATCCACCGAAATCCTGTGACCCTTATCGGGTCGTCTGTCCACCTTGTCGATGAAAGACCTACGCTGCGCTTGCCGATCCGTGGTTTCGACTCTAGAACCTTCCGGCCCCATCAACCATCTGTTCTGCGTGCTATGTACCCACTGCCACTTCAACTGGCTTATCTTCTGAGCTATGTCGGTGACATTTGTTCTTCTACGGATCTTCTCATTGCTGATTCGATCACGTAGATAAAGTCTGAGCATAACCCTCTCCTTACCGTTTTAGCATGCGTGAAGTTTTTATAAGCCTAATAGTTGTTTAATGTCATGTCGTGTGATTGAAGATTTCAAACTTGTTTTTATGTAACATCATAACTTCAAGAATTTCTGAATCCTATTCTACTATCCTATTGTACTTCCTTCAAATATCCTACAAATATTATCTGCCGTGCGATTCTCTAAGATCAAACATCGTTGCATCTTTGACAACATCCGTGAAACAAATGACGAGATGACAAGGAAAGTTGGAAAGCAACCTTATGTACAAGGGTGATATCTTAAAGTATTTGACTTCGGTGAGCTCTTAGACGAATCATTAGAGAATCACACGGCTGCTTATTCGAATCATAGATTTGATAAGAAGTTAGGTAATTCAATTCAGTTACAATACATACCTACGCAAATTTTATGCTGGGTCAACAACTAGATTTTAACAACCTTTCTTTAATAACCTATCTCTTCTTTTAGTGTTCCTCAAAGTTATCAAAATTCAATCTACTATTTAGGTAAAACATCTGGCACTGCAGATCCCTGTAAAGTAAGTATTACTTAACTTACGGAGACAAATCTATACTATATATAATTTTATAAAGAGGAAAGGTTTGTACGTATGTTTGTGACGAATTGGCTCAAAAAGTGCTGGACCGATTTCAAAAATTCTTTCACCATTGGAAAGCTACATTTACCCTGAGTAACAAAGGCTCTATAAGATTCATCATCATCATCATCCATCACCGCGCGGGTGAAACCGCGGAGAGCAGCTAGTTATTTATAAAGTCCTACTACGTCGTGTTTGAAGCTTAATTCGGAACGAAAACAGTGGTAATAAACAAACTTAAGCGTTCACAGCGCATCAGCAGCGTTAATGTTAAAGGTTTAGAGTTTAGACGATACCCACGGACAATTAAGGACACAATCTCGATTTTAGACATTAAATTTCTGGGACAAGAGCAGAACATGGTTAAAAGGTGTTAGTGTCAATAAAACAAATTCTGTGATTGTAAAATCTGTCATAATAGTTTTTTATTTTAATTTTAATTTCTTATTTTTTGGTATAATGGATACGGATTTAATAATTGCCTATGATAACATAAATTAAAAATCTTTTAATATGCTAATTACTTCTTAAACATTTGTAATGAGTGGTGTAGATACTTTTATTTGGATCTATTTTGCGTATTATTATAATTTAAGTAGATAATTTTTAATATAGTACAAAACTTAGTTATTACTTTTTGGAAACAGCTATCAATGATATATCGTGATAATCATCAAATCCTGATCTGGATCAAATGCCCTACATGGTTAAACAAAACTAATCATGAATACCAATCACATGCAAATAACATCCCCATAATTTTAACAATACAGAAAATGAAAAACTTTATTATGACTTTAAAATATTTGTCAATGTAAATTGGGCTGTTAAACTGAAATAAATATTGTTTAAAACTTCTATAAACTTAATTAAGTTGGAATAATGATTTCCGACAACAGCTGGTGCACTTTTGAACATTCCAAACTTATTTATTACTACGATAGAATTAAACAGTGCAGTGAATTTATAATTGTACAGGTGGCTGACATACCGCAATGGCAGGATGGCAAGCTAGTTTAATTTATTACCTTAAATAGTTTTGGCAGCTGATACTTTTCAATAGTGTTTTCATATTTTCTCTTGTGAAAGTAAAGCGCGCGTAGGCGAGAGAACATTACTTTTACGTATTAAATTTACGAGTACATTTTGAGCTTCATTATGTGTTTATTAAATTAGTTGAAGGTATAGTTCTAAATTTGTCATGCAAAAAAGTGTTGATTGGATTGTGAGATTACAACTTTTAATATATATTATATGTACCATTTTGAAATGTTACCAGGTTTTCCCTTAAAGGTCTGCACTACTAATATACTGAGAGTGTTGGTGGTATAACCTTTGCTTCTATGTAAATAAATCATGATGGCATGTCTGCATATTAAAGATTTTTTAAAACTATGTAGTAAAATCGTGACCGAATGCATGTACGGAAATTTACAAAAAATTATATTCAGGTAAGTTCGTAAACATACCTAACCGTGTGTCGTATCTTGCATAACTAGCCTAGCCTAGCTTTCTAGCACGTCAAAGAAGTTCGCATTAATTTAAAATGTTGGCTCTTTTGCCTCTTCTCACAATCCTCGCTCATGTGTTTAGAGTCAAGAAATGTATAAGTAGTTTAGCTATGCTGAAAAAATATTTCATAATGTGATGGTATGGTCATCTTATTCGCATTATGTCAATTAGGGCCCAGATCTTTTTAATAATTTGTACTGTAAGTATATTTTTATTTCTCTTGGTACAGTAATCTTCAAGGACAGAAATACTTGTATCCTGCTGCTTGAAGACAGAATAGTACGAATTATCTTCCAGAAGAGTCTTATTTACAAGGAAGAGTAAGTATGGGCAGGGAATCAACCTGGTGAGAAGACATGACCCAGGTCCCAGCAATAAGGTCCAACGCACGTGTCACAGTCGCAAGTCAGCCGCTGAAGTCTATTACTTCTTGTATACTGACACTGGTCAGAATTTGACCAACAAATGGTGCAATGGAGAGTATCGTGTTTACTCCTAATTGATACGACACCTTTAAGACAGATCACGTTTAAGAAAGCCAAAATCGTCAAAGACTTCTATAGTAAACTTATGTATTTGATAATCTCGTTTAAAGGTGCAGGTGATTTGGCTTTATGTGCATTGTTGCATTCTTATTCCAGTTTCATTAGATATAATTTTCTAAATTTAACCGTATAATTATTTTTGTGTGTTTGCGGATAACCTCGTCGTTTATGGTTTGATGTTTTTGTTTGAAAGATTATACTTTCGTGGTGGTCCCATATAAACTTCATGAAATTCCGTAAAGCAGTTTTTGAGTTACACTCCAAAACCTGAAAAGTGTTGATTTATCTTGATGATATCATAATTGACGGTGTATCCCGTACTAGAAAGGGTCACTAAAAAGGGTGATTTTTTTTTGTCCAACGTTAAACCGACTTCTACACTAAAAAGTGTGAAATAACTTGTCGAATTCGGTACCATGCACGCAATATTATGATAATAGGTACTTTCAAACTATCATGGTACCGACTTCAACAAATTACTTCACACTTTTGGTGTAGAAGTCGGTTCTATTATTTGTTTTTTTTTAAATTGCATAAGAGTTTGATAAATATCTCACTTGATCGTCCGTGATGATGCAATCGAAGGTGATGGTACACCGTACAGTATCTGACCTTCAAGGACAGTTGATAGACGACATGGTAAGGTGCTTTAAGAGAGGTTTTCAATGAGTGCCTGCTTAGTCTACTGGCTAAAAAGTGTCTTTTCAACACGCTGCCTATTTTCTCAGGATGTTAACTGCGCTAAAATCTCAAGCTCCAGGTAGAAATCGGAGAAAGGCTGGTAAAACATAGCGGCTTACCCTCTCAGCGTTCGTCGTCGTCGTCGCCGCGTCGTTCTCATTACTGAGGGTCGTGATTCCCCTTCTCCCCTGTATAATTTGAGCTCTGACTATGCTTCGCCATAGTATTTCTATTCTTTGCATCGTGGAGTGCCTTATGAAAACGTAGGTCTAGAGCAGTGCGGATTTGGTCGGACCGCACGTTTAAGGGTTGTACCCTCTAGATCTTTTTTTCTTCGACGTTGCCCGTAACAATTAGTTTTTCTAGGTTGTTACCCTCTTTCCTGGCTTAGAGTTCACTCCAGGACTTAATACAGTAGTAGGAAAGTAATTAACTAAGGCTACCCGATTTGAAAAGTTCTTCACTTCAGTGTCTTATAATATTTATGAAAGAAATTGCTTAACTTTCACCAACTCAGTCATGAATTAACCTGCACGAAGTCAGTGTCTGTACGTGAAACAATTTGCTTCCTAATTTCGGCATCGCTCCGCTACCTCTCTCGTCAACTCAACGTGTAATAAGATTAAAAAAGTAAGGCTTGGTTAGGGTTGATACGCGTGACGCCTTAGTGGAAAACCAAATTTTAGACTATTTTGTCTATAATTTCTGTATGAACGGGTTTAAGTATTGTTCGCATACAATCGAACATCAATTAGCACTTAATTAATTTTTAATACACTTTTTTTAATACATTGTAAATAAATCTATTTATTTGTCCTAAAAAAATTTGCAAGCAATAAAAAAGCAAGAAATAGGTTTTGCGAGGATGCGGACGTATCTACCGTCTGCCAGAAAACGGATAAAGTTACTTTTGGTTCATGCGAAATTTGGGTTAATGGCGTTACGTCTTCCCAAACACGTACGAGTAAAACTATAAAAATTAACACATTTAAAAAGTCCTTCTGTCTATTCACTTCTTTAAATTCAATAGTTGAGACTATTGCATTTAAAGAAGTTAATAGACTTGGACTTTGGCATTGGATTGGCGGCATGAATTTCAAAAATGAGGGTGTTTGGTTTTGTAAAATTTCCCAAGATTTATGTTTTCTTGAGTTTTAACATTGGGTAATTACAATAAACAAGTTTTAAACTTAACACGTTTTATCTGATTAACCGTTAAGTTGCGCTAGATAGTTTTAGTAATGCATCTACCGATTTCTTATCATGTACGTTTGTGTGAGCGATGAATACACATAATCACCCTGTTGCTAACTGCCTACCCCTTAGCGCCCTGCTACGGTGTGCATAATCCTATTGCAATCTACCGCCTTGCATTTTTTTAGTAACTTAATTAATTTCCAGTAATATTTGTAATACTGCTAAAGCTTACATGTCTCTCATATTATTATAGTGATAAACACATTCTTAAAACTAAATTTGATAAATTTTTAATATTTTAAAAGAAGTCGTATTGTGCGCACCAGCTTTAAAATGTTAATTATAGCCATGTATTGTCGGTTCTAGGATATAATTTATACTAGAAATAAACATACCTCACTATTATGTTTTATTAAATATATTTTGAAACAAGTACAATTTGAAAAATTCAATACCGACTTCCATTCTATTCAGTTATTGGAGTGTAACTCAAAAACTGGACCGAATTTGATGAAATTTAAATGGGACCACACGAGAAGCACCGGCTTTCAAACAAAAAAGAGAGCATTTTGAGTTATAAGGTAACAGACATAAAAAAACAGTAGAATTGAGTACGTTCTCCTTTTTGGAAGTCGGTAGATAAAGAAAGAAAACCGATATAGTGCGTGTGAAGGATGTCTCCTGTGTAATGTATCTTAGACAGGAGTTTTCGGAGAGAGAAAGATATAGTTTTTAGTTCTCAGAGAAGAGGACATTCTCTACTTCGTATCTTATAGAAGTCTTCTATGTAACTGACGAATGGCAATTGTACAAAACGGTTCCCCATCTATATATTTATCTTATATCTATATATTTTGCATAAAAATTTATTTCATAATTTAACATGGCATACTTTAACTTGTCCTAATAAAAGTTAAGTCCAATATTAATTTGGCATAACTTTATAGGCACAATTTTTATCTACTATATGCACAGTTATTTTTGCATACTATTATAAAGTCTAAATTTAAACACGTATAATATTTATTTAAGCATAATCAGTGAAAAAGTAAGTTTTGGAAAGCAATATTTCGATAAGTCGCTTTTCGAAAAAACATAGTTCGATAAGTCATTGCTTCGACAGGACATTTATTCGACAAATTGCATCTCAAAAGTCCTTATGGAAGTATAGGTTAGCCTTATTCTGGTGTTGTGTGGTCACCATATCGTTCTTGCACCTAACGTGATTTTGCTCTGACTAGATACTCCGCTACGGTGGGAGTCATACTTTTCGAGTATATGTTCTGTCGACTTGTTGAACTATGTTTTTTTAAAGTAAGTACTGTTGAAGTATTGAACTTGTCGAAATTCAGAGGTACACCGTGTGTTAGATTTCATTTAATCATAAATGATTGCCATTTTTTTAGTATTTTAGCGGTATTTCGTGCTCTGTGGTTTGAATGGTCCACATCACTAATTACTTAAGTATGTTGTGTTCCCGCAATTTTTTGCAATTGACAAGAAACTTCAGAAAATATCACATTCTTTTCTTCTGTTGCTAACAGCTGTCGGCGCAGCACCATGTAACATGTAATAAAGATGAGATAATAAAAATTCAAAGTATTGAAAGAGTATACTTTTCATTAAAAACTTCCATCGCCAACTGCAGTAACTACTACTAGACGAGGTAACGCCCCAAGACCGTAGACGAATAAACAATATGCCTTATAATTTTATGCAAATCAAAATAATGGCGTAATATCCCTAAACTATATTTCTGCTTACAGAAATAATATGCCAAAAACAATTATTCAAAAATGTTATTATGACGAAACAAATGCTTTGAAACTCGTTAAAATAGAAGTTGGTTTTTTTTAAAACAACCAAATTGAAACATACTAAACACATTTTTTTTATAATACGTTTAATTTTAAATTACTTTACTGATTGAACTAAAAATGAAGAAACAGAAAAAAATGAAAGAAGATATTAAGAGTTGAATGAGGCAACCCTGACGGTGCTGTGAAATTGCCTGCTGAATTTACAGCTCACTTGTTTTAATCAAACGTTTTACATGAAGGGCGTGAAGATATGAGATGATATCGTAAAATACTGTACAGCGGAAGTCATGATATCATGGTGCTTCTTTGCATCTTGCTTTTGCAGCAAAATAGGATTTTGTTGTAAGGCTGCGTAGCGCTTGAGATTTTAGTCAAAGACTGAATAAAAAAAAAGGCACTTTTACCAGCACTTCTGCATATTATATTATTTCCTCTGTTATGCTGTCTCTCTGTTTGCTACTTTTTCATGCCTAAACGATTGAACGGATCGTAATTAAATTTGGCAAAGATATAGATTACACAGAAAGAATATAGGATATTTTTCATCAACATCATCATCCATCAGTATGTGAGTGACTCCGTAGGGCGAAGCTACTAATTTTATAATAAGAAAAACTGTAAAATAAATGAAACGGTTTGGAGTTGCATGACGAAAGTTTTTTTTTTGTTATAATGGGTCATCAAAGTGACTCCCTCTCGCCTGATAGATAGCGAAGATAGAATCAAGAAGCGATTGCCATTAGTGCAGCCGTAAGCTGCGTTAATCGCCACCCCTATGATGACTTGAGAGATATTTTCTCACGTCCCGCTTGAAAGACCCGAGGTTATAGCTGCAAGGAAATACGTACGCCGGCAGAGCATTCCACAACTAACTAACACGACATTTACTTATTCTACCCATAATTACACTGTGCGCTACGAGTGTGAAGAAGTTTCAGGTATTTAAGAGAGGCATTAGAGATGCGAATCCGTTAATTGTAAGGTGAGCCATGTTACAGCAAGTGTTCTCTCCAGCAATGGAGGAAAAATTGTCCGAAAAAAGATATGTTTACACGACGTGGTAGCTAGTTATACATTCCCCTCGCCCTTCCGTGCTCGACTAGAGGGCTTGCTCAGCAGTAGCTGCAGTATCATGTAGCAGTTACATGTAATGCTGACCAAGACTTCTCGTTGTCCTGCGGTAGGTTGTGTTAGCTGTTAAGATTTCTTATATTCATTTTTAATGTCATTATTAAATCAGCCTCCGAACCGGCAACACCTAGTTTTTAATTTTAGTTCTTAAAAAAAGGGGTTCCCTTAGCCCAAGTTATGACTAGATATTTAAGGCATTGTATGCTTTCTATCTACCTGGGACGGACAGTCAAACTAGGTAGGTCCAACTTCGAGAAAGAGGTCAATCGTCGAATCCAACTCGGTTGGGCAGCGTTGCGGAAACTTCGCGAAGTCTTCTCGTCAAAAATACCCCAGTGCCACAAGACAAGAGTCTTCTACCAATGTGTGTTACCAGTGATGACTTAAGGCACTGAAACGTGGTCTCTTACTATGGGCCTTATGATAAGCTCAAAGTCGCACAACGAGCTATGGAGAGGGCTATGCTCGTGGTTTCTCTACGTGATCGAATCAGAAATAAGGAGATCCGTAGAAGAACGAAAGTCACCGACATAGCTCAGAAGATTAGCCCGTTGAAGTGGCAGGACACATAGCACGCAGAACAGATGGCCAATGGGGCCGAAAGGTTCTAGAGTGGAGACCACGGACCGGCAAGCGCAGCGTAGGTCGTCCACCGACACGGTGGACAAATGACCTGAGGAAGGTCGCAGGACGACGTTGGATGCAGGCCGCTTCCAACCGGTCCTTTTGAAAAATCATGGGGAGGCCTATGTTCAGCAGTGGACGTCCTACGGCTGAGATGATGATGATGATGCTTTCTATTACAGTTGTCATAACTTGAGACTATATTTAGATGAAATGTATATGCTTAAATAAAACTAATTGAAAAAAACACGATGTTGCTATGTCGCCATGGGAAATTTTTATTATCAAGATCTACAAACAAACAAATCATGTTTTATTTAAAAAATCATGCGATAAAAAGATGTTTCTTGCCAAATGAAAAGGGCCGTTTTCTTAGGCTTGTGAAAGCTACCTATTGCCAAACTTGTAGAAAAATAAAGTTGAAGTATAATACGTCGGGAAATTCGGCAAGCCGCCAAACTTGGCCGGGATGAGTTATTGTATTCAATGTAAGACAAATTTCCGTTAGACTAGTATTAACTAGAGTTCCTATATTATAGAAGCTAGAGAAGAGGGTGACAATCTGATAAAGATTATGATCTTGATGTAACAAACACAATCAGAGGAAAAAAAACTTGAGAGGTGTCAAGGGACACCCGGATGGAACGAAGTTCCTCATCAGAAAAAATAATGCTAAAAATACAAAACCATGGTAAATATTCCAATAATTGATTCCGATAATCGCGTTACTTCAATAAAACTCCTTTCTGCGTATGGGAAGTGTTTAAAAGGGTACCCATTTAAATGTCTAAAATTAAAAAACCTCACGTTAAAACACCTCCGTTCAAAATACCTAAAATCAAAATACCTCATGGTTGTTTCACTTAAATTCAAAACACCTCAAGTTTAAAATGCCATATGGTTATATTACTCCAGTTCATAAAGCTAAAACTTAAATACCTATGAACAAAATTCCTAAAGTTGGTTTACCTAACAGTTATTTGACCAAAATGAAAAATACCAAACCGACGTCGATGAAGGTATGTAAATAAAAAATCCAAATAAAACCACAATTATTGCTTATTTTAAATTTTTAATCATAAATACATACAATATGCGTGGGACATAATTTGTTGTTAATTACAAATAAAAGAAATAAGTTTCTTAAATAAGACAAACAGTACATAAAAAGTACAGCAAAAGTAATCAAATAACAACAATTTTGTTGTTTTTATAATTATGTTATTTATTAAAGATTTGCTGCAATAGCTTTCAAAAGATCGACATTACTGTATTCAGGAATATTTTGTAATATGTTGTTGATGTTATTTAACTTGTAATGCCCTTTTTTCATCCGTTTTTTAGGTACTGGTTCACCATTGATTATTTTTTGAATTGCAATTAGGGTTGAGTTACCAAGAGGTAGTTGCCCCTTGAGTTTATTCAGAAGTAGGGAGCAGTAGCTCGAGACTTCAACCAGCCCAAGGGCTGAAGTCAAGATGACTGACTAAGGTGATCGCGCAACTTTGGTTATAATAATTATTATATAATTATCATAGTATTTATTTGGAGCGGACACATACATACATTATTCTTTATGTAATTATACATAATTATTTATTTTGCATTACTAGTCTAGGGCAAAGTCATATATAGGTACGACGACGAGCGTAGCGAGGAGGAGTGTTAGGTTACATGTGACTACAACGCGCGAGCCGAGCGAGCGAAGCGAGCGTGCCGCGGTAGCGGCCGGCGATGCGCCAGAAATGAATCGTACGTTTTAATCTAGTTTCTATATGAGTGAGTGGGTGGGTGAGTGAACGCGGTACTACTACTACTACTACTACTACTGCTGCTGCTGTAAGTAATTAGTTACTCACTCACTCACTCACTCACTCACTCACTCACTCACTCACTCACTCACTCGCTTCTCCGAGGAGACACGTGGATACAACAACAATTCAAGTTAATTTATTAATTCAATCATTCATTTATTTATTCTATTGCCTATTATGGAGAGATAGATAGATAGATAGATAGATAGATAGATACATTCCATACCATTCACGTTGATTTTGTATCCACCTTTTTGCGTTTTAAATAAAGTAATACTGTGGTCAGTCATTTTCCGTAACGTTTCACGTATTGCAATATAAATGTGTGACTAACAATTGACATAAAATTTGTAAACATAGACAATTTTACCAATCTACCCTCTTTTACGCTAGATCTATTATTTCAAACAAATAGCTAGCAAGTGATGCACAACTTTAAGTATATTGACCATTTGGTATTTAAAATGTGTGTGAATCTAACTTTGGTGTTATAGCTATAAACATTTTAAACATTAGACATTTAGTCCGAGCGGTATTTTGAACTGAGGTATTTCCTATGTAGGTGTTATTTGCTTAGGTATTTTAAAACATGAGGCATTTTGATTTTAGGTATTTTGAACGGAGGTGTTTTAACGTGAGGTTTTTTAATTTTAGACATTTAAATACGTACCCGTTTAAAAATATATATTTCTCAAAATTACATATTACATCCAGTGAATGAAATGCCTCCGCGAGCTAACTTTACCTGAGTCGTCATCTAGTATAAATTTACGGAACTAAATGGCACCACTTGCTACGATTATAACATCTGGCTTGCTTTCTATAAGAGAGAGAGAGAGACAGACAGAGAAACATGCGACGCCGCACTTGCTTTCTATAAGAGAGAGAGAGACAGACAGAGAAACATAGCATACTATAGCAAAAAGTGTCGTGACAACTTTTCGTAAGATTTTTTTCCGTCTAGCCCCCTTTCACAACGCGCGATAAGGAACTTCGTTCCAAAAGGTAACCAGGTCGTAACCCGGTGCGCTGGTCTGACAAGATCCAAAGCATGCTTGCATGCATCAAGTGTGCTAATACGGGGCCTATATGTTGCCAAACAGACTAGATACCGTTCTATTACGAAAGCCGAATAATTAGTGGAGCGGCCCACAGTTAGGCGCTATGGAGACGACTGGGCGGGGCGGTCTTTTTGACCGCGAAGAAATAAAGACCGCGTCTGCCCGCCGATGCCCGCGGCTGCCCTCCCCTCTCTAAGCTACGGATATGCCCCGCCGCGAGTGTCCGGCGTGCACTGGCGGTGCGGCGAGACGCGGTCTTTTTGCCCTCCGTGTGCGTTGGCAGTATAAGATTCTCTTTGCGCTATCGCTTCGCGGCAAAATTGACCGCCCCAGCCAGCCCCGTCGTCTACCTAGCACCTAAAGGCATGTCCCAATAATCTATATATCCACGGTTTACCTTACTACCGATAGCAATTTGACATAACGTCCAAAAGATAGATATTTGACACAAATAGTGTCAAATATCTATCTCAAGTAAGGTAAACCGGCGATAGATAGATAATTGGGTTCCGGCCGTTAGAGACCATGTTTCGATGACATAAGTCAATGGTAAGACTCTAGACATGTGATTTAATTAGAGAAAGTTCTAATTAAATCACATGTATTTATTTGCCAGATTTTGAATGAACGCAAAAGTCAAAAGTAGGTAAAAAGTGCTCCACATTCCACCTAGCAGGTATGCTACCATTATAATTAAACTACTAGTATTGCTAGTGACGTACCATCAAATACCTACAAATAAAGTTATTAACATAACAGAGGCATAATTATTAATGTACTAATTCACAAGAAGTGTCCGAACGAGTGCACGAACGAAACGAAAAGCACCTGTAATAGTTTGGGCAAAAATGCTTTGGTATGTCCAGCAGGGCTATTATGTATCCCAGTTGCTAACAAATGATGATTGAAATCTTGAAAAATGGCGGCTTTCTGTCAGTTTTGACAAAGTACTAGAAAGTTGATGACTGGAGCTGACAAAAAGATAAGTTTTTTCTTCAGTCTTAGTTAGTATTAGTTAAGAAAGAAGATAAATTTCACTTAAATAAGGTGATGCCCTGTAATTTCAAAACTGATTTGGTAAGAGATTGTATAACCTGGGAGCCAAATTATAATCGAATAATGCTGTTTCAGGAGGAGGCATCATCACTTTATTATAAAAGCGTTTGCTTTTAAAATATGTATGGTCGAAGAATCGTATCTAAACTTGCCACTTTATACCGTAGAAATATTTTTGCTATGAAGCTATCTTACCAAACATTATTTTAAACCCTTAAACTTAAACTAAAGGGTGCTTGTTTGACATGGATTATGCGTAAATAATTAGTGTTTCAATAGTTTTAATAAAAGTACCGGTAGCCAAACTTATTTTCGTGAATTGTTCTTGAGATACAGGATATAAAATAATTAGATTATTTAAAGGTCAGGTTTATTGAGTCCTTCTTTATCTTAACTATCTACTCGTATAATTTAGCTCTCTCTCTTTTCTCCTATAGCCTGAAGGCCATAGAAAAAGCTTAGCCCCTCTAAGTCTAGATTCTATTAAGACAAAAGTTGCTAAGACATTGTAAAGCCAGGTCAGAGGGTAGTCCGTCCTAGACAAATCAACTAGGTTAAATAGTAAACGGCACCTAATTAAGTGAGAGATCACTAGTTGAGGGCAAATTATTAGAGCTATTGCTGTATTGATAGCAGTTAGCTTATAATAATATTGTTGTCTCTTTCAACCTTCAGAAAATACGAGTGTGGTATGTGAGACAATATTCGTTTTACAATACTTCCGCTACGTTGTTTATTGACCAAAATTTTAAAACAAAGTTTGTTACTAGTTTTTACTTTCTTATATATAGTAAAATCATTTGTTTGTTAGACTTTTAAAGTGTTTTATTGCTTCTATAAATCATTACAAAGTTATGCTTTTTTGGAAAGATTGAGTTCGCGTCGCTTAGGGCAATCGAATCATCAAATACGAGTAACTAATATCAATCTAATTCTGAAGTCTCAATATTACCGATTATTTTATCCTATCGAAAATTCATGATCACACCGCTGATACCAAGAAGGCGAAGGCAAAGTACTTGGAGCGCGCAGCCCCGAGTAAGTAGTACGTCATCGCGATAAATAGGCGATAAAAGTGGGAAGAGGCGGTGCAGTGGGGGCTGAGGACGCTGCCAGGCGATCATCACGTGAGTGCCGGGTCTGCTGGCAGGCAGAGCCATGCCATAGATGAATAAGCAATCGATGTTGGCACGTCATGCGATTCACGCGCTTCAAATCACATGTAAAATTATTTTTAAATGTCATTGTTTTCTGTTATGTATGTAGGCTACCTAGAAATAAGATCGATCGAAGATTTGTTCGTAGATTGCAATGTTGACATCCCTACACACATCTCGCGCTAAACCTGCGTGAATGAACGCTAGTAGGGAAGACGTTCTATGTACTTATAGATTTTTACTTACTTTGGCGAAGGTAAGGTCATTGTCAACGAAGTCGTCATGCATTCGAAACTTTTAGTGTTATTTCAATGCGTCATAATGAACTGTGCAAACTGAACGCCTAACAGTTCAGGAGTACAGCTTACACGCCCCATTTAGTTTTACAGTCAGACGTGAAAAGTTTAGCAAACAGCTGAGTCCGCCAATTAAAACATAACTGTGAATTTATTTTTGTTTATTACTGAAATTGAATTTAATTGAAATGTTATGGTGGACCAATACTATCATTATTATCAAACTAAGTACTTGATGTAAGGAGGAATTGAGTAATGGATATTTTTGATTTCTAGATATAAGGAGTTTTTTCTTTCGTTTTATTTGGTCTCGTACTTTGTAAGTTTTATAATCCTCAAGTTAGTTTAGTTTTTTTAAATGCATCAAATTAGACTTTTATTCTAGTAGTTAGTCAAATCACAGTCACTGTCCTATCTAAGTCACATTCAGTAACGAGGTGGATCCATTACTAAAAGACGTTGTTGTCGAGGAAAACACAAAAACAACGTTTCATAATCTGTTCAATCTACACTCGTACACCATTACGAGCGCTTAACGATTAATAATCATCCACTATTACTCGTCCAACTAGAAGATATACAAATCTAGGAAAATTAGCTTACATAGGCATTGTTGTGGTCTTTTTCCGCCCCAAACCAACTTATTCCACAACGAGATTATTCGGTTGGGGTTTTTTCACACCCTAAACCAACTTATACAACAACGAGATTATTCGGTTGGGGTTTTTTCCCACCCCAAACCAACTTAGTCCAAAACGAGATCATTCGGTTGGGGTTTTTCCCCACCCCAAATCAACTTACTATACGAGGTTATTCAGTTGGGGTTTTTTTTCCCGCCCCAAACCAACTTATTCAACAACGAGCTTTATTCGATAAGTTTATTTTTATTCATAATTATTTAAATAAAACTCTCACTTGATGCAACTATAAGTATTAAACATACAAATGTACGAGTGCACATAAAAAATAAAAATAGTAGTAAAAAGTTATAAAACTATTGGCGGGAAAGAAGAACTCGTCTTATAATTAATTTTAATTATATGTTTCCTATTACTGAAAGCTAAATATGTCATCAAGTGTTAATGAAATGGTACTTATTCCTAAAACAATAATGGAAAGTAACGTAAAAAGTACTTAGAGGCTGAATTAAGGTGTGCGTGCTAATTTTATTACTATTTAAATCATCAAATAAACTCTAAATAAAACTGCTGGTAATTTACTGTTTCATAGTTTTATCGGGTCGCAGTTGAAATTTGACAATTGCGTGATGGACAGCCGTGCGATTCTCTAAGAGCAAACATCGTTGCATCTTTGACAACATCCGTGAAACTAATGAAGATATGACAAGAAACGTTGGAAAAACAACCTTAAGTACAAGGGCGATAACTCATTAAATATTTGACACCGGCGAGCTCGTCGACGAACGCATCGACGAATCATTAGAGAATCACACGACTGGATTGGGCTGCCATATAAAAATCTGAATATTAGTCCGCTGTCACTTCAGCACGGTTCTCTTTTTGCACAAACGCTAGCAGATTTTGCTGCAAAAATCTAGTCTAGTAAGTAAATATATCTCAAAACGGATGACAAAGTTATTAATGTACGAGTCTCGTAATTTCATTTCCTCGCAATTAAAGTGAAAAGCCGAGTGTACAGCTCTTGCATACAACCCATTTTATCCTCGACTTGAATTTACACCCTCACCTCTGGCGCGGGCTGGACAAAATGGCTTGTTTTATGCATTTTTAATTATTTTTGTTACTCGCTTCATTAAAATAAAATAGTTGCGCCCCGCGGTTTTAACCCGCGTGGTGATGGATGATGACGATGATGAAAAGTAAGAATATGTGTTAATTTAGTGACTCATCCACCCCCGTACCATATTTCATCAAAATTGGCCCAGTTCATCCGCGTGGTGATGGATGATGATGATGATGATGGTAATGATGTAAAGTACCCTATGTCTTAATCCAGCGCCTCATCTACCTCCATACCAAATTTTCCGCGGTTACATCTGCATGTGTTAATTCAATGTCTCATCTACCTCCGAACCATATTTCATCAAAATTGGCCCGGCTGTTCCGCGTGCTGATGGACGATGATGAAGATGAAAGTATCCTATTTGTTAATCCGGCGCCTCATCTAACCAAATTTCATTGTGTGATGAAAACATTGGGATAACTTTAAAGGTAAAAATAATTAAAGTTCGGCCGTTCAGAGAATGCGTTCCTGAAACCTATCAGTTAGTCACGATTAGTGATGGACATAACACTGAGTTCGTTACCGTTCCTCCAAAATGAAACGCCGCGTTATTTTTAAGATTATTTTCGTTTAAAATTGGCGGAATCATTTAAAATTTATATTTTAGTTATTTAAGTGGAAACCAAAAAAGGGTAATATTAATATAATAAAATTGTTTTATTTATTCTTTGTTACAAAGTTACAATCTGTATTTCTATGCAATAAAGTACATTAAATAAATAAATAAATATTCCACATTGAATTGAATGTGCGTACAGAATATTAATCAGACTCCGATTCGCTTGAGGAGGTGGTGTCTTCATCATCATCTTCGCCTACATGTATAATTATATTATTATCAATAACAGAATCAATCCTGATATCTCGGTCAAAATGTTTCACAATCAGATTTTTAGTCTTCTCAACAACCTTTGCCCAGTCATCTCTTGTGACTTTCCCGCAGGCTTCTTTTAATAGGGTCATCATCTTTTTCGTGCTGAATGGCGGGGAAGTATTGTGGCGGGCGGCGTAACCTTTTATTTGAGCCCAGATTAGCTCAATCGCGTTATATTGGCAATGATACGGTGGAATTCTTAGAACGCGATGACCGTACACCAGAGCCAGTTCATCGATTTCGTATCGCACATTTGCCGCTTTATTTTCTTTAACAAATTTAATTAGCTCTGCTTTTAGCATCTGTATATTTGCGTCAATGCCTTTTGCTTGTAACCAAGCCACCATTTCTTCTTTTTTATTAGCTTGGGTAGGTGGTTTCTGTATTTGAACCGAGTGATAGGAGGCATTATCCATGAATATTACAGAAGGCTCTGGTAGGCTGGGCAAAAGCACGTTCTGGAACCACTCTTTAAATGTAGTGGCATTAATTTCCTCGTGGTAGTCATTTGTGGTTTTTGATATAAATGCCAGTAACGCGTTCTCCACAAAGCCGTATTTTGCAGAACCTGCGTGGCATATTATCAGACGGGCCCCCTTACCCATTGGTACTTTCAACGTCGACGCTTGTGTATCATCCGTCCAAGAACGGGAAACCGTGTGATTGGCGTTTAGCCATGTCTCGTCAATGAACACGACATTATCCCAGTTATCAATTTTTTTTGCTTCTCTCAAAAAACTAATCCGTTTTAAAATTATGTCGTATCGTTCTAATAATTTTTTCTTTTGTCTGTTTTTTATACGAAAAACCAATATCTTTTAAGATTTTGGTTAAAGCAGTTTTACCCCCGCTAAACAGTCCAGCTTCTCTTAACGATGCCAAAAGCTTCTTCCTGTTGAGATATTCATTTCTGGAATAGTAACCATATATATGATTTCTGATTGCATCGGCGTCAAAGGTGTCAATATCTGTCACGGGTTTAGTTCTACGTTTCTTCTTCGGAGTACGTAAAATATTATCTATTATATCTATTTCTTTATTAATATTTGTTATCGTTCGTTTGCTAACTCCAAGCGCCTGAGAGACGCGTTCTTGTACTTGTTCGACAGGTACCAGGGGTGCGCCATTTTGCCGCTCCCGCTCAAAGTAATCTTGCAGCTTGATGATTAACTCACGGGCTCCACTTTTCAATGTTTGTCCACGTTTAGGCATTATTATGCACCAAAAGTCACAAAAACACAATCGAAGTCCGATTTAGCAAAAAAAAAAGAAAAACAAAACGTATTATTTTATAAAGTATAACTGTATAAGAACAGATTACGATACTATTATTGCCTGTTATTGTTAGCACAGCACTACAAATATAAAGCGCTGACATAACCTTGTAATAGCGCAGTTTAGATTTAGAAAAATATTGTTTACCAAGTTATTTGACACTCAGTTTGGCACAAAATTATAACATTAATTGATTATTGATATAATAATGTTGTTTTAATGCTCATCAATTGTTAAAACGGTAAACAACCAGCAATAATATTTTTATCGTAACTGCAACGCCATTACAAAGTTACGTCGTCAGTTCAATCGCGACGTGTCAGGAACGCATTCTCTGAACGGCCGTAGTATATTATATTATTATAGTAGTAAATTAATTAGTTGATTGAGTGATTGATAAGAGAGTAACCAACAAGCTTTTTTGGTTTATAACTGGACTCGTATTTTTATACATTTGCCATTCTTCAAGTTAATTATTACTTACTCGTTATTAGTTACTTCAAATAGGTCCTGATTTACTTACCCGCATTTTCTACGTAGGTCTGAAACGCGACTTCAGAAAAGATATAAAAAATATGGTCAGAGCATAGCCCGCGTCAAAGCTTTGAAATTTAAAACCGCTACGCCACCCGCCACTCGACTCTCAAAGAGGCATGTCATGTGCACTAAATAAGCTAATTCAGACATTATTCAAACGGTTAGTTGCTGCTAAAAATCATGCTGCAAATAGTACACTAGCAGTGCTCCGTGCGTCTGCCCGCGTAGAAAACTCTCACGAAAATTTTCTGGGTTCATCGTCATCATCTCAGCCGTAGGACGTCCACCGAATCTCCCCATAAATTTACAAAAGAATCGATTTGAAGCGGCCATATCCAAATGTCCCCTACAAACTTTATAAGGTTTAACCAGCCCACCTTATCGGTGGACTAGCTACCAGCTTTCCAGCCTCATCTGCCATCAGTCCTGCGTGCTATCTGCTTTGCCCACTGCCACCTAAACTGAGCTATCCTTTGGCTTTGCGGGTTAGATTTACAAAAACATAGTATTAGGGAATGAGCGTAGGCAGTGGTACGTAATACTTGGAGTATTTCCAGTTCTGTAAGAGGTGGCTGCAACTGCCATAGTCTGGTTTCGAGCTGGCGTCATGGGCCATCTCGTCACTTAAAAGAAAAATATGGAAAACTAACAGAGTTATTGACGATAGTACAATAGGTTATAAATCTACCTGCCTGTAATACTTAAGGTCCTGGATTCGATTCCAAAGACTAAAACTATTAATTAGTGGAATAGTTTTCTTGTTTCTTTATTTATTTGATATTTTGTTTGTATTTAATTAACATTCGAATTTGAAACATGCAGGCTTTTGAAATAAAAAATATAAATGTCAAACTCAAGAGAAATTTCAACACTAAAATGCCGTTACTTTTTTGAAACTTTCGTAAGTATTAGACATTTTAATGTTATTATGACGGTTTAACTTACGCGGTTGGTATATTCGAAGTCGAATACTAGCGCGAACTCAGCCGGGTGCGCAAGAACTCCATGAAAAAGTGGGCCGGATAAACCGGTCGAGATACTCGACTACTACCGCGTAAGTTAAACCGTCAAAACATTAAAATACGAGTAAAATGACTTTTATAGTCAGATTCATGAGTAATATGTAGTATAGGCTATCTAGTATTAGACTCAAAGGCTTAATTTATTCTCATGGAAAACGTGGATAATCCCGCAGGGCAGAGCTAGTTTATAGAATATTAGCTGCTCTCCGCGGTTTCACCTGCGCGGTGATGAATTATGATGATGAATCTTATATAGCCTATGTTACTCAGGATGAATGTAGCTTTTCAATGGTGAAAGAATTTTTGAAATCGATCCAGTACTTTTTGAGCCAATTCGTTACAATCATACTTACATACAAATCTTTCCCCTTTATAATATTATATTAATATTAATATATTATTGTAGTATTATAATATATAGTTTAGAAGAGTCCGCCAAAGTAGATTGTTGTTCAAAACCCCACCGTTCACCGATCTAACTAGCGACCTCAAATTTGCTTTTCCTAACAATTTAGAATAACACAGTCAGTTTCGTTACAAGTTCGAGTTTTGTTCGAAAAGTTACAATTGATTCAGCTCAGTATTAACCAATATTTAATCTTTATTTACCCTCCATTTCACCTTCAATTTGATTTAATCTGCAAATGACAATTCAATTAGTCGGCCTAAGATATAACTAATGAAACTAATTCTTGGTAGGGACGGTAATTAATATAATATTAGCAAAGTTCGGGAAACTGTGTCATCTTTGATGAAACACGAGTTTTGAGTTAATGACGCGCTTGGGTCCGGCGGCAGATGTTCGCAAATTGGACTTATATTGTAGTGTTTCTAAGTATATAGTGTAAGGTTCCAAAACAATGTTATCGGTTTTCCACCAGTGTTTCGATTTTGAAGATAAGACCATTTTTTGGAGACCAAACTTTGCAAATTTAGATAGAAAATTAACACATGCTCGGACGAGATTCGAACCCGCCTCGTCCGACGACCCATGTCATACGCTATGACCGCTAAGCTTCCGTGGCTCCATCCGAGCATTTTTCAAAGCTTCAGAAGCAGTCTTCTAAAAAACCGACAAGTGCACTGTAACCCGTATTGGCCTTATTTTTTAAATTGGCAAATAAGGTCAAATACACTGTCCACACAATATGGTAATTGTTTGGCAAATATGCCAAATACACAAACAGCAAACAAACAATATGTGAAGTGCTGGCATATAATCTATACATATGGCGGTCAGCTAATGTCATATAAAGGCAGTTGAAGTACCTGGCTGTTGAATCTCAAAATCAGTACGATATCTGCTGTGAAATATCTTGGAGAGAACTCCATAGAAATGTAACATCCATCTAGTTTGACCTCATACCTGACCTCTACAAAACCTTCACTGGCACTCGATAGTAAGTGCTCAACGTGCCCGTTATTGGGGACCACTTAACGGCCCTCAGAACAAGGGCCCTGAAGGACCCTTCTATGTGTAGGTATTTTTACTGTTTTGGCGTCTTTATTATCATAGGAACTTTTCTGAATAAGTAAAATACATGTCACATAATTATATTGCGATCATATAGGGTGTTTGGTAGAGGGACCGACAAACCACATGAGCGTGTTTGGGGGAACCACTTGGAGAATACATGTTGGCCAAAAAAAATCCTCGACCCCCCAATATGTTTAACTTTTTTTTGTGATTTTTCCCTTTTTCTCCGAAATTGTACCTATTTACCACCATAACATTTGTAAAATCTGTTTTAGACCGGATGTTTTTAGTTGAATTTGGTCTCTAATACACCTTCAGGCCACGCAAAGCAAAATTGGTACTATATTGGAGAAAACGAGAAAATTCACATAAAAAAAGTTTAAAAAAATTGTGGTGTCGGGGATTTTTTTTTGGCCAGCCTGCATTCTCCAAGTCGGCCCCCGAACACGCTCATTTGGTTTGTCGGTCCCTCTACCAAACACCCTGTATAACCTATATTGTTAACTAGCGACTTTGTTCGCGAAGTAGGCTCGGTATTCAGCCTCGCCATAACCAAACATATTTTCTTCCTTTTTATTTCATAGGAACCTTCTCCTGACAATAGTTAACACAACAAAAAAATTATCATGATTGTTCCATCCGTTCTCAAATTTTAGCGTGTTCAGGAGAAATAGGGGTTAATTTTTGCTGCCCGCGATTTCGTTTGCGTAGTAGGCTCGACCTTGTGCTTCTCCATGACCTCCCATGTTTTCTAGGTTTTTCTTTCATAGGAACCTTCTCCTGATAATAATAAACAGGATAATTAAGATGATGACTAAATATTCATTAGAGGTACACTTTTAGATGTTAAAATATTAACTTCTCCAATACGATAAAGCTGATCATCTCTATGTTAAGGCCCCTAAATACATTTTAAGGATCCAAGGAGAGGACTTCTTGGAATCAAGGGTCACAAATTCAGGGAGACTTGTCTGTAACAGACATATCACAAATATAAACGTTTTATTTTAAGACGTATTCAAAAACAGACCCTATATTCACGGATTTTTGCTGAAGACACGTTCCAAAAATAATAAAATCGTCTGCTTATAATACTCGTATCTCTACGATAGGGTAGTATTATATGTGAATAATACTTATACGATGAATTAGATTTATATAATATTATAATGATATATGATAAATAGAAGCCTTTTCTTGGAGTATAACTTACTAGCTGTGCTCTGTAGTTTTACGCGCGTATACGATGAATTAGATTTAAATAATATTATAATGATATATGATAAATAGAAGCCTTTTCTTGGAGTATAACTTACTAGCTGTGCTCTGTAGTTTTACGCGCGTATACGATGAATTAGATTTATATAATATTATAATGATATATGATAAATAGAAGCCTTTTCTTGGAGTATAACTTACTAGCTGTGCTCTGTAGTTTTACGCGCGTATACGATGAATTAGATTTAAATAATATTATAATGATATATGATAAATAGAAGCCTTTTCTTGGAGTATAACTTACTAGCTGTGCTCTGTAGTTTTACGCGCGTATACGATGAATTAGATTTAAATAATATTATAATGATATATGATAAATAGAAGCCTTTTCTTGGAGTATAACTTACTAGCTGTGCTCTGTAGTTTTACGCGCGTATACGATGAATTAGATTTAAATAATATTATAATGATATATGATAAATAGAAACCTTTTCTTGGAGTATAACTTACTAGCTGTGCTCTGTAGTTTTACGCGCGTATACGATGAATTAGATTTAAATAATATTATAATGATATATGATAAATAGAAGCCTTTTCTTGGAGTATAACTTACTAGCTGTGCTCTGTAGTTTTACGCGCGTATACGATGAATTAGATTTAAATAATATTATAATGATATATGATAAATAGAAGCCTTTTCTTGGAGTATAACTTACTAGCTGTGCTCTGTAGTTTTACGCGCGTATACGATGAATTAGATTTAAATAATATTATAATGATATATGATAAATAGAAGCCTTTTCTTGGAGTATAACTTACTAGCTGTGCTCTGTAGTTTTACGCGCGTATACGATGAATTAGATTTAAATAATATTATAATGATATATGATAAATAGAAGCCTTTTCTTGGAGTATAACTTACTAGCTGTGCTCTGTAGTTTTACGCGCGTATACGATGAATTAGATTTAAATAATATTATAATGATATATGATAAATAGAAGCCTTTTCTTGGAGTATAACTTACTAGCTGTGCTCTGTAGTTTTACGCGCGTATACGATGAATTAGATTTAAATAATATTATAATGATATATGATAAATAGAAGCCTTTTCTTGGAGTATAACTTACTAGCTGTGCTCTGTAGTTTTACGCGCGTATACGATCAATTAGATTTATATAATATTATAATGACATATGATAAATAGAAGCCTTTTCTTGGAGTATAACTTACTAGCTGTGCTCTGTAGTTTTACGCGCGTATACGATCAATTAGATTTATATAATATTATAATGATATATGATAAATAGAAGCCTTTTCTTGGAGTATAACTTACTAGCTGTGCTCTGTAGTTTTACGCGCGTATACGATCAATTAGATTTATATAATATTATAATGATATATGATAAATAGAAGCCTTTTCTTGGAGTATAACTTACTAGCTGTGCTCTGTAGTTTTACGCGCGTATACGATCAATTAGATTTATATAATATTATAATGACATATGATAAATAGAAGCCTTTTCTTGGAGTATAACTTACTAGCTGTGCTCTGTAGTTTTACGCGCGTATACGATCAATTAGATTTATATAATATTATAATGATATATGATAAATAGAAGCCTTTTCTTGGAGTATAACTAACTAGCTGTGCTCTGTAGTTTTACGCGCGTATACGATCAATTAGATTTATATAATATTATAATGATATATGATAAATAGAAGCCTTTTCTTGGAGTATAACTTACTAGCTGTGCTCTGTAGTTTTACGCGCGTGTACAATGAATTAGATTTATATAATATTATAATGATATATGATAAATAGAAGCCTTTTCTTGGAGTATAACTTACTAGCTGTGCTCTGTAGTTTTACGCGCGTGTACAATGAATTAGATTTATATAATATTATAATGATATATGATAAATAGAAGCCTTTTCTTGGAGTATAACTTACTAGCTGTGCTCTGTAGTTTTACGCGCGTATACGATCAATTAGATTTATATAATATTATAATGATATATGATAAATAGAAGCCTTTTCTTGGAGTATAACTTACTAGCTGTGCTCTGTAGTTTTACGCGCGTATACGATGAATTAGATTTAAATAATATTATAATGATATATGATAAATAGAAGCCTTTTCTTGGAGTATAACTTACTAGCTGTGCTCTGTAGTTTTACGCGCGTATAAGATGAATTAGATTTAAGTAATATTATAATGATATATGATAAATAGAAGCCTTTTCTTGGAGTATAACTTACTAGCTGTGCTCTGTAGTTTTACGCGCGTATACGATGAATTAGATTTAAATAATATTATAATGATATATGATAAATAGAAGCCTTTTCTTGGAGTATAACTTACTAGCTGTGCTCTGTAGTTTTACGCGCGTATACGATGAATTAGATTTAAATAATATTATAATGATATATGATAAATAGAAGCCTTTTCTTGGAGTATAACTTACTAGCTGTGCTCTGTAGTTTTACGCGCGTATACGATGAATTAGATTTAAATAATATTATAATGATATATGATAAATAGAAGCCTTTTCTTGGAGTATAACTTACTAGCTGTGCTCTGTAGTTTTACGCGCGTATACGATGAATTAGATTTAAATAATATTATAATGATATATGATAAATAGAAGCCTTTTCTTGGAGTATAACTTACTAGCTGTGCTCTGTAGTTTTACGCGCGTATACGATGAATTAGATTTAAATAATATTATAATGATATATGATAAATAGAAGCCTTTTCTTGGAGTATAACTTACTAGCTGTGCTCTGTAGTTTTACGCGCGTATACGATGAATTAGATTTAAATAATATTATAATGATATATGATAAATAGAAGCCTTTTCTTGGAGTATAACTTACTAGCTGTGCTCTGTAGTTTTACGCGCGTATACGATGAATTAGATTTAAATAATATTATAATGATATATGATAAATAGAAGCCTTTTCTTGGAGTATAACTTACTAGCTGTGCTCTGTAGTTTTACGCGCGTATACGATGAATTAGATTTAAATAATATTATAATGATATATGATAAATAGAAGCCTTTTCTTGGAGTATAACTTACTAGCTGTGCTCTGTAGTTTTACGCGCGTATACGATGAATTAGATTTAAATAATATTATAATGATATATGATAAATAGAAGCCTTTTCTTGGAGTATAACTTACTAGCTGTGCTCTGTAGTTTTACGCGCGTATAAGATGAATTAGATTTAAGTAATATTATAATGATATATGATAAATAGAAGCCTTTTCTTGGAGTATAACTTACTAGCTGTGCTCTGTAGTTTTACGCGCGTATACGATGAATTAGATTTAAATAATATTATAATGATATATGATAAATATAAGCCTTTTCTTGGAGTATAACTTACTAGCTGTGCTCTGTAGTTTTACGCGCGTATACGATGAATTAGATTTAAATAATATTATAATGATATATGATAAATATAAGCCTTTTCTTGGAGTATAACTTACTAGCTGTGCTCTGTAGTTTTACGCGCGTATACGATGAATTAGATTTAAGTAATATTATAATGATATATGATAAATAGAAGCCTTTTCTTGGAGTATAACTTACTAGCTGTGCTCTGTAGTTTTACGCGCGTGGTGATGGCCAATGTTACAAAAAAAGTATTATTATATAATTATATTTTTAACAGACTTTCAAAAAATAGGAGGAGATTCTCAAATCAACAAGTATATTTTTTTTTTCGGTATTTTTTCATTACTTTAATTTTTCTATCCACAGACTCCAAGGTCCGTGCCATTTTTCTACCGACTTCCAAAACAAGGAGGAGGTACTCAATTCGAGTGTATATTTTTTTAAATGTTTGTTACCTCATAACTTGCGACTAGGTGAATTGATTCACAAATTTTTTTTTTTTGAAAGCTGGCGCTTCCCATGTAGTCCCAGTTTCATCAAATTCGGTTTAGTAGTTTTTGAGATACACTCCAATTACTGAATAGAATGGAAGTCGGTATCAAATTTTTCCGATTGTACTTGTTAAATTTACGTAACTTAACTAATTACTCAACTATTTAAATATACATTTTTGCATACATAGACAAAATTTAAATAAATATGGTATTGTGTTTTTAAAGTACATTATATATTAATAACAATATTGTTTAACTTCATCTAGATGCATTACACATGCACGCTCGTATTTATAAACATAACTTACTAAAGTATAGCATGACATATCATGTATATGACGTATCAAAGTTGTATGTACCTATCTTTTTGCAATAATTATATTAGGATGTTGCCA
Organism: Selenia dentaria; assembly: GCA_917880725.1. Lineage (NCBI taxonomy): Eukaryota > Metazoa > Arthropoda > Insecta > Lepidoptera > Geometridae > Selenia > Selenia dentaria. Next base: position 4,603,306 of record OU862885.1, on the reverse strand, counting down.
TGGGATTTTAATTATTACAGCATAATAGATCCTTTGTGTGCTAATGTACAACTTCACTTTTGTAATAAGAAAGAAAAGATGACGTGTTCTCATTGCTTAAGCAAAGGAAATGGTGACTATTACTCGGCCAAGAATTCTAGCCTTGATAGTTCTAACATCAGGCAAATTCTAGTCTATATAAATAAAATCGTTGCTTAAGTAGGTAAGTTCTTTTTCCTAAGTAATTACTTATGCTTGTGTATTAATACGGTTACTTTTCCTTGTTTATTTTATGCAATATGGCTGTAAGTGACAATAAAATATACATAAAAAGTGACATGTCTAAAATACACCCACATTCGTACAAATACATGAACAGCGTTTCCTTCTTTTTAGCGACTCGGGTAAAATAATAAAAGCCCAGGATAAAGTATATTTACAATAAAGGCCCTTTTGACTCTGTAGTAAGGGTCACGCGGGCCACTCACTATGGAGAGGGCCGCCTGCCCATTCAGGCCCTTGGGGCGTACCAATTTGCTGCTAAAAATGTTTCATCGGATAAAAGTCAGGTGAAATTTTGTAAACGTATTATTTATGTTTTATTTCGCTTTGCGATTACTTAAAAACATTCGTTATAGAAAAGCCATAACCGACTTCCAAAAGGTGCAGTTTCCCATGTTGACGCGTAAGTTATTTTATGTGGACCACTTATACATAGCTACATTATTTGTAGTGAGTTGCTAGATGTTAAATTTATTTTTACCTTAGAAAGCTTTTAATGCATAGACAATATCATAGAAGTAAATTATCATAAACAAACATATATTAACTAGGAATGAGCGGGTATATATATATTCAAAATATTTAACTCCAAACTAAATATGCAAGTCTGACATTTAAGGGTTTTATTGAATATAACATTTCACCGTTTTAGATATAAGCAGTAAAATCTATAAAAAATCAATTTTTTCAATGTCTTAAAACTTTTTATAAAATATTTCTTTTTCAAATCATTATTCGATTTTTGATGTTTATGCTATGATATTTTAGATATTTTCTCTCTTAATATTATCTTGACATATAAATATTACATTAAAGGACCTATTGAAAACAAATACAACCAAATTAGGTTTAATACTCTAGATTTAAAAAATAAGACAATCACAAACTTTTAACCCCATTTCACCCCCATAACTCGATTATATTAAAAAAACTAATCAAAATGAATTATATAAAAAAACCCAATTACATTTTATTCAAGTAGAGTTTTACAGCAGTAAAATTAAATCTTTAATCTGATCAATTTAATCATTTAATCTTGTCTGATAAACTCCCTCTTTCTCTACTGCTCAACTATACTGCTCAAATGCCACTTCTTACCTTTTGCTCAACTAATTCATCGTACAAACATGGTATCTATGTGATTTAATATAATATAGCATTTTAACAGCAGAGCCTTCCACCGAGTCCGTAAAGGGAACCCCAAAGCAAATTTCTTATAAGTCCAAATAAACGCAGATAGTTATCCTAAACAACTAATTTGGTCCCGAGTTTTCTTTCGAGTTCTTTCGGTCGTTTTCAGCAGAAACTGTACTTCTTATAATTTAAATCCATGACTGACACCGCAACTGGGATTGGCAGGCTTCATTACATAGTCATTCAAATAAATCTAATAATTATCAAAAACAATTGTTATTATTATTCTTTTATATCCGCGTTGGACTCTACAGGTAAAGGTCAGCAACAGTTTTCAGGCTTGTATATAAGACGGTAAAGTCGTATCCCTATAGGGCTATTACATATCTCAGTTGCTAACAAATGTTGATTGAAATCGAAAAAATGGCGGCTCTGTGTCACTTTTGTCAGCTCCAGTCATCAACTTACTAATATTTTTGCTTACTGGATTGGCGAAACTGCCATAGAGTCGTAATTTTTCAAGATTGTATTTTTCAACCAACTGAGATACACAGTGTCCTGCTGATGTTAAATGTACATTCATCCCGAATCAGCTGCAATGTAACCCAAAGCGTCGATCATAAAGTACTGCGATTGCATTGCATTATTTATCTGGAGTCATTGGTTTTGGATTTTCATTTGCCCAGTTATTTCGCTCGCTACAGCGCTCTTCAAACCTCTTTCGCTCGCTACTGCTTCAAAAGTCAAAATAAAAGTCAATTTTGGCATCAAAGACGCACTTACTTTAGAACGTCAATTATTCAGCATACTTACTCAAAAGGCTTCACTTTCCAAAATATATACAGCCAAGAGGCTTCAAGGCAAGAAGTATTTGCATGTAAAATAAACTCTTGAACAAGAGGCATTACACCTATTTATTTGGATCACTTCTTACAAAGAATTATATACATCGGTATATACAAATTAAGTTTACGAACTTTAACCTCGCACTATAAATCCATGTGTCGCAAAAGACAAGGATACACTATATCACGTAACAACATCAAAGACTCGAGAACAGATATTTCTCCTCACACATAAATACAGGGTGTTTGGTAGAGGGACCGACAAACCAATTGAGCGTGTTCGGGGGCCCACTTGGAGAATACAAGTTGGCCAAAAAAAATCACCGACACCCCAATTTTTTTTAACTAAATCAGTTAGTTAGCTCTGTTTGTATCCAATTTTGCTTTGCGTGGCCTGAAGGTGTATTAGAGACCAAATTAAACTAAAAACATCCGGTCTAAAACAGATTTTACAAATGTTATGGTGGTAAATAGGTACAATTTCGGAGAAAAAGGGAAAAATCACAAAAAGGTCGGGGATTTTTTTTGGCCAACTTGTATTCTCCAAGTGGTCCCCCGAACACGCTCATTTGGTTTGTCGGTTCCTCTACCAAACACCCTATTGCTCCGGACAGGGATCGAACTTGAGGCCCTGTGTTTAGCGCAGAAATAAGAGTCCATACCAACGAGCTAACGGAATCGTCCACGGTTACGTTTCACATCCTGGCGAAACAGAAATAAATAAAATAAACAAATAAATTTGTAAGAAATATGCACTGCATATAGAAAAGAGGGTGATCAAATACGTAGGTACCAAGCTACAAAATAATTAGAACTTTACAAATAGATAGCATACTCTCGCAAATAATGACAGGGCATGGGGGGTTCTCAGAATACTTGAACCGCTTCAAGCTGAAGGACAACCCCTCATGCCCCTGTGATTCTACAAGTGAGGAGACACCGATACATGTCATAACAGAATGTCCTATGTTTGGTTTTGAACGTTACAATATAGAGCAGGAAATTAATGATAATGTCACTAAAGAAAACATACACGAATTAGTTAAAAATAAAGATGTAAGAGATAAGTTTCTAAATTATTGTATCAAAATATGTAAAAAAGTTATTAACAAAAATAAATAGCTATGTACATAAGTCAATTATATATATTTACTATATATATATATTGACTTGAATATTAAGAAATAGATATAAAATTAGTAAGGAATGTTTATATAGTATGGAATTAGTTATAAGAGCCTGTAAGAAAAAGGACGATAAAAGAGAACACAGAACCTAAGACCCTGATCATGTTAGGGTCATTAGCTAGAATAATTTAAAAAAAAAAAACGTAGGTACCCGACTCGGTACCCACATAAGTTAATCGCACCACCGTGGAAACTGACAATGTACAAAACGGGACCTTTTCATATCGATAAAAATTTATAATAAAATTCCAGAGGACATCTAATCCATTCAAAATCATAATATTCTTTAAAAATTGAAATCGTTCTTAATAGAAAAACGTTTTTATGATTCAGACGGATTCTTTCAATATTAATTTACATACAGACAGAAATAAAATAGATCGGTCAGCTCTTCTCTACATTGCTACACCCTTCCAGGGTCATATGACACTAACACATTACATTTGTAAGATCTATTGTAATTCATATGATGCAATAAATAAATGAATGAATGAACAGAGGAAATGATATACCACCCTCCGTAGATAGATAAATAATCTTCGTAAACTGTCACAACATGCTTCATACCACCCCCTTAGAAATATGATTTAATTAGCTTTTTACTATTTTTATTTGGATGGTATGTATTTAAAAGTACTTCAATTTATTCCCTTTTCATTTACCTAATTTTGCCTGTGTTCCACCAAATATACTGAATGTGCACCAAAATATGTTCATTATAATATGTCATAACGAGCATCTATTTAACAACTGTTGCAAATTTGTAAAAATAGTAATACACCTAATTTTAAAAACAAGCATTTATCTTTTTAGTTTTACTTCAGATAATGCACTGCAAAATGTATTTGAATCAAACACCAATTAATGTCCAATGTAGCTTTATTAATAAAAAATGAACACATTATAAAATGTAATGCTTACTAAAAATGTTTTTTTAATACTAAACCTAACCTAACCTAACCTATAATATAATATTTTGTGTAACATTCAGGAATATTTGGTGCACGATCAGTATTTTTCGGGGAAGAATAAAATAGTTATTGTTACAATAGAATATTTGCAGCGCACTACAATAAAAAAGTGTTATATCTTGGTGTTAATTTGGAATTTGTTTGATGTAACATATTTTGTTGGCCGAGTAGTTTAATTATAGTAAAACAATTAAACGGGTTTAAGATCAATATTTTAGAAATGCATACATAGATGTACCTTTAGATTTTTGGTGAACACAAAAATATTATCCTTTATTATATGCATGTATACTTCCATGACGAAATATATTAGTTACCTGTAACGAACCTTATGATATCTCAAGTTATAGAGATCCCTATTATTTCATTATATGAGTTCAGATTGATGTTCAAACTCATATTAACGCTATAATATATTACTTAAAAATATATAATATGGTAAATATATGAAAAAGAGAATAAGATTAAAATTAATCATTATTACAATTCATTCAAACGGTGATATGCGTCACACCTGCCCATAACAGCCAAAGTCAAATACAAAATAATTTATTCAATTTAGGCATCAAAGACGCTCTTATGAACGTCAATTTTTCATTATAATGTACTTGGCTCTACCGCCGCGCTCCAAAATATGTAGAGTCTACCGAGCAGAAGCGGCAAGAAACTCGGGGCCATTCTTTTTATATAGATGTTTACAATGTTTCTCTTAGGTACTACAAATATTATATTTTATGGATGGCAGAGTGAATGCTTGCCAGAAGTGGAGTATTCCAAGCATCTTCGTCTTCTATATAATTTCGGACTTTATAATAAGCTTTTTTTTATTAAAACGATTTTTACAGTCAACTTGAGTTTGCCCTCTGTGAGCTCAGTGTTTTGGAATTTTATTCTAAAACGCACACAATTTCCCAGGAATGACTTATTAGTCTTCGCAAGTCTAAAACTAGGTACAGCTATCCTATTTGTATTTCTAATATTAAAAGTGTGGTGATCACTATTTAACTTATAATTATGTAAATTTTTACGAACATACACTATATTTTTAAATACATATAAGAAAGGCAAAGTTAATATACTGATTCTTTTAAATGAATCTCTCAAAAATTCACGGGGACCCATTTCGTTTATAGCTCGAATAGCACGTTAATGTAGGATAAAGATGGTCTCTATATCAACAATAGTGTCACCCAAGCTTTATATTTATGTGTGCGCTACCTAAATTCGCAATTTCGAGATATACGAGTGCTTTCATTCGGTCCATTAATAATATAACTGAAGGCCCCTTAAAATCTAGATAAAGTAATGCAAAAAATAGTGTACCAAAACCCTTTTAAATTCAACCAGCATGTATATAAAGAATGTCAAATTAATTTCATGATAAAAGTGCGTTAAATGAATATAATGAGAAATACACTTTAATAGGATTAATAATGTACGAAATTTTCTTAAAACTGTTCCGCAACTAACATCATTTCATGGGCGATTTCGATTTAAAATAAATTAATTGAAACTATTTGATATACAATTAATTAGTTGTATACTTACATAGACAGGGTCACAATTCACACATCACTACACGTCACTCGTAATAATCGGTTACCGACCGGTCGGGACACGTCCGATCGCGCTGCCTTCCCGCGTCCATCTGCCGGGTCGACCTAATCTTAGTGTTACTGTGCAGCGTTCAAAACTAGACAGATTACGTTTTTACTAAAGATTTCCTCTCCGTATCGCTGCTTGGGCAATGTCAAACAAGTAAGTAAGTCTTGTATCAAAAATATACTTGCTATTTTGCATTTATTTATTTAAGTACGATTTGATTTCAGACAATAACGTTCTCGGCCTAACAATTTAAATGGCACAGCACAAACTATTCTAGTTGTATGTAGTAAATAAATTATAATGTTTTTATAATAATCGTTATATTCTCATTTATTTTTTACATATATACATACTACGTCCTACGTCAACACCGAAAAAGGTAGTGGTGAATAAACACCACTTACATCCCTATATTTTATAACCACTTCATAGATTTAAGCTATTATTATACATTTAAATTAGAATCTCAATTCTTCCAGAAGTTCCATTTAAAAAAAATAAGATGTATCTAACTATTAAATGATAGTCGTATCGAATAGTTTTTCAGTGATCACTAAAACGTGCAGGAAGCATTGCGCATTGTTTGGGTAGGAATTATTAATTGTTTGTTTGATTATCCTTTTTTTATTTAGAATGCTAGCACATTAACACTAATTGACTAACTGACTACGAAACTTGTTAGCTGATGAACAACTTGAATTGATTTGGATAAGTGGACCGCTATAAATAACTTCAACGAAGCTTTTTTGTGCAGGAACACTTTAACCTGTCGTTCAACAACAATGGAGTTTGTCTTCGGATAACAGTCCTAAGGCTATGTTGAAAGGCGGCCTAAAAACTTCGATACTAGGGCAGACCAATAGCTTATCCGCCAAGCCTCATTGGACCCGCGTGGTGTATTATGGTTAATACTGCTATCTTTAAGAGGAAGGCCTAACTCCTATTATAGCTTCATGGTAATACTAGTTGCACCCGCGGTGACACTAGAGCGTGGTGATGGACGATGATGATGATGCAAAAGTATCAAACATCAATACATCCACACATACAAACATTCGCGTTTAATTATAATATAGTAGGTTAAGAAACGTTATATTTACTTTTATTACTAGGAATACCTAGACCAGAATATGGTTCATGATTTCAAAGCGTTATTAAATTGTATGATAAGAAATATCCTTATCATACAATTTAATAACGCTTTGAAATCACGAATCATATTCTTGTCTCGTTTTTACTCACAACGATGTCAGTATTGTCTCATCTTTATACATACATATTATGTTTCGAAGGGTAATATTGTATGTAACAGTGACCGAAAACTTTGAGTTACGTGTTTGTTTTCTCGTCACTGCGCGGTTTACCTAGCTTAAAACATTCGCAGCAACACATACGGTATTATACGACTCTGCCGTATTTTTCATTATACGGCCCTAATTTATGGAGAGGGTGAGGGGGTGGAGGTTGTGTTTGTAATACAATAAAATATAAGAATACTTGTGGTGTAGAGTAAGGAACATCTGGGGGATTTCTAGCGCAATATCAAGTACTAAAAGCGACGATATTGTTGGAGATTGTACCTCTACTCAGTTATTACATCAGTTCCTTAGTAGATAATGTGTGATATGGTTATGGGAAGATAAGTAAAACTCGTAAGGCCTAACGTCGACCCGGTGTGACATGTAATCATAAGGTTATTTTGTTAACCGTAGGATTCGGTAATAACGGTAATTATAATTTAACACTAAATACAGTGCAAAGAGATAGTTATTGCATCACAATCTTCCTTGGAATGAACTCGTTGCAACACGTTTTTTGCCACTTTGTTTATAGTAAACGACAAAATTTTGATGTACTGTGTCGGTTGCGATAACAAGTAGGGTCAATTCTTAGAAAATTACGCAACTTGCGATATATTTTGATTATGTCGGTTACTGTAAAATATAGAAAACTGTTGTGCTAACGATAAACTTAGCATTTGCTATAACTTTCTAATTGGTTGTATTTTGGCGGGAAATGTCGACAACCGTGTCCGTTATAAGTTTAATTGTCGTCTGCGATAAAAACGCTGTTAAGGTAAAAATGTCGCTTACGATAAGACGGCGGTAACGGCTCGATATACTTTCTAAAAAGTAATATATCTATCTATCTATATATGTAGAAATAAGCCACTTTCCTTTAAACAACTTATCTCGTAAATACATTTTTTTTAAATTTTAGTACAATAAATATCGTGAATCAACAAATTCATTTTCATTACATCTATTCGATGATAGTCATTTGTGTTACAAGGATGCAAAGCCCCTCAAAAATGGAGGCAGTTTTTTTAAAGGCGGTCTTTTACGAGGAAAGCAAATGATTCTAGAGTAGCTCTTTCTTTATCTCAAAGGTAGTGATAAAAAACAGTGTGTCACTAGGGGCAAAGATATTTTGTACTCGGCGGCGTAACTCTCGCTACGCTCAGGAATCCAATTTAGAATACTATAATATAACGCGTTTAACACTGTAAATTTTGACATTCTCCTTGCATTGCTTAGCTCGATTAACATATCTCCAACGGTGATTGATTGGTTTCATAGTTATTTATACGGACGCAGACAACGTGTTCGCCTCGAAGACAGTTTTTCTTCATGGTGTGATACGACTGCAGGCGTTCCTCAAGGCGGCGTCCTATCACCTCTTTTATTTGCATTATTTATTAATACCATTTCCCATAATCTTTCTTCTTCGTACCACCTATACGCAGATGATCTACAAATATATTCCCAGGCCACATTGGATAAATTACCGGAAGCTATTCAAACCACAAATAATGACCTTAATCGAATATCTGAGTGGAGCAAAGCCTTTGGATTAAAAATAAATCCTGTAAAAACGCAGTCGATCATCATTGGAAGTTCAAGATTGTTATCTAAGGTGGAATGGGCAACGCTTCCGGGGGTTGTTTTTGGTGGAGTTGCCATTCCTTTTAGTAAGTCTGTGAAAAGTTTGGGGCTAACTTTGGATTGCTGTATGAAGTGGGATCTTCAGTTGCAGGTAACAAGTCGTAAACTGTTTGCGTCTGCTGCATCATTAAAAAGGTTGCGTAACTTCCTTCCTACTACCACTAAAATTTCACTAGTTCAATCCCTGTTACTACCCATTCTTGACTATGCTGACACCTGCTACTTAGATATAACGGAGGAACAACTTAATAAGCTTGAGCGACTTCAAAATTTCTGTATTAGATTCATATTTGGTTTGCGCAAATATGATCATGTCTCTCAATTCCGTAATAAGCTCAAGTGGCTCCCCATACGTCTTCGCCGGAATACCCACATTCTTTGCCTTCTATACAATATTTTGTTTAATCCTTCATATCCGCGCTATCTCAAAGAACGCTTTAACTTCCTTAACTGTCCTTCACACCCACTAAGGTCATCAGAAAATCTTGTTCTTGCGATTCCTCCACATTCAAGTTCTTTTTACAATGGTTCATTTACTGTCCAAGCCACCCTCCTGTGGAATTCCTTACCTATTTCAATCAGACGTGCAACATCTATAAACATTTTTAAGGATCAAATTAAAAAATTATATCTAAACATATAATACTGCACTGCACTTTTTTATTGTCCCTTAATTGCTTTACGTTTATGTATTTATATATATATTTATGTTATTATATTGGTATTTATACCTATTGGTTACATATTTTTATTGTTGGGTATGACACTTTGCTAGTACATGGTAATAATATGATATTACAAGAGTACGTATTGTCATATCCTTTTTGTATTATCTCGCTGTTAATGTAATTGTTGTAATGTAATAATGTTATTGTTATTTTTCCATTGCTTTTATATCCATGTTTACTTATGTTTTAAAAACGCGCCCATGTCGATGAATTTTAAATATATACATTCCATCCTAAGGTTGCCTGGAAGAGATTGCTTTTAGCAATAAGGCCGCCCATTGTGACACAATTTTTGTAATCATTACATTTAAGTTTTCATATTGTTATGTTTTTGTGAACAATAAAGTATTATCTATCTATCTATCTATCTATATAGAACTATTCACTTAGTTCTGAATTAAAAATAACGACCTTACGAGGAAATATTTATTAGCCCCCAAACACAAATAAATATTATAAACATTCATGAAAAACTCGGCATTTTAAAGCAAGTTTAAATTTTCACGGCTGATGTCGCTATAACAAAAAATACTAAAAAAATTGAATAAAATAAATATTTAAGGGGGTACCCATAAAACAAACGTGATTATTTAGCTTAAAGGTCAAAAGTACCCTAAACCGACGCTTATGTATGAAAGGATTGATGAGTATAGATGAAGCGAAAGAGATAAGTATGTCAGGATCGTAGTAAGTGGAAATTCGTGGTCTCTGCCTACCCCTACGGGAAAGAGGCGTGATTTTATGTATGTATGTATGTATTATTTAGCTCGTTTTTATAGATGTGGTACGGAACACTTCGCGCGCGAGTCCGACTGGTACTTGGCCGGTTTTTGACGTTCTTTTCTACCGACTTCCAAAAAGGAGGAGGACGCACTTCTACTGTTTTTTAATGTTTTACCTCATAACTTTCGATTGGGTAAACCGATTCTCAAAATTATTTTTTTGTTTAAAAGCTAGTGCTTCTGGCGTGGTCCCATTTTATCAAATTCAGTCCAGTAGTTTTGAGTTACACTCCAATAACTGAATAGAATGGAAGTCGGTATTACATTTTTCAAATTGTAGGTACTGTTACTTAAATGTATTTGTATCTCAAATCATAGTTTTTATTATCAATCTTGAGGTGGCCGTGAGAAATTTAACGTAGTGCGATATTGATATACTTTTGATAGTACTGATTATTGAGCGTATTAGTTATCGTAGGAGGCGAGAAAACCCTACTTATTAGGTGGTTAGCTGTGTCGAAAAGGCCGTCTTGGTTGCTACCACCACCAGACAGTCTACCGCTAAGCAATAATGCTCAAGCATTACTGTATCAGGGTGTGAAGGGCACTGTGGCAACTGAAATTACTTCGGGAAGCTAGAACAAGTTATGGCAAAACAATGTTCACTTATTCAGGAGCACAACTTTATCATAAACTACCTTCTAATATAAAAAATGTTAGCTCATTTAAAATTTAAGAAGCAACTAGCTGAGTATCTTAGAAAGGAATAAATGTGTTAAGACGCGGTCCAACCCCAATTTTAAAATAATTTACGATGCTTTACGTAAGGTTGAAAATCGCTTGTTAGATTAGACGATTCTATTCGGTTATTACTCTTTTCCTATTCCTTTTCTAACCTTGGTTTTTTTTCATAATATACTATCTATTTGTTTCGTTACACTCGTTCGTACTATGTGTTTAAAAATTCTGCTTTTTATTTAATCATACGAGCGCGCCTTAAGTAGTGCACCTAGTTTTAAGCATTGTTTTTTTATTTTATTTTCTAAAACTAAGTTATAAATGTGGTATCATAATAGAGTCTTATCTATCTATCTATCTATCTACAAAATGATAATCGTATAATAATTTAGTATTATTTGTTTTTATTTTGTTTAGTGTAACGATGAACGAATATTAAGTTTTTTTAAGTATCACTATGTTCTTAAGAAAGTGACCAAGTGTCTTATTTCAGAATACAATTCTTTAAACCTAAACCTAAACCTAAAGAGACTCAAAGCCTATGTCTATGAGAGAAGAGCACTGTTAGCAATTTTCCAAAAAGTATTCGTATCGTAAGCGCCAACGCGTCACGCTTCGGCGTACAAACTATGAGTTATCTGTGTCACAGTTGCCCTAGAAACATGACAGCCGTGCGATTCTGTAGCAGCAAACATCTTTGCATCGTTGAAAACATCCGTGAAACAAATGAAGAGATGACAAGAAACGTTGGGAAAACAACCTTGTGTACAAGGGTGATATCTCATAAAGTATTTGACATCGGTGAGCATCGAATTGTACTGTTTAACGTGAACGACACGTTACGTTATACTTTCATTACATCACTAGTTTAAATATTATTCAATATTGTACTTATTATATAGGGTGTTTGGTAGAGGGACCGACATACCAAATGAGCGTGTTCGGGGGCCCACTTGGAGAAAACAAGTTGGCCAAAAAAAATCTCAGACAGGATGTTTTTAGTTGAATTTGGTCTCTATACACCTTAAGGCCAAGCAAAGCAAAATTGGATACCTGGATTTTGAATTGGATTGGCCTGAATTAGGGGTCTGGGATGTTTTTTGGCCAACTTGTATTCCCCGAACACGCTCATTTGGTATGTCGGTCCCTCTACCAAACACCCTGTATAAATGTACATATTATACTTAGTTTTAACGAGAACTCAGTGTCTAGACAAACCTCACTTAGGTTTTAAGACATTACCTACTAAGAACAATGTGTATTTACTTGATTGGAAATTTAAATAAATAAATAATAAACAGTACAAACTATCATGTATATACGAGTACAACAGTAGCACAGATAACTCATAGTTTGTACTGAATACGTCACGATAGCATTACGTCACACTTACACCGATTTTCGAGCTAGGTCCCGCAGCAGATTGTAAAAACGCACAACTTCAATTTGTACAATTTAATACCGACTTCCATTCTATTTAGTTATTGGAGTGTATCTCAAAAACTACTGGACCGAATTTGATGAAATTTAAATGGTACTACACAGGAAGCACCAGCTTTCAAACAACAAAAGAATTTTGGGAATCAGTTCCCCCAGTCGAAAGTTATGAGTCAACAAAAAAAAACAGTCAAATTGAGTACCTCCGCCTTTTATTGGAAGTCGGCAGAAAAAAAAACAGTCGAATTGAGTAACTCCTCCTTTTTTGAAAGTCGGTAGAAAGGTGATTGTTTTCTCATTTCGGCATGGTAATATGGTGATAAAGTATTGTTATAGTTCCAAGATTGTAAACATTACTGTCCAACGAGTAGACGAACGTTCTAGAAAGTTCAAAGTGCGGGAGTTAATGTCAACAAACAGATTGCTTGCAGTAAAAAACACGTAAAATGAAGATACAAAGTATTATTGCTTTTATTTTCTACCGACTTCCAAAAAAGGAGGAGGTACTCAATTCGACTGTTTTTTTTAAATGTTTGTTACCTCATAACTTTCGACTGGGTAAACCAATTCTCAAAATTATTTTTTTGTTTGAAAGCTGGTGCGTCCCGTGTGGTCCCATTTATCATATGAGTTTCACCAAATTCGGTTTAGTTGTTTTTGAGTTACACTCCAATAACTGAATAGAATGGAAGTCGGTATTAAATTTTCAAATTGTAGTTGTTAACTGCGCTAAGATGTGTAGCTTAAATATATCGTATCAGCAGCGCAAGTACCGAACTAACCGATCGATAAATTTTAGTCTTGAATTCGTCATACTTCGAAAAAACTGGCTATATCGATGTTGTGACGATCATTGCAAGTAACAAAATTAAGCGATCGGTAGACAAATTCGATAAGCATTAAACACGTTAAACGCCCTTATCTATATTAGGTATTGGTATACCAGCGGTGCAAGTACCGTAATAGTCGTTAAATTTCTCGAGTCGCTAAGATCGATAAAAAAATCGTATCGCCCCTAGCAAGAATGGAATTAATATCGACGACTTATACGATCGTCAAATTGTGATGGATGATGACGATGTTGATGAAAACCCTATGTGCTAAATCAGCGCCCCATCTACCTCGATGCCAAATTTCATCAAAATTGGGCCAGCCGTTTGAGCGTAAGCGAATTACAAACATCCATTCATCCATAAATACAACAATTCGCGTTTATAATATTAGTAAGATTAAACGCAACTAAACAATATCCCCATTCAATCTCCAGTCGCCTGTCGATAAGCTACATCGAGGTCCTTTTCAAAGGTGACAAAACAATCGTTAAAATCGAATAAACAGACGATCTCAAACGAAATTTAACAGTTCCATGCTATACATAATGATATGATCTTGTGTAAGCTTTATATGAATAAAGAAAAAAATACCAAAAATGGAACCGACTTCAACACTATAAAGAGTAAAAAAACTTGTTGAAGTCGGTACCATGATAGTTCAAAAATACCCATTATCACAATATTGTGTGCATTGTATTTAGTATAATCTGTTCCGTTTTTTGGTAAAAAATATTTTCACCCTCTTTATTGATCCTGCTTTATCACCCTTTTTAGTGACCTTTCCTATTGACGGGAACAATTGTTATTCACCGTCAATTACGATATCACCAAGGGAAAACAATTTTCAGTTATTGGATTGTAACTCAAAAACCGTTTCATTGAATTTTATGAAATTTAAATGGAAACACATCGGAAGTGATACTCTACTAAATAAAAAAAAATATTTAATCAGACTCCTAAAAAAAGTCATGCATGTTCATACATAAAAAACAAAAAGTTATGCATGTTCATACATAAACAATAAAAAGTTATGCATGTTCATACATAAAAAAATATACACATCGACTTGAGAACGTCCTCTTTTTTATCGAAGTCGGCTGAAAATATTTTTTTGTCGTTTAATATGTCAAGTTTTGACAAATTATAGGTTAATTAATCCATACTGAGACCTGAGTTCAACACTTTGTTGTTCAACGCAAGATGAAAATAAATTGCAAGTTGGCCCAAGAACAAACCCTTGTCCTAAATACACAGGCTAACAATAATAATCCGCAGAAAGACCTAACTGGACAAGTCTGTGGTTTGCCTTAATTTCAGCTCAGGGTTAAATAGGACATTTCTTGTAAAATTAATGCGCAGCTGTAGAAAATGTTGAGTCAAGAAGCTTACTTTAGTTTTTGGTTTAATTATACTTATTTTACCACTGGTGAGTTTTTTCAAAGTCTTCGAGTAGCTCCACCATGAGTTGAAACATAAATGTCATCTAAAGTCGATACTCGATCTCGCCTACCTATAAAGCTTGTGATTGGCGTACTCGCTGTCAATTTTAGTTCTACAATTGACCGCGAGGTAGCACTGTTCTTTTTTCAAACATTTTTTTGTGGCAGTCGATAGCGAGCGTCGATTGGTGTCAATGTTGTAAACTCGTGGTAGACCTACAGGATTAACATAATCATCATCAGCTGATGAGGTTACCATTGCTGGGACTCAAGCTCTTCTCTCAGAGAGATGATCTATCTACTCGTTTACACTCCAGGATCTACCTACTTGTGACTCAAGCTCTTCTCTCAGAGAGATGATCTATCTACTCGTTTACACTCCAGGATCTCTACCTACTCGTGTATTACCATCAAAGTGGTACCGTGTCTTGCTCTACTGATATCATTAGTATGGTCTCTTTTGTAAGGCAACACACTGGAGCTAAAACTAAATGAACATTTGTTATAAACATTAAGAAATTGGCAATAATTTTTTTTTTAAAAACAAGCCCGCTGAGTTTCATGCCGGATCTTCTCAGTCGTGGTCGCTCTATGATCCGGTTGTACATTTATGAAAAAATAAATGTAATATGGCAATTTGTAAATGCCCCCGTAGGCCTATACAGAACAAATGATTTGATCTGATTTGAGAGGAGTTGGGCCATAATCCATCACATGACCTAGTACAGCTTGGTGGATAGGTTAGTGGCCAACCCATATCGATGTTTCTAGAACACCCGAAGGCCTTCGACATAGCCTAACGACTGTTGTCTTAAACAAACAACCGGGATTGACGGCTTTACGTGCCGTCCGAAGTACGGAAGCACTCAGATGAATAATGCCACTAGCACACACCCATCGAACTCCTGACCGCAGCAAGCGTTGCTTAAGGTGCTGTCAATTCATGATGTCGCTAAAAATTAGGGGTTTGAAGCAGTTTATCTCATAAGCAGCAATTTATTTAAAATTGCAAAAAAGAATGTCTTTTTTAAAACTTTTAATTACAAATTGACGGATTTAATAACATATTTTAACATACTAAAGTACATAAAAAAAATTAAACAGGCCACTTAATCTTACCTTTCAACACCAATCAAACCTTTAAAACAGTTTTGCTCGTTATTAACAATTGTATTATTCAAGTAACACATATCATAAAATAGCAATTTTTAATACACATACACTGACGGCTACCGTATTTTTTTAAAAGTAATTATTTTTTCTGAATTTTGTACGTTTTTACGAGATGCGTTTGCTTGATTTCAAGTGAAAGTAATTGAAAGAATTCAAGCTCAGAACTGACAGGGCCTTAACATTGTTGATCGGTAAAGTTCGCCAGGTCAAGCTCCGCTGCGAGCACTTCACCTGATGTAGATTATTAATTAACTATTTGCTTCGTGGAACAGTATCTGGCATCGTAGTAGTACCAACCAAGACAGCAAAACAGGCTTTTGCACAAGATACCTTCCAGAGGTAGTAGATCGGGTTTCCTCTCCTCTTACAATTCGATCCCCGACGCAAGAATATTCTACTGTGCATTGTTCTCCTTACGGAAATAATTTATAGTAATCAGGAGAAGTTTTCCTCTCGTAACTTTCTTTTTAAGCACAAACTTTAAGCGTAAAAGGTAAAACTTTAATCACTATCTAGGGACGAAAATAGCACATATTTGCGCTCTTGGCTGAAATAAGGACACCTCTGGGATTCCTTAATTTATTCACTGCTATAAAGAATTTTGCGGAGTCGAGTGGCTTAGTTTTATTTCTGGGATTTATTTAGGAACTTTTCTCATGACACAGTTGGTTTTTATTATATTTGTGTTATTTTTATCTGACGACAAGCAAAATGTCATGCCATCAGCAAAGTGATATGCTTTTTTCCTTCGCCGCGTGCCTTGCTTTCGCATTTTATATGACGTATACGCGTCCATTAAGCGTAAGAAGAAAATACATTATTTATTACAAAGGATGGTAGTAATTACTATTTGAAGCGTCTTCCAAAAGGAGGAGGTTGTCAAGACTAAGCGTATATTTTTTAATTGTTTGTATTTTTTTGTTTGGTTTAGTATACTTCCGTGGTGTATACTGGCTGTGTAAAAAGGCTCTAAATTATTTTTTACCAAATAAATTTCTTAATCAGATATTAAGAATAAGAATACATGGCATATGTACAACCATGCGGGTCCACTTACAAAGGAAAATAGCTCCAAGAACAGCATTAGGAACGAGGTGATCTACTGTTATGCTATATTATAAGTGTTTCTATCTACCAAAAACACTTTTTAATTGGATATAAAAGTAGAATTTTTACTGCAGTTATCACTTCATTTTCGCTTTCATAAAGATTATTCAAATGATGCCGCAAAATTGTATTACAAAAAAGTCAATTATATCTCCTCGCTTATTCTTAACTCAATCTTATTCGCCATTGTTATTTTTAATTCGTTATCCCGGAGTTGGATACACACGGGATTTTCTTAAAAGTAGATTTTATTCTTTGCATAAAACTCCTTGTCCTGAGAACATGACCGTGTGTAACGATGATTGTACCAGTGCGCATAGCACGAACATTCGCGTAAGTGTAACGTTATCGTATCGTTGACGTGTACAGTACATACATGTGATTCGGATTCGCGTCATCTGACTAACCGTATCAGACGTCATGACCATCAAGCATCGAGTTTATCTGTAGTTTTAACCGTCATCATCTAAGCGCCATCTATCAAATAGGTTGAAAACCTTTATTCGACCGAAATAAGTCTTTACAAACAATTTCTTTCGAATGGATTTCGCAGCCCTTCTGGAATATAATTATTATTTTACAGCACTAACGCCAGCTTAGCGAAGTTAAACTTTAAGATTTAATAAAGGAATAAAAAAATTTATTATATACATGTTTTGTGTACATATACATTCTCCAACATAACTCGCATGGGATTATATAGAAAATAAAGATGTGAAATGTCTTAGGATTATTGGAAAAATGATAACAACCTCATAAGGACACCTGCAGTACATTTACGACTTTTCTTAACAACTAATTATTTTGGTTATATTGGGATACACAAAGAGGCCAAAACCAATGAGATTGACTAATAGAGGCGTTTTACTCCTTGAATATGAAGTATAAACATGGCAAATTTTATGCTATACCTACCTATAGCTAAAGTACAAAACTCGCACAACGACATTAACTACATTGACAAGATGAAAAGGGCATGAAGATATATTAATCCTAGTTGTCAGAATGGGATCAATATATTATTAACAACGTTCGCCTGTGACCGACCATTCGACCGCCAATGACAGACTCGTTCTCTCTGTCGCTCGCTACTTGTCTAGTTCTCGTGGGTGGCGAAGCGGCAAAGTCGCAGGAGTTATATTAAATTAAAATAAAATTTTTGATTTTCCATTTTTGTTAAATAACATAGTAAAATAATACTAACAAATTAAAAGATACATCATTCTTGTTTTTTACACTTGTTCCAGTATATGTTCTGCGGTTTCTAACACATAAGAAGGCATTTTTTCCTAAATGTAGTACACGTGCTGCGTCGTTGCCAGACAGGCTGGAACTAAGTTGACTCAAGACAACTAGCTTGTGTTGATGTCGCCAAGCCGAGCGCAGTAAGGCGTATCTACCTCAGTTTATATTAACATCATTGACGAAAACCCAATTTGTGATATGCTATCAATAAAATGTAATATGAGGGTAGTGTAAAAGAATCTGACGATATTAAGTTGAGACTAAAACATTACAACATAATACCGTGTGTACCCAGCTCATACATTCGTATTCTTGTTATAATTCTGAATACATTTTTCAGGGGGGGGCAATCTCCACAGAAAGTTTTCGATAAAGCTCTTTTTGTTAATTAACTTTGTTAATGACATAAGTTCGGAAGTGTTTCCGTTTGCCCTTAGGGTGCGGGGCGCATTACGTGTTTTGAGATGTTGCCCACTTTTTGATTGAAATTAATCGATCTTCTTTTGTTTTGAGTTTTGTTCCTGAAACGTTGTATAATGTTGCTTTTATTTTATGGGAAACGGGGAGGGCGAGTACGATTTTAATTATTTGATTGTCTTTTTTTAAAACAATATTTTTAATTACATATTTTTTTATTTGTTAATTTACACATTAGTTTACCATTCATGTATATTTAAAAAAATAATTATATTGTTTTTTATTAATTGTTTGGCAACACGTTAGCTGGTCATCCAAACGAAAAAACTTCTGAAATTTTATCATCATCTCAGCCGTAGGACGTCCACTGCTGAATATAGGTTTCTCTTACCAATTTCCAAAGGGGCTGGTTGGATGCTTAGTTCTCTCCAATGCTCGATAGCTATATGACGAATCTCATAAGACTCTTTGAAACTCTTCGCCGTGAAGATGACAAACAAGCAGAACTTGAAGCGACTTCAGTCGGATTAATGTTAATTAATGAAAATTCATTTCATATTATATTCATAAGAAGATGCTTAGATGGTTATTAGGTTGATTTCATTCTGATTTTATTATCTTATGTGTGTCATGTAAAAAAAGTATTTTTTTGTTGGTCATATATATACATTCTATACGTTTTGTATACCAATTACACTTCTTCTTCTTCCTGCCCTGATCGGAATTTGGAAAATATTGATAATTGATAAAGTATATTTCTTGTTCGTCCACTCTCCACTCATTTATACTGTCTCTCACGCAGTACATTGATTTTTTTTGGTCTACCTGTTCCGGCACATCCATCGACTAAACGTTCATCTCTCTCGTAATAGTATAACCCTCATCTCTCCACGTAACGGTCAGAAAATGTTCAAAAGTAAAAATTTGTTTAAAAGTATAAACAGTAGGTACTCAAACAAAAATGTCACTGTTTAGTTTGTCTGTTTGTTTTTTCTTAAACTCTAATCTCGCTAATCTTCAAAACCGCTTAACCCATTTTGTCAAGACTGCGCTGATCGTCCACGCCAAGTAAACTAAGTTAGCTTAGCTTAGCTCACATAGTTGAGTCAGCTTTTCATACATGTGCATCCACCGCAAACTTAGGCCAATATCATCATATCATAATCAGCCCATTTTGTTACCACTGCTGAGACTCGAGCCTTCCTCTCAGAGATAGGAGTTGGGCCATAATCCATCACGCGGGCCCAGTGCGTCTTGATAGGTAGGTTAGTGGCCAACCCATGTCAAAGTTTTTGTAACTTCCCCATTGCTCAACTAGTTTGCTCAACTAGTTGAGCAGTAGGACATAGTATGTATTATCGAACATTTAATCCCCTATAGCTCAACTAATTTTTGCTCAACTCTTAGATTAGTAAGTCATCGTTTTCAACTGAATCAAATTAAGTAGTGGGTAATACCAACGGCTCAACTAAGAATCGCTCAACTATGTATGAATAGTTTAGCAGTGGGTTATGCCCTCTAATCAACTAAAACTGCACAACTATATTTATAGACTAGAACTAAAGACTCCAAACCACATAATTAATATGAGAAGGGCATTGATTCGATCGAGATGTGGGCAGTGCTTGAGTCTCTCCAGCGGTGCCGTTTTGACTATCGAAGTGTTGAAGTGCTTGTACAATAACGCGAACATGTCAGTCCGAATACTGGAGCAGAGTTCAAAGGCAATTCCATTGCAAAGAGGCGTGAGACAGAAATAAGTTATATGTCCGAAACTGTTCACCACTGCATCGGAAGACGTGGTCTCTTACTATGGGCCTCATAAGCAAGCTCAAAGTCGCACAACGAGCTATGGAAACGGCTATGCTCCGGGTTTCTCTACGTGATCGCTTCTTACAACATAAGAGTTGACGAACTCAGTTAAACTTTTAAATCTATACCTTCTTTTCTTCTATACTTATAATAAAGGATCAGAGGCCTAAAAATATGTAAGTACTTGTAAAAAAATAAAAAAATTGTGGGTCACTGTTGTGGTCACAGTTGTGGTTGTAAAGAAGACATAAAATTACCTACTGAATAAAAATATGACGTTTTTGTAAACAAATATGTCTGTATGCTTACGCGTGAACATTTATGGTACGGCTAAAAACGTAATAATTAAGAATGTAATAAGCCTGTGTTGCTTTTTTGCAAATATACCCATATCAGGTGAACACCCGTCAAGTTTAGAAATGATTATAAGGAATTCTAGTGCAATTCACTAAAACTTGGTAAATTTAAACTTTAACGAAATTAATGCAATACATGTTATTATCAAAAATACCAGGAGTAAGCAGCGGTGTTTTAAACACCTGCATTTCGCCATATATATTTTTGATCCCATGTAATAGGGGGGTCGCCTATTGCCATCTACGAGACACTATTCCAGATTCCGGACTTCTAATGAGAATTTCTTTGTCAGAAAATCCTCAAA
Organism: Selenia dentaria; assembly: GCA_917880725.1. Taxonomy (NCBI): domain Eukaryota; kingdom Metazoa; phylum Arthropoda; class Insecta; order Lepidoptera; family Geometridae; genus Selenia; species Selenia dentaria. The sequence continues at coordinate 4,582,046 of OU862885.1, read as the reverse complement.
ACTGTCCAACCCGGGTATCGAACCCAGGATCCCGAGATTCCAACAGGTGCTTCCACCACTACATCATGAAAAGGCGTGCGAAGCCGCTGGTGGGTCAGCTAGTCACCCTAATATACATACAATAAACAATATACGTTACACCCACTTACAATGAAGTTTTAAAAGTAAAAACGATTCTTATTGCTGAACTCGTTATCGTTTTTTTAACAAATTCAAATAGTTTATTTACCAGAATACAAGCATTTAATATAACATTTTTAATTGACGTACAAATGCGTCTGTATTCAGCCTGCAAGCAGACGTGCTAATGATTGGTCTGAAGTCGCACTTATTATAACTACAAATTTAAAATTATCTGAATTAAAATTTGTGCCCTGAAAATCTTAATTTTCTTTTACACTATAAAAGGAATTATCTAAAAGCCACTTAGTAAGCCTCTTTCTAAAGATTTGTCCATCTAACTGTTTCAAATCATCTGGTAACTTATTATATACTTTTACACATATATTATACACATTTCTTTTATAAATGTTCATATAGCAACGAGGTTGATGTAATAAGTTTTTGTACTTTTTACAATTTTGTCTTGGATAGATTCTAGTGTAAGAAGTGGCAGTTGAGCAATCTAGTTGAGCAATGGGGAAGTCACGGAATTTATCAGGCCGCTCGAAGGCCTTCGACATAGACTAACGACTGTTGTCCTAAGACAAACAACCGGACCGACGGCTTAACGTGCCCTCTGAAACACGGAAGCGCTCAGTTGAATAATGCCATTAGCGGTCACCTATCTAAGTCCTAACCGCAGCAAATGCTGCTTAACTTGTTGATCGGTTAAGATCGCCAAGTCAAGCACCGCTACGAGCGGCCAATATAAGCCAATATAGGCCTGTAAAAATAGACGTTTTTTTAGGCCAACGTTGCACAAAATTTCCGATCCAAATTTTATTTTTTATAAGGTTTAGGATCACTTACTGAGCATAAAATCACAAAATGCTGACAGATCCAGGTGACGCCACAATAAGTTTTCGGCCGATATCTCGGAAACTATGCACTGTAGGGCAAAAATCATGGATACTGTTATTATAGAAAAAAAAACTTTAGCTTCCAGCAAACTCTTTTGTAAAACTTACCGTTAACGATTTATGGCCCATTTAATGAAACGGTTTTTCTATCGCGGCCAATAACTCTTGAAATATTAGATTAATTAATAAAATGCATCAACCTATTCTTAAAGATCACTTTATTATCTACAACTTTTGTTTCAAACTTTTTTTCTAATTTCCATACTTTTTGAGTTAGAGGCCGTTTAATGGCAGGTGACGCGGCAGCCCAAAGGTTATTTTCTATAGCAGGTAACCGTATGCAGGCTTAGAATGCACTGTGATTTGCACAGCGGAAACTTATACAAATCAACCGACAGTGAACCTCGTGTCCAGCGAAGAGTCGGTTGATGTTGACGAGTTTGACCACGAGAACGAGAAATTTATCGAAGCTTTACAGTCCTCTTTGTATTCCTCCGAAGAGGGTAACAAAGATGAAGAGGAAACATCCATTATAATTGGATTTTCGCTGCTTCCAAAACGGTCAAGAATTTAATAAAATTTTGCATAATTATTTGTTTTATGTTTTTTCGTAAAATACATTTTGAATATTTTTTTTAAATATTCCCCGTTTATTTTATTGTAGCATTTGAACATAACATAATTAATTATAATTACTAAATATTTTTAGTTGTGCGAAATATAATAAAAAAAAATAAAAAAGTCGGTTACTATGGCAGGTAAGGAATTGAACTATTGATTCTTAACTACATAAACAATCAGGATATTTTTTTAAATTTATTTGTTGAATTTGTACCATTATATTCTATGCGTATCTTGAAATTTTCAACTTTACGCCCGGTAGTCCAACATTAAACGGCTTATAGCTCAAAAAGTATGGACATTAGAAAAAAAGTTTGAAACAAAAGTTGTAGAGAATAAACTGATCTTTAAGAATGGATTGACGCATTTTATTGATTAACCTAATATTTCATGAGTTATTGGCCGCGATAGCAAACCGGTTTTTAACCTATACCTATGAATTTTGCCTTATAGTGCATTGTTTCCGAGATATCGGCCGAAAACTTTTTCAAGATGGCGATTGTGGCGTCATCTGGATCTGTCAGCATTTTGTGATTTTATGCTCACCAAGTGATGCTAAACCTTATAAAAATAAAATTTGGATCGGAAATTTAGTCCAAAGTGAAATTCAATTTTTACTGGCCTAATACGCCAACAAAAATAGTTTATATCTTATATCTTAACTATGTGAGCTAAGCTAAACTAACTTAGTTTAGTTAGCGGTGGACGATCGGCTTTACACTGGCAGATATAGCTGATTTTAAAACATGTCTGTTAGTATATCTTAGGTCACTAACCCTAGTGCTACAGTCATTTTCCAAACGAAGTCGAAGACGCAGCTAGTTATTATCACAAACACACTCATTTGGTATGAAATTTGGTAAATTGCAGTATACATGACCGCTAACAAATTTCTGTAAAACATAATCGATTGCTAGTCCATAGCATGGTATGCGCTAAAATGGTTATTTTTCTTTATAAGAAAAGAAAAAATACACGTTTAGAGAGCCGTGAACAGATTAAAGTATAAACGGAACACCTACACGTGACCGATTTGCCGTGTGGTCTTGCAATCCGACGTCCTAAGGCTTCCTTCGACACGCAGTCACACCACTTGACCTGTGACGCCTTAAGTACTATTTAGCTGCTTCAACAAAACACGATCAACTTTGTTATAAGCGGTGGGTGTAGTGTGCAAATGCGGCTCTTAGAAATTTTAAAGAAAAGACCCTGCAGAATAATAAACTATACACACAAGAGTTCAAAACCCTATATGGTATTGCAGTGCATCCGTCACCCTCATATCATAAATCAGCCCATTATTTTCCCACTGCTGGGACTTGATCCTTCCTCTCAGAGAGAAGAGTTGGGAATAATCCACCACACGGACCCAGTGCGGCTTGATAGGCCAGTGGCCAACCTATGTCGAAGTTTTTGCCGCCCGAAGGTCTTCGATATAGCCTAACGGCTGTTGTGCTAAGACAAACAACCGGGACCGACAGCGTAACGTGCCCTCCGAATAACGGACGCGCTCAGCTGAATAATGCCAGCAATGCATCCAAGTCCTGACCGCAGCAAGTGTTGCTTAACTTTGATCGGTTAAGATCGTCAAGTCAAGCTCTACTGCGAGCGCTTCGCTTAATTCAACCTCATATATATACCTATAAGATGTGAAACTCTTGCATTGTAATGTCGCTGGAAACAATACCCTTCAATGAAACACAGCAATGTTTGCACACTACTGCTTCACGGTTGAATAACTGGCACAGGTGTAGTATTTCCCCGGGAGTACTCTGGAAAAATTCCTAGCAGTAGAAAAATAACGGGCTAAATAAAGATAGATTGATAAACTGTTTAATACAACACCTGCATACTAGGAAATAAGATAATTTTATAGAACATATTTACACAAAAATGAAAAACGTAAATGTAACTGTCACAATGGGTAGTCTTATCGCTCAGAGCAATCTCTTCCAGACATACATATAAATATACTATGTACGTTTTGAAATTTTAGGGAAAACTGCGTAAGGACACAGATTACTGAATAAGGTAAGGATTAGAACGCGTCTTCAAATTTAACAATCCGTGTCTACTGTGCTTTTTAGAATTACTAAATCTAGGCGTTAGTGCTTCACAAATCATAATTTTAGTAAAAAATATGCTCTAACTTAGCTAATATATATAAGATTAACAATGTTTGGCAACTAGCGTGCCGCTCACCTAGCGTGTATGAATTAGTGCGGGAAAGAGAGAGCGATATACTGCACACCTATCTCGCTCTGTCGTTCGCTCTATTTACACTTAACTAAAAATGGATCATTGTCCGTAACACTATGTTTACGCAACGTTTATTAATAAAGGCCTGAAAGTTACAAGGGCGATAACATACAAATAAAATATATTGTTTCTCACAAACACTCAATCTTTTTAAACCGACTGTTATTTAATATATTTTTTTGCAACTAATTTTGTAACCGTCCATGGTATCCATGGTTATGGTAGCTGTCCAGCCATGCGATTCTCTAACGGCCGGCCCCAATAATCTATCTATCGCCGGTTTACCTTACTAGAGATAATTGACACTATTTGTATGGAAGTTATGTCAAATTTCTATCGGTAGTAAGGAAAACCGTGGATAGATAGATTATTGGGATCCTCCATAAGAGAAAACATCGTTGCATCTTTGACAACATCCGTTAAACAAATGACGAGTAGACAAAAAACGTTGGAAAAACAACCTTGTATACAAGGGCGATATCTCATTTAGTATTTGACACCTGTGAGCTCGTCGACGAGCGCATCGACGAGTCATAAGAAAATCGCAGGGCTTATTGGATATAGATTGTGAATAGATTGGGAAAACACCAAAACAAAATGATCCTGAAAACAATTGAACTTAAGTCGATTTGATAGTCACATTCTTCTTTAGAACTAGTTTAAAAAGTATATCACTGTACTCCGATGTACCCAGTCCAATGTTCAGAGAAGTTCCCTAACCCTTTATACGCACATGCTTAGAGTAAACAACTCACTTTCCAAGATCATAACGCAGAACTACAAAGACATTTAACGACTTCATATTAACGAGAGCTTATGATGTTTAGACACAGCGCCACCTGCTGACATCCTAACTGAACTGACATGTTTTTGATATGTTGCATATTGCATTAAAACGAAACGTTTGATTATGAAAGTTGCAGTTTTTATGTGAAGTTTTACAAGCTGTATTTCCCTCTGTTGTTGACTTTGTTTCTAAGTATCATTTGATCAATAATTGCTTGTTTGCTATAGTTTGCTTCGAGGCAGAATATCGACTTGTCAGTGACACAAGATGGACTCTGACACAGGAGGCCTTCTCTAGGTAGTGTTCATTTAAGAGCTAAAATCAATCGCGTCGTTCACGTAACCGTTACTTTTAAGGCACGCTAGTACCCTGATTAAAGAAAAAGCAGAATTTTTAAACACCTAGTGTAACGAAATAGATAGATAGTATATAATGAAAAAATTTTGTCATATTTTCTTCATATTTTATTTTGCTAGGTGGGTGATAGTAAATTGAAAAAATACAAAGGTTAGAAAATGAATAGGAAAAGAGTAATAACCGAATAAAATTCATAAACATAACTCTCTTTCAGCAGAAAAAAAACCTGAATAGGTCCACAAAAATAAACTTTCACGTCCAAACTCTCAGAATTTTCAGTGATAACACTATATTTTTTTTAGGTAATACATAGCCAACGTATAGTACTAAAGTAATAACCAGGTTTTTCAATTGTGTTAGTATATATCGAAAAATATAAAGAAAACGTACAAAATTAACGCATTTTCGCATTACATCGTCCAATCTAACAAGCTATTTTCAACCTTACGTAAAGTATCGTAAATTATTTTAAAATTGTAGTTGGACCGCGTCTTATCGCCCACAATCAACGTGAGCTAGCTCGATGCGTCATCGATTACGTCACCGATAACGCTCACGACGGGACCACAACGCTTGCGCATGGTGGGTCGTTGAGAGCTGTCAAAATATCAAATATGTATAGGATTCATACCTTAAAATTGGCAGAAAATTAGACGCGTATTTCACGACCACGTAAGCGTTCCATTTCGGGTTGGGCATTGGAACCAAAGGGAACGACAAACCGGGGCGCAACAGACTTCTGCATTTACGTGCTTACTGAAACTTATCCCTTGTTAGTCAAGTTTCCTCATCACTTACAATCACATCCTGACCGTGTTGAGCTTTATACATTTCCTACGCACCCCTACGGAGTTACAACTATAACAATACTGTAACTATTCCTTTCTTATATCTGTTTTAATAAACGGCGCTTCCGCTGTCTCGCTTATAAAAGGATAGAAATATAATTGAATATACCCTGATCTCGGCGTTAAAGCGTTGATCTGAGAAACAAAAAATACGCGAGATCTTGTAAAAACCCACAGAAGAACTTCAATCTTCTTAAAGTTGTGTAGAACTACAAGAGAAGTTCTACGAAATTTATTATAGATTTTATATATACATCGTTATATCTATCTGTCCGTCAGATTACAGGTTATTTACTTCTAGTGTTATGAAAGCGCACGTGATTCACATTTGTCACATTGTAGATTTTATATAGATGTTAGAAGAATAATAAAATGAATTATTAAATTTCGGGGAGGATTCATTCGTTTGTACTTAATAGATTTAATATCGATTTGAATTTTAGAAGAATTATAAAATGAATTATTATATTTCGGGGAGGATTCAAACATTTGTAATGACAAACTACGATTACAATTTTACTATATGATTTTAAAAGCACTAAAGTCTGTTTAACAAAACCAATAGTTTTTTTTTCATCTTCGAACGGAATTTCGGCGGAAGACGCCATGGCCGCTCTAGGCCACTTAGACATCGAACTTAACTCTCTAATTGATCTATTCAAAAGTTTGACAAGCTTTATGCAACCGAAATATGAGTTTTTACAAACACTTTTGGTATTAATGTCCTTCATAATTTGTATTTTAGGATTTTAGCACTTTGTTCGAAGAGGCGGGTTAACTCTCATCCTCATACGTGTGATTTTCCTTCCTTTTTACAATTACAGCGTATCACAGCGTTGTTATATGTATAGTTTTATACGTTAATCGTCTTGTTCTAAGTTTACGCACGACTGTTTCTAAAGGTGACCCATAAATGAAGGACATGCAAATGTAATACCAAAAATTCACGAGGTACAAAAGAAAAAGGAAATACAATTTCATTGGGATTATCTCAGAAATGTATATAATTAGATTTTGGAGTACTCCTTCCACAAGGGCCAACTGCTTAGTTGGTTCCCACGCGAGTCACGTGACTGGTGTTGTTTAAAAGCTTTCAGTGTCCTAGCCTGCTCGTAGCGTAAGTAACGTTTTATGTTATTAAAAAATTTGAAGCAACCAATAATAACAAATGGTGTTCATGTACGAAAGCGTCGCCAGAGTATTAAAAAAATCCAAAAATGTTGACCGAAAAAAACTTTCACCCGTTTTAGTGACCCTTGCTACTTACAGAATCGATTGTCATTCACCGTCAATAATGGTATCATCAAATCATGATAATAGGCGAAACACTTACTAGCTATTGGAGTGTACCTTAAAACTGATTGACTGAATTTGATGAAATTTCAATGGGATCACCTCGGAAGTATAATCGACCAAATAAAAAAAGAATCGTCGAAATCGGTTCATACACGACGAAGTTAACCGCAAACACGTACATACAAATATAAACCTCTTTTTTGTCAGTTAAAAATAGACTGTAGTAGTAGTACAAACTGTATTAGGTAGTTCGACTGCTTTTTTTGCTACCCAATATAATAAATAATTAGGTACGTTTTGGTCGGAATCAAAGTAATGACTAGTTATACCTACCACATAAGGTGATCGCTTAAAATAATTCACTATGTACTTAAATTACTTAAAATGTAATACGAAAGTTTAAATCAAGTTTTAACTTGAAAAAAAAGTTATAAGCATTAAAAGTTACTAGCTGACCTGCCAGCGGTTTCGATCCAATCATACCCTTAGGGGTGAAATTTTGGAAAATTTGGTCTTAGGGACGCTTCCAACATTACGGCATTAACCAAATTTTAGTGGTAGTGCGGCGCCGTAACCCCACAGCTGAATGGGCCGGCACGACCGGGGAAGTACCACACTCCCACATAACACTGACGTGAAGTAACATAGCTTGATATTGCGTTTCATCGGTTTGTGCGAGGTTCCGGAAGTGTGATTACCTCCTTCCCCATTCTCCCTCTTCTTTCCCCTCCCACTCCACCCTCACCCTTTTTATCTCTTTCTTCCTATCATCCTTCCTCAAACGTCGACAACGCATCCTAGAGACCTCTGGTATTGCGGATGTCCGTGGGCGACGGTATCACTTACCATCAGGTGAGCCGCTTGATCGTTTGCAAACTTATCCCATAAATATTAACCGCCAATATTTCATTAACCTCCGCGATAATGAATCAGTCAGAACATGTAATATACGAGTACAAATACTCGCTACAACAATTACAATAATGCGCTCGTTCAAGAGCAATATATATATGTAACAATATAATATATATATATATTATATTGTTACATGTATATATCCTATGAACAGAATCGCCTGCAAAATGTTATTAAAAAAATGGCTAATTACTCAAGATTACATAAATACTGAATCGATCTTAATGATTTTATCGTAATTAACTCCTATCTGATAGTTATTTGTTATGGTCCCCAATTTTAATACACATATTCACACATACTCACTTTTACCACAGTCTGTAATATATTAATTTATAAACTCACAGATACGTACACATAGATACACTCACTTTCATATTCAGCTAATCTCTCATACAATTATACACACGTACAAATTTACACGTATTATTATTAAATAATGCCAAAGTATACCTACACACTTTGTTCCTTATTCATTAGTAAAAGATTACGCCAACAAATATAATTAGATCTAACACTATAATCCAGGCGGAGGGCATTGGTATGCCATAACACAGGTCTCCTAGTTTGGGTACCAATGTTTTTCAACCACGAATGTATTCTTTTGATAAGTCCTACTTGATTGTAAATGTTCTTGTGTTAAATGATGTATGTGGAAATTCAATAAAAAATTATTAACATTATAACGAACATTTTTCGAAAAAATGTTCGTATTGTTGTTCGCCAACGCGTCAACGCGTCACGCCTTGGCGTACAAACTATGAGTTACAACCCGGTCACAATATCTGTGCAACTGATCTCTTGACGTCATATCGGCGGTCTGGGTACGGTGTGAAAAAAAGCTTTTTCGAGAAATGTGGAGGTAAAAAAAAATTACTAACCTTTTCAAATCAATTTATTATTGATGAAGGGTTTGTTATTAAAAATAATAATTTTGATTACAAAAACATTTATTATTAAACTCAGTCACAATAAATTATTGACTCTATGCCTGACACTGTATCTTCCTCACTCTCACTTTCTGAACTCTCCGAACTGTCTTCCCCTAGTGATTATAACAGTTGTGTGATGTTGTCATCTGCTAGATGATCCTTATCCCAGTATTCTCGCTGTAGTCTCTCCACGTGATTCACTTCTTTTTTCCAGTCAGCTGGCGTAATTGACTTAATCGCATCTTTTGTAAGTTGTTCTATTTTCTTTTCCGATTGGTCAATGTTTTTATCTGCCACCCTTTGCTTTACCAAGTTCCATATATATTCGATAGGGTTTAGATCTCAATGATAAGGTGGCAGACGCACAGCTTCTTGGCCATGCTCTCGCATCAAATCGTCGACGACATATTTTGTCGGCGGCTTTGTTCTCAGTATAATGAGATACAATTCCCTCTTTGTTATTTTGTCATATGGAATATTGTGTTCACGTAGCCAATTTTACATGTCAGCTTTAAGAGCAGCACTAGTGGGCGCTTTCACCGACTGCGTCGAATGGTAGGGTGCATTGTCTATGACAACTATACCGTTCGGCGGTAAATTTGGTATAAGCTTTTCACGGAGCCATTTTAAAAAATTGTTTGTGTTCATCTCGTTATGATAATCGCCGATTTTACTTTTACATTTATAAAGTAATTCTGCACCTTCAATGAATCCATTTTCTCCTCCAGCGTGTACATGAATCCAACGTTGACCCGGATTTAAATTTTTCTTCACACTGCTGTCGGTATTATTTAGGTATGGTGTACTGTTTATTTGCTTTCTCCGATTCATAAAACTTGAGCACTTTCAAGATTAAATTTCTTGATTCGCTGTGTATTGTTTTTCCCATGACTTTAGTTTAACAGCTACAACAATTTTAATTTTATATTTAATATAAATTTATATTTTAACAACCAAACCAGTCCAAACTTAACAGTAAACAGTCTAAACTTAATAATAAATATTAAAAAAACAAAACAACAACAAAGCGAAAATATCAAAATTATCGGGACGTGTATCGGCAACGAAGATGCTAACCGTATTCTGACCGGGTTGTATCTGGCTCACAGTTGCCATAGATAATTGACAGTTTGTACTGTTGCGCGTGAACGACACGTTATGTTACAAGTACGCAGTTATTCGAGCTAGGCCCACTGATCTTTACAACTATAGTTTCAACCACATCAATGCAAAGCAAATAGCGACCGCGAGCGTTCTGCACTCTTCTTAAAAAAGACCACCGGATGTGGTTGAAATTATAGTTGGAAACATCAGACTTCCTCACGTGAGTGCTTTCCGTTTCTCATATTAAAAAAAAATGTAATTCGATTTTTTTTTGGACTGCCCAATTTAGACATGCATATTCTTGGAGTTTGTTGGGGTCAATGCGCTCTGCCATCCCCACACCACCTATTAATTTACCTCCGTCCCCCTACGCTGCATGCACCTTCTTCCCGCAACAAATCCCAGCGCATACTCAATTTAAGCCCCTTGCTTACCTAGTCTACGTTCTGGAGATCATTGCCGTTTTTAGCCTAGTTTTTCAGGAATGTACCTACTAGAGTATTTTAAGAAAAACTTTGGTTAGTCATAACACGAAAGTTTTCTACTTTCTGGGACGCAGCAGTTAGGTCCCAATTGTATGCGTGCTTCTGCGTGTGGTTTTAGTATTACTACACTTGTTTGTTACACGCTGTTCTATATTTCTTTAAATCTTGGCGCAGTGCAACAGTCATCATTAAAAACCGGGTTAAATACTCTTTACACACTTCTACTTCTTTCACACGTTGTGAACTAGGAAAACAAGACAAAATCAACGACCGCCATTTTTGAAGTTCTTAACCGTTTTAATCATTCCCAGGTCTATTCCTACCCGATACACAAACTTCAGGACTCTTCCTGTATTCTTTCAAAGCATTAAAGATTACAGAATCAACATCATCAGTATTAAGCAACTGCCAGATGAAACATCCCCCAATTAGCCGTATATTTATTCACAAAACGCCAACCCCGTCTCCAACTCATATGTATAAGCAAACTAATTCCAAGTCAGGGATTTGAATCCGTGTGTTTATTCAAGTACTAGGAATAAAGCGGAATAGGAAGAGTAATAGAGAAATATTTAAAATTGCGCCTTAAGTTAGATATTACAAAAAAAATTATGATGTCATGTGACAAAAAAGTCGCTCACCTGACAGTAAGTCCCACATATTAAGCAATGATAGCTCAGAAGTAATGAAGGTTGGCCGCTATTCAGGCATCTCCTGGATTCATACCTCGAGCATAAACTTTTGTTAATAACATCGGCGTCTGACCATCCTTAAGATCGAAAAACTGTCTTATTTCTTTATAAATTTACTCGTAAAAACCGTTTCAAAAACTTTAAATAGCTACCCATTAATAGTATATTACACTATACGAAGCAGCACATACTTAATTTGACAAAAGCAATGGCGGAATTTCAACGCTTCGCAGTTAAAAGCTAATGGGTATGAGAGTGGAACTTTGTCATAACAGACGTTAAGAGCCGCGCACCTGAGACGTTTGAAGTTGAGCAGAACTATAGCTTTATTATATTACTTAGATGTTACTTGAGCACAGTAAGAACATGAAATTCTACGCTGCGTTTCACCCTATTATCAGGCTCAAAAATTTTCTCCCCACGAAAACTAAGATCTCGTTGGTTAATGCTCTTCTTCTATCTATTATCGACAATGCAGATGTCTCTTTTATCAACATTAACGCTGACCTGCTAAGCTAGTTGGATCATCTTTTAAATAGGTGCATTAAATTAATTTTTGGTCTTCGGAAGTTTGACCACGTTTCGGCCTTCCGCGCGAAACTTCAGTGGCGGCCAATACGTGAGCGACGAAATGTAAGGATTCTCTGCCTCTTGTACTCAGTGTTGAATGATCGTAACACCCCTACGTACCTCAAAGATATTTTCCAATATCTCATGGATTCTCACGAGCGAGAACTTCGATCATCCTCCAACTTACAACTCTCTATTCCTCATCACCGTACGTCGTTCTTAGATAATTCGTTTTCTGTTGTTCCCGTCAAGTTGTGGAATTCATTACCCATTGATCTAAAAACGTCGATCTCAAAGGATGCATTTAGGAGAAAAGTTCGCCTATTTCACATTAGAAAAGTTCAACCGCAGATCCCATGTTCCTGATCTGTCCCACTAATGTAAACATTACTTGATTAATAATTTCACCACCTTTTTTTTGTCTTTTGTGTATATTGAATATGTCTCGTTTTGAAAATATTTATCTTATAGATAAATGTAATGTTTTACTTTTACTGCTGTTACACTCTATATGTTTTATATATTGTTATTTTATTATTGGTTCTATACAAATATTTATGGTATTTATTATATTTTTTAGTATCTCTCTACAAATACATTACTTTACTGCACCGCTACAACTTTTCTTGCACCTCCACGATGACTGGTAGAAAATGTTACTTAGCATTAAGTCCTCCTTGTACATTTGTTTTGTGCTAAATCATAAATAAATGAATGAAATGTATATATTTTCATTTACAGGCTATCTCGACACGTTTTGTGTAGTATTTTAGCCGATACCGTATCGTATTAACGGGGCTTAACTCGTCCGCATCAGGACAAAAAATAACAATAGATTTATGAATGAAACTTGCCTGGAATGAGAGCTGCTGATTCGGACGGGTTAATCGCGTTAGTAATAGTATTTATTTACCTCGACGTTTCGACCAAGTTGCATTGATCGTGGTCACGAGCGGACTGAAGAGGCGGGTGTCACTGTCTTGAAGTATGGAGATACTTTTTAATATACCCCCAACAGTTGTTATAAAAAGTCATTGTCCCGACACACAACACTAACGATATCGACAGATTTTTCTGAGGATAAATCGCGACGGGAACACTTTTTAATCACTGGATTCCATGTTGCCGCCAGTTTGAAACCATCCTCCCGGTTGAAGTTACGGTGTTTTTTAATCTCAACCGCTTCACGTACCATTCTCGAGTAATAGTGACGCTCCGTAGAGAGGATTTTGGGGTCGTGAAGTTCAATCCAGTGATTAAGTCCTGACTCGAGCAGATGTTCACCGTAACTTCAACCGGGAGGATGGTTTCAAACTGGCGGCAACATGGAATCCAGTGATTAAAAAGTGTTCCCGTCGCGATTTATCCTCAGAAAAATCTGTCGATATCGTTAGTGTTGTGTGTCGGGACAATGACTTTTTATAACAACTGTTGGGGGTATATTAAAAAGTATCTCCATACTTCAAGACAGTGACACCCGCCTCTTCAGTCCGCTCGTGACCACGATCAATGCAACTTGATCGAAACGTCGAGGTAAATAAATACTATTACTAACGCGATTAAGCCCCGTTAATATAATATAACTATGTGTTCAAATCGCGAAAGTTTAAAAATTACTGATACCGTATCGGTACGGTAGCATATTGCAGATATATATTCACTAGTCCTGATCGACTGACTGACCATCGACGCGCAACTGGGCCAACTGACAAAGTTAAAATTTTGGTTGTTGTTGCATATTATGGTGTAAGCAGCTGTTGAAGACTCGACCAACGACCACGCACCGGAAGACGAAGTAGACGGCCCCCCGCTAGGCGGACTGACTACCTCGTCAAAACCGCGGGGAATATCTAGATGCAGGAAGCGAGTAGCCGGTCCAAGTGGCGTTCTATAGGGAGGCTATGTTCAGCAGTGGACGTCTTCCGGCTGATAATGATGATGATAATGATGGTGATGAACTGTTGAAGACAGATATTTAGAAATGTTTACTACTAACATTACTTCTAGTATTTATACTTACATTGGGAATGTACAATTGTAATATTTATCATGATGAATAAAGCTGCGCGGATTGTCAGAAGATGCGGGATTGGATTCCATTCTAGGGTATGTAACTTTTCTCTCTTAAATTACAAAGGTTGGTCTCTTTAAGCTAGAGTTAGTGCTTTAATAATCATTATGATAAAAAAGATGAATAGACATTTTGACTAAGGCCGAAGCAAGAGAAACCACTGGCAGATCAGTTGGTTTTTCTAAATATTTAGGTACATACTCGTACAATCTGATGAAAAAGTAATGGAAACAAAAACAGTTCCTTGAATATACTTAGTCAAAGAGTTTATCTTCACTCTCAGAACCATGAGAGCTAGGAAACCTGACTTACAAGACGGTAGGTATCTTATGCAAAAGCTTGTCAATGTATTTATGCAATCAAGTGCATATACGGGCAAGTTGTACGTCCAATGGCAAGTACTAAGCTTGCTAATAGCAGCTCCAACGCCACCCAGAGTTTAGCGTTGCAGTTTTTTATAGCACTGCAATGCGCTTACCACACCGCTTTTTAAGTCTCTTTTCGTGGCACTTTTCACTCCGAAGTATTGGTTTTTGAGTATCATACGCCCAGTAATTTTACTTGCTTCAGTGCCTTTCACACCCTGAGACAGTAACATAATTAGCTCATTATGTTCCCACTGCTGGGACTCAAACCTTCCTCTTAGAAGGAGGAGTTGAGCCATAATCCATTAAGCGGGCCCAGTGCGGCTTGGCGGATAGTGGCCAACACATGTCGAAATTTCAGGCCGCCCGGACGCCTTTAACATACTCTAACGACTGTTGTCCTTAGACAAACAACCGTGCCCGACGGCTTAACGTGCCCTCCGAAGCACATAAGTTTCAGTAGATAATCTAATCACTCACGTGTCATAATGGGCAGTCTATACTAATCTATACCTACTAATATTTTAAAATGGAAAGATTTGTATGTAAGTATGTTTGTAAGGATTTGGCTCAAAAAGTACTGGACCGATTTCAATCGTTCTTTCATCATTGGAAAGCTCATTCACCCAGAGTAACATAGGCTATATAAGATTCATCATCATCATCATCCATCACCGCGCGGGTGAAACCGCGGAGAGCAGCTAGTTAAGAATATGATAGAAAATTTAGTTTTTATTAAATGTTTATGACGTCAACAGTACTATTTCTTGTATTGTGGGAATCTGATATACTAGGAATCTAGTATATTGCTCATCTGGTATTTTAGGAATCTGGTATGTAGGGAACGAACGGTTGAATGATGCAACTAGCACACACCCACTCCTGACCGCAGCAAGCGTTATTTAACTTGTTGATCGGTTAAGATCGCTAAGTCAAGTTTCACTGCACGCTGGCACAGTATTGCTTGCGCATTATTGTTTCGCTGTAGAATATCTGGCACAAAGCAAAGTAGTCTCTTAAAGTCAAAGTCAAAGTCAAAATCATTTATTCAATTTAGGCATCAAAGACGCACTTATGAACGTCAACTTTTCATTATAATGTACTTTAAAGACTCTACCGCCGCGTTCCAAAATATATAGAACCCACCGAGAAGAAGCGGCAAGAAACTCGGGGCCATTCTTTTTATATGGATGTTTACAATGTTTCTACTTAAGTACCTACTACAAATATTACATTTTATGGGTGGCAGAGAGACAGCTTGCCAGAAGTGGAGTATTCCAAGCATCTTTATCTTCTATATAATGTCGAACTTTATAGTAAGTTTTTTTTTATTAAAACGTTTTTTACAGTCAACTTGAATTTGCCCTCTGTGAGCTCAGTTATGTGCTTTGGGATTTTATTGTAAAAACGCACACAATTTCCTAGGAATGACTTATTAGTCTTCGCAAGTCTAAAACTAGGTACAGCTATCCTATTTGTATTTCTGGTATTAAAAGTGTGGTGATCACTATTTAACTAATATTCATGTAAATTTTTACGAACATACATTATATTTTCAAATACATATAAGGAAGGCAACGTTAATATATTGATTTCTTTAAATAAATCTCTCAAAGATTCACGGGGACCCATTTCGTATATAGCTCTAATAGCTTAAACAAGAGGTTCCATCTAGAATAAAGTTTCCATACCTCTTATGGTTCGAATTCCGGCGACAGAAGAAATACTCTTCAACTCCATACCCTCGCGGAGTGAACATCACATCAAAACAAATTACAAAACATATCTCACATCAAATTTGTAAAACTTTGTCCACGTATTTGCGTATAGATACAGCTATGCTTAGCAATGAGCTGAGGCGCCAAAATTGATTAAACTTTTTCAATCACAACCATCGAATATCGCAACAACTCGGTCAGACTGATGTAAGGCAAAGAGAAAACAGTAACAAAGGTTCAAGCTAACCTGACAATGAAATCCGTAACACTATTATACATCCGAATGGTTTTTGTCGGGGTATTATGTGTTTTCCCTTTTTTACGTTTAAACTACTGTCATTGATGATAATTGATTTTAATGTAATTAGTGAATTATTTAATTCATCTAAAAGATATAATAATCGTAAGGATGGCAATGCAATAAATATAAGTGTAATTGCAAGTAAAATAGTAACTGAATTGTAAAACTTAGTACAGATATAGTAGTAGTATGTAGCTCGAAAGCGGACCATATGGATGTTTATTTGGGAAAGCTACTTGGCATGGAGACAGAACCAAAGACGAACGTCTTGTTATGGACTCTACTTGAAAATTATATTTCGAATAGATTTTTGTAATAATAATTAGCAACGAGCGAATCATGTAAGAACTTCAAATAAAATGAAATCATTTATTCTGTATAGACCTACGGAGGCACTTACAAATTGTCATTTATTATTGTACATTACATTTATTAATTCTTAATTCGACAACCGGATCGGAACGCGACTACGACTGATGGTAATACACGAGTAGGTAGATCCGGTAGGTCTACCATGAGTTTACAACTTTGACACCAATCGATGTTTGATATCGAGTGCCGCAAAAAATGTATGAAACAAATAACAGTGCCACCTCGCGGTCAATTGTAGAACTAAAATTGACAGCGAGAACGCCAATCGCAAGCTCAATAGGTAGACGAGATCGAGTATCAACTATAGATGACATTTTGTGTTGCCAACTGATGGTAAGGCTACTGGAGTGATCAGTCTCAAGCTGTTTTATCCTCCAAGTAATCCGAAATTTTGTAATATCCTTTTGACAGTGCTTAGCTTTAATAGTAATTTTAAACTTATTAATAGGCACATCTCGGATAACATTGGGAAGTTTATTATAGAACCGTATACATTGTCCCATAAAAGAATTACTTATTCTGTGGAGACGCGTTACATGTACGGATAGCTTGTGCTTATTCCGCGTGTTGATGGAATGAGCATCACTTCTTTTTTCAAAACTGTTCATGTTTTTCTTGCCAATTCAAAATACCAAAAATACAATATAACATAATAATATAAAACGTTTACACACTCACACCAGCGCACTTGAACTATCTGTGTTGCGGGAGGCATGGACACTCACGATAATATATCACAAAACACAAGACCCGAGGACAAATATAATTATTCATCACAAAAATATTTTCCCCGATCTAAGACCGAACCTACGATTCATCAGTTTGAACGAACATACCAGAGACGTAAATTTACGTGCGTTTAATTCATAAATCTTTTGTTTTACTTATCACGGTATACAAAGGGTTAAATAATTTATTAATTAGTTCACAACTCCCCATTTCTTAAATCAGGCTTTTATTAAATTTTATACATTTCAGGCTTCCACAAAGACGTAGGTTATCTACAGGAACAGTCTGTTCACATACATCAGAGTCAAACCTCGAAAACCTGTCTTTTCGTTAAGAAACAAACTTTAATTCGGCAAAATCATTTTTAAACCTTCAGTGGTGGGCAAACCTCAATCTCTACGTATGATTTTCCTTGTCCAACATCAACCGACCGCCCGTCGAGTTTACACGAGTATAACAATACGAATGCAAGTTCACTGAACACAAACTTGTCTTTCCATGAACATATGACTTTACTCCTGCCTTCCCACATTAGCCCACTAGGGTTGGCACAAAGCGCAAACGACACGTAATCTTCGTAGTAGACAATGCTGTTCCAACTTTCGCCGGGCGTCCGATAAACAGGGTTACCAGTCTGTGAAGCACATTAGAGTTTTTGCATGATATTTTTACATGAATACGTGAACGTCTTCAAATTTGCTACCATGGGGGCAATCAAAAAAACCTAATGATAACAAAATGGGGGGATACATTTTAGCGTTGTAGTTTCGAATCTTTCCTATACATCCAAAATAAAGTTATACCACTGGATAGCTAAAGGATCAAAGAATTCATTACGATAAACGAGAACAGTGACGCATCGCCCGGGGTGGAGGGGGAAGCGCCGCCATTTTGAGGTTATTTTGCTGCGTATCGAGATTCGCTATTAGTGTAACTTTTGACTCGGAGAAACGTAGTCACGCACAACGAACGGCCGAGTCCATGACACAGCCACACCCCATTTTCAAACTTTATAGGAGTCATAAAAATAATGCTAACTAAACTATAACATTTAAGTTATTGTTTTCTTTCGTTAGACTTATTGTTGATGAGTTCACTTCTTGAGTTGAGTCTTCATAACACCATTTAAAATCCACTAAATTCCGCAAAACAAAAAATCTGTCAGAAAAACGTTCGTATTTTTGTAGTAGACAATGTCGTTATAGTTTTAGTTAAGCATCCATCAAACAGGGTCTCCATTTGTAAGGAAAACTAGAAACATGTTTCTATTTTATTTATTATACTCCCCCAGCAATAGGTTTCTCTGTGTAACGAGAGGCATGGTCACCCAATAACACAACAACAATTACACCCAAGGCCCGAAAACAAACATTTCGAAAAATTTATAGGAAAACGTATATAAATGCGTCGTAATTAATTAAAACTTGGCCATATCATCGTATGTTTTGGAAAAATCCTTATGATTCCAAATTAGTACAAAAATTAATCAATTTTCTGAGACTTTTTCTAAATTTGAGTCCCGATATGAACTTTTTTAAAATTTTGCTGTCATATCAATCTATATACAGTGCAACAAATATCAATTTATTCAAAATACTATACAATATTACGCTGGTAAAACGCCATAATCACGCTTGAGCGTTTGTTTGGAAAGTATGACGGTCCTTGTTATGTTTTTTGAAACAATCAAGCTCTTTCGAAACCAGACTAATAAAAACTGTGTCGTTAGTGTATTATAACATGTTTAACAAACTAAAACCCCTTTAAAGTTATATGATTATTAACGGGATATTTACCGTGGTAAGGTTGTGGAATGAGCTCCCGATATTTCGGCGCAGTTACATGCACCATGTTCACGGGAAGACTTCCCGTTCAGTCTTCCCGTGAACATGGTGCATGTAACTGCGCCGAAATATCGGGAGCTCATTCCACAACCTTACCACGGTAAATATCCCGTTAATAATCATATAACTTTAGAGAACAACCGTGATAGTTTAAAACAGTGTAAAACCCCTTTTCTATACTCGGTCAAAATAGGATGACACTACCAAAAGCGTAGTTACCCTACAGATAAGCGACCCTTATCTCTGTCAACAGTCACAAAATCCGCCCCGCTAATTTCATTTCTATTTCAATGGCACTACAATCTATTTCTATAGCGGCATAAAATAATTTTCTATGTCCTTTGTGGGGCGATAAAAATAATGTGATTTTCTGTTTTAGATTTCTATTTGACCGGGAGTTGGAACTTTGTAAGATAATTACTTTGGGACCGGAGTGCTTGCACCACATTCGGGCAAAACATTAGTATTGCCATCCAACGTGGCAGTGCTGCCAGCATTCTGATCACTTTTCTCCAAGGGTTTAATTATTTTAATAATAAATAAATAAATATTATAATATTATTGACCATATCATAATCTCCGCACAGTTAGACCAGTCAATCCCCGACGCTGCACTACTAGTAGGGTAGAAGGGCATTTTTATTATGATATTTTTATTTAGGGAATTTAGTCACTGTTGTTACCCGTTAGATTAATGTAAGTATGAATGTTCAGATTTGTATGTACCTGGCAAGTATGAAACTATGCTTACCCATGACAGTTGCAGTGCCACCTAGAGCTGAGAATTGCAGTTTTGCGTGGCACTGCACTGCGCTTATCACTTCGAGGTTTATTTTTGAGTTGTTTTCCCCCAGCAATTTCAATTGCTACGGTGCCCTTCATCACACATCTCTCGGGATTTACTCATAGACTTAACATTGTAGTACTGAATCTTAAATGTCACACTTGACACAAATTATTCGTAATTTAAATCTTTTAAATAAAATATCGACTGAAACTAGACTAACAAATAAATACACCTGAAACCGGTAATAGGAGCTAACATTTAAAATCGACAATGGCAACGATTATCGGGTAGGATCAGTCGAAATCAAAAAGTGTCTACAAAAGTGTTATAAAAACCCACTGTGTCCGATTGATGAATGATAGATTTTAAGAAAATAGAAGGATTGAATCCATTATAGCTCTGGATGTAAGACGCGGTCGCTGGCTCAAATCTTATTTCAGGCTAAGAAGATAGCAGTTTTGAAGCTATTGTTAAGACCGTGACCAGACCGTCAATCACAATCATTCTTCGATGGCTTCAAGTTATGACGAAGAAAGCAACAAAATAGATACTTACCTAACAGTGCACTGAGGTAAAACTATAAGCTTTAAGGCACTAATGTGGTGGTGGCCGGACGCGAACAATTGCAGCCACTTCACTTCAATTGTAAATACTAGCACTAGTCCAATAGTACGGTTCAAAAGCAGTGATCTAAGAGCAATTAATTTACTCATAACAATTTATAACTTCAATTACAAAAGTAAAACGTCAGTAATTTTTAAACTCCAGAGTTACAAGAGCGTTTTACAAACTACCTAAATAGAGGACCAAAGAGCCATATATAAACAACTCGAATAACCACAGACTAGCAATGCATCTGGGCTCAAAATATAAAGCCGGGAAGGTGCTCAAAAAGGCTGTTTTGTTTCGAATAGCCATTATAGCTCTGGTAGTGATAAGGCGGTCGCTAGCTCAAATCTTACTTCAAGCTAGAGCCTTCACCGAATGTAACATTGTGGCGTGGAGATTCAAGCATGATTGCAAACCACCTATACCGTCGCTTGGTTATTCAAATTCAAAACGTTATACAAGGCAAGTCATTCATAAGGCAATAGGGATTTCTTATATCTAGCTTCGTTTTGTTTTTTCATTTAATTTTTTTAGTATATTAATTATTTTATTATATTATTTATGTTTGTTGTGGGTAGCAACTGTTTTTATATTATCTGATACTTGTGGGTATATTTAATAAAGTCAGTTGTCAACCGGATTCCTTGTTTCATTGCACGTAACATGGTGGCAGCGGTGTAAAATAATATTTCTAAGCGTTTAAAAGTATATTGTTATCCATCTGAGTGTGTAAAAGTGTCGTGTACTTGGTGATTTGTTGTGTTTTATAATGGAACACGCCCGACCACCACCTGAATTGAATCTGGAAGGCAGCTCCGTCAGCCGGGCTGATGCGTGGAAGCGTTGGAGAACGCAATTCAATCTATTCTTAAAAGCATCTGGGGTGCATAAAGAAGAAGGTGGGGTACAAGCTAGTCTGCTAATCAACTTAATCGGACCAGAGGGTTTCGACGTTTATCAGACTTTTTCATTCGCGGTCGACAGTGAGAGAGATGACGTCACGGTGGTGTTGAAAAAATTTGACGATTATTTTGGGATTAAAACCAATGTAACGCTAGCGAGATACAATTTTTTTACTAGGAGCCAGGATACTGGAGAGTCTATCAACCAATACGTCACTGCGTTGAGACTGTTGACTAAAAATTGTGAGTTTAAAAACTTGGAGGAGGAACTCATTCGGGACCGTATCGTTTGTGGAACAAATAGTACGGTTGTGCGAGATCGTCTACTGAGAACGGAAGATTTAACCTTAGAAAAGGCAATAAAAATCTGTCAGCTAGACGAGTTATCACATGATAGTAGCCGCCAACTGGAGTCGCGCGGTGCGAGCTCAGGACCGTCACATGTAGACGCGGTGGACGTGCGCGGCGGCGGCGGCGGGAGCGGTGGTGCGGCCTGGGGCCGAAGCCGTGGGCGCGGCCAGCGCGGTGGCAGACGCGGCAGCAGGACGCTGCCCGTCACCTCGGGGACGCGGGCGTCGCTCGATATCTCCTGCCATAGGTGTGGAGGTCAATGCGGTGCCGCTTCTGAGTGTCCGGCTATCTCTGTACAGTGCTATGTGTGTGACAATTATGGTCATTTTGCTAGGATGTGTAAGGTAAAGAAGAGTGTAAAAAAGTTATACGACGTCGGTGTGTGTGAGAATCAATCGGACGAGGATGACTGTGAGTCGTTTTTTATATCCGTTTTGCATAACGTTTCCGAACTAAACGTGACTTCGGCGGACTGGACAGAAGTGCTACGCGGGGAGTTCGGGTGTGAAAAATTTAAATTAGACTCTGGTGCAGATATTAATGTGCTATCTTTTAAGCGTTTTGTACAGTTAGGTTACGATTGTACAATTATTAATACGAATCACAAAATGAAACTTCAATCGTTCAGCGGTAATTTTATTCCGATCAGAGGCATTTGTAATTTAAAGTGGTGGTACAAAAACGTTCAATACGATTTGAAATTCGCAATTGCTACCATTGATTGTCAAAGCGTGCTGGGACTTCGGGCATGTTTAACTTTAGGATTGATTAGCAGAGTTCACGATTTACATTTAACAGAAAATGAAGATTTGTTTAGCGGTCTAGGCTGCTTACCCGGAGAATATCATATAGTGGTCGACAAGAGCGTAGCGCCGGTAGTTTGCGCTCCGAGGAAAGTATCGTTAGGGTTACGCGACCAGTTACACGAAGAATTGAATAGGATGATTCAGTTAGGCGTTATTAAAAAGGTGAACCATCCTACCCAATGGGTAAATTCACTTGTGGTAGTTGCTAAGAAAGACGGTAAAATTCGTGTTTGCTTGGATCCAAGGCCTCTGAAAAAGAAAAATATTCAACGTGCACATTTTCAGTTGCCAACAATAAATGAATTGGCCACCAAGCTTCATGGCGCTACTGTGTTTTCAGTTCTTGATGCTAACTCTGGATTTTGGTCCGTGAAATTAGACAGCGAGAGTGCCGACTTATGCACCTTTAATACACCGTTTGGAAGATATCAGTACTTAAGATTACCATTCGGGTTGAACTGTGCAGCTGAAGTTTTTCACGCCAAAATCAAACAATTGCTAGAAGGTCTGGAGGGGGTAGATTCATTTATTGACGATATAATCTGCTGGGGGTCCACAAAGCAGGAGCATGACAGACGGTTAAAAGAGTTATTTAACAGAGCGCGAGAAATAAATTTAAAATTCAATAAAAACAAGTGTAAGATAGGTGTAAGTGAAGTAACATATTTGGGTCATATTTTCAATAAGGATGGGATGAAAGTAGATTATGAAAAGGTTAGGGCTATAAACAATATGCCCGAACCTACTGACAGAAAAAGTTTGGAGCGATTTCTAGGGGTTGTTAACTATCTGTCTAAATTTATACCTAATTACTCAGAGCGCACTTTTCTGCTGACGAGGTTATTGAAGAAAGATGTTACATGGTGTTGGGAAATTGGTTACAAGAATGCAATGCACGAGAAATTAAAAAGTTTAATCTGCAATGCGCCAGTTTTGTCGTTGTATGATGTAGGTGCGCCTGTAGTGATGTCAGTGGACGCGAGCAGCGTGGCCCTCGGCGCTGTGCTGATGCAGCGAGGACGGCCGGTAGAGTACGCCTCGCGAACATTGACAGACACACAAGTCAGATACGCTCAAATCGAAAAGGAATTGCTAGCAATTGTATTTGCATGCGACAAATTTCACCAATATATTTACGGTAAAAAACAAGTGGTTATAGAATCGGACCATAAACCACTTGAGAGTATTTTCAAAAAACCTTTAAACTCGGTCCCAGCGCGCTTACAACGTATGATGTTGAAATTACAAGGATATGATTTAGTGATTACATACAAGGCGGGAAAGTATATGTACATACCTGACACACTGTCGCGTGCGCCTCTTCCAGATTTATATGATGATAAAATCAGTAGGGCGATATTAAACCAACTTAAAATGGTCGTAGGTAATGTACCAATGTCACAAAACAAACTTACCCTGGTTAAAAAGGAAACTGTTAAAGACGATGTATTAAACCGATTAATGATATGTATTAATGAAGGTTGGCCTCAAAAATATGATGTCCACAATGACTTAAGATGTTTTATATCTATGAGGGATGAACTATACTGTGTAGACGGTGTGATTTTTAAAAATAAACAGATACTGATTCCCGCCTCTTTACAGAACGAAATGTTAAAAATTATTCATGACGGCCAGTTAGGTAGGGATCGTTGTAAAAGACGCGCACGCGAAGTGCTATTTTGGCCGGGTATGTCACAAGATATAGAAAAATATGTGAGAAAGTGTAAGGTGTGTCAGGAGAATTTAAACAAACCCAGTAGAGAGCCAATGATACCGGTTACCATTCCACGGCTGCCTTGGAACAAAATTGGAACAGATATATTTGAACATAGGAAGAAAAGCTATCTAATTTTAATTGATTATTATTCAGGTTTTATCGAGACTGGATATCTGAAGGATACATCCTCAAGTTCTATTATTAATATTATGAAGGAAAATTTTGCTCGGTATGGAATTCCTGATACAGTTATCAGTGACAATGGTCCACAATTTTCATGTAGTAATTTTCAAAAATTCTCTCACGATTGGGGATTTGATCATATAACTTCGTCTCCATACTATGCCCAATCAAATGGAAAAAGCGAAAGGGCAGTGCAAACAATAAAAAAACTGTTAAAAAAATCAATTGACAGTCAAACCGATTTTTATCTTAACTTGTTAAGCTACAGAAATACACCACGGGAAGGTTTGAATTCTCCAGCACAGCTCTTGATGGGACGTCGATTAAAATGTAGATTACCTGTTCATCCAGATTTATTAGAACAGAATAATTGTAATAATAACATGCAACATAAAATATTAATAGATAAACAAATTAAAAATAAGATGTATTACGATCAACGTTGTAAACCATTGCCAGAGTTAAATGTGGGCGATGACGTCATTATGTTGGAAAATAATAATGAACGAATTCGTGGTACGGTCATAGGCAAAGCCTCGACTCCACGTTCTTACATTTTAAAGAACAAGAAAGGTATTTATCGTCGTAATCGCCGACATTTAATGAATACTATATCTGACAGTAATCAGGTCAAAGAGAAACAAAGTAATGATATAAGTGTTGTTGTTGTATCTGATGAAGATGAGACGATGACGTTTTTGTCGGGTGAGGAGGATGGGTCTCTCTATGAACCGAGTAGAGAGGAGCTTGATCTCTCACAATATAGCCCTCCTCTTACTCGCAGAAAAGCAAAACAATAACAATTCTACTTTCTTCTATTATACTAGTTAATACAACTTATATTTTAATAAATTAATTTCTTATTACCTAGTTTTTACTTTAAAAGGGGAGATGTTGTGGGTAGCAACTGTTTTTATATTATCTGATACTTGTGGGTATATTTAATAAAGTCAGTTGTCAACCGGATTCCTTGTTTCATTGCACGTAACAATGTTACGTAAAAACACTTTCATTAACAACTCAGTCACAATGTCAGTCATTCTTCATTCATTCACTCATCCCCTCTCGTCCCCCATGCAACATAATTTGTATACATCCAAACATAACTGAATCCCTTAACATTCATTCGATTCCAACTTTGTTCATACCATTTTGAGATGTTATTATGTCATATTATAAGTACATATTAAATTACAAATAGCTTATAGCTATGGCGTTCAAGATTAACCTGTTGTTATGTCTTCGAATAGCTCACCCATAGAAGAAGAAATGGAGTAACTGCACCATTTTTTTCTAATGTGTTAAATATTCGTCGCTGAAAAAATAGCGCATCTGCTCAATTTGTATTTACAATAGCAGGTACATATTCAAATTATACATAAATTGCTTATGTACCTGTTATATAAATATATAACTTCATAACTATTATTTTTAAAACTTAATCATTACAGAATCGCATGGCTGTACATAGATAGAAAAAGCCTATCAGCCGTGCGATTCTCTAATGATTCGTCGTTGCGTTCGTTGATGAGCTCACCGATGTCAAATACTTTATGAGATATCGCCCTTGTACACAAGGTTGTTTTTCCAACGTTTCTTGTGATCTCGTCATTTGTTTTACGATGTTGTCAAAGATGCAACGATGTTTGCTCTTAGAGAATCGCACGGCTGGTCATAGAACGTTTTTACCACGGTGTTCACTAAAAGCCGCATCCAAAATTTCATGGTTTCCTAACTTGTATACATAATTGTACTTATTGAAGTTATGTGATAATATCTATAATTTATTTGTAGTTAGTTGATTCCTAGAATCCCTTCTTAGTGAACACTACAACATATAAAGCCATCAACTGCTAACATTTAAAGTTTTTGGCTCCAGCTGTTTAGACGCTACCATCATCATCTCAGCCGCAAAACGTCCACTGCTGAACCTCCACCATAATTTTCCAAAAGGATCGGTTGGATGCGGCCTGCATCCAACGTCGCCCTGCGACCTTTATCCGGTCATCTGTCCACCGTGTCAGGGGACGACCTACGCTGCGCTTGTCGGTCCGTGGTCTCCATTCTAGAACTCTCCAGCCCCATCGGCCATCGGTTCTGCGTGCTATTTGCCCTGCCCACTTCCACTTTAATTGGCTAATCTTCTGCGTTATGTCGGTTACTTCCGTTCTTCTACGGATCTCCTCATTTCTGATTCGATCACGTAGAGAAACCTCGAGTATAGCCCTCTCCATAGCTCGTTGTGTGACTTTGACCTTACTTATGAGGCCCATAGTAAGAGACCACGTTTCAGAATAGAGTAGAATAGAATAAAGTATATTACCGGTTCCAACTCAGCATAATGTAGTTGTAATCAACCAGTGCCATATGTCATCAATGGTAAAACACATTGGTCGAAGACTCTTGTCTAATAGATATATACAGATTCACATTTACACTTCGTAAACATATTAAGATAAATAAAACTAAGTTATAAATACATAAGTGTAATTCCACATAGCAAGGTACCTTTAACTTGAAATTGTTCCTTAACTAAAACTTATCTATATATTTTCTGGTTGAGTGTGTGTTTGTGTATGTCTTGTAGTTAGAATAACTATCTTTGTTTCAGATAATAATGCTATTTCTTCTGCTTGTATATATACATAAGTTACCATTCAGATCTCTTTTACCGAACAATCCTCCTTTGTTTGGCGGTCTATCGTACTGCGTGACATTGGCGAAATTGTAGTGGCTCCCCCACAATAGCCATATAAGGAAAAGTTATAGTTGATTTAAATCATTTGACTAAAGATTATGGCAGATAGACTTGTGACCTTTGCTGGGAAAAAGTTCTAAGAAACAACGTAAGGACAGTTTTAAGTTAAGTACAAAGTCAATGTATTACCTAGAATGGGCCATTTATCTCGGGCCAAGTCTCGGTCGGCTTCAGTAAGTACCGGTCTAAAAAGACCGCGTTCGGTTTTAATTTTAATTAAAACCTCAAATTTCATTTCGTTCCGCTACAGTCGAAACGGCGATTCCTTCGGAAAATTGATTACTAGCGATCTTTGGAGGCGATTAAATTTGATATCGGGTTAAATAGGCTTTCATTCGTAACATAACCGAGCTGGTAGAATGCTCGAGTTTCATTCAATTTGGAGTATAAAGTGAATTAAATTGCCTCTTTCTTTAGTCAAATAGTCGCTTATAGTTAATTGTCATTATTAAACTTGGAATCTGGAATATATGGATGCGTGTTTGGTTTGGTAGATGTATTACTTATGCCGACGCTGTCTCTGATCAGACCAGCTGGGAATTTCTAATTCAATAGCCCTGAACAAGAACAAAACGGCATTTGAAGCTGAGGCCATGGTCCTGCTACATGAATATGAATTCACAAAGTGAACAGGAAGACAAACTACTGGCATATATCACGGATAGTGCAGCAGCCATTTACGTACTGAAAAGACCGGTAACACGGTCAAGAGTCAATCATGGGTAAAGGGACATGGCCTTTGTTCTGGTAATAGATGGGCAGATATACTAGCCAAAGAAGTAGCCAAAAAGCAGGGTAGCACTGAGGAAAAGGAACTCTGTAGACCTTCAGCAAAGAAAGTGCAGAGTCACCGAAAGAAAACGCCAGAACGCCAAAACGCCTGTTGGGATGACAGAAATGACTGTAAACATGCGAAATCCATGTTTTCGATTCTACAAAAAATACTACGAACAAATTACTATGATTACAATGGCAGAACCTTCGCCTAATGGTGGGCATTATCACTGATCACTGTTATCTAAATTACCAATCACACAAGATTGGAGTAACGGACAGCCCACTATGTAGAGGCTGTCTGCAGGAGGACGAGACTGTGGAGCATGTGTTGCTGCACTCTAGTGCTACGGAAGAAATTAGAGGAAAACAGGATTATTGGAGGTCCACTCCAGACCAGATGAGGCATCATTAGCATCATCAGTCATTCATCAACAGTTGTTCATGAAACATCTCAAACAACACTGGAGCAGTTGTGCCAGCGACCCAAGGCCATACTTCGCTATGTAAAGGACTTAGGCTGGCAACAGTCGCTAGGCTATGTCGAATGCCTTCGGGCGGCTTGAAAACTTCGACATGTCCACTAGCCTATCCACCAAGCCGCACTGGGCCCGCGTAGTGGATTACGGTCTAATTCGATCCTCTCTCTGAGAAGAAGGCTCTAGTCTCAGCAGTGGAAACATAGTGGCTTGATTATTATATGTACTTACAAGAACCATGGCAGAAATAAAATATAACACTGAAATGTTCTCTATTAAACATGTTACCACCATATACAAACATGTAATCTGAGGATACAGTAAGGATTTTTTTTTGTTTGGAGTGACGTTCGGCTTCGTCACCCTAGGTGTTACTGACCCTGTCTACAAAATGCTGGGTGCCAGGTTCGACTCCGGACCAGGGCAAATATTTGTAAAATATATACTCGTACAAATGCTTTTACTCGGGTCTTGTATCGTGATGTGTTACCGTATGCGCGAGGGTATGAGTGTGTGGACGTTTGTTGTAATGTTTGATTTGTATAGCTCAGGCGTAGTGGCATTAGACCAGAGTCTGGGTGACGCAAGACGCTAAAGACCCCAACAAATCAATAACCAAAGTTAGAACATCCCGACATTGAAAACGTCGTTACATTTTAACGACATGTCACCGCCAGCGGTCACGATATCGAAATAATTTGGAAATATCGGAATCAATCGGATTCGGTGCCAGTTTGATTGACGTGTACGTCGGACGGAATGTTCTGGGAAACCTTCCCAATTTCCCAATGACTGGAGCTTTTCGTACTTTGGAGGATTGGAAATGAAAGCGTGGTTTTATAGATAGCTTTAATATCGTATAGCAAATGCTAAATGGTAACGTTTGTACGGTACAGTTTATACGTTAGCCAGACTGACACGTTTGTACGTGTCAATATACTGGTCTGGCTAACGTATCAAAAAATGAAACTTCACAACGGTGATAGAGTTATTTTTAAGAGAGCTTTAAAGCGTACGTAAGGTAATGCTGCCGACGGGAAGAGTCTGGGAGTATCGAGAACTGACCTGCCGTGCGATTCTGTAATGATTCGTCGATGTGCTCTTCGACGAGCTCACCGATGTCAAGTGCATTATGTGATATCGCCCTTGTACACAAGGTTGTTTTTCCAACGTTTCTCGTTATCTCGTAATTCGTTTTTTACGGATGTTGTCAAAGATGCAACGATGTTTGCTTTTACAGCCGTGCGATTCTCTAATGATTTGTCAACGAGCTCGTTGACGAGCTCAGCGATGTCAAGTACTTCGCCCTTGTAAATAAGGTTGCTTTCCCAACGTATCTTGTCATATCTTCATTTGTTTCGGGGATGTTGTCAAAGATGCAACGATGTTTGCTCTTAGAGAATCGTACGGCTGAATCGCACGGTAGTACAACTGACATATAACGCAAACATCATCGGTTGAATAAAGTGAGGTGAGTACCTTTACGTACCTTGGTACCTACCTGGAAAATGACTGGCTAATATATAGCAGGGGTAGGCATAAGAATACTTTATTTTTTAATGAAGCTACTCTCCACAGACTACGGCTACTTTTATCTGAGGGAAGATAGAAGGCATAAGAATACTAACATTACTCAAAACATACGCATTCTGTTTTGTTTATCAGAAAATAAGTGACGTCTGGTGACCCAGTGGGCCTAGCACGAACCTATACTCGGTCAAAATAGGATGACACTACCAAAAGCGTAGTTACCCTACAGATAAGCGACCCTTATCTCTGTCAACAGTCACAAAGTCCGCCCCGCTAATTTCATTTCTATTTCAATGGCACTACAATCTATTTCTATAGCGGCATAAAATAATTTTCTATGTCCTTTGTGGGGCGATAAAAATAATGTGATTTTCTGTTTTAGATTTCTATTTGACCGGGAGTTGGAAGTTTGTAAGATAATTACTTTGGGACCGGAGTGCTTGCACCAACTTCGGGCAAAACATTAGTATTGCCATCCAACGTGGCAGTGCTGCCAGCATTCTGATCACTTTTCTCCAAGGGTTTAATTATTATTATTGACCATATCATAATCTCCGCGCAGTTAGACCAGTCATTCCCCGATGCACTATCAAGCTGCACTACTAGTAGTGTAGAAGGGCATTTTTATTATGATATTTTTATTTAGGGAATTTAGTCACTGTCGTTACCCGTTAGATTAATGTAAGTATGAATGTTCAGATTTGTATGTACCTGGCAAGTATGAAACTATGCTTACCCATGACAGTTGCAGTGCCACCTAGAGCTGAGAATTGCAGTTTTGCGTGGCACTGCACTGCGCTTATCACTTCGAGGTTTATTTTTGAGTTGTTTTCCCCCAGCAATTTCAATTGCTACGGTGCCCTTCATCACACATCTCTCGGGATTTACTCATAGACTAAACATTGTAGTACTGAATCTTAAATGTCACACTTGACACAAATTATTCGTAATTTAAATCTTTTAAATAAAATATCGACTGAAACTAGACTAACAAATAAATACACCTGAAACCGGTAATAGGAGCTAACATTTAAAATCGACAATGGCAACGATTATCGGGTAGGATCAGTCGAAATCAAAAAGTGTCTACAAAAGTGTTATAAAAACCCACTGTGTCCGATTGATGAATGATAGATTTTAAGAAAATAGAAGGATTGAATCCATTATAGCTCTGGATATAAGACGCGGTCGCTGGCTCAAATCGTATTTCAGGCTAAGAAGATAGCAGTTTTGAAGCTATTGTTAAGACCGTGACCAGACCGTCAATCACAATCATTCTTCGATGGCTTCAAGTTATGACGAAGAAAGCAACAAAATAGATACTTACCTAACAGTGCACTGAGGTAAAACTATAAGCTTTAAGGCACTAATGTGGTGGTGGCCGGGCGCGAACAATTGCGGCCACTTCACTTCAATTGTAAATACTAGCACTAGTCCGTACTATTGGACTTCAAAATTTGTTCAAAAGCAGTGTTCTAAGAGCAATTAATTTACTCATAACAATTTATAACTTCAATTACAAAAGTAAAACGTCAGTAATTTTTAAACTCCAGAGTTACAAGAGCGTTTTACAAACTACCTAAATAGAGGACCAAAGAGCCATATATAAACAACTCGAATAACCACAGACTAGCAATGCATCTGGGCTCAAAATATAAAGCCGGGAAGGTGCTCAAAAAGGCTGTTTTGTTTCGAATAGCCATTATAGCTCTGGTAGTGATAGCTAGTGGTCGCTAGCTCAAATCTTACTTCAAGCTAGAGCCTTCACTGAATGTAACATTGTGGCGTGGAGATTCAAGCATGATGGCCAACCACCTATACCGTCGCTTGGTTATTCAAATTCAAATCATTTATTGGCCATATTATAACAGTAAACGTTATACAAGACAAGTCATTCATAAGGCAATAGTGATTTCTTATATCTAGCTTCGTTTTGTTTTTTCATTTAATTTTTGTAGTATATTAATTATTTTATTATATTATTTATGTTACGTAAAAACATTTTCATTAACAACTCAGTCATTCTTCATTCATTCACTCATCCCCTCTCGTCCCCCATGCAACATAATTTGTATACATCCAAACATAACTGAATCCCTTAACATTCATTCGATTCCAACTTTGTTCATACCATTTTGAGATGTTATTATGTCATATTATAGGTACATATTAAATTACAAATAGCTTATAGCTATGGCGTTCAAGATTAACCTGTTGTTATGTCTTCGAATAACTCTCCCATAGAAGAAAAAATGGAGTAACTGCACCATTTTTTTCAAAATTGTTAAATATTCGTCGCTGAAAAAATAGCGCATCTGCTCAATTTGTATTTACAATAGCAGGTACATATTCAAATTATACATAAATATGTATAAATTGAATATGTACCTGTTATATAAATATATAACTTCACAACTATTATTTTTAAAACTTAATCATTACAGAATCGCACGGCTGTACATAGATATAAAAAGCCTATCAGCCGTGCGATTCTCTAATGATTAGTCGTTGCGTTCGTTGATGAGCTCACCGATGTCAAATACTTTATGAGATATCGCCCTTGTACACAAGGTTGTTTTTCCAACGTTTCTTTTCATCTCGTCATTTGTTTTACAATGTTGTCAATGATGCAACGATGTTTGCTCTCAGAGAATCGCACGGCTGGTCATACAACGTTTTTACCACGGTGTACATTAAAACCCGTATCCACAATTTCATAGTTTCCTAACTTGTATACATAATTGCACTTACTGAAGTTATGTGATAAAGATGCAACGATGTTTGCTCTTAGAGAGTCGCACGGCTGGTCATAGAACGTTTTTACCACGGTGTTCACTAAACACCGCATCCAAAACTTCATGGTTTCCTAACTTGTATACATAATTGCACTTACTGAAGTTATGTGATAAAGATGCAACGATGTTTGCTCTTAGAGAGTCGCACGGCTGGTCATAGAACGTTTTTACCACGGTGTTCACTAAACACCGCATCCAAAACTTCATGGTTTCCTAACTTGTATACATCATTGTGCTTATTGTAGTTATGTGATAAAGATGCAACGATGTTTGCTCTTAGAGAGTCGCACGGCTGGTCATAGAACGTTTTTACCACGGTGTTCACTAAACACCGCATCCAAAACTTCATGGTTTCCTAACTTGTATACATAATTGCACTTACTGAAGTTATGTGATAAAGATGCAACGATGTTTGCTCTTAGAGAGTCGCACGGCTGGTCATAGAACGTTTTTACCACGGTGTTCACTAAACACCGCATCCAAAACTTCATGGTTTCCTAACTTGTATACATCATTGTGCTTATTGAAGTTATGTGATAAAGATGCAACGATGTTTGCTCTTAGAGAGTCGCACGGCTGGTCATAGAACGTTTTTACCACGGTGTTCACTAAACACCGCATCCAAAACTTCATGGTTTCCTAACTTGTATACATCATTGTGCTTATTGAAGTTATGTGATAAAGATGCAACGATGTTTGCTCTTAGAGAGTCGCACGGCTGGTCATAGAACGTTTTACCACGGTGTTCACTAAACACCGCATCCAAAACTTCATGGTTTCCTAACTTGTATACATCATTGTGCTTATTGAAGTTATGTGATAAAGATGCAACGATGTTTGCTCTTAGAGAGTCGCACGGCTGGTCATAGAACGATTTACCACGGTGTTCACTAAAAGCCGCATCCAAAATTTCATGGTTTCCTAACTTGTATACATAATTGTACTTATTGAAGTTATGTGATAATATCTATAATTTATTTGTAGTTAGTTGATTCCTAGAATCCCTTCTTAGTGATTACTGCAACATATAAAGCCATCAACTGCCAACATTTAAAGTTTTTGGCTCCAGCTGTTTAGACGCTACCATCATCATCTCAGCCGCAGAACGTCCACTGCTGAACCTCCACCATAATTTTCCAAAAGGATCGGTTGGATGCGGCCTTTATCCAACGTCGTCCTGCGACCTTTATCCGGTCATCTGTCCACCGTGTCAGGGGACGACCTACGCTGCGCTTGTCGGTCCGTGGTCTCCATTCCAGAACTCTCCAGCCCCATCGGCCATCTGTTCTGCGTGCTATGTGCCCTGCCTACTTCCACTTTAACTGGCTAATCTTCTGGGCTATGCCGGTGACTTTCGTTCTGCTACGGATCTCCTCATTTCTGATTCGATCACGTAGAGAAACCTCGAGTATAGCCCTCACCATAGCTCGTTGTGTGACTTTGACCTTACTTATGAGGCCCATAGTAAGAGACCACGTTTCAGTGCCATATGTCATCACTGGTAACACACATTGGTCGAAGACTCTTGTCTAATAGATATATACAGATTCACATCTACACTTCGTAAACATATTAAGATAAATAAAACTAAGTTATAAATACATAAGTGTAATTCCACATAGCAAGGTACCTTTAACTTGAAATTGTTCCTTAACTAAAACTTATCTATATATTTTCTGGTTGAGTGTGTGTTTGTGTATGTCTTGTAGTTAGAATAACTATCTTTGTTTCAGATAATAATGCTATTTCTTCTGCTTGGTTATATACATAAGTTATCATTCAGATCTCTTTTACCGAACAATCCTCCTTTGTTTGGTGGTCTATCGTACTGCGTGACATTGGCGAAATTGTAGTGGCTCCCCCACAATAGCCATATAAGGAAAAGTTGAAGTTGATTTAAATCATTTGACTAAAGATTATGGCAGATAGACTTGTGACCTTTGCTGGGAAAAAGTTCTAAGAAACAACGTAAGGACAGTTTTAAGTTAAGTACAAAGTCAATGTATTACCTAGAATGGGCCATTTATCTCGGGCCAAGTCTCGGTCGGCTTCAGTAAGTACCGGTCTAAAAAGACCGCGTTCGGTTTTAATTTTAATTAAAACCTCAAATTTCATTTCGTTCCGCTACAGTCGAAACGGCGATTCCTTCGGAAAATTGATTACTAGCGATCTTTGGAGGCGATTAAATTTGATATCGGGTTAAATAGGCTTTCATTCGTAACATAACCGAGCTGGTAGAATGCTCGAGTTTCATTCAATTTGGAGTATAAAGTGAATTAAATTGCCTCTTTCTTTAGTCAAATAGTCGCTTATAGTTAATTGTCATTATTAAACATGGAATCTGGAATATATGGATGCGTATTTGGTTTGGTTGATCTACTCGTATTACTTATGCCGACGCTGTCTCTGAAAAGACCAGAACTGGTAATTTCTGATTCAATAGTCCTGAACAAGAACAAAACGGCATTTCAAGCTGAGGCCATGGCCCTGCTACTTGCTGCTAGGGTGATATAATGCTTGAATTCACAAAGTGAACAGGAAGACAAGCTACTGGCATATATCACGGATAGTGCAGCAGTCATTTACGTACTGAGAAGACCGGTAACACGGTCAAGAGTCCTAATGGAATGTCATCCTGCACTCCAAGGACTGTCACAGAAGTACAAAATAATTTTATCATGGGTAAAGGGACATGGCCTTTGTTCTGGTAAGCTGGCAGATATGCTAGCCAAAGAAGGAGCCAAAAAGCAGGGTAGCACTGAGGAAAAGGAACTCTGTAGACCTTCAGCAATGGAAGTGCGGAATCTACTGAGTCACCGAAAAAAAACGCCAGAACGCCAAAACGCCTGTTGGGATGACAGGAAGGACTGTAAACATACGAAATCCATGTTTTCGATTCTACAAAATACTACGAACAAATTACTATGATTACAATGGCAGAACCTTCGCCTAATGGTGGGCATTATCACTGGTCACTGTTATCTAAATTACCAATCACACAAGATTGGAGTAACGGACAGCCCATTATGTAGAGGCTGTCTGCAGGAGGACGAGACTGTGGAGCATGTGTTGCTGCACTGTAGTGCTACGGAAGAAATTAGAGGAAAACAGGATTATTGGAGGTCCACTCCAGACCGGATGAGGCATCATTAGCATCATCAGTCATTCATCAACAGTTGTTCATGAAACATCTCAAACAACACTGGAGCAGTTGTGCCAGCGATCCAAGGCCATACTTCGCTATGTAAAGGACTTAGGTTGGCAACAGTCGCTAGGCTATGTCGAATGCCTTCGGGCGGCTTGAAAACTTCGACATGGATTGTAATAATAATAAACCATTTATTTTGCATTAATATATAAGGTTTCCACATAAACTGATATCCTGCCTCTTGGAAAAGCGTGAGCTGTGGACCAGGAGGCAGTTCTCCCTTAAGCATTAGACAATGGAAAATATAATATAGGTACTTAATTTAAATAGTTTACATAAAACGGTTTTTACATTAATTTCTTATCCTATGATGTAAACGTATGTATGCGCGCATGTTTGAGAGGATGCCAGTGTGTGAGGGAATGGTGGTTTGGACTATTGTTATTAAATCTACACTTTACATAATTACTTACTTACTTAACAACTTGAAATAGAGTTTCCGTGTCTGTATAGTCGTAATTGTTCATCCAGTCTAATATTACCTGTTTCAGTTGAAAATTGCTCAATTTCTTTATTTTTAATTGTCGATCAATTTTATTATACTTATTGTCCACTAGCCTAGCCACCAAGCCGCGCTGGGCCCGCGTAGTGGATTCTCTGAGAAGAAGGCTAACAAGTAGGCAAAGGAAACATAGTGGCTTGTTTATTATATGTACTTACAAGAACCATGGCAGAAATAAAATATAACACTGAAATGTTCTCTATTAAACATGTTACCACCATATACAAACATGTAATCTGAGGATACAGTAAGGATTTTTTTTTGTTTGGAGTGACGTTAGGCTTCGTCACCCTAGGTGTTACTGACCCTGTCTACAAAATGCTGGGTGCCAGGTTCGACTCCGGACCAGGGCAAATATTTGTAAAATATATATATAAATGCTTTTACTCGGGTCTTGTATCGTGATGTGTTACCGTATGCGCGAGGGTATGAGTGTGTGGACGTTCGTTGTAACGTTCGATTTGTATAGCTCAGGCGTAGTGGCATTAGACCAGAGTCTGGGTGACGCAAGTACGCTAAAGACCCCAACAAATCAATAACCAAAGTTAGAACATCCCGACATTGAAAACGTCGTTACATTTTAACGACATGTCACCGCCAGCGGTCACGATATCGAAATAATTTGGAAATATCGGAATCAATCGGATTCGGTGCCAGTTTGATTGACGTGTACGTCGGACGGAATGTTTTGGGAAACCTTCCCAATTTCCCAATGACTGGAGCTTTTCGTACTTTGGAGGATTGGAAATGAAAGCGTGGTTTTACAGATAGCTTTAATATCGTATAGCAAATGCTAAATGGTAACGTTTGTACGGTACAGTTTATACGTTAGCCAGACTGAAACGTTTGTACGTGTCAATATACTGGTCTGGCTAACGTATCAAAAAATGAAACTTCACAACGGTGATAGAGTTATTTTTAAGAGAGCTTTAAAGCGTACGTAAGGTAATACTGCCGACGGGAAGAGCCTGGGAGTATCGAGAACTGACCTGCCGTGCGATTCTCTAATAATTCGTCGATGCGCTCGTCGACGAGCCCGCCGAAGACAAGTACATTATGAGATATCGCCCTTGTAGACAAGGTTGTTTTTCCAACGTTTCTTGTTATCTCGTCATTTGGTTTTTTTTTACGGATTTTGTCAAAGATGCAACGATGTTTGCTTTTACAGCCGTGCGATTCTCTAATGATTTGTCGACGAGCTCGTTGACAAGCTCAGCGATGTCAAGTACTTCGCCCTTGTAAATAAGGTCGCTTTCCCAACGTAGCTTGTCATATCTTAATTTGTTTCGAGGATGTTGTCAAAGATGAAACGATGTTTGCTCTTAGAGAATCGCACGGCTGAATCGCACGGCAGTACAACTGACATATAACGCAAACATCATCGGTTGAATAAAGTGAGGTGAGTCCCTTTACTTACCTTGGTACCTACGTGGAAAATGACTGTCTGGCTAATATATAGCAGGGGTAGGCATAAGAATACTTTATTTTTTAATGAAGCTACTCTCCACAGACTACGGCTACTTTTTATCTGAGGGAAGATAGAAGGCATAATAATACTAACATTACTCAAAACATACGCATTCTGTTTTGTTTATCAGAAAATAAGTGACGTCTGGTGACCCAGTGGGCCTGCGTAACTGCGTAAGTTTAATGTAACGTATCGTTTTCGTAAACAGTACAAACTGTAATTTATCTAGGGCAACTGTGACCATAATAACTCATAGTTTGTACGCCGAAGCGTGACATGTTGACGATTACGATACGAATACGTCTTCGCAAATTGTTTGTGTTACGGCCGCTGGTATCTTTAACTACTTTATGGTATACGCATGCTACAGACATAATAAAACACATAACTGAGCTCACAGAGGGCAGATTCAAGTTGACTGTAAAATACGTTTTAATAAAAAAGCTTATTATAAAGTCCGACATAATTAATGATTGGAATACTCCACTTCTGGCAAGCTGTCACTCTGCCACCTATAAAATGTAATATTTGTAGTACCTAAGTAGAAACATTGTAAACATCGAGTTTCTTGCTACTTCTTCTCGGTAGGCTCTATATATTTTGGAACGCGGCGGTAGAGTCTTTAAAGTACATTATAATGAAAAATTTACGTTAATAAGTGCGTCTTTGATGCCTAAATTGAATAAATGATTATGACTTTGAATTTGACATTGACGCTTCATTGATTACTCATCTATATTTCCGTTACATATTTGAAAGAACTGAGAACTATTCTATTTTTGATAATATATGAAACGCAGCAGTTGATTTGTGCGCTGTGGTTACGCGGCTTTATGGTAAACAAACAATAACTCATCACAGACTTTGTTAAACGTGACCTGTTAATCCATTTTCATGGAAGAAACAGTTTCAACATACGTCCAGAAACTGTAAATTTATGCCGCGTCTATTATAAATATTTCGTGAATATAACTTACATAGTGATGACTTTATTTGAAGATATTATTTACTGCCGGCGTACTATTATAAAAAAAGTACTGCTCCAACATAAATAATACAATCAATATCTATTTTATAAAAATGTACCCCAATTTGTCCTGATCACGCTATACCTAACTTGAGAACGTATGGAACAATCTCGCCAATTCTTTTTTTATTTTAATTATAGTCAGGATAAGGTTCTTATGAAAGAAAAATTAAAAACAAAAGAGAGGCAATGACGAGCCCGAAGGTTGAGCTTACTACGCGAACGAGGATGCGGGCAGTTGCTACTATATATAAAAATAAATAAATAAATAAATAATAAATATTCCACAACTATCACACAACGCCATCTAGTCCCAAGCTAAGCAGAGCTTGTGTTATGGGTGCTAGACAACTGATAAACATACTTATATATTTCTAAATACATACATATTATAGATAAATTACACCCAGACACAGAACAAATGATCGTGCTCATTACACAAACATTTGTCCTGGGTGGGAATCGAACCCACGACCTCCGGCATAGCTGTCAGGGTCACTAACCACTAGACCAAGAGGCCTGTCATTAAAAATGAACACCTATTTCTACTGGTTTCTCATAAAACTTAAGAACGGATGGAACAAGCTCGCTAATTCTTTTTTATTGTGTTAATTGTTGTCAGTAGAAGGTTCATATCAAAGAAAAACAAAAAATAGATGGTGATGATGGTGAGGCCGAGGGCCGTGCTTACTACGTTAACGAAGTCGCGGGCAGACGCTAGTAC
Organism: Selenia dentaria; assembly: GCA_917880725.1. Lineage (NCBI taxonomy): Eukaryota > Metazoa > Arthropoda > Insecta > Lepidoptera > Geometridae > Selenia > Selenia dentaria. The sequence goes on along the minus strand of OU862885.1, from coordinate 4,542,135 downwards.
AATTTAAAAATTAGCAGTAAGTTAAATAACCAAAAAATAATTAACTAAACAATTGAAACGATTTGCCATGTTAACAGCTCGTAACAACAAGTACAATTTGAAAAATTTAATACCAACTTCCATTCTACTACCTTGGTAAAAATCAGTTATTGGAGTGTAACTCAAAAAACTACTGGACTGAATCTCATGCAATTTAAATGGTACTACACGGGAAGCACCAGCTTTCAAACAAAAAAATAATTTTGAGAATCGGTCACCCAATGGAAAGTTATGAGGTAACAAACATAAAAAAACAGTCGAATTGAGTACCTCCTTCTTTTTGGAAGTCGGTGGAAAAGGTTTTATTTCTTCATTTTATTTAATGAATTTACTTTAGTTTTATAATAGTTGCTCCTGTATTTTCAAGGTTAACTCATTTTTATAACAGACCTTTTTTTAGGTCCAGTGTCCTGTTTATATTTATGACAGCTTTTATTAATTATTTTATTATATTATATAAGTTAACCATTCTTCGTGAACGTGATCGTCCGGGAAATTACGCCACCATAACTATTTCTACTCTGAAGCAGTAATGTTTGCCTTACTGTGTTCCGGTTGGATGTCCGGGTATGGTAATATTACAGGCACATGAGTTTTAACAACATAATATCTCAAGGTGATGAGCGAAGTGCAGTTCGCCACTTGTGACGAAATGCATCTATTATGGGCAGAGTTTAGCCGCTGAGAGCCGCTTAACTCAAGATGGGCGTTGTGTTTGTTCCTTAGACCAATGCCATAAACAGGCTCATGATGCGGCTGATATACATTTTTGCCGGATAAAACGCCGGATACGTCGCCCATTTCTACAGTACACTTGTTATTTATGATCAGATACCCGTCAGCACGTTGAATCGGTCAATTGAACAATTTATGCGCCGCCAATCTGACGCAATTTGCGGTAAACGTGACCTAGGACTCGTATTATCATAATATTAAACTCTATACTATCCCGTGATTAGCATATACGTGTGCTCTGGCATAAGTAACACATGAATATAATAACATAATATATGCCATGTCTGTAAGAAGGTATACTTTTCAGCGAATCAAATCAAAATAATCGTAACGTTGCCAGCTTTTTGGGAACTCTATCTGTCAAAAAGAGTCTTCATGTGTAATAATCAACTTTATTTATTTTTATAAAAATCGCAAAAAGTAAAGACATTTTCTACTAGAGCAAGAGTGCTATGTTTTTTTCTATAACTCTATGGCACAGAACAATATATACCCATAGAGTGCAATCATCCCAGTTTTTTTTGTAAATTTCACATACTTAACCTAAATCGAGTTTATTACTAGATGGCAGCACAGGGTTTTTTATTGGATATAAACGAATTAATAATAACAAAATATCCTTCACTTTAAAATATGTAGATGGCAGTAGCAGGGCCCATAAAGCTTTCATGCCGATTGGCGACACTACCCGTAGACAGGGACTTGAATGTGGTTTTTTATCTATAATATAGCTATAATTTAGAAATACTTTAGTAAATTAGTTTAATTATTTTTATTATTAGGTAGATTTAGTTCATATCAGTTTGTACATGGATATACTGTTTTTATCACTAGTCTATGTTTAAAAAAACATTATTTTTTAAATAATTAAAATAAATAATTCAATTTTGGCATCAAAAACGCACCAACGTCATTTACACTAATATTATAAAGGTGAAAGTTTGTGTGTGTGTTTGTATGTTTGTTACTTATTCACGCTCAAAGAGCTGGAAAGAGATTGATGAAGTTTAGTATGAAGGTGGATGAGGCGCTTGATTAAAGCGTAGGATACTTTTCATCATCATCAACCATAGCCACGCGGCTAAGCGCAGCTAGTTATTAAAAAATACGATAAAAGACCCCATACTGTCGAATTCGGAAATATATAGAGCCTCTGCCAAAGAAAACGAATAATAAACTGGGGACCTTAATTCTTTACAATCATGTTTTTACAATGTACTATTTTTATTACAATGCAAGCGACTTCGCGAAAACTTCTCGTCAAAAACACCCCAGTGCCTCAAGAAAAGAGTCATCGACCAATGTGTGTTACCAGTGATGACTTATGGCACTGAAACATGGTCTCTTACCATGGGTCTCATAAGTAAACTCAAAGTCGCACAACGAGCTATGGAGAGGGCTATGCTCTGGTTAGTTTCTCTACGTAATCGAATCAGAAATGAGGATATCCGTAGAAGAATGAAAGTCACTGACATAGCCCAGAAGATTAGCCAGTTAAAGTGGCAGTGGGCAGGGCACATAGCACACAAAACAGATGGCCGATGGGGCTGGAAGGTTCTGGAATGGAGACCACGAACCGGCAAGCGCAGCGTAGATGACGTCTCGCTTAGCACACACCGAACACTCCTTGAAAAAGACCACCGAATGTGGTTGAAACTATAGTCGGACCTATCCGATAAATAATACGTGAGTAAACAAAATGTAAAACTTTATTTTTAACTTCAACAAAATATCCCCCCCTCACCAGTCGACTGTCAATATAACAATGAAATTTCTATTGTGTCTGGATCGTTCGACTGATGAAGTATTAAATGAGCATATTTATTTTGTTCCTTTTTAGCCTACAGTCTTTGTCCATTTTGAATTCCTATTAATTTGTAAATAAGAGCATCATGATCTACATAAGACGCCGACATAGTTGTATTCTAATGGTTGCTGGTATGTCACTCTAGTGGGTCCACCGAACGCTGTGCCAGAGCCATGCTACATGCCAAGGGATAATCACCTTTTTGTCGCGTTGCTTAGGTGGACACAGCGCCTAAGACTTTTATATTTGCTAATACAAAACTAGTCACCGCTATTCTTACTTCTAGTGTTACAATGATATATGTTTATGTAACTACAGTTATAAATTATTTATCAAACTAGCTGGTGCCCGCGTCTTCGTCTGCGCAGGTTTAGTACTTCGTGTAGCTTATTATCGTCTCCAAGGCCATAACTGTAACCCAGTATAAGGTCCTTGCGCCTCGAGAGTTACACAGGAGCGAAAACCCCCAAACTCCTTCCAAACGCCCTCTTCCTGGTCCACACTCAGGAGGAAAAGGAGACCCTGACCAGCCAGGGCTATGGAAAGGGCGAAGGATCACGCACCCTTACCATTCACGAGGCGCAGGGACTGACGTATGAGTCAGTCGCGGTAATAAAAACAAAAGGCAACATGAAGCTGCACGAGAGCGTCCCGCACGCAGTCGTCGCGGTTTCCCGGCACACGAGGACCTTTGTCTACTACGCCGACGACGAGGATGATGCCATCGGACGGTTTGTGAGGCAAGCGACGGTTGCGAGCGAACAAACCATCTATATCTACAACCTGAAGATGGCAATCAGGGATCGAAACAGCGTGGTGATGGAGGCCCTGCTTCAGCGCAATGTGGGCAATGTGGGCTCACAATAACATGTAACTAGCGTTAAGTTCTCATAAAAACTGTTACTGACAAAGAGATGGTGTGGGCATTCAGAGCAGACATGCTCACGGAAATGTGTTGGCAAGCGGTGGCGTGTGTGGCGGGTCGCCATCTTCCCTCAGAAATGGTTGAGGAAGGCGATGGCTGGCACATGCGTCAACTCGTGAACGGGTGCTGTTTGCGGACACTGGTCTGCTCTGAATGCTTACACCAACTCAGAATAATCTTAATAGTAATAATAAAATTTAGTTATATGTATTAGTTAAAAAATGTAGTATATAATATAGTAAATAGTTAGTTAGTTTAATATGTTCCCCATGTATGTATATTTGTTGAATGTAAAACATTTATCGTAAGTTTTTAAAATCCCTAAAGTTGAAAAAAGGCACGAACCCTGGAGTCTGTGGAGTAGGTAAAGTTTAAAATAAAAAATAAAATAAAAAAAGGCCATAACTGTCTGTATACCAAATTGTCACAAAATATCTACATAGACAAACGCAATTGCTATATTAGTATTAGTTAATTGAAGTACTTAGTAAATCAATCAGTAAACACTAATGATAAAATACAGTACCTACGTACATACAAATATAAAATTCATCACAATGGAAAAAAACTGTCATAACATTTCATCACCCTTGACGGCCATTGAGCACGTCTAGTGTATCGAGCTGTCAAAATAATAGCGCGCTTTTGACTAAACTATCAGAAACTGACGCAAACTTTGACAGAACTGTCATCATTACGATCTTGTCGTAGGCGGAGATCATGTTATTTTGTCTATGTTGTGCCCAAGAATATTACGCTTTTTCATCCGTGATGGATAATGATGGTGATGAAAAATAGCCTATGCGCTATTCCAGACTAAAATCTATCTCTGTGCCAAATTTCATCGAGATCCGTTTAGCCGTTCTGCGGTATTTGAGTAACAAACATCCATATATCCATCCATCCATTCATCCGTCCATCCATCCATCCAAACTTTCGATAGTGGGATAATATGTACTAGGAAGGCATAATTACAATGTTTATTTCTTTAAATTCATTTCTTACAGATTCGTGAGGACCCATTCGTAAATGGCTCTTTACGCGTTTTCCCCAAATCAAGTAATCAGATGTTAAACTGCTGATAGGTCCCATCCGATCTTCGCTTTGAAAAGTCCGTTTTAGTGCGGTAGTGAGGAAAGTATTATGATTTAATAAAAGTAAGGAGTCATTTGGACGTTTGTATTTATGTACGGAAGTGGTGGCCAGCAGTACAATACAGTCGAACAGTCGTTCAGACAAATGTAGTGCTTCAGCGCGTAATTGTTATGCTTAATGTGACGTTTATTGCAATAATAATAACGAATAGTTTTGCGCACAGTAGACCGCGCGAGTAGTGTCTTATCAGCTTATTTCTACAAGACCTTGACCGATTTTACTAAAATCTTATATGTTATTGGTACCTAATATTACAAAAATCGCAGTGCAAGTACCCAACTTACCAATCGATAAATTTGAGTCTTGAACTCGTCATACTTCGAAAAAACTATATAGAGCTTCTGTCGATCATTGCACAAATTAAGCGTAGTAAAATTAAGCGACCGGTAGATAAATTCGATAAGCTTTTACGATTATAACGATGGAACATGGAACTGTTAAATTACGTTTGAGATCGTCTATTTAATCGATTTTAACGATTGTTTTGTCAGCTCTGAAAATGACCTCGATATAGCTTATCGACAGGCGACGGGAATGGGGATATTGTTTAGTTGCGTTTGATCTTACTTATATAATAAACGTGAAAGTTTGGATGGATAGATGTTTGTTATTTTCTTACGGTCAAACGACAGGCCCAATTTTGATAAAATTTGCCATGGAGGTAGATGGGGCGCTGAATTAACACATTGAATAATTTTCATCAACATCGTCATCATCCATCACCATGCGGGTGTAACCGCGGGGCGCAGCTGGTATTCAATAAAAAAATGCTCATAGTAATCTTCAAAATGAAATCACAAAGTTTACCTACGGCTAAACAAGTAGGCGGTAACTTACATACCTACATTATCCGCCGACTTTAATAACTTTGCACCAACTAAGCCAAGAAACCGACCGCTTCCTTGACATCTGTTTAACCGCCCTGCACGGTTCAGTGACCCTCAAAGGGCCTGCTTACTACTTAAGGGCGGCGTCAGCGAAACGTGAGTTGGGCTGAAACGTGCTGAGCTGTTGCTTGCGGCTCGATCAGTACTTTAGTTCGTCGAAGGTTGTGAACTGGGTTAACAAAACTGTTCAGTTGACTGGCACTCTGAATTCTGTTATTTTCTTTTACATAAGGTTGTTTTTCCAATATAAATATCATCTCTTCATTTGTTTCACGGATGCTGTCAAAGACGCAACGATGTTTGCTCTTAGAGAATCGCACGGCTGTTTACGAGGAACTAGGCTTTTTCCTATTTTTGGCCACTAACCTATCCACCAAGCCGCACTGGGCACGCGTGCTGGATTATGACCTTACTCCTCTCTCTGAGAGGAAGGCTCGAGTCCTATTAGTGGGAAAATAATAGGCTGATTATGTATGTAGGTATATTCAATAGTAAAAAGTAACTACTTACAACCCGGTCACAATATCTGTGCTCCTGACCTCGTGACGTCATATCGGCGGTCTGGGTACGGTGTGAAAAAAAGTTTTTTCGAGAATTGTGGAGGTAAAAAAAAATTACTAACCTTTTCAAATCAATTTATTATTGATGAAGGGTTTGTTATTAAAAAACAATAATTTTGATTACAAAAACATTTATTATTAAACTCAGTCACTATAAATTATTGACTCTATGCCTGACATTGTATCTTCCTCACTCTCACTTTCTGAACTCTCCGAACTATCTTCCCCTAGTGATATTAAAAGTTGTGTGATATTGTCATCTGCTAGATGATCCTTTTCCTAGTATTCTTGAAACTCTTAAACTTGAGCACATTCAAGATTAAATTTCTTGATTCGCTGTGTATTGTTTTTCCCATGACTTTAGTTTAACATCTACAACAATTTTAATAACAACCAAACCAGTCCAAACTTAAATTATAATAAATATTAAAAAACAAAACAACAACAAAGCGAAAATATCAAAATTATCTGGACGTGTATCGGCAACGAAGATGCTAACCGTACTGTCGCACCGGGGAGTGCGCGGAGAGGTGACAGGGGAAGCGGGAGAGGCGCCGCATTCCATCGAGGTGCACAGATATTCTGAACGGGTTGTACAGGCAAAATTCATACTTGTTGCAAGTAAGCAACCTATAATAACCTAGATAGCGAGTTGTTCTGCACTAGCTTGACATCTTGAGGCGGCTGTTGAGTAGAGAATTTTTCGACATGTTTTTTTTGAGTTGTTTGAGTTCCTTCCATTACCATAATATTGACACCGTATTGTAGTGTTCATTACATATTACGAGTATATTTATTGACCGAGGGAGCGAAGCGTCTCTGCAATACTATAACTGGCCAAATTGACTTTCATCTGTCCGTATATTTGATAGGTTGTTCGTTGGTCTTCGTGTATAGGTCGCATTTTTCAACCAATCTCGACGAAACTATATATGCATGTTCTACTATGTTACCGTACATAGGTTATATACTTACCAAGGTCACTACTATGATGGGTTACAGCCAAATGGGCTGGCACTACCGGGGGAGTACCACACTCCCACTACGCACCGACGTGAAGTATAATGTAGCTTGTGAGTCTGTGGGAGAATCCAGAGGCTCAATTGCCCCCTCCCCTACCTCCTTCTCCATCCCTTCTTCACCCTCACCCTTTCTAGCCCTTCCTTAAAGGTCAGCAATGCATCCTCGAGACCTCTGATGTTGTGGATGTCCGTGGGCGACGGTATCACATGCCACGCGCCTGCTTGTTTGCCAACATATCCCATATCAAAAAAATTTTGACGGTGTAACTTACGCGGTAGGTAATATACTATACCGAGTATCCCAACCAGTTTTATGACCTTCCGGGTCACTTTTACAAAAATCACTCGTGCACCTGGCACAGTCCACGCTTGCACTGCGTAAGCCTTAATTCTTAACCTTAGTCGTTCTTCTTAGTCGTAACTTTCGATCAAGTAGAAACAGGACGATGTAAATTCTTTGAAGAATATAAGAGTCAAACATAAAACTAAACCGTGTGTGTCAATTTCCCGCGAGCCGCGAATCACGAAACCAATTTGAGTAAAAAAATACAATCCACGGTTGAAAACCCGCACCGTGAAACTTTCCGGAGTGATTGTTTCATTTTAATTGAAATTTCAGTTATTTTTACGTTTCACGTGAGGATCGCGGGTTACGTTATGATTTCCTTTATTTGTACATGTATATCTTTTTTTAGATTGACAATCCCGGTTTTCATAGCTATATTCGTGAAACAATGTTTGAGTTGTAAAATCGTTTTCGCAGAATCTCGATTTGTATTGGTTTTTCGAGAACTACCGGAGTTTTCAGATATTGTAAAATGCAAATATAACAGAAAATCAATTTAAAATTTTAGATACGTAGTTGTTTTATTTATCTTATGCACTTCACAGATAGACTAAATTTGTATTTAAATAATCAAAATTCAGAGAGCATAAACTCGAAGGCCGTAAGCAGAAACAATTTGCGAAAAAGGATTCGTATCGTAAACGACAACGCGCCGCGCTTCGGTGTAAAAACTGTGTGTTATCTGTGCCACAGTCGCCCTAGATAAGTGACAGTTTGTACTGTTTTACGTGAACAATAGGTTACGTAGCACTCACGCAGTTATTCGCGCAAGGCCCAAAGTTAGAGAGACGTCCTTTTGGTAATTTATGGGGGAGCATAATGTTCAGCTATGAACATCCTACGGCTGAGATGATGATTATGCATACTAAATACTATGTATACTAAATAATTATACAGTATACATATACATAAATAAATACATAAAATAAATAAATAATAAATAAAAAAAAATACATTACAAGATTAATTTGAAAATATTAATACCGACTTTCATTCTATTCAGTTATTGGAGTGTAACTCAAAAACTACCGGACAATTTTTTTTTTATTAAATTTAAATGGGATCACACGGGAAGCACCATCTTTCAAAATAGAAAAAAAAAATTTAAATTTGTTCACCCAGTCGAAAGTAACATAAAAAAACAGTCGAATTGAGTACTTTTTTTGGAAGTCGGTATAAAACTGTAATGTACATGTCTACACATACAGGGTGTTTGGTAGAGGGACCGACAAACCAAATGAGCGTGTTCGGGGGCCCACTTGGAGAATGCAAGTTGGCCAAAAAAAATCCCCGACCTGAACACGCTCATTTGGTTTGTCGGTCCCTCTACCAAACAACCTGTATAACACATATGTTATTAGGTGTCTTATGGTATGATTTTTAAAGTACCTAGTGAGACCTATTCTTTATTTTGTGGCGAGACTAAGCTTGGGAAAATTATTGAGAAAAAAATATTTTATAGTCAAGTCATTTGTTCTCTTGCACTAACAAATTGTCATTTTACATTTATTATTTCTTAAATCTACAACCGGATCGGAACGCGACTACGACTGAGAAAATCCGGCAAAAAACTCAGCCGGCTTGTCTTTTTACGTATTTTTTTATCGCCGCTTACTTAATATATTTAATATTTTATGTTTATTTTTAGCTCCAGTGTGTTGTCTTATAAAAGAGCTCATAACAATGGTATCAGTAGGACAGGACATGCTACACTTTGACATCATAATACAACTAATACACGAGTAGGTAGATCCTGCAGTGATCATTCCCAAGCTGTTTTATCGTCGAAGTAATCCGAAATTTTGTAATAACCTTTCGGACAGAGTTTAGTTTTAATAGTAATTTTAAACTTATTAATAGGAAGATCTCGTATTAAATTGGGAAGTTTATTATAGAATCGTATACATTGTCCCATAAAAGAATGACTTATTCTGTCGGGACGCGTTACATGTACGGACAGCTTGTGCTTATTCCGCGTGTTGATGGAATGAGCATCACTTCTTTTTTCAAAACTGTTCATGTTTTTCTTGACATACATTAGATTTTCATAGATAAACTGAGAGACAACAGTTAGAATGTTTATATATTTAAACTTCTGTCTAAGGGAAACTCTGGGAGCTAACCTGTAGATAGCTCGTATTGCCCTTTAATGCAGTACGAAAATATAATTAAGATCTGCAGAACATCCCCAGAGCAATATGTCACAGTCATAACCCTATGGAAATAACCAAAATAAACTATTCTAGCTGTGTCTACATCAGATAATAGTTTAAATTTTTTAACAGCATAAGCTGCTGAACTGATCGACCCCATTGCTTCATCAAACCCGCGTCATCCAACAATCTGTGTCAGACGCCATGACCGCTAGGCCATCGAGGCATATCGTCCGAGCATTGAATTAGATTTATTAGGTTTTGTTTGCCTTTATTGCCTCTTGCGACAAAAATAATCCGAGCGCCCGCACAAGTGTTATCTTTGAGAACTATAAACCTTAAAATCGAAAACGTTACAGTACAAATGAACTCATTCTTTTGTTGTTTCAAAAGCCCTTCGCAGTACATTACCATACAGGTCAACGTCTTCCCAATGTGACCTACAAAGCCTTACGGCGTCAGCAAAACGTGCGCCGGTGGAGGAACGTGACAAGAACTCCGGACGTCGGTACTCTTGTAAGTACTCTCTCGTATCGATACAAAGCACTCTTTTGGAGACCTCAATTTGTGTACAAGGCACTTCTTAGCGTGCAGTATTAGCGCGCGAAGAACTCATATGGAGTGTTTGTGGAGTATGAACATACTATTTATTTTTCATTTTGAGGAAGACGAACAGCGACATACATTTGTAAACATAAAGAATAAAAACAGAAAGCCAGTTACAGGTTCTCCAGGTTAACATCTAAAGTAGTAGTTCTGCGAATAGTAGACCTTGCGAGGACATAGTCTTATCAGGGGCAATTGTTCGCAGTACTTACTTCACAACCTGTTATCTCGGCAACCGCTTCATCTTACAAGCTCATATGCTTAATTCCTATGTAAAATCAAAAAGTAAAGTAAAACGTAAAAGATTTCAATAAAAATATGTAATGACATAGCATCTTTAATGGTAGGTTATTTTTGGGCCTTTCGGACTTTTCCTAAATTATTTATTGTAAATTTCAAGTGCCTTTGTATTTAATCAGCTATTTTCCTGAGCTGTCAAATGCTACAGAATCCAATTACCGAAGCGGCCCTGTAATTATATTAGTCGGAGGTCATGTTTCAATTAACTAATAAATCGGCCCCATTTTCATGACCTCCATAAAATTCAAGTTACAATTGGTTGTAACTTTTGTTGATTGTGCCTTGTCTTCGCGTTTTGGTGAAAATTTTAGATTTTGAGACGATTTGCTGAACGGATATTTACATTCTATTTATAATGGTTCATCAAAATGACTCCCTCCGCCTGATGGAAAGCGAAGTTTGAATCAAGAAGCAATGACCATTGCCATCCCTATGATGACCTGAGAGATGCTTTTTCACGCCCCGCTTGAACTTGAAGACCTGGGTCTTCAAGTTCAAGCGGGGCGTGAAGCTATGACCCTGGGGTCATAGCTGCAAGGAAATACGTACGCCGGCAGAGCATTCCACAATTTACTCAGACGACAGAGGCAGAAACTGTCAAACCTTTTGGTTTGTGGTAAGAAATTTTGGACAGTATAATATGGATGCAATGATAGGCCGGATCGGGTAGTTCGAGATCGGAATGGTGAGGAAGGAATAAGATTAAAAAGCCCTTCAGAACATTCGCTATGAAACAACCGGTAAAAAACGCTTAGAGAAGCTATAGCTCTACGGATTTGTAGGGGTTCTAGGTGTTGAGTGACTTCAGTGTCTTCAATAATACGGACAGCGCGACTTTGCAGTCTACCGAGAGCATCCATAAGGTACTTAGTACTACGGATGTCCATGCCAAGGATGTAAAGATTACACTGTACAGGTAAGGTGATATTCTGAAGAGAACGAAGAGGAAGAAACGGAGATGTTTTTGCCGAGAACGCGCACACTTGAGTCTTCCTGGAGTTGAACTCAACCAAGTTACCTGTACCCCAAATATAGATGTTGTCAAGCACCCCGGAAAGCTCAGCGACGCCACACCGTCTATTCTCTACAATTTCGGTCTGTGTCGCACCAGATCGTCCAAAGTACCGACCGTGGACAGTACTGTCATCTGCGTAGCAATGAATGTCACCTAGCGGTAAAATATTATTGATATGCAGGAGAAAGAGTGTTGATGAGGATTGGATGGAGCCCTGTGCCACTCCGGCATTGTCCTGGAATGAGCGCGACGTGCGACCATCACACCGGACGCAAATGGGGCGCTCATACAGGAAGCCAGCAATTCAGTCACAGAGGCTAGAGGGCAGGCCATATGCCGGTAGCTTGGAAAGAAGAGAACGATTCCATACCCGATCGAAAGCCTTGGCGATGTCGAGGCTAATAACCAACGCTTCGCTATGCTTGTCTATAGCTACACTCCAAAGGTGTGTGACGTACGCTAGAGGAACACCCCTGGATCGTTTCAGCCTAAAGCCATATTACTCGTACCGGTCGTTTATGATGGAGTTTTCTTCTAGGTAGCGGATTGGCTGGGTGTCGATGATCCGTTCAAACACCTTACACAATACTGAGGGGACAGCTATAGGACGATAGTTAGTTGGGTCGGACCGATCCCCTTTATTAGAAATCAGTTGGACGTTTCCCTCACTCCAAGCCTCCGGCACAATTCCTGACGAATAAGACAAACGGTACAGTCGGGTCATCATAGGGGATAACTCCGGTGCACATCTTTACACGTACGAACGCTGTATGCGTCGTTTTATTACGTACAGTCTCCCGTTTCAGCATCCAGAACTGCTTCATACGCTCCTATTGAATTATCGTAAAAAGTGACTAAGAGATAGATTGCCACTACGTTGATGTTGACCAGGGTATTGCTGCACATAACACACAAATCATAGTCTTAACGATCTTAAAGCTGTAATGACAAATTGTACCACGTATATTGAACCAACAAGATTTTCCAAGATGGTTACAATAGGGCTTGAGCCAAATCCTTTAAAAATATGTGCCTTTGTTATTAGCTAAAGACATACTGCACTAACAACGCCTAGGTTAGGATAAATGTGGGAACATGATGAATTATATAGACTGCTAAATGGTTTCTGACAATTTTCCAGTAAAAGTCAAGTTTGATATGATATTTACAGTGCCACATAAAGTTTCGCATAGTCCTCACTGCACTTGTTTCTCAGAGACTTGGGGTCTTGAGCGAATTCGCTTGTTACAGTGGCGTTCAAATATATAAAAGCAGTAGAGCTTGCACACCACTGCTTCTAGAGAGAGCATAGCTGGTACTAGTGTCAACCAAGATGGACCTATGTTGCAGACTCCGCTTGTAGAAATCCGGAAATGCGTCCTACCTTTTACTATGTGGGTGACTCGGTCATTATATTACCTACCCCGCGGTTACTGCGGTGATAAATGATGATGATGACGATGAAATCATCATCATCATCATCATCTCAGCTGTAGGACGTCCACTGCTGAACATAGGCCTCCCCCATGATTTTCCAAAAGGACCGGTTGGAAGCGGCCTGCATCCAACGTCGTCCTGCGACCTTTCTCAGGTCGTCTGTCCACCGTGTCGGTGGACGACCTACGCTGCGCTAGCCGGTACGTGGTCTCCACTCCAGAACCTTTCGGCCCCATCGGCCATCTGTTCTGCGTGCTATGTGCCCTGCCCACTGCCACTTCAACTGGCTAATCTTCTGAGCTATGTCGGTGACTTTCGTTCTTCTACGGATCTCCTCATTTCTGATTCGATCACGTAGAGAAACCCCGAGCATAGCCCTCTCCATAGCTCGTTGTGCGACTTTGAGCTTATCTATGAGGCCCATAGTAAGAGACCACGTTTCAGTGCCATAAGTCATCACTGGTAACACACATTGGTCGAAGACTCTTGTCTTGAGGCACTGAGGTATTTTTGACGAGAAGACTTCGCGAAGTTTCCGGAACGCTGCCCAGCCGAGTTGGATTCGACGATTGACCTCTTTCTCGAAGTTGGACCTGCCTAGTTTGACTGTCTGTCCCAGGTAGATATACTCGTCAACAACTTCGAGAACTGAGTTCCCAACTGATATTGGGGTAGGTACAACATGGGCATTAGACATAATTTTCGTCTTGTCCATGTTCATCTTAAGACCTACCCATTGGGAAACTCGATGGAGGCCTTCGAGCATTGTACTGAGGTCTTCCATGGATTCTGCCATGACTACAATATTGTCGGCAAATCGAAGGTGAGTGATGTATTCGCCGTTAATATTGATGCCAAGTCCTTGCCATTCCAGAAGCTTGAAGGCGTCTTCCAATGTAGCGGTGAACAGTTTCGGAGATATAACGTCTCCCTGTCTCACGCCTCTTTGCAATGGAATTGCCTTCGAACTCTGCTCCTGTACTCGGACTGACATGTAGGCGTTTTTGTACAAACACTTCAGCACTTCAATATACCGATAGTCAATACGGCACCGCTGGAGAGACTCAAGCACTGCCCACGTCTCGATCGAATCAAAGGCTTTCTCATAGTCCACAAACGCTAGACAAAGAGGCAAGTTATACTCTTCGGTCTTCTGTATAACTTGCCGTAGCGTGTGAATGTGGTCTATGGTACTATAGCCTTTTCGGAAACCGGCTTGTTCCGGAGGCTGGAATTCATCAAACCTGCGACTGAGACGGTTCGTTATGACCTTCGAAAACAGCTTATAAACATGGCTCAAAAGCGAGATGGGTCTGTAATTTTTAAGTAAAGTGTTGTCACCTTTCTTGAAGAACAGCACCACCACGCTTTTGTTCCATGCTTCTGGCGTTGAACCTTCGAGTAAGACGGTATAAAAGAGCTTCTGAAGGACTTTAAGTACCGGTGTTCCACCCGCTTTCAGAAGCTCAGATGTGATACCGTCGTCACCAGGCGTCTTGTTGTTCTTAAGCTGTTTCAAGGCCATTCTAATCTCGTACAGGCTGATGTCCGAGATATCTTCGGTATAATGTCGGGTCAGCTTGGCTCTTGGGTCTTTGGCCGAGCTGCTAACAGGTTTAGCGACCGAGGTGTATAACTGTCCGTAGAAACTCTCGACCTCTCCTAACACTTCCGCTTTGGTCGACGCTACACTGCCGTCTCCTCTCTTCAGCTTTGTCAACTGGCTTTGCCCAATAGACATGTCTCTTGCAAACACTTTGGAGCCTTTTTTCCGCTCTATCGTCTCTTTAATACGGTTTGTATTAAAGATCCGAATGTCGTGTCGCAAGGACTTCCATATTCGTCTATTGAGCAGCCTATATGCTTCAGCATCATCCGAAGACTGCAGTTTCAATGAGCGTCGTTCAGCCATGAGGTTGAGGGTATCGTTGGAGAGTTTCTGTGGCCTGTCTGTACGGTGGGGTTTAAAGTACTTGGAACCCACTGTATGGACAGTTTCTACTAACCTGTTATTGATCTCGTCCACTGAAGCGATGTTCTCAAGGCAATCGAAGCGATTGGATAGCTCAAGTTGAAAGCTCTCGGGGTGTTGAATATGGGCACGAGTAGGTCGGAGCGTAGACTTCATCAGACGAGACATCTCCAGTTTGACATTAATATTCACCGTGCCTCTTACCATTCGGTGATCACTACCGGTTTTAACCCTGTTGATCACGGAGACATCAGTGAATATTTGCCTTTTGGTGGTCATAATGAAGTCAATCTCATTTCTCGTGGAACCATCGGGACTCAGCCAGGTCCATTTCCTGTGAGGTGGCTTCTGAAAGAAAGAGTTCATCATAAAGAGTCCCTCTTTCTCCAGGAAGTCGGCCAACCTCTGTCCCCTACGGTTCCGTTGTCCATAGCCAAATTGCCCCACTTTCGACTCATCCTCGCTTCTCTTACCCAACTTCGCGTTGAAGTCCCCCATAACAACTAGAAAGTGCGTTTCAGAGGTATGTATGGCCCGACTAATGTCCTCATACATATCCTCCACCTCATCATCCGGGTGCGACTTCGCCGGTGCGTATACCTGAATGACCTTCAGCGAATATCGTGGATACTCTGAGTATTAGGTATACGACCCTATTGGAAACGCTATCGATCTTAACTATGTTGTTAGTAAGGGACTTGTGGACGAGAAACCCGACACCACCTTGGGACTGTTGGTCGCCCTCCCGGTGGTAGAGTAGGTTACCTGATTTTAGGGTTATCGTGTCCTCACCCGCTCTACGGACTTCAGATAACCCCACAATGTCCCAGCGTAGCTTACTCATTTCTTCTTCCAGCTCATATATCTTCTCGTCTGTCCTCATCGTGCGTATGTTGTGTGTTACCAGGGCCAGTCGTCGTCGTTGGGGGTGGTAGCCGGGCGTCTGCCGGGGATTCTTAGCACCCCCTGCCCCACCGTTACCGTGGCCGCTACCGTAGCCAGGAATAGCGGGGCTGCCGGGGACTGGGGGCCTGGTTCTTTTTGTCCAATCCATTGAGGGGTTTTTGCCGATACTCGCCACGCTTGGCAGGCGGGTTGGCGAGCGCAGTTTGTGTGTGTTTGACTGGGAAGGTGCTGCTGCCCACCTTCTGATTTGTTATCCCTTAGCCGGCTTCTACGGCACCCACGGGTAGAGTTGGGGGGGTGCTATTCTAAGCCAGCACCGCCACGGCATGAAATGTAACATATGTTTTAATCCAGCGCCACATCTACCTCCTTGCCTAATTGCATCAACATTGGTTCAGCCGTTTGTGCGTCAAGAAGTATCAAACATATATACACAGTTACTCGAAAATAGATAAAATACAATTTATTGGTAAAAGAAATTCTTTAACCCTAGAAAGATAATCTGCGTAAAAAATACGCATGCGCGATTGAAATATGGCTCTCATATTCTTATTTGCGCGTATTGGGTCCCAAGCAGTTCGGTTATCTCACACGTCACTCTGAGCTTGCGTATGGTGGACCTGGCGCTGAGGCAAGTACCACCAATTTTGAAATATAACGTCAGCGGTGTAATACATACTCATGAATATCTTTTACGTGACTTTTATGATTATAACTTTGACGAGAAATCGTGTTGTTTTTGATTTCTAAGTGGTTGTTATCTAGTTTTTGCTTAGTTATTGTATATTTTTATGTTATTCGAAATATTTTGATCCAACAATGTTATGATGGAAAGTTGAAATATAGATGAAGAGCATACATTTACTGCTCTTTTACAGAGTTATGGCGAACATACCTGTAACGACTCAGATATCGAAATTGAACACCACGGTATTGATAATGACGTACAGAGCGACGTCGAAGGAGCCTTCGTAGATGAGGAAATACGTGAAGACCCGCCTGCCGGTGGAAACCGAATGTGCTAGAGAGCACATTCGGTTTCCATCGGCAGACAACAACAACAATTTTTGTTACAAAATGTAACAGAAAGAAGACTCGATGGTCTATGGCTTTATTCTATGGAATGATAAGTATTGCCTGCATTAATGCATATATTATTTATAACCATAATGCCAACAAATGCGAAAAGGCTCTCAGTCGAAAACGATTCATGAAAAATCTTAGCCTAGCCCTGACATTCATGAGTAAGCGGCTGGAAACATCTACTCTGAAGATATATTTGTGGGAGAATATTTCCAGCATCTTGCAAAAAAACATTTCTTATGCCCTAGAATATAATTCAGAAGAATCCATGCCAAAAATGGTATATACTGATAGTTTTGCCCCTCAAAGAAACGGCGTAAGGCCAAAGAAACGTGCAATAAATACAAAAAAGTTATTTGTCGAGAGCATAATGTTGATATGTGTCTAAAGTGCATCTGAATTATTTTTAGGCGGTAATAAAAAAAACAATTTGTGACAGCAGAAGACGTAAGCAATATATTTTATAGATTTTTTCAGAGGTTTAAAGATTTGTTTTATTTTTGTATAATAAATAACTATTAATACATAAATTATTATTGTATTGTCTATGTATACATAACATAACAGTAAGCATATTAAAATATTTAAGCCACTTAAAAATCATGCGTCGATTTTACTCATGATTATCTTTTACGAGTACGTACACTACAATAAGATTATCTTTCTAGGGTTAAATAAAAATATTAAAATAATTTAAATTGGCAAAAAATTAAATTTCAAGCCATCGTGATTGAATAAAAAATCGAATCCCAACAAAACCACCTAAACACTATTAGCCCTAATGGACACAAATTGTCGTTTATAGACTTTAGGCAGACAATCGGAGAGATGCAAACACCGCGACGACAAAATAAAAGTCGTCAGACAACAAAAAGTGTTGGAATTCAACAACAACAACAACTATCAAACTGTTGGCCAGTGATCGGATGAAGTTTGCAGACTAAATGCGCAGTATAAACGCAGTAAGGGCAACTGCTTACTGTCAACTGACGAGATAGACCTGTGCATGGCAGCATGGGGCATGGAGTGACAATCATCAAAGCTTTAATCTTAAATATTTCACTAGGGCAATTCGCAGACACTCTGCCTTCTGATCCGCTGGTCCCGGGTTTGAATCCCTGGACAGTTAAAACATTGGTGTGCAAGAACATGTCCGATTGAGCTATGATTGGGTGTGTATATGTATATAAGTATGCATACTAGTTATCATATTATATTATATTAGGCTCTGCCTAGTTTTAGACTTAAAGACTTTGTGTGGATGTTGTTCTATGTTATAAAAAAATACGTCATACTGCACTGTACGGCTCAAGACATTGACTTTTGCGTAATATGAGCAAAGCAATTACGTTTGCTACAGTGTGATTCAAACCTTTAAAATGCAGTTATGCTTGCAAACTTTTGCTCCGAGTCTGAATTTTTGGCACTCTGGTACCAACCATGACTGTGCAACAGTTGACATCAAACAGTTATAAAACTCTTCAACTTTCTATGTGACTCTTGGAGGCGTAATATTTCGTAATCTTAGTACTGCACTGTAGTGCGCCAACGCCCCGTAAACGAAGCACAGTAACGCTTGTACCTATCGCTGATTGGAGATAGAGTATCTGACTACCAAACTACCACTTGCAGCAAAATTCTTAATATAAAATAGATTTTATAACGTATATAAGACAGTCCCTATAACCGCAATCAAACTTTATGTTCAATTATGACACGATTAAAGGTAATATTCACAAGTATAACAAATAGATCTTGTTTGTCAATTAACTAAATTTATTATACAGTGTACAGAGCGAGTACCGACCATCTTGTAGCGCTCGTCGAACTGCGCGGAACATACACAAACGGGTAGGGGAAACGACCAGTTAGAGAGGAGACACTTCCGGTGTTAGTGATGCGCGTTACACATGTAAGTTTCACATTAGACTCAGATTTAAGATTGGTTCTTAAGGACAGCAGCTGAAAAACACCAATTAGTATTAAGAAACAGATTCTCAATCTTGCTAGCCACCAGCCGGTAACAGCCTGGTGTCTACTTCTTCAAGAGCTAAAGGCAAAGGTTGGATTTGAACTAGTGTACTAAATTCTTTTGAAAGAGTTCGTCCGGAGAAGTGCTGCCACCATTACTTTTAACACTAAGCAGTAATGTTACTGTGTCCTGGTATGAACAGCGGTGAAATTGCAGGCAAATGAGACTTAACAACTTAATGTATCATGGTTATGGATGCAGTGCATTTGTAACGTATTGCAGTTGAACTATAATAACAGGTGCATTTGCACCGCTTACCGCTTAACACAAGGTCAGCCTCGTGCTGGTTCTGTAACCTATTCACGTGTAAATAAACTTGCATTCGCCTGATCTATTTGCACCACCTTGAGTGGGATTGAAAGATAGCGTCCTATGGATTCCATAGATTTGGAAGTTCACTTGCGTGAATCATTCGAGACCACTAACAGTCCATACTTTTTTATCCCTGTACTGCTGCTCTGAGAAAGAGTTCGTAAGTAGAGCGTGCGAGTTAGTAAATGATATAACGTATTGAAAGACTAAGTTCGATACATAATTACGTGATAGATCTATTTATTTGTATTTAGGATAACTTTAGCTGTATTTATTTGCGAATACGGTGCCTATAGCATAAATCCCGCGCGGGTATTTCAGAGAATAAAACTCTGCGAATCAATAACCGATTGACTGTTCTATAACCATTAACAGAAGCAAGTATATTGAACAAATAATAAGGGAAACTACCACCAAATTTTCTACTTTTATTTCTAACTAGCTGCTCTCCGCGGTTTCAGCCGCGTGGTGATGGATGATGATGATGATGATGAATCTTATATAGCCTATGTTACTCAGGGTGAATGTAGCTTTTTATGTTGAAATAATTTTTGAAATCGGTCTAGTATTTTTTAAGCCAATTCGTTACAAACATACTTACATACAAATCTTTCCTCTTTATAATATTATAGTAAGTATAGACTAAATTCACTCTGTGAGAGACTAGAGCGTGCCGCCAGAGGGCGACTTCTTCTTTGGTACAGGGCATCAGAAATGCTCAAAATCTAGGTCAATCTACCATCAAAAGTATAAGTGGTTCAGGTCCAATGATTATTAATAGTTCTGCGAACAGTAGAACTCGCGAGCACAGTCTTGCCAGCGGCAGTCTTGACCAATTTCGGTAAAGTTTTATATGTTGTTGGTAGCAAACGTTCTTGCCAAATATGATCAAACTCGTCCAGTTTGTAAACTTCACAACCTATGCTCTCGGTAACTACTACACTTTTAGTGCTCCTATTCAAAATTGCTCTTTAAAGTCAGGTACCTAATTTTATCAAAATCGATCGGTAATTAGCGCCGCAGTAAAACTCCCCCTTTTTTAGGAAAAGTAACCCTCCACTGAAGCGAAGCGCTCGTAACGGAGCTCTACTTGGCGATCTTAACCGACCAACAAGTTAAGCAACACTTGCTGCGGTGTGGCATTATTCAACTGAGGGCTTCCGTGCTTCGGAGGGCACGTTAAACCGTCGGTCCCAGTTGTTTGTCTTAGGACAACAGTCGTTATGGCTCCATTCATACTACATATTATAGTAATTATGGTTACAGGCTATGTCAAAGGCCTTCGGACGGCCTGAAAGTTCGACATGAGTTGGCCACTAACCTATCCACAAATCTGCACTGGGCCCGCGTGGTGGATTATGGCCCAACTGTTCTCTTTGACAGGAAGGCTCGAGTCCCAGCAGTGGAAACAAAGTGGGCTGAATATGATATTATGAACCCTCAACTCAAAAATGGCCGTTGACAAAAAATAGTAGAACATGCACACCACGTTTCGTCAAGATTAGTTGAAAAATGCGACCTGTACCGGAAGACCTACATACAACCTATCAAACATACGGACAGATGAAAGTAAATTTGCCCAGCAGCAGGGACGCTTCGCTCGCTCGGTCAATAATGTTCTCTCACGGTAACGTTTCGTAATGAATACTTATGGTGTTATATTCTTATAACTATTTTTATTTAATATATTATATTATTCAAGTATAAAAGATTGGAAGAAATCATCTAGCGATAAATCCGCCTTTTGTACCATAGATTGTGACTTATATAAAATTATTTTGTGTTTTGTGTGTAAAATAAAGCCATTTTTACTTTATTTTACAATACAATAGTATCAATTGTATTACAACAAAAAATCCCATGATGGTATCCGAGTTGCCTATAATATTATCTTTAGGCAACTTATGGGGCTTAAAAGTTTTTGTAGTGCCTCTGGTATGTTCTTTCCAAGCAATACAGAGAATCCGAATAGCAAAATTCATGTTCAGAGTGTTCAGATGTAATAATTCTATTATAGTGAGTCTGTAAGAAAGAATCTTCTCGACGGCTGTAAAGACGATGGCTGCAAATTGAAGCTTAAAAGTAGGTACTAAGAACATGTACAAAATATTGTATTAATCTATTTCATTTATATTTATTAATTATTATTACTTTTTTGACTTAGTTATTATTATTTATTTTAACTTAATTTAATCTGTGGATAGCACTTTTTTACTGTTTTTTTAATTTGTGTGTACCTATACATATGGATCTCGTGTCTGAAATAAATATTTATTATTATTATATTATTATTATTATTCTTGTACAGTAGTTACACCGAATAAAATGGTGATCCGCTCCACCTTTTCAAGTTATTCCTCCTCCCATTTTAAATTAATTGTACCTACTTATTGTGTTGAGGTACGTTCAGTTTTATATTCTGACTATTCAATTAATAACGTTTGCTTAAAAAACATTGCAATTTTAAAGAGAAAGTTTACACATTCTCGATCGGGACTCGAACGTACGTCGCCCGACAATCCGTGTCAGATGGCATTACCACTAGGCCAGCGAGGCACCCATTCGAGCATCGAATCTGTGACATCTATTTGAAAATAACAATCGTATTACCGCTTTTATCAGTGTACACAAAATTTGTATATCTATATAAATATATAAAAATGTACCCCCTATTTCTCCTAGTCACGCTATAACTTGAGAACAGATGGAACAATTTCAATAATTCTCTTCTTGTTGTATTATTTATTTTCTGGAGAAGATTCTTATGAAAGAAAAATCAAGAAAAGATGGGAGGTTATGGCGAGGCCGAAGACCGAGCCTAATACGCGAACGAAGTCGCGGGAAATCACTAGTATGAATTAAAATCTATGGAGTATATTATTACCACACATTTTTGGAGGGATAAATTACACATATTCGTACGATGTTTGAACCCGCATCTTCTGTCAATCCATGCCTGAAGTCATGACTTCTAGCCCACCGGGGCATCCCCGAGCAATTATACAAAACTCACAAAAATTGATCTCTCTAGTTGATTTTAACTATCTGATATATTGATGTTAACGGGATCTCTAAAATTGCATAAATGTCGGTCTCACTGAGCAAGCGTTAATAAAAACTTGAAATTATAAATCTGAGGATCCAAATAATATGAAAGTATCTAAATAACTATTGTACTTTTCACCATATTTACACACGCACTGTATAAATAGACATTATAATCGATAATCATTTTTTCGATACGATTTGACATTTCGAATCGTGCTCGTAAATTACGTCCATTCAATGTAATGTAAATCATGAACCTGGAACCTTTCATTGCCTGTCGCAAATTAATATCTGCATATTACAATCATTGTCACAAAAGGAATCAAAGTAGTACGTATGTAATTTAATAAAATACCCTCAAGTATAAAACATGGTAGATTTTTTTAGTACTTAAGAATCAATTAGGCCAGTACAGAATTAACAATAACAAATTACTTTAATGAAAGCATCAAGTATTTTTAAAAAAGTTCATAATCAGCCCATTTTGTTCCCACTGCTGGGACTAGAGCCTTCCTCTCAAAGAGAGGAGTTGGTCCATAATCCACGACGCAGGCCCAGCGCGGCTTAGTAGATAGAATAGTGGCCAACCCATGCTGAAGTTTTCAGGCCGCGCGAAGACCTTCGGCATAGCCTAACGACGGTTGTCCTAAGACAAAAATTTGGGACCGACGTTTAACGTGCCCTCCAAAGCGCTCAGTTGAATAATGCCACTAGCGATCACCCATCCAAGTGCTGACCGCAACAAGTGTTGTTTAACTTATTGATCGGTTAAGATCGCCAAGTTGAGCTCCGCTACGAGTGCTTTACAGTGTTGTGATAGGTGTAAATAAAACGAAACGACAGTAAACTTGTTTATGTTTTTCATTGACTCATGTAAGTGATGTTATACTTTTTTTTTTAAATCGTTTTAAATCTATGTCAAAAGTGATAGTACAATAAGGGTAGACAATTCGATCCGGAGCGTAGCGAAACATGTTTTGAAATTGGAATTACAAGCATAGCGAGGTTTGTATTGTGGAATCCTTAACGTAGCGAGCGAGAATCTAAAGGAATTATAATTAGTTTGCATTAAAAACAATGTTATTTTTTTTTATTCTGCACCAGTTTTACTGCTTTAGCTTCAACTCTTTGAGGAGACGGAGTAAACGAGTATACCCTCCGTCAATTAGGATGCGGTTCGAAGCAGGCAAGGAACGGAACCATGCACGGATAAACCAAGAGGTTTAAGGTGGTAGGCCTCTTTTGTAAAAACTTATCTACCATCTCCAAACCACTTCGTTTACTGGTCTCATACCAAAGTAGTGCCAGATGTCTTGCCGCGAAGCACTAGTGCTCAAGTATCATATTTCCAGGTGATGAGTGCAGCATCACACAAAACTACAGTCCAAATATCTGGGGGGCAGTGCAAACGTCATGGGTAAGCGTAGATTGGTCCTCTTGTAGCTTGATTGTTTAACCCTTTGCATCCCAGAGATGTACATATACGTCAGTTTCATTCATAAGTCTTATGTTTAAATTATCACGGTATAGGAAGGAATCAAGGTACAATCTAAGAGGACAGAAATTATAAAAGATCAAGTATTCAGTTGCTAAGACAGCGATTCCCCACATTACTAACCCTAAAATCAAGAGGAGTTTAAACCGAAGCAATAACTTCTGGATAAATTGAAATTTAACAAAATGGCACCGTTTCTATATTGCGTCAATTTGAACGAATGAAATAAATAAGGTCAGATGCACACTTTTCCGTTCATAAAACGGGCGAGCGATCCGATTGCGATGGAAAATGAAGTGAATTTCCGAATGCAGTTTTTGTTTTTCTTTTTATAGTTTTTGTATGAGCTGTATTTTTATTTAATGTAATAATGTTACAACAAACAGCGTGTGTTATAGCATTTTTATACAATTGATAGGAGAGTATTTGATTACTATCAACTTGATTGTCATTGATGAACAGCCGTACGATTCTCTAACGGCCGTTTTCAATAACCTATCTATCGTCGGTTTACCTTACTAGAGATAGATATTTGACACTATTTGTATGGACGTTATGTAAAATTTCTAGCGGTAGTAAGGAAACCTATGGATAGATAGAATATTGAAAACGGCCATAAGAGCAAACATCGTTGCATCTTTGACAACATCCGTGAAATCCGTGATGAAGAAATGACAAAAAACGTTGGAAAAGCAACCTTATGTACAAGGGCGAAGTATTTGACATCAGTGAGCTCGTCGATCGCACGGCAGTTGCTTGTTTGGAGACAACAGTCTGAGGCCCGAAAATTTGACACCGGAGCTCGTCGATTGTTTAATCACCGAAATGCCGTTTGATTATCCATAGAGTGTTTCGTCGTTGCGATCGTCGACGAGCTCACCGGACATCAAATAAGAGTTATCGCCCTTGTAGACAAGGTTGTGTTTCCATTGTCAATTACTATTTCAAGGATGTTGTCAATAATGCAATGATGTTTGCTCTTAGAGAATCACACTGCTGATGTTACGATCGATACGACAAAATACAAAATACGTGAATCTTTGCGAGATTTATTTAATAAAAGCAATCAATATATGTATAAACTTTGCCTTCCTAATATGTAATTGAAAATATATTAATGTATGTTCGTAAAAATTTATAAAAATTTATGTTAAATAATGATCACCACCCTTTCAATACTAGAAATACAAATAGGATAGCTGTACCTACTATTACACTTGCGAAGACTAGTAAGTCATTCTTAGGAAATTGTGTGCGGTTTTACAATAAAATCCCCAAACACATAACTGAGCTCACAGTGGGAAAATTCAAGTTGACTGTAAAAAACGTTTTGATATTCGTAACAAAAGATTATAATAAAGTCCGACATTATATAGAAGACAATGATGCTTGTAATACTTCACTTCTAGCAAGCTGTCACTCTGCGACCCATAAAATTTGATATTTGTAGTACCTAAGTAGAAACATTATAAACATCTTGTTCGCGCTAAAGCGCGACGTCACTTCGAGACGTCAGCGGTCTCAAAGACAGCTGCTGGAACACACCGGTGCTAAGCGACAGCTTTCAATCTTGTGAGTAGCCTCTAGCCACGCACTAGAAAATGCCCTGTACCACCGTGCTGTGGTTTCATCACGACTTCTTCATGGAAGGTTTGAGCCCGAGGTGGAGTTCGATCCAGCAGCCGTCGGATAGGTGACCGAGCCTTATCACCTCTGGGCTATCATCGCTTCTAACTCCCTATGGTAAGATAAGATATATAATTGACTTTTACTATAAAATGATTTGACTGATCTTTGTCATAGATAACCTAGCTAGCAAATGAAAAAACTACCCCAGGAGGATACCGGCATGGGTCCAAGTTATACAGAAGACCGAAAAGTATAACTTGCCTCTTTGTTTAGCGTTTGTGGACTATGAGAAAGCCTTTGATTCGATCGAGACGTGGGCAGTGCTTGAGTCTCTCCAGCCGCGGTGCCGTTTTGAATATCGGTATATTGAAGTGCTGAAGTGTTTGTACAAGAACGCCTACATGTCAGTCCGAGTACAGGAGCAGAGTTTGAAGGCAATTCCATTGCAAAGAGGCGTGAGACAGGGAGACGTTATATCTACGAAACTGTTCACCGCTACATTGGAAGACGCCTTAAAAATACCTCAATGCCTCAAGACAAGAGTCTTCGATCAATGTGTGTTACCAGTGATGACTTATGGCACTGAAACGTGGTCTCTTACTGTGGGCCTCATAGATAAGCTCAAAGTCGCACAACGAGCTATGGAGAGGGCTATGCTCGGGGTTTCTCTACGTGATCGAATCAGAAATGAGGAGATCCGTAGAAGAACGAAAGTCACCGACATAGCCCAGAAGATTAGCCAGTTGAAGTGGCAGTGGGCAGCGCACATAGCACGCAAAACAGATGGCCGATGGGGCCGAAAGTTTCTGGAGTGGAGACCACGGACCGGCAAGCGCAGCGTAGGTCGTCCACCGACACGGTGGACAGACGACCTGATAAAGGTCGCAGGACGACGTTGGATACAGGCCGCTTCCAACCGGTCCTTCTGGAAAATCATGGGGGAGGCCTATGATAAGCAGTGGACGTCCTACGGCTGAGATGATGATGATGATGAATTTGTTGATAATTTTCTTATGGCTAAATGTTAATTAATAATTTAGACAGTAAGTAAGCTACAATTCAAATTTCCAATAGCAAAATGAACCTTTTCTAATCTTCTATGTACTTAATAAAATTTACATAATTAAACGAAATCAGCAGCGAACTGCTTGATCCAAGGTTAGCTCATCAACTTGAACCAAATTGCGTATCGTTCGGTCAACGTGTACGAAATTGATGTTCAGTGTGAAATTTTGGGGTCAAACGAGAATTAAGGGTAAGTCGCGTCTAGACAAGTATTAACTTAACAAAATTATGTGCACGAATTATACAAACGCAGTGATAATAATCAAAATGATTTTGTGTTTGAAGAATCTTCTAAGTATGTATTCACCCTTATTTATTTATGTATCTTACGAATTCGTTCGTTTATTTGACGTACTTGATTGGCGTTGGTAATTAGTTTGTGTTATTAAGAGTTCGATTAATATAATAAAAGATATGACAAATATTGTATTTTTAATATAACAAGTATTGTAGTAGTATCAAGTTGTAGTATCTTATCATGTATAGTAACATTACAATATTTAATATTTAATTTTATAAATTCAAACTATTTTTTTAACCCAATAACATGGAAACCGTAATTAAACATAAATGTGCATAACTAATGTTTTTAAAACATTATCCACTAAACCTACTTAATCTTCATTGAAATTAAATGATTTGAAACGGATGAAATCGCGTTCAAATCATTTTTATTCCGACGTTTTGAACACTTTTCACTGATCATGGTCTGAGCACGTATATCATTTTTACATATCGTTTAGTACATCATAATGATATCTAGACATTAATTTAATACTCTTGTAAATAAAACTGGAAAGAAAGGAGGAAGCGCTCGTAGTGGAGCTTGATTTGGCGATCTTAACCGATCAACAATTTAAGCAACACTTGCTGCGGTCAGGACTGGGATAGGTGACTGCTAGTGGCATTATTCAACTGAACGCTTCCGTGCTTCGGAGATCACGTTTTAAGGCGTTGACCCCGGTTTTTTGTTTTAGGAAATCAGTCGTTAGGCTATGTCGATTGTCTCGGGCGGCCTGAAAACTTCGACATGGGTTGGCCACTAGCCTATCCACCAAGCCGCACTGGGCTCGCGTGGTGGATTATGACCCAACTCTCTGAGAGGAAGGCTCAAAACCCAGCAGTGGGAACAAAATGGACTGATTATAATTATGATGAAATTAAACTGTTTATTTCGTGCAAAGTTTATTATGAACATTGCGCAAAATAACCTCTTGTGACTTTATACTCAGTGGAAGCCTTTGACGCGGTATCAGGGCGAAACGAGAC
Source organism: Selenia dentaria (assembly GCA_917880725.1). NCBI lineage: Eukaryota > Metazoa > Arthropoda > Insecta > Lepidoptera > Geometridae > Selenia > Selenia dentaria. The sequence goes on along the minus strand of OU862885.1, from coordinate 4,514,337 downwards.
ACGACCTAGGTAACTTTATTATGTTCTGCGACATAGATCACTGCCAGTTATTACGCCATATTTACTAATTAGACGTGAAATAAATAATGGTCTCTTAAAACAATTAATGTAAGACTAATGGGTGGTGGTAATTATAATATTTTATTACCAGCTCTGTTGTTAGTGATCGACTTGTATTGGGAATATTACTAGGGGTACGTTCCGGCAAGCGCCGTCAACGCTCACCACTGTCGCGCCCCGGTTTAGCGTTCTGCTATGGATAACAATAATAATATATATTTTTTTATAATAATAATTATATTAGTTATTATATTAATATATTAATTAATTAATTATATTATTATCACATTCATTATAAATATCATAGCCCACTATATCCCTGTATCACTAATAAGTACATATCAATAGCCATGCCATTTTACCCATTTTTGTAATTATAGATTACCATGCAACCATCCATCCAAAATGTTTCTGTTTTTATACTACATTGTATGTTTTATATTAAACGGGCCTCTAAGTGTTGGCTACAGCCCCACTTATGCCTTTGGAAAGGACCGGGTGAAACCCCTGAAATTGGATGAATAAAAGTAATAATAACGTTTATTGATTAAATAAATTGGTTACAAAACATAATTTATTGGTCCCCAAACTAGGATAACCTGTATCTTGGGGGCCTCCTTCCTAATTGTTACAATTCATTTCTCTAAGAGGAAACGTTATAAAAATACATATGACAAAAAATTAAAATTAAGAACTTCATATGGCACGTAAAAGAGTCAGTTTTAATGATACGTGTGTGGTGGGGGCTGTGAGTGTGTGCGTGGGTATGTGTATGTGTGTGTGTATGTGATAAAATTTAAAGGAATTAAATATATTATTAATTTTCATTTATTTCTAAACTTATTTAGTAGTTTTTGCAGGATAACGAACTCTTCTGTTCTCTCATAGTCCATAGTCATAAGCTAGTTATACATAGTCACTTTGTAAAAACAAGTTCATGGACTAATTCAACTAAACTTTCATTGATTTTATTGTACATAAAGTTGGACATATATGTGGTTTGACGGCGAAGGTAAGTTGTACGGGGTCATAAATTGATGCATATCTTTTCTTTTCTTCTTTTTGTAGATTGAGTTTTTTGATAGGGTATTGTTTTATGCTTTCTTAATAAAGTATGTAGTATATATATTTGTCTTACTGTGAGTAATATTATTTCATTATATAATTGCGTTGTGGGATATCTAAATGGCTTATACAACATGACCTTTAAAATGGATCTTTGAGCTCTTTCTAATTGCAAGAGGTGGGTTTTATGTGTCCCTCCCTATATAGATATACAGTATTCTATAACCGAAAGGCAAATAGCCTTATAGACTATAAAAAGTAGGTCATGTTTGCAACACGTCTCAATTTTTTGAAAATCCAAGACAACTTACGAACTCTGTTAGTGATGAGTTCAATATGTATGTCCCATTTATATAGATTATCAATAATCACGCTTAGGTATTTAATTTCGTTTGTTCTTTTTATTTCCATGCATTGGCACGTTTAAATATTAGAGTTATTACAGTTATGAACTTTAAGTTTTAAGTCATCGGATGGTTTCGAAGGATTGTTAATGCTGAATGTCATGAACTTAGTTTTATTTATATTTAACGTGAGAAGGTTATTGTTTAGCCCATCGTATACTATCTCATCACCTTGTTCCGCCTGCAACCGCACCTCGGCCCAAGTCTCCCGTGAAAAACTAACGCAGTATATAGTATATAATATAATAGAAGCTGAATATCGAACCATTGCGTAGAATCATGTTGCATAGGTAATTTATGTAAATCAAAAGAGACTCGGGCCAAACACGCTCCCTTCGCATGCTTTAATATAATAATAATAATAATCTTTATTTCAGGCAATAGCACAGTTACAAATTGTAAAAATACCAGCGGCCCATATCGAAACACATACCTTACAGACTAACATATATATTTTAAAGGGTTGAATAATATTACAAAACTGTATCGTACAGTTAGGGATTCATGTTCAGTCTCGGCTCCCTATACCGACGGAAAACAATCCCTTCAGGCCAAAAGTCTGGTGCCAGGAATGTTTCTCTCAACTTGGCTGGAAATCTGAACACATATGACTTGAAGTACGTCTCGCGTTTTGATTCCAGCCGCGTTATCTTTACCTCCGGTAGGGCCTGAACCGGGATTCTTCCTTCGTCACATTTGTCGCGTATATACCGCACGATCTCGTCTCCTGACGTGCTCTTCTCAAATCGGGAGAGGTATATAGCTGATATAGGCTCTGCAGCACGGATGGCCGTCGCTGCAGCCGGAGCGGTGCCGCGGAAGTTTCGGGCTGGTCTAGGTCGACGCTTCTTCTTCTCCACAAGGGTGAAGCCCTCCTTGTCAACTTTTTTCGATCCTTTTACGGTTGGGGTACTGACAGTGGCTTTGACAGTGACAACTCGCAACGACCGCGAAAACCCACCTTAATTCCGCGAGCGTTGTGGTCGCGACGTGAGCGTTTTCAGTGGCATCATCGACGACGTATGGGCTCGCTCACGATGGTCGTGGGCTTATAAGGGACTAGGTGTGCGAACGCCGCAAGTGATATCGGTGCTTTCCGGAACGCAGCCTTTGTAGTGATATTAATAATATATCATAAGATATATTATATATATACAGTCGAACTTAGGTTATGCGAGAGAGAACCGCGTTCCCTTTTTAGCTTATAGAGGTTACGCGGGAAAATGATAAGAAGGTTAGATATGTGTTTTATCATTATAAAGTATTCACTGAAATTTCACTCTACATCCTAAAGAATAACGTACATTTTCGAACACGATATTCAAACATGGAACGTAACGGATTTTTCGTAAACATAACCTAGCGCTAGAAATTCAATAGGTATGTTATTTATTTTAACAAACAAATAGTATAGTATAGTATAGTATAGTATAGTATAGTATAGTATAGTATAGTATAGTATAGTATAGTATAGTATAGTATAGTATAGTATAGTATAGTATAGTATAGTATAGTATAGTATAGTATAGTATAGTATAGTATAGTATAGTATAGTATAGTATAGTATAGTATAGTATAGTATAGTATAGTATAGTATAGTATAGTATAGTATAGTATAGTATAGTATAGTATAGTATAGTAATGTAAAACATAGTTTATTCTGTCTATTACTTTTTACTTGACGTAAAATGAATAAGTAGTTTTTACATCTCTCATATTCGGTAAGTAGGTCTTTATTACCCCCAAATGGGGCTTGTAGGTGACCAATTAGCGCTCTAGGGTAATAATGTAGCTAGAAAAGCCCTAGGGCGGCTTACATCTCTCATATTCGGTAAATAGGTCCTTATTACCCCAAAATGGGGCTTGTAGGTGACCAATTAGCGCTCTAGGGTAATAATGTAGCTAGAAAAGCCCTAGGGCGGTAAGTAATTAAAAAAAACGCTTCACTCTTTCAAAAAGTTCCCGTACATCTAACCATCATACTGGCAATAGACATCATGCATTCAGCCCAATGACAAAAGAGGTCGCTTCGCTATTCAGCCTTGTCTTCGTATGAGTATAATAGTCATCAATTTTATTTTTGTAATGCCGGTTTTTCTCTACTTACCTCACAATCGAGATGTAAAGCAGAGTAGTTAGCTCGGGTGTAAGCATCAATTGCACCCTCGAACTATAGATTATAAATATCTCGGGCTGCAATTGATGCCTTACAGCTCTTGGCTACTAATCTACTATTAAATTTTGTTATAAAAACTAACGTGGTTTTCACTCATTATTAATTAGAAATACGGGATTACTCACGTAATATTTATCGGATAGTATAAGTGCTAGGCGAGACGTCGACGCGGGCGTCCCGAACACTCCTTGAAAAAGGGCCACCGAATGTGGTCGAAACTATAGTCGGACCTATCCGATAACAATTAAGTGAGTAATCCGTATTTCTAATTAATAATGTAGTTTTGAAATTATTGGAATTTTTAAAGTGGATGCAAAATTACTGAGTTTCCCGCGCTTTTTACGCCTGAGTTTAGGTAGGTGTAAGAGACCAAATCTAAATTGAAAAAAGCTATATGGACCTGGAAATATGAGAAGGTAGTTATGTGTTATTTTTATCATTATAAAGTAAAATCTTATGCAATATCACTAACAATTCTAAAGAATTTCGTATATTTTCGTACCTCAAATCAAACAATACACATACCTAATGATTTCGTAACTTAGGACTGGAAATTCAATATGTTATAGTATAAAACATACAAAAAAGCAGTATAATAATGTAAAACATAGTTTATTCTGTGTATTACTTTTTATTTGGCATAAATTGAATAAAAAATTTAGAAATAATAGTCATTTTTGAGGTGATTGCCAAAAACTGCGTGTTCCGCCATTTTGAACCTTGAGTGCAGTAAGATTTTTTTTTTAATCTAGGCAGTGAAAAGAAAACTATCCAAAGTTAAATTTCCCACCTAAAACGGGAGTACTCAACTTAATCCGCAAAGCAAAGCAGAAAAAGAAAAAAAAACCGTTAAAACGTTAAAAGAAATGTTTCAACACAGACCACATAGCATTGGTAGACCGGCAATATTCACTTAAATAGACTTTGAAGGCTGCATAGTGCTTGGCAATATGAATTAAATGTCCAATGCATACGATACATGCAAATTGCACTATGTGGTGTTGGCAAATATTGACATGTCTATCCGACTAGTCGGTGTCTATATGAATTAGTAATAGAGGTGGTTTTGCTATAGTGTGCTTAGTGAGAATTGGTAAGAAAATAGTGTCGATTCTGTAAGCATTCTCTTAACTAAAAATCTCTAAACCATGGCAGTTCTTATGCTGTTTAGGCTAAAATCCAAATTAGTATACCGCTTCCAAACGAAAGCGCTAATCTTAGATACTTCCCTTAAATTGTGGGCATACACACATCAACATGGTCTAGGTATATTTAAATGAAACCTAAATAACTAAAATTCCATTAACTTTTTGTTAACGCATCTACACATTAAAATAAATCTTGTTTAATAGTCTATCTAATCTGATAATAAACTTTTAGATAAAGTTAAATTTAAAAAAAATAGAAGAAGAGGAAAAACTGAGACAAAATTTCAATCTTAACTTTATTTTTGAAACATAAAATTCTAAACAAAACAACTATAAATCTTTGTCAAACGCATCTGCGGTGTTCATTTAATCATGCCACGTAGACATTTGACCAGAAACGAAATGTTAAGAGCAGTGGGCATGATTCAAGCTGGCGCTACCCAAATTGTGGTTTTTGAAGCCATGAGGACCAGTCAGAGCGTTACATCCAGGCTTTGGTCACGTTATCGTGTCACGGGGGAAGTGGTGGAACGGCACAGAGGACCTCAAGGCATTACAACACGTGTACAGGACTAATTCATAGAAAATGCATGAGTCAACCAAATGTAACAGCGATGCAATTGGTTCAAAGGCTACAGAGAGAGTATGGTTTTCTGGTAAGCGTTCAAACTTTGAGAAGACGACTGCATGAATTCAACCTACGTGCTCGTAGGCCACTTCGGGTACCAGCGCTAAGGAGAGGCAATCGAGGAAGAAGATTACAATGGGCTATTGCACACGAAAACTGGAACCATTCTCAATGATCACTTGTGCTTTTCACTGATGAATCCAGTTTGGATTTCATTCTGATTCGCGAAAAGTACGCGTTTTGAGAGAACCTGGACGTTCGAATCGACTGCAGCACCCACAATAAGTTCATGCATATCAAGGTGGCACGATTATGGTTTGGACAGGAATTCGTCTCGGCGGTAGAACGGACCTCGTTTGGATACAAGGCAATATGACTGCTCTAAAATACCGAGATGAGGTGCTAGAGCTTGTAATCTTGCCCCACAGACAGCAAATGGGACAAAATTTCCAGCTAATGCACGACAATACCCGTCCACATACGGCGCGTATCGTTACAAGTTGGTTACAACAGCATGAAATCCAAGCTTTACACTGGCCTGCACAATCCCCTGACTTAAATCCTATTGAGCATGCCTGGGATATGCTTCAGAATGAAAACCAGCTTTTCTTGCATCTTAGCAGGACTTGGGACAGTATTCCACAACAGGATATTGACACCCTTGTTTTGAGTATGCAGAACCGCTGCAGATGTGTCAGGAGAGTCTTAGGTGGATTCACGAACTAATAATTTTAAGTTTTCAACAATTTTTATAAAAAAATAGTTGTTTTGTTTAGGTTTTGATGTTTCAAAAATGAAGTTAAGATTAAAATTTTGTCTGAGTTCTTCCTCTTCTAAGTTTTTTTTTTAAATTTAACCTTATCTAAAAGTTTATTATCAGATTAGATAGGCTATTAACAAGGTTTATTTTAATGTGTAGGTGTTTTAACAAAAAGTTAATAGAATTTTAGTTATTTAGGTTTAATTTAAATATCCCTATAATAATAATAATAATATTTTAGACAGATTAGTCATCAGGTAATTTGGTAATCGCTAAAGTAACTTAAAATAAATGTTACATACATTTTAGTGTTAACAGAATAAGGACTACGATGATTACATTTTTTTTAGCTAGAATCGCAACCAATGCATGACAAAAAAAATTTAATACGTATAGAACATACCTACTGTTAGTTATTAGTCATTTCTTAAATCTTAAAGTTAACAAAAAATATATTCCATTGTATACTCGTACGCCAATGGAAACAATTGTTTTGTATAATGAAACATAAGAATTAAATAAATATTAATAATTTAATAAACGTATTAAACATCATAAGAAGCGATAAAGATTTACTAAGTTATTTTTAAGACTATAGCTAAAATATCCTTTTAAAATGTATGTGCAACATTTAATCAGTATAATAGTCATAATATTCAATAATGGTTGTATAAACAAATTAATAGATTTTCATTAAATGCATATAAAAATATACGAACATAAAATTACATAAAATTTATTTTCCAATTTTTGTCTGTCTGTTTGTTCCAGCTAATGTCTGAAACAGCTAGACCGCTTTTAACGGAACTTTCACTGGCAGACAGCTAATATTACATGTATTAAGGAGTAACTAAGATCACTTTTACTTTCAACATCATTATCACCGCGGGGCGCAGCTAGTCACAAAGAAATGTACAGCTTTTTAGCAGTTAAAATGAAAACCAAAAAACGGCCCACAATTTTCTTACTCTCACTCGTCTATAAAAATATGTAGCCAATAAAAAAACTTAATATATACGATACCAATCCACTCAGACATCACTATAGTAATTTTAGTCGAGTTTTTGAGCGAGACTAGCATCTATGCAACGTAGACTCCCGTGACCAATACTGGCTAAATAAAACGAAGCTTCCAAGACGGGTCATTGCTTTTTGAGCTTTTTAGTCGCAACTTGCCTGCATCAAAAGGTTTTACGTTTTCATTTGTACCACTGCTGTGCCAGATATCCTACCGTGAAGCAAATGTGCACAAGGATTATTATGTTAGGCCTTTATTAATAAACGTTGCGTAAACCTATATTAGGCGTAACATGCTTTGTCTTGCTTTCACGCATGACATTTACTGCAAGCGAAAAATTGACAGATAGATGTTTTAACTACTCCGGGTGTAAGCCATGTCTATTAATAAGGCCGTTAGGGTGTGCAAAGGATTGTACTACTGTAGCAAGTGAAATTATGGGCGAAAGAGAGGAATAAAAAAACTTGAGACATAAACCTACATCGAATCTCAGGTTGACGAACGCAAAAATTACAGCTTAATTACATTTAGCACAGGGTCTCACTGCAACTGTCATGGGAAAGCGTAGACTGACTCATGACTAGCCCGTCTCGTCACTTGATAGCATAAAAATATGTTAACTTTATAAACCCCATATCTCTTTAACACATTGTTTAAATTATCCTGGTGAATCTACTCGTAGATTGGCAGGCTACGAAGAAATAATGTCGGGAAGCATAACTCAGAACAAATACCACACAAAAAGTGGTCCTTCAAACCAAAACGACGTATGATTCTAAATACGAATAACTTCCGAGAATACAAATAGACATGTTCGGTGATTAGTTTACATTTCAGAAGGAAAGCAGGGATTGGTCCACGCGCGTGCTGCAACGTCTACTATGACAGCTGAATCATTGCGGCGTGAACAATGTTATTGATTTAGCACGACGTTTTTTGGGTAATTTTTTTCAGGCAGTTACTCTCCCTGATCTTATTTCTTAGTAGTTATCAGGTATCATTATGAGTATTATTTTCATAATTATTTCAGAATGCACCTGCTGTTCTGTGAATAATTATTTCATATGCACACAGACTAAATATTTGATACTCATTATGAGTAATAGTTTTAGATTTTGATGTAATTCGGAGTGTAATTCCTAGAATAATACTGGTTCATTAATTCACGTACAATAATCCTTTACGATATAGAGCTGTGGAGCGCAGACAGTAATATAAATTATTGGTTGATTGTAATTTAAATGCTGCAAATTTGAAAATCTAATCTATCTAAATGAACCCCTATATCTCCTGGTCACGCTATAACTCGAGAACGACTATTAAAACTAAACTCTGTCAAAATATTTTACTTCAAAATTTCGGATTACTTGGAGGATAAAACAGCTTGGGACTGATCACTCCAGGATTATATCTACTCGTGTACTAAGATGTCAAAGTGTAGCGTGTCTTGCCCTACTGATACCATTATTATGTTCTCTTTTGTAAGGCAACACACTGGAGCTAAAAATAAACGAACATTTGTTATATCAAAAAACGATATTAAAAAATATTTAGTGACACTTCCGCTGAAAAGAAAACAATGATTTTGGCTTATTTGGGGGCGTGCACCACCCTCCCTCCCGCATAAAATGCTAATAGGAAGAATACAAAATAAAAAACACAAGAAAACCCAAATAAACCAACACCGATTCGACACGTGTTTCGCCTCTACACGAGGCATCCGAGGAGATGTTGAATCGTCGAGCGCTAGTCCGACAGAGAAAAAAAAAAAAAATCTAAATATTTTTTAAATATTTTTTAATATCGTTTTTTGATAATGGATTTCCGCAAAGTAACGCCTGAATCAATAAATTTTCATTTGTTATATCATTTAAGAAATTGGCGATGCAGTCTACTACATTATATAGAAGACAAAGATGCTTGGAATACTCCACTTCTGACAAGCTGTCACTCTGCCACCCATAAAATGTAATATGTGTAGTACCTAAGTAGAAACATTGTAAACATCTATATAAAAAGAATGGCTCCGAGTTTCTTGCCGCTTCTTCTCGGTAGGCTCTATATATTTTGAACACGGCGGTAGTCTTTATTTTATAATGAAAAATTGACGTTCATAAATGAGTCTTTGATGTCTAAATTGAATAAATGATTTTGACTTTGACGAGTGGAACAATTCGCTAATTATTTTGTTGTTGTGTTAGTTAACCAGTAGAAGTTTTTTTATAAAAGAAAATTCAAGAAATGAACGTGAACGAAATCGCGGGCAGGTGTGTAGGTCAATAAATAACGTCTACACACTCATATCACCTTGCACCAGGGTTCCCTGTGTCGTGGGAGGCATGGAAACACACAATGTCACATCACAACATCCCAGACCCAATAGCAAACATTTCTTGACATCACACAAATGTTTGCCCCAACCAGGGATTACAAAAAGGGTGAAATAAATTGTTGAAGTCGATACCATGATAGTTCAAAAGTACCTATTATCATAATATTATGCGCATGGTACCGACTTCGACAAGTTATTTCACACTTTTCAGTGTAGAAGTCGGTTTTATTTCACCCTTTTTAATGACCTCGTCACTTACGGGATACACCTTCAATGATAATTTCATCAAGATAAATCGACACTTTTCAGGTTTTAGTGTAAATTAAAAACTGCTTGACCGAATTTGATGAAATTTATATCGGACCACCACGGTAGTATAGGTACCCTGTCAAAAAAAACGAATCATCAAAATCGGTTCATAAAAGACGAAGTTATCCGCGAACACACATAAAAATAAAAATAAATTATATGTACGAATTGAGAAACCTCATCCGTTTTTTGAAGTCGGTTAACAAGGGACCCCTCGTTATGAAGGATCACTACCAACTTAACAAACATAACCGCCAACATAATTCTACTCGTGTCAAATACAATTATATATCTTTCTACTCGTTTTTATTTTAATTAAGCCGAGCACAATCAGCACAAAATCTTTGTAATTACTTTATAGAATATCAAAATTCTGCGCCTTTGAAGCTTTTGTAAAAACTACAATAACGCCTTAACAGTTCTTTTAGTAGAAAAAAAGGTCTGTGGAACGTGGTTGTAGCAATCGTAAGGGTAGACTTTAATGAAATATGCTTAGAAATTTCTAAAAATACTTGTAAAAATAAAATCGTCTCTGTAACCGTCAAGACTTCATACTTTTTACAATAATTGAGTTTTTTTTTAACACAGCGTGGTATTTTAATGATTTCTATATTATAGGCGTATATCCAATTCCGTAGTTTACGGTTCCAGGAACTTATCATTCCTTTTTTATATTAATGCATACGTGCAAAGTTTTTTCAATTATTTTTTTTATAAATGAATGTACTCGTATTTATGAATAAACCATCATCAGCATCATCATCTCAGCCGTAGGACGTCCACTGCTGAACATATGCCTCCCCCATAATTTTCCAAAAGTACCGGTTGGGACGGCCTGTATCCAACGTCGTCCTGCGATCTTTATCAGATCGTCTGTCCATCTTGTCGGTGGACGACCTATGCTGTGCTTTCCGGTCCGTGGTCTCCACTCCAGAACCTTCCGGCCTCATCGGCCATCTGTTCTGCGTGCTATGTACCCTGCCCACTACCACTTTAGCTAGCTAATCTTCTGGGCTATGTCGGTGACTTTCGTTCTTCTACGGATCTCCTCATTTCTGATTCGATCACGTAGAGAATAGCCAGGTTAGAGTTTATTATCGAGTATACCTAGCGTTTCGGAAATCATTTTGCACAGTTATGGTTTTTGTACAGAGCCATCTAGATCTGTATGTTATATACACTTGTATGTTGCTATAAAACGGACTTTTACGAAATCTACCAAAAATTTAATTGGTCGCTGTGAAACTCACAGAAGGAAAATCGCTTCCAAGTTGGAACTATAAATGTTTTATTTCTCTCCCTGTGGACTCTTTAAGGGTAAACATTTCGGAGTTATCGGATCAAAACAACGTAATAAACGTTACCTGTGATGTAATGGTATCTCTAACTACAATTGATTGTTCAGGTGTTAACTACATAATAGGAGAACAGTGTTTTTTTTTATTAACGGTATTTCTTTGGATAATTATAATCAGTAATGGTGTGGTAGAAGTTGGAAGCACATCATCATTATAAGCTCAAAGACGTCCCCAATGATTTTGACGTCATCAACTGTTGAACATCCTTCTCTTTTGATAGCAACAACTTATTAAACTACTTAGTAGTACAGCGAACAGTAGACCTCGCAAGCTCATAGTTTTATCAGCGGCAATTGTCGCAGTATAAGAACTTCAACCAGTAGATAATAATCTAGAAAACCACTCAACTAATTATTATATTCGAAATTCCTCTTTAAAAAGCAGGTACCTAATGTGTGTATCAAATTTTATTAGAATCGGTCGGTGAATAGCGCCGCAGCAATCTTCCCCTTTTTTTAGATAAAACTACTCACGTCACTACTCAATAATAACCGCCAACAAAAAAAAAATGTAGAACATGCATACCAAGTTTCGTCTACATTGGTTGAAAAATGCGACCAGTACAAGAAGACCAACATACAACCTAGCAAACAAACGAACAGATGAAAGTCAATTTGGCCAGGTAAAGCAGAGACGCTTCGCTTGCTCAGTCAATAATACTCGAATGATTTCATATGTTTTGCGATTAATATAAATTTAAGTTAAATGGATTTAATCGTGTGCATTTTAAATTATTTTAATCATGGCGTTTCAAAACCCTTTTGCACGCTTTGGTTACTTGTTTGGGAGTAGTTTTCCTAATAAAGTTTAGTTAGTTTTATCAACTAAGGTTTTTTATTATTATCAATTGAGGAGACGATTAATATATGCACCTGATTAAGTTTTACACATGTCATGACAGTTACAGTCCCATTTAGAGCTTTACTAATCGTTTTAAGGCAAATTCTTTTGTTTTGAGTTATATTCAGGTCAGCGTAATTGCAAGGCCCCCGGCTATAGCGAGAACTGATTTAGAAGTTGTAAGTTTGGACTATTTGTTTGCTTATTTGTTCTTTATTGTTATCCTTAAAATTTCAAATTTAGGTAACACCATAAAAACAGAAATTACAAATAATATGTTAGACACAATAATATCTGACTGGCTTCTTTCAACAACCACATATAAATAATTTGAATTTAAAAGTATAATAACCAGCAACAAAGTATAATAACCAGCAAAATATCACAATATACAAGACAGTTTGTGAAACTGTCTGTACATTTCACATAACCTCGAAGCTTTTGTATCATCAGAGAACACTTCGTGTAATTCTTTTGCCTCGCCACAGAAAAATCAAAGCAGAAGTGCCATCAAACCTGCCATGCAATAAGAGATTCCCGCCATTGTGCAATTGCGTTCCGACGACCTACCCTACTGCTTTTGTTGTCTATTATGTGTATAAAACAGTATCTTAGCTTTTATTAAAATTATTTTATCAGTCGTAAAACGGTTTGTGAAGTACTGTCTAAAAGAATTCACATAGTAAGTAAATAAATGTCACTCCATTGCCATTTAATTTATAGACGTATACATTTAATTTTATCCACAGAAGAAACCCTGCCGTTACTTACGATACTCAATGTCATCATCATCTCAGCCGTAGGACGTCCACTGCTGAACATATGCCTCCCCCATTATGTTCCAAAAGGACCGGTTGGAAGCGGCCTGCATCGTCGTCGTCCTGCGACCTTCATCAGGTCGTCTGTCCACCGTGTCGGTGGACGACCTACGCTGCGCTTGCCAATCCGTGGTCTCCACTCCATAACCTTTCGGCCCCATCGGCCATCTGTTCTGCGTGCTATGTGCCCTGCCCCTGCCACTTCAACTGGCTAATCTTCTGAGCTATGTCGGTGACTTTCGTTCTTCTTCGGATCTCCTCATTTCTGATTCGATCACGTAAAGAAACCCCAGCCCTCTCCGTAGCTCGTTGTGCGACTTTGAGCTTATCTATGAGGACCATAGTAAGAGACAACGTTTCAGTGCTATAAGTGATCACTGGTAACACACATTGGTCGAAGACTCTTGTCTTGAAGCACTGAGGTATTTTTGACGAGAAGACTTCGCGAGAAGACGAGAAGTTTCCGGACCGCTGCCCAGCCGAGTTGGATTCGACGATTGCCCTCTTTCTCGAAGTTGGACCTGCCTAGTTTGACTGTCTGTCCCAGGTAGATGTACTCGTCAACAACTTCGAGAATACTCAATGTACTTTTTAAATATACTTAGATACCCTACGTCTTCCTATGCTAGTCTTTATTTTATCGATTGGATTTAACATCAAGAACAACAACGTAGCTACAGCTAGAAGTGTCTTCAAGGACCGCCAGTGGAAAAGTGTTCGCTGCTCGCCGCTCGGTATTGACATCACAGCCGCTTCGTTCGGAAAGAGCTTCGTTTAGAAAGCGCTTCGTTCGAAAACCGATTGTGACTACGTATAAAAACGATTGCGACAACATGTCACCAATATATGATTTACACGTAGAGATAACCACGGCCTACGTGTTACATCGTGGACTTACTTACCAGCACCCTGGAAGTCAACTAGTCCTCACAAACTCAGGGTATCCTACCGTGAGGACTAGAGATAAACATAATTCATCTACTGTGTTTACTATATGTAAAGCTATTATTATTGTGAGCGATAAAGCTATGATCTGAAATGTGCATGTATTATTATTATCCCTTATTATAGTTATGAAATATGCACAGGTATAATAAGATTTATTTTTTTAAATACTTAATTAAACATAAATATGTAAGGTATGTAAATAAATGTAGTTTAAGCATAACTCATAAATAAATTGTTAAAATAAAATAAAATAACTCGTAAGTTTTTGTAAAGCACCAATATTTTGAGTAAATAAATATTATTATTCCCTTTATTTCAATTATATTACAGATTTCATCCGGTCCTTTACAAAGGCATAAGTGGGGCTGCAGCCAACACTTAGAAGCCTGTTTGGTATAGCAAATACAATGTAGTATAAAAAACACAAACATTTTGGATGGATGATGACATGGTATATATATTATAAAAATGGGTAAAATGGCAAGTCTATTGATATGTCTTATTAGTGATAAGGGAGATAGTGGGCTATTGAAGAGACAACGGCACCTGCCAATTTTAGTCTCATTTTAAAATGTTAAGGCAGGTGTGGTGACTTGCCATCCACTAAACGGGCTCCCCATAAGGGCCACCATAAATGGTGACAAAAGGGGCAACGTTGCTGTGGATAGCTAACGGGTGTCGTGCGGTTTCACTAGAGCGCTACTACCGGCGTTATGCCCTTTAACACTTCCACCTTTGGAGCTTTTTATATTATTATTACTATTTCTACAGCGAAGCAGTAATGTTCGCGTCGCGTTCCGGTTTGAAGGGATACCACTATTATTTATTCTGTGGTGTATGGCCGTGAAATTACAGGCACATGAGACTTAACAACTCAATAAATCAAAAAGTCCAAGTCAATCTCAAGAAATCCATATATTATAGGCAGATCATACTTAACACCTGCCGTGCGATTCTCTAATGATTCGATGCTCGTCAATGTCAATTGTCGACGATGTCGACAAGCTCGTCGATGAGCTCACCGATGTCAAATACTTTATGAGATGCCCTGGTACATAAGGTTGCTTTTCCGACGTCCTTGTCATCTAATCATTTGTTGCACGGATGTTGTCAAAAATGCAACGATGTTTGCTCTTAGCGTAGAGTAGCGCCTAACCTATAGCGTGGCAGGTCTCTTGCTTGTTCATCGTGCTTGTGCCTAATGCTTTCCTGTCGTCGACGAAAAGTTGTGTAGGCTAAAGGCCTATTCAGACCTGAGCGTTATTCGCTACCGCTGTGGGTAGCGAAAAATACCACGCGGAACTCGATGGGTAAATAGTATGAAGTTCCATAAATGCAGCGTAACTTGTACCGCCTAGTGAGGCGGTATTTTCTCTTGTTTGGTGAAACTAGTTCCGCCAGGCGACGCGGGAGCAAATAGCGAGAGCGACATGCTTCCTGCCCTCGCCCCGCTAACCGTTGCTAACGGATATCTCTACCGCGCACGGTAGCGAATAACGCCCAGGTCTGAATAGGCCTTAATAGTGAAAAGATTCTGTCTTCGTACGAAACGTTCTTGAGGGAGAAGTCGGGGGATCCCCGCTCCGGCTCGTACCTGGTGCAAAGGTTAGCTATTGCCATTCAACGTGGCACGCAGCTAGCTTCATGGGCATCTTTGCACTGGGGTCAGTTAGGGGTGGATTGTTTTCTTAGTTTTAAGTTTGACATTTCATCTTGACATTTTGTATTCTGACATTGCGTGTACTTATTTTTATCCAAATAAAAATAAAAATTTAATGCGTAACTTGTATTTAATTGTACTTCTGGTGAGTTGCGAATTTGGTAAATTCAGAATCTGGTAAACTGCTAAAAGATTACTTAAGCGGAAAAGCGAACATCGCAGTTGCCTGAGCACGAACATCTGCTAAAGTGTAACGTAAACGTATCGTTGACGTGTTCAATACAAACTATCGTTTATCTAGTACAACTGTGGCACAGATAACTCATAGTTTGTACTGTATACGTCGACGTATCGTGCTCGGGCCCCTGATATGTTTCGCAATGGCTGAATTCACTCAATTATAATATACTCTATTATCTGTATCTAAATACAGACAACTAGGAACGAAATTCAATACCCACGCGAGGTTTGATATTAAGTTTATTCGAACTTCACACACAGAATATTTAACTACATAATGTAATTATAACTCCAGCTATTAAAATACTATCCAACTACTGGTGAGAAAAGTAACTAAATCGTGTTTGAATGTCTGAGAGAGTTTTTACTATTTTGTGCTTGAATAAAAAAGAAACTTCATTTAAAGTTGTACAGGTCACCCACAAGATGTCGTGAAATCCAACTAAAAGACAGGATGGGAAAAGGCTCTCTCTTTAATGTAAGATATAATTTTTTCAAATTCAATTTCAAATATCTTTATTGCATATCACATAACTAAACGGTTGATACATAAAATGGTAGTTCCTGTGATACCCGTAGGGCACTGCAACTTATGAGAGGGCTACATTACTTATTTGAACCTCTAATCATAATCATGTTCAACAATAGCTATGAACTACAACGTAGAATCATGATTTATGTAGGTACTACTCGTATTATTTTTATAAAAATTAACAAATCAGTAAGTAACAAAAGTGTATCAGTATGTTCCTGTTCTAGAGACGACCATTTATATTATAGTGTTATAATCTGTATTTCAATTATATCACGGGTTTAACCCGGCCCTTTACAAAGGCATAAGTGGGGCTGTAGCCAACACTTAGAGGCCTGTTTGGTATAAAAATACAAAGTAGTATAAAAACAGAAACTTTTGGATGGATGGTGACATGGTATATCTATTATAAAAATGGGTAAAATGGCCAGGCTTTTGATACGAGTATGATCTTATTAGTGATGAGAAGATAGTGGGCTATGGAAGAGTCTACGGCACCTGCCAATTTCAGTCTCATCTTAAAATATTTAGGCAGGTGGTGACTTGCCACCCACTAAACGGGCCCCCCATAAGAGCCACCATCAATGGTGACAAAAGGGGCAACGTTGGTGTGGATATCTGAAGGGTGTTGAGAGGTGTGCTGCGGTTTCACTAGAGCGCTACTACCGTTATGCCCTTTAAGACTTCCACCCTTGGAGCTTTTTGTTTCTTGCTCTTGCGTCTCCACCCCCAGACGACCAATTAAGGCAAGCCGGGGGTCAGGGGTCTCATTTAGCCCCAGGGAGAATCAGGGTCCGCGGTGTCGCCACTCACCGACGGCTCGCCACAAAGCCGCCCAAAAAACAATATATTATAGTATTATTATTATTATATTAATTTATAATAGAATATTTATGTAATGTCTATTTTACCCAAGTAGATACAATACATATTTATGTTCTAGTTATTTTCATCTTCTGTATTAAGGCCAGGGATGTGACTGATATCATGCGAATTCTTCTCTGCTGACTCCTTCATGGATGTAAAAGCGTAATGCTTTTATAGTAATTATCTATGATAGATGTCGCTAATGCGAAACGCAATACCTATTTGCAAGATATAAGACACTGCACTGTATATATATTGCTGCACTGAGTTCATACATCATACAGTATTGTTTACGTGCTTCTATACAGTATATTAACTTGCCATTATTTTATATTCAACCTTATTGGTTCATTTATAGAGTACGTTTTTAATTATTTAAATAATATAAGGGTAGAGACGGAATATGTCGATATAATTGAAACATCACGAATTCCTCCGATAATATTATAAAACGAAGTCTTGGACTTGTTTTATGATGGAATGATTCAATAAGTAGGACTAAGTAAGTATTCGTAAGAGAAATAAGGTTTTTTGTAGTACATATCTATTGTATTATTATTTTATTTCTGTCATAAGGACAAGGCACGAAAAATATCTTTTTGTTATCAAATAGAGATTATTATGAAAACTAACGTGGTTTGAACACATTTTTAATATGAAAAACGGGACGCAACCGCGAGCGTTCTGCACTCTCCTTGAAAAAGAGCACCGGATGTGGTTTAAACTATAGTTGGAAAGATCTGACTTTTTTACGTGAGTGAATCCCGTTTTTCATATTAAAAAAAAAATAGAGATTAATAATTTTATTACCTAACTTCAAAAAGGAGAGGTTCTTTACGTCATATTTTTTACCTGAACTTTCGACTGTTTTATTAAAAGCTGTGTGCTTCCCGTGTGGTCCCGTTTAAATTTCATCCAATTCTGTCAAGCAATTTATGAGTTACACTCTCAGTCAGTAACTGGAAAGTGTTTCGCCAATCTTGATGATATCCTTTTTGACGGTGAATGACAATCACGTGATGAAAGGGTCACTAAAAAGGGTGAAAAAAAAAATTACAGAAAAAAACGAACCGAAGCCTGCTTCAGCACTAAAAAGTGTGCAATAACGAAGTTGGTACCATGCGCACAATATTGTGATAATAACTTTGAGCTATCATGGTACCGACTTTAACAAGTTCTTTTGAACTTTTTAGTGTTGATGTCGGTTCCATATTTTTGGTAAATTTTAGTTTAACGTACAAAATCTAAAAGAGTTAATTTTGTTAATTAAGTATGAACGATGGATTATTAACTGTTAGATATCTGTAAACGTGTACGAGTGTACGAAATTAAAAACTTGCATATTTTACCTCTTTATCTCAAGGAAATCTAAGTAAGTCACCAAAGTATCGACTTTCGACTTTATACTCCTTATGCTACTACATATTATTATGAAGAAGAAGAGGTGTATCTTAGTGTACATAATGTGGCTTATTTTAAATAAATAAACCCAATTTCTTGTATGCTGGCTTTAATAATCTAATAAAATACATTTTTTCGTTAATGGGCACGATATGTGTTACAAGCAAGATGGGAGTGAATAAAAAACATAACAGGTAGGTAGTTCGGAGAATGTTACTGCGCGACACCCATTAGTATAAGCACGTTTGGACAATCTTGCCATTAGAAAGTCGTAGGCGTGAACAAGAGGTTTTGAAACAAAGTTAAATTATTGCTTATCATTATTTACCTTATGTCAGTCACAAACCTAAACAACATTATTATTGACACTGCCTAAATAAATAAATATATACAAATACACTCAGAACAATAATTCAATGCAAAAACATTATTTATATTTTTTATGGGATATTTTGGCAAACAAACAAGTGGCTCACCTGATGGTAATAGTAATGGAATTAAATTATGAATTTAATTTAATTATTTGATACCGTCGCCCACGGAGGTCTCGAGGATGCGTTGCCGACCTTTGATGAAAGATGGTATTCCTACCATCGTTCCTTCCGGAAAAGACAGAAGAGGTAAAGGTTGGAGGGGGAGGGGGAAGTAGAGTGAGATTGGGAAAGTGGGGAATCGGGCCTCCGGAACCTTCCACAAACCGACGAAACGCTATGTTACTTCACTTCGGTGTTATGTGGGACTGTGGTACTTCCCCGGGCGTGCCGGCCCATTCGGCTGTGGGCTTGCAGCGTGGTACTACCACCGAAAAAATAACAATAATAAAAATATATAAATATGGATGTAGGTAATCATCGTCATCTTAACCGTAGCACGTCCACTGCTGAACATAGGCATCTGCCATACATGACTGTTTGGAAGCGGTCTGCATCCATCGTCGTCCTACAACCTTTATTACTTAATATGATTTGAGTTATCAGTTAGAAAGTGTAACCAATACTATTCGGTTGGAAATGCACGCCGCTATAATGAAATATACTTGGCTATTCATTATAACTTATCAGAGCTCTTAGCGCTGGGAACATTTCACACACTACGTTATTCCAAAGTGGATCATTGATCATGTTGCCTGTTATACACGAGCAGATAAATCACGGTCTGTAGATAGCAAACTCATTATTTGTACACTGCAATAAAACTTAAAAGTAAGAACCGAGAAGTAAGAAGCATTTTTTTTACGATTAAGATTCAATTCGACCTACTTTACTTTTACATAATATATTCGTATACGTACATAAGTTAAATATTCTGTCGGGCGGGAATATGCTTTACTTTCTTGCTTTTTTCGGTGGTAGTGCCACGCTGAAACCCCACATGTAAAGTAACATAGCTATCGCGTTTCAGTCGGTTTGTGGGAGGTTCCGGAGGCCCAACTCCCGCCTCCCCCGTTCTCCCTCTCCTTCTCCCTCCCCCACCCCCAACACCCTCACCCCTTCTATCTCTTCTTTCTTCACTTCCTTCCTCAAATGTCAGCAACGCATACTCGAGACAATATAAAAACCAACCAGCAACCATACATATTGCATTTTGTTCTATTAGTTTTAGAAAACCTCTTTTGTTAATAAATCCCTTATGTGACTGCATCCTTTAGCTGGGACGACCCGTCGCTGTACCGCACCCCCGTTCCGTCACAAGGTGACCATATTGAGTTCAGTGTATGTAGTGACATACGATTTATTAATTTCGTTTTGACAACTTTCATTTGGCTGAATACTTGTTCTATCTCAACATTCAAGTGTGGCAAAGAACGAGTAGGTATGGCCAAAGAAACTAACCTTTCTTTAAATAGTTAAAATTTCAAAAATGCTAAAATATGTTATATGTTAATCACAATTTTTTTAAACCAACAGGCTAAAAAATGCCAAATTAAGCATTAAAATGCCAAATCGGCAACACTGACCACGTGAAATTGCGGAGTATTAAAACCAGCTGAATGCTCAGTGCAGAGCACTGAGAAGACGTCTTGGAACCCTTTTAACCCAATCAGTATACGAAGCATCCCTGTATAGTTCCCAAAGGCCACATGAGCTTTGTATTTCTTTCCAATCAATTTACTCGAGCAAACATTGTTTCCAACATAATGTGTTTGAATAATTCAGTACACAAAGTTACGAGAAAAGAAATATTTGTTGTATGAAATATAACAAATAGTGTAAAGTAGGTACGCCATTGTTATAAATTGGAGAATATTGGTTATTGAAATCTTATGGTTGTGTAACTGTACTGGGCAAAATAATAAATATATTTTGGTGTTAAAATTAGCTTGCTCGCGAATAAGAGACAAGATTTATTAAATTTAAAATTGTTTTTTTTGTAGAGAATAGTTTATTCAAAATCCAAGGTATAATCTTCTTACCATATCTTGCTTGTTATTATAAACGCGAAAGTGTATGGATGTTTGAAGTCCTTCACACAAAAAGTACTGAATAGATTTTAATGTTATTTGGTATGTAGATAGATGAGGCGCTGTTAAAACATATAGGGTCATCATAATCGTCTATCACCACGCGAGTGTAACCGCGGTGCACACCTAGTTTATTATAAATGCGAATGTTGTTTTGTTACTGAATCATGTATAGATAGATGAGGCGTGGAATAATACATAGAATAATTTTCATTATTACCGAGCGTACGAAGCGTCTCAGCTTTAACAGCAAATTGACTTTCATTTGTCCGTATGTTTGTTAGATTGTATATATATTTCAACGAATCTTAAAGAAACATGGTAGACATGTTCTACTATTAAATATATTTGTGTCGTCATCGATTTTGAGTGGAGCGGGGGCCTGTTTTATTTTATTATCTTGGCAACAACTTGACCAATTAAGCTCATATTCGAAGTCATCCGTCACCACGCGGGTGAAACTGCAGGGCACAGCTATTTTACTGTAATACCAGCTACGTATAGAACTTATCTGTTATAACTTCAAGCAAAATATGAACGTGCAAGAGTTACGATTTCACGCCTAGCCCATACAGCCAGACAACATATACACGGACACGCCAGTGTGAGTGAGTAGCATTACTCCTTAAGTATATTTAATTTCATTCTTCAGCACACACCGGCGATATTCCATCAATATCAACGTCATGAAGATTGACCTTTGTTTCCACGACGCAAACATGGAATACAGTGTGGTTTTCTGGGGCACGTTTAGATTTACTTACTTGTCAGTTAGAGAAAGTAATTGTTGTGGTAGTTATTGTAACATTCCGCAACTCTGTAAGAATTATTCCATAGGTACTCCCAGTGTAGTACATCATTTGTTAAGTTTTTTGTTCCTACATGAACTCTTACGCCGTAAACGCATATACAGGGTATTTGGTAGAGGGACCGACAAACCAAATGAGCGTGTTCGGGGGCCCACTTGGAGAATACAAGTTGGCCAAAAAAAATCCCCAACACCCCAATTTTTTTTAACTAAATCAGTTAGCTAGCTCTGTTTTGTATCCAATTTTGCTTTGCGTGGCCTGAAGGTGTATTAGAGACCAAATTCAACTAAAAACATCCGGTCTAAAACAGATTTTACAAATGTTATGGTGGTAAATAGGTACAATTTCGGCGAAAAAGGGAAATATCACAAAAAAAAGTTAAACATATTGGGGGGTCGGGGAATTTTTTTGGCCAACTTGAATTCTCCAAGTGGTCCCCCGAACACGCTCATTTGGTTTGTCGGTCCCTCTACCAAACACCCTATATAAATAATATCTACAAAAATAAGGCCTATGAATATATACTATGGAATATACATTGGGAAATAAATGTAACATACCTTTTATAATATAAAACTTGTCCGTGGATGTTACGCGGCTACATAAATAGCGCGAAAGCTCTAGAACAATTATGTTCTCCTGGTATTTTTTATTTCCTGGTACGATTTGTTTCGCGGTTTGCTTGGCCCACTGAACAAAATTGACTGCTAGAAAATAAATGAAATCGATAAAATTTGTAATTACATACAAAGTAAGTATTTACATCGAATTGTAACTATAAACTACTATCCCACTAATGTTATAAATATGAAAGTTTAGATGGATAGATTGATAAATGGATGTTTGTTACTCATTCACGAAAAACTACTGAAAGGATTTTAATGAAATTTGGCTAGTAGATAGAAGAAATAACAGTTTATTTATAAATTTAGTCAAGCACCACCTAGTTTAGTTTTGGTGGACTAGAGATGCAAAGTGGCGACATCTCTGGTCTAACTCTGGTAGCGTGCGCTGTTCCCTGATTGGTTGGTCGGTTGTTGAGAGCCAACTACCGTTGAGTACTTAGTCATCATCCGACTGAGGCGTTGGGGGGGAGCGTGCGGACACGCTCGGAGGCTCGGAGGAGCTCACTTTCATAGAGTAACTTTTTATACCTCACTTTGCGTAGCGTTATATTCTCTTCGTTTGCGTTTGCTCGTGGCAACGTTCGCTACTAAGTGGAATACCTTGTCCCCAAGTTAATTCAAGTTGATCTCTAAACACTATGTGCTGGAAAAATAAATCTCAGTGTGACGTTATAAAAGTAGACTCATTGTACAAGTGATATTTTATTCTCCTCGCCCGCTTAATCTACGCCTAGCCACGAATTTGGAGCATGTTATCCTATAAAGATCCTGATACGGGCCATCTGCCTTTATATACTTTTATTATTATGTACGTCATGATGACACGACAGACATTGTTTTATCTCGTAAAAAAACCCACAAGTTATCCTCCGAATTTTCCAATTATCGGGCAACTCTTTAAATGCACGAGTATATTTGTCTAAATTGTATTATTGCTTGTAATTGAATGTTTATATTGCTGTTCTGTCTTGTTTGGATATTGAACTTTTGTAGATCTAGTTTGAGAAAATGCTATATATCCTTTTGTCTTTAAATTAAAGTATCAAGCGACATCAAAAAAGGAAAAGGTTCTATATACGACTGTATATTTTTATGTTTGGTACCTCGTAACTTTCGACTTGGAAAACCGATTCACAAAATTCTTATTTTGTTTGAAAGCTGCTGTGGCTTCTCGTGTGTTTCCATTTAAATTTCATCAAATTCGGTTAAGTAGTTTTCGAATAACACTTCAATAACTGAGTATAATGGAAATCGTTTTAAAATTTTTCAAATTGTACTTGTTTAGTAACAATTTTTTTTTTGCAATAAAATTTCACTTCTCTGTGGATCGAGTTATTGACATGCCCAAGCTTAGATTATAGTTATTCTGCCTTCGTAGCACCAGGTCCCGGGTCCAATCCCTAGCCAAAGCAAATGTTTATAAATTCATAATTGTCTTTCAGGGGTTTAGAATGTTTGTTGTATGTTTATATGTACTATCATTCAATTTTTGCCTGACCATCTTAAGGGTAAATTTTGCGTGAAATGACCATTCACTAACCCCGCCTATTCTCTGCTTAATGGTATTGTTAATAGAACTACTACTTTTTATTATAATAAAATACAATAATCCTATTCAAAGTGACACTTAAATACTAAGTGGATATAGATTTAATTTAGCTATGATATAATTACGGTTATAAGTAAAAATCTTAGTACTGTCAACACGTTTAAATATACTACTACTTTTTATTAAAATAAAATGTGTGCTAGTCGCAACTAACCTGACAAAATCATAAACAAAAGATTTTTACAACGGAAAGCTTATTATGGCTGTCATTGGGCAATACAATAAACGGCGGAGTTAGCTTGTTAGCACATGTGCTTGGCCAAAACTTTTTGAACTGGTCAGGCAAAAAATTGGGATGTACGTCAATGTCTCGGGACATCAAGAAAATCCTAGTGACAGGGTGTGACTGGGATATCAATTTATAGTAATGGGTTACGTTGTAATGAGTTTTTTGAACCTGTCATGTATATGCAAAAAAACGTAAAACGCCACGCATGCGCAAAATGACGCGAGAGGTAATTAGTCGCACTTAAAACTCACGCTACGTTTTGTAATGGTAAGATTTTTGTGTATGCTTGGGAAGTACCATACCTTTGCCAATTATTGAACTGTGAAGCAATAACAAAAAATAACAGTGAACAAAAAATAATATGACATTTCTAACACTTTTAAAGTACACATTGACGGACTCAAAAACATAATAATTTTATCATACTAGAGTACTAATACTAATAGAGTACTACTGCTACTTAATTTCACTTTATAACAGTTTTGCTCTTAATTCATAATTGTATTAGTCATGAAACTCATATAAAATACCTAATAATTTTTAATACACATACTCGTACAGTGACAAGATACAAGTTATGGCTAGCTTAGTGCTGGGGATAGACAACAACGGGACCATAGCCCTAATCCAGGAGCCGTGGATTAGAGCAGGGTGTGTGTGTGGTCTCAATGATCTGAAGGAGACTTGGCAACAGTCAGGGTCCAGAATCCAGACGATGCGACGGACCTTGTAGTCGCCTCAGCGTACATGCCCGCTGAGGAAGATGCCCATCCGAAAAACGTCGTGGATCTGGTGTAACAGACAGCCCCCTGTGCCGAGGGTGCCTGGAGGCAGACGAAATGGCCGCGCACGTCATCCTGGAGTGCAGCAGCGTGGCGTCACAACGGGCAGAGCACCTCGAAACACCGAGGACCGTCCAGGAGGCCTGCACCGGCATCAGCAAGCTGCTGGCCTTCTTCGACGACATCTGATGACTGGACTAACGCGCACCACCGACATCACGCACAAAGTGAGCGGGTGGTCACGGTCACATCAAGACGGCATGGGTGCGGAAAATAGCCCGCCGACCAAGTACCAAGTTATGGCTAGCTTTTTGATTAAATTTAACTAAGTTCTGATCCGTAAATGTAATAAGTATACTTAGTTATAACTACATGTTGGTTACAAAATAATTTAATGTGAAATTAATAAATTTATTTCGCAACCTGAATACCCAAGTTGTATAAAAAAAATATCAACAGAGTTGTCAATATGTTTCTGTAAAAAGTAACGACTTGTGAAATTAATATCGTGGCACATCCGATTTTTCTTTATTTTTGTGAGGGGAATATTTACCTACACATCCAGACAGACCCAGAGGTATAGAGAGGCAAAGCGAAGCGCTCGCTATTGGCCTCGAAATCACCAAAGCTTTTGATCGAGTATGGCATCGTTCTCTTCTTTCCAAGCTCCTGGCATACAGTCTGTCCTCTTGCCTCTGTGACTGGATTGCTGGCACTGCAAGAGCGCACCATACGCGTACGTTGTGATATTTCTACGTCGTGCTCATTCCAGATCAATGCCGGAGTGCCACAGGGATCTGACCTATCACCCACACTGTTACTCCTGCATATCAATGACATATTCCTGCTAGATGACGTTCATAGCTACGCAAATAACATTACTGTTCACGGGCTGTAATTTGGACGATCTGGTACGACAAAGACCGAAATTTTGGATAATATACGGTGTGTCGTTTACCGCGAACCAAAATAATGGCAGTTCCTACCTCTGTCATATAAATAAATACGGAATGTTCTGCCAGCGTAAGTTTTCCTTGCAACTATGATCCTGGATCTTTCTGCATTAATGGTCATCGCTTTTTTGATTCCATCTCTACTTTCCATCATGCGAGAGAAAGTTATTTTGATGAATCAATATAAAAAAAAACATACCCGCCCACCCAGTAGCCAGCAGCACACTAAGTCATACCGACTAAACCTCGCACGGTGTTCCATGCTGCCGGTTTTGGCGGGACGCGGGAATGCTTTGGCACAAGACCGCAAACCTGCAGCGGCTGACCGTTGCCAGATCCCTCTCTCTTGCGGCACGCTGTGGATACTGTTTTTATTGCATAGTAATCATATTTTTTTATGATTTTTTATACGTTTTTGCGAGATGCGTTTGCTTGATTTAAAATGAAAGATATTGAAATAATTCAAGCTCTTAGAGAATCGCACGGCTGATCGGCGCTGTCAGCCACGGCACACGGCTGACGAGCGACTTGCTCGACATGATTAAAATATGTTTCTTCTTCTTCTTCTTATTGGATGGCTTCTGTAACAGAAGTTTTTTTTAATAAATATAAAATAAAACTTGTGGCCTTTAACTAAATAAAAACACAAAATTATATTTTATTATAAATTGTATTTTGAATTCGTTTTCTAATTTAACCTTGTTTATGCAATGGTGGAACAATATGAATATACTACTTATATACACGCTTAAAAAGGGTTCAAAAACCAACTACTATCATCTTAGCTTACGGGATATGTCAACAATCCGATCTATGATAAAATTAATCTATAAGATAAATATTGTTTTACAAAAACGCCCGAAACTTAAATTAATTAATTGTTTTACTGTACAAGACAAAATGATATATAGTATATGTATATACACTTTTTCAAACACGGTCCAGACAACTTTCATATCCAAGCAATTAATTAACAAAACATCAGTACAAACATTTAAACACTTTAATTTTCAGTGCTTACTTATAATAATAAAACATTATTGTATTTCAACAGATAATAATTAGTCTAGACCTTAGAATAAACAGTACCTACGGCGAGGCTAAGATGAAAGTTTTAGCTTAGTTTAGACAAACTAATAACATTGCACAACTACTAGCTACTTCTTCTTGCTTTGTTTACTTCTAGTTTTTTGGTTAATCGTTTTATTTTCTAGTATCTTTAGATACTAATAAAACAATAGATACATTTTGTAGCTACACATACCTTACAAAATACCTTACCTACTAAAATTTCTTGACATACCTACCTGAAGAATGTGTTTCAATCTACGTAACACGAAGCAAAGTAGTCTTCTTAAAGGCATATAAATGTTCAGAGTACACATAATGAAATGAAATCATTTATTCTGTATAGGCCTACGGGGGGCACTTACAAATTTACATTTATCTATACATATATGTTTTAAATGTTTATCGGGACTTATCACGTATTATTTAATATAGGTAAAAATATGTACCTTTCGCTCGACGTTTCGACCATGTTACAATGGCCGTGGTCACGAGCTGACTGAAAACTGCGGATGAGTCCGGCGGGAAGTGCGGGTGTTTTGTTCTCCTACCCTCATTTGATCTTGAAAAATCGCAGGGTTGTTACTACTTGTCTATACATATAGCCGTGTTACATTTATTATTTCTTAAATCGACAACCGGATCGGAACGCGACCACGACTGAGAACATCCGGCAAGAAACTCAGTTTTTTAAATATTTTTTATCGCTAATTGCTTAATGAATATAACAAATATTCGTTTATTTTTAGCTCCAGTGTGTTGCCTTACAAAAGAGACCATAAAAATAACTAGGGCAAGACACGCTACACTTTGACATGGTAATACACGAGTATGTAGATCCTTTTTTTTTTTTTTTTTTGTCCCGGGGAAATCCTTTATGGATACCACCCACCACGGGGAGGTAGGTGGTTATGTGGGAGTCCGTATACCCACCAAAACCCCGGGGTGTTCCGTCAGTGCCGCTTTTGGCGGGAACGCGGGACAGATTTTGCACACGACCGCGAACCCGCCGTGGCTGTCCGTTGCCAGACCCTTCTCTTCGCAGCACGCCAGAACATATGGCGCGCCGCAACTGCCTCGGAGACCTGTAGATGTAGATCCTGGAGTGGTCAGTCCCAAGCTGTTTTATCCTCCAAGTAATCCGAAGTTTTGTAATAACTTTTTTGAAAGAGTTTAGTTTTAATAGTAATTTTAAACTTATTAATAGGCAAATTTCGGATAACATTGGGAAGTTTATTATAGAACGGTATACATTGTCCCATAAAAGAATGACTTATTCTGTGGAGATGCGTTACATGTACGCTTGTGCTTATTCCGCGTGTTGATGTAATGAGCATCACTCCTTTTTTCAAATCTGTTTTTCTTGTTCTTTTTCATACAAAAGTATATAGTAATTAAAATTGATATTCTATCTATAACTACATCCTTTTTTATAACCTTACTGTACAATGTTGTAATGTCATCTAAACTATTCTTCTGCTGGAATAATCTTCCTCTCAGCACAGTAAATAATTTTAAATTGTAAACTTTACAGTTTTAAACCAAGTTTGCATTTTTGATGCTATATCGCCGAATTGTGATGATACCCCACAGACTTGAAGCTTGAAGATGTTGTACATGTATTGATGGAATATGTCCGCAACGATTTGTGTAGAATGTCTTGTTTTAATCGTGATATGACTATTCACATTGGCATTAAAGTAAGGAGTGACGTTAGTATCGTATGAATATTAATGTCAATATTTGTCAGTATGGTAAAATGTCACTTGAAATGTAAACGTTTCTATCTAAGTAGGAGTTTTATAATTTTAATTATTGACATAATATAATTGTGGACTTATTAACATTCTTTTTTTTATCTTACTAGCTGACCCGGCGTCCCGAATAGCAGAATAAGTATTAGAAAACAAAAAAAATTAAGAAACTATTGTTAGGCGGTACGTAGTTCACCGGTCAGCTAGTTTTCTACCGATTTCCAAAAAGAAGGAAGAGGTACTCTATTCGACTGTATTTTTTTAAAATGTTTGTTACCTCATAACTTTCTACTGGACATTAACCGATTCTCAAAATTATTTTTTTGTTTGTAAGCTGGTGCTTCCCTTGTGGTCCCATTTAAATCTCAATAATTTCATCAAACTCGGTCAAGTAGTTTTTGAGATACACTCCAATAACTGAATAGAATGCAAGTCGGTATAAAATTTTTCAAATTGTACTTGTGAATATTTTTTTTTTCGAAGTCTGATGATGTCTGGTGTATTCATGAGTTTTATGTTGTATATTGCTTCAAAAAGAGAAATAAATCCTAAACAATAATATGAAGTTATAGCGGTATAGAAGAAAGGTTGTATAATCGTATAGTAATAAGCTACATTTCAGTTAAAATTTGAATGCAAAATTTAAGACAGACTGTTTTGTTTCAAAATGATCTTTAAGTTTGACACTACTTTATTTAATATCAAATCCGAATTACTTCATTATTAGCCGACTTTATCGACCTAGTTTCAGGCATGTCCGATGCCCATTCTCAGGGAGATTACGCTGCAAGCTCGCGGCGATCACTGATTTTATGGTGATAGACGCTTGATGTTAAATGTATAGTAGAAAAATGGTCATAAAGTACAGTCGATTCACGTTTCCTTCAAGATAATTTCCACAGACTAACATTCTCTCTAACACTATTCTAGTACGTAGTGCAGAGAGAAAATTTATGTTCTCATAGCCGGAGTGGTAACGAGACCTCTGGCGCTGGCCGGGCCATTCTAATGTGTCTTCTGTTAAAATTAATTTCGTCTATTCGTTATCTAGATAAGTTTTAGAGTTCATTTGGTTGTTTGCCGAAGGAGAGTGCTGCGGTAACTTCTAATTTAATTGAAAATGGAGTTGCTGAAGGAAGGAAGATAAATATTTGATAATTATATTAGATTTAATGTGTAACAGAGATTTGAAATGTACAGAAATAAGACAAAAACAACGTAGTTCAACTAATGCTGCATGTTCGGCAATATGCCCAAAATTTTAGCTATGTTGCTTAACGTAGATTTTTTGAACCCATATTTCACCATCATTCCTCTGCAGCTAATAACCATTGCGCAACTGAACGCACGCCACAACATCACAGAATAGAGAACAGTGACTTCGCGAGATATACCTACCCACTTTGCCGTGGTGGTACCGGCTACGAATTGTACCCCCCCTAACTTTTCCCGTGGGTGCCGTAAGAGGCGGCTAAGGGAATATCCGGGAAATGGGCAGCAGCATTTCCCGCAGTCTGCGTCAACATCCACTGCGATCACCAAGACGCCTGCCAAGCGTGGTGCATTAAGGCAAATTCCCCCCATGACAATTAACATTAAACCACGGCCCCCAGTTCCCGGCAGCTCTGCTATCCGTGGCTACGGTAGCGGCCATTGTAACGGTAGAGCAGGGGGTGCGAAGAATCTCCGGCAGAGATCCGGCTACCAATCCCAAAAACGACCCCTGGCCCTGGCAACATACAATACACGCACGCTAAGGACCGACGAAAAGATGGTCGAATTGGAGGAAGAGATGCTCAAGTTACGCTGGGATGTCATGGGATTATCTGAAGTCCGAAGACAGGGACAGGACACGATAATTCTAAATTCCGGCAACTTGTTCTTCCACCGGGAGGGAGACCAACAATCCCAGGGTGGTGTCGGGTTCCTCGTCCGCAAGTCTCTCGTTAACAACGTAGTGAAAGTCGATAGTGTGTCGGCTAGGGTAGCGTTCCTTATACTCAGAATAACCAAACGGTATTCGCTGAAGGTTATACAGGTATACGCACCGACCTCGGCACACTCGGACAATGAAGTAGAAAGTATGTACGAGGATATATCCAGGGCCCATGCATACTTCTAAAACCTACTTCACTGTTGTAATGGGAGACTTCAACGCAAAGCTAGGCACAAGGAAACGTGATGAGTTGAGAGTAGGGCCATTTGGATACGGGCAGCGGAACTCGAGGGGACAGAGGCTGGCTGACTTCATGGAGAAGGAGGGACTCTTTATGATGAACTCCTTCTACATGAAGCGGCCATCCAGGAAGTGGACGTGGATGAGTCCCGACGGTTCCACTACGAACGAGATAGACTTCATCATGACGACCAATAAGCGCATATTCAATGACGTCTCTGTGATCAGCAAGGTAAAAACCGGCAGCGATCACCACATCGTAAGAGGCGCATTGAATATCAATGTCAAGCTTGAGAGGTCACGTTTGGTGAAGTCTACGCTCTGTCCTAATCGTGCCCAAATCCAAAACCCCGAAAAGTTTCAACTTGAACTTCAAAACCGTTTTCAGTGCTTAGCTGAATGCGACACAGTGGATGAGTTGAACAACGGGTTGGTGGAAACTGTCCAAGCGGTTGGGTCCGAATTCTGTGAGACCAAACGCCGCAGGAAAGCTCAAAAACTCTCAAAAGATACTCTGAAACTAATGGCAGAACGGAGCGAAATGAGACTGCAGTCCGCAGTTGATATGTCGGATTACGGTAAACTCAATAGACGAATTTGGAAGTCCATGCGACACGACTTGCGTGCTTACAATACTGCGCGTATTACGGCAGCAATTGAGCGGAACCAGGGCTCTAAAGTGTTTGCAAAGGATTCGTCTATTGGGCAAAGCCAAATGACAAAACTGAAGACCGAAAATGGCAGTATCGTTTCATCCAAGCCTGAGATTCTGAGAGAGATTGAGAGCTTCTATCGACAGTTATATACCTCGACGCGCGAACCCGTTACTGAAGCAGCTCAGGACACTAGAGCAAAGTTAGTCCGACACTATACCGAAGACATCCCGGACATCAGCCTGTACGAGATTAGAATGGCTCTCAAACAGCTTAAGAACAACAAGGCGCCAGGAGAGGACGGAATTACGACTGAACTTCTGAGAGCGGGTGGTAGACCGATACTTTTAGTCCTCCAGAAGTTATTCAATTCTGTCATCTTTGAAGGCAAAACACCGGAAACGTGGCACAAGAGCGTGGTGGTGCTGTTCTTCAAAAAAGGTGATAAAACCTTATTGAAGAACTATAGGCCCATATCGCTCTTGAGCCACGTGTACAAGCTGTTTTCGAGAGTCATCACGAACCGTCTCGCACGCAGGTTTGATGAGTTCCAGCCTCCTGAACAAGCCGGTTTCCGAAGAGGCTTTAGCACCGTAGACCACATTCATACACTACGGCAGATTATACAGAAGACCGAAGAGTATAATCAGCCACTGTGTCTAGCGTTTGTGGATTACGAGAAAGCCTTTGATTCTATCGAGAAGTGGGCCATACTGCAGTCCTTGCAGCGATGCCAAATTGACTATAAGTATATCGAAGCGTTGAAGTGTTTATACAGCAAGGCCACTATGTCAGTCCGATTACAGGACCAGAGTACGGAACAAATTCCATTGCAGAGAGGTGTGAGACAGGGGGACGTCATCTCTCCGAAACTGTTCACTAACGCATTGGAGGATGTTTTCAAACTTTTGGACTGGAAAGGATGTGGCATCAACATTAATGGCGAATACATCACTAACCTTCGTTTTGCCGATGATATAGTTATAATGGCGGAGTCGCTCGAGGATATCGGGACCATGCTCAACGACCTCAGTAGAGTTTCCCAACAGGTTGGTCTTAAGATGAACATGGATAAGACGAAAATCATGTCCAATGTCCATGTTCCACCTATACCGGTAATTGTTGGAAACGATACACTCGAAGTTGTAGACGAGTACGTCTACCTGGGACAGACTGTCCAATTAGGTAGGTCCAACTTCGACAAGGAGGTCGCACGAAGAATCCAGCTCGGATGGGCAGCGTTCGGGAAGCTTCGAACCATCTTTTCGTCCCCAATACCTCAGAGCCTGAAAACCAAGGTTTTCAACCAGTGTGTGTTGCCAGTGATGACTTATGGTACTGAGACGTGGTCCCTTACTGTGGGCCTCATTAACAAGCTTGAAGTCGCTCAACGAGCAATGGAGAGGGCTATGCTTGGGGTTTCCCTGCGTGATAAGATCCGAAATGAGGAGATCCGTAGGAGAACTAAAGTCACCGACATAGCTCTCAAAATTAGCAAATTGAAGTGGCAATTGGCAGGCCACATCGCTCGCAGAACTGATAACCGATGGGGAAGAAAGGTTCTCGAGTGGCGACCACGCACCGGAAGGCGTAGTGTAGGCCGACCCCCCGCTAGGTGGACCGACGACCTCATAAAAACCGCGGGGAATCGCTGGATGCAGGAAGCGAGTAGCCGGTCCAAGTGGCGTTCTATGGGGGAGGCATATGTTCAGCAGTGGACGTCTTCCGGCTGATAATGATGATGATGATGATGACCTACCCACTTAGAAATACTAAGAATAGGTTCAGCGACGTACGAACGTAGGTACCTACTCGCAAATGTTTACGCAGCTGATGTCTATGCCTAGAAGACGGTGTGCCTGGGCGGGTCATCGTCCGCACGTTGTTCTTATTCTAAGCGGGTTGGTATGTCTAGTGGAATCCGATTGAGGTGAAATATAACCTTATGGTGGAAAGGATCCACAATAAATTCACGCGTTTTCTATACTTAAAGCAATTCGGCGTTTATCCATACTATCCGTTGATATACCCGAGCTTGTTTGTCATAGGCATGGTCGGGTACAGCCGACTGTCGGTTAGGAGAGACGTAGCGCTGGTAAGGTACGTGTGGTTGGTACTGCGAGGGCAGCAGCACCACCCGGATGTACTGGCGGAGCTGCAGCTGCGTGCGCCGGACGGATGTTTGGTGGTCCGCCGTCCCCCTACGTTGCTTAACGTTTCAACAGCGAGGACCAACCTACTTAAATGTGCCCTATCACGAGCCATAGGTGAGCCAATGATAAACCAAATATCTACCTATGGATATACTTTTTGTGCATGTTTGATGCAAGCCGCCGTTATCGATTCCAGCCCATTCAATATTGTGCACTAATTATCAAAAGCCATATATATTAGTATCAAAGATCAAGTTTTATCGTTGAAAAAATGCTCATCACTTGAGCCTGACACAAACAGCAAAACAAGACTTTTATAATTGTACTGCATATACCTGTAACGTCAAAAAACAAGACAGCGATTATTATCTGAGTAAAACAGGACGTGATTTGGTGAATGATGGTGATAGGTGCCTTTTTAAGTGAAAACTTCTTTAGGCCCGTTCAGCACTTTTAGGGTGAAAAAAATCATGGAACTCGCGTCGTCAGTGAACGTACCGCTTTTTGGCTGAACAAAAATCAAAGAACTCGCGTCACAATTCGTTCAACATGCGAACTGAATATTTTTAGTGCAACAATGGTTTCCATAACTAACATTTATTACACTACTTAAAAATAATTCAAATAGTTTTTACTTCTATCGGAAGTCCCCAAAGACTGCACTACATGACTTTTTTTATGATTAACTTAACGGTTTTATTCCATGAGCCTCTTTTAAAAGACGCCGCCTTGGTTGGTAACACTGCAGTGCCAGGTATTCTGCCGCGAAGCAATATTTCGAAAGCATTATACTGTTAAAGGTAAAACCGGCAAACACTCACGTCTATCATCTAGTCGTTATACTCCGACCGGTGTAGTGCGCGACTAGCGGCCCTCGCTGCTAGACCACGCTCTCCATGAGGATGGGCGTCAGTACTGCCTGAACACCGGTCGGAGTATAACAACTAGATGATTGTCGTGATTGTTTGCCGGTTTTACCATTTAACTATGAGTCCTCACGGAAGTTTTTATGACAATATAGCATTATACTGTGCTAGGGTGAAGAGCACTGTAGGAATTCCTGGACGTAAGAGACTCAAAAACACAATGACCTGGGGTAATAAGCGTAGTCCAGTGCCATGTAATACAACAGTTGTAAGCTTTGATTGGCATAACAACTGTCGTATATTTGCATAATATACGAGGAGAGGAGCTTAATTCTTAATTCTACTCGTACATGTTATATAATTATTACGAAATAGTATAATAGTTTTTGAGGTGACGTTACTATACACTATACATTATACAGAGTGTAACAAAAAGGTTTAAAACTACACACGCAGAAGCTTGCATACTATTTTTTTTAATTTAATTATTCTTCCACACTACAGACTCTTTGGTCCGTACCTTTTTTAGATTTGTTTTTTTATTTTTTTATATGACATTTTTCTTGAAGATTCGTTCTCCAAACATCACAATAAACATTCTTAAGCTATGGTGGAAATTGCTTAAAATCTAAAGTGAATCCATTTTTTTTCTTTTGTAAATACATAAATCTATTGCTAGTGAACAATATTTCCTAATTTTATACTTATGTGTACGCTATTGGCCAGAAGTACTGGCCTCAGGTTCACGCCTTTGCCGTATCCTTTTTAATAGCCTTCACGATCTCTTCATTTCGGTCTTTTATCGCCATTTTGAGATTATACTCTATTATTCGATATTGGGATGCTTTAATCGCCCGCCTGACGAAATCGCTAAATCGCGAAATCGTTGCATACAATTTGGGACAGAACTACTACGTCAGGAAGTAGTAATCATTTCGAGTTATGAGTAACCAAAGTTTGTCTAATACTCAAGCAGGTTCTTCCCTGAAAAACTAGGCCAATGACGGCAATGACCTCCAGAAAGAAGAGGAGGTAAACAAGAAGCCTAAGTGGGGCATGGGCTGGGGTGCGCACGAGGAGAGAGGGCATATGCAGGGTAAGGGGACGAAGGTTAATATTTAAGGGAGTTCCGATATAACAAATGCGTTTTTTTGCTCATTTTTATAAAAAAATAGGCGGAACCCTTCGTGCGAGTCCGATTCGCTCTTGGCCGGTTTTTTAAATGTCTTTGAGATTTTTGTATTTTGCTTTTTTCCATTTCAAAGAGTTAATAATATTAATTTATTTTATTTTATTTTATTTTGCATGAATATATGTATTTACATTTAATATAATGAATCCAATCCAATTAATGTCAATACGCTCTTACCAGACGAAAGTGTTTTAGTTATTTTCTTTATTATATAAAAAACAGCTAAGTGCTAAGATAAGTTGTACAAAGAAATGAGGTAGAAAGTCATTGCTTTTTGCAAAATTTCTGATTCTAGGTCAAAGGGAAGTTATAAGTTTTGATTCCCTTGTGAAATCGCAAAATATGCGCAAACATGCGACATTAATGGTCATATCATTTGATGTCGTTTGAAAGAGACCGTAGACTCGAGTATTTGATATACATTTAAAATCTATACCTGTACGCGTTCCTGAGCAATATAATAATAATAATAATAATATGGGACACCATCCACACAAAGGTCTTCAGGTCCCAAACTAGGCAAAGCCTGTACTATGGTAACCTGATAACTGATACACACACAGGTCAAACAGACATGTTCATGCACACAAATGTTTGACCTGTCCGGGGATAGAACCCGAGACCAGCGGCTCAGAAGGCAGGGGTGCTACCGACTACGCCATCTGACCTGTCCGGAGGGTTGTGCTTGACTCACAGACAGACGGACAACAAAGTGATACTATACTTTTTAATTTTGCGTTATTCAACCCTAAAAATTGACCCATAATTCGTAAACCTATGTAGACCTAGGCGCCCTACATCATGTGGTACGTTTCAATGGGTACCTGTTGAAATAAATGTTTGCTTAGATACAATACATTTGATTTTTATTTATACTTAAAATAATATATACCAGACTAAAACAACTCTTTATAAATCTTTGATATCGTCCTGTACAATCTTCTTCAGCACAAAAACTCTTTACTATGACATATTAACCTTCCAATTACTATACAGATTCAAATTTGTCAATTTCTTCGAGCGTAAAAGCCTCCTATTGAAGTAGACCATAATAACATCCCCTGCTTTAATGGTGGTTCTAATTCTTTGCCCCACTCACCCCCTTTTATTGGACACAACAATACTTTCATGGCATTGATATGATATCTAAACAAAAGGATATGGTTAGTAAAAAGGATAACCATTAAATACCTTAAAGGCACGACAAATAGTTACTACATATTTGGAAAAAAATTGTCTAATTCTATTTTGTAAAGTTAGTACAAGTTGTTATATTGAGGAAGTTATCAGGATCAAGACCAAATCGTTTGTTGTCTTCATACAATCGTAATCCCCGATTTCCTTTCTCTCTTCTCCTCGATCTTGACCCTAGTTAAAGTATTTTTATGCATGCTAGATATTGACATAATATATGTACGAGTAGGTAGGTGTTCTTTTGGTTTTTATTTCGATGAGTTATATCTAAAAGAGAGAAAAAGGTATCCAGGTAGAAGCTAGGCAGTTTCAAGGATCTTTGGATACCTTGTATCAGCACTCAATAATTAAAAACTGTACATAGTGGCATGCAGTTAATGGGTACACTTTCTTTATTAAACGGTACCTGTGTTATTACAATTTCCTAGCCAAGTCGTTTGATCATCATCTCCAATGATGTAAGCGATAATTGATAGACGATGGCGTATTATATGAGAAGACACGGACAAGGTAATTTATGAGATCTTACGGCGTTACTGATAAAACGTGGTACAAAATGCACACACGGGACTTGAGCAGACATCCTAGTTCATAACAGTAGTCAATAATCATCATTAGTGCAGTATTTCTAAGCGACGAGATATTTCTTTTTCATAATTATTTTGCAATTTTTCATCAAAAAATAGTAAGTTATGGTACCAGCAGGCAGCAGGGAAAAGCAAATTTACCTTTTGTGAATGCTGTTTAAATCCAAACCAGGATAGAATGAATGGTTAGGGTTGACTACAGGTCTCCCACCTACTGTAATAGGGTCATATCGATGTAAAAAAAATTAAAAAATGTAAAATAATATGTTACTTAAACTGGTTCCAAGTTTGGTAGAGGAACCGCCATACCAAATGAGCGTGTTCGGGGGCCCACTTGGAGAATACAAGTTGGGCAAAAAAAATCCCAGACCCCCCAATTTTTTTTTAAATTTTTATGTGAATTCTCCCTTTTTCTCCGAAATCGTACCAATTTTGCTTTGCTTGGCCTGAAGGTGTATAAGACCAAAATCAACTAAAAACATCCTGTCTAAAACAGATTTTACAAATGTTATGGTGACAACTAGGTACGATTTCGGAGAAAAAGAGAAAATTCACAAAAAAAAGTTAAAAATAATTGGGGGGTCTGGGATTTTTTTTTGGCCAACTTGTATTCTCCAAGTGGGCCCCCGAACACGCTCATTTGGTATGTCGGTCCATCTACCAAACACCCTGTATAATAAATATATCCTTATAATAGAACCCAGCATTTATTTCTAATTTTAAAGCACAATGACACATGTCCTTACGAAGTAATATAATGGTATGAAGATCTATGTTTCATGGTGTTTCCTGTACCTTCCCTTTCAACATGTTGTCAATGGATAACCCGGGTGTAGATTAGATAATAGTTTGTATATTCGTGGGTTACAAAAGGTTTTGGCGTTACTTTGCGGAAATTGATAAACTTTTTGTGATGCTATTAGACTGTTTCCGTATATTATCTTGCTTATTTGTACTTAATGAGGGTTTTTTATGCTTGGAGTTAAATATTTGTTTTAAGTGATAAGTTTCCTGAAACAAAGGTATTTTTGTATAATTAAATCGAGGGTTTTAACGCAAACAAATGATCCTGTGCATCCTGTGTGTACGTACTAATCTTACGCACAGGCGAGGCCGCGAGCCTCAGTAATGTAGATATAATTAATTCAGTTGTCCACCGCCGTCCTTCGTACCACGCTCAAAACATAAATAATTCCAACTTTACAATTCAAATCACGCTTAAAACCTTAATTTCAACCGGCCAATTTGCAAACCGTGCCTTAATAACCCGTTATCTTTAATCTATTGTTTAACCCGACTTTTAGAACGGCCGTTTGTGGCTACAGCGGTATCAAACGAATTTGTTACATTTTGTAAAATAAGTGAGAATGGGAATATTATTATTACTTCAAGCGCATAATATCCGCCATTTTGATATGTAAAGTATTCCTTATGGACATCAATAATAAAATGCTTTAAGGCGCGCTCCAATCCTAATTTTAAAACAATTTACGATGCTTTACATAAGGTTGAGAATTGCTTACCAGATTGGACGATGTAATGCGAAAATTCAATTGAATACGTGCCAATACTTTTTATGTTTATTTCGTACAATCAAATGATTAAATTTTATTGATAAAGGAGTCCATAGTTCACTAGTAAATTTCATTGGGAATTCGAATATGATACATTCATTGAAATATATTTGCCCATAATTGAATTAAAATGCTTTTTCCTACGAAAAACGTAAGAAAAATTGCAAAATTTAGGGAATGTTGCCGATTTTGATTTCTATCGAGCCAAGTTGACTCAATCGTGTATTGGCTCCCATACTTCATAAGGACGTATATTCATTTTACACTAAGTTTTTTTTCG
This sequence comes from Selenia dentaria, assembly GCA_917880725.1. Taxonomy (NCBI): domain Eukaryota; kingdom Metazoa; phylum Arthropoda; class Insecta; order Lepidoptera; family Geometridae; genus Selenia; species Selenia dentaria. The sequence goes on along the minus strand of OU862885.1, from coordinate 4,474,807 downwards.
AACTTCAGATGTTAGTTTAAGGCGTCGAAAAACTATGTTTTCGCGAAGTCGAATCATGAAATTTGGAACTCATTTCGCCTTAAACATCATCTTATACCCGTGGCATTCGAGCCATCAAGATGTATGTAACTACGCCCTCATTCCCCCATCCTTATGGATTTCGCCATAGTCAGGTAAAAACACGTAACATGTGCATTTACAAGAGAAATATGTAAGCCGAAATGGAGCCAGTGCCGTTAGTATAACAATCTAGCACCATAAAGAACACAAAACCAGCAATACATAGTATAGATTAAATAAGACAACTCTCTGTCCCTCTATCTGATCGTTATCAAATTTAGCAATGTTGTAGATTATGTCTCGAGAAAGTACATATGATTATTTTCATCATTATCATCCATCACCATGCGGGTGAAACTGCGGGGTACAGCTAGTTACAATATAAAGAAAATAATTCCATATAATAATATTTTCGAAGAACTCGTAGTTAAAATAAAGAGGGTTTGTGAGGTCAATGTAGGTTTATCGCACACGGGCTGAAGGTGGCATAAGACCGAGGCCGTGTTTTCCACGGGACTCGGCAGCGAATTACATATTGCAATATTATGTGAAATGCAGCGTAGCTGTGACCTACTTGCGCACAAGCTGCACAAAGTGCAACACGAGGCGCCGACTCAGCACATGTGTCGAAGCCGACACTGGACGAACGGAGCGGCGTTTGCGTCACTCATGGTACACACCTCGACCAGAGTACATAGCATACCTTAGCAATAGTTAATTAATTAAATTGTAATAATTATATTTTAAAATAGATTAGTAGCCAACAGTTTTGTTTTTTTTTTAAGTCCTTCGGCTGCAGCTAACATAATTAGCGCATTCCCCCTGACGCCCACATTATCGTGGATGGGGTCAGGATCGAGGTGAAGGCCCAGATGAAGGCCTAGTCTCGACAGCAGGTGGCGCTTCGGCCCGCACTTCGGCGGGCTGTCGACGCGCCTGCTAAAGGTTGCGGGCGCCCTCTCTTGGCTCCTTCCGAACTTGGGGGGGGGGAGGGGGGGGGCAAAGCGCGGCGCCAGCTCTTTTACGCCAGCATCTTGAAAAGTATGCCCCCTATCTGGGCTGGCTCCCTCCAAAAGAGGGAGAACGCCTCTACACTCCGCAGGCCCCAAAGGGCCATTGCACTGCGTGTGGCGAGGGCCCACTGGTCAGTGGGCTTCGCGGCGGCGTGCGCTTTGGCTGGCACCCCTCCTTGGGACCTCGCCACTGCCACTTTTGGCCGGCCAGTCCTACAAGACTGGCTCGGGGAGGCGCGTGCAGGCCCCGCTGTAAAAGCGGGTGGTGTATTTTTCCCAGTGTAAAAAAAAGGTTTATCGCACACTAGGTCCTATTTAAATCTATCGTACTATCTTGGTGGTTTCCTAGAATCCAAGGGGCGGGCTGATGAGAGTCCTGGGGGTGTTTTCATGGTCTTTATTGTATTATTTCCGTGTTACGACTTCACTTCAGCCTGCTTAGATAAATTCCAGATTAGAGACATGTTCCCAGTCTGAGAGCACTATTCACACACTCCAAGTATAATACAATACTTAATACGAGATTCGTTGATAACTAGCGACTGCCTTTGGCCTCGTTACAGCCTCCCATCTTACCTATTTAGTTTTTCTTTCATAAGAACCTTCTCCTGAAAATAATTAACACAACACAAAAATAATTAGCGAGATTGTTCCATTTGTTGAGAACGCTCTTAAGTTATAGCGTGACAAGGAGAAAAAGGGGTTAATTTTTTATATATATAGATAGATGTAGGTGATAATATATAATCTGGGGTGGAACATCCACACAGTCAAGTCCCAAATCAGGCAGAGCCAGTACTATGGTAACCTGATTCATATATGCATATACGCACTACAGACAGAGGTCAAATAGAAATGCTCACGCACACAAATGTTTGAAATGCCGGGGTTCGAACCCCCGACCAGCGGCTCAGAAGGCAGGGTTGCTATCACTGATCTAACCCGCCAGTCATATGTTTTATTGTTATGACGAGGTGACGACAGAATATATAGAATCAGCCGAGCAAGTACCGAATTTACCGATCGATAAATGTTGAGTCTTGAATTCGTCATACTTCGAAAGAACTGCCTATACCGATCTTTTGTCGATCATTGCAAGTAAGTAACAAAGTTAAGCGATCGGTAGACAAATTCGATAAGCTTTTACGATTATAACGATAACCCTAGCATGGAACTGTTAAATTACGTTAATGATCGTCTATTTAATCGATTTTAACGATTGTTTTGTCAGCTTTGAAAATTATCTCGATATAGCTTATCGACGGGCGACGGGCGACGGGAAATACTGGATTCCACGCACTAGCGAGTTGAAAACCATCACCTCGATTGAAATTCTGGCATTTCGAGATCTCAATAGTTTCCTTTACTAGCCTTGGTATGTAATGGCGTTCGGTGGACAAGATTTTAGGGTTATGGAATTCAATCCAGTGGTTAGGACCCGCGTCCAGCATGTAACTGCGCCGAAATATCGGGAGCTCATTCCACAACCTTACCACGGTAAATATCCCGTTAATAATCATATAACTTTAGAGAACAACCGTGATAGTTTAAAACAGTGTTATATTAATAAGTATCAACGATAATAATAAATAAAATCCCACTAATATTATATATGTGAAAGTTTGGATAGATGAATGGATGGATGGATGATTTTAATGAATGCTTGTTACTCAATAACAGCAGAACGGCTAAACGGATCTGGTTGGAATTTGGCATAGAGATAGATTATAGTCTGAAATAGCATATAGGTAACTTTTCGTCATCATCATCATTATTATCATCTATCAACACGCGGGTGAAACGGCCTAATATTCTTGGGTACAGCATAGACAAAATAACAAGATCTCCGCCAAATTTTATAATATTAAAGGAAAGAATCGGGTTATATAAAAAAAACGAATATCTCGAAATCCATGAGATTTTTCTCTATCCATTTTTTTGTGTGTAAGACCTAGGGCTAGCCTTCTGCCAGTGTCGCTGTGTCGTGTTCTTTTTGGGACAACTTGTATATATAGATATTTTTTTATTATTATTTGATTTTTAACATGCTTTCTTAGCGGGACCGCAACGACACTAACGTTGACGATTACAACTGAACAAACAATTCAGTTTCTAATAAAATCCTAAAGATCTCGTCCTATGCAATTTCTTGCCGTTTCACCAACCCGCCAAGTTCTAACCAAAATGAATACATCAACGTCACTGACGCGTGATGTCAAAGTGACGTGACGTCATGTCAACTGTCAGGCCTGATTGCTGCTTATTTTTATTGCGCGGTAATCTTCCTGGAATACTCTTAATGGATTGATGTGTGTTGGAAAAGTGTCGTAAAGTAAGGTATAACGTTCTGTTGTTAGAATTGGAGCGGGGGTAGAAAGTAGACTACCGTAAGTGTTGCTATGTACCATCTAAGTAGTTTGTTATGGGCTGTACAGATATTATACATCATCCATCATCATCATCATCTCAGCCGTACTGTTCCAACATATGCCTCGCCCATAATTTTTCAAAGAGACCGGTCGTCTGCCCACCGTGTCGGTGGTAGACCTACGCTGCGCTTGCCGGTCCGTGGTCTCCAATCCAGAACCTTCCAGCCCCATCGGCCATCTGTTCTGCGTGCTATGTGCCCTGCCCACTGCCACTTTAACTGGCTAATCTTCTGGGCTATGTCGGTGACTTTCGTTATTCTACGGATCTCCTCATTTCTGATTCAATCACGTAGAGAAACCCTGAGCATAGAAAGAAAGAAAGAAAGAAAGAAATAAGTTTTATTCCAGACAACGCACATCATCACAGCATACAATGATAATAGTACTAATTTACAGTATTTACCCGAAGGAAAACACTTTGGTAAACAATTCGCAATGCTGCGCGATGTCAAGAATGAGTCCCGTCTCAGCATAAAGCTGGGAACAAAAAGAATGACCCCAGCGCTGGTTTTCAGACAGAACTCAAGATTAACATCACGAACGTACAGTGAAATGAAACTACATACTACTTATATCACACGAAAGTGAGAAAAAAAAAACATACAAAATAAACTAAGCAACTGCTAAGACTCCTTACGTACATACGTATGTATGCATTACAAAATAATCAAATATATATGCCTACTGTATTGTACACAGAGAGAACAATATATGTAATAAGAATATGTATAATTGTATATAATAATACATATATTAATAATATATGTATAATTATACAAATCATTACTTGCTTGCGTATACTAAAATTTACAATGAAGCAATGAAGCAAGTAACATTAACACATTGTCATGCTGCCATAAAAAGAAAAAGACCGTATGAATACAATATTTAAACTAAATCTATCGAGTCACATACCTACAAAACCTACCGTTTGGGTAGGTTAGTCACAAAAGAAATAAAATTATTTATAAAAATTCTTACAAAAAGTGTTAGGCAAACCGTTACAAAATAATTAAATTTAAATGGTGTATAAATGTAATTTAATATTCATATAGAATGATCATACAAGGTGATAATTTTATTTAATTAGATTAATTTACAGCACTGTGGTAGACTAGTACTAGTACCAAAGCCCATGTAAGAGCAAGCCCTTAGTAGTCACAGGCAGCTTTTTGAGCGTTCAATAGATGAGACTTTAAATGTTTACTGAAAGTTTTAACCGAATTCAGGGCTCGCAAAGGCCCTCTCCATAGCTCGTTGTGCGACTTTGAGCTTACTTATGAGGCCCAAAGTAAGAGATTACCTTTCAGTGCCAAAATCTGTAAACAATCGTATGGGGACGAAGCGCCATCTATTGAAAGGCTAGAAAGCTTTGTTAGACCGATTTTACTATCGCAAAAAAATCTAAATCATTCATTCATTCCTAAATTGAATTCAATTTAAGCATCAAAACGCACTTATGAACGTCAATTATTCATTATATCTACCGCCGACTTCCAAAATATAGAGCCTACCGAGAAGAAGCAGCATACATAACTATGTGCTAATTTTATATGGAACAATATCCACACATAGTTAGATATTCAGGTCCCAAACTATATCCTATGATATAAATACTTATATACATATACACACACAGATCAAACATAAATGTTCACGCACACAAATGTTTGACCTACCGGGGTTCGAACCCGGGATCAGCGGCTTAGATGGCCAAGGCTCTACCAACTGACCTGCCAAAATTTAATAACACATTATGTTTAAAAATTAATTTTCGATTTGCTAGCTGTTTTACGCTGGTATTTATAAAGATTTTGTAAAGTTAATGCATGTCATAACCCAATCAAAATTGGATGTATCTTTTTACAATTGTGTTGTCATGGGATTTAAATTTTGACAGCCTAATAGTTTCTTAAATTTTTCAGACTTGTGTGCTAATGTCATTTTTGTACAACTTCACTTTTGTATAAGAAAGAATAAATAATTTTCGATTTGATGTCGCAAACCTACTAAATTTTCATGTTATTTTTAATAATGAGCGATATTATCGAATAAAGATTATTGCGCAAGTACTTTAATTAGAACCAACGCTAATTATTATTAAAAACACAAACACACCGTCATGTTTTAAGCGTATCTAATTGAAATACATAATTATTTTGAAGGGGATGCGGGCGATTAGGAATAACAGGACACTAGTCCTAGTCCCCGTGAGGATAAACGGTATTAATTCGTGTTTACTCGTCCCCATTTTTATACGCGGATGTCGATAGCAAAACGTGGTACCTTTTTCGAGTGGAGGTTGTTCGTGGTGTAAATAAATTCCGTTTTGCATAATTCTTTTAGTAATGATGATGTTTCTTTTCCGACTGTAGTAAGTGTTGTTGGCCTCAACCGGAGCGTCACCAGACAGGAATGAAGATTTCCTATCATATCATACGGGAATGAAATAGCATGAGTCACTTTATATTTTCAAATGTATATTAAAGGTAGCACACATTTTACATTATTTTTATAAAGCACTGCCGTGCGATTCTCTAAGAGCAAACATCGTTGCATCCTTGACAACATCCGTGAAACAAATGAAGAGGTGACAAGAAACGTTGGAAAAACAACCTTATGTACCAAAAAGGACGATATCTCAAAGTATTTGACATCGGTGAGCTCATTACAGAACAACAGACGAATCATTACAGAATCGCACGGCTGTTTTTAAAAATCTTATGCCTTCATGTGTAACTCAGGTGCGTATTTGAAAATGCACGACGTCACTTCGTTCCCTAACTCGCAAACGTCGACGTTGTGTTGTACCTGGAACAGATATAAAACATGTAGGATTCAAACATAAACTACTTTTTTAATTAAAAATTAAACCTTTTTTTAAATTAAAAAAAACAAAAAAAAACATTCTATTCTACTTAGCCAAAGTATTTGTGCCGATTCTAACCCTCCCCCCTCACCCCTCAACCTACCAAATTCAGGCGGCTTATATTAAGGTTTTTACCGGTAACATATACAAAAAATACAGTCAAATTGAGTGAGCCTTAAGAATATTAGGGCAAATATAGAAAGATAGTATCATTATAACTTTTAGATAACATCAGCTTTTTTTCAAGTCGTTTAAAATAACCTGTTTTTCATAGGAGATGACCCTTAAGAAAAAACTGAAAATCTGGTCTTCGGTATAATCCAAATAGAGTCTCCCTTCAAGAGTCGTTATATTGTAACATTGAAATTTCTATTGTGTCTGGCCGCATGATGACCTTTGATGGATTATAAAGGTGAAGCAATACTAAAAACCACAAACGCAGAAGCTTGCATACGATTAGGACCTAACTACTGCATCCCAGGAAGTAGTGAACTTTCCGAGTTATAAGTAACCAAATTGGTTCCAGATTGAAAAACTGAAAAACTAGGCCAAAGACGGCAATGACCTCCAGAACTCAAACTAAGTAAACAAAGGACCTAAGCGGGGCTGGTCTAGGGTGCGGCTCAGAGATAGGAGAGGACGCATGCAGGGTAGGACACAGAGGTGAAAGATGACGTGGAAACTGCACAGCGCATTCTAAAGTAATTCGAATAGTGTTTTTATTACTTTGTATGAAAACATTTTAAGCGATTTAAATTTTGATACTTAGCTTGTTTGCCTACTTACTTACTTACTTACTTACTTTCAGCATTACTACACTATTTGATACACGCTGTATATCGTGGAATAAGTAAAGTATTGGTCAAAGACCATAATATGTATAAATTGCACGAACGACCCGCCCCGGCTGGCTTCGCACGTGTGCAATTTCGAAAACACCCATTACTCAAAAACTTATTTAGATGATAATATATATTATATAATAAGTACTCATTAAGTTTTTAAGTAGTAGTTTTTTTCTAAATTGCACACGTGCGAAGCCAGCCGGGGCGGGTCGTTTGTGCAATTACTTAGGGTAATATTTGACCAGCATTTTACTTAGTAATAACATAGTCAATAAGCATCGCGAGGAAATATATAGCACAGTAAGAGTCAGTTTGTAGAACCCGTCTGGTTAATTACCACCCTCACGACTGAAAACTTGTTACCCACGTCGCACTTAACGGTGTTTTCATGCTGTTCTCTTCGAGGTTTGCCATTCTCGGTACCTTATGACTACCTTCGATCGCGTCACCATTAAAAATCAAGTCAGCTAGAGGTTCAACTTTATGAATAAATAAATAAATTACCTCATTTTCGCAATTTTCAGAGACAGTCTTCATGTGCTCCAACTTCTTCTTATTTCTAAAGACCAAAGGCGTTACTGCAGTCAAGAAACCTATCTTTGAATATTTCTTTTGTTTTATTATACCTATCTGTAACGAAAAAGGTCAAATTATTTGCTATTCAATGTTTTATCACATAGTTCGTCTAAGGAGAAACATTTTTTTAATGTATAAAATATACTCAATCAACTATGAATAATATATTTAAAATTTTTATTTATTATATACTAACTGCGCCTCGCGATTCTCCCGGTTGATGATGATAATGATGAAGAAAGGTATACTATGTGTTAATCAGCACCTCATCTATCTCCATACCAAATTTCATCAAAATTGTTCTAACCGTTTATGCGTGAAGAAGTAACAAACATATAAACACACTCATATACTTTCAACTTTATAATATTCGTATGATTTTGGTTATCTATATATATACAAAAGTAATCTTAGAAACACCACTTAACTCAGCTGAATGGATTTGGATGAAATTTGGTAAGTAGATAAGGTACTGAATTCACATTAACACATATGATACTATCCAAAGTCATCATCATCCATCACCACGTGGGTGAAACCGAGGGGTGGCTTAGGTTGGTTTATCATAAAGAAAAGAAAATCTTAGAAAAATGTCATTCATAGGTGATTGAATGTATTTTGAAATGCTATTTTGAAAGTGTTAAGCATTAGTACCTTTTCCAATAAACACTCCATGATGCAAGCAGTTTTATGAGGGAAGGGAGGGTCTTTGCGAAGGTATTCCAAATCCGTCTCAGTGGCGTTCACGTGATCCATGCAGGAATGAGCTGTGCTGATGAGGGTGTTCCTCACCACAGATGTGAATGGGTTTTCTGGCGATGTAGGTTTAATTAGAATTGTACATTTTAAAATAATTATGGCTGAAAAGGGTTGCCTGATCAAAAATGTATGGAAAGTGCATGGAAATTTGATTGATGATTTACAATCTTACAACAGTATACTTGCTAACAGAATACTTAAAAATCTTTGGAAAAAATGTTTGGTCATTGAATGCTAACAATTCTGGGTTTTTCAATAACCAAAACATAGCATTGAGCACATGGACATTCAATTCTCAAATTCTCTCAAAGGTTCTCAAAATCTCAAAGGTAGAACTACAAATCGTTAGAGGAAAATAGCAACAGGTAGAAAGACTCTTATGAATGTAACAAACTTAGCTGGTACCATCGCTGTGCCAGACATACTACCAATTACAAAATTTATACAGGGTTCTTTTTTATTATACAGGGTTTTTGAAAAATGCTTACCACTTCTAAAGGGAACCTCTAGTACATCACGACCAACAACATTAGTTCTACAACTTTTCTTAAAACCTAGTTATTTCTAAAAAAAACATTTAATTTAGTAGTACTTATATGAAACTTTATATCTCTGCCTTGTTAAAAGAAAAGCAACTATAGACGTCTACGACGCAACTTTCCTGATCTCCGTAGCAAAAGAAATTGTAGGCCACGCCTAATGCGCACGACTGGTTCATAGAGTTACGACTTTTAGATCGATTGATCATTTTATTTAACTTTTTGTATTTGTTCTCCAATTATTTTTATTAATGAAAATGTGAACTAATAGTGTTTGTTATGCTTTGCAGAAGCCAACCTTAATTGATTGTTAGCATTTTTCCAATAACCCGTATAATCATGAAATAAACTTTAATTACGTTTTTATATTACAAGACATTGCTCAAACACCTATTTTTAAATAATGGCATTTTTGCCTCCGTCCACTTGGATCCACAGCAGGACTCCAGATCCGCGGATACCTTTATCCTCTCTTAAATACCTCCTCTTAAATCCATCATTGAGGTATCCAAAAATAATAATATTTTTATATGACCATGGGTCATAGGAAAATATTATTATTTTTGGATCTCGTTTGTGGATTCAAGTGGCTTTTGAATCCACAATCCGCTATCAGACCATTTCGGGACCTTTCTTCTTTTTCTCTGAAACATTATTCTGAATACCCCTTGCTGAAAACCATTTTTTTTACTATTAACCGTCATTGACAATATTAAAAAATATTGTCATTGACGGGATCTTCAATCGGGAAAGATACATTTGTAGCAGTAGTACAAAAATATAGGTTCATATTATTTGCAATTATGTTAAAAAAGGTAACATAATGAAATAGGAAGCCTATGCAGATGTCTATGTAGATTGAAAAAGAATAAAAATATTCACAGATCCATCTGTGGATTTAAGAGGAAAAAGTAATATCCACGGATCAACCTATGGATTTAAGAGGAAAAAGTAATAGCCATGGATCCACCTGTGGATTTAAGAGGAAAAAGAAGTATTCACAGATCCACCTGTGTATTTTAGAGGAAAAAGAAGTATCAACGGATCCACCTGTGTATTTTAGAGGAAAAAGAAGTATCAACGGATCCACCTGTGAATAAAAGAGGAGATAAAGGTATCCACGGATCCACATGTGGAACTGAGCTGTGGATCCAAGTGGACGGAGGGGCATTTTTTGTGGCCTGAAATAATGATAGCTCAGCAGTAAGCCCAGCTGTAGCAGCCCAGTTGGAGATGTAAGATTTCGAGTATTGTGGTTGTTAATCCATCAATTACAAGCCCAAATTATTATATTTTTAAGATTTAATACTACATTTTATTAATAAACAATATTTACCCTTTTCATCAGCGACCACAGAATAAACTATCACGCAGACGACCAGCAGTGACCGCATTTTGAACCCAACCAACGTCGTCCGCATCACGTAGTTTCACCAATAATGATGTGAAAATAATGATAAAATAATTTTGATTCAAATGATTATGTGGTATTCATCTGCGGTACCTGATGATTATCATCCCGGATGGACTATTGCTGATGGTAGATAACAAAAATTGGTAGGTTATTATTATGAAAACAATTTAGGTCACTTGATTTTATCGCCCGTTATGTTTTCAGATGTTTCAGGGTTGTGTACCTCAAGAGAATATTATTGTTTATTGCTTACAAATAATAGAAACACTTGTTATTACATACATGACAAATTATTATAATATAAAATTTATCTTAAATACAGTTGCATGCAAGGAAATGACACCAATGGCATTCTGCGAGCAAGTGCAGTATTCGTCCTAGGAAGAAACAGTTTGACAGGACGTTTACGTTTACTGGTGGAATATGATTTCTGTTTATGTGCCTTTAAGCATGCGAGGAGAATAAATAGTTGACGAACTTTGAGGACTGACACTTCTTTGTAGAGGAGGTCTGTAGAGTAACGCCTGGGTTTCCCCGTCATTACTTTGAGGATTGCCCTTTGAGCTCTTTCTACTACAAGCATATCAGATTTTGAAGCTCCACCCCATATACCAATACCAATACCAATACTATAATAGAACAATGAACAGAATCCTTGAAGGATCACTTATTGTCCGTTTGTCCGGCAGTGCATCTGTTAAGACTAAAGTTATATTTATAAGAGCAGGTTCAAGCGTTAAGCTGTAAATAATATTGTATTAATACTACGATGTACCTACTAAGATGTACCAAGATGATTCTTGGAAGTGTAAAAAGTTAAGATGTAAGTCAACGCAATTAAAAGACACCATTATTGTTAGCCCATTTTGTTCCCACTGCTGGCACTCGAGCCTTCCTCTCAGAGAGAGGAGTTGGGCCATAATCCACCACGCGGGCCCAGTGCGGATTGATGGATAGTTTAGTACCTATGTCGAAGTTTACTGGCCACCCGAAGGCCTTTGACATAGCCTACTGTTTTCCTAAGACAAACAACCGGGACCGACGGCTTAACATGCCCTCCGAAACACGGAAGCGCTCAGTTGGATAATGCCACTAGCGGTCACCCATCCAAGTCCTGACCGCAGCAAGTGTTGCTTAACTTGTTGATCGGTTAAGACCACCACGTCGACCTCCGCTACGAGCGCTTCAAACTGATACTGGTTAATGAATCATAAAACAATGCAGATTTAACAAGGTTACATGAAAAAAAGGCATGTCACTAGATACAAAATGCAGCATACATATTTTTTTCTATATAAATTATATCATTTATACATGCACGCAAGACATGATTGCTAAGTAATTGTATTGTAAAATGTTACCTTCTAACGATACAAGGGCCTGAAAAAATAGTGACTCTCCAGCAAAGCATATGAGAAGATTCTTCCAACATGCTGTGGATATCCCCACTTAATAGCTTTAAAACCAGACTGCATTCGTGGTTATTGACCAATTTATGACAGCGTGAAAGAATATCTGCTTGAAAATTTATTGTGACAAAAGTTGTGAAATCGCTATATGCGATAAGACCGCTCATTGTACTACCATAAATTAAGATTATATTTTGATAAATTACTTTTTATATGTTTGGTTATGTGCATTATAAAATAATTGTATTGTATTGTATTGTTGTGTTATATAATTTAGAATTAAACATAAATATTTGTACGCTTGCTTGCAGGTTGATTGACGTCATTCATAAGATCTGAAAATGTATTATGTGTATTCTGACATAAATAATTGATTTGATTATGTTTTCGCTTTTAGTTCAAACACGTATGATCGTATTAAACTGTTTAACCCTAAGTATCGAACCAGCGGCTACACTTCTAGATAAATAGGCGATCCTCACGACGCCTAGTTCTTTTTCCTTTCTACGGAAGGGGATTCATACGTAATAAAACTAACGTGGTTTTCACTCTTTAATTAGAACATCACGAGCGCTACGAGCTGGCGCCCGCAGTGCTAAGCGAGACGTCATCGACGCGGGCGTCCCGAACACTCCTTGCAAAAGACTACCGAATCTGGTCGTAACTATAGTCTGACCTATCCGATAAGTATTACGTGAGTAATCCCGTATTTCTAATTAAAAATGGGATTCATACGATAACTTATTGGTTAAATAACTAATAGATTGATTAATCGATTAACAAGTTAAATCTCAAAGAAACACAAATTTAGGAAAAATTTACGGAATCAATGGTTTTTGCTCATTCTTTTATGGGACAATGTATACGATTCTATAATAAAGTTCCCAATGTTATACGAGATTTGCCTATTAATAAGTTTAAAATTACTATTAAAACTAAACTCTGTCAAAAAGGTTATTACAAAATTTCGGATTACTTGGAGGATAAAACAGCTTGGGACTGATCACTCCAGGATCTATCTACTCGTGTACTAAGATGTCAAAGTGTAGCGTGTCTTGCCCTACTGATACCATTATTATGTTCTCTTTTGTAAGGCAATACACTGGAGCTAATATTTGTAGTACCTAAGTAAAAACATTGTAAAAAGATCTATATAAAAAGAATGGCCCCGAGTTTCTTGCCGCTTCTTCTCGGTAGGCTCTATATATTTTGGAACGCGGCGGTAGTCTTTAAATTACATTATTATGAAAAATTGACGTTCATAAGTGCGTCTTTGATGCCTAAATTGAATAAATGATTTTGACTTTGACTTTGCTGGGTTTTTCTCGCCATCTATTATACGAGTACACTTAAACAATTCGAAAATATTGATACCGATAAATATAATTGCTGATTATGAAATAGATATATTATGTTTTTATATGTATATACTGGCTTACTGTATTACTTTAAGTTGTTTAAGTAGCACCATACTAGCTGGTTTTATTTCTTACTCCATACATATTCTAGAAACTTCCTGATGGAAACAAGATATGAGATGTCATAAGTGGTACGCGAGAGCTGTTTACCGCCCTCGTAGCTATTTCCGCTTTCTTATTTACTTTTATTCCACTTGTTTGGATGTCAGGGTTTATGGATAGAGTAGTTACCTTGACTTTTTATATACGAAGAGTTATGTGATTATGTTTCTTATAAACGTTCATAACAATATGATTTTAGAAACATCTTTGAACTGGTTAAATCGCATATTAAAAATCAGTAGAAACGTAATCTGACTATTATGTTCTTAGAATAAGGAACCAAGCCTTCCACTTATTGAGAGGAGTTGGGCCATAATCCATCACGCGGGCCCCGTGCGGCTCGGTGAGCAGGCTAGCGACCAACCCATGTTGAAGTTTTCAGGCCGCTCGAAGGCCTTCGACATAGCCTAACGACTGTTATCCTAAGACAAACTAATCGGGACCGACGGCTTAACGTGCCGTCAGAAGCACGGAAGCTCTCAGTTAAATAATGCCACTAGCGGTCACCCATCCAACTTCTGACCTCAGCAAGCGTTACTTAACTTTAATCAGATCTTCAAGTCGAGCTTCACTGTAAGCACTTCGCATCAGTACATAAATAATAAACTTCTTCGCGGTGTCGCTCGCATGGTCCAGGGATACGATCCTACATAAATAAAATGAACTCACCGTCAAAGCGGTTAACTTTTCTACTTCCTTATTAAAAGGCCTTCTAGTAACGAAATGTCAAGTTGATAGCCCCAGTAGTTGAGATTCTACTTTGATGAACCAATCAGTAAAGTAAGTAGAAAAGTCCGTGGACAGGGTTAGTGATAAAAATTCGGAATGCAATTCGTATGAAGCCCTATTTATCAGGTAGTAGCCCTTCTGTGCAAAATACCACCGTAATGTCAGATATCTTGCTGTAAAGTAATAAACAGTTTGAAGCAAGTGAAATTCCTGAGCGAATTAGATTAATAAACAATCAAATTAAATCACATTAAAACCATTTACCTACTTCGACACATTTTTCGAGTCATATTGATCACCCAATATATTACATTGTATTTAAATATAACATTTTTAGTACGAGCAGGTATTAAAATTAAATATAATAAAAAAAATAACTATCTAATCTATAAGCCCCATGGAAAAGTGGACAATTTTTTTGGACAACAATACTTTCAGACATTCTTGACAGTCCCGTGGAAGATGGGACAGCCCCTGGTTTGGGATGCTACATGTGAGGACACACTGGCGCCGTCTCATCTCCCTGGGACGATTGATCGGGCTGGCGCTGCCGCGTCGATAGCGGAAGACCTCAAACGTCATAAATATGTGTATTTAGACAGAATGTACATGTTTGTGCCGTTTGGGGTCGAAACTTTAGGCCCATGGGGGCCGTCCGCTCTCAACTTGTTTAGGGATCTGGCGCAACGTTTGGTTGAGGCGTCGGGTGACCGAAATGCTGGCGCCTATTTTGGGCAAAAACTTAACGTCGAGTGTATAATTCTTGTACTACTTTCTTTTATTACAGGGTCGTCGAGTACCGGTAGGGGCGCAACTAACGACGTATCAATGTTGAAGCTGAGGCAGAACTTAGAAAATTATGAGCTTTGAAGTACTGATTTTATCGCCAGCTTTTGAAGATTTACTTTATTTAATACTCCTCCGCGTGGTTACTTGATAAAATGGAAATCCACTAGCAATACCAAACTCTGAAGACTAAATAACACCGCTTCACAACTCAGCTGTTTAAACTGTTAACTTTGACCTCACCGAATATTTTTGTCATATCCACACATTCAAAGTTTCACATTCTAATATTCTATATCACAAGACAAATATACAAGCAGGACTTCATGCTAAGTAGCATTTTTCTAGCAATCAATATGGAGGTGCAAGAAAAATTGTAGCGGTGCAGTAAAGTAATGAATTTGTAGAGAGACAAAAAATTATAAAATTTTAGGTAGAACTAATGATAAAATAACAATATGTTACATATTAAGTGTAACAGCAGTTAAACATTACATTACATTAAATATTTATCTGTAATTAGCTAACCCGGCGAACTTCGTGCCGCAAACCTTCGTAGCAGTTCTTTAATTTTAATTTTTTTAATACGCAATCTGCTATTCGGGACGCCGGGTCAACTAGTAAGATAAAAAAAGAAAAAGAAAGTTAATAAGTCAACGATAACATAGTTAGTAATGTACTATATTAACTATATGTATGTAAATAAGTATATATTATAAATAAATCAAAGTACTTAGCGTTTATTCTGTAAAATATATGATATCATAGCTGTATGTACATAAACACAATTATTACTAAATGTACTATACAAGTACACAATATCAGTACATATAAATACACACACATCGAACAAGACCCTTTGAAGAAAGACTCGATGGTGACCATTATAAGAGGAATAGAAGGATTCTATTGGAAATAAAAATAACGACAAAGAACACAGAATTGGACTAGACTCACAGACTAATTGAAATTAAAAAAAATTTAAACTAAAGACATGAAGATGAATGGAAGAAAGAAGAAATAGGTATTCTACTCTTTGAAGAAGAATCACTGAAGAAAAGGCAGTAAGGTCGACAAGACCATAGCCTGGCAAAAAAGGCCGAAGGAAAAAAAATCAACAATTACATTGTGTCAAAAAATAATTTATACGATACTAACCTCACTCAATTATTGTTTTGCCTTCCCGGAATCTCTGCACTAACAATTAAACTTAATGTTATAAAAGTTCAAATTTACTTTAAGTATGGAAGTAATGAATCGATTGTATGGAAGTAAAAGTGTAGTTTTTAGACCATTTCAGGTTTTTTTAAATGTTCTATAAAAGAATTTAATAAAGTGTTAGCAAAATCGGTTCCGCTGCTCTAGAGATTTGCGCTAATACTATTATAATTAATTATTGATCAATTAATAAATTATAATTTTAAATTAACTAATTAATTATTTTGTTATAAAAACTAAGGTGGTTTTCAATCATTATTAATTAAAAATACGGGATTACTCACGTAATATTTATTTCGGGCCGTGTTGATGACGTCTCGCTTAGCACTCAGTGCTAAGCGAGACGTCATCGACGCGGGCGTCCCGAACACTCCTTGAAAAAGGCCACCTAATGTGGTCGAAACTATGGTCGGACCTATCCGATAAATATTACGTGAGTAATCCCGTATTTTTAATTTATAATAATTAATTATTAAAAATAAATTAACAATTGATAATTAATTAATTAATTAAGAAGATATTATAATTATCACATTCAGTGATTCATTTTATATTATAGATATACATATTTTGAAACGGGAGACATATTAAATATATAAATATCAATATTAGTGTGATAGGGAAACTGGTTTGCCGTATAAATTATGATTAGACGACCGATCGTCCCATTGATCGGTTGTCCGTGTAACTTCGTAAAAACCATACAAATCTGTGAACAAAATTCTTAATTAATCTAGTCATCAAACCATGCTACCACTTGAAATTCAATCATGTAACTTTCAAAATTAACACTCGAGTATAAATCATCGCCCGGGCAATTAAAATGATTTGTCGGCGACTCGAGTGTAGTGGTGGTAGATTTACTAACGCACACATGCACAGGTGTGTCTGTTACGGTACTTACATCAAACAAATGGCTAACATATTAATCAAAGTACAAAGGTTATTACAACATTTCGGATTACTTGGAGGATAAAACAGCTTGGGGACTGATCACTCCAGGGTCTATCTACTCGTGTACTAAGATGTCAAAGTGTAGCGTGTCTTGTGCTACTGATACCATTATTATATTATTATATACATTAAGAAATTGGCGTTAAAAATAAATGTAAAAAGACAAGGCCGCTGAGTTTCTTGCCGGATCTTCTCAGTCGTGGTCGCGTTCCAATCCGGTTGTAGATTTAAGAAAACATAAATGTAAAATTACAATTTGTAAGTGCCCCGCAGACCTATACAGACTAGATGATTTGATTTGATTTAATTTGAATAATAATAATAATAATATAATAATAATAAACTTTATTGCGAAAAGATTTTTAACTAACACATTGTCTTAAACACAAATAAAGAATTAACAATTTGTACAAATTAAGAAGAATCAGCGAGTCCCAAACTAGGCGATAGCCTGTGTTTTGGAACTCTGAGATGCGAACACAAATTAATTAACTTAACTAAGCCTTTGTCGGTGTAATAAAAATTGTAATCATAAAAGAAATAATAAAGATATTAAGGAACTTAAAAGCTATTAGGTATATAAATAACAAAATTGGAAATTTAAAGTACTCGTACTTAAAATTTGTAGTGCGCTTATCACTACATCTAGTTTGAGTAGGAAAATTCATAAGAAGTACTCTGTGTCTATTGTGTGTTTGTAAGTGCATGGGTGTGAAGGTGTGGAGGTGAGGATGTGTATGTGTGTAGCTGTTGTATGATAGGAACCCATGAATATGTAATATATAATAATAATATAAATAATAATATCATCTACACTTGGTTCGTCCGGATAAATTATATTAAATGGACATTAATAAAACGTTTTGCTTGTTAACGAACTTCAAAAAGGATGTTCTATGTTCGACTACTACGGTTCTATGTATTTTTTTGTTTAATTACCTATGTACATTCATCGATTTCTTCCCGCGTTGTAGACCAAGTGTCAAAATTCTTCTTTATTTGAAAGAGTATACATCTAAGGTGGTTTGAAGTGCATCGGTGAAGAGGTTTTTGAGTTAGATTTTATTTTTATTTTAGTAAGTTTTTTAGTTTTTTTATAACTGAAAATTGTTTTGCCTATCTTGATGATACGCTTATTGACGGTGAATGACTACTAGAAGCCTAAAGGTAGTATTTATATCTAAGTTATCAAATCTAGGCCTTAGCTGTCTTCAGGAACACTGTCTTACATGACTCGGCTTTAATAAACTAGTTTGTGAGTAAAACATCAATATCAGCCTAGTATTCATTTGTAGTACGTAATATGTTGTAACTCCATAGTAGGTACATAATGCTTATACGCCATCAAGCGCATGCTATTTTATGATATTATATATAATATAAGGTAGGGGAGGTGAACCTGCAGTCTGAGTATAGTTAAAGTATACAATATAACATATCAAGTTATTGGAACGAAGTTCCTTATCGCGCGTTGTGAAAGGGGGCTAGACGGAAAAAATTCTTACGAAAAGTTGTCACGACACTTTTTGCTATAGTATGCTATGTTTCTCTGTCTGTCTCTCTCTCTCTTATAGAAAGCAAGCCAGATGTTGTAATCGTAGTTTAGCCACTCCTTGTGGCTAACCAAGAGTTCCTACCTGTACGGTAGATTAGGCCCTGCGTTTAGGTTACGGTTAGGTGCCTATTGGAGGTTACTACTTAGTGGGTTACAAATAAAACAAATGAAAAGGTTACAATTATTTATTCGTCAAATCATCTTACTTAAGTACAAAATAATTCCGCACAACTAGCGCTATTACATCTAGTACTTAACAATACAATCGCAAAACGAAAGAAACGCCGCGACGTTTCTGTCGCGGTCTAACCGACGTAAATATCCACGCGCCGGTGTCTGCCAGTCAGTTCAGGCCGAGGCTCCGCGCTGGGATGTCGTCGCTTGCCCTTCCTGCCGTGGCGCACCTGCTCACGGTTACGTAAATAACTCGAGGCGTGTGCAAGCGCGTCATTCGCGGCCGGCAGGCCACGCAGGGCGCACGCTGTATGTAGACCGCTACATCACTCCCCCCCGCGATTGAAAGCGAAGCGTATAGGGGGTTTGGATGTCCTTCCTGATCTTGTTACATAGTTCGACTGGTTATGCGATTGAAATTCGCCGTCACTCATGTAGAAAGCAGGCTTTAATCTATCGACCGAAACATTGACGCTTCTGTTCGGCAGTTTAATTTTGAAATACTTCTCCCAGCGCTGCTGTACTTCAAAGGGTCCATCGTAAGTAGGAACGAGTGGTCGCTTTTGTGCATCATTGCGGACAAACACGTGTGAGCTCTTCCACAGATCGTCGTGAATAAATGCTGCGCGGGCTGTGTTTGCCTTTCTTTGCGCTTGAGCCTTTTTTAACGCTTCACTGAGGTGAGCCATGAAGTTCGACGGAGATGGTTCTAGCTTCGTACATTCACCATGGAATTCTCCTGGTAGACGCAGGGTTTGGCCATAGAGAAGTTGTGCAGTGCTGGTTCCGATATCTTCTTTAATAGCCGACCGTAGACCAAGTAAAACAGTGGGCAATTCATATGTCCACGACGATGTACTGAGTCTGGCTGTTAACGCTGTTTTCAACGACCGGTGCCAGCGTTCAATCAATCCGTTCCCTTGGGGGTGATAAGCGGTGGTTTGACATCTCTCTATTCTTAATCGGAGCATTAATTTGTTGAATAAGTCTGATTCAAATTGCCTTCCTTGATCGATGGTCACGCTGGTAGGACAACCAAATCTAGCGATCCATCCGTTGTATAGCGTTTCGGCGACCTTTTCAGCGGTTATTTCTGACATTGGGTATGCTTCTGGCCATTTGGTAGCGCGATCAATCATCGTTAGGAGGTATCGATGACCATCGGATGACGTTGGGAGAGGTCCTACAATGTCGATGTGGACATGTGACAGTCTCTCTGCCTTCTCAAAAGTTCCGAGAGGAGCATTGTTGTGCCGTTGTACTTTGGTGCGCTGGCATTGAATGCATGATCTTGTCCAGTTGTTTACGTCTTTGTTCATTGAAGGCCAGAAATACCGAGAGGTGATCATTTTTCTTGTTGCTCGTATACCTTTTTTTTTTTTTTTTTTTTTTTTTTTTTTTGACGCAGAGTAATCCTTTATGGATACCACCGGCCCCGGGGGGAGCACGGTGGTTATGTGGGAGTCTCTGCCAGAAGGGCAGCATACCCACCAAACCTCTGCGGTGTTCCATCACTGCCGCTTTTGGCGGGAACGCGGGACAGATTTCGCACACGACCGCGAACCCGCCGCGGCTGTCCGTTGCCGGACCCTTCTCTCTTGCAGCACGCCAGAACACTTGGCGTGCCGCAACCGCCACGGGGGACCTAGCCCGCAAAATGGACCCCAGACTCCCCCGAGTCTGGGTGCCCTAAGTCCCCCTACGATGGGTCAGGTGAGTAGCCCCACCGCCTGCTACTTCGGCCGCAGAGGATAGGGACAGCGGCGCCTCTCAATACCGACAGTCCTCTTCCCCTGCGACCCCACCGCGTCCGCCATCTGACGGTGGCGGCCCCGTCAAGGCCGCGGAAGGCAGGGAGAGCGGCTCACCGTAACACCGTCAATCCTCTCCCGCCGCGGCCCCTAACTCTCAGCCGCGGTGCCGCCCATACGACACCGCAGCCCGCCTCAGTTGCAGTGGCGCCCATACACCACCGCAACCTACAGTGACCGCTCCCGTGTGGACTTGGAGGGCAAAGCCCATAGGAGCGGTCCCACCTCGGGCCCGCCAGCTATCGGCTATCACTGGCAGGCCCATTGGTTCCTCTTAGCTTCACCGTGGTGACCCAAGCCACGGCTACTGAGCCCCCCCGCCACGGCAAGGCGGGAACTCTCGGGGGGGTTGTTGCTCGTATACCTGGGTGGCTGAGGTCGTGTGTAGTTCGATACGCGATTTTTCTAAATGGTTCTGTCAAATATGGACGAGTTGTACCCATAGACACATCGCAGGTTATTTTGGCGGAAGTGCCGGGAACGGCTATGTCTCTAAGCCCATGCTTGTTTGCCTTTTTCATATTACGTAGAACTTGATCACGATCCTGACTCATAGCCAAGGCATTGTAATCGATAGATGACGGGCATGATATTCCTTCGACTCTTGATAGTGCGTCCGCTACTTCGTTCTGTCCTCCTGGTATGTACTGTATTTTTGACGTGAATTGCCCGATGTACTCCAGATATCTAGTTCTCTGTGGGGTTTCGTTCCTGCTGTTTGCAGTCAGTGCATTAAGCAGTGGCTTATGGTCAGTAAATATCACTAGATCACGCCCCTCAAACATTCGCCGAAAATGTCTGACCGCTAGGTAAATTGACAAAAGCTCTCTATCGTACGTACTGTATTTCTGTTGGGCATCGTTGAATTTCTTAGAAAAGAATCCGAGAGGCTTCCAGCTGCCTTGGATCTTTTGTTGAAGGACGGCTCCTGCGCAGGTTTCTGATGCATCAGTCATAAGGGCGAAAGGATCTTGTATCGATGGATGTGCAAGGCGAACAGCATTTGCAATATCTTGCTTGCAATCTTCAAACGCCTTTGTAGTGCTTTCATTCCATGGTATCTCCCTTTTGTCGTTCTTCTTTGCATTATGGAGGTATTCGTTT
This sequence comes from Selenia dentaria, assembly GCA_917880725.1. Lineage (NCBI taxonomy): Eukaryota > Metazoa > Arthropoda > Insecta > Lepidoptera > Geometridae > Selenia > Selenia dentaria. Next base: position 4,453,043 of record OU862885.1, on the reverse strand, counting down.
AGTTTCCTTTGGCTTTCTGCTGCGTGGGGTATGTTTGTCCGATAAAAATGTATCATGCCCAAGAACCGGCGCAGATCATTAATAGTTTTTGGTAACGGGTACGAGGTGATAACGGAGACTTTTTCGTCAGTTGGTGTTATACCTTCCGATGTAATTGTGTAGCCAAGAAAATTTAATTTTGGTTGACCGAAAATACATTTAGCGACATTAACCTGTAGGCCGTGGTCGTTGAGTCGCTTGAAAACCTCTTCTAACTCCTGTCTGTGCTGGATCTCATTTTCAGACGCAACTAACAGGTCGTCGACGAAACCAAAGACAGGGAGGCCTCGCATGACGTTGTCGATGTGGCGTTGAAACGTTTGGCCCGCGTTGCGGAGGCCAAAACACATTTTAGTGAATTCAAAGAGGCCAAATGGTGTTATGACAGCTGATTTCTTAATATCTTCTTCCCGATTCCTGATTAAATAGTATGCCTTCTTCAGGTCTATTTTTGTAAATATTTTTTTTCCCTGAAGATTGTAGGTAAAGTCGTGAAGACGCGGTATTGGGTAACGGTCGGGAACTGTGATGGCGTTGAGTCGGCGATAGTCACCACATGCGCGGTACGTTCCATCCTTCTTCAAAACCATGTGTAGTGGACTCGCCCATGGACTTTTTGATGGTCTACAGATACCCTGCTTCATCATCTCTTGAAATTCTTCTTTAGCCGCTTTGTACTTATGAGGGGGAAGTGGGCGAGCCTTTGCGTATACAGGTGCTCCGGTGGTTTCGATGAAATGCTCTACTTCGCTATGACACGCCCTCTCTAACGATGGTCGCGTAATATTCGGGTACTTTTCAAGTAGATCGTGGAATGGCATACTGTTGTCAATGGTGCGTATGCTACCTTCTAGCACTGGTGATAGATAACCACGTACGAACATATTAGTTTCTTGGTCTATGATTCTTCGGCCACGAAGGTCTACCATGAGCCCGTGGTGATGTAAAAAATGAGCGCCTATTATTGGCCGACTGACTGCTGCTATCATGAACTTCCAAGAGTATGGTCGCCGCATTCCGAAGTTAAGAGAGATAGTGCGCTCTCCGTAAGTGGGTATGGGTGTCTTGTTGGCGGCAAAAAGATAGTCGGGGTCACCACTTTAGCCACTCCTTGTGGCTAACCAAGAGTTCCTACCTGTACGGTAGATTAGGCCCTGCGTTTAGGTTACGGTTAGGTGCCTATTGGAGGTTACTACTTAGTGGGTTACAAATAAAACAAATGAAAAGGTTACAATTATTTATTCGTTTTTTTTTTTTTTTTTTTAGGAAGGACATAGAGCTTTTTGCCACTACGGGCATTAAAAGCGACACAGGACTGTTGGTGAGCGCACGCAGCACTCAACCGAGGGACAACAAGGGCGCATAAAGCGCTAGACAACGACAAGGGCGAACCCTTGCCTAGTAGGGAATAGAGGTGCCGGTAGCCGCCACCACTGTCTGAAAGAAAACAAAACATAGGTTAATGAAATAAAACACAGGTTAATATTGATGATACTTATAAACTTTTAATCGAAAATCGATACGTTACCTTTACCTTAATACGCATTACCAAAATATAATACAGGTTACCTTGTGTCTGATTTAGGATTATTTCGAAGTCGCTTACGACGACCTCGATGTCTAACTGTGAAGACTGGAAATCCAAAATCAGACATATTACCTCTCGTGGCTCGGCGAGTAGACCCTGAAATACCTGAAATACCAATATTACCAGGAGGCTGACTGATCGACGCCAGAGCTGTCGTGATGGGGTCGTCCGGGTCATCCAGGAGGTGTCGTGGGCGGCGGCGTGGCGGGGTGAAGTATGGATCTGATGTGTGTGTTGAGTAGTTAGCGGTTTGCACCACTAGTGGGTTGGGATGGTGTGGGGTCGCATCGAAGTAGCGGCGAGAACAGTCTTTCATGAACTGTACGATAGAGGGGAGTTCTAGGTCGCAGTGGAGGTCAGCGTTCCGTAAGTACCACGGTGCGCCTACTGCCTTGCGGGTAAAGCGATTTTGAATCACTTGAAGTCTATGAATGTGCCTATCTGAAGCATGACCGAACGTCACAGACGCGTAGGTCATGATTGGACGAATGCAAGTTTTGTAAAGTGTCACCTTATTTCTAAGGAACATTTTACTACTCTTGCATATAAGGGGATTGAGGCGACCTAGGATAAAAGCTGCCCTATTGCGAACACTTTCAATGTGTTTAGCGAAGGTGAGGCGCCTGTCAAGGATTACGCCTAGATATTTGGCGGACGTAGCCCATGGTATCGGTTCGCCAAAATACATAATGGGTTCTGGCGGTTTCCGTGGACCAGCACTCTCGTGAAAGTACACTGCTGTACTTTTCTCTGGGTTGATAGCGATACGCCATTTGCGGAACCATGTTCCTACATGGTGCAGGGCGTTTGTGACCGACTTTCTCTGCCTGGTCTTGAACCAGCCAGTGCAGTAGAGTGCAGTGTCGTCTGCAAACTGAGCAATCTGAACGTTGGGTTCGGATCGTGGGATGTCGCTGGTGTACAGCGAGAAGAGGACGGGTGAGAGTACAGAGCCCTGAGGGACTCCTGCGTGAATGGGGTGAGGGGAGGAGAGCTGTCCCTCTACGCGGTATTGAAAGCTACGATCCCTGAGAAAGTCTTGTATTATGAGTACAAGACGGTCTGGCACACCGAGTTGGTACAGCTTGTAGATCAAGCCGTTGTGCCAGACTTTATCGAAGGCTTTCGCTACATCGAGGAAGACCGCTACTGTCCCTTGAGGCTTTGGCTTCTTATTGAAGCCCTCGAGTATGTGCTCCGTGATGCGGTGCACCTGTTGGACGCATGAGTGTCTGGCCCTAAAGCCAAACTGCTCGTCAGGAAGCAGATTGTTGGATTTGACATGGGACCAGAGTCGACTCACAATGAGTCGCTCATATATTTTCCCCAAGGAGCTGAGGAGACTGATAGGGCGGTAGCTAGTTGGCAGTGAGGCCAACTTGCCTGGTTTACGAATGCCAATTACAATGGCATGTTTCCAGGTGTCTGGAAAAAAGCAGTTATTCATAGCCGCATTGAAGATGCTGACTAAGAGATGGATTAGTGGGACTGAGAGGTGTTTCAGCATTTTATTACTGATACCATCAGATCCAGGGGATTTGCGGGATTTTAGATCCTTGATCAGGTCGACCACTTCAGAAGATTTGATTAGTGGGAGGGGTGGGAGGTCTGAGATGGGCACAGAGCTTTTACGTTCGACTTCAGAGTCAACCGTATAGAGGTGACCCTGGTCTACGTGGTCTACATTGAGAGTACACTGATTTTCTAGACTATCAGCTAAACACTCGGCCTTTTCATCGTCAAAGAATGCTAGGGGTAGGGGTGGGGGCCTAAGGAGGGGAACCATAGTCGTCTGTCCATCCGATTTCATAGCTCGTGCCAACCGCCAGTACGCCTGGTGGGTTGGTTCGAGTTCTGATAAGGTGTCGTCCCACCTTTGATCACGCAGCTCACTCATGCGTTTCCTCACAGCACGCTGAAAGTAGCGCATGGTGGCCTTGTTTTCGCGGGTTGGTGTCGAGTCATATGCCCTTGTGGCTGCGTTCTTGGCTGTCAGCAGCCTCCTCGCATCCTCGGGCAGTTCAAAGCGACGGTCATCCGCCACCTTGATCTGCTTTGAGGATTCACCTAGTGTGGTGCGGAGGTGGTCGCCGAGAGCTTCGATCGCCAAGGAGACGTCATCAACAGTCTGTATATCGTCAGGTATCCTATCCAGAGCGGGTGAACTGATCGCTCGGAGGGACTCCCTCAAAAGCTTCCAGTTCACGACCGTTTTGGTGATAGGGATAGAGTCAGTTGGGTCAGGGCCGAGTCGAAAGATGACTGGGCGGTGGTCAGAGTCGAGTTCGTGTAACACCTCTACGGCGCGTATGCGGAGGCTTACATTCCTAAGAAGGGCAATGTCAAGTATATCAGAAAGTCGTTGTCGTTCCTGGTTGGGATATCTTGTGGGCTCCAGAGGGGAGAGGACATCAAATTCTAGTACGTCGACTAGTGAGTCTAGGATCTTACCGTTGGGGTTAGTTTGGGAGCAATTCCAAAGGATATGCTTACTGTTAAAGTCACCCATCAAAAGGATGGAGTCACCCATAGAAAATAGCGCTTCCAAGTCGCTGCGTAGCAAGACTTTATTCGGAGAGAGATAGCATGAGGCTATGATGACAGGTTGATGACCTGTCATCCCTAACAGGCAAAGTGACACCTCTAAGTTAACTAGAGGGGGAGGTACTAAAGGAATACAGTGTAGAGACCTTTTGTAGTAGATAAGTGTTCCGCCTCCATGGGTCATTCTATCGTTACGGACTAACCGGTAATTAGCGAACCTAGGGTCTGCTTTTCCCGGTTTCAGGAAAGTTTCCTGAATGCATAGGACATCGACCTGATGGGTCTTACAGAATTCGTGAATTTCATCACGTTGACTAGAAAAGCCGTTAGCGTTGAAGGTGGCTAACGTAACTGCGCGGGGTTTTACTCTTATTGTTGTACAATCCATATTAGTTGTACTAGTGAGTGTTTGGGACTGAGTAGCGCTTAATGGCGCCGATAACTCCCGCGTGCTCGAGCGTAGCTCGTAGGCGGTCGTTTTCGGATTTTGCCGTACGAAGTTTGTGTGCGAACATTCGTACTTCATCTAAATCAATAGCCATGGCGTAGTCCATGACTAATGCTAGGTCTGCCGTCAAGTCAGATTGGCTTTGTTCGCCCAGCTCAGCTATTGCAGCCTTTGGTAAGGCCGGAGTGGGCTTGCGGGCAGGGGCAGGGGGAGAGGGGCGGGCAGTCGCTTTAGCGGGAGCGGGGGTTGGGGGGTGAGCGGTAGCGGAAGCTGTTACTCGAGCGGGAGTGCTTTTCTCGACCATGCTCAGTGGCTTGGCCCAGGCACTGTGTGCGGGGGGAAAGCTAGGCACGTTAGGTGTTGCCGGAGTTGGAGGAGTAAGCGTCAGCTTAGGGCTGACGCCTTGTGTACGCGAAGGGTTCGCTAGGCTAGAAGGTAGTGGAGCCCTTTTTCCCGTTACCTTAGCGGTACGGGGCGCCTTAGGGCAGCCGCGATAATTTGCGGTGTGGCCTTGATTGCCACACAGAACGCAGCTTGGGGGATCCGGCGAGTCTCTAGTGCGAGAGCAGCTAGAGGTGCCGTGGTCACCTAGGCATTTAACGCACCGGGGACGGGCGAAACAAAAGCGAGCGGCATGCCCGTACAATTGACAGTTGTGACACTGTCCAGGGGTGCCATTACGATAGGGGGCCTGTACGGTGATACCCGACAGATTGACAATTGTCTTTATATTAAAAATGGCTTTGCCCTTGGGAGAGCGGTCAAGGATGACCAATACTAGGTCATAAGGGGACTTGGTTTTCCCGCTGTACATGCGGTGAACCTCGCGAACTGGGAAGCCTTGGGCTTTTAAGTCTGTGCCGACTAACTCTGTCGACACCTCCTTAGGGACGCCTCGAATAACTACTCGTAGGAGTTTTTCCTCCTCGAGAGCATACGTATGGAAGCTAATTTTCGCCTCTCGAAGAATCTTTGTGAGACCTCTGTGGTCAGAGGAGGTCGGGACTTGAACTCTAATGCCCTGCTGCGTGGAGCGGGCATTGGTGAAATTGAGCTTACGCTCGGTTAGTAACTGGGATATGCGGTCCCATTTCGCCTTCTCTTGAATAAAGAGAGGTGGCGGAGGCTTTTCGCGTCTTGGCGCGGACGATCCCTGCGTAGGGTTTTCTACCTGAGATACAGGTAAGACGGGTGCGGGAGGAGCTGGTTTTTTGCCGGCGGAAGTGCAAACCGTTTTCGGCGGTGGGACAGGGGCGGGGGAGCCCCCCTTTCCACCATGCTTTCTCTTGCCTGAGGTGACGGTAGTAAAACCGTCGTCGTCGTCGCTAGGGATAGCGGAGGGGACGGGGGGAGAAGTTTCAACCTCCATATCTGAATCATCCGAGTCAGATGCTACCAGAGGGGTAGGGAGGGGGAGCGGGGAGCGCGAGCGACCGCGCGTGCGGGAATGCGAGCGTGGGCGAAAGCGCGCGGGCGGGCGGTCAGGGGAGAGGGGGCTGTCGCGCATGAGCACGGCCGAAGAGCGAGATGGCAAGCTATTCGCAAGCGAGCCGGAGGGCGGAAGCAGAGTATCCTGCGTATTTACGTCCTGATGGGACATGAATTTTTCAAACATTGAGGGAGCGGATTTCATCACCCAACTGAGAAAGGCTTGCGCCATTTCGCCGTCGGGCAAGCGTTTCACTGACGTCATCCTGAGAGATATCTCAGGATGCGAGAACGGGAGAGGGTGACACTCCCCGCCAGGCAAGGGCGGGGAGGGTGTGTACCTAACGTGTGTGTACCTACGTGTGCCGTAAGGCACTTACCCGGTGGCCAACGTCGCTTCACACACGAATCTGCACAGAAAAAGGTCCAAGTTATCACTGCAATCCAAATCGCACAACACAACACAACACTGTAACAGGAACGATAACTGAGCGGTGAAGCATCGAGCGCGAATCTGCAGCGAGCGCAAGCGTCTAGCGACCGTCTCGGGCGAGCGCGGTAACCCGCCTTATTTATTCGACGACGTCATGTCTTCAGCCTATTGGCTGGATGAAGCTTCGAGCTTCCGCTCCTTGCTTCTGCGGAACCTCGAGAGGCGTCTACCTCTCGGTATCTCATCCTCTGCGCAGGTTGTATTCTATAACAACTCACTGCGCAGGGTATGTGGTGCACTTGCGTGCTTTCTATTGATGCTTTTTTTTTTTTTTTTCATTTTATATGTTTTATATATTTTGAGCTGTTACTTCTGCTGGTGCGCTACTTGCCTCCGGAGTCTCCGTGTCGTCCGACATCAGGAGCTCACGGGGCAGTCCGCGCCAGTTCTTTGGTGCGTCCGGGGGTCTGGTATGTAGTGGTGCTATCCCGTGGAGGTGCGAGTGTGGTCCGTTGTCTGTCTTATCAAACATCTTACGGGCCAAGCGGATCACAAACGCCTCCACGGTTTCCATATTGAGGTCATTTGCAATAATATCATTCCTTACGTAGCGCCCCGCCCCGACGACGATACGCAAGGTGATATTCTGCTGTGTTTGCAGTAATTGCTTATTTTTCTTGGAACACAGTTGGTACCAGGCTGGGGCGGCATAGGTCAGTCTTGACCGTATGTACGACTTATATATACCCAGCCTGGTGCGAATTTGTAGATTGGACGCCAGCACGGGTCGGAGCATAGCTCTGGCTCTCCTTGCCGTACTTACCGCGTGCTGCGTTTGATCTTCCATGGTTAGTTTAGTATCTATGTTTACTCCAAGGTATTTACATGAACTCCTCCATTCAATGTTTTGACCTTGGAGTTTTAGTTGTGATAGATGGTTCTTCTTATTTCCGCTGACAAGTAGAGCGGCGGTCTTCCCCACGTTGACCGCCATCTTCCACCTGTCAAGCCATTCAGGGAGTCTATTGAGGAGCTTCTGCATCTTGTTGGCAGCACCTTTAGGACGGAATGATGAGGCCATATACGCGCTGTCATCTGCGAAGAGTGCAAGCATAACATCCCTTTCCCCCTCACGGATAAGGTCGGCCAGGGTAGGGATGTCGTCTGTGTACAACGCGTACAGGGTTGGTGAGAGGCAGCTGCCCTGAGGGACTCCTGCTTCTATCGTCATGATTTCAGAGTTTTTGTCCTCCACTGTTACATAGAATGATCTATTGTACAGGAAGGACGCTATGATACAAACAAACTGTTGGGGCAATTCTGTGCTTAGCAGTTTGTAGAGGAGGCCTTCGTGCCACACTCTATCGAAGGCCTTCTCCACATCCAGGAATACAGCCACCGTGTGTCTTTTGCTATTCATCTCGTACGCCAAATGGTTCAGCACCCTTGCCAGTTGGAGGGTGGTCGAGTGGAAACTCCTGAAGCCAAACTGTTCGTCTCTGGGTTTTATGTACGGTCTAATTCTTCGTAACAATAACCGTTCGAACAGCTTGGCCAGGTGGGGTAGGAGCGATATGGGTCGGTATGCGTCCGCCCTTCTGCGGTCCTTCCCTGGTTTAGGTAGCATTATCACTTTGGCTCTCCTCCAGGACTCCGGGAAATAACCAGTCCTCAGTATCCCGTTATAGAGCCTCGATAATGCCACAATGCCTTTCCTGGGTAGCTGATGAATCGCGGCTATGGGCAGATCGTCATGGCCAGCCGCCTTCTTTCTAGGTAGTCTCCTTATTGCCTTAGCTACTTCAGCTGGCGAGATGAAGTCGTCGCCCTTCAGCGATGCTGTAGGCTGTTCCAGGAACTCTCTCACTCTCTCTGATACTGTGGTGTGGTGAGCGAGGGTTTCACTGGAAGCTTCTCTCCTTACAGGGTGAGGTTGGAATTGGACTTCGAGATGCCTAGCCAATATCTCGGCTCTGTCTTTAGGTCCATATTTCCTCTCGCCATTTCCATCCCACAGTGGATAGACTGGCTGAGGTGTATTCGTAAGCCTTTTGTTTAGGCTATGTAAGCTTGGTATATGTTCGCCTGCTTGGTCAATGGACATTTGCCAAGTGGCGCCTCGCCAGATCTCCACTGCTTCCGATACTTTGGCGGTGATCTGATTCAGTCTTGATTTAATGGTTGGACATCTCGTTACTGCCCAACACTTCCTAAGATATCTTTTCTGTTGAAAATCTCTTTGAAGGGCGAGTGGCAAATCAGCCCTTCTGTGTAAAGCTGGTTTTTCAGAAGTAGCCGCATCTTTGGCTGCCTTCATTACAGACGTAAAGGCTATAGCTTCCACTTCGATTTGCTCTGCTGTTGTGAGTGGCCCAATAGCTATATCACTCAACTTCACTGCGTACATGTTCCAATCAGTCCTTGTAATTGGTTTCAATCCCCTGGGATTGATGGTTGAGCCGATGGTTACCAATATTGGCAAGTGAGGTTGGTCTAATTCATAAAGTGCCTCCACTTTGATGATACCCCTCACACCCTTATGAGTTACTATGTCTAAGACGTCAGGTAGATGGTTAGGATTAGTTGGAATGTGAGTGGGTTCATCAGGTCCCATCACTTCGAAGTTGTGCATTTCTGCTATTCTATATAGCTTTGCGCCCGGACCACTGATCAATCGTGAACCCCACGATGTGTGTTTGGCGTTCAGATCGCCAATAAGTACAGTCGGGGTACCACCACTGAATATCACGCCATAGTCTGATGCGTGTACAGGGCCTGTAGGTGGCCGGTATGCGGCATATATGTTTAGCTCGCCTTGATTGGTCTTAATGACCACTCCGTTTGCGAGGAGTTCTTGCAGCTGAGGGTGCACCAACTCATCGTGTACAACATCTCTTCTGACCAATACCGCAGTGCCCCTATACGCATGGCCTCTTGGTGAGATGCTGTCTCTTCTGTACACGAAATAGTTTGCTAACTTTAGCTCATTATCTTTTCTTAGTTTTGTCTCGCCCAGGAGGACTATGTGGATATCCTGCGACTGGACGAGAATGCGTAGTAGCTTGGTTTTTCCCTTGATACCTCCCGGGTTCCAATATAGAATGCGAAGGTTAACATCCATATTGAACCCGGGATAAAAATGCTAACCCTTTCCTAGCCGCTTCCTGGAGGTCTCCCCCTGCGGCCATGGAGACGAGCATTTCCGTCAGGATTCCCAGTATCAAAAACATGGGGTTCCCACCGCTGCCCGCTGGTAAGTATGAATGTGGAGGAGGTATTGGTCCTTCTTGAACATTGAGGCGGGGTTGGTAGGTCCCGCCTCTTAGGTGTTGTTGCTGCTGCTGAGTTCTGGGATCTTGCCTTTGCTCGCTAAATTGTTGTTGTCTTTGTTGATGTTGATGATGTTGATATTGTTGCTGATGTACTGCTTGATTCTGCTGTACATCGCTCATCATCTGTTGTCTTGTTGGTACAACTGGGACACTGACAGCCCTCAACGGTTCAGGGCACACCGGGGTGCCAGTGCTCGCAAATGCACCTCTGCGCTCCACTTGGATGGGGATAAACGCGGGCAGGGGGTGCCGGCTCTCATCCCTCCTTGGGTGGGTTGTTCCAGATTGTGCATCCATTATTGGTATAGGTGTGGACGCTGCCGCTGGTCTCTTAGAAGATTGAGTTCTGGCGCGCTTATTCCTACGCCTTCTGTTCCTCTTTCTTTGAGGTAGCGGTTCGCCTCTGTTAGTAGGCATGTTGACTACTGGAGTCAAAGTTGTAGGTTGTACCTGCGGAGCAGGCCACATAATATTCTGCGGTATACGGAAATGTTCCTCTCTGTCTACTGCTGGTGGAGCACACTCATAGCGCGATCGAGCTTGAGATTCTTGCCTTACAAGTGGTCTTTGCTGTTGTTGTTGTTGTTGCTGTTGTTGATGATGATGATGCTGTTGATGCTCATCATCAACTTGTTGATGTAGTTGAGGTTGTACAGCACGAGCTCTAGACTGCCTGGTTTGGCTTCGAGCCGGTCTTAACTGCCTTGGCGGGACCTGTTGGTTGCGGTTTGTATAAAGTATGTCCGTATGTACTTGATTTTGAGGTTGTTGTTGTTGCTGTTGTTGGTGTTGTTGGGTGTTAACACGTGGGTCTGTTCTCGGGTAAGGTCCCTGTACCCTTATCCCCCTCTTCCTGGCCTCGCGCAAGTAGTGAGGACATTTCCTACTGCTGGCCACGTGTTTTCCCTTACAATTGGTGCATTTCGGTGGGGCGTTGGGGTCCTTGTTGCAATCAACTGCGAAGTGCTCCTCTGCACACTTGACACAGCGAGGGGGGCGGTGGCACCCGCCAGATGCATGTCCAAACATCTGGCAACGGTGACATTGCGGTACAGTACCAGATCTCTTATTATATCTATTATATATCTTATTTATTCGTCAAATCATCTTACTTAAGTACAAAATAATTCCGCACAACTAGCGCTATTACATCTAGTACTTAACAATACAATCGCAAAACGAAAGAAACGCCGCGACGTTTCTGTCGCGGTCTAACCGACGTAAATATCCACGCGCCGGTGTCTGCCAGTCAGTTCAGGCCGAGGCTCCGCGCTGGGATGTCGTCGCTTGCCCTTCCTGCCGTGGCGCATCTGCTCACGGTTACGTAAATAACTCGAGGCGTGTGCAAGCGCGTCATTCGCGGCCGGCAGGCCACGCAGGGCGCACGCTGTATGTAGACCGCTACAGTAGCAAGTGGCGCCATTTAGTTCCGTAAATTTATACTAGATGGCGACTCAGGTAAAGTTAGCTCGCGGAGGCATTTCATTCACTGGATGTAATATGTAATTTTGAGAAATATTTAGATAAATATTGAGATACCTCTCAAGTTTTATTCTTATAGTAATACTAGCTGCGCCCGGCGGTTTCACCTGCCTGGTTATAGATGATGATGATGAAAAGCATCCTATGTCCTCCTCCGGGGTATAATCTATCTCGAAGCCAAATTTCATTACAATCTATTCAGCCTTTTAACCGTGATAAGGTAACATATAGACAGACAGAGTTACAAACGTTTGTTGATATTAACTATAGATATAAAGTTTCATACGTAAAGACTGACGTAAATATTAATGTCTATTCGTCTTGATGTCTCGACTTTCATAGTGAAGTTGAACTTTATGTCTATTAAACATTGCAATGTTAGAGAGAAAATTCACATCCTCAGACGGGATTTGAACCCGCGTCTTACTACAATCTGTGTCCAGACAAACGCCATGACCAACTAGGCTATCGATTTGTTTTACCAAAAATACCTAAGACCGCAATGTATCATAAAAACTGCCACGTGATGTGTATTCGTATTTATAACGCTTTGCCCAATGACCTTAAAGAATTACCGAGATGAAATTTTTTATTGAAACTTAAGTTGTGGTTAACTAACAAAACTTTTTATTCTGTAAGTGACCTTTTTTGTAAGCAAAACTTATAATAGTGATAATTTAAAAATATTGACTATTAATCTTGACTATTTAAATACTGCAATTATTCTATATTTCAATTAAAATGTGTAATTATAATCTAATTTAATAGGTACCTACTTAATATGCTTCCATTCAGATAAGCGTAATTATTTAAATTAAGGAAAAAAAATATTTGCATGTCACTATTCTGATTAAGTATTATGGACCATTGTTTATATTATACATAAGATCTAAATTGTACCAATACTTATAGCAAATAAATCATTCATTCATTCATTCATTCATTCATTCCTTCATTCATTCATTCATTCATTCATTCATTCATTCATACATTCATTCATTCATTCATTCATTCATTCATTCATTCATTCATTCATTCATTCATTCATTCATCATTCATTCATTCAATCATTCATTCATTCATTCATTCATTCATCGAGGCCTGAGATGCCGATCATGTCGTCTGACACGGATTGTCGGAAGACGCGGGTTCGAATCTCGTCCGAGGATGTAATTTTTTCTCTGTAAAATTGCAATGTTTGGTATCGCTAAGCAGGCGTTAGTGCTTTAAAAAAGTAATACTATAAAAATGTATGTCTATTAAATTAACTCTTGGAGACCTCGTGATAATGAAATAGGAAAAAAAGTACGTCTTATGTCTATGTAGTTGTGGAATTATTGACGAGATTACAAAAAGCACTTCTAATTTCTTACATAGCTTTTTATTTACAAAAGACTTATTAATGCTAAGGATAAAAATGTGTATAAATGAAACCCAAAACCCATTACACATTGTAATCACATCCTGGTTCTTAACACGTGTCTGCAAAATTGCGCCTTAAGCATTCTGCACAGTTATATTATCTATCATTACCGCGGTTTCTGGATTTGAATCTTTCATCTTCATCAATCAAAGTCAAAGTCAAAGTTAAAATCATTTATTCAATTTAGGCATCAAAGATGCACTTATGAACGTCAATTTTTCATTATAATGTACTTTAAAGACTCTACCGCCGCGTTCCAAAATGTATAGAGCCTACCTCGAAGAAGCGGGAAGAAACTCGGGGCCATTCTTTTATATAGATGTTTACAATGTTTATACTTAGGTACTACAAATATTACATTTTATGGGTGGCAGAGTGACAGCTTGCCAAAAGTGGAGTATTCCAAGCATCCAGATTTGCCCTCTGTGAGCTCAGTTATGTGTTTTGGGATTTTATTGTAAAAGCGCACACAATTTCCTAGGAATTACTTATTAGTATTCGCAAGTCTAAAACTAGGTACAGCTATCCTATTTGTATTTCTAGTATTAAAAGTGTGGTGGTCACTATTTAACTTATATTTAATAAAAAAATTACGAACATATATTATATTTTCAAATACATATAACGAAGGCAAAGTAAATATATTGATTTCTTTAAATAAATCTCTCAAAGATTCACGGGGACCCATTTCGTATATACCTCGAATAGCACGTTTCTGTAGGATAAAGATGGTCTCTATATCAGCCGCTGAACCTCATAGCAATATCCCATACGACATTAAGCTGTGGAAATATGCAAAATATACTAACCGCGCCGTAGAAGCGTCTGTTAGCTCTCTTATTTTACGTACCGCATATGCAGCAGAACTGAACTCCCAGACAGTGCATTTATATGAGGACCCCATTGTAATTTTGCGTCAATTTTAATGCCTAGGAAGACTGTTGCCTTGTCCATTACGTACATATACAATAGGCTTATATACATGACATATCCAATTACCATAATTATTGGTACCTGACACCCCCGTCACAAATCACGACCGTCCCTATATTATAGGTATATGTAGGTATACGTCTAGGTATAGCGGCCGAGCGTGTTCGCGACGATATGTCACTGCCGACCGGCGGAGGTTATAAATTACACTATTAATAACGGCCGGGTTCGAATACGGATATGCATATTATATGACTGGCATAAGGAAATTTTATGGAACTAAAGTTTACTTATTTTGAATATGAAAAGTAAAAAAAGGATAGGAATTTCACCCGTCCCGCGTCGCGCGTAAAGCGCGTTTTAAAAAGTGCTAAACCATGTCGCGCATACACAAGGTGTTTACACATTTTTAGACCTCGAATTTGTAACTAATTTTATCAGATCCAATGCACTCCACCGGTATAAACTTGCTTTGAGTTGGTCGAACAATTCAAGAGCAGTATTTTTTATTTGAACTTTTATGCGTAGTTAGGAAAATAAACCGAAACAACTAGACATAGGACGGGTTAAAAATCAAATTATTTATTCATTTATCGATCAAAGATTCTCTTATAAATTAGTCGTTATTTATGTTAAAAGATTTTACGGCCGGGTTTCAAAATAGTTGGAGCCTCCATTGAAAAGCGGCCAGAAAGTGTTTATCAAAAATGTGTAGTAATACTAAAACCACACAGATGTTTGCATACAGTTGGGACCTAAATACTGAGTTTCGGGAATTAGTTATGAGTTATCAAAATTTTTGGAATGCTCAAGCAGATTCATCACTGAAAAACTAGGCCAAAGATGGCAATGAAAAAGGTGAATGTACGTAGACTAGGTAAAAAATCTAATCGGGGCCCGGGCTTCGGTGCGGTGCGGGGAGAAGGCGCTTGCAGGGTAGGGATTTGGTTAGAGTTTGCAGAGCGCAATGACCCCAACGAATTCCAAGAATAGGTACCTATGTCGAATAGGGTTGTCCAAAAATTTTGCGACAAAGTTTAATTAATTTCGTGCGAAAAACATTTTAACGATTTTAATTTTGATACTTTGTTATATGAATCCTGTCTAGTTACATACGCACATATTCCAGTATTACTACACTTATTTGTTACACTCTGTATAGATTTTCGTCTGTAATCACATGTACATAAGGGCTCTATCTTACCAACGAGCTCGAGGAAGGGCATCTTCGTGGCTTTAGAAGAAGGCGATGCGAAAATATTGTAAGAGATGAGCCAAAGAGCAATATATTATGTCAGGATGCTCAGGAGCACACAACCGGTTTCAGAGTCTCCACAATAGTCAGCATAAAAAAAGGTGGCAAACAACCACGGTTAGCCTTTGAACTTTTAATACATATACTCGTATATATATTCAAAGTGATAAATAATATGTATGAATTTAAAATAAAATATTTATAACATGTACCTAAGTTGTTTATTTAATACACGATATATTTCGAATACTTTATACCTCACAATTTCAGATGACAATATTTTCTTATTTCATTTTAAGAGCGTTTAACGATAAAATCAATTTTTACCATCGAAATTCAGTTTTTATAAAAATGACAAATTAAGTTAATATATTTTTATAATAATTTTAGCCACTCTTTGAATCTTGCTATGTAAATATTTTTTGTTTATACACCACTTCTCTAAGTTTATGCATCTATATTTCCATGCATTTGTTTGCATCCTTCTGAATTTTTTTTTGTCCTACCACCTACCACGGGGAGGTAGGTGGTTATGTGGGAGTCCGTATACCCACCAAAACCCCGGGGTGTTCCGTCACTGCCGCTTTTGGCGGGAACGCGGGACAGAGTTTACACACGACCGCGAACCCGCCGCGGCTGTCCGTTGCCGGACCCTTCTCTTTGCGGCACGCCAGAACACATGGCGCGCCGCAACTGCCTCAGAGACCAAACCCGTCAACAATGGGCGCCAGACTTCCCCGTGTCTGGACGCCCGTGGTCTCCCTGCGGTGGGTCGGATACGTAGACCAAAGTGCCCGGGCCCCCCTCCTCGAGCCTGCGCCAAAGCGCCCGGGCCCCACCTCATCGAGTCTGCGCCAAAGCGCCCGGACCCCGTCACTCCTATGTGGACTTGGCGGCCAAAGCCCATAGGAGCGGCCCCGCCTGAGCCGGCCGGCGCACCCCAACGCCGGTGCGGCCCCTGGGTTCCTCTTGGCTTCACCGTGGTGATCCAAGCCACGGCTACTGAGCCCCCCCGCCACGTCAATGCGGGAACCCTTCGGGGGGGTGCATCCTTCTGAACATCGATAAGACCGCCCATTGTGACACTATTAATTTTAAGCTTTGAATGGGAGTAAAATATTTTTGTGTACAATTGTTTCCTATTTCTATTTTTTTTGTTTTTTAATGTGGTCTTTTGAATAAAAAGTTAATCTATCTATCTATCCTGCAACATAATTCCCAGAGACGCGGAAAGCTTGGAAACGCACATTGATAACTCACAAACATCAAAATCCGAGAACAAACACTTCTGCTGATGACACAAAGACATGTCCTAACTAGGAATTGAATCAGAGTCGCTTCGAAGGTAAGAGAGTAATCTACTAGGCTGACGGGGCCGAAATGTGTCAATAGATTAATCGACATTTCCAACTATTTGTACCTTTTTTTAAATCAATCAATATTTTATTGCAATAATATATATACGTATACATGCAGGACTTAAATACAAATTCTTACGAGTATTTGTCTAACATTATGACCCTGGTAGGGTATAGCAAGAAAAAGCTTTTCTTCACTCAGCTCTTACTCCAGTGATCAAGCTAATAAAATCCCAAAAGCCAGCAGTAATCCCAATACTGCAAGACCTCTGGACACTGTGGGTGGCTACTGCGTGCATCGGGACCGTTTTGACTTGTCTACCCGTGAGATTTGAATGTTAGTTTGTACTGGATACTTTTCTTTTCATTTCTTCATCGCTATCATCTCAACCGTAGGACTAAGACACTCCACTGCTGAACATACGCCTCCCTCACTAATTTCCAAAAGGACCGGTTGGAAGTGGCCTGCATCCAACTTCGTCCTGCGACTTTTGTCAGGTCGTTTGTCCTACGACCTACACTGCGCTTGCCGGTCCGTGGTCTCCATTTCAGAACCTTTCGACCCATCGGCCATATGTTCTGCGTGCTATGTGGCCTGCCCACTGCCACTTCAACTGGCTTATCTCCTGAGCTATTTGGGTGACTTTATTTTGTTTACAAATCACTGGTAACACACACACTGGTCAAAGACTTTTGTTTTGAGGCACTGAGGTATTTGGGACAAACTTACTTAATCGATTAAAACTTTCACTAGTAGAAAGCTACATTATCCCTGACTAACATAGGCTATATTTGATGCATCTATCACCACGCGAGTGAAACCGCAGAAGACAGCTAGTAGAAATTATACGGGATTTAATACGTTTAAAGTTGTTTAATTGTATAATAATCGCGAAAGACTAAGAAATCATTATGACTAAGATTTTCGTATTTAATAAATCATTTGCATTGTGCACACGGCCATCGTAATACGTAATTTCAAGGCAGTACTTTGTATTTGAGACGTTATTATGTATTTTCAAACTTTATTTTGGACTTTAATTGGGGTATATAAGTCCATATTAGGGAAATAACCTCGAACTTATCCGGACTGTCAAACAGAGAAAGGTCGCCCACCTCGAACATGTTCTACGGCATGATCGGTATTCCCTCCTGAAGACTATCATGATGGGAAATGTTCCCGGAAAGCGCAAATTAGGTAGACGATGTCTTCGATGTCGATTGATGATGTCGATTGGAAAGGGATTAACACTTTAACACACACGTTGCAGTTCTTATAAAAGTAGGTTATTTATTATTGTATTATTGGCCAAATATGACGAATCGCGAGTGGATAAGACCGTCGAGCAATTGTTCAGATTGGCGTTTAACAAGGATTTGATTGAAATATTATACGTATTGGTTTATCATTATCAGCCGGAAGACGTCCACTGCTGAACATATGCCTCCCCATAGAACGACACTTGGACCGGTTACTAGCTTCCTGCATCCAGTGATTCCCCGCTGTCTGACGAGGTCGTCGGTCCACCTAGTGTGGGGCCAGATCGTCTTCCGGTGCGTGGTTACCACTCAAGAACGTTTCTTCCCCATTATCAGTTCTGCGAGCGATGTGGCCTACCCATTGCCACTTCAACTTGCTTATTTTGAGATCTATGTCGGCGACCTTAGGTCTCCTACGGATCTCCTCATTTCGGATATTATCACGCAGGGAAACCCCAAGCATAGCCCTCTCCATTGCTCGTTGAGCGACTTCAAGCATGTTAATGAGGCCCACAGTAAGGGACCACGTCTCAGTGCCATAAGTCATCACTGGCAACACACACTGGTTGAAAACTTTGGTTTTCAGGCTCTGAGGTATTGGGGATGAAAAGAAAGATCGAAGCTTTCCGAACGCTGCCCATCCTAGCTGGGTTCTTCGTGCGACCTCATTGCTGAAGTTGGATTTACGTAATTGGACAGTCTGTCCCAGGTAGGTACGCATTGGTTATTTAAATCGTTTTAGTTAATATTTAAACTGTTTAATGAAACACGCGTAACCATCACAATTTTATCTCTCCAACCATTTACCGTTTAGATCTGCCAGAGTGCGAGAGAGCCGTATATCCAAATTTCTGAGATACGGAACACCAAAAGCAGTATCACTGGGTTTAAAAATTCACAACAATCTGTATGTAATATCGAGGTGAGAAGTGTTTTACTGCAATGTTTACTGCACTCCGACTATGCGATGTAAAGTTGAAGGCGGATAACCGTCGATGGAGGAAGCGTAGCCAGTGACTGATCTTGCCACATAGTGGTAGTAATTTGCTTGTTCAGAACATCAAGTCAAATCAACTATGTTATTGCATACCACATAACAATAATGGTCTTAAACATAAAATGGTTATTCCTGTGATACCCCGAAAGGGCACTGCAACTTATGAGAGGGGTACATTATTTATTTAAACCCCTAATCATTACCATTTTCAACAATAGCTATATTTAAACTGCAATGTAAAATCAGTATTTATGTCATCATCATCATCATCTGAGTCGTAGGACGTCCACTGCTGAACATACGCCTCCCCCATGGTTTTCCAAAAGGACCGGTTGGAAGCGGCCTGCATCCAACGTCGTCCTGCTACCTTCATCAGGTCGTCTGTCCACCGTGTCGGTGGACGAACTACGCTGCGCTTGCCCTTGTGCGCTTGTATTTATGTAGGTACTATTATTTATGGATGTTATTCGCCTCACGACGTCCCGCCATCTCTCTCTGTTGGCTGTTATCCTGGTACACTCACTTATATCCATCCACTGCGTTCACACTTCGTTAACAGAAATATAGAGATGACACCTTCTATTGCTAAAGTTTAGATTAAATAGTGAATTAAAAAGAGATAAAGGATAGGATTGCAAAGAATTCAGCCACGGTAGTACTCGGTTTTTATTACTTATTCCAGTTCTTTCCTCTCTTATTATACGACTCGGGTATAATAACAATAATTATAATAGTAAACCGTGAAATTAGTGGAATAATATAATAATAGTAATTTATTGCAGACTCGAGATCCATAAACAAACAAAGAGGGTTGAAAATTATTCAAGATTATACATAGCCAAATTTCAAATATAAAATAAAATAAAAATACAAATTAATGAGCATTTTTTTATTATTAAAAACAGTCTCTAAGTAGGGGAAAAGGAGCCAAAATGCTGGCAGCATTACCACGCTGGCGCTGGATGGCAACGCTAACTTTTGCCCAAGTGTTTGCCTAGATCGCTACACAAGTTGATATCGGACGACGTGGCAATGCTGCCAGCATTTTGACAACTTTTCCTCACACCATGGGGCTTATAGATTAGTTTTCTTTTTCAATTAATGTTCTGTAAATATTTGTATTTTTCTGAAATGTATCTAAATTACTAACAAGCATTGTTGGCCCTTTTCTCTGAGTCTAGTATAGTCTACCATTGAAATAAATATGTATCCAGATTGACAACTGACATCCACAACATCTAGGAAGACACTTTTGTTTTCCATTGTACTTTTGTAGCAATCTGTCCGCGCGCGAGCTTTTTGTTCCTGAAGACAATGCTACGACTTGACTTTTGTGAGGAGCAGCCTCGTTTGGTTTGTTTGTGTCGAAGTTGGATACTACTTAGTTCTAAAAGAATATCTGTAACTGTGTTTCTAGAATTGACTAAAATGTACGAGTCAAAATACATTGTTTTCTAATTTATGCTAATACTAGTACGCCCCATGGTTTCACCCGCATGGTGATGGATGATGATGATGAAAAGAATCCTATAACATAAAGGATATACTTCAACGGCTCATCTACCTCCTTAGCAAATTTCTTCAAAATTTGCCCTGTCAATTGAGCATGAACTTCGGATTACTTGGAGGATAAACCAGCTTGGGACTGATCACTCCAGGATCTATCTACTCGTGTACTACGATGTCAAAGACCGTGTCTTGCTAGTCTAATGATACCATTATTGTGTTCTCTTTTGTAAGGCAACACACTGGAGCTAATATATGTAGTACCTAAGTAAAACATTGTAAAAACATCTATATAAAAAGAATGGCCCCGAGATTCTTGCCGCCTCTTCTCGGTAGGCTCTATATATTTTGGAACGCGGCGGTAGTCTTTAAAGTACATTATAATGAAAAATTTACGTTCATAAGTGCGTCTTGATGCCTAAATTGAATAAATGATTTTGACTTTGACTTTGACTTTGAAAGAGTATCATCCATACATACAAACTTTCGCGTTTACAATATTAGTAGGATCTGTAACCCTATAATTAATTTAAACTGCATTTCTTTACGGCTGCCCATGTAACAGTAAGTGGCAACATTCTGCTCTCTGGTATGGACCAGAGAGCAGAATGTTGCCACTTACAGCTTTAAACATGTTTTGATGAGTTTATGTCCACGAAAGATATATAATAAGCTGCCAGAGTACAATAGAAATAAACCAAACGATAATACTTTTATTCATAAATTTCTTACTTACTGCGGCCCATGGTTTCACCCGTGTGGTGATGGGTAATGATGATGATTATGAAACCACAAATATCCTATTTGTTGTTTGCTCATCAATTGTTTTTGCCTCATCTATCTACATACCTAGAATACATTAAGTATAGAAATTAAACATTAAATTTTATTCAATTCAACAGCAGTTCTAGCGTGGTTGAGTAACAAACCTCCATCCATCCAAAAAATCACATTTATAATATAAGTAAGAAGTAAGACAACAACTAATTAATATATATATATACATATATAAATATACCCCTATTTCTCCTGGTCACGCTGTAACTTGAGAATGGATGGAACAATCCCGTGAATTATTTTTTGTTGTGTTAGTTACTGTCAGGAGAAGGTATAAAAACAACCCAATAAAAGTTGGTAGGTTATGGCAAAGCCGAAGGCCGAGTCTACTACGCGAACGAAATTGCGGGCAATTGTGTAACATTTTCAATGCATGATTTTATTAAACAGGAGTTTATACCTTAACTCGTCCGCATCAGGACAAAAAATAACAATAGATTTATGAATGAAACTTGCCTGGAATGAGAGTTGCTGATTCGGACGGGTTAAGGCGCGGTCCAACCCCAATTTTTAAATAGTTTACGATGCTTTACGTAAGGTTGAAAATCGCTTGTTAGATTGGACGATGTAATGCGAAAATGCGTTAATTTTGTACGTTTTCTTTATATTTTTCGATATATACTAACACAATTGAAAAAAATTGCTGGTTATTACTTTAGTACGTTGGCTAAGTATTACCTTAAAAAAATATAGTGTTATCGCTGAAAATTCTGAGAGTTTATTTTTGTGGACTTATTTAGGATTTTTGTCTGCTGAAAGAGAGTTATATTTATGAATTATATTCGGTTATTACTCTTTTCCTATTCCTTTTCTAACCTTAGTATTTTTTTTCATAATATACTATCGATCTGTTTCCTCAAACTAGGTCTTTAAAAATTCTGCTTTTCTTTAATCGGGGTACGAGCGCGCCTTAACTTATACGAAGGGTCGCAACATCAATACAAAGTGAAGCGTTTGTAATTTTTTTTTTTTTTTTGAACTCTTTTAGCAGTCGTATAAATTCAATTATATTTTGAATGATTGTAATGGCATATGCGCTACTAAACAGAGCTAATCTTAGTGAAAACATATTGAACTAGAATTGGTGTAGTCGATTATGGAGCTTCAAAAACTCAACAGCAAACTCAGAAACACGAATAAACAACTTGAGAAAAATACCATTATTCAAAAGTAAGTTTGCCGCTGAAACTTTATTCTGTCTTCAACAAAAGCCACCCCAGGAAGTCACATTTTCTAACTGAATTTCAGTTTTAGTTATACACTTTGTTGAGTTCCACATTTAACGGCAAAGTCATGAAATTCAGTGAAACGGTACCTCAGTGATGACGTGGTCAACATAGTCAACAACGTGGTTAACATGGCAAACCTTTATCGATCAACTGTCATTAAAATAAATGTTACACTAGGCTATTAATTAAAATATTAACAAGTAGTGCCTACAAATAATTTGAACTTTTCGTTTACTAGGTCGTAAAAATACAAATTGCGTATTAATAAATGTGATCGGTCCACTGATATCCAATGTAAAAATCAATTATGGGGTCTTTTTACATTTTTATATTTACGCTATTTATTTTTACGCTTTTTTATACATTCGATATTTTTCGGAGTTTTTATGTATAAATATAATATAGTAAATCCTTACTATATTGTACTACATTGATGGATGTCAGATGCACCTTTACGTCCACTCTATTTTTTTCATAGTGGATGTAGAGGTTGTGGACGCGTGGAGTGGTGTAAAAAAGGTAAAGAAACGATTTTGGAAGTTCAAATATTTTTGTGGCGCTCGTACATGTACCAAGTGTCAGAGGTTTGGTAACGACTGAATGACAGCTTGGCGGGCGCGCAAACGG
The DNA here is from genome assembly GCA_917880725.1 of Selenia dentaria. Taxonomy (NCBI): domain Eukaryota; kingdom Metazoa; phylum Arthropoda; class Insecta; order Lepidoptera; family Geometridae; genus Selenia; species Selenia dentaria. Next base: position 4,430,324 of record OU862885.1, on the reverse strand, counting down.
CAGTAGTCTTTATTTAATATAATCTGAAGGTAAGCAATACATTTTGGAAACCACCTACCAAACTCGATTATATTTATTTGTGTATGTTTACTTTTTAATTAATTAATTTAAACAATTAAGGTCGCGGGGCCCGTCGTCTACAGTCGACTTTTAAGAACTAAAGTATGTCTTAAAATCCGACGTATTTAGTCTTTTTTAATGATCACATATAGATCTTTTCTCTTTAATAGATCTTTTTTCGCAGTAGCGTAGTAGCTCTCAGCAGTAGGATCAGTCGCAATCGTTCTGAAATCTTCATAGTGAATTTAGTTACAGTGAACTAAAATGCAAACAGTTCGATGGCGTGCCCAAAACATTATGTCGCGTGCCATTGGTTCGCCCTGCCTTATGGTACGAGTAATACTATGTTTAAATGCTGTTTTACAAACCAATAACTTAGAGTAAGCGCGTTGGGTGCAGATCTTACGGCACTTATATGGGTGATCACTTGGGGCCTACTTACAGTTAATTGTTTTTAAAAGCTCTATAAAGGCGTTAGTGTCTGTACGAAGCTAATTCGAGTTCAGCAGCTATGATGGTGTCCTTCTTCTATTCTAAACCCCCAGAGAGAGGAACAATGTACTTCCTTATGAAGGTTTTCTTCTCGAGGTTGAAGACATCTTAGGCAGCTCCTGGCTCCTCCTGTGCTTTTGCTGATCAGAGGGATCTGTGGAGGAATCCCCCATACCTGTGGGCATATAAGCTACCGAGATTCTATTATTCCCTCCCCTCAGATAAGTATTCGCTGATACTTGATATCAAGGATGAACCCAACCTTTATTAAACCTATTTTGGGGTAACCCAGGTCGTATACATAAGGGCCTAGCACCCTGGTATCTAAAATGTATATAATAATAGTTATTTTTGAACATAATCTTTTGAAACAATGATTCTCAATCCGAATGTATTTTAGTTTACTAGCTTAACCTTCAAAACGTCAAAATACGAAAATTAAAACAGCAAGACAAAAGCGGCCGACAAAAGCTCTCAGCTGGCAACACTCAGTGCTACCAACAGAACAGGAAATTGATTTCACTTGGTGACGGTTCATCGGGCACCGCTTTTCGTAATTCGAATACTCATTTTGAACGTTCGTGATTCCGCGTTCAGTGTTGCAAGTGTAATATGGTGTGTTTTTCTTAAGTCTCAATATAAATAAAAAAAGTATTTTATTCATGGAAGCGGCACGCATCTATGACAGTTGCTATACTATAGTTAGTTCAATAAAGTATAAATATTCTAGAATTTTATTTTCTTTGTATTTGGACTCGTACGGTTGCACATTTGCCATTGCTCAAGTTTTGCCATTTTACCCGAGGATTACCGTCCGTAATGAAAATTTTACCTCTCTATATTAACCGTCGTATGGGTAAGCTGGAGTGACAGCTATTGAGCAGCAATATCCAACCGAAAGAAGAATTTTTAAATACGTACTGGTATCCCTAATCGCTAAGCAGGAATTAGTGATTTAAAAATAATGTTATAAAAAATTCTCATGTTATCGACATTTCTTATATTTACATTAATTGAGATTTTTCATCAAATCGTCCAGTCAAGTCAGCCAAACAGATAAGTTAGCTAGTTAGTCGCTGACCTATCTAAATTACGTTCTATTAAAGAGGTGAATGCGTTACTAAAACTTTCTAGGGCTATTGACAGGAAAACACAATATATATATTTATAATGCAAAAAAAATTCATCCGGATTTTAGCAAACATAGAACAGCTCGATAGTTGCTAACCATATTTTATAAAATTCAAAATTTTAACCATGGCTTCGGTATATATTTTCGAAATTTGTAAGTTTGTACGCAATAACCCTCATTTATATAAAACTCGGTAAGACACAAAAACTCACATTACACTTCGACATTGGTTATTGTTACCCAAATCCCGGCTGCAGACGCACTCGTCTAGTACGTTACCGATGTCAGTAATTATATACAACAAAATACAAAACCAACTTGATTGTGAACAAAATGACAAAGTATTTATGGCTAAACTAAAACTATTTCTACAAAACAAATCATATTACTCAATAGACGAAAATTTGAAAGAAAAATAATATAATTACGATATAATTAACTATTTACATTTAAATTATTTCTACCAATATGTTACAAATTAATTTATATTTATATAACCATAATTGCGTCTTCTTCTCTTCTAACTTTGTGGTGCCCGACAGGGGGGTCCACATAAGACTTTATGTACATTTTTTTAACACCTTTACATTGTATATGGAAGCAATAAAATATCTGAAACTGAATATCTGAATCTGAATCACAAAAATAGCGGTGCATGTACGCAGTTCGATCGGCAAAGGCCAACACTTGTGCATCGTTATGAACACTGCTGAAAATAGGCCCCACAGAATTATCCAAAAGGTCGACTGTGCACCTTGTGTCGGGTACCTGCGCTGCGCTTGCCGGTCCGTGGATAACGTAAAGCCAAAGTAAAATTCTCCCCGTGGGAGGTGTTAAAATCCTACTCCCAAAACCAGTGAAGTATGTAAGTAGACACTTAGTTTTTCTTATTCTTTTTTAGTGATTAAATAGATTTGTTCCAACCTCTTCTGACGAGGAAATAAAGGATGGTATTTAAAAGTACTTCAATTTATTCCCATTTCATTTACCTAATTTTGCCTGTGTTCCACCAAATATACTGAATATGCACCAAAATATGTTCATTAAAATATGTCATAACGAGCATCTATTTAACAACTGTTGCAAATTTGTAAAAATAGTAATACACCTAATTTTAAAAACAAGCATTTATTTTTTTAGTTTTACTTCAGATAATGCACTGCAAAATGTATTTGAATCAAACACCAATTAATGTCCAATGTAGCTTTATTAATAAAAAATGCTAACCTAACCTAACCTATTTTGTGTAATATTCAGGAATATTTGGTGCACGATCAGTATTTTTCGGGGAAGAATAAAATAGTTATTGTTACAATAGAATATTTGCAGCACTACAGTAAAAAAGTGTTATATCTTGGTGTTAATTTGGAATTTGTTTGATGTAACATATTTTGTTGGCCGAGTAGTTTAATTATAGTAAAACAATTAAACGGGTTTAAGATCAATATTTTAGAAATGCATACATAGATGTACCTTTAGATTTTTGGCGAACACAAAAATATTATCCGGAAATAAATATGTTTTTGATTTGTTTATATACAGTTTTTAAAATGAGTGCTAAATGAAAGGATTATACTTTATAGATGTACGAGATACATAATATTGCATGAAGTATTATTTGAAATTGAAATGAGGGTAGAACTCTTAAACAAAGGTTCTCTCTCTCTCTCTCTCTCTCTCTCTCTCTCTCTCGTTTGCACTATTCATATTTTGCCAAAGTTTAGAATTCATGAACACTACTTTAATAACCTTTGTCTAGGCTACGTGGATGTTCACTAGATGGATAATTTCTTCTTTCTTTTGTCTAATTTTTAACCATATCAATAAGGTCTAATATGGCTTGAAGGAGGAGTATATATGGCTTGGTTTAACGTTACCGTGGCACGCTTGGTTTAATTGCTCTATGATTTTCTTATTACAGACTAGCTGACCCGCCAGCGACTTCGCTCGCGTGGCCTCGCGGGATACGGTAATCACAGATTTTTAATTATTCCACGAGAACTCTTTAATTTACCGGGTTCAAAAGTATTCAATATGTTGATCAGGGATATAAGCTACCACCATACGAAATTTCATTTAAATCGGTCCAGTCGTTTCAGTGATTAGCCCATACATACAAACAAACATACAGAGAAACAAACAATTTAAACTTCTTTTTCACTCCTTACATACCCTGACTAGGTTTTCAGCATATTTTTCATTCACAGTTTATAATATGTAGTAGTTTTTAAATCCCTCGTTTTACGTCATCCCTGACAAAAATATTGTAAAAGCGTTACTATTTATTTTAAATTACCTATCCAGTTATCAATTTTCATCACTGTAGCTCCAAAAACAAAGAACTTATGAACAAAAAACCCGTTTCACCCCCTTTAGTCATCCCTGACAAAAATATTGAAAGCATCACTATTTATTTTAAATTACCTATCCAGTTATCAATTTTCATCACTGTAGCTCTAAAAACAAAGAACTTTTGAAAAAAATATCTCCCGTTTCACCCCCTTCAGTCATCCATGACAAAAATATTGAAAGCATCACTATTTACTTTAAATTACCTATCCAGTTATAAATTTTCATCACTGTAGCTCCAAAAACATAAACTTTTGAAAAAAAAAATACCCACGTTTCACCCTCTCAAGTCATCTCTGTCAATAAATATTGAAACCATCACTTTAAACTGTCCAAATGCTAATTTTCACCACTGTATGTTCAAAAACAAAGAAGTTTCATACAAACGTTTTCACCCCTTTTGATCCCCTTAGGGGTAGAATTTCGCAAAACCCATTCTTAGTACAAAGGAGAGGAGACGCATCAAGGACAATACATCCTCCAAATTTTAAGTCTCTACGATCAGTGGTTTAGGCTGTGCGTCGTCTGTCAGTCAGTCAGTCAGTCAGCTAGGACATCTTCTTTTATATAATATATAGATAGGTAATAACTACACACTATCCTGATAATGTAAATTTTAGATAAATTCATGCAAAACGCTAATTTTACGTTATGAATTTTTATGTATAATTTTTGAAGCACTGACGCCTGTTTGGCGAAATCAACTATTGCAACTTTATAGGGGAATAAATTACATACAATAGACAAAATCCGAACCCGCGTCATATCAATATCCGCGTCAGACACGGATTATCGGATGACGCGGGTTCTAATCTTCTCCGAGCATAAGTATATTTTCTGTCTAAAATTGCATATAATGTATTTCGAATTTATGAAATACATTTCAGGCGAAAGATTTAAAAAAAAAAAGAATCGGTATGATGAGCACAGCGCAGTGCATTTAGTTCGGAAGTGCAGTCCTTACATTTCTAGGGAACAAAATTTCAATCGAACCGCAGCTGATCGGCAAATTTAAAAGTTTAACACGTTTTCTTATTCTGCTATTGAAAAACAGTCCAGCTGCAGTTATGTTTATGTTGACCGCTTGATAAAAACTTTAATGCTAACTTGTTAGATCATGAACGCGACGCTAACTCATACTCGTATATAGTAGCGTTTAATGTACGAGTATTTATATATAATATAAAATGAACCACTATTTTTCCTGTCACGCTATAACTTGAGAACGGCTTTAACGATTTCGCTAATTATTTTTAGTTGTATATATTGTCAGGAGAAAGTTCTTATAAAAGAAAAATCCAAGAAAAGATGGGAGGGTATGGCGACGCCGAAGACAAAGCCTACTATGCCAACGAAGTCACAGGCAGTCGCTAGTCTATATATATAAAATGAACCCCTATTTTGCTTAATCACGCTATAACTTGAGAACAGATGTAACAATCTCGCTATTTGTTTTTATGTTGTATAAATTATTGTCAGGAGAAGGATTCTTATGACAGAAATACCAAGAAAAAATGGGAGGTTATGGCGAGGCCGAAGCCCGAGTCTACTACGCGAAAAAAGCCGCGGGCAGTCGCTTGTAATATATAGTAGTGCTTAAGATGACGTTACGCTCCAATATGTCTACAATGTGTAGTAGAATAGCTTTTTGAGTAATGATCGAACGCTAACCGAAGTCGAACTGCAGTTGCAACGGGAAAGACTGTTGATCGGTATGAAATAGTAGAATTGGCTTCCCGGTGCAAGATTTGCCTGCCTCGATAGTATAAGAAAAAACTACGTAAAACGCTTTCGATGCTAAAATAGCATCACCAAATACCCCACCTTAAAAATCGATTTCACATCTAGCCATTATTTAACGACACATTTAAAGTCCATCTATATCCATTCCTAAAACTGAACTATCGCTTTATCACTAGCTTCATTATTTATGATAAAATACCGCCATTTTTCCACCAGACGTGGAGCAGATCAATTTTGTATCACCTGGAGCTATGAAGTGTACCTTCTGTCGTCTGCTCATTAATCTTTGTTTGGTGTGGTCTAGTCTGGCTGGGTATAACTAGTTTGCTGCTTTGACTCTGTTTACGTATTTATTATGAGTTGTTTGTCAATATATAAGACTTTGTGTTAATTGGTTTTGATTAGATACTGTTTGTAGCCTACAAATTTTAAACTACAAATTTAAACAACATATATTTATTTCGTCTTATTCGCCTGTCTAACTAAACAAATGAAAAATGAAAATGAATATATACACGTTACTGTTTCGTGTTGTGTGAGACAACATTAAGTTTGCAGTATATAAGCGAGTCTCAATTGAATATTTTCGCGTTTAAATTATAAATAATAATATATTTTTCATACCACCTGCTCGAAGATGTCCAATTACATATCACGCAATCTCTACGTAAAGTAAGGCATTACATACGCGGGGCTGTAAAGTTGTATGAAACTCCTTGGGGAGTAAAGTGATTTGGAAGTAAAGTAATTTGGATTTGGAACGTTAGTTGTAGGAAAACTCTTAGTACGAGTACGTAGACAGCATACAGAAAAAAAAAGGCGGGATAGTACTATTAGTAGTGCGTTCGAATACCCTAAGTTGGCGAAAATAATTGGCGCTAAAAACGCTTACAAGGGCGTTCGAATTGGGAATCTATGGGTGAAAATGTTGTTTATGGCTCTTTATGTTCAGCGTTTGAAAAGCTAAAAAAAGAGTTATTTTTACCACCAATATTGGGCTTTTGAACGCTTTAACAAAAGAGTCAACAATAGCAACACCACCAATGCTAAACGAAACTAAGGAGTGTGATTGTTGTGTGCCGCGTTGCTATGGGTTACGCACGGTCCGCTCTGCGCAATCAAGGTCATAGTTGATGTTACGTGTCGCGATCGGTGCTAGGTATTATATTCATCTATGTTCTGGTGTTTGGTGTTATTCGACTTTCTTAAAATATTATTATTTTCAACGTGGTGCATGTAACTGTACCGACATATCGGGTGCTCCAAAAGCAACTAAATCGTGAGTACAAATTATAACTTAGTTAACAACTGCGAAAGTCTTAAACAGTGTTTTCCATAAAATGTTCCTTCCAAAGATATTGTCTCAGTCCCTCTATAACGGGACAAATGTATCCAATTTGAATATTAACTATCAATGTAGGTATTTTACTTTTACGAAATAACTGCTATTTTAAAGCTCTGAGTTTTTATTGTCTCGCAGTAGGAATGTAAAGTAGAGTACGCAACTCGAGGATAAAGCCTGTCTTCGTCTTTACCTTGGTGCATTATCTACTATATTACCTATCGATTTTTTGCAAGGCGAGCATTTTTTCAATATTGTAGGAATACTACTATTATAGATTTGCAACAGTTATATGAATTGTAATTTAATAATTGGGTATTTTGAACCATTTTTTATGACTAAGCCATGTTATTTTACAAGAATTTGACCAAACATAATCAATTCTTCAATCTCTGAATTGTATGTACGAAGTAAGGAGGTTTGCTTGGAGTTTGTTACATACATATTTTATAGAGTTAAGCGATATCTAGACGTAAGTTTTAGGTATATATACCTACATAAATAACTTTTAAGAGTGCAATATATTTCACATTGTAATGCTGGAGTTGCATAATCTCGCGAAAATTCGTGACACATTTTCTCGATGAAAACATCGTTTACGGTTAAACGCGATCTTCTTCTCTAAATATTAACCAACTTACTTATAAACTGTCTGCGCGGCCCTTTGATTTGCACCAGTTTACCAACAGTGTCGCGATAAGCACTCGTGTTCGTGCAAAAACACCGCGATTGGACTTTTCGGCCACAGTAATCGCGACCACGTTCATATTTGACAAATGCCGGTAGTGTGGCCCTAGCATGAGAAAACGGAGTTAAAGATTATTCTCTTCGACTTTGATGCGAATCGTACGAGGCGAGGAAACCCTATTTAGGCAAGCTTTTTGTGCAAGAGGTCGTCTTGTTTGTTTTTCTGAGCCAGACGAACAATGTTGGGCAATGGCACGAAACAATGGTGTTCAGTTTACTGTCTTTGAAAGGCACTGTAGCAAGTAAAATCAATGGGCCAAACAGACGGTATTTGTAAGTCACTTACATACTGCAGTGGCGTTAAGATCCAAAGTAGATCTTTCCTTAGACTCCGACACTAAAGACCGCCAGGCTTCTCTGTTTAATGTCGTTTCAGTTCAGTTGACGGCCTGAAGTTCGCGAAGATCTTTTTAAACTTCGTCGTTTCAGCGGCACCTCGGGCGCCCGATAGGTCTTCGGTCACTTGGACGATCCTTATACGCTTTCCTGACTGCACGTCCTCACCCATTCTACATGCACAATTAATTGAAGCCTTGCAGATTTAGTTTCTCCTAAGATGTTTGGCTCAGACAGGTCTTCTTATCACTAGAGATTTATAAATTAAGACTAAAAATTATAAAAAAAAACAGTTTCAATTTGATCGTGCCTTTCCTAAATCCTAATCCTAAGTCAGTTGAAGTGTAACGGTTTATTTTAAGACTAAATTACTTAACCCGTCCGCATCAGCGCAAAAAATAACAATAGATTTATGAATGAAACTTAACTCGAACGAGTCTTGCTGAGTCGGACAGATTAAGGCGCGGTCATATTCTGATAATAGTAAAAAGCAAAATCTTTGAACATCAAGTGTAACGAAGCAGATCAATAATAATATATGAAAAAAAACTTAGGTTAGAAAACGAACAGGCAAGGAGTAATAACCGAACAGAATTCATAAATATTACTCGCTCTCTACAGAAAAAAATCCTAAATAGGTCCATAAAAATAAACTTTGACGTCTAAACTCTCAGAATTTTCAGCGATAACACTATATTATTTTTTAGGTAATACATAGCCAACATACAGTACTAAAGTAGTAACCAGCAGTTTTTTCAATTGTTTTAGATATAACGAAAAATATAAAGAAAACGAACAAAATTAATGCATTTTCTCAATACATCGCCGAATCTTACAAGCGATTTTCAACCTTACGAAAAACATCGTAAATTATTTTAAAATTGGGGTTGGACCGCGTCTTAATAACTAAATAACATTCAAAGCTCAGAAGCGTTGGCACAGCTCACGTTGGTAAGTAAATACAATATCAAGCACAATTAGATTTTTTTTCAAAAAATTTGGGAAGGTACAAAATACATACCATTAACACCTTCAAAAATATAAGTATGAACATCTACTTGTATACCTCTCTAAGGACCACCAAACAAAACATATCCGATTATGCCCAAATCACATCATCAACGAAACAAAACGAAAGAAAGAATAACAGATTCCTTATAATAAACGTAGAATATACACATTTTGGCAGAAACCGTGTCGACACAGGAAATTACGAGACGTGAGCCGCGTTCGGTGTATATACGCTATTACCCTGTCCTACGTGACAGATGCGTAAAATATACAAGCAAGCTATAGTTTATATTTTACGCAGTAGCACAGAATCAATACTCGGTACGTACAGAGTGGCCACTCCGTGTCCCGCATCTCACTCTTCAGCGTAGGAGTGAATGTGGCAGTTCAGATTGAGTTACAGTGCTCGATCGCATATTTGCCTTGGTACACGATATACGAGTAAAACACCGTGTCAGAAATACGTACGTGAGTTGTGAACAGGTAAAGTCACGAGATCAAATCGATATTACTCAATGGAGTGCCCGCCAGGAAGTAGCAGTAGGATAAGCTTATTACTTTATCGAATTTCGTACCATGAACCAAAAAGTTTGGCATTTCCTACCTCTGTCGTGTTAGTTAATTATGTCATGCTCAGCCGGCATACGTTTATTTTGCAGCTATGATGGGGTATTTCAAGCGGGGCGTGAAAAAGCATCTCTCAGTTCATCATAGGGGTGGCGATTAAAGTAGCTTTCGGCTACATTCATGGTTATCGCTTCTTGATTCCATCTTCGCTTTCCATCAGGCGCGAGTGAGTCACCTATTGGCCATCTGCAAGTAGTGCATGATATAGGTCAGACCGACAATTTTGCCACATAGTTAGAACGTAACATATATTTTATTTAACAATAACATAAACGTTACATAAAAACGTTACTTATAATTGTAAAGCTACGGTAAAAGCTATGTAACGTGACATAAAATTTACGGTAACGTGTTACATAAACGTTACATAATCGTTACATAAATACTGTAATCTGCTCAATAATCAAGCATAAATAGTTGAAAATGGAGTATTTCTTGATTAAATGAAGACAATATGATTACATAGAGCTGCATATATAGCGTCAAATCTATTTTTGATAAAAATCTTGCGTACTTAGGTTAAGTATCTTCGTAACAGCTTACGTAACGAGGTTACCATGTCCACTTGCAACAAAATGGCGGTCTATGTTTCGACAACCACAAATGTCAGTTTACGTTGGTGTTGCCGTTGGAGAAAATTATTTTGCTAAACAATACCTTTCGAAAATGAGCTGCTAAATGCGTTACATAAAATGTGATATACTTACACAAATTAAAATCGTTACTTAAAACTTTTAAATAATTTATTATTATTTATTTTTATTGTAACAAAGTAGTATCTAAATAAGAAGCCCATTTCATAACAATTTAGCAGTAATAATTGCTTAGTTTGTAAACGCATGGACAAGTTTGAAGTGTTACGAAACTTCATGTTACTTAGCACAAGGGACACGGTTATTTATGATATAATAACTCCTTTTACATTATGAATATTTATTTATTTCATTATTCATTAAACTAGAGAAGAAATTATATTATCTTATAAGCTTACACTAATTTACAGTGACAATTTATTAAAATTCACCTACATGCTATAAAATAGAAAAAAATTATGGAGACAAGAGAGATTTAAAAAAGTGGCAACACTGGGGACCTGACTCATATATGAAGTTATAAGTGATAACAGCTCAGAGATGTGGGAGTCGATTGCTACCGTAGTGAGAGTAGTATCGAAAGAGAATCCATATAAAAAAATTAGTACAAATGCGACCTTATATCCTAAGATTTCTGCTTCTCTTTTTACACAGATTTTAGCATGGTGTGCACTGTGCACCTGCATCACTACCAACCCTGATTTTTGAGAGCCAGTAGGTAGACAACCTAGATCTGCTGCTATCTTTGACTGAGTCGTCACTGATTCATTCAGATGGAGGTTGTACGAGTAGGCTAGCATATCAATTATTAAAAGAAGTTAAGGATGTGCAGGTGATAAGTGAGTCATGTGTTATGTTATCTCTTATAGTTATACATAAACAATTAAGCTAACTTAGAGATATGATGGCCTTACACAGGATCATGCAGCTATAAGACATTTTGAAGTACAATTTACATAGGTAGGTAGACAACCTAGATCTGCTGCCATCTTTGACTGAGTCGTCACTGATTCATTCAGATGGAGGTTGTACGAGTAGGCTAGCATATCAATTATTCAAAGAAGTTAAGGATGTGCAGGTGATAAGTGAGTCATGTGTTATGTTATCTCTTATAGTTATACATAAACAATTAAGCTAACTTAGAGATATGATGGCCTTACACAGGATCATGCAGCTTTTAGCCATTTTGAAGTACAATTTACATACGTGACGTCATGTGCCAAAACCGAATAGTGCTAGAAATGTTATAGGTATATAGGAGTCGTGGCGGATTTGTTTGTATAATTTTAATATCAATATCTGAGAGCACTTATCTGAGAGCTTAAAAAGTTTCATATATAGGCACAGTTCGTGAGCTCTTCTAGACATAACCGAAGAATTGCATCAAATCAAATGCCATTTACGAAAAAAAAGGTGATTATATACGTCATGTAATTCAATATGTCTTTTTTCCTATATCTATCAGATAGTTTGCTTTATTGCTATTTCGCATTTAAAGCATACTGCGTCTCAGTCATGATGTATTTTATTTAGGCATTTAGGCAATTTGATTTTAGGCAAATCTCTTCTTAGTCAATTTAGCAATTCAGGCGTATGCCTGCATACTGCTTTTTCGGCATTTCACGTTAAAGGTATCTTTGACAACATCCGTGAAACAAATGACGAGATGCCAAGTAACGTTGGAAAAATAACCTTATGTACAAGGGCGGTATCTCATAAAGTATTTGACATCGGTGAGCTCGGCGACGAGCGCAACGACGAAAGAGAATCGCACGGCAGAAACTGACATAAACTTTGACGGCAGAAACTGACATAAACTTTGACAGAACTGTCATCATTGCGATCTTAACGTAGGTCGAGATCTTATTATTTTGTCTATGCTGCGCCCAAGAATGTTACGCTTTTTCACCCATGTGGTGAAGGATGATGGTGATGATAATAATGGTAAAAAGTATCCTATGTATAAATCCAGTGCCTTATCTTCCTCCATACGAAATTTCATCAAAATTGGCCCCGCCGTTCAAGCGTGAAAGAGTAACAAAGATCCACACATGCATACATCCATACTCACAAACTTTCGTGTTTATAATATTAAGTAGGATTCACAGTGCGGACTGGAGGGTGGCTAGTGGCCAGTCCTAATGGGTCTGAATAGTGCAATGGACCTGAAGTCCTTCGTCAACTAATATTCTTGACGGTTCGTGATGATGCATTCGAAGTTTAATGACAGCTGCCGTAATAAACTGATATTTTTATGGCGACAATTTTTTTATTTTGATGACGGTTGCAGATTTGGTACCGTTTATTTTTGTGGTAGTGCCACGCTGCAACCCCACAGCCGAACGGGCCGGCACGAACGGAGAAGTACCAAATTCCCACATAACACCGACGTGAAGTAACATAGCTTGCTATTGCGTTTCGTCGGTTTGTGGGAGGTTCCCGAGGCCCAATTCCTTCCGTCCCCCTCCATCCACACCCTTTCTATCTCTTCCTTTCTATTATCCTTCCTCAAAGGTCGGCAACGCATCCTCGAGACCTCTAGTATTGTGGATGTCCGTGGGCGACGGTATCACTTACCATCAAGTGAGCCGCTTGCCCGTTTGCCAACCTATCCCATAAAAAAATAACCAAACGAGTGAGTTGCTTAATGTTTAATGCCCTGGGAAGAATAAAAATAAATTCACTTTCATCTAAAGTCATTAACAATATTTAAAGCCAATATTTATATGAATATGATGTTCAAATAACATAAATATTACACTAAAAGTTTCACACAGTCGCGCTTTCAAAATACTTGTACATTATTTGTGGCAAAAGTTAAAGCTTTATTAATTAATTTACATTGCAGCTTTTATATTTTATTAAATGTAGTTTAAAAACTCACTGAAAATGTTTAACACGGTACAATAATTAATTTTACATTTATGACTATGTGGATTAAACCAGTCCTTGCAATTAAGCTTGTTTTGCCATTACGTTAATTGTACTGTTAACATTAATTAGTAGTACGTAATATTGGCACTCATTTTACGTAAGCCCACTGTAAAAAGTGCCATAAATGCTTTACTTGGTTTTTGTAAGAGTTGAGCTCTGCTTTGCCGACTAACAAAATGAATTTAATATAGTTCACATAACAGTGTGTTCCTGCAGCTGTCCTTGAGAGCCAATCGCTATTTTAGATCTAGTGTAATATCACCTTCGACCGCTTCATCACTGAGCATCAAGTAAAATAGTCTTCAAATAGCCTAGTAAGTGTAAAACAACTATCGCAAAGACAACGCCTAGCATCCGTGTAGAGGTCGCTACAAACAGGTAAGTACAAACATCATCATCATCATCTCAGCCGTAGGACGTCCACTGGTGAACATAGGACTCCCCATAATTTTCCAAAAGGACCGGTTGGAAGCGCCCTGCATCCAACGTCGTCCTGCGACCTTTATCAGGTCGTCTGTCCACCGTGTCGGTAGACGACCTACGCTGCGCTTGCCGGTCCATGGTCTCCATTCCAGAATCTTCCGGCCCCATCGGCCATCTGTTCTGCGTGCTATATGCCCTGCCCACTGCCACTTTAACTGGCTAATCTTCTAGGATATGTCGGTGACTTTCGTTCTTCTACAGATCTCCTCATTTCTGATTCGATCACGTAGAGAAACCAGAGCATAGCCCTCTCCATAGCGCGTTGTGCAACTTTGAGCTTACTTATGAGACCCATAGTAGCAGACCACGTTTCAGTGCCATAAGTCACTGGTAACACACATTGGTCGAATACTCTTGTCTTGAGTTAAGTGCAGGACTACAAACCCATGATGACACTAAGAAGTCGAGACTATTAAGTTCTATCGTGGACAAAACATTTAACCTGTTACAAATAACAGGTTAAATGTTTTGTCAATGCATTCTCAACTGCCGTGCGATTCTTTAAGAGCAAACATCGTTGCATCTTTGACAACATCCGTGAAACAATTGAAAAGATGACAAGAAAGGTTCAAAAAACAACCTTGTGTACAAGGGCGATATCCCATAAAGTATCTGACATCGGCGAGCTCGTCGATGATCACAACGACGAATCATACGAGAATCGCACGGCTGTATTGAGGATTTATATTTCGCGCCATGGTGACAGCCAATCCACATAAAGATACTTACGTTACTTACCTACTTGTGAACTCGCTCGTCAGCTGTCAAGTATCAGTCAATGATTCCAGGCTTTCTTGTTTGAGGCAATGTCAAGCATACCAGGGGAATTAAATTTTCTTTAGTTTAATTTGAAGAAAGAAGAGTTACCCCTAAATTTAAAATAAATAGGTACTAATAAATTAGATCCTCTTGTTTAGATATGTGAATTCCGGAAACCAACATAATAATTATAAAAAAATATAATAAAAGACAAATGTAATCATGTGGCGGCCCTCCCTTCTTAGAAGGGGAAAATGCTGTGAACTCCACCCGCCGCCACGGAGGTGACGGAATGGAGTATGTGTAAAATGATTTGCAGTAAAATAAAACAAAAACAAATAATCTCGTCATACTATTTCAAATAAATTTAAATTTATTAAAGTTATAAGTTATTAACTAAATTATTAGAATAGTTAATGTATTCAAATTTGTTTTATTTGGAGTTGAGTTTTATAAAATTTACAGTACTATTTAAGTATTTTTTTTCCAAAAATTTTAGTTTTTTAGGTTCGGGTAGGATTTGAACAAATTTAAAAAAAAACATTATGTCGTTTTGCCAACTAAGTGACACCACTAGCAGAGTACTTTTACTTTGCCTCTAGTAGGTAGTGCCAAATTTATTTCTTTCATTTCCACATCCTACGGGATGTTTCACGCCATCTATTGAGAATAGTATGTACTATTTTAATCGACTGACTGTCCAAATATGCTTTTGGAAAAGAAATCAAAGCGCTGACGTCTTCCCAAATTCATAGAACTTTCTTTGTACTTGATCGCATGCACAGTTTACAAAAACAGCTCAAATTTGAAAATGAAACAGTTCAAATAAGTTATTTAAAATATATGAGTACAAAACCAAATTATGGAAAATCCAATTCAGATAACTTTTTAATCGTCTATTAGGTAACAATTGAGCCAGTTTTCGAGGAAGGCGCTCAGTTGTGAATCTCAACTTGACTGGAGATTTCACAATAAATGCCATACAACATTTACTCAGTTCCGTACTTGAACCCACAAGGGCTATTATGTATCTCAGTTGCTTCCAAATGTTGATTGAAATCTTGAAAAATGTCGGCTCTTTATCAGTTTTGGCAACTCCAATAAGCAAAAATGTTACAATGTTGTAGTAAGTTGATGACTGAAGCTAACAAAAATGATAGAGCGGCCATTTTTTTAGATTTCATCTTATATGCAGCAACTGAGATACATAATTGCCCAGCTGGGTTGACTGCTATGCGCAGGTACTTCTGAAATACAGCTCTGAAATACTTTCGAATGATATTAAAAGCCATAGGTACAAACAAATACAATCTCCAACGATAGGTATTCTATCGAGTGTAGATTCACCACTGAGCGTCTATAGAGCGTTGGATGTTGGTTCATCATCTCATTCCCTAAATCGTCATTCACGCGGTCATTTCTCATTTCCGACTGCGCGGCGCTATGTTTGTCAATACGGTTGTGGTCGAATTGTCGCATGTGTTCAAATGTACTGAAACTATTGGGATGTTTTGAATAAACGTTCGAACTGATATTAATTTCAATTTCATAGAATTTGTAGTTCCTTTATTTTTATACATATTTACATCTGACTTGAAGCACCATTATATAGCATTGGATATTAACATATAACAATATCAGTATACAAGCTAAAGTTACTTGACTAGGCCAAAGTAGTTCCCACTGACATTGGTAGTTGCAAACTTCGTCCGTAACTACAGAACAGGTTTCAGATGTCATATTGAAACTTTCAGTCTATTATCTAGAATATTGAGTAGCATATGGAAAGTTGGGATCGGTTGCTGAACAAATATAGTTAGATAAATTTGGGGCGACAGCTGTAAAAGTAGGTATATCATTTTAAGAGCAGTGTATTTTAACACTCGATAGACTTCTATCGAGTGTTAATTATGTTGTATTGATGCGCTCGAGATGTGGTGCTACAGGAAAATGTTAAGAGTGTCATGGACCGAGTTCCGCACTAATGTATCCATATTACAAGAACTGGGCATCAAGCAGCGTCTTTCTTCCATCGTACAGGCTCGTATTCTTACTTTCTTTGGGCACGTGGCACGGCGCGGTGACGAGTCGATTGAACGACTAGTGGTCCAGGGCAGAGTAGAAGGCACTAGATCGCGAGATCACCGATGCGATGGACCGACCAGATACGAGCAGCCATAAACGGTCCTCTACACGAGTGCACGAGAAAGGCTGCAGCCAGGGAGGAATGGCGACGCATTGTAAGGCGCGTTACACAACCTGAAGTGACGACCACGACCGCTCTGTCATGAGCGTAGCGATGAAGAAGAAATACTTCTATCTCACTTGATGATCAGTGATGATGAGGTCGAAGGTAATATCATACTTGATTTCGAATGGCGAAGGAAAGCTGCTGGAACACAATATTAGGTGTTTCAAAACACACTTGAGAATGATAGCTGCTATGGATTTCATCACGATGTTATCCGCATTGAAAGTTTTAACCCAAGATTCAATAAATCCGAGAGAGGATAGATCCAGAGGCCAGACCTTCAAAACAACTGAGTTATCATAGCTTAAAAAACGTAATACAGAACAAAGGAGGCTTGAATAGACGGTGACAATTTGGTAAACAATCTTGCTATTGGCAAAGTGGATGGCAAAATATTATAAGGCCGTAGTCCGATGTCCTGTATGCCTTACCAGGTCACCTATCTAGACATCTCAACCGATACGATGTTCTTAATTTTTCCAGTATATAGAAGAACATCGTCGAAGAAACCGAGGTGGTTAGAACTCTCACTAGGAAGACGAACTATGTAAGGAATAAGAAAGATGATCACATCCAATAGATTATCACTGTATTGGCCCTATTTTTATTTTTGAAGCTCTGTACTTTCATATTACTATTTTATACTGTCCATCATTTGTCCGTCACATAAAATTTGCAACATGTAATAAAAAACAAGGCTTTTTTGAGGTATTTTTCTGTTCCAACGATTCTGCTTTTGTTATATCGTAGAAAACGGTAATATATAAGGTGTTTGTTAATTATAGTAGATCCAACCGTTTATCCTCTTTTTGACAGCACCAATAGAACGTAACATGACGATGTTACGCAAAAGTTAACTTATAAATGCGAGGTTTTAAAAATATGACAACTGCTTAAATTTGCTCCTTGATCCCGTATAATAATCATCTTTCACAAAATGAGTCCATAAGTGCAGTAGTTTTTTTATAAATTCCATAAAATAACAAACGTTTTTAAAAAATTACGTTCTATGGCTATCAACATAGTGATGTTACGAAGTTACGATTGAGATATCGATATTGTTTATGAACTATTTTTACACGGGTGTTTTCCGTTCTCGGCACATAATATCGGATTTATTTTTATGTAAAACCGTTATATTGATGCGCCTCAGGAAAACATACAGCATTATTTGAAGACGTGTTTATCTCCTGGTGTATATCCAAAAAAGAACAAGGTTATGATGACTATGATGATTACAAGTACAAGTCATACTTGACGAAGCTGTTACCGGTTAAATCTGGGATGGCCAGCGAGCAACACGGAAGGGAGTAGGCATACACAGCGTTTCCCCTCTGTCAAAGTACAAGTCCGCATGGACCATGGAGTTTGATAATATACTGTGGGGTGAGGGCGGGGCTAGATTTGTGAATGGTGCTTTATTTTTTATGTGTTAGTGATTTGGTTGTGTGAGTATGATCGGCAATGGATCGGTACAGGTATGTTTTGTATGTAATAGTGCGGCTTTGCGCTAGTGTGCAACTTCCCCTCCCGCAAGAAATGACAGAAAGATTTGAACAATATTTTTTAGCTAAGGCTACTCCCTTCCGTGTTGCTCGCTGGGGATGGCAGACATTAAAGTCTGCCGTTTGGTACCAGAAAATAGTAAAGTTTGAGCAACCCCAATTCCAATTTAAGCAAACGAAATCTAATCTTTTATTTTTATTTATTTATTAATCAAAATCAGATTCATCGTTGCTGTCACTCGAGCTATTGCCGACATTTATAATTAATTGTTGACTCATATAATCTATCGCCACGTGTTTATCCCAATCTGCCATTATAGTTTCTTGTGTTTTTTGAATTACATTTTGCCAGCTTTCCGCAGTTACTTTCACACATGCATTTTTTAATAAATTTACCATTTTGTTTGCCGTGAATGGGGGTTTTGTGTTATTTCTAGCAGCGTGTCCTTTAACTTGAGCCCATATTAATTCAATGGCATTGTATTGACAATGATAGGGTGGAAGTCTAAGAACCCAATGACCATGTTCTGCAGCTATTTCGTCGATCACATATCGTTTTGGGAAGTGTTTTTTTGTTCGTAATATATTTAGTAATTGTACTTTTAGTAAGGAGTTATCAACATTTTCACCATGTCGTTGAAGCCAGTCAATGATTACTTGTTTTTTGTCGGCCTGGGTCGGCATTTTATCAATTTGGCGTGAGTGATAGGATGCGTTATCCATAATAATAACTGACGGTTCTTCCAATGATTGTACCATTTCCTTAAACCAACTTTCGTAAACCTCAGAATTCATTTCTTCGTGGTACTCAACTGTTTTTTTGGATTTAAAGGCCAACAAAGCATCTGGCATGAATCCTTTCACAGACCCTGCATGGCAAATGATTAGACGTTCTCCTTTTCCCATCGGTACTGAGGTAGTGGAAGCAGCGGTGTCATCAGTCCAGCTCTTAGACACTGTGTGGTTCGCATTCAGCCAAGTTTCGTCAGTGAAAACAACATTTGACCAATCTGTAATTTTTTTGGCTTCGCTCAAAAATTCGCAACGAGCAAAAGCTACGTCGCGACGCTCCATCAATATTTTGCGTTTGTCCGATTTTTTATAAGTAAATCCAATTTCATTCAAGACCTTTACCAATGACGATTTTTGACCTCGGAACAAATCACATTCACGCAAAGAAGCAACAAGTTTTTTAAGTGTTGGAACTTCTTTACGTAAGTAATAGTTATATATATGACGGCGTATAGCGTCTGCGTCAAAGTTGTCAACCGAAGTCACACGACGTGGTTGGCGTTTTTTCTTCGGCGTACGAAGCTTATTCTCCTGCATGCCGCTTGTTCCGTAGGCTTCGGTAGTAATTTTTGTAATCGTAGATGCACTAATACCTAACGCGGCCGCAACGCGCTCTCTCACTTGCGACAATGGTAAAAGCGGGCCGCCATTTTGATACTCTGCTTCAAAGTAATTACGAAGCTTGATCACCATTTCTCTCGTCTGTCCTTTCAGCACTGATCCTTTCGGCATTTTATAGTTCCAATATAAAACTCAGCAAATAATTACTAGCACGGGCGTCTTGTTGCGAGTGACAGTGACAAATACAAAACGGCGGTGGACCATTGAGTTTTACTACCTTGATAAAATACTACTGCTTACCCATAGACAAAAAAATTGGCAGTCATAGGAATTGCCGATAGAAGTGAAAACTTATAACTCAGAATTTGATAGCTTACCTTGGAAACTACACGGGTGTAACCGGACGGCGTGGCCTCGCCATCTGGGCATGGCCATCTAGAAATGCGTCAGCATTTCCCATTGGCTGATGCGTTTCTAGATGGCCATGCCATGACGGCCTGTCCACGCCCTTTCAACATTCCCCATTGGCTGACGTATTTCTAGATGGCCAATAGCCATGGTCATGGCGCCATTCCTAGGACTATTCTCTTTCCGCACAGACTCGATAGAAAAATGAATCGAAATCGTGTCCACTATAATCACTTGGTCACAACACTTTAACTGACAAATTAGATCTGTCAAAAAGAGGATAAACGGTTGGATCTACTATAGTGCACAATATTGAACGGAGTGGTTTGGAATCGATAACTGGTCATGAAAGTAAAAGAATAAAATTACATATATATGTTTATTATTATGAACCCATATTCGCCGCTCTACAGATAAGACATAGTGCGACTGAAAGCACGACCCGAGGCACCGCTACATCGCAGAATAGATAGCAGTGAATACGAGTACGCGAGACATATTTACCCGCTTAGAATAGGTACAACATGCGGGCGATGACCCGCCCGGGCCCGCCGTCGTTTAGGCATAGACATCAGCTGCGTAAACATTCGCGAGTAGGTAGGTTCGTCGTTGTATCTATTCTAAGTGGATGGGTATGTCTCGCGTAGTCACTGTTGTCTATTCTGTGATTAAGTGGCGTGCGTTCAGTCCCGCAATGATTATTAGCTGCGAAGCGATGAATATGGGATCATAATAATAAAAAAACATGCATTATTTTCCTTCACTATAATGACCAGCTATCGATTCCAAACCACCATTCGATATTCTGCACTAATTAACAGTAACTGTATATAAGCCTCAAACTAAGCATAATTTTAGTGTTAATTTTAAAGTGAAATTATTTTAGTAATAAATTGAACAAAACACATTATGTGATAGAAAAAGTAGAAGCCAAATATTACAAACTATTAAAAAACATCCCAATATTATAAATAACCCAATTTACGGATGTTTTAATAGTGTTAGTCATGTAGCGAGATTGTCAAGTCCATAGTGCTGCACAAAGCTTAAAACTGAGGTATTACGCACTTTGAAATTCACTCTTTACCCTGATGCAGTAATTGTCCTCTCATAGATCCATGAGTTTTGGTTGCGAGTGCCTTACAACTTTAGTACTGCATTTGCTCTGTTTCTTGCAAGGTTTTGGTACCAACCAAGGCGTCTCCTGCAAAAGAGACCTTCACCTACACGTTATAGTGCTAAGAGAATAAATCTAGCAGTTATGTCGTCATTGTCTATAAAGTATGGTTATCTTGATTATTATGATTCGCAACTCGGTTGAGGAATGTAAGTTCCTATTTTAGTTTAATACTTACGTGCCTAATATTTTTCGGAGCTACTGAAAAGTGTAGTAGTATAGCAGTTACAGAAATTCGTCCGTCGTGTTTAGTACGCACTGCTCAACTCACTGAATTAACTCGTGTAGTTTGATATAACATCTTATAGTATCAAAATCATTACTTGTTTTATTTGCGATATATTTTTTCAATTTTATTATAAGAATACCCAATAACAGATATGCTGGTACATTGCAAAATCACTTACTTTCCAATGTACACTTAAAATGGAGGAAAAAAGAAAAAAAAGAAAAAAGAATAATTACCCCATCCATTCCCTATATAATAACTTCACTACAAAAAACACGCCGTTAAAAATGTTATTTCACTTTTACAACAACATTTTTAAGCTGAAACTCTTTTGATATTCAAAAACCGTTCATATATAATTTGAGGTCAACGGGATTCTATCGTGGAATTCGTTTTAATGGTTCCACGCAGAAACGTAAAAATACAATATATAGAAACATACAGTAAGGGCAAATCATAGTTCTTAGTATGGTGTTTGAGTTGTTTATGCGCCATGTCACGGACCGAGTGTATGACTGAAAATCATCAAATTATATTCTATAAAAGATAAAGAATACAGGTCGATGTCTTTCCTAAGTACTGATGTTTTATTCATAATAAACTTTAACTGCAACAATTAATACAACACAGAATGGAACAAGTGTGCTTATATATAGATGAAGAAGAGATAAACAAATATTGTAAGTACACAGTAATTATTATAACCTAATTGTGTGTTAAGTTGTATGGGTGCCTACGTCTGAATAGGTTTGTTATTTAATCTTGTAACTAATGTGAGTACGTATTTGTCCTATAATTTAATAGTACCTGGATGACCAAGTTCTGCTCGTAAGTATACAATAGATTTTCTTGTTCTGACCTCATAACAACTCATTGATTTAGTGTTGCTTAACAACGCCATCTATTATCAAGTAACTTTAGTGTTTCTGTGCCACTAAAATAGTTTAGTGGTGGTATAAACTGATGGCACTAGTTGCCATAATGATATTGTAGCAGTTTTTATTACCTCAAAATGCGAATAAAACGACTATCTAAAAAATTAAACCTAGCTAGATCAATTAAAGAGATTGCACCAGAACAAGCTGGAATTGTGAAAGGAAAAGGCTTTCGAGAACAAATACTAATCGTTCGCCAGATTATAGAAAATGCTCATGAATTTAACAAGTCGACCTACATTTGCTTCGTTGATTTCTCCAAAGCATTTGACTCGGTAAAATGGCCAGTCTTGTGGAGAATGTTACTGGAAATGAGCTTGCCAAAACATCTCTTACACCTTCTAAGACAGCTTTACGAAAAAGGCACAGCCTCACTACGAACAGATGATATACTGTCAAGTGAGTGTCATCCTAGTTCCGCTGTACGCCAAGGCTGCATTATATCACCGTTATTGTTTAACGTATACACCGAGCTTATCACCTTGAAGGATTGGACAGATGGAGTTACTGTTGGTGGTTACAAGATAGCAAACTTGCACCACGCTGTTGAAACTACCTACTCTATTTGCGACTGGTGAGCGCCATATGGAATAACTACTTCTGCAAATAGAGCGAGTGAGCCTCAAGTTCAAATTAAAGATAAATCTTAACATGGCCAAAGTAATGATTGTGAACCGCGCTAACAATAACTCGCCGGAGGTGACTCAAATTGCGAACTGCGAAGTAGTCCAATCTTACGTTTGTCTACGAATATTAATCATGACTAACGGCGGATGCATAGACGAGGAAAAACGACGTATGGTGATCACCAGAACCGAAATGGACAAAATAAAGAAACTATGGAGAAACAGAAATATCATCAAAGCCACAAATATCAGACTAGTGATCAGACTCTTTTTTTCCCATATTTCTGTACGCCGCAGAGACGTGGACCCTACGAGAGATCGAAAACAAGAAAATAGACGCTATAGAGATGTGGTGCTGGAGAAGAAAGCTTGAGGTATCGTGGACCGAGTTTTGTACAAACGTCTCGATACTTCAAGAATTTGGCATCAACCAGCGTCTTTCAGCTTTGTTGCAATCGCGAAGACCACGCGGGAGGTCACCCATGCGATGGACTGATCAGATCAAATCTGCGGTGGGAGGTCCCTTACATGAGTGCACCAGGATAACTGCGAATAGAGGGGGATGGCATGACATCGTGAGGCGCATTACATCTGCCTTCACCACAACTACATGACGACAACGGCCGCTCTATCAAGAGCGTAATGACTAAGAAGAGAGATCGATTTATTGCCCCCGAAACCCTTGCATACCATAAATAAACATACATATGTAAGACTGCCGAGTTACTGTTTCAAATTATACGTTTATGGCAAAAATATACACAAGCGTACTTGAGGTTGTTATGAAGGGCATAAAAATTGTAGGGCGCTGGGGACAGTAAAGACGGCTTTTTATGTGCAAAAACACACAAAAAGCAAACGGGCGTAGGCAGGAGGCATATTCATAAACTGCTGAGTGATTAATTATGCAAGGTTGAATATTGAGGTTTTGTTAGTAAAAGATTTACAGGTGAGCTGATGAATTATAAACAGGACGCTTTATTGGTACCACTTCATTGCCAGGTGCTTTTAGATGGAGATTGGAACTTGACCTTATTACTGCTAATTATTGTGAGCATTTATATGCTACTCGTACAGACTATATCTAACTATGCTCATGATAATTTCCAGTTTCTTCTTAAATTAGGACTATACCAGAAGGTATAAGAGGTTATGGCGGAACCTGCCTATAATAATATTCTAAACTGTGCCTACGATTAAAAGAAACTTATTGCCTTGTCAGAGTTTGTGTTTCGTAAGGCTTGCGAATTCTATTCCCTATTTTGTGTCACAGGAAACAATTTGCCTTCGGTTAGTTCAAATATTTCGCGAATAGGGTCGGCTACTTGTCTATCCGCCAACACGCAGTGCTTCCTCGTGATGGATTAGATACTTCTCACATGTATACTATCCGATGATGAGACGCAGAAAACTTGTGTCTGATGGTTGGTGGTGACAACACACCTGATCATGCCATCTGCACTGCTATTGTTAACATTGAACTCAAGTATAAAACCCTAAGGTACAACTGTTCTAAACAGAGAAGCCCATTTTTTTGTTTCTTCAATAGTTTATCGTAAACTATTCAAAAATGAGAGATTTTAAACTTGAATGACCATGGCAGAATCACAATGCACTAGATTAACTTTCAAATGTCAAACTAGATAGAAAAATTCAACTGCAAAAAGTCGAAAAAACAAAAGAAATCTAGTACTTTGTGGTACCGCTTATAGCAGCCATTTTTTTAAATACGTGTTACGTCATTTAAAAAAAAAAACGTTGAAGCGATCTCGTGCCAGAAGAAGAGGTAAGAGACAAGAGGTTAGGGTGTTATAAAAGTCTGTTTTGAGAGATACCATCATTGTGCCAAAAATATGTGAGACAGAGCGTGATTATAGAGGCTGCGAGGGTAGTGAAATTTTGTGGTGTAAGGGGCGAGCGAAATACGTTGACATTGGCCGGTACGGGGAGCGATGTTGATTTGTGTCAGGCCCAATCATAATTATAAAGAATTGATTTGAATGAATAAACTAAGTAGGGTTATTGTTATACATATGTAGAACAAAATTGTGTTAAAACTTATCAGCTAAGAAGAAATAAGCTTCTTCGTAGCTTATCAGTGTAAGACGAATGATTAAAATAAACTATTGTAAAACATATATACTTATTTAGCTTACTTTTTTCCCATGCTCGAGCCTTCTTCGCAGAGATAGGAGTTGGTCCATAGTCAATCAGGCAGGTCCAATGCGGCTTGGTGGATAGGCGAGTGACCAAACCATGTCGTAGTTTTCAGGCTGCTCGAAGGCCTTCGACATAGCCTAACGACTGTTGTACTAAGACAAACAACCGAGTTCGACGGCTTAATTTGCCCTCCTAAGCACTACTCCAGCTTGCCTTCTGGTATTTGCTATGGATTGTCCATACTACTACGCTAGCTAAATAAAGCTAGAGAAAGGAGCTATTTGCACTCAAGAAGGTGACGAACGCGTTCAGTGTTAAGCAACTTTGTGGCTTAATATCTGACTTGCTCAAACCACGTGGCATACTTAGTAGTTTGTGGCTCATAAAATCCGTTGGCGAATATCAAAGTGGCTGTAGATAGAACCTGAGCGGAATTTATAACTATCTTGGATCTACAAATAAATGCTACACTTTTATCTAGGTTGGATGATTTTCTTTTTTTGAGGACAGAGTTAATGGATATTACATCCACTGACGGGTTGGGAAGTTCCGAGGAAACCCGAGTTACTAGGTTAGTTACTATATTAGTAGTTAAGTACTAGTTTATCAAGTATAAAAACCGGCTAAGTGCGAGTCGGACTCGCGTACGAACAGTTCCGTACCGTTATTTGTAAATCTCCTATACAACAGACATGATTTTTTTGCCGTTTTTAATTGCTAATGATACGCTACTCTTCGTTCGCGAGTCAGACACGCACTTGGCCAGTTTTTTTAGTACTTGTTGTTGCAGCAGCAACAGAAGTACATTATCTGTGAAAATTTTAACTGTCTATCACGGTTCATGAGATACAGCCTGGTGACTGACAGACAGACAGACAAACAGACAGACAGATGAACGGACTGCGGAGTCTTAGTAATCCCTATTACTATGACTCCCGTTTTACCCATTGGGCATGGAACCTTAAAAAGCGTATGGATGTTATAAAAACTCCAACATTGACAGCCACTAGCCTACACTGAAGTCATAATCCGCCAAGGCTCATAATACTCTTTTCTCTAAGGAACGTCTAGCTAGAGTGTTCGGGTATTAAGAATAGTCATATTATACATGTGGCAGCATTAAGATTATTTTGACAGCCCCGTTAACCTAGATGCCACTACCCTGTCTTCGAAACGTGATGTCTTAGGTTCGATATCTGGCCTGCGCAAATGTATCTGTGATGAGCAAAAAAAGTTGCTCGGGTATTAGTTCTTTTTTATGTCATTTGGAGAATTTCAGGCACGAGACCCACCTGTTAAATGGTAACATATGCCTAGAACAGATGCATTTCGCCACAAGTAATGAATTGTACCGCACCCGTAACCATGAGACATCAACTTGTTAAGTCTCATATGCCTGTTGTTTTGCCGGCACCCATACCATTCAAACCAGAATACAGTATTGTGAACAATACTGCATCGCGATAGAAATAGGTCGGTATGGTGACAATACTTCCTCGGATGAACTCATTAACGAAGAATTCTACTGCATTAAAACTGGATGTTTTTCAAGTGTTATTGTGAGAGTAGTGTATAGTGCGAAAAGTATGTATGTAATATATATTATTTATTTATTTTATCGAATCAGTGATAGCGCAGATGTGTTCCCCATTTAGCACAATCATACTCTGGAGCGACGACCTTCGCATCCCTCGTGATGCCACATCCGTCACACAGCCACTTCGAGATCGCTCGACAAATATTGATATGGCTAATACACAAGAGTGGCAAGCATCCATTTACATGACGTTTTCTGTTGCTGTAGAAGGCAGTGGAAAAGCTTCAAGAAGTAAATAGAGTAAAGTTAGGGAAATATCGTCAGAACGTGTTTCACCAAGCTGTATCGATATTTTTTGGTTTCATTTCGTATGTTGGATTTTGTAGCTTATGTTTATTTAGTTCCAATCATAAATTAAGCACTTGTTTAAATATAATCATAGTAATATATATTTATAGAACATACAGGACTATTTTTATATCATATCATTTATTTGTTTAAGGCAAAAATTACAAATTATTGACCAAGCGAAGCGAGCAAAGCGTCTCTGCTTTAACTGGCCATATTGCTTTCATGTGCCCATATGTTTGTTATGTAGGGTTGCTATCTCTAAAATTTGGCAACTAGCACACGACGCCTGAAAACCCCGGATTTTACAGCCCAAAACCCGGACATGTCAATGGGTTTTTTATACATAGTCAGTGTTATAAAAAATTACAAAAATCACCTTTATATTTATTTTCAGACCTAAAAATTTAATTTTGTCATCATTAATCATCATTTTAAATGTACCAAACAAAACAGAAACAGATTCTTATTTAAATTTGTTACAAATTGTGTAAATAATCAATAGAATATTTTTTTTTATTTGTGGCCCAAAACTAAAATTTTTTAAACCCACACTTCAAATGAAACCTCGCCTGGACGCTCCCCGGATGCCCTCTAAACTAGGACAAATCCGGGGAAACCCACACGGATGGCAACTCTTGTTAGGTGGTATGTTAGTACTCCTGTACAGGTCGCATTTATCAACTAATCTTGAAGAAAGTTAATTGGTATGCATGTTTTCCTATTCATTAGAATTTTTTGTCGTCAGCGATTTTTGAATCGCTGGGAGGTACTTTTTCTCAAAAGGGTGAAGTTTGCAGCGGCGTTTTTACCGACTGATTTTGATATTTGGTACATTAGGTAACTGATGATAAAGAGTGATTTGGAATATGAGCGTAAAAAAATTGGTCAAGTGGTTGCAGAGGTTTTGGAGTTTAAAAACTGGATGATTCTGGTAATATTCGGAAATAACACTTATGCTGGGTTCCTATATACAGGAACAGATCGTTTTCCATACAACTTGTTGACATTTTTTGCAAAGTAGTTGGGGCGCGTGCCCCGAGTAGGTTCTTACTTTTAGCTAGGTATTTACTTACTGTGCTTTTCGTATGAGAAAACTGACAAAAAGAAACGAATCGTAAGCAAAACGATCCGTTTCTGGACAAAGGCACCCGGGTTTATTATTTTAATTATAGGTATCATTCCGGCGTATTTTTGAACCCTCATAATTTAGATCTGTGGCTTTGACTGTACCTATTAGACAGACAGCTCAGACTGCGAAAAATTACAGCTTATAAAGCCTGTTGCAAAAGTGCTCGTAGTACAGATCACAGTATTCCTACACTAGGCTTATAAAGACATGTACGTAGATGCATGTGGACTGTCATTGTTTGATAATTGGAAATTTCAATAGTAGGGGGATGAGGAGACCAACGCGAGTCAACTAGTAGTAATTTAAAATAATAATATGCAGTAAAATGTCTAATTTCTGGAAGTAGTTTCGGAAGGTTTGTCTCATATATCTAAATATATAATAGATGTGTGAAACCTGCAAGAGTTACGTAATAATAATTCGTCTCACAAAGTTCCCTAAATCTAGATCATTAAAATTGGAATTTTGTTATGAGAACTTTTTGAGCTAAGAGACTGTTTCTACTTCACTTCCCACCAAGACCCCGCTCTCATAGTAAAATCAATATATTTTGGCGCACCGCCAGTGAGGACACCAGGGAAATATGTTTACCGTAGCTTGGCCTATGTTCTGATCATTGTTTTTGTACTAAATTAAAGGGAGCATATGGGCCAGTTGGGCTCGAAAACAGTTTAGGCCGGTCTATATTGGGGATGGCCTGTAATTGAGGGCTAATAGTTTTAGGTAAGTTGGGAATGAAATTTGCGATAATGTTTGGAGAAGTTCCCAGTTTCGTTGCTTTGAATTTGGAAAGCCAGCATTTCTGCTGATTCATAAGAGGATTGATATTCCCTTGATTACTGATTTCAAGATTTGTTTTTATAACTGACCACACGAGTAATCTGGATTGTTATAAGTGTAGTAAAGTTGTGTGAGATTCTTAACATTAAAAATATTTAGCGAAATATAAAAAACGATACATTGAATTGTTACTATTGAAGTTCTTAATTCATATGAATTATATCTAAGTTTTTCTTCTAATAAATTATTAAAGCATGCAGCTAGTTATAGAAATCTTGTTCTAGATACTCTCTTCTTGGTGTAGGTATAAGTGGAGACCATGTTTATGCAAATGTTGTATAGAAGGCCCTGTGGAAGACGCTTGTCATTATCTCGGGGCAGTAGGGATTTGCCGAAGACTACCTTTACGAGATGTGGACAAATAAAACCTCAACTGAACTCGTTTTCGAGGAACATTAAAAGTACTAATCACAAAAGTTTATTTACCGCCAGCACTAGAATAGTAATAACCTAAAAAAAAATTAAACGTCAGCTGTTCTTAAATCGTTCTTAAACAAAACGGCTGTACTTTTTTATTCCTCGGTTACCAACCACTCCCAGCTTCATAACGAAGGATTAATATCTCGACACGTTGCTTCAGCGAAAGCCGTAAAGTAATTGGTAAATGAGAAAATAATTATTTTGTTTATTCTAGCGCCTTTTGTTTTCGAGGACTGAAAATATGGTTCTGTTGTTTATGGACGAACAAGGGAGCTTAGAATGAAAAGAAAAAGAAAGATCGTTTTACGATTACGTAAGATTTAGTTATTTTAGCCCGAGGCGGCAGATTTAAAGTGTCACAATTCAGAAAAGCACCTCGAGACATAGTTATTTAGTAAAAAATTTTCAGTTATTTTACTATATCGCTGTAGTACTTTCAACAAAATATCTAAATACAAATGGTACATTATCATATGTTTGTGAACGATTTTTTTCTTATCCAGTAGATGAGCTGTTTAAGTTAGGTTAGTATTGTTCAAAAGTATGCTGCTTATTTTATTGGGTACGATAAAAATTACCTGCTAGAAGCGTCTCTGCTTTAACTGGCCAAATTGACTTTCATCTGTCCGTATGTTTGTTAGGTTAAATGTTGGTCCTACTATACAGATCGCATTTATCAACCAATCTTGACGAAACTTGCTATGCATGTTCTATACTATTCAGCAAAAAAAATTTGTCGTCAGCGATTTTTTATTGAGGATAGGTTACTTTTCCTTAAAAGTGGAAAAGTTTGTTGTGGTGCTATTTACCGACCGATTTTAATAAATTTTGGTACACACATTAGGTACCAGACTTTGAAAAGGAATTTAATATATGAGCATATTTGGTCAAGTGGTTGCTGAGATAATAGGTTGTGAAGTACTGCGAAAAATTGCCGCTAATAAGACTGTGCTCCCGAGGTCTTCTGTTCGCAAAACTACTAGTTACTTAAGTATGTACATATCAGTCGTCAGGTTAACATAGTACAAGCTCTGCCTAGTTTCAAAACCTAAAGACCTTATGTGGGTGTAAAAAATAGCTTACCTACTGTTTACAACTGTACTGTAACCGGAACCATTCGATCTTAGTGAGCGTACGAGTACGAAACCCCGTCAATTGTGACGAATCTCACTCGATATAGATGTTGTCTCCGATGCTATCACTTGATGAAGAGTACATCCCTCCTCCTGGAGAGTAGATAGGTACTTGAAGCAGCGGGAAATAATAGTATTGTGATCTTAATCTTTTGAGTGAGAAGTTGGGACTTTCAATCACATTTGAGCATCAGCATACATGATGATGCAATGATGATGATGTATTATCATCAGGTAATACATCATCATCATTGCTTCATCGTGTATGTAGAAAGGTTACCGTCATTAACATAGTGTTAGTACCAGTATATGGTGATGGCCACGATATAGACTGTGCACACGCACACCTGCGAAAGTTTAAGAGATATGGTATCGACGCCCATTGTTTTTTTACTAGCCTACTGATAACCAAAAAAAAATATTTCTATGTAAAAAAGTTTTCTAGGTGCTTCTAGATCTAATAAACCGAAATGTATTCTATATTTGAACAGTTAACGTTTATGTTCAGTCCTGATATGGGCTTTGACTGCGGTACACCGGTGTACCAGCGCGGCTTTATGCAATGTATAGATTTGACCACCGGTTTACCGGCGCGGGTTTATAGGTTAACAGCTATCACTAAATTTATATGAAAGTATATAATATGTTACTGAAATAAAAAAAATCTATTTTAATATTTTTTGTCTGTCTGTCTGTTTGTTCCGGCTAATCCCTGAAACGCTTAGACCGATTTTAATGGGACTATCACTGGCAGATAGCTGATGTTATGAGGAGTAAATTAGGCTACTTTTATTTCATCATCATTATCCATCACCACGTGGGTAAAACCGCGGGGCTCAGCTAGTGAGTATGTAAGTAGACACGAATAGTCCATCCATATGTCTATAGTTAATGTCATTTTTCGAGCATTTCATAATAAGTCTAAAACACTTTAGATATTTGGCGTATTACTAGACCTCACATTGCTTGATGTGAAATTAAGTTATACATAAATCTAATACTGCAGCAACATGCAACTTTGAACTGAATATGAGCTATAATGCCTTGGCGACCATACCTATCAACAAAAATACTTGTCCTTTTACCTACATCATTCTTTGATCACATTTAGAATACAAATATTTTTATGCTTGAAATTTGTATTTTAGCTGTTTTTTTATACAAACTTAGTGTGATGTTCTGAGATTAACTTTTAAGGTCATATACAAATATCCGCTATAAGACTTCTATATGCACTTTTTTCCTATTTCGCAGTTTACTTATAACCAAGGATGACTTCTATATGCACTTTTATGCCTATTTTTCTGTTTACTTATAACCAAGGATGACTTCTATATGCACTTTTTTGCCTATTTCGCTGTTTACTTATTACCAAGGATGACTTCTATATGCACTTTTATGCCTATTTTTCTGTTTACTTATAACCAAGGATGACTTCCATATGCACTTTTATGCCTATTTTTCTGTTTACTTATAACCAAGAATGACTTCTATATGCACTTTTATGCCTATTTTTCTGTTTACTTATAACCAAGAATGACTTCTATATGCACTTTTATGCCTATTTTTCTGTTTAATTATAACCAGGGATGACTTCTATATGCACTTTTATGCCTATTTTTCTGTTTACTTATAACCAAGGATGACTTCTATATGCAATCTTTTACCTCTTTCGCTGATAACTTATAACCTGTAGTATAATCATCCTTGCTTACAACACTATGGGGATGTTTATCTATAACGTGAATAGACTACTAAGAGTTCCACTTGACCAATGTTGAAGTAAACCACACAAATAAACTGATTTCTTGATAACCCGACCCATACAATACTTGTATTATTTATTTGTCTAGACCAGCCACGACATAGACAAAGGACTTGTATTATCGTAGAGCCCGCGCTAAGATTTTGTGCCAACTGCCAACTTTTGTGTATTTTGTTTTGTGTTGTATGTATCTTCATGTTATGTACCGTGTTGCCATGTTTTTGATATTTCCCGAGAATTCGGAGATATTTCATGCCTGTTCGCAAAGTCAAGTTATAGCGAAGCTTAAACATTTTTTGTTCCCGTGAGTTCGATACATATTATTTGTTACTATTTACCGGCAAAATACTCACGTAAGGGTCGAATTCGTCTACGTTTTGCCGGTAAATAGTAATTAATATTTTTTTATCCATTACATGGTATACCTATACGTATAGGTATATATATATATATATATATATATATATATATATATATATATATATATATATATATAAATGATTATAACCACTATAATTAAATCAATCATAAAAGCATTATTATTCCAACATTTGAATCTAAAATAAGAGTACTTTTCATATTAAATTTTAATGATATCCATTATGTTGTGATATAAGTAATTAATTGACTTACATTTTATAACATTCATAGTAACGATAACATAATAACAATTAATAATCAAACTTATCATACCTGACCCTTGAAGAGACAATTCAGAGCACTAGTCGTGCCGTGTCCGTAGCTGGACAACTTCTGATCTGTCGACAAGCTGCGCGGCCTTTTTGTGTCTGAGCCAGACTCGTCAGTGGCGGGGAGCGGATAGTCAATTGAGTCAACTGCATTACTCTTGCAACATAATATTTCGTTCGGAAATGAATTTACCACAGACAAAAACGCAACCATAAATTAAATTTAACATGAATTTTTATTAATCTCCCAGTTCATGCATGCAAATCTTTGACCAGTCCAGAGATTGAATCCGTGATCAGCAGCTTAGAAGGCAGCATCACTACCGACTGCACCAATCAGTCTTAAATATATCTGTAATTAGTGTTCAAAAATGATATTGAAATACGACAATATATTTTTTAATATTTGTATGCCTCATCCTGTTGGTATACAGCAATAATGTTTTTTTTCCTTGTTCAAACTTATTTACAGTTTTTTTGATTGCCTACTATCTCAGTATTTAAAAAAATATCATGTCATTTCTAAAATGTATTTATTACCTACTAGCTGACCCGTCAGCGGCTTCGCTCGCTTAGTCTTAGTGTAGTGGAATTGTTTGTGAAATGCTCGAGGTCATGGGTTCGATCCCCGGGTTGATCTATTATTGAGTTTTTCTGAGCAAGAAAGATATTCTCGGTAACAGTCCGGAAACTGGAACAGTGCCCCGTAGATGGCAATAGGCTCACCCCCTATTACATGATCACATTACCATAAACATATATTATATGGTGAAACTTGGCGTCGGAGATCTTCTAATTTTGTCAATGCTGTACCCAAGAATATTAGGCTGTTTCACCCGCGTGGTGATAGATGATAATGATGATCAAAAGTAGCCTACATGCTATGCCAAACTTTAGTCTATCTCTGTGCCGAATTTCAACCAGATCAGGTTGAAATTCGTTCAGCCGTTCTGCCGTTATTGAGTAACAAACATTCATTAAAATGATCAATCCATCCAAACTTTCTCATTTATAATATTAGTGGGATTACGGCTTCTTTATTAATTCAAGAAAACATTTATCTTATGCGCAATTTGTATTAGATTGATATATTCGTGGTCACAAACTTAATTTTAAAATTATTAATTAAGGTTAGGTTATTCTATGCGTCTGGCAACACAGATTCCAACACACATGCTTAATATTCCGCCTCCGTATGGAACAGATAACGTAGTCAAGGACGGGTTGTGTTACATTTCCACCTTATTTGTTTTTAAACGATGGTAAATAAGGGATCGAACGAACGGGCTGCTCGTAACCAAACAAAGGTTCCAGGGTGCAGAATGAGGCGTTCTGTCGTGTCCAATTCGAGAGATCAAACGTTTGTATTAAATTTTCCGCCTTTCCATTTCAGACGCCTTGCCAATTTGATTACCAAGAGCATGGCTATAAGAAATACATTTTAAAATTCAAGACATGTCAAGCCATTATTAGGCAACTATGAAGACGTTTACCATTTATAAGAGTCATACTATTCCAGTCAAATTAGCCGATATTTTGCAAAAGAGTGGAAATATTAGCGTCAGTGGGCTTTTTATTTTAATTTAAGTTTAATATGCTTTATGAATCTTGCCTAACTCAATCCCTACGAAACTTAACCTCAGGAAGAGGGTTGAGTCGAGTAAAAAATTTGAGATTATATAACTTTATTCAGGAAAGAGTGGCGATCGCTATATTTTTATATTATACTTAAAATATTATAATTTACCATCTTACGAAATATTTTTCATACAAAAACAGTAGTATGTTATCAAGTCGAGGTGTATATTTATTTTTAATGCAGTTGCTCAAAAAGTGGCGTATTGCAGGGACGTACAGCGTTCGGGATGTGGGCTATTACATACTCGTGCTTTTTTACCTTTCCCGAACTCGTGCGTTCTTCCCCAACTGTCAAAATAATGTCTATTAAAAAGAAAAACCAACCATTAAGTTTTTATAAAAAAATGCATAGAAGTTTTTATGACTTATGCAAATGCGCATATTTCTAAAAAGAAGCTACTAATTTGTTTCAATATCAGATTTAATGATTTGATTGAATGTGTTAGGTCAGGTTTCATTTCATTTCATCTCATTAAATTTCATTTTCATTTCATATCAACAAAAAAATCTACTGAATACTCGGCTGTATGGGCATAGTTCCGTTTGCCTACCAGAATGGGAGAAGAAAAAAAAATCTCTGCTTATATACTACGAGTACGGTTGGCGCCATTTTCCAGAAATTATCTTTGCGAGTTTATTTTATTTAATTGCTTCATTTTTTCGCAACTGTTTTAAAAATGGTCGTTCAGTACACGTGCGGAACCGTCATTGCAACTTGTTCCGACTGTCAACCCTCACCTTCGGCTGCGCCTCGGCTCGGGTAGACATTTGTCGGAACTCTTTGCAATGACAGCCTTTCCCCACTCGTAATGAAATATACTATTTAAGTATAATCATGAAAACTTTTTGCAGAGTAGTCCGATTACGTTAGCTACGTTGGTAAGAAATAATTTACACGATTTTGATACTTTAAAGAGTAGGCGACATCAAAATGTGCTATGTAATCCAAACAGTAACAAAGCTGTACATAGTAAAAGTGTTTTTCTGATGAGGGTAAAAATATACAACAAATTA
Organism: Selenia dentaria; assembly: GCA_917880725.1. Classification (NCBI taxonomy): domain Eukaryota; kingdom Metazoa; phylum Arthropoda; class Insecta; order Lepidoptera; family Geometridae; genus Selenia; species Selenia dentaria. Next base: position 4,394,556 of record OU862885.1, on the reverse strand, counting down.
CCATCAACTGTTAAGGACACAGAGAATAATGACATTTTTAAATATAGATTAAAGAAGTTTCTGATCGACAAGGCATATTACAGCATTGATGAGTTTTTTAAAGACAAACTATAATAGATATGACAGATAGGTAAATCAATTATTGTAATCATTGACTAATAGACTAATAAAATTAATTGTTATTATTATTAACTATTGTAATTTGCACGCAATTATGGTAAGAATACGGAGCTAAGCGTTGTTTATATATAAGACCTATATACCAAACTGTATTCGAGCAATAAATTAATTTTGATTTTGATTTTATAATTCTTTTTTTGTTTGGTAGAGTATACGTCTGAGGTAATAAATATTATCAAAATAGGTCATTCGATTTTTAAGTTACAATAACTGAAAAGGATTCATTCGCCTAACTCGATGATATCAATTATGATGTCATCGATGTAGGTGAAACGCTTTTCAGTTATTGGATTGTAACTCAAGAACCGATTGTCCGGACCACCTTGGACGTATACTATACTAAACAAAAAAATAACTATTAAAATCGGACGACTCTAGAAAAAGTTATACGTGGTTATACAAAAAAAATATACACCTCAACTTGATAAAATACTCTTCTTTTCGGAAGTTGGTTGAAAAGTATGATCCGTAACTTGCACGTTGGTGCAAATTTATCAGAACGTTTATAATGCTTAGAAATACCTAATTTTAAGTTTTCACCATGTCTATGTCGGAATATTTCTAGCGCCGCAAAAAAAAAAACCAATGACAATTATTCTATATGTCGCACGACTTTTTTCACTCTAAGTCACTATACATAGAGGAAGCCTGTATTCATAAATACGATTAACTACTTAAACTTCTTTAAATTCTTCTAATGTTAAACCTGTTAAAGTTTATACCTAATATTTAACATTGTTCCGTAGGTTCTAGAAACGGTGCAAACCGGGGAGATACTTCTAGCTGTGTTTCCTAACGATTCCAGAAGTATCTACTACTGTCAGAATTATCTCCATACTTTATCCTAATTTGACTGGACTATACTCTTAGTGATCGTGGCTCTTATGGGGGGCCATTTATATATTATAAATATTTTAACATGAGACTAAAATTGGCAGGTGCCGTAGTCTCTTCCATAGCCCACTATCTTCCTTATCACTAATAAGTTCATCTCAATAGCCTGGCCATTTTACCCATTTTTGTAATAGTTATAAGTACCATGTTACCCTTCATCCAACATTCTTTCTGTTTTTGATACTCTGCATTTTTATACCAAACAGGCCTCTAAGTGTTGGCTACATCCCCACTTATGCCTTTGTAAAGGACCGGATGAAATCCGTGAAACTTTTTGAACAAATAATAATTTATTTATTTCAGCCAAAATAACACTTTACAGTCTCATAATAACTTAAACTAACATCGTATTATTAACTAGTATACATATTGTTATTTGCCCTGGTCTCCACACTAGGATTCCCTGTGTCGTGGAAACCAGTTTCACATACACTACGTGAATCATTTTATTACGTTACAGTGTTCTATATCTTATTCAGTCATAAATGTACTATAAATATAGGTGTCGATTCCGAGAGCATTCTCTAAACTAAAAATCTCTAAAGTATGGCAGCTCTTATTCTGTTTAGGTTAAAATCCAAATTAGTCTAACATTTCCGAATGACAGCACTAAAATTACCATTTCATTTAGGAGGTAGCATACAAAATGGTTGCAAATAAAGAGTTCGGATTACACTCATAAACAAACGTGAAGCTAGTCAAGTCGGGTGCGAGCGGGAGGAGCTTTTAAAAATACAATTTATTTGTTTAAGACGTCTAATGTCTTTAAAAGCTTTAATAAGACTAACTTAATTCTAAATAAAATCTAGAGTCTGACATCAGACAACCGTGAGAGCGGATGGGCTTATCAGCCAAGTCTGTTGAGTCAGCGTATCAGTTTCTAGAATATAGAACGCTGACACGTGAGATTCGTAGAGTCGACAGACTTAACTCTTCCCTCCTTAAGTTCGAAGTTCTCTTCTTTTGGGGAACTTCGAACACATGAAAATAATTTTGAGTGATATTTATATAATAAGAAACACAGAATTACAAAAATAAGGATGTAGACTCCAAGAGTCCAAACGCTTATGCTACGCACTTCAATAATTGCCCTTTCACTTTCACTATTTTCTCTATCACTGTAACTTTTCTTTAGCGCCAATGCCAGGAGCTTCAAATCGGTCAGGTCGACGCCTTCCAGGTTTACAGGTGTGGAAGATGTGGTTTTCTCAGGTGAGAACAGCAAAGGTAAGTTTACGGTTGGTAAGTTTGGGTATGTTACATTTTCAATATACGTTTGGTGCCTTTTCAGGGTGATGTTTCGAATCTTCACTTCGCATAGGTCGTCCAGAGTAAGTATGTAGGTGCCTTGTACATTATGACGAAACATTTCGTTATTGCAGGTACTTGTGAGTAGCTCTTCATCTCTACTATAGAGTATCCATCTATTTGTTTTCAGGAACTGAACTCGAACCTTTTCAATGGTTATAGGGATTTGAGTACATGATGTCACGTTCTCAGCATACGTCATCAAGTCGGTTACGCAGGGGTCGTTAATGAACTGGGTCATTTCATCATCAGTGCAGAGGAAGCTGGCCTCGTCGATTTCCTGACATGGGTGACTGAGCAATCTGATCTTCAACCCTTTCGCTAATAGGTAAGGATACTTGGGCAATATGACAACAGTGGAATCAATGGATAACACAGGTAAGGGTGTTAATTGGTAATAAATATAAGTATCCTTTTCAACAACAGGTATTTCCAAAAGGTAAGTAATTTGGTTTTCTTTTAAATACGCTTTCAGTGTAATGGTCTGTTCTATCTTAACTAAGTTTCCTAAACTAGGCGTAAAAACTAATTCTTCTAATTTATTAATATGTTCAAGTAGAGGCAACAGCTTATTTAATTCTATTATGGATTGGTGTAGAATTCCTAATCTACTAAATGACAAACTGGTTTCTATCTCATCTAATTGGGCGTAGATTATTTGGAAGTTATGAATTAGTAAATTATATGTGCTTATAAACTGAATACTTAAGTGCTCTAACTCTTCAAGATTTTTCGATAATATCCCTATTTTATTATTAAGTTGGACAAGATTATTATTCAATACAAATGTAGAGTTCGTCAAAAGTTGAACCATTTCGGTGATCACTGTTAGTTTTTCATTATTGTAGTTTGCTCTGATTTTAATATTATTAATTAATCTGTCATATTTAATGGCATCGTCATTATCAAGATTTCCAGTTATCATTTTAATAAGTGACCCTAGTGGATTAATAAGGCCTCTTTTTATTCGGACCGTTGGAATTATTTAGTTAAACTTATTTATAGTTATGTTTTTAAAGTACTCTACTTGACTTCTTACATCTATCAAATTTTCAGCAAATTTCTTATATAAATTAATCTTAACTAACTTATCTAAATCGGAGAGTCGTTGAACGTTAAACGTCAAATCTTCTTTTAAGGGGTTAACATCCAACACTCTTGCGATTGTCCATTTGTCTCTACTGATTACGGCAATTCCATTTTTCACGGGCAGGATTCCCGGGTTTTTATCAAGCACCTGAAGATGAAGTGCCCGCAGTTGGGTCACCATGGCTACTACCAGGGCGATGTGCCTGTGGAGGGCGTTTAACATTCTTTAGTGGAACCTTAGTGTTACGATTCTTTACTTGAATGGGAACTATGTTTCTAACAATTTCATCAGAAACTATAGCCTTTTGATAGCGTGGTTTGTCTTTACTACTTCTTTTGTTTACTTCTTTTGCAAAAATTGTATTGCCAGTATTTACTTTAAATTCTGTTTCTCCGCCTCTCTTCTCTATTATTTTCTCTTTCTGTTTAATGGCTTGTTCTGATAAATGTTTGTATAGAAATTTAGTTCTGTTTGCATGTTCTTTAATTAATTGTTGCATGTACTGTTTTTTGAATTCCAAACTAAATACATTTTTAGAATCGGTATGTCCTAGCAAAACTTCAAAGGGTGTAAACCCAGTGGATGAGTGTATGGAGTGGTTGTAGGCCATTATAGCATAAGTCATTACTGTTGCAGCATCACTGTATTTGTGTTCGTACTTGGCCAGTCTATAAATTTCGATGATAGTGGAATGGAATCTTTCTATAAGACCCATAGAGTTAGGGTTGTTAGGGGTTGCAATATGTAGATCTACTTTATATAGGGCTAGAAGTTCTTTTAGGAGAGCATTATTAAATTCTGAACCTGAGTCCGAACTGATTTTGAGGGGTACGCCATAAAATGAGAAGTATTTAATTAAGGCTCTGACTACTTCGGGAGTTGATCTGTTAGGTATTTCAAAGGCTTGACCCAGTTTACTGAAAGCATCTATTACTGTTAAATAATAGCGTCCTTCAATAGAAAATAGGTCAATAAAAATTTCTTCTAAGGGTTTTGATTGAGTATGCGTCATTTGAAGTTTAGGTTTTAAGGGTTTCCTATCGTATTTCATGCGTTTGCATGTTTCGCATGAATTTATAAAGCTTGAAACAGTTAGTTCCATGTTTTGCCAAAAATACGTGCGTTTGATGTGAGTTAGAGTTTCTTTAATGCCGCGGTGGCATGTTTTACCAGTATGATATTTACTAACGATTTCCTTTTGTTCTGATTCATCTTCAATAAACGTTACTCTTTTAGTGCATTCGAAAAACTGTACAGATTCCTTTTTAAACAAGTATATAACTGTTTGTGCAAATTGTCGCCTATGTTCTTCTTCTTCAAAGTAAATGAAATATTTCGTATTATTTTTTATGTATTCTTTCAGGAATTGTTTCACGAGATCGGTTCTGTTCAAAGGTAAGTGTACTTCAAGGATTCTTTGTTTCGGTCGGGATAGATTTTTAACAGATAGTTTATCTATGGACCAAGAGTAAACTAGTATTTGATTAGGTTTGGTGTCAACGGCTTCCTGCAAAATTGGAATACCTTTAGATTCAGGCTCCTGGCCTGAGTGAGCAGTTTCTGTGCTGGAAGAGTTTCTAGAAGCTGACAAAGTTGAACTACCAGATGAGCATGGTATTGAATAAGGAGATCGGCATTTTATTGTTTTTTCAGAATCTGATATTGTTATTGTGTCTTCGTCGTCTGAATCTAAGCATTTTATTTCCTCCTTTTGACCTAGAGTTTTCTTTTGTTCTTTACCTAGTTCTTCTATTTCTTTCATTAATCGACTAATTTCTCTATTTCTAATTTCGTCTTTATCGATGTTAACTTGTGTAGACATATTATCTTCGTTTCCTAAAGCATTTATACGAATACGTGAGAGCGCATCTGCATTGCAGTTAAGTTTACCACTTTTATGGATTATTTCGAAATTGTATTCGGCTAAACGTAGTCTCCATCGGGTTAATCTGCTATTTGTTTCTTTTAGGGAGTTTAACCAGGCTAAAGGTTTATGGTCAGTTACTATTGTGAATTTCTTACCGTAGAGATAGGGACGGAAATGTTTCACGGCCCATACTATGGCAAGTAATTCCTTTTCGGTGACACTGTAGCGCGTTTCAGCGTCGTTTAAAGTTCTGCTGGCATAGGCGACGGGTTTATCGTTGCCAACTGAACCTTGTGAGAGGACTGCTCCTAAAGCAAATTCTGAAGCATCTGTTGTAAGTATGTATGGCTTTTCGGGGTCTGGATATTGTAATATCGGTGCATTTACAAGTATCTGATTACATTTTTGAAAGGCTGCTATATACTTTTCGTCGTCAACAGGCATTGTACGTTTTTGTCTCAATCGGGCTGTCATTGGTTGAGTAATTTTTGCAAAGTCCTTAACGAATTTTCGATAATAACCGATTAAGCCTAAAAAACTTTTGATCTCTGTGGTAGTTCGGGGTAGAGGGTAATCTAGGATTGCTTTAATTTTATCGTTATTGGGTTTCAAACCATCGCTTGTAATAGTGTGTCCAAGGTATAAAACTTCTTTTCTGAGAAATTCGGATTTGTCTAACTGTACTTTCAAATTAGTTTCTCTTAGTCTGTCAAAAACGGTACGTAACTTAGCTATGTGTTCTTGTAGACTAGATGAATAGATAATTATATCATCTAGGTACACTAAGCAGTGTATCCCTTGTAAGCCACGCAACACATTATCAATGGTTCTCTGAAATGTTGCTGGTGCTGTTTTCAGACCAAAAGGCATACGAGAAAATTCGTAATGTCCTGAATTTGAACTAAAAGCTGTCTTTTGTCTATCCTCTTCAGCTACTTCTATCTGATGGTAGCCACTAGCAAGGTCTAGGGTAGTAAAGTAAGTACTGCGTCCCAACTTGTCAAATAGTTCCGTTATGTTTGGTAGTGGGTATTTGTCGTCGATAGTAATTTCGTTCAGTTTTCGGTAGTCTATTACAAGTCGGTATTTCTTTTCATTAGTCGCGTCTAACTTCTTAGGTACAAGGTGCACGGGTGCACTCCAGGGAGAGTGTGATGGTTGTACTATTTTATCTTCTATCATTTTATTTACTTGTCTATTAATTTCGTCATTAATTACTTGGGGTTGTCGGTAAGGTCGGACAAAAATCGGGTCTTCGTTACGTGTTCGGATGTGGTGTTTCACGTTGTTGGTAAAAGTCAATGGTAACTTTTCAGTATAGAAAATGTCTTTGTATTGTAGACAAAGTTTTTGGATAGAGTCTTTTTCTTCAGGGTTCATGTGGTCTAAGCGTAATTTACTAATATTTTCAGTTAAGATTTGGTCAATTTCAAAGTCATTCCTGTCGTAAAGTTTATTTAGTTCACACTTATTACTGTCATCATATTTTGTTACTGTTAAAGGTCTGTCAATTTTTAATGTCATTTCTTCATCTCGAGTATTTTGTATAATTGTAGTCGCATAACCATTTTCACATTTTACTAAAGCGGTAGGCATTCTGACGCCATCACAGAATAACTTGTAGTTAAGAATCGCTTCACCGTTTTTTTAAATTAATCGGTAACTTGACTCGTTGTTCGGTACGTGGTGCAAGTTTGAATACATTATTGGGGTTGTATATTATGGGTATAGCTGTAGTTTGGGTGTAGAGAATTTCATTTTTCATATCGATTTTTGCCTGCAATTGTTTCAGGAGGTCGCTGCCTATAAGTTCGTCGTAACAGCTATCTACATCAAAAATATAGAATTTATGCGTTTCAGGACTATTAAGAGTTGGAAATAAGGGTATGACTATTACTTCATTATGTCGGCTTGAAGCATGTGTGCTTCTAACTTCGAATGGTTCGTGGTATTTAAAACCTTCAAATAATTCATTTGCCTTTTTGGGACTAATGAAAGATCTTGAACTTCCGGTATCTATCATTAGCTTAGCATTTATTTCCGGAATCACTATTTACGGCAAGTTTAGTGTATTACAATTAAGTTGTATTATTTCAGGGGTTGGTTGGAGGCATTGATCTGAAAATTTTCATCATATTGTAAGGCTGGGTCTTGATCGTCTTGTTCGTCAGTTGTCTCATAAGTTTCAACGTTGTATGCAGAGTCAATGTCGTTATTTTCATAATAACATTCATTTTCAGGGTTTTCATATATGTCGTCAGTTTCAGATTCATTAAGATTATATAATGCGTTCATTTTGAATCCTTGTGGTTTTATTGGAAGTGCTGTACGCATGCTTACGTCAGTGGATAGCTGAGGTGCTAACCTCTGAGTGGGACGGTAACTGAATTGTTGCTGTCCTTGATTTAGTTGGGGTCGGTAGCCAAATTGCTGCTGACCTTGGTTGAAATGAGGACGATAACCAAATTGTTGTTGAGTTTGATTGAATGCAGGTTTATAACCGAATTGCTGTTGACCTTGATTCAGTTGAGGCCGGTAACCAAACTGTTGAGGAGTTTGATTAAATGTAGGTTTGTAACCGAATTGCTGTTGACCTTGGATTTGTTGAGGTCGGTAGCCTAACTGTTGGTTGGGTGTTATACCAAATTTAAATTTCGGTTGCGTTTGCTGGAAGTTTGATGTACTAGGACCATTTTGGGGGGGCGCCGGACTGCTCCCATGGAACCTTGAGGCGGAAGTCCTGGCCTCGGTCTATCAGCGCAGAGCGCAAGCGCGGGAGCGGGACGAGCGACCGGCACCGCGGGAGGTGGCGCATTGGCGTGATCGGGCCAGAGCGTCAGCTCTTGCCACATGGAGAGATAGGCTCCTTGCAGGGCCCACACAGAGGGGGGCCGGCGCTCAACGACTCCTTGAAGCGATCCGGCCTGTACTTGAAGAGTGGGTGCGGAGAAGGCATGGTGGCCTCTCTTTTCGGCTGACACAGGTTCTCTCAGGACATGGTTGTTTTGGGAGATACCTCTGCAACGTCGCACGGAGAGAGCCCACCCCGGCATGCCACCAGTGCGGCTGTGTCGAAGACACCGCCCAGCACGCGCTGGAGTCATGCCCAGGAGGAGCGGGACCGCGGCGATCCCTGATCGCGGTCGTAGGGTCCGACCTCTCCTTATCGGCCATTATTACGAAGATGGTCGGTGACGAGAGATCATGGGAAGCAGTGGCCTCATTCTGCGAAATTATTGTTTTGCAGAGGGAGGCGGAGGAGCGGGAGAGGGAGAGAAACCCTCTCTCTCATCCGCTCCGGAGGGCGCGGACACGGAGGCGAGCCAATCGAGCTAGCACTCCGTCTCCGCTGCGAGGACCTGGGGCATCGGCTGCGGGGACGGCCGGTGCCCCCCATCAGGGTTAGGTCCTCACGAGGTGTGGATGTACCCTGTGTTCCGGGGCATCTCACGAGGCGGAAATGGGGTGGGCTCTTTAAACCCACCCTAGAGTCTGGGCCTGCGTAGGCGGGCAGCGACGTCGGTGGGGGCTGTGGCTGAATGCAGTAGCGGGCCCGCGCCCCCTGCCACCTGTCGACGACGGAGGAACACCGCAGAGGTTTGGTGGGTAGGTCGCCCTTCTGGCGGAGACTCCCACACGCGCACCAGCTCTCCCCAGAGCTGGTGATCAGGGTATAAAAACTTCCTCTGCGAAAAAAAAAAAAAAAAAAAAGGACTATTTTGGGGAATTTCAAACTTAAAATTATTTTGAGTTTGCGGGTTTGAAGTAAAGAAAGGCTTCATTCCAAATTTTTCTATGAAGGGATTATGATTCATAGTTTGAGGTTTTGGCTGCATCGTATTCTGAGATCGCAACATTTTATTTTTTGAATTATATTGATACATAAAGTTTACTTCTTCGAGAACAATACTAAGTGCATTTTCTAATGTGGTTGAGCCTTTGAGGCGCACTATGCGAAGTAATTCTTCGGGTAAGTTGTACAAAAATACGTTTTTCGACATACTATTGTATATGATGATTTTACTTTGACGTAAATTGACGTCATTAATTAGATTGACTTTGGCAATTAACGTGCTTTGGACGTGTTGAATCCTGTTACAGAAATCGAGATAAGATTTGCCATTATTTATTTTTAATGTTTCTAGTTCTATTGCTATGCATTCCTCTGAACGGGGATCACCAAAATGTTGCTCAAAAGCTACTTTTAAATCAGCCCAGGTATCTAAGTCTTGTCGTTCGCTAACTAGAGCGGCTGCTCTACCTGTCAGTCGTGATGTTATGACGTTAAAAATGTACAGGTCCTGATGTGGATTATTTTCTATCCTACAACAACTTATTAAGTATTCGCATTTTCTTACGAATAAACTTAATAATTTTTCGTCACCGTCGAACTTCGGGACGATGCTCGCAAATTCGCGTGGAATGTTAACTATCTCCATTTTATTAAAACTATTTATAAACTGTTATATACTTAAAGTTGAAATATATAAAGCACTTAATTATATCTATCTAACCTATTATATACTTTAAGTTGAAGTATATAAGGTAACTATATTTAATTCAAGTATGTACTCGATGAATTTATAAATCTATGTATTTATTTTTACTACTAAACTATATTATATTTTTAAATCGATTTTAATTTATACACTTAAACCTATTTAAAAGAAACCACAAAACACCTTTCAATTTTTGGAAATAGCGTTCGGATAATCTAGATACTTATAAATAAAATATGGAATAGGATTGGACTACGACTGGAAATAGCGATTAAGGTCTACTCACAGAATGCCCATGTCCCTCGTTGTTTGAGCCTTATTTGTCCTCCTCTGGATCGTCTTAGCACTCACTCACTCGATATTATAATCTTATAATGTTCTTGACTTATTTATTTGGTTCGTGGATTTCCGTGAAACGCGTGAAAACGTAGGTCGCGGGGTACTGAAGTAGAGTAATCGCGACGCGGAAATCCTACCGGCTGCGCCAGTCAAGTCGGGTGCGAGCAGGAGGAGCTTTTAAAAATACAATTTATTTGTTTAAGACGTCTAATGTCTTTAAAAGCTTTAATAAGACTAACTTAATTCTAAATAAAATCTAGAGTCTGACATCAGACAACCGTGAGAGCGGATGGGCTTATCAGCCAAGTCTGTTGAGTCAGCGTATCAGTTTCTAGAATATAGAACGCTGACACGTGAGATTCGTAGAGTCGACAGACTTAACTAGCTAGCAGCATTTGTGTCATAATGTTCTGTGTAGTGTGACGATGCGCTAGTGATGCGGCTACTACTGTCAGAACCATATTGCTATCGATGCAGATGAAACTATCGATTAGGAGTGGGTATACTATAATAATTGGTATATGTAATAAAGTACCAATTAAATATACATATATAGTTTCATACAAAAAATTACTGTACCTATGAAGTTTACAAATATATATCTTATTATTCAGTCTATTGTCCTTTATATCTCTTAATAAGCCCTACAGTGTCACTAATAAAATATCCTTATAGCTTTCTTATTTCATTGTTATTCTTAATATACATATTATACGCATAAGGTAGCCGATAAATGCGTTATAATATTGAGATAACTACGAGTATACCATATTCATTTCTAAATAACGGTACGGCAACATCACATTTCATAGACAAATCCGATAAAAAAAGTTAAACTGCCATTTTTGTGCCATTTTGTTATTAGTTATTAAGTTAGTTACTACGTTAGTAGTTTTTAATCTTCATCATCATCATCACCTCAGCCGTAGGACGTCCACTGCTGAACATATGCCTCCCCCATGATTTTCCAAAAGGACTGGTTGGAAGCGGCCTGCATCCAAAGTCGTCCTGCAACCATCCTCAGGTCGTCTGTCCACTGTGTCGGTGGACGACCTACGCTGCGCTTGCCGGTCCGTGGTCTCCACTCCAGAACCTTTCGGCCCCATCGGCCATCTGTTCTGCGTGCTATGTGCCCTGCCCACTGCCACTTCAACAGGCTAATCTTTTGAGCTATGTCGGTGACTTTCGTTCTTCTACGGATCTCCTCATTTCTGATTCGATCACGTAGAGAAACCCCGAGCATAGCCCTCCCCATAGCTCGTTGTGCGACTTTGAGCTTATCTATGAGGCCCATAGTAAGAGACCACGTTTCAGTGCCATAAGTCATCACTGGTATCACACATTGGTCGAAGACTCTTGTCTTCGTCTTGTTTTTAATCTTACTATTTAAGTTATAAAATACTAAAAGTAAAGTTTTTTTTATACTTAGTTTACTTACATTAGTTACTAAATTACTAACCTAGCTGTCATTGTCACTCACTGTGAATGACAGTTGCACCTGACAGTCATCAACGCGAAAATCAAAGGCGTTTCATTTGCAGTTACATGCACCATGTTCACGGTCTTCCCGTGAACATGGTGCATGTAACTGCGCCGAAATATCGGGAGCTCATTCCTCAACCTTACCACGGTAAATATCCCGTTAATAATCATATAACCTTATTAATTAAATTCATACCTTTGAAATAATCTATTTAAGCATGCAGCGGTAAGCGGCTCTCGGCGTTTGTCAATCCGAGATTGTAATATTTCTACTGTCTACGGAAAACGAAGCTAGAGAAATGAATTGAATAAATACTAATAATGATTGGATTTATCGTTTGCAAAGTTACTTTATTCATAGTAAAATGCAAGAAAAAGGAAAACTTTTTTCCTTAGAGACAAATGACTTCGATATCCAAGGGCTGAAATATTGCCTGTTCGAAAAAAAGCTTGTTAGTAGGAATCTTTCAAGTGCTCACCTGGCTACTGGGCGATTCCAGCACTGCCAGGAGTCCTCGAAATTTAGCCGTCATTATAATGTTATAGGTACCACTTTCGACCGTACCATCATTTACCATCAAGTATATGTGACAAAACGTAAGTCTAACAACTATTGAAACATATTTAAAACTAGTCATTGCCCGTGACATCATTCGCGTAGTAGGCTCGGCCTTCGGCCTCGCCATAACCTCCTTTTCTTGATTTTTCTTTCATAAGAACCTTCTTCTGGCAATAAATGACACAGAATAAAAGAATTAGCGAAATCGTTCCATCCGTTCGCGCGTGATGCGATGACCAAGAGAAATAGAGATTTACTTATATACAGCGTGTAACAAAAACGTGTAGTAATACTAAAACCACACACGCAGAAGCTAGCATACAAGTGGGACCTAACTACTGCGTACCAGGAAGTAGTAAACATTCCGAGTTATGAGTAACCAAAGTTTTCTAATACTCAGACATGTTCAGCCCTGAAAACTAGGCCAAGGATGGCAATGACCTCCAGAACGTAACTTAGGTAAACAAGGGGCCTACGCAGGACCTGGCAAAGATGTAGCGCGGGAAGAGAGCGCATGCTGGGTAGGGGGACCGAGATGAATGAAAAAATGGCGTAGGGATTGCAAAGCGCATTGACCCCAACAAACTCCAAGAATATGCATGTCTAAAATGGCTGAACAAAAAAATTCAGGATATATTTTTTTTTTGTATGAAAAAAAAAATATGAGAATTAAATTTTGATACTTTGCCATGTGAATCCTGACCATGTACATAAGCACACATTTCAGTATTACTGCACCTTTTTGTTACACGCTGTATATATAATATATATATATAGAAAAATAAAATATGTAGAAAAGTAAAAGTATGTGGAAACATTATTGCAAGGAGATATGATATGATCACTGCGCTGGTATCTACCCAAGCAAAATCTCCCTAATAAGATTAACTGTCTAGAAAAACCCCAAAACTGACCAGCATTTTTCTTACACCAAAATAAAAAAAAAATATAAACTCCAGAATCCAGCAAACTTACTTTTTCCAAATTACTTCAGCCCGTTTCTGAACGTTATGAAAGCAGTTTACTTTTTAACTTTAGAATTTTAGTCTGAAATTTCTGCTTTTTATTTATTTAACTTACAACCAGATTAGAGTTTCATCGAGACTAAATAAAATGGTAAAAACACACTTAAGGGTTCATAGGTTACTTAACAACTTTAACATAAATACTTTAATTATTAAACAATTTAACAAATATTGAAATTCATAGAGAGAAAAATTCACATCCTCGGACGGGATTCGAACCCGCGTCTTTTGACTCTTCGTGTTAGACGCCATTGACCAACTAGGCCACCGAGGTTCGGGTCAGAGCATCGGACGCTCCGTCCCCGTAAGACGGTTAAAGATAGATAGAGAGTTAAAATTTGAATTTCGAATAGCTTTAAAAAGTAGTACTATAAAAATTTTACAAATGTGTGCTGAATAATTATTATAAGAACAAAGGTACTTATATAAAATAGATCAATAAATAAATCTAATTCACTAAAATATTTCTAAATCATAGATATAATATAGATAAAAAACAACATTTAAGTCCGTGTCTGTGGGCAGAGTCCCCAAAAAGCTGGCAACGTTACCCCGTTGAATAGCCAGGCTGATATGCTGTCCGAGGTAAGCACCAGCACTTTGGTCTTTGGTAATTTCTTTGATTTAATTATTTTAATAAAATGTAATTAATTTCTTTCAGTTATTATTTAAATTCTTGAAAATACGACTGGTAGTAACAATATGTTCATAGCTAACGACGAGGCTTAGTACCTTACAATTTTTTTATGAAGAAGTATAAGACTTGAAAGTAAAAAAAGTCTAAATCAATATTTAAATTTTATTTTAATATAAACTTTAGGTTATTTTATTTCGAATTTTTATTTCCTAGTATTTAAGATCGCGGTTAAACGCACAAATTCCTTTGAAGTTTGTCGGACAATAAACGTTCAGCAGTAGACTTTAGTACAAGATTTTAATGTTCTAAAGTTATGAACTCGCGCAAGAATTTACATTACTTCCAGTCAATCTCGGTTACGAACTTCTCTTATTTCAAACAAAACGTTCTTTCAAACAAAAAGGGAATTTTGGTTATTATAATAAATCACCGATGCAATAATTTAATATGGTGCAGTTATTATGATCTCATGCAGCGCCACTAAAAGTTGAGATTTCTTTAACAATCGTCTAGTAATATTATTTATTATTTAGCTGTAATATGTTATTGTTTGCCTTGTCTTCTCTATATTTCTCTATGCTTCCGAAACATGGACTCTTAAGGCTCGCGTACGGAACAGGATTGACGCGTTTGAGATGTGGAGTTGGCGCAAAATGTTGGGAATCCCATGGACAGCGCATCGCACCAACGTGTCGATACTGAATCAACCCAAGACCCGAACTCGTCTCACGACTAGATGTATGCGTAGGGTTCTCCAGTACTTTGGTCACGTGGCACGGCGGAAGCCGGACAATTTAGACATGCTGATAGTGGTCGGCCCCGTAGAAGGAAAGAGTAGTAGAGAGAGATCACCGATGGACCGATACAGTAAAACAAGCGTGTAAATCCACCATTCACGCATTCATCCAAATTCCTCAAAACAGAGAAGTCTGGAAGATTTTAGTAGTAGGCAGAACCATTTGTGATTACCACGACCCTCAGCCATGAGGCAACGACGTAGAAGAAGAAGAATATTTTGATGAGTTACTAGCTACTGCACGTGGTTTCATTCGCGTGGAATAAGGTTATCGCGATCCTGAGGTATGTACCCGCTGAAACGTGATAACATGTTATGGTGACTATAATGGTGGCAATCATGGATAATATGGGAAGCCATAATTATGTGTACTTCTCAGATAATTCGGACACTTTCATGATTTAAGAGAATATCGGGACTTTTCGCGCACAGGTTAATTACAAAACATAATTTTTAACTAAATTCGACGTTTCGATCGAGTTGCATCGACCTTGGTCACTGGAGATGCGGGTGTCTGCATCTTGAGGAGGTGTTTTATTCAACTACACACATTGATGTTACTATTAAGAGCCGGTACTACCTCACATTGCTTATTTCCATCCTCCATATCTTCAAAAATATTGCTACTTTCACTTTGAAATAATCGTATGGCAAAGCTCAGGATATACTCTAAATACCATGTTAGGCAAAAAACACGATTCCATTAAATCTTCTCGATAGAAAAAAATCTAAAAGTTGCCTCCAAATTGTACAATAAGCGTAACTCAATAAATACTTTATAAGATCTTGAAACTTTGCATGATAATTCAACTTTATAAAAGGAAGGTGTTTTGTTATCTAATTTTTTAAATGCCTTTCATATTAATTATAAATAGCAAATACCTAAAATATCATGCGCTAGAAGTATTCTCAGACAGGCCGCCCTGCCGCCCGGCCCCCGACTCAGTCCATAGATGAATATAATACCTAGACTCAGTCTTGCTTCCGCTTTTGGACAGGGAACTTGTGTCGCTTGCGGTGAATTTTAGTCGTCAATATGGGTCATAAGCGCTAATATCGTTGCGACGAAGTGGGGGCGAAATCTGAATCGAGCTGAGGTAGTATAGCCCCTTAACTAAACAGTCATTGTCCCGATACACAATACTGACAGTATCGGCACTATCGCTGAAAGACGAATCGAGACGTGAACACCTTAGCACTGGATTCCATGACGTTGATAACCTGAATCTGTGCCCTAGAAAGTCCCGATGTTCATGAAATTAATTCGCGCAAGTTAAAAAGATTCATTGTTCGAAACGAACACTGCATGACTTGTAGTCAAAAGGCAAGTAGAAGGCAAGCGGTAACACATTAACCTACGCGTTGGACAAAGCTTATAAAAGATGCAGCACAAACCTCTATAGTCCAAAGCACCAGAAGCACAGAAGACCGCGACCGATGGAGGTCATCGCGGTGGTGCATTATTTAAAGAAAAGGCAACGTCTTCAACCACGACCACTGTGTCAAGAGTGAACGACTAAGAAGGAGGAATTATTTATATGCTAAAATACAAATCAGAATCTGTTTCAGCGTGATGCAGTACCAAAATAATCGCTCAGTCGTTCGCGAACTTTCTCATTTATCTTAACGAAATCGTTAAAAGCGTTGATAATTTTTATGGTATGATTTTGAAAGCATTAAGACCTGCTTAGCGATACAAAACATTGCGTTTTAGAGAGAAATCTTCACATCCTCGGACGGGATTCGAACCCGCGTCTTTCGACAATCCGTGTCAGACGCCATGACCACTAGGGCACCGAGGCACGACGTCCGTCTGTAATCCATTAGTGTACATCAAATTTAACAAGTTCTAGTTTACGAGGAGATGCAAGGTATTGGTGTTATTTTCCCCAATTTCAGCCCTTTCATGTAAGTGCCCCCCTCAAAAATCGCCAGCTACAAATAAAATATTAGAACATGCATACCAAGTTTTACTAAGACTTTTTGAAAAATTCTGCTTGTACAGGAGGACCAACACACAACCTAACAAACATACGGACAGATGAATGTAAATTTGGCCAGTTAAAGCAGAGACACTTCGCTTGCTCGGTCAATAAAGAGCATAATAACTGGGACTCGAGCTTTCCTCTCAGAGGAGTTGGGCCATAATCCACCACGCGGGCCCATGCGGATTGGTGGATAGGTTAGTGGCCAACCCATGTCGATGTTTTCAGGCCTCCCGAAGGCCCTCGACATAGCCTGACGACTGTTGTCCTAAGACAAACAGCCGGGACCGACGGCTTCACATGCCCCCCGAAGCACGGAAGCGCTCAGTTGAATAATGTTACTAGCGGCAACCCATCCAAGTCCTGACCGCAGCAAGTGTTGCTTAACTTGTTGATCGATTAAGATCGGTAAGTCGAGCTCCGCTACGAGCGCTTCTTTGAGAGCAATAATAATTATATAAAGTAAATAATAAAAAGAGCATAATAATAATTAAAAAAACATCCTGCTACTAATTACTTACTTACTTACTTACTAAAAACTTACATAATATCCACTTGGGTATAGTTACTCGTACTAGCGTAGCGTCCTTGAACTCATTTCCGGTATTGGCACGACCGCTGCCGGAAACTCCTCTCATGGCGACAACATTCCGATACGAATGCCTTACATGAAATTCCGGGATACGTATATCTACTGATATATCCCTAGGGATGGATATGTTTGTTTATCATACTTATACATAAGGAAAAAAGGGTAATACAATCTAATCTCAACTAGTGTACGTTCTTTGGAAGCACTCGGATTTATTTATTTAATTATGACTGGCTGCTTGGCGCAGTTGGTAGCACCCCTGCCTTCTGAGCAGCTGGTCCCGGGTTCGATCCCCAGACAGGTCAAACATTCGTGTGCATGAACATGTCTGTTTGACTTGTGTCTGTATATACGTATATAAAAGTATGTATATCAGTCATCATACATAATAGCCCTATTATGTATCTCAGTTGCTAAAAAACGCTGATCGAAATCTTGAAAAATGGCGACTCTATGTCACTTTTGTCACCTCCAGGCACCAACTTACAAACATTTTTGGTTCCTGCAGTTGTCAAAAGTGACATAGAGCGGTAACTTTTCAAGATTTCAATCAATGTTTGTTAGCAACTGAGATACATAATAGCCCTACAGGTGACCATAGTACAGGCTCTGCCTAGTTTGGGACCTGATGACCTGTGTGTGGATGACACATTACTGTGACACATTTAAAAACATTTGCAATTATTAAACACTAGCTATGCCCCGTGGTTTTACCCGGATGATGATAAAAAGTATCCTATTAGCTCCCCGAGACCTTGCCGAATTTGATTTCGATCCGTTTAGCCGTTTAAGCGTGATAAGGCAACAAACAGACAGAGAGATAGATATTAATATAATATGATTTTGTAAAATAAAAGTAGTTTGAGCTACTCCTTATAACATCAGCTATCTTTAAGTGAACTTCCCGTTAAAATTTGTACAGTCGTTTCAGAGATTACCGTAACAAACAGACAGACAGATGGACACAAATTTTAATAAAATAGATTTTTTGATGTAGGTAAGAACCGTATATTATACTTTCATATATGCATTTAGTGAAAGGCTGTTAATTTGGAATTACTGACACTTCAATATTATTGAAGTGTCTGATTGTATAATAAATCATAATAATAATAATAATAATAATAATAATACCCCTGACCCCCGGCTTGCCTTAATTGGCCGTCTGGGGGTGGAGACGCAAGAGCAAGTAACAAAAAGCTCCAAGGGTGGAAGTGTTAAAGGGCATAACGCCGGTAGTAGCGCTTCAGTGAAACCGCAGCACACCTCTCGACACTCTTTAGCCAGCCACACCAACGTTGCCCTTTCTGTCACCATTCATGGTGGCCTTTATGGGGGGCCCGTTTAGTGGGTGGCAAGTCACCACCTGCCCAAAAATTTTAAAATGAGACTGAATTTGGCAGGTGCCGTAGTCTCTTCCATAGCCCACTATCTTTTTATCACTAATAAAATCATTTCAATAGCCTTGTCATTTTACCCATTTTTATAATAGATATACCATGTCACCATCCATCCAAAAGTTCCTGGTTTTTTATACTACTTTGTATTTTTTATACCAAACAGGCCTCTAAGTGTTGGCTACAGCCCCACTTATGCCTTTGTAAAGGACCGGATGAAATCCGTGATTTATTTTGAATAAAAATAATAATAATAATGATTTTTTTGTTTGATAGAGTATACTTCCATGGTTCCATGGGTCCACCCATATAAATTTCATCAAATTCGGTCAACCCTTTTTTGGGTTATACTTCAATACTGCCGCAGTAAGAAAGAAGGGCACAACTAACATTTTTTCCAAAATTGAGTTACATACATATTTGGAATCAGGAAAAAAAGGCTTATCTGCTAAATTTTTTGTAAAATTTTAAGAACAAGATACACGAAATAACGTTAAGCTCAAATGGCACAACTGAATCATTTTTTGTATTGTAGTTTGTAAAAAGAGCATATCTGACGTAGGACACGTAAAAAGGTCACAAATTTGTAGTTGGTACTTTTATTATACTAAAATATTTTTAAACTGACTAATTGAAAAGGCACAATTATCTTGCATTAAAATTGTTAAGGCTTAACTGTGACAAACGTGTCGTGTTTTAAAATTTACCATAGCATTTATTTATAAAGAAAAAGCACATCTGCCAGTTTTGCCTTTACTATCTAAACTACAACTTAATAGTTTATTTTAAGAAAGTCACATCGGCTGTTATGCCTTTACAACTAAACATGTTTGAGTGGCGGTGAAGTGCGGGGGACGAGATACGTAGGAAACTGCGCCAGTTGTGCCTGACATATCACGGCGAGACCACGCTTGTCAGCGCGCCGCTCCGGGTAAGTTTATTTTAGTTTGTTTTTATTAGTGCTTAATTCATAATTGTAATGCACGAATGATCTAGGCTAGGTATGTATGGCATCGAATCGGTAAACGCCCGCACGTCACACAATAACAAAGTTGTTGTACGACGCGCATTGTGACGTTGCGATGCTGTGCATTCCTACTTTATAGATTATTTGCGCGTTATTAAGTAATAGTTTGAATTTTGATTCAAGTGTAAAGTAGTGTATTTGCAGATATTTATTTTCTAAGTGTTTTATTTAGCTAAAAATACCAAAATGTCTAGAAATGGCACTCATTTCTTAATAATTTTTCTACACAAAAAATAATTTATGTATGATGTCAAAATGTACTGTTATTCTTCACTTTATTATAGATTACTTTTTACTTATTAATCATCTGGAAAGGGACCACTAAACTAAACAAGTATACTCATGTAGCGCCGCCATATTTTCTGCACTTTGCGTAGCGTTCTCTACCTAGTCTGTGACACTTTTTGGTTGGGGTATTTATACCTATTTGATGATGTTTGTGTTCAGTGCGTTCTCGAAATTCCTCGCCAATTAATCAAATTGAGAGTATTGTTTTTTTTCAGCAATATGGAGTCACGAGCCTCAAAATTAGTGAGTGCTGCTTTAGGAATTGACAATAATGCAGTTGACGAATGGACACCCGCACCGTCATCAAGTGGGATTCAAAACTCACTGCCACTATCGTGCTCACAGGATATTTGGTCTGATTTTGATTCTGATGATTCAGTATTAGACAAAAATTATGAACTACCAAAAACACAAGAAAAAATGGACAGTGATGATACTGATTCCGAATCTGACTATATACCATGTTCACAGCCAGTTCTAGGAAAAATCATTTTAGAATCACCGGAACATTCAGATGAAGAAACAAACCACGTTCAATTGACAAAGAAAGGAAACATAAGAAAGCGACAAACATATAACATTAGTCTCAAAGATCGAAAGCGACAAAAGAGAGAGGAAAAAATATTAAATAAATATTTTGTTAAACCTGGATGCCATGAAAATGTCTGTAAAAAAAATGTTCGACGCGCTTTTCAGAGGAGTATCGCAAAACAGTAAATCGTAATTTTTGGAAAATGTCTTGGATGGAACAAAAATATTTCTTTTTGTGTAACACAGCTCAAAAAAAAACAGAAAGACCAAAAAACAGAGAAAATGATGCTAAGGAAGGTCGTAATTACGTACGGTCTAAAACTGTCTCATATTTTTTGGCAAATGAAAATGGTGACAAACTTTCTGTTTGTAAAACCTTCTTTCTCACCACTCTTGGCTATAACAAAAATAATTGTAAGGCAGTAAGAAATATACTTGACAGTAACATTACTTGTGATCCAAATGTTTACCCCGCACCCCTCGTTGATGGTCGGGGCCACAACCCAAATCCTAAAAAAATTGACATCACTAAAATTAAGGAGCATATACTCTCATTCAAACCTGCTGTGTCCCATTACAGACGGGAGCACGCGCCTAACAAGAAGTATTTACCATCATGTACGACCATTTCCGCGAAACGAATCCCGAAACACAGGTTTCCTATGGTTTTTATAGAAAACTTGTAAGAGAACTAAAGATTTCATTCGCGAAATTAGGCCACGAAGAGTGTGAGCTATGTGAAAAGTTCACAATACACAACCCTAATCAAGAAATTAGGCACAGACTGTGCAAGGAATGTAAAACGTATTAGAAGAACACCACGATAATTATATTTTAGCTCGCATAAAGTATGAAGAAGACGCGGATAACCAGACGCAAAAGAAAAATAGCCCTGGCACGCTTATTTTTGCAGCAGATCTGGAAAAGGTCATCATGTTACCCAGAATGGAAGAGTTTAAAACTGTTAAGTTCTGCCCGCGGCTTATTGTTTTCAACCAGAGTTTTGTGCCGATTGGAGATAAACAGAAACACGAAACGGGTAACACTTTGGCGGTTTTATGGCATGAAGGAACATCTGGCAGAAAAAAAGAGGACATTGTGAGTTGCTTCAGGGCTTTTTTCATGGAAGTGCGAGATCTTCAGCACGTTATTTTGTGGCTGGATAACTGTGCAGCACAGAATAAAAATTGGACACTTTATTCGTACCTTGTATATCTAGTAAACTCTGCAGAAGTTAACTTTGAAACTATCACCTTGCGCTATTTGGAGACCGGTCACACATTTATGGCTGCTGACGAATTTCACCACAGAGTGGAACAATCTCTGAAAACAAAAAAGCGTGTATACGATTTCGAGGACTTCTGTAAAGCTGTATCCGATACTGGTTCTCGTACTTCTGTAAAGAAAATGGCTGTTCATGATTTTTGTGACTTTGAAGACTGCTCTTCGACATTTAAAATAAAAAAATGCAGCCCTCGAGCTTATATGAATAAAATTTCCGAAGCTAATTTTCGAAGAGGATTCAAATCACTGTTTTATAAAAACAGTCATGGTACTGATGATTATCTGGAGTTAGATTTTCTAAATATAAAAAATATTAAACAAGGTGTACCGCCACCATGTCCAAAGCTTGCTCCGAGGGGTATCGCGACTGAAAGAAAGTCTACCATACTTACAAAGCTTGGTCCACTAATGCCTACTAACAGAAAGCTTTTTTGGGAGACTTTACCTGTAAATGACCAATCAGTTGATCTAACTCTTTACCATGAAGACTAATAACAAGACTGATCTTTGCTTTGATACTAAGTTTATTTTAAAATAAAATTAGTATAATTAGAATATATAGTGCCTTAAGTTTATTGTTGTTTCTTGATTGATTTTGAATTTGTGATATTAATAAAAACAGGTATGATTTAAGTAGGTATTGAAATTGTGTGATTTTAGTAAAAGTTATTGTGATTTTTTGAATAAATACTGTGATTTTAAGATACTGAAAATATAAGTACAAATTAAACTAAGTTAATTGATATGAATGACAGTTCCTTTAAATATCTTGTTAAATAATATAAATATTTAGTTTTAAGAAGAATTTTTCTGATAACATTTTATAATAAAAATTTGTGTCCTAATAACCTAAATTAACCTATAAACCTAAAATAAAAAATAAAGTTTTTTCATGACATTTTATTTATTTCCGTCTAACTAAATGTGCATTAATACTGACAACTTTAGTACAAAGCATAGGCACAATTGAATAAATATGCCTTTTCAATGTAATGCTCAACTTTTTTTTCGCATATTATCACATTAAAAGGTCATATTTGGTTATTTGTGCCTTTTAAGCATAATATTACATAATATTCTTGATTTTTTATGCTACGTTGAAAATATTTTTTTCAGTTATATATTATATACATATGAAATACATAATATTATATTTATAATCTATTAGTAATGGTTAAACTCCTATAAATTTCATTTAAACATTTTCGAAATATCTATTTAGTTGCGTAATTATTGACATTTGAAATTGAAATATTTAAACCAGATTTTCTTAAAATTTACATAATGTAAGATATGCCCTTTTTTGTTATGACGGCAGAATAACTAAAAAGTGTTTCACCTATCTTGATATCATCATTGACGGTGTATCCCGTAGTAGTCCCGTAAGTAGCAAGGTCAGTAAACTGGGTGATAAAAAATTTGTTTATCAAAAAATAGAACCGTTTCTACACTAAAAAGTGTGAAATAACTTGTCGAAGTCGAAACCATGCACGCAATATTGTGATAATAGGTCCGAACTATCATGGTACCAACTTCAATAAGTTATTTCACACTTTTAAGTGTACAAGTCCGTTCTATTTATTGATATTTATTTTTAAATATTTTAATTTTTAACGTAATTTTTTATTCCTAGTGGAACTGCAGCTGTACATTATTTTAAATGAACATTATTGCAGAAGTGCTTACAATTAGGCTTTCTTGATATACTTGAAAGTTATGAAACCTCGTTGTCTAAACCAAGTGGGGTAGGCTATGAAATGCTCATCTGTGTTGAAACACTACTCATAAATAGCCAAAAGCTCCTAATAGCCAGGAACTTCGCCTAATGATAGTTCACTAATTAAAGTTATCAACTTTACGGTACATTAGGAGCGACTTAAGTTAATTACTCTTCTGAATAACTTACAGTAAGTGCTTCTGTTACACTTAGTACAATAACTTAATTTTCTTGCATTCTGTTCAAGCTAGAGTTAAAGGGTGCTTAATGCAAAACAAAATTATTAAGTAAGGAAATTGACTAAGATATACACCTGATGTTAAGCACTATTTCTGTCTATACAGTTGTAGTATATAAGGTATATGTAAATTAGTGCACAATATTGAACGGACTGTTTTGGAATCGATAACTGGTCATGAAAGTAAAAGTAAAAATGACATATATTTTATTATTATGAACCCATTTTCGCCGCTCCACCATAATATGTGACCGTATGTGACCGAGCCATAGTGCGACTGAACGCGGGACCCGATGCACCGCTACATCGCAGAATAGAAAGCAGTATACGTCAGACATACCTACTCGCTCAGAATAGGTACAACGTGCGGGCGATGACCCACCCGGGCTAGCCGTCGTTTAGGCATAGACACCAGCTGCGTAAACATTTGCGAGTACGACGTATGAACCTGCCTAGGTACATACGTCGTTGTACCTATTCTGAGTGGCTAGGTATGTCTCGCGAAGTTACTATTGTCTATTCTGTGATGTAGCGGCGTGCGTTCACAATGAATATGGGTTCATAATAATAAAAAAATACATTTTTTTCCTTCACTGTAATGGCCTGTTATCGATTCCAAACCTTCGATATTGTGCACGAATTAATAATGATCTTATATATAACTACGTTGTTGCTATTTCCGTCTGTCAGTCCCACCTTAAAAGGGCTGTATCTGTCGGCGGTAATAAGAAGCCTGATGACTTCCACATAATATATGTTGTAATGATAGATATCCTTCCATTCTACCATTTAGCATGCCAACCGATTGCACCAACAGACTACAAATATCGTGGAAGGTGGCTTTCTACAGATACATTTGGATATGAGTATAAATAATATCACAGTTGAGCCAAACGCAATATACTTACATTTAGAGACTGTCTATTAGATATGCCATGTTCTTACAAACTCTACTTATAATATATGCAAGGTTCGCGAAGATAAAACTTCTCTATCTATAATTTTTAGTGCTTGCGCCACCAACCTAAACTTTGTACACGTTCTGAGAGAATTGAATTATCTATTGCGATATATTTTAGACACACTTTCGTAAGCACACGGCATATCTATATTACCTACCAAAACTTTACCCGAATCTAATAAAACGACAGTATTGAATATGATCGGTTTATTTTCCTTTACATTAGGTATTTTAGCTTTGAAAGAAAATCTGTAGAAGCTATTGTTTGACACTAAATGGGGTATAGCATTATACATTATACAAGATTTCAAAGTTACAAAGAGAGACAAAACAAGACAAAAGGGTCAGTCTTATGTTTGGGAAGTTGTATAATAAACAATATTTACAAAAGGTAGGAAGACACATATTCGAAAAGACTTGAAAGGAATAGACTAGAAAACAAAAATGTTAAATGCTAAACGCTCTCACTTCTGTATCCCAACATATCAACGAATTGTCCTTAAATGCAATATTTAAATTTAATTATATTGATAACAACCTTACGTATTTAAATCTCACGGATGTCACACATCGTCCACACTTAGCGTAACTATTTACAAATTTTAAAATTATTATAATCACGTCAAATTATCGTAAGTATAATAAAATTGGGGGTAGCCTAATTGACTCGGATTCAGTAGGTACCAGGTCACCTCAGTGCGGAGGCATCCAGTACCAACGGCCTGGGCTAAAGGGAGACGAATTCAGGCGGTGGAGGCGGCAACGACAGTACGGGGGTCTCCGAAGCATCTACGTGCTCAGAACTAGCTCCTGGTAATGACCAAGTAGAGCTCCCAGTAGCAGTCACTCTAGGACCCATGTTATCGTAAGCAGGGGCGCCGCAACACGTTTTATTCCGCCTTGGTAAGGTTGCTCCTCCACTCAGCAGATCAGGATATCTTCCAGGTTCACCTCTCCCTGCTACTTGGACAGATATGAAGATGTTCCCATATGGAACTGGAACGGCAAACTCAGCTGGTGGAGGAGGAAAGGCCCCCGGTGTACCTTCAATGGTTATGTGAACAGGGTCGAACGCACAGCCTCTAGACTGATCGTCACTTGATCTCTCCGTCAGCTCGAAGTCACACGGCGAAGCCATGTTTCCAATCGATCTGTCACAACTAACAACTACTGATGCATCTATCAGTCGTTTTTCTTGGTCTGTGAAGCTGCGACTAGGTGGAACAGTTCTTCTTCTCAAATGCCAGCATGCCACTGCTGCTATGAAGCCAAGACTTGCCAATATTCCTAAAGCTCCAAATACTACTCCTAGCAATTGAGGAATACCAGGAGCCGTTCGGGCTGTTGCGGTTTGTGATCTTGGCAAGACGAGGCTAATAATTGCACGTGCTTCACCTGCCACACTTCTAGCCACACATGCCCACTCTCCAGCTGCACTGGATGTGACATTTAGTAACGTGATGTTAACCCACCTGACGCTTCCAGGTACCCTGTCCTCTGAATAATCGTCAATGGTCGTTTCATTCTCTTCCATATCACAATCGACTGTACTATTATGAACATCAGCGCCATCAAACAACCATGTTACATTGGGTTTTGGAACGCCATGTACCCAGCAACCAAATGAAGTCGCTACTCCAATTTCAGCTCTTACTACTAAAGTACTCGACCGGACTTCTGGTGGACACGTCATACTCTCACTAGGAACGTTGCGCCACTTGTTGCCAGTTTTCGTTGATGGTTCAACACAGAGCAAATCTTCCGTCCCCAGTTTACTCTCCAAAAACCAATCCTTAAACTCACGTAATCTACAATCACATCGCCACGGATTCCCGGACAACGAAACAGTCTTCAAAGCTGGCAGGGAAAAGGTTATCAAACGAAGGAATGTAAGCTGATTTCTACGCAAATCTATTGTCTCTAGTGACTTTAAATTTCTTAAAGCGTTTGTGTGTATCGTCCGTAATCTGCAGCCGTCTAATAAAAGCATTCGAAAATGCGGAAGCGGCGGGAACTGGTCCGCAATTAGAGTAGTTAGTGGGTTGTTGCTTAACACGACCAGTCGTAGTCTCTCGTTGCCTCTAAATATGTCTCTTGGCAAGTGTGAGAGGTCGTTGTCTCCTAAGTCGACTTCGATTAAAATTCTTAATTCTAAAAATGCATCAGCGTGTATCGATCTGAGATTCGTCGCTCGCAAATTAACTCGTTGTAGATTTACAAGTCCAATGTTAGAGAATACTTCTTTGGGCAAGTTTCGAAGTGGGTTGTCGTGGAGGTCTAAAACTTGTATGTCGGATGAGAGAGAGGGTGGGCGGCGCAGGTCACTGGAGGCACACGAGGCTGTCTTCTTGCCGGAGGACCACTTACAGCGGCATGTGGCGATGTGGGCGCAGTCGAGCCAGTCGCTGGCGGTCCTTGCGGCACACGTGGTCAGTATCACAATCCAGTACCATCTGGCCCACGCCACGCGCATACTCATCTCATTTCGGCTCCGTGTTTACTTCGGCCGACTGCCTGTAACAACAAAGCTCACGTTAATCAAACCAGATTAGCCAAACAATGCTGCTGAAATATAGCCCCGGTTATCGGCTCTGTTTTCAATGGTACCTTTAAATCATATTTTGTTAGAAACAGGTGGTTCGTTTACGTAAACGCTTTTTTGTTCGTATACCGGTCAAGGCTGTTCGTTCTTAGAATTTTATTTATATCCGACCAGGTTACCCCTTGGTGTAGTTATGGTTTCATAATACCGACCTTTTGTTTACGTAGTAAACTAATACGGGTCGGCAGATTTAGCGATGTGGGGTCAAAAGTACTCAAATGCTATTAAAAAGTTTATAATTGTACCTTAAAGAGATAATGTACGTACATTTCCACTTTATAAATATTTGAAAAGTCATTTAGCAACAGGAAATTAAAAGGTTTGTTCACAGACATCAGTTGAAAAGGTAAGGCTGAGGCTGGACGACCAGAGGTATATGAATATATTAAGTCAGTCAACCATTCGCCATAGAGAAAGCTTGATCCAATTATTTGGTATAAAAGCAAGTTGTGTGACGTTTATAAGGAGCCTGACTGGAGTTAGTCAGAACGTTTCCTATAATAATATATAATCAATACATGTTTTGGGTATAAAGTTATATATCTCTGACTTTACCAACAAATTCCATAACTCAAGGATAAGATGTGACTAAATTTTGCGTAAACACGATGCTGCGAAAAGTAGGTAACGCCTGTCGTAAAATAAAACCAATGTCGATAACAAAAGTTATGGCATGGAAACACATGTAGAAAAATAACTTCTTTAAGTCTTCTGTTCGAATACCTATGAACAAAAATTGGACAAAATTGAGCACAGGAAAAAAAACAAATCACCTACAAAGATGATATCTTGATGATTTTGGAGGCAAAACTTCGAAATTTTTACAATTTTAAATCTATCATAATCTCTCAATACTCCATTTCACGTCTAATTGGTCGGTGAAGTTATGTGAGATACTAAACTTATGCTATTTTAAAATTACGTCAAATGGCATGTATTACGTCATATGAATGATAAACCATAAATAATTATTTTTTAGGCGTTTCAAGCATAGACTTTTTACCCGTCGGTGTATTGGTTTTAGATATTAAAACATATACTCTTAAATGGAGCTTTTTCAAAACAATAACAGAGTGGTCTTCTTAATTAAAGGACAATTCCTATGACAACATGTCAAAAGTAAGTAACTTTTGTGTAATCCGTGAGGCTAAGATTTTGTATTTTTTTTACATTTCCCGGTCTGAAGTGGTTACAGCAGCCAAGTGATTAAATTAATGCAAACCCAAACTTGTATTTTGGTAGTAGGAGACGTGTCGGTCGTTTTAAATAGGGCGTTTAAACAAGTATTTATTAAACAACACGAAAGTCAATTTAATTGAAAAGATCAGTTACAAGATGTTTGTGTAAAAAAGTACTGATCATTTATAACTTCTAGTCGCTGTTGACATGTCTCTTGTTATCCAAAACCGTAAAGTTGGAAAGAAAAGCAGCAAAACAGATATTGTATCTTAAACAGAGTTAAGAAAGTGATATAAAGGTAATAAAAGAATTGTAAGAAGGAACATATAAACTGTGTCAGGTTGGTGCAGTAGCAAGAAGAAAATTGCGTATTAACCCTGATAAAATGTATAGAAATATGCATCTAAATGCAGGAGCCGATATAGTGGCATGTTATACGGGAAATTATACTATAGTGTATGTATGGTAATGATCGTATTAAGCGGGTTTTCTGAGGTTCATACTAAAAATCTGTACTATAACAGAATAATATGGATAGATTTTCAAATCGTAACTCTTAGTCTATAATTTATATTCCAAAGCAACCTTTGTCCCATTGTTTGAAAAGGCAAAGTCTATCCGGAATTTAGGCGAATGTCACGGATTCCGCTATTTAATTGGCGTTTTGTATAATTAGGCCTTCGGTAATGGATTCATTTCGATCTGTTGTATTGTGTACAAATTGCTTCAATTAGAGACAGCTTTCACGACTTTCTTGTCATGTCGTCATTTGTTTCGCGGATGTTGTCAAAGATGCCACAATGTTTGCTCCTAGAGAATCGCACGGCTGAATAGACTTTCCCACCACCTCACAATTAATGACGTTGACAAATAACCATCAGTAATTATTGACAACATCACGAAATAAATTGTGACATCTATTGACAGTTAAAGTCTTGACTAAGGTACGGCATATACACTGACTCACAAATATATGTGTACAATATATCTTGTACATATATATCTGTGCATCTTCTTCTTTAAGTGCCTCTCCATTACTGAAGGTTGGCAGTCAGCTTCTTAATTTTTTCGTTGTCAATCGCCAATCTGAACAATTGCTCCACGGTCTTAATCCCAGTCCACTCCCTGATATTACGGAGCCAAGACATCTTTCGTCAACCCGATTTGCGCTTCCCGGGTACATTTCCCATCATGATGGTCTGCAGGAGAGAATACCGATCATGCCGTAGAACATGTCCGAACATGACTGATTTACACAATGAACTGAATTACAGCCTAATCCACTAAGGCCACATAATTTTTGCAAATGACGCGTTTTATGTTGTAAACACTAATGAAGGATTTTTAGAAATTGCACCCTTAAGGGGGAAAATTGAATTTATTTAAGTGGCCTCGTATCCTATAGACCAATCAAGAGATCAATATCTATTATTTTATTAACTTTAATTTATGAATGAAAAAAATAACTGCATAAAATTAAACAGCTTGGCAGCAGCCCTAAGGAAGGCTCTGGAGTAGAGATCACGGACCGGCATGCGCAATGTAGGTCACCCAACGACAAGGTGGACAGACGACTTGATAAAGGTAGCAGGACGACGCTGGAAGCAGGCCGCTTCCAACCGGTCCCTTTAAAAATTTGTGGGGAGGCGTATGTTCGGCAGTGGACGTCCTATGGCATGTCACGCCGCTACACAAGGTATCTTCAGAAAGCGACGACAAGCCCATTATTCAGACAGGTAGATAAGTTAGAGGATAATCGATGACGTCATAGACCACGGTTTTGATATATTTTGTCAGCAATTTCCCGTGTATACCTACCCCCGGGGTTTCCGTCAAGATTAGAAGGATTTATAGCTGAGTCGGAGTATTTGTCTTGTCCGGTATCCGGTCCAATTTAGACAGGACTGGACGGTACTGGACAAGTTTAGTAAGGTAGTCTGGGAGAGAAGGATAAGTTGTGTTACGGGGCAAAAACATTAGTGTTCAAGTGTCTTGGGCTGAAAGAATTAAAATAAATGAATGAATACTATTAGCCTACGTAAAGGTTGCGATATTTGTGTGAAAAGCTGTAGGTAAAATATCTACTTCTGTGGCCGTCACCATTGCATCGCAAAGGGGCTGATTTGAGTGATGTCAAAGTTGCCTACGAGTACCTAATCCCGAATCCATAAATCGCCAGATTGAAAACACGTATATAAGCTTTTATTTTTGTTTTATTTAATTGTTTCCGTTGGTTAATGTAAGAGGGGTGAATAATGCGACTATTTTGGGTACTACTTGATTATTATAAAATTGTCTTGGTCTCTTGTCTCTAAATACTACCGTAGGTTTACATTCCATATTACATGACATTATCTTGAACACAATAATTGAAAACTAAAAAAAACATTTATTTAGTAAATTTATCAAACATGGCGACTGTTTTATTCATTGTAACCGATAAGATTAAAATTAAAAGTTAAAACCTTTACTGACTAGAAGACGCAAACAATTATTTGAAATTGGAACAATGATTTGACTTTTTTTTTTGTTTTAATAAAATTTAATACATAAACTAAATTAGTGATTTTTTTCAATACTAATAAACAGACTCAAATAGTTGACTTTAATTTTAGATTGCTTATGGATTTCATGGTCATCCCCAAATTTTTGATGCAATGTTTGTTCGAGAGATTTGTTCCTTATGATTTTATTATATTGACAAACAGGTTGAGTAAATTCTATATCTGGTAGGTTCGATTCCCGGCTCAGGTAAGTGACTTTAAAAAAGACCTGTGATTGCAGCTGTTTTGATTTCTAAAACGAAGACATGTTTCATTTGAGTAAAAATTGCTAACTTCAATATCTAGGTTACTTTTACTCTAGGACCTATACCAGGTTTAGTCCAACCTGTTTATTATATTATCTTATACTGTACTAGCGACTGCCCGCGACTTCGTTCGCGTAGTAGACTCGGCCTTCATCGCCATAACATAATAGTTTTTCTTTTATAAGAACCTTCTCCTGACAATAATTAACACAACAAATAAAGAATTAGCGAGATTGTTCCATCTGTTCTCAAGTTATAGCGTAACCAGAAGAAATGGTGTTCATCTACTATATAAAAATAAGTCGGGTTTTCCTTCCTGACGCTATAACTCCAGAACGCATAAACCGATTTCCACGGTTTTGCATTCGTTGGAAAGATCTCGGGCTCCGTGAGGTTTATAGTAAAGAAAATTCAGGAATTTTTTTAAAGAAAAGCGGGAAAATCTTTTTTCTCATACAGCGCCATCTCTGATACATAGCATGTACTACAAACCAATATTTTAAGTAGATGGCGCCAAACGAAATGTTACATAAAACGAAGCCATCTGGTGGCGAAACGGAGTTCGCAGGGTTTGCTAGTTTATAATATAAGATATGAAAGGGTATCGGGTACTTCTACGAAAATATAATACCTATGTATCTATTGGCTATCAGTCCGCTAGTTCTGACATTCTCCGAAACGGCTGGACCGATTTAGATGGGATTTACAATGACAAACAGCCTGATGATATAAATAGTAATTTAGTAAAATGTTTATTCATGTTCCATGACATATTTAAAGCGATCATGTCGTAGAACTACTTTACTAACGTAGTTCTTAGGCGCAAGTGAAGTCGCGGATGAGTCAGTATTTAATATCACCGTTTGATCTTTACATTCATCATCATCATCAGCCTGTAGCAGTCCACTGCTGGACATAGGCCTCTCCAATTGCACGCCACTTAGGTCTATCTTGGGCTACTCGCATCCAGTTTTTGCCAGCCGTCTTGCGCAGATCGTCACTCCACCGTGCCTCAGGACGTCCTACACTACGTTTGCCGAGACGGGGTCTCCACTCTAGAACTCGTTTACCCCAACAGTTGTCGGTTCTACGGCTGATATGGCCAGCCCACTACCACTTCAGCTTGCTGATCCGGTGGGCTATGTCGATGACATTGGTTCTCTAACGGATCAAAAACAGTTTTAAACTATCACGGTTGTTCTCTAAAGTTATATGATTATTAACGGGATATTTACCGTGGTAAGGTTGTGGAATGAGCTCCCGATATTTCGGCGCAGTTACATGCACCATGTTCACGGGAAGACTCTAACGGATCACTTCATTTCTGATGCGATCCCTCAGAGAAACACCGAGCATAGCCCTTTTCATAGCCCGCTGAGCGACCTTAAGCTTGTGGACCATTCGAGCCGTCAGTGTCCACGTTTCGGCTCCGTATGTCATGACGGGTAGGACTTTGCATTCCTTACTGCATTATTAGAGGCTGCCCCACATAAGATGAATCCCTTTGAGAATATGGGAATACTATTTCATTAAATCCCCCATTGGCTCCAATACTAAGCCCAATAGATACCTCGTGTTTACCGCCAACTATTTACCACCTAACCTTATTGTATATAGCTTTAGGTCGTATTTTATTGCCACTTTGTCCGTCACACGTGGCCGAAGATTTAATAACGTTGATTGCCAATTATTTGGGTCATATTGTTATTTATTCTGTGATAGTGTTGACGTGTTCCATCAATAAATAAGAGTAGGCATTGATGAGAAACTAATTCACATTCTTGCTAATATAGAACAGATTGAAAGTTGCATTTTTTCTATAAAATATAAAATAATTACCCTGCCCTGTATCTACATCTTAGAAATCAGCAAGTTCGTAAAAATATACTGAGAAAAGCATCCATAGCGAACTCTTAGATAAAATAACATGCTTATGTTGCCCTACTGTCTCTTAGCACTGCGCTCAACAAGTTATTTAGTAATGTGCATATTAATATTTAATAAATTACCTGCCTCACTAAAAAACGAAACCAAATACTAAAAAAATAATTATGTAGTATGTATTAGTTGACTAGCGGCTTCGCTTGCCTGGTTTTGGTGTAGTGGCGAGTGAGTTATTATTTAAATTTCAATAACTTTTTTAATTATGAACCGATGAACATGAAACAACACTATATATACAGTTAAGCTTACCACAATATATTAGTGAAAACCATATCTAAATTGGATAATCCGTTTCTGAGATTAGCGTGTACAAACGCACAGATACAAAAAAAACAAAAATTCTATCAATCATTTTTTCAATTCTATTTTCGTTTATAAAAGTCCCAATATTATTTTTTGTCATATAACTACCATGTACAGATAGCTATCCATTACATTTTTATTATATGTATAGATCTAAATAATTTTAAATCTTTTCTACGGACTTCCAAAAAAAGGAGGAGGTATTCAATTCGTTTTTTTATGCTTGTTACCTCATAACTTTTATCTGGGTGAACCGATTCTCAAAACTCTTTTTTGTTTTGAAAGCTGGTGCTTCCCATGTGGTCTCATTTAAATTTCATCAAATTCGGTCTAGCAGTTATTGAGTTATACCACAATAACTGAAAAGTGTTTAGCCTATCTTAATTTGATGATATCATCACTGAAGGTGTATCCCGTAAGTAGCAAGGTCACTAAAAAGGGAGAAAAAATGTTTGAAAAAAAAAAGTCGGTACCATGCTCACAATATTGCGATAATAGGTACTTTCGAACTATCATGGTACCGACTTCAACAAGTTATTTCACACTTTTTAGTGTAGAAGTCGGTTCTATATTTTGGTATTTTTTTTAGTTTCCATACATTCTGGTATTAAAAAATCAAGCGCACAGGTCATTGTACATACTATATTGTATTCAAATCACTACAGCTAAAAACGCTAAAATTTTGTGGCCGTCGTAAAATTGTTTTATTTTTCACTGCACACTGATTGATTTCTTGTTTATTACATTTGAACACATTTTATGAGTTCAGAGCTACGAGTACGGTATGTCGACAGCATTGCGTTTAACATTTTAAATTTTTACTTAATTTGAATTTGGTTCCTTGTAATAATACAAGGAACAAAATTCAAATTATTCACCAGTCATAATATGACCGGTGAATAAAAAACCAATGTTATTTTTCTCTTGCTCAATTACGTCATTGTAGCGTACCAGAACGAGGATAAAATATAAAATAGCATATTTTTCACTAGAAGTTTTTTCAAGCCCAGTGTGACTTGGTGGATAAGCTAGTGGCCAATGCATGTCGAAGTTTTCAGGCCACCCGAAGGTCTTTGACTTAGCCTAACGTCTGTTGTCCTAAGACAAAAACGAAAAAAGTTTAACGTGTCGTCCGAAGTATGGAAGTGCTCAGTTGTGTAATACCACTAGCCTCACCCATCCAACTCCTGACTTCAGCAAGCGTTGTTTAACTTGAAGTATACTCTATCAATAATCTAAATCGGTTTATAAAAGACGAATTTTTCCGCGAACATACAACTATATTATATAGTTTAGATATACATACATAGTTTATATATACGGTCGAATTGAGAAACCTTTTTATAAAGTCGGTTACAAGAAATAGACTGTACCTTATCCACTTTCAATTCTATTATTTAAGAAGCAAATTAAGTAAAATGTCGAAACGAAGCGACCTTATTAGCAAAACGTGACAAAAAGACAGAAATGTCAGTATTTGACTAAATATTAAATATATTCATTACTTTACTATGTTAATTACCTTTTTATTAATTCGTTTCCTCGTCCTGTATGTTAATTCGTATTCTACGAGTACAACGAGACAAACAATATTATAATTTAAGCTTGAGTAATCTCTATGATGTCGATTTAAGTTTGAAGAAAATCTTGGCATGTGCCCATGTACTTATAGTAGTAGAACCCACATAATTATTAACCCTCGTCCTTCTAGCGTCGTTTTTCTTATTTCTGAGAGTCGTGATCGCCACGGATCACCTTCTACCGAACGACGTCTTTCCACCTTGACCTATCTTCAGCAGCATGTATCGCATTATGGACTTTACTGTCAAGTGTGTCAGCGCATTGGATTTCTTTCCTTTGGTCTTTTGCCTTCCAACTTGCCTGTGCTGACAAGTGTTTCTAGGTTGTCGCCTATTTTCCCAGCTATATGACCGAAGTACTCGAGTACTCTACTATATTAACCCTAGAACACCTAATTTCTCCTCCGCCGTCGGGAACTGAATCATAACAGATGAGGAAAAGCGATAAGCAGCAGAAAAAATGCAATAAGAAGGACGAACAATGTTTGTTTCAAATTTTAAACGAAGCGTTTTGTTCGATAGCGCTGGAAGGTTCTGGAGTGGAGACCACGGACAGGCAAACGCAGCGTAGCTCGTCCATCGACAAGGTAGACAGACAACCTGATAAATGCCGCAGAACGACGTTGGATACAGGCCGCTTCCCATCGACGCCTTTGGAAATTTGTGGGGGAGGCATAATGTTCAGCAGTAGATGGCCTGCGAGTATGGCTGAGATGATGAATTTATTTTACCATAAGATTATACAAGACATTAACTTAATAAAATCATTCTATTTGGTTTTCTACTTTTTATGATTTTAGGAAAAACCTAAGTAATTCATAATATTATTACAAAACAAAAACACCGTCTAAATCACCAGCGTGCCGAAGGGTTCCTAGAACACTGGCCGGATTGCCTCGTTGAATTGCCAGGCTCAACTTTTGGACTAAATACACACCTGCTCTTAGATCCCCCGAAGCCAAGACCAGTCTTTTATATATTTCACGTACAACGCCTGATTTAATTTACAATAATAATTGGCAATACTATGAAGACCTTATGGAATATCTTAAACTGTTCACTCTAGTCTCAAAGCAGCGGCATTCTTGCACGACAATCGGAATGCAATATTCTCAATATTCTCGCAGTGAATCAATGAATATCGCAGTGAATAGAATTTTCTGCGCTCATGTCAGACCGTCCAGACGATTCGAAAATATTTCAGACCTATTGGCTTTACCAACCTCAACATGTCGTTAATCTCCGCTTAGCAATAGTCTGACTGAATGGACCACTTTTTAAAATAATAATTCTGATAGATGTTTATATGATTTTTGAAGCACGCACGAAATCAAATACACACATCAACATAGTCTAGGGGTATATACAACTTTTTTTAAAAACTTAATAAGTACTGGCCTTACAAAAAAACTATTGATGACAGATTATAAAAACATTATTAAGTTCCTTTTTTGAATTCAAATTAGTATATAGAAGGTTTTGTTTTAAGATGAAATTCGCATTCATTGAATTTCTTCCAAAGAAGTAAATCTTCACGAACTTCTTACTTAGTTAAAACTCCATAAATTTCTATAAATCTTTGTCAAACGCATCTCCGGTGTTCACTTAATCATGCCACGTAGACACTTGACCAGAAACGAAATGTTAAGATCAGTGGGCATGATTCAAGCTGGCTCTACCCAAATTGCGGTTTCTGAAGCCATGAGGACCACTTATATCCCGGCTTTGGTCACGTTATCGTGTCACGGGGGAAGTGGTGGAACGGCACAGAGGACCTCAAGGCATTACAACACGTGTACAGGACCGATTCATATTAAATGCTGCATGAAGTCAACCAAATGTAACAGCGATCCAATTGGTTCAAAGGCTACAGAGAGAGGATGGTTTGCTGGTGAGCGGTCAAACTTTGAGAAGACGATTGCATGAAGTCAACCTACGTGCTCGTAGGCCACTTCGGGTACCAGCGCTAAGGAGAGGCAATCGAGGAAGAAGATTACAATGGGCTATTGCAAACGAAAACTGGAACCATTCTCAATGGTCTCTTGTGCTTTTCACTGATGAATCCAGGTTTGGATTTCATCCTGATTCGCGAAGAGTACGCGTTTGGAGAGAACCTGGACGTTGGAATCGACTGCAGCACCCACAACAAGTTCATGCATATCAATGTGGTACGATTATGGTTTGGACAGGAATTCGTCTCGGCGGTAGAACGGACCTCGTTTGGATACAAGGCAATATGACTGCTCTTAAATACCGAGATGAGGTGCTAGAGCCTGTAATCTTGCCCCACAGACAGCAAATGGGACAATATTTCCAGCTAATGCACGACAATGCCCGTCCACATGCGGCGCGTATCGTTACAAGTTGGTTACAAAAGCATGATATCCAAGCTTTACACTGGCCTGCACAATCCCCTGACTTAAATTCTATTAAGAATGCCTGGGATATGCTTCAGAGAAGAGCTCTTAGGAATTTCCCTGAAGATATTGTGCATGAAAATCAGCTTTTCTTGCATCTTAGCAGGACTTGGGACCGTATTCCACAACAGGATATTGACACCCTTGTTTTGAGTACGCAGAAGTGTCAGGAGAGTCTTAGGTGGATCCACGGATTATTAATTTTAAGTTTTCAACAATTTTTATAAAAAAGTTTTGATGATTTAAAAATAAAGTTAAGATTGAAATGTTGTCTGAGTTTTTCCTCTTGTTCTAAGTTATTTTTTAAATTTAAATTTATCTAAAAGTTTATTATCAGATTAGATAGGCTATTAAACAAGGTTTATTTTAATGTGTAGGTGTCTTAACAAAAAGTTAATAGAATTTAAGTTATTTAGTTTTGTTTAATTGAAATATCCCTAGACCATGTTGATGTGTGTATTCCAATTTATGAAAGAAAAATTACATAACCTCAGGATTTGAACCCGTGTCCTCCTACAATCCGTACGGTGTCTGGCACCACGACCGCTAGCTCACCGTGGCCTTCATCACCATTCGAGCATCGAATTTATGAAATAAAAATAGCATATCCTAAAATAGTATTATATAAAGAATATGAAGGTTTGACAACAATGCGAAAGTTAAGTGTTTGCTCGGCTACGAGTAAATACATTGCTACTAGCATAGATTGTTTAAGATTGTAAGTTATCAATTCTTCCAGTTCATTCCACCTTTGCACCGATTTGCATTGGGTTGTTTTCTTAGTTTTAAATTTGAATTTTTATATTGACATTGTATTCTTCCCGTTATTCCACTTGGAACAGTGTTCTTAAAACCTGATAAGAGTGTTTACATTAAATATACTAACTCCTTTTTGAAACAATTAGGGTCTGGCTTTCGTCATGAGGGCTCTGGAAATATGGATCAATAATATATTGATTTAAATATATAATAAAAGACGAATTTAAAGCGAGGGCTATAGATTAATCACTAACAAGTGATGGATTCTAACGACAGATGTTCACATCTGTGATTCATGACGATTGAGGAGTGATAGATGATGATGAAGTGTTAGAATCCTGAGCGGTACGAGTAGTTCATGGCCTTCGACTTAAATATTTATAGGATGGTGGTATTATAGGATGGTCAAATTTTGCACAAGAAGTTTGTATGTTGAGTATTCATTGCACAAGGAGTTTATTCTTATATTATCTTATCCGATATTCTTTTTCGCAAAGAGATTGTATTGTAATAAGACGGAGGTCGAATATATTGGTGTGCTCTAAATTCAAACACCAAAATAGTGCTTTGCATTCACTGTTTTCAGTGAATAAAATAAGCTTTATAGAGAGGGGAATGATATAATCCATTTTTGCACTAGAAAATACGCGACTTTTACAAAATAAAAAACGATGCATAAGCTTAATATAAATGCGAAAGCAACTATTTTAGTATGTTTCTTACCTTTTTACGAATGATGGCTGAACGGAACTTAATTAAATTTGACAAGGATTTACATTACATCCCGGGAAGGACACTTTTCATCATCATCAGTCGTCAGCACGCGGGTGAAACCGTGGACGCAGCTAGTTATCTAATAGGTATGCAGTAAGAAACTTATAGCTACATAGCTTGTTGTGTTTTCGAAAACCATTCCGGCTTTCAGAATATAAATAACCGCATTACTAAATAAAAAGCGGTGCATTTTCCAGTTGACTGTCGCTGCAGTTATGCAAAGCTAATTTGCTTTCGGTGTTGTAACGTTGCTAGATTCTTGTTATTCTTGTTAAAATAATACTAGCTTACTGGAGGGCTTGCCCGTCTCTCTTTTGCTCTCTGCAGAGGTCGGTTGCAGTGGTTGCTTTTGACACAGAAAGACTAGCCATGGCAGTGCTGGCCAGACGATTATATAGTTATCGTTTATTAGATTAGATTTAGATTCTTAGTTTGTTAATTAGTTAGATGATATATTATCTGTATTTCTATTTGTTCCTGCTAATCTCTGAAACGAATAGACCGTTTAACGGGACTTTCACTAGCAGAGAGCTATTGTTTTAAGGAGTAACCAAGACTACTATTATTAAAAAAAAACTCTGTCTATCTGACTGTTTGTTTCCTTATCACGCCAAAGCGGCTGAACAAATAGTTCTCAAATTTGCCAAGGTTATAGATCATATCTCGAGTATGCACATAATTATGATACTTTTCATTATAATCATCATCACCAATCACCACGCCGGTGAAACGGCGGTGCACTGCTAGTTTAATATAAAACTATTATCACTGAGGTATGTAGGAAAATGCAGCGCTAGACAAAAATGGTGCCCATTGTCCAGTTGTGTAGTACATGCACACAAAAGCCGGGTTTATAACGTCTAGTATCTTCATTTTATACACGTTTGCACACACACATTTTACACACTTCATGTATATATAAATCTACAGACACATTAAAAGACAATCAGTTAAATAACAAAGCAAAAATCTTCTCCTATTCCGCAACTAGCAAAACTATCTCCAAAAATATCTGCGGAAACAATTAATTGCATTTTAACGCTTCAAATGCTACATCCGTCACGGGACGGGGCAGATCATTAATTACCCCTAAAATGTATTTCTACAAAAGTTGTAGGTATTGTTTGTGCACTTTCTAACAGTGTATAAGATTGGAATATATGATGACAATGACAATATATGACATACGGGAAAACTAGTCTTTTAATACTATTAGTTCTATTAGAACCAACTGATTCCTCCGAGCTATGTTATGAACCTATACTGATTTTTCCGAGCTAAGCTAAGAATATACTGGTTCATCCGAGATAAGCTAAGGACCTAAACTGATTCCTCCAAGATAAGGTAAGAACCTATACTAATTCCTCGAAGATAAGCTAAGGACCCATACTGATTCCTCCAAGATAAGCTAAGAACCTATACTGATTCCTCGAAGATAAGCTAAGAACCTATACTGATTCCTCCGAGCTAAGCGAAGGAAATGCTGATTCCTCCGAGATAAGCTCAGAACACACTAATTCCTCCGAGATAAGCTAAGGACCTACTGATTCCTCCAAGATAAGCTATACTAATTCCTTCGAGATAAGCTAAGAAGTTAGTGATTCCTGCGGGATAGGCTACTGGTTTGAAGTATGTGGTAACGTAGGCTTGAATCGTTAGTTGACCTTTTCTAGCAAAAACAAACCTTCCATTGCTAAGCCGCTATTATAAATGTGACAGATTTGGTGCCCCTATTCCTGTAAGTAGGTTAAGTTGAAGCTTGAGGCTTATTTTGAGAAGTTTCACTCATTGTGACATGGGATTGAACAATATTTTAATAGCGTTGCCTATGGATCGGAAATAATTATGGTTTTATAAGATGTTACTATTATGTTATTACTTATTCATCATCATCATCATCATCAGCCTGTAGCAGTCCACTGCTGGACATAGGCCTCTCCAATTGCATTATTAGATTTTTTTAAATTATATTAATATTTATTTCTCAAAAATGTACAAGTAAATCTTATGCTAATTGATACAGGCTACATATGATTTAATGGTAGTACAATTGCATATGCAGTACACTATCAAAATTCTATAAACTATGGACCTTATTTTGTTTAAACTATAGTCCACATTTATGTGACACTCAGAAATTCAACACTATGTCCTGATTATGCTGATTGGATGGGGTAACGGATGGAGTGACGGTTTTGATAGTTCTTATGAGGTGAAGCATGCGAAGCCGCATGCGGGTGTTATCATTAAAATAGGTAGGCGCGTATCGCCAACATCACAAACAAATCTGGGAGATTTGGTTACCAGCAAGGGCGATCGCTGAAGGGATCGCAGCCGAGCTTAACTTGGAGATCTTAAGAGGATTGCATAGCTAGTACTTCCCATGCTAAATGAGAAAACTCTTTTCTACCTCTTAACATTGTCCGATTTCGTTGATGTTTTTTTTATGGAATCATGACATTGTCTACTGCATAGTAGGAATCATGACATTGTTTACTATGCCCGTACGTTTTGATTTTTTTCAGTATTTCAAAGTACTATAAATTTCCTTTCTTAGAATTTAAAAAAACTGAAAAATCAAAACGTACGAGCATAGTAAAAAATGTCATAATTCAATGAAAAAAAAATCACTGAAATCGGACAATGTTAAGAGGTAGAAAAGAGTTTTCTCTTTTAGCGTGGAAAGTACTAGCTACGCAATCCTCTTAACCAATCAACAGGTTAAGCTACGCTTCTTGCCTGAGTTGGATGGGTATCCACCAAGCCGCACTGGGCCCGCGAACTCCTCACTCTTAGAGGAAGGCTCAGAGAGAAACGCAAGGATTTAGATGTGGGTTTCACTATTATATTGTGGTAAGCTTCACTTTACACTTAGTGTTAATGTGATGTGGCAAGGCCTATGTTCAGCAGTGGACGTCTTTCGGCTGAGATGATGATGATGAACACCTTTGAGTTTGTTTTATGTCTATCGGTTCGTAAATCAAAAAATATTGAAATTTAAAGAATAACTTTCTCGCCACTACTCCAAGATCAAGCGAGCGAAGCCGCTGGAGGGTCAACTATTAGTAAGCTAAATAAATAAAATCAAAAGAAAATACTTTCTGCAAACGTGTGCCTATAATAACAGCAAACTACAACCAAGTCATAATATACCTTTGAAACTGTATCCAATCAAATATTAAACTCTTTTCAAGAAATTAACTGCCTCTCTCGATTCATCGGAGCGTATCTGTTTCCGGTCTTAAATTGAAAACGAAATATAGCTCAAAGCTTCGGTAAAGTTCACATGAATCTAAGCTTGAAACAGACAGTTTTAAATAAATCGGTAAACAGCAAAACTGAGCCAATACAAGATAAATAAAACAATAACTGCACGGAACATTTGCTGCAACCAAATACATAATATAACGGTTTTTCAAGCAAGGACTGACTAACCTAAAAAGCCAGTCGTACGTAAGTGACATTCTTGCAAAAAGCCAGTACTCACGTTCGTTTGCATATAAAACAACAACGTAGTTTAGTTTTTAGGTTACAGATAATTGTGCAAAATGTGGTCATACTAATTGATGATGATGATGATGATGATAAAAAGTGCCTTATCTTTTTTATCAAAATTGGCCCAGTCGTTTGGGGGTGAAGAATTTACAACCATACAAACACAGTCGCAAACTTTCGCCTTAATAATATTACTAGTAGTATATGATGATGATGATTATGTATACTATTATGTGTTAATCCGGCGCCTCATCTACTTCCATACCTAATTTCATTAAAATTGGTCCATCTGTTCGAGCGTAAAGATGTAACACACATACAAACCTACTCACAAACTTTAGCGTTTAAAATGTTAGGTTGAAGTGTGATTAGTGTTATACTAGCAGACCCCCCATAGGTTTAGTTGGCATCTCTACAGAAATAATTATTAATCATACTTACAAATTTAACCTACATACATTGTACCTATATTTACAAAAATCTTTCTTTAGTGGATGTTTACAACATAAAAGGCATGAACTGCACTAATTTAATAGCCTGCCATAGTTTGTAGCCCCAGCGGTTCAAGCTGACGCTATGGCTGCATTGATGGACCAGTCAGTCAGGGCTAGTATTTTTTTACCTCTTTTTTGGTACAATTACATGATAAAATATTTAAGTATTAATTTATAATAACAAGTACAATTTGAAAAATACCGACTTCCATTCTATTCACTTATTGAAGTGTAACTCTAAAACTACTGGACCGAATTTGATGAAATTGAAATGGGACACGGGAAGCACCTCAAAAAAAGAAAGAATTTTGAGAATCGGTTCGTCCAGTCGAAACATAACAAAACAGTCGAATTGAGTACCTCCACCTTTTCTTGGTAGTCAGTAGAAAGTAAAATTCTATTTGTTTAAGTTTCCTCTGTAAATTATTATTGGGTACCAAACTATCATTATTATTAAATTACACTAATAAATTATCATTATTATAATTAATAGCTTAGTTACGCTATTCTATTACACTATGCACCAGCTGTCATCCAAAAAAAAATTAGAATCGGTTCACCCTATCGAAAGTTATGAGGTAATAAACATAAAAAAACAGTCCAATTGAATACCTCCTCGTTTTTGGAAGTCGGTAGAAAAAAACAATACCGTAAAATCTTCAGCGCTCCAGGTCTACCGATGTACAAATAATGCAAAAGAGCTCGCACGAAACTTCGTTCAACCCAGTAAGTTAGAACGTATTCGGTTTAACAAAAGAGATGAGAGATAGCTTTCAGTTGTTTTATTGAAACTCAGAGTTTTCAGTTTCGGTGAAGTGGAACTCGATGTTGCAGATAAACGAGGTTGTGTGGTCGCAAAACAAGGAGATGAACAAACTTCTGTTCAAAACAGATTTATAAAATGGAGTAGCTTTTGCTAGTTTTACTTGTATCAACTGCAAACAGACACAAGTCGCGATTCAAGTAATATTATCAGATTTATTGACAACACAGTTTCATGTTTGCCCATAACAGTAGCAGTATTAACTTTAAGCTTTAAAGTACTAAGCACTGCACTGCACCTGAAAAGTAGTTAATGGTTCCTATGGTTATTCCATCTCGTTCTTCACCAGCTACCTCCTCCTTTGTCGTTCCCTCAGTGTTGATCGTGCCTCTTCTGAAGTCTAACTGCTTCCCTCCACCTTTTTCAGTATGTAGCTTCATGGAGAGCTACGTTGACTGGCATATCTAGCTGATGCGAAACCTGGTCGTACCACAGTTTTGGGCTTCTGTCTCTTGGCGTTTTATCTAGCCACGATGCTCTTAAAACTTCAACACAATGACATTTAAACTCATTGTTTGATGGCAAACCTTTTGGTACTTTTGTGTAGTGTGCAAGCTATACAGTGATATGATTTGACTGATGGGAATTTTTGGAATATTAATTCATTTTTTAAATATTTCTATTTATAAATAATAATTTTAAATAAACGTTCATCATCATCTCAGCCCTACGATGTCCACTGCTGAAAATTAGCCTCTCCCATAATTTTCCAAAAGGACCGGTTGGAAGCGGCCTGCATCCAACGTCGTCCTGCGACCTTTATCAGGTCGTCTGTCCACCGTGTCGGTGGACGACCTACGCTGCGCTTGCCGGTCCGTGGTCTCCATTCCAGAACCTTCCGGCCCCATCGGCCATCTGTTCTGCGTGTTATGTGCCCTGCCCACTGCCACTTTAACTGGCTAATCTTCTGGGCTATGTCGGTGACTTTCGTTCTT
The DNA here is from genome assembly GCA_917880725.1 of Selenia dentaria. Classification (NCBI taxonomy): domain Eukaryota; kingdom Metazoa; phylum Arthropoda; class Insecta; order Lepidoptera; family Geometridae; genus Selenia; species Selenia dentaria. The sequence goes on along the minus strand of OU862885.1, from coordinate 4,349,746 downwards.
CTACGGATCTCCTCATTTCTGATTCACGTAGAGAAACCCCGAGCATAGCCCTCTCCATAGCTCGTTGTGCGACTTTGAGCTTAATAAACGTTAATGAGGATTAATTCTGAACACTCTGTAGGGTAGTTAAATAACAAATTTTGTCACAGGTTTGAGCTACATTCTATGTGCGGTACGATGACACAACCAGAATTGTATTGTCCCTTTTTTGATCATAGTTTTGATGCTTAAAGATATTAAATTTAGTCTTTGAAGCTTGATTGTAGACATATTTTAAACAATTACCTTTTAATATTTAGTTAAATGAAGAAATCAGAAATCTACACACACACGATTATATAAAATCAGTACTAAAAATAATTATCCCGTCTCGTGTCACGCGTACACCATGTGTATGTTTATAAAAGTGCTAAGCCATGTCGCGCATACACAAATTGTATACACATTTTTAGACCTCGAGTTTGTAACTAATTTTGTCAGATCCAATAAACTCCGCCGGTATAAACTTGCTTTTAGTTGGTCAAACAATTCAGGAGTAGTATGTTTTATTTGAACTTCTATGCGTAATTCGGAAATAAACCGAAAAACACTAGACACGGGACGGATTAAACATACTTACAGTATTTAAGTACATACGTATAATTCACTGATTTATTTGAATATTATAAGCAGTAAAAGTATATAAAAGAATATTGTAAGAATATTATAAGTACTTTAAGCAAGGTTTAATCTAAATACACGACCGTGTTTTGTTTCCATCAAGGTTGGAATATCTATTGAGGCTAGAAATTACCATACCTTTGCGGTAAGCTATTACCATACCAGTTTCATCCGCATAACTTAGTATACAAACTGTAACCTAACCGTACACAATACAATGCCTTTTGTATGCCAATGTACAAACTGCAAGCCAAACTTTGGAAGTTCTCAGCTGGCAAATGCGAAGTTGTTTGCCATGAAACGCAATATGCAGTAAATCAGCGGGTTACCTATAAATGCTTAAGTTAGTCGGAGTCGGAGGAGGATTCAACCTCCTCTTAACGCCGTTGTGTAAGTGGACAATAACTACAAATTGAGGGTAAAAGCAAAGTAAGTATATATCTATAATAATAATAATAAACCCGCAGGGGCGGCCTTGTGGCGAGCCGTCGGTGAGTGGCGACACCGCGGACCCTGATTCTCCCTGTGGCTACATGAGACCTCTGACCCCCGGCTTGCCTTAATTGGCCGTCCGGGGGTGGAGACGCAAGAGCAAGAAACAAAAAGCTCCAAGAGTGGAAGTGTTAAAGGGTACGCCGGTAGTAGCGCGCTAGTGAAACCGCAGCACACCTCTCGTACCCTTTAGCATCCACACCAACGTTGCCCCTTTTGTCACCACTCATGGTGGCCTTTATGGGAGGCCCGTTTAGTGGGTGGCAAGTCACCACCTGCCTAAATATTTTAAGATGAGACTGAAATTGGCAGGTGCCGTAGTCTCGTCCATAGCCCACTATCTTCCGTACCACTAATAAGTACATATCAATAGCCATGCACATTTTACCCATTTTTGTAATAGATATACCATGTTACCCTTCATCCAAAATTTCTGTTTTTTTATACTACATTATATTTTTATACCAAACGGCCCTCTAAGTGTTGGCTACAGCTCCACTTATGCCTTTGTAATGGACCGGGTGAAACCCGTGAAATTGTTGAAATAATAATAATAATTGTTTATTTAATAAAAAAATGTAACATTACAGTATACAGACCAAGGCGTTACAAAATTCTGTCATAGATTACATATTTGTCATCGTTCATTATATTACAAAATTTCAATAAAATATGAATTAAATAATTAAAAATTAATATTAAATAAATTATTTTAATAGCAATCCAATAACTTAATGTCATAACTTAATGTCAATATGGTCAATACTAAAAATATCTATCCTGAATAGACCAAGTCCTATGATTGTACACTAGATTATAAGATATATATATATATAGATCTATAAGTAGAACGTCTTCCCTACTAGCGTTGATTCGCGCAGGTTTGGCGCGAGACGCGTGTATTATATATATATCTTTTTTGTGCGTAGCCTACTACAGATATTAATTCCATTTTTATACTGCAAAAAAGGGCTATACGAGCGATCTACAGTTTAGCTCCCAGAGTTTCCCTTAGACAGAAGTTTAAAGACATAAACATTCTAACTGTTGTCTCTCAGTTTATCTATGAAAACCTAATGTACTCGTATGTAAAGAAAAACATTAGCAGTTTTGATAAATGGGGTGATGCTCATTCCATCAACACGCGAAATAAGCACAAGCTATCCGTGCATGTAACGCGTCTCCACAGAATAAGTCATTCTTTTATGGGACAATGTATACGATTCTATAATAAAGTTCCCAATGTTATCCGAGATTTGCCTATTAATAAGTTTAAAATTACAATTAAAACTAAACTCTGTCAAAAAGGTTATTACAAAATTTCGGATTACTTGGAGGATAACACAGCTTGGGACTGATCACTCCAGGATCTATCTACTCGTGTACTAAGATGTCAAAGTGTAGCGTGTCTTGCCCTACTGATACCATTATTATGATCTCTTTTGTAAGGCAACACACTGGAGCTAATATTTGTAGTACTTAAGTAAAATCATTGTAAAAACATCTACGAGTATATAAAAAGAATGGCCCTGAGTTTCTTGCCGCTTCTTTTCGGTAGGCTCTATGTATTTTGGAACACGGCGGTAGTCTTTAAAGTACATCACAATGAAAAATTTACGTTCATAAGTGAGTTTTTGATGCCTAAATTGAATAAATGATTTTGACTTTTGACTTGTCTTTAAACTTCTGTCTAAGGGAAACTCTGGGAGCTAAACTGTAGATCGCTCGTATAGCTCTTTTTTGCAGTATAAAAATGGAATTAATATCTGCAGAACATCCCCAGAGCAGTATGCCATAAGTCATAACGCTATGGAAATAACTAAAATAAACTATTCTAGCTGTGTCTACATCAGTTAATAGTCTAATTTTTTTAACAACATAAGCCGCTGAACTGAGCCTACTAGACAATTTTTTTATGTGGGGACCCCATTGCAATTTAGCATCTATAGTAATTCCTAAAAAGACCGTTGACTCCACAAGGTCCAACCCTGTTCCATTCAATTGTATATTGTATTCTACTTGTCTCACATTTGGTGTCGAGAACTTTATACAATTTGTTTTCTTCTCATTGAGGAGAAGATTATTTGTATTGAACCAATTCACAACTTTAGCTAATGCATTGTTAACATCGTCATAGTTTAATAACTGCCTTTTAATTTTAAATAACAGTGAAGTGTCATCTGCAAACATTACAATCTCGTGATTCTTCTCTACATAATAAGGTAAGTCATTAATATAGATTAAAAACAAGAACGGCCCTAGTATTGAACCTTGTGGAACGCCCATTGAGATTATAGAGCCGGGCGATTTTTTATCATTTATGTCAACCCTTTGAATTCTATCATTTTAATACGAAGTCAAAAGGTTGAGAGCCATGTTCCTAATACCGTAGTGTTGTAATTTCCTGACAAGTATATCATGTCGGACGCAGTCAAAAGTCCTTACTACCTGTTACAAATTCACTTCTAATACAGCTGTCTGTCTAACTCCCATACACACCGTACATACAAGATCCTGCCCACAAAGCCACAATGGATATCAGTCGGAGGTCAAAACTACAAACAACGTTGCGTCGACAGTTGTTGTTGTTTGATGCAAAGATAAACACAGTTTGAAGTTTAACACCAATGTTAATATAGGGGATGTACACAATATCTGAAGATTTACTTAGCTTGAGGCTAAATGTTCAGGTATTGTAAAGGAGGTAGCTACTGGGCGGATAAGGTGGCTAGCAGTTATTTACTTGCTAGAGTGTTTGTAAGGGTCTTCGGTGGCGTAGCTGTCATGGCGTCTGAGACAGATTGTCGCAAGACGCAGGTTCAAATCCCGCCCGAGGTTATGTAATTGCCGAGCGAGCGGAGCGTCTATGCTGTACGTATATTTGTTAAGTTGTATGGACGTCTTTCTCTTTAGGTCGCATTTTTAACCAAACTTGACGAAACTTGGTATGCATGTTTTATTATTTATCATAATTTTTATGACGTTGGCGAATTTTAGGGGCACTTTTCCTAAAAAGACGGGAAGTTTTCTGCGACGCCATTTATCGACCGATTTTCATAAAATTTTGTACAACTTTTTGACCTGACTTTAAAGAGGTGTTTCCAATACGTATAACCATAATTGGTCAACTTGTTTCCCAGATAATAGATTATGAAGTACTACAAAAATTGCTGATACAACTATGTGTTCGCGAGGTCTGATTTTTGCATAACTACTAGTGTATTTCTAAAATTGCAAAATCTAGTATGTGATCTGATTGGCACCACCTAGGATTAGGTATAACCTCCAATGGATGTGAGTGACTCAGCTTCCTAGAAAATGATTGTTCTCATAATAAAGGACAAAAAACGAATTTTGCTTCACAATGAAGTCACGTTCCCGGCTCATAAAGTTTTAAACTAAGCAACAAAGTAATTTGGCGACAGGACTTGGCAAATGTGTTTAACAAAGCCGCTTGCAGTAGTCCGGTGTCCTCAATTTTCTGGTTTGCGTAGATAAATTTTCACGCACACATTGGAATAATAATCGTTGATATACAATTAATTTACTTAGGCAAGAGCCAAAATGTTAACAAGGATGTCTTTCGGGCTGTTAGCTTTTAAAATTAAATATAAAATATAATAGTAATAATAAAAATAGCGCACGTTCATCATCACCTCATCTCAGCTGTAGGACGTCCACTGCTGAACATAAACCTCCCCACAAATTTCCAATGGGACTGGTTGAAAGCAGCCTGCATCCAACGTCGTCCTGTGACCTTAGTCAGGTCGTCAGTCCACCTTGTCGATGGACTACCTACGCTACGCCGGTTCGTGGTATACACTCCAGAACCTTCCCAACCCATCAGCCATCTGTTCTGCGTGCTATGTGCCCTGCCCACTGCCACTTCAACTGGCTTATCTTCTAGGCTATGTCGGTGACATTCGTTAGTCTACGGGTCTCCTCATTTCTGATTCGATAACGTAGATAAACTCCGAGCATAGCCCTCTTCTTAGCTCGTTTGCTACGACTTTGCGCAACTTTGAGGTTATTTTTAATATTATTTGACGGTAGGTATTTGACGGTTTCGTGAAAGTTCGGGCCACTTCTTCATAGAGTACTTGCACATCCGGCTGCGTTTGCGCTAGTAGTTTGAGAGTACTTATGAGGCAAGCACATTAAAGTGTTTAAAGTCCGCCCTCCTTTTGAACGTTGCCGCAGTTAGGTAAAAATAAACCAACCCTCAAATAACCAAAACCAAAGCTCAAAGTCGCACAACGAGCTATGGAGAGGGCTATGCTCGGGGTTTCTCTACGTGATCGAATCAGAAATAAGGAGATTCGTAGAAGAACGAAAGTCATCGACATAGCCCAGAAGATTAGCCAGTTAAAGTGGCAGTGAGCAGGGCACATAGCACGCAGAACAGTTGGCCGATGGGGCCAGAAGGTTCTGGAGTGGAGACCACGGACCGGCAAGCACAGCGTAGGTCGTCCACCGACACGGTGGACAGACGACCTGATAAAGGTCGCAGGACGACGTTGGATGCAGGCCGCTTCTAACCAGTCCTTTTGGAAAATTATGGGGGAAGCTTAGGTTCAGCCGTGGACGTCCTACAGCTGAGATTATGGTGATGAAACCAACCCGAGACAGAATTCAAACCTTCGTCCTCTGTGTTTCTGACCCATACAATCTAGCCAACTGATCTTAGGTCTCGGTAGCTTATATATGCATGGGTATAAGCTTAATATAATCATAATAAATATCTACATTAAAAATGTCAACCAAATGTGTTTAGCTACCATTCGTGAATAGGAAAAAAGAGTCTTAATTCCCAAGAAAACCGGGAACTTTGAACCGAAGGGTTCACGTGCCCTCTGGACCATAAAATTACTCAGTTGAGAATGTCGGTAGCCTTTATTCATCCAAGTACACTTACGCAGCATGTTTTTTCACTGTTTGAACTATTGCAAATGAGCATTCGCCGCAACCAGCAATCTAGCAATCTATGTCATGTTATGCACTCAAAATGAACCTGACCAAAATAAAGGTTATGTTGGTATTCCGTAAATGGAGCACAAAGAGCAATAAAATTAAAAAAATAGACATATAATACGTAAGTGAATATGTGTAGCGATGTATTATATCGTTCTATGATGCTTAAGTCAAAGTTGCGAAGTCTGTATTAAATTTTATAATTGTACTTGTTATTAATGATTGTATATATTTTTATAGTCTTGCAGGTAGTGTGAATAGTGAAACACTCACCCGGATAAAAAAGGCGACTTGAAATCCTTCGATGCAGTCGGTGAAGTCATTGTTAAAGGATGAATAAACGAATGAACGAATGAATTATTTAATCTCATTCGCAGCGTTCGAGGGTTCACTACTACCCATTATGTAAGATTTTGCTACATCCCTAGGAGCATACATCTATATGAATATGATGAATTACAAGTTAATAATCATAATTATTTTTAATTTGGTTCAGACCATGCACTTTTTACACCGACTCAGGAATCACTCAGAGTAATTAGACATTATTCGAAGCATTTTTTGAAAGAAAGAAAGTAAATTTTTATTTCGGACATAGAAACACACAACAGCAAACAATACACAATAAAAAAATAACCATAAAGAACTATTTACTATGAACTACAATAAGAAAAAACGTAATGAAGGACATAACATTTTAGGTAGCAGAAACATTGCTGTCGAAAAAAAACTGAAATTTTGCTATTAGGTACGATACGAAAACGCAAATAGACGATTCTAGAAGTCATGTATAGACTGCAAAGTCAAAGTCAAAATCATTTATTCAATTTAGGCATCAAAGACGCACTTATAAACGTCAACTTTTCATTATAATGTACTTTAAAGACTCTACCGCCGCGTTCCAAAATATATAGAACCCACCGAGAAGAAGCGGCAAGAAACTCGGGGCCATTCTTTTTATATGGATGTATACAAAGTTTCTACTTAGGTACTACAAATATTACATTTTATGGGTGGCAGAGAGACAGCTTGCCAGAAGTGGAGAATTCCAAGCATCTTTATCTTCTACATAATGTCGAACTTTATAGTAAGCTTTTTATATTAAAACGTTTTTTACAGTCAACTTGAATTTGCCCTATGTGAGCTCAGTTATGAGTTTTGGGATTTTATTGTAAAAACGCACACGATTTCCTAGGAATGACTTATTAGTCTTCGCAAGTCTAAAACAAGGTACAGCTATCCTATTTGTATTTCTGGTATTAAAAGTGTGGTGATCACTATTTAACTTATATTTATGTAAATTTTTACGAACATACATATTTACAAATACATATAAGGAAGGCAACGTTAATATATTGATTTCTTTAAATAAATCTCTCAAAGATTCACGGGCACCCATTTCGTAAATAGCTCGAATAGTACGTTTCTGAAGGATGAATATGGTCTCTATATCAGCCGCTGAACCCCATAGCAATATCCCATATGACATTACGCTGTGGAAATATGTAAAATACACTAACCGCGCCGTAGATGCATCTGTTAGCTCTCTTATTTTACGTACTGCATATGCAGCAGAACTGAGTCTCCCAGACAGGGAGACGCAAAAATAAAAAATGCTAAAATACGAATACTGCATTACAATATTTGTAAGGAATGTGTCATATCATCAGCTACCTTGAAACTTCTGAATTCGACTGTAATCCTGGCAGGCCAGATATAATTATATGTGGTACATACTTGTATACTGAATTGAATTCAAAGTGCTGTTCTTTGCATTTAGAAGGTCGCACTATGGCTACAGTCTTCACTCACTCACAAGTGACGAACTGCAGTGCGCCCGTAACCCTGAGACATTAAGTTAGAAGGGCGTTTTGGAAAAACAACCAATGTCACATTTTTTTTCGTAGTTATTTTTATTTGCTCTATGGATACTTTGAGTGTTGTACTTTAGTCTGCTTTTTACAATAATATCAATAACAGCCAACGTCCACTAGAAATGTTGCTCCAAAATAACTGTGTTTCTGGAAAAACAACCAAAGTCCATAATGTATCTGGCAAAAACAGCCAATGTTCATGGACATTGGCCGTTTTTAAACAAAAAAGTTGTGTATTGCCGACCAGTGTCAAGTAATGTCATGACTTGTCAAAGCTCTAAACTCACGGTGTTTTGTCATTCAAATGTCTCCTCTCCCTTGTATGTACCCCTTTCATTGTTAAACTTCGTAAATATATTCAGAGAAATAAAATTAAGTTATAAATACATGTGTAATTCCCCATAACTTGAAATTGTTCCTTTACTAAGTTTATCTATATATTTTGTGGTTGAGTTCGTGTTTGTGTATGTCTTGTAGTTAGAATAACTATCTTTGTTCCAGGTGTTAACACTATCTCTTCTGCTTGGCTAAATAAATAAGTTATCATTCAGATCTCTTTTACCGAACAATCCTCCTTTGTTTGATGGTCTATCGTACTACGTGACATTGGCGAAATCGTAGTGGCTCCCCTACAATAGCCATATAAGGAAAAGTTGAAGTTGAAGTCAAGGGTTTTATCATAATTTTCCCTAGACAGAGAAGCCAACACAGTTTGCACAAGTTTGACAGTCCATATATACAAAAAAGAGGCCTCTCATGGTTTGCACACACTCTGTACAGTTTGCAACAAAATAATTTAGTGACATGATCGATCTGAAGCGACTTTATTTGGAAAGCTTACCCAAAGACTACAATGTTACAGCTTACCTACACCTAGGGCAAAATCACTAGATATACTTCGTCTGACTGCTTGTGTTCATAGGTCCGACAGTTGGGATTATCAATAGCTATGTCGAAATGTCCTCCCAGGTAGTAGTAAAATGACATTGATATCATTGAAAATGCTATTAGTGATGCCTGTGAGTGATAATGCGATATGATTAAAGTTAGTATAATAATAAGTGAAAAATCTGTATTTTATTTCAAAAAACTATCTTTTTCTAATCTTGGTAATATTCTAAACTTTTACAAAGTTTCTTAAGAAGAATGACCAATGTCCAGGACTCGCAAAGAAAAAAATTTAACTAAAAATACATATTTATAAAAAAAAGATATGATACATAAATTTATTATTATAATGTATTTTTGTATACTATAATTTAATAATATAAGTTATTATTATTCCAAGATTTCCATTTTATAAAGTTATTTCAACTTCCTGTAAAGTTTTATTAATGTAACATTGGTTGTTTTTCCAAAACACCCTTCTTGTTAAGTCTCATGTGCCTGTACTTCCGCCGGCACCCTTACCCTTCAAACCTGAACATAGTAATGCTCTAGACAACACTATGGTAATGCGTACTACTGCTTCGCGGTAGAAATAATAATAAAATATAATATTTTTTTATTCAACAAATAACAGTGGATTAAGCATTTTCCTAAGTATTACGTTGTAGTTATTAATACAGATATAATTTGATGTACTTAGCTATAAACACTTAGGATGGTCGTTAGTGGCTGTACTAGGATTCCCTGTGTTACAGCTACTACGATTCCGACCTCTGGAGAGGAACGAGTACAAGTTTAACAGATAATAAATATACCTAGGTAGAACGAAGCACATTTTTAATTAATATACTTACACAAAACCAAACATTTATATATATTTAGTAGGTAATTTTGAACAAATAGGTGTTTATTTATTTTATTTATTTATTTGGCATAAAACTGCTACATACAAGATTGTTGCCTCCACAGGCTCTCGAACAAGTTATAAACTGTGTTTCGAGTGCCAGTGGCTTCTCCCAACTAGATGAAATAATAGAAATTTATGCGTTTCTTAAAGTAGGTAATCAAAAGTTATTAAAGTTATTACTAAGTAAATACATAATTATATAGAATTATATTTTATAACATAAGATAGCATGACTAAAAGCATGTATAGAATTAATTAGTGTAGTGTACCTTTGTAAGCTTGTGATGTGTGCGAGTTTGGGTGAGTGAGTGTGTGTGAGTGTGTGTGCGTGAGTGTATGTGTGCGTGTGTGTATGTGTGTGTGTGTGTGTGTGTGAGTGTAAGTGTGTGGTTATGTGTAAGAGTGTGAGTGGTTGTGGAAATGTATGTAGATTTAGTTTTATGTGTTGAGATGGTTGAGGATGAACAATCATATTATTTAAGGGTGTTATTAAGCATACCTTCTATGCCGTCATAATCAAACTGACATAGCCAGGTAAGTAGAGTCTTCTTAATCTCATTGTTACTTAATTTTTTCACTTTATGTAATTTGCTCAATTTATTGTATAAGTGTGGCATAATGGCGTTATATTGCTTTTGTGTTTTAGCAGTACTTCTCCGGACAAACTCGTTCACAAAGAGTTATACTCTAAACTACTACTGCTAGTACTACTACGTCTTTTTATTACAAGGGTAATGAATAAAACGCGTGAATAATTGTCTATACACTGTGTCATTTACCTACCGTTAATTTCGAGCCAGGTCAAGGCAAAGTAGGTCGCGACCGGCGGAACCGCCTGCTTAAATAAATGCCACTGAAACAATCTTTGGCACATAATGGGACTCGGAAATGAATACTTGTATGCTTTGAAATAACTAAATCTACCAGTAGTTATTTATCTATATAATAATACTAGCTGCGCCCCGCGGTTTCACCCGCGTGGTGATGGATGATGATGATGATGATGATGAAAAGTATCCTATGTGTTAATCCAGCGCCTCATCTACCCCCATACCAAATTTCATCAACATTAGCCCCCCCGTTTGTGCGTGAAAGAGTAACAAACATCCATACATCCATACATACAAACTTTCACGTTTATAATATTATAATAATAGGATATTTACATAATTACTTGGACTGAATGACAGATTCGTGAACGCAGAGCCTCAACCCTTAATGCCTTTCATGTTTTAAGAATTTTTGGAAATGTCTGAAACGAGCAATCCCGCTGGCGAGTCACGTATAAAAAACAGTATTTGTCAGATAACGTTAATATTAAACATATATCACATACAGTTTTGAGGCAAACCTAATAATATTGGTACACACATGCTCAAACATACACTCACATGCACCCCACACACGCACACAAACCTATAATAATATAAACATAACAAATCGACTGTTCTTTGTGGTAGAAACATAAAGAGTAAAATTATCTGCTTAACGCAGCTATTCGAGTACTTAGCACCTTAGTTCGATCATAGGGGTAAGCTGAAAACCAGCCTTTTGTAGACACTCGAGTTTACGCAGCCAGTGCTGAGCTTAACTCCGTTTGCTAAAATAAGTTTGTTTTTAATCATTAAGTTAGTTGTTATCATTGTTAGACATTAATATGTTTTTGTGATATGTGGTTTTGTGTGTATTTTTTGGCAATTAAATAATTTCTATTCTATACATAGCTATATACGAGTATATAGCTCGTACTTACATACTTAGTCTTTCAAGATTTGTTGGTTTGTTTGAATTTGAATAGACTCCAAAACTACTAGACCGATATGAAAAATTCTTTCACCAGTAGAAAGCTACATTATCCTTGAGACACATACGCTATATTTGATTCATCATCATCATCGATCACCATGCGGGTGAAACCGCGGAACGCAGCTGTAATTAATATTATAAAGTGAATAGATTTGTTTGTTTGAATTGAATGGGCTTCGAAACTTCTGGACCGATTTAAAAAATTCTTTCACCATTAGAATCATAAATTATCTCAGATGAACCAAGGCATTTGGTAATAACCATCATCATCACCATCCATCACCACGCGGGTGAAACCTCGGAGCGCAGCTAGTATATTATTACAGCGGAAGTTTGAAAGTGTAGATGTGAGTGAGTGTGTTATATATTATAGTGGGTGATGTGTTAGCCTCGCCAACAGGGCTAACACATCACTCATCACTAGGATTACCTGTGTTATAGGCCACACTTTAACACATCACCAACATCCAAGCTCCCAGAATAAACATATCTTTTTTTATTATTACTTTTTAAGAGCAATAGCCTGCTTAGCGATACCAAACATTGCAATTTTTAGAGAGAAAAAGTCACATCCTCAGACGGGCTTCGAACTTCGCGTCTTTTGACAATCCATGGCATACGCCATGAGTAACTAGGCCCCTGAGCCTCGGTCCCGTCCGATTATTTGAAATTTTTCTCTATAAAATTCAATAAACATTCGCACAAACATTTGCCCCAGTCAGGGATCTAACGTGGAACCTCTCGTTTCAAAGGGCACTATCATAGCCGCATATAAACCTGATAAAGACATATCTCTATTTTTTTTTATTGACAAGGGTGCCACACAAATTATGCCGAGAGGGAAAAAATATGGTAATTGCTGGAGACTTTAATTTAAATGTTTTAAATCAGAATAGTAATCAGAAGGTCAATAAATAATTCTAATTCTATCAACTAACTACTAAGCTAATGGATTCGTCATATATTTTAAATTTCGTAATGACTGTGAAGAAAATTATCTCGTAGAGTGTAGTTATCTTATCTCGTTGTTCATTACGGAACTCTAAATTACCACCACACTGTTACCACTCTAGTGTGACAAATCATAATAACAATAAGTGGGGACGCAGTTATTTTACAAGTTAACGAGCAAAAAACAATGTTTTTCCACAGCTTTTATAAAGGACTCGACACAGGAAGTCAATATTTCAATAAAATGAAAGCACGCGATGTTTCTACTTAAATAATTTAGTACACCATTTAGTTCGTCGCAAACTTGAACCGATATGAAATGTGCGGGTGATGTCAGACATTATCTATAGTTTTAATTTTCTACAGACTTCCAATACAGGAGGAGGTACTCAATTCGACTGTACTTTTTTTATGTTTGTTACCTTATAACCTCTCGGGGGCGACAAATCGATCTAGCTATATTTAAGAAAACATCCTTTTATCCGTATTTTCAGGCAATGAAAAACTGCTATTATATCATTATGGCAACTAGAGCCATCTAGGGACATCAACAACAACTAAACTGTTTTATCGACACAGCAACACTAAAGATGCTTGGTAACGCGGTGACTAGGTATAATAAATTCGGATCTAGGCAGCGAAAAGGTCCGTAAAATATCACACGAGTATCACCTAACTAGTTCGTAAAGATCATTCTAGGATGGGATCGCAACTCGCGTCTTCCGATAATCCGTGTCAGACATCATGACCAGACAGTTCAAATCCTATTGTATATTTCTCTCAATAGTGTTTTTCTCTTAAAAAGACAAATTTTGATCTCGCCAAGCAGGCGTTTGTGCTTTAAAAATCATACACTAAAAATAAAATATTTGAACATCGATTTTGTAATACTATTATAGCCAGTCCATTGATATCATTTTTTTTACAATGATAATTATTGAAAAAAATAAGTTGGCCTTATGTTGTTTCAGTTTTGAGACAGTTTCATAGATTATTGTGACATAGAATAAGCCCTCGCATAATATTCTTTAATATTTATGAAGTGTATAAATATGTAAAACACCTACCTCCTCACTATCGTTGGAAATGATCTGACGGTAAATTTACATAGAAAATGAAGAGGAACACTGTTATTTTCTTTTTACTTTCAATAAAGGTTTTAGATTCTTAAAACAACTTTATACAAGTTGAATACAAGCGTCGGCTGCACGAAAGGCGAGAGAATACAAATTACGAGTACATTTATACAAATAAACTTAATTCTTTCAGTTAACCACACACATTGCAGTTCCTGAAAAAGTAAGTAGATTTCTGCGAAATCTATTCTATTATTGGCCAAATATGGCGAATTGCCATTCAACGGGTTAATTAATTAATTAATAAAGGCCCGGTACCGAATCCGTGAAAAAAGTTAGATAAAAATAATATATTATATTCTAATAAATGCAATAGATAGGTGGTAAGTAGGGTGGGTGATTAAGGTCAGTAAATAATTTCAGCTTGGCACGTCTGAAAGGTAAACCAGAATAGAAACATCATCCCATCATCATCGTTTATTACGAGGGCAAAACCTCGGGCTATTGTATCTCAGTTGCTATCAAATGTTGATTTTAATCTAAAAAAAATGGCGGTTGTATGTTACTTTTCTACCAACTTCCAAAAAGGAGGAGGTACTAATATACAGGATGTTTGGTAGAGGGACCGACAAACCAAATGAGCGTGTTCGGGGGCCCACTTGGAGAATACAAGATGGCCAAAAAAAAATGCCCGACACCCCAATTTTTTTTAACTTAGTTTTGTGAATTTTCTCGTTTTCTCCAATGTGTACCTATTTATTTATGTGTACCTATTTACCACCATAACATTTGTAAAGTATGTTTTAGACCGGATGTTTTTTGTTTTTAAAAATTTTACAAATGGTATGGTGGTAAATAGGTACAATTTCGGAGAAAAAGGGAAAAATCACAAAAAAAAGTTATACATATTGGGGGGTCGGGGATATTTATTGGCCAACTTGTATTCTCCAAATGGTCCCCCGAACACGTTCATTTGGTTTGTCGGTCCCTCTACCAAACACCCTATATATATAAAGTCGTGATTGGTGACTGACTGACTGACAGACAACGCACAGCCTCAACTACTGGGCGTAGAAACTTGAAATTTGGAAGGTGCATTTTGTCTTGCTGGGTAGGGGTACACCTCTACTAAGAAAGGGTTTTTCGAAATTCAATCCCTAAGGAGGTAAAAATTAGTAAAACTTTTGTATGAAAGTTCTTTGTTTTTGAACTTATAGGTGTAACATTTTTTTATGTTTATTTATAATAAAACATGGTGTTATTTAATATTTTTGAAAGAGATTACTTAGGGGGTTAAAAAAAACCTGGTATGGAAAACTCTTTGTAAGTTATAAGATATAAGTCAACACACATAAAAAATGCTACGGACGAATTGAAAACCTCCACCTTTTTTTGAAATTTGACTGAAATTAAGACAAAATAGCGTCCCATAACATCCCTGATAATACTAAGTAAAAAAAAACTAGATCATTTTATGTTATTTCAAGGTGTTATTAGTTATTTAAGTTTATTCCAGTCGTAAAATTCTCATCCTGCTATTCAACCAGAGTAATTCAGGTTTAGGTATGCGCAAAATTTCAGAGAAATATTTCACTGTGAGCTACTTAAATCAGTTAAAAAATTCATGGCTAAAAATTACGTATACCGCAAAGTTTCGCACAAACGTTATATTAAAAAGGTTGTAAGGCGTGTTGGCCTTTAACTCCCTTCTCTACACCTGAGTAAGGCCTCCGTCACACTAATGCGCTTTGAAAAATCTATCTAATACACCTTTAAACAATCAATTCTTGTGTATATGTATACGAGTATATATAATCTGAACCTCGGAAACGGCTCCAGCGTATTTTATGAAATTTTATATGCGGAGGGTTTCGGGGAAGGTAAATCAATCTAGCTAGGTTTCATTTATAAAACGTCGTTTTTCAATTAAAAACAGTAGTTTGTTCCATGCGCTCAAACTAGATGGCGTAACAGTCGCATTGCAAAATCCTAAATCGCGGTCACACGATTCTCACGGAACATGTGTTGCAATTTTGTGTTCGGCAATGAAAAGCATGAAATCCGCAATGAAACGAAGCGCTCATAGCGGAGCTCGACTTGGCGATCTTAACCGATGAACAAGTTAAGCAACACTTGCTGCGGTCAAGATTTGGATGGGTGACCGCTAGTGAATAGTTGAATAATGCTATTCAACTGAGCGCTTTCGTGCTCCGGAGGGCACGGTTGTTTGTCCTAGGACAACTGTCGTTAGGCTATGTCGAGAGCATTCGGGCGGTCTGAAAACTTCGACATCGGTTGGCCACTAACCTATCCACCAACCCACCCGTGGGCCCACGTGGTGGATTATGGCCCAACTCCTCTCTCTGAGAGGAAGGCTCGAGTCCCAGCAGTTGGAACAAAATGGGCTGATTATGATTATTTTCTTATGATGAATGAAAAACTACAACCATATTTTGTCGTTGCGGTCAAACTAGATGGCGTAACAGTCGCATTGCAATATCCTGAATTGTGGTGACAAAATTCTCACGGAACATGTGTTGGTATTTTGTGTATTCGTATCTAATTCTAGAAAAACCCCTTTGGTCCAGGTTTTTAATATTATACATAAACTATTATAAGGTGGGCGGGGGCCCAACTACGGGTAACGTTGATTTTGTTTATTATTACTAGATACCTATGTGTTTGTTCTAATTTTGACGTGTAATAGTAGTGGATTATTAACCGTTCCGTTCAGTGTTCTTAACAATGCAGTAGTGTAGGCAAAGTGTACAATCGATAGGCGTGAGATAACAAAAATGTACCTCTTTGATTCAGTTTAATTTTCCTAGATTTGTGTTTCTTCTAGTTTTGACGTGTAATAGTGATGTATTATTAACCATTCAGTGTTCGTAACAATGCATGAGCGTAGGCAAAGTGTACAATAGATAGGCGTGAGATAACAAAAATGTATATTTTTTATTCAGTTTAATTTTCCTAGATTTTTCTGTTTCTTCTAGTTTTGACGTGTAATAGTGATGTATTATTAACCGTTCAGTGTTCGTAACAATGCATGAGTGTAGGCAAAGTGTACAATATATAGGCGTGAGATGACAAAAATTTATATCTTTGATTCTGTTTAGTTTTCCTAGATTTGTGTTTCTTCTAGTTTTGACGTGTAATAGTGATGGATTATTAAACGTTCAGTGTTCGTAACAATGCATGAGTGTAGGCAAAGTGTACAATAGATAGGCGTGAGATAACAAAAATGTATATCTTTAATTCTGTTTAATTTTCCGAGATTTCTCTTTCTTCTAGTTTTGACGTGTAATAGGGATGGATTATTAACCGTTAAGTGTTCGTAACAATGCATGAGTGTAGGTAAAGTGTACAATAGATAGGCGTGAGAAAACAAAAATGGCTATCTTTGATAGGCAAACTTACTGTACAATAGATAAGGGGAATAAACAAAAATGCCAATGTTTGATTCTGTTTAATTTTCCTAGATTTGTGTTTCTTCTAGTTTTGACGTGTAATAGTGATGGATTATTAACCGTTAAGTGTTCGTAACAATGCATGAGTGTAGGCAAGTATATAATAGATAGGCGTGAGAAAACAAAAATGGCTATCTTTGATAGGCAAACTTACTGTACAATAGATAAGGGGAATAAACAAAAATGCCAATGTTTGATTCTGTTTAATTTTCCTAGATTTGTGTTTCTTCTAGTTTTGACGTGTAATAGTGATGGATTATTAATTGTTTAGTACCTAATTGTAACGGTTCACAAGTTTATGCGATGTGTACAAAATCATGAAACGTAGTGTTTTTGTTTTCTCGTTAATCGTCTTAAAAAGCTTCAGTTATGCATCCACCGTTTTATTGAACGTGACTTAGATAGTATAGTGATCTTATGGACATTTATGTGACTGTGATTTTTTTTGACTTTCACTACTTGAATAAAAATCTCACATAATGTTAAAGTCACCATGAGTCACGGGCGGTGTTTTACACATTACTAGCTGAAGCTCCAGCGGCTTCACTCCCTAAGTGGTAAAATATAAAAAATAATAGTAATTGGATGCTTACAACTTAAAACGCGTCAACTGCTATAATTTCAAGTTTGTAGCCTTAACGATTTAGGCGTTGACAAGTCAATCGGACACGCCCGAAACCTACGTCGAGAAAGTCGGCTAATTACGTGAGTAAAGTCGGTTTTCATATTAAATATATATGAAATTACGTTACGTTTCTAATATCTAGTCTTTGTGAACGCGTCTCAAGCTGTCACAGCTCCGTTGGCTTTACCGTCGGCACCTAAGTAAATATGATTCACGCGACCCCTGTAGGGAATTCGCATGCGAGGGGAATTTAATATTTAAGCTTGTGTGAAAATTGAAATTTACCTGTATGATTATGAACTATAAACTGATTTCTAACTATTTGTCAGGTCACGTGATGCAAAACGATGGACTATAACTATAACTATTTTATCCCGACGATTGCGCTATGTCCTGTTTGCCAAGAATGTTGAGAAAGGCCATAGAAATTGAAAAACACCACAATTTAAATAGAGATGATTTATTTATAGCAATCGACGTGGTTAACAGAAATTATTTCAAAACACCACATATCATACATTATCATAACTTAGGTAAGTAGGTACATTTATAAAACATTAAGTAGGTAATTATTTAGAAGGTAGAGTAAAATTATATAGCAGACATTCAGAATTAGTGATGTCCACATAATAAGCAATACAAAATTAGAATAACGACAATAAAATAATATAAATCAAAGTCAAAGAACAAATACAGCATATTAATAAAGTGATGTCAATTTAATTAAAATTTAAAACACATGTTCAAATATAAATAGGCACAATTAACTAACGTGCCCAGCATGTATGATAGTTGGCAAGTACCACATGCTTGGTATCCAGTGATCAAGCTAATAATAAAATCCCTCGGACAGCACAATACTGCAAGACCTCTGGACACTGTAAGTGACTACTGCGTGCATCGGGAACGTTTTAATTAAAATATGATAGGCGGAACATAATAATAATTTCCATAACTTTATAACAGATAACTATCATCCAGTCTACCGTGACCATGTTCATTAAAAAGTGTTTGAAACGTTGAGACAAAAAAATATAAAGTTGTATGCGCTTTAATCCATTCAAAGTTGTTTAAAATTAATGTATAAGAATCCGGAAAGCCTTTCAGATTCATTTAAATGCGTCAACTAAAAACAATCTTTGGCATTATATACCCAGTAACTTCAATAACTATAGTAACCTTGTTAAAAACGGTAATACATATAAATACAACCACTTAAGAACTACTCGTATCATGTCTCAGCTGCTAAATAGGAATACTTAGTAATATATTGACATTCGGTAAAACTCAGTTGGGAACTGGTTTTTGCTGAATGATCATTCTAACCTGCTACTCTCAAATATTCCTCGAGTAACACCTTTCTTCGAGAAAAAGGAGTATGCTGAAAGTCAGCCTTGCATAGATGAAGTGTCTACGCAGCACAGTGCTGAGCATACCCCTATTGCCTAAGAATAAAATATTTAGTGTTGTTTTATAAATGTACTTTGTTGTGGCAATAAACATGTTTTATTATTTTTTATTATTATTATTATTATGTGACACCCAGAGATGGAAACGAAGTCAAAGTGCCAACAACTTTGGAGATACCATGCCGATCAATGGTATTTACCATTGATACCAAATTAGTGAACGATGGGGCTGACATATATACCACATGAACACAAACTAAAAGTTACATTTATGTACACAAATGAAAAGAAATATGAAAAGAAATTTCGATCTCTTTGAACTAGAACGCCTAGAACTTCATGACAACAGACATGTGTAGAGCAGTTGCTATTGATGGAATTGTCAGACCATTCCGAGTAAACCATAGGCACCAATTTGTACTGATCGATGATATTGCACCCGCCCATCTAGCTCCCAATAGAACACGCATGGGTTGCCCTTAAGCGAGCTGATTGGAATCGTCAGCCATGTCCCCAGACAGTGCCAGAGCTGAGGGAAGCCACTTTTCAAGAATGGGACAGGTTACCCCAAGAAATGCTGGATAACTAGATTCGCAACATGCCCAGGAGGATCACCGCATTTGTTTGAGCCAGGGGAGGAGTTATATTATATAGAATATAAACCTTTTCTATAAATTTCAATGTTTGAGATCGCTAAAGCAGGCGTTAGTGCTTTGAAAAGTAATACAATAAACCTTTTATTAATAAATTGTTGACTAAGTTCAATTTAAAAAAATACATCAGCTAGTTATCACAAACTTTTTTGATGTATGTTTGCATTGACACTTGCACCATCAAGACAAATCTAATGACGAATCATTTATCAAAATCGATGGAGTCGTTGACTGATTACGAGCGGACATAGGAACTGACATTTATACAAGTAAAACACATAACCCTTCTTGGACATCGCCGCAGTTAGTTAAAAAAATGTAGATAAAAAAATGCCTTGTCTTTGAACGAACCGAAAATATCTAACATAAGCCGCGTCATCAAACTGTAACTCAAGACAGTACATACAAAGATACTACATATACAAGAACAACATGAAAAATTTGAAACCGACTTCCATTCTGTTCTGTTATTGGAGTGTAACTCTAAAACTACTGGAATCAATTTATTGTAATTTAAATGGGACCACACGAGAAGCAACAGCTCTCAAACAAGAAATGAGAATCGGTTCACCCAGTCGAAAGTTATGAGCTAACAAGCATAAAAAAGAAGGCGAAGGACTTTCCGTCTACACCTTAGTAAATATAATTTGTGACCTGAAGTAGGGCAATGTTTTTGGAAACCTTTTTCTAAAAGAAAAGAATAGTGTTAGAATACTTTTTGACTTGATGGTCAGCGATGCTGTGGTTGAAGATGGTATCGCACTAGATATAGATTGTCCACTGGCTCTCAAAGACAGCTGTCAGAACACCCCACCGTTCAAAAATCACCGGCATGATAAATGCGGTTGTCAAAATGTTACATGTCACGACTAATATGATTTTGGCGAAGAACTAACTATAATTCATGTAAATAAATCACTGGAGTGGAACAGTTTGATTCTCTCTTATAATCACCGACCATATTCTAAAAGTTTAATTTAATTTCTGCTACAGTCTATGAAACTATCATGTAACAGATACTGGCGAAGTTGCGACACTCGAAAAAGTCGCAGGGGCCATACACAAAGAATCTAATCTAATGTTAATAAGTACATAAATAAATAAATCATGTTTAAATATAGTACCTATATATACGAACTCGCAATATTCGTAAAAGCAAATCATCATTATTTCAAGACAGCACGTGAGATTTTTCCTCGATGTACACGCAATTCAGACAGACTGGTCTTTGATGTTCACCCTGGGTTTGACATCAAAATAGTTTAATTAAATAGCCTGTAAACTACCTTATAATAATTCATAATTGTATTTTATAATTTAATAATTTTATATACCATTTAATAATTTTATATACCATGCATGAAATCATAAATATTTGCATGCTTTAATTAAAGCTGAATGTGAATTAGAACTTATATTATTATTATTTAAGACCTCAAACTGTACCACATTGACAGCAAATAAACAAATTTCAATTTCAATTTCAGTACTGTGTTGAGTAAAAAACTTATTTCCTTTTCTATTTAATTTTATTTCCTCGCGTTATTTTCAATGGTAAAGATTTTGTATATGTTGTTTTGTAGTTTACATAGATGGCCAATGCAACCTATTTCTATATCATTACTTACTACTACTGCGAGCGATTTATCCCGTGGGGGATACAATTATCGCGATCCTACGGAAAGTAGTTGATTAGGATTTCAAAGTAGTCTATGTGTTAGACGAGCTCCTGTCTGACTTTCAGACTTGACATTCGTCGAGCGCTTTCAGCATAATGATAGCGTGATTTTAATTAAGTACCGTCCTTAGAGGTTTAAAATGTTATTTAATACACGTACTATCGAACTATATTACTCTGTTATATTATATTAACGGGGCTTAATCGCGTTAGTAATAGTATCGTGGTCACGAGCAGACACTGTCCGCTCGTGACATATTGATGAGTGAGATATTACTCTGGTCTTCGAGGAGTCCCAGCGTCGCCCCCGACTACACATAGACAAAAGAATTCCTGGAATTAAAAATTAAGGGGAAATGGTTACGCGAATTCAAACTAGAAATAATTACAGAGCAACAAAACACGGTAATGACCCGAGTTCCCTTTCTCGGATCCCCCAAACAGCAACTTCCTCGAGAAGCTTTCATCTGAATTTAGGGCACAATTTGACTGTCATTGTCTTCGGGTCGTTATAAAAACTTATTGTTTTCGAGGTAAGACCATAAGACTGATTGGAGTAAAGAGGTCGACGCCCGGAATAACCGGCAAGATGGCGTCTTGCCAAACTGGAGTCAAAGTTTACTTGTAATATAATAAACAGTACATTAACTCAATATTTTTTTAAGGTTTTTACAAAACTTACTCATGTTGTTTACAAAACCAATGACATATCCCAAAAAAGGTTTTTTCAGAGATCCTTAGTCGAATGAAAGTTATCGACATAGTCCAGAAAAGCCAGTTTAAGTGCTATTAACTTAATTTTGAAGTTCGAGAAAAAGAAAATGAGGATGGATCGTCACTATCCAAAAATTTACTTGTGACAACATGCATGATAACGAAACAAAACGGTAATATATGTCTCTTTCCTACGCACTATTAACATCGTAAGTAAAAAAGATAGGCATATGCATTTCATTTCTGATTTTAGCCTGGCTTCCATGCCCTGTTATTGTTCCGAGGAGGGAACAGATGAACATACAACACATAAACCTGTCAAAAATATAACAGCACAGTAGACTGGAGACCACGGACCGGCAAGCGCAGCGTAGGTCGTCCACCGACAAGGTGGACAGACGAGCTGATAAAGGTCACCTGATGGTCCTGTTAGAAATGTATGAGGGATGCATATGTTCACTACTGGACGTCCTACGACTGAGATAATGTTGATGACGACCTTAGCTGGTTTTAGACTACAATATGGGTGAATATGAAACAACGTTACTCATAAGCAAGGAGTAATTGGACATGAAAACAACTTTAACCGATTTCATCAAATTGTACTATTTTAAAATAAATATAAAAGTGAAACTTTGTGTAGGGTGTGAACTCTTTTTTTGAAGGGTGTATTTTGTTATTTTTTGCAACGACATGGTTCAACGGATTTGGATGAAATTTGGAATCAAAGTACGAGTAGCTTATACCCAGGAATAACAGGGTATACTATTTGTTCCATAAAACATGTTCTTATAAGTTCCTGGAAGAGTTACGAAATTGTACTGATATCTACCTACTAAGATACGAAGTTTTAATACTGTTTTCTACAGCTCCGGAATGCTATTCACACAATCTTGCGCAACTGTTATTCAACTACTCACAATGCGGAAACGTTTAGCATAACTAAATTATTACAACAATTAGCGTGTATAGCGTTTCTTGCAGTCAATATAACATTGTATGCACAATACACCCTAAGAATGCACTATACACCCTAATAATGCGCAATACATCCCAATAATGCTCAATACACCCCATGAATGCACAATACACCTTAAGAATGCACTATACACCCTAATAATGCGCAATACATCCCAATAATGCTCAATACACCCCATGAATGCACAATACATCCCAAGAACGCACAATACATGCCAAAAATATTCAATACAATACATCTCAAGTGGGACATCAGTCGTGCGATTCTGTAATGATTCGTCGACAAGCTCACTGATGTCAAATACTTTATGAGATATCGCCCTTGTACACAAGGTTGCTTTGCCAACGTTCCTTGTAATGTCGTCATTTGTTTCGCGGATGTTGTCAAAGATGCAACGATCTTTGCTCTGAAAGAATCGCAAGGCAGTGCTGCTCCAGGACTTATCGCCCCCTATCTAAAGGCCTTGTCAAACACACAAGGAATCGAATGCGTGGCGAGGCCAAATTATTTTGTAATGTATGGTGTCGCTTGACAATTGTTACATATGAAAAGTGAAATGAGAAAGCGAACCAATTGGAACAAATAATCATAGTCATAGTTCTTTATTGATATCACAGGTACAAGTCTGACAAAACAAAATACTAGTACCTTCAGCGGTACAAAGCTATCAATACATATAGGTCTCTGTCTTAATCAGAATAATTAAAAATGTATGATTAACACATATTAAAATCAGTAAGTCCATTTTAAATAAATTAATGTCAATGTCACATTAATAATTTTATATAAATAACAGTAGTTATTAATATAAAATTGCATAAAAAATTAATAAAATATAATAGAAAGTTTGGTCAACAAGCCAGAGCTTCAACTTTGACTTAAATAAGTCCAAACTAGGTGCTGTAGTGACTCCTGTTGGCAGACGGTTATAGACTGCTGGACCCATGACATGAGTCAATTTGTTCTACTTGACTATGATGAGCGAGTCACGGCTGCTATCAGACCTTTCCTACACGTTGAGTACAAATGGGAATTACCTAATTTTTTATATGTGCCCAAATTTTCCCTCGCAAATATTGCTACTTGGTAGATAACTACTGATGGATTTGAAATAACCCCTCACTGTGGTCTCCTGTGATATAGGCCTGTGATGTAGAATAGGGCACTGAAAAGTTGAATGTGTTAAAATACCTCGTATCATATACATGACAATCACTACCAAAATCCGATAAAAAGAGATAAAATTAATAGAGTCACCAGTAAGAGAAACATGTTTTTTTAATTATTATTGATCTTGCACTATCGTAAGACCGGTAGTTAGCATACAGTCTGACGACTGTATGCTAACTGCCTAGTGCTAAGTACCTTAATGTGATTAAATAAAACAAACAGCAAAAAGTAACTAAGTGCTAGTTTGGATTGTGCAAAGCATGAATACATAAAAATACAATATTATTGTGTGTTGGTACGGAACCCTCGATCCGAGAGTCCAACTCGCATTTGGGTTAAAACGACCCTAATATTTAATTAGAATACTTATTGTTAATATTAACACCATAACAAAGACACTACATATATTTGTTTGGTGATCTGTATTTTTATTTTTAACCTATTAGTAAACCCGATATTTACGTTGAACGCCTTTTTCACTCTCGAAACTCCCTAGCGATCCCAACCCAAGCCAACAGGATTGTCATAAATTCAAACCTCCTACATGAAATATAAAAATTCCTTGTTATCATATTCAGGTATATTTCAACAGGGTCCCCAAGGGGTGTAATCAAATAAAGTAGTAATCGCAAGATCCTGTCCCTTTGGGGTCATAACTTAGATATATGGCCTCGGCGAGGTGAAGCGCTAAATTTTACAAAGACGGGATACTTGGCAGCTATTTTGGCGAGATAGTTGGTAGGTAAATTGCAGGATATGAAACGTATCTTTGCAGGTATTATTTATTTATTGTTATAACAAAAAATATATAATTGCTTTAACGAATGTTTGCGAGTGTATGAGAATATGATTGAGTGAGTGTGTTTCTACTTCTCAGTTTTATAGTTTAGGATGATATTTAATGAACTTATTTTTATTTCGGTTCTTGCGTTAGTTAGTTCCCGATGATCGTGATAGCCCCCGTCTACGAGGAAATCGCGGGCAGATACGTGTACATAACATTAATTCGATAAATACATTTTATATAAATTAATATCGATTATAAAGCTACTGAAATAATAAACTAGTTATAATAATGACATCTAGGTAAAGTTGATAGAGTTCTCTGCTCTCTTCGTAGGTCGATCAAACTACATAGTTTATACCTACTTAATTATAAAATGAAAAACAGAAACTTCAAGCAATGCAACTGCGAGCACATCTATTCTTGGAAAATACCATCTGATTTGGTTGAATGTTAGATATAACAATCCGACGTAGTTAGGTAAGTATGCCCGTTTTTCACATTCAAAATGTTTCTTTTAGATATTTTTTGTCTCTGTATCTCACTTCTTTTACGACTTGACCCAAGGTCTTCAGATCGCAAACTAGACAGAGCCTGTACTATGGTAACCTGATGACTGATATATTTATTCACACCTAGACGCAGTTCAAATAGATGTGTTCACGGATATAAATGTTTGATCTGTCCAAGAATCGAACTCGGCACTAGAGCCTCAGAAAATACAGTTGCTACCAACTGCGTCAACCGGCCAATCAAATAACAATGCTAGGAATGTTAATGTAGAATGGCGTCTTTCTCCCAGCAACAATCTCTCTTTCCCAGTTTTGATATCATCAATACTGAGAGCTGAAAAATGGGAGGAGGCACTCTCCTTCTGCAAGGAGGTGATGGGGCAGAAAGAGGTGGCACAGAGGGAATGGGAATTGCTATCTGAGCTCCTGATCCGCAGAAAGACACTAAAGCGTCGAAGGTCGATCTTTTACGCTCTTCTCCGACCTCCATGATTGGCGACTCGGGCGGCGTACGCAGGGGCGTCAGTCGTCTAAACATCAGTGTACCCCAGGCAGCGTGCGCGGTGTTTCCGTGCACTCTTCAGGAAGACGGGGTTAGAGCGGAGTCCCCTCTAACCCCATCGTATTGGGATGCTCTTTTAGAGAACCAGCGACGTCGGGACCACAGATGCGTGTTATTCAGGCGCTTGGAGGAACACCCCGGGTTTTTAGTGGGTATATGGGCCTCCACATAACCACCTACTAATAAGTTACTAAGTAAATAAAACTCTTGGGCGCCACGAAATAGAACCACACTGTACATTTCCCACCACCACATATACCTTGTAAATGCTACAAAAGTTCATACCTTTGTATGATTTGTATGATATTGATGTTGATTGTATGAAATGTCACCCTTCTAGTCAAAATCATTTAAAAATAAAACTTCTACTCTACTAAATCTACTCGTGACCACTGTCTAATTCCCATATCTCCATGACACGTGAAAAATTATGTTACTGTTAACAAATTTTCTGAACAAGTAGCCTTGTTAAGTAATGGGGTCCAATATGTACTGAACCCATTAGAATATCAGACGATTTATCAGGTGTTACAGCTAACATGCATCAGGTTTAAGCCTCCAGATGATTGGCTGTAAGACAACCGAAACCGTCTAGTTATTGGTCACGATCCATTAGTACGGTTTTACACTATTATCTGTGACTAGCTGAATCGCCAATCTAATACCTTTAAACGAGCAATACTTGTAATTAATGTAAGTACTCGTATATACAAGTATTGCTAGGTTATTATATTATAGGTTACACTAAAAGTTTCCAGAATTAGCCACTTATAATAATAATAATAAAACCTCTTTATTTCCTATAAACCTTAAAGTATGTAGTTACAATATATTTTATATTTTCTTAATTTTATGTAACTGTTTTTTTTTTAATGACTTTAATATTACTTTATTATATTATAGGAACCCCTTAACCCTAGAAAGATAACCTACGCTTCAGAGGCGCCCGCACGAATTAAATAGTACTATATCTTTTAATACGAAACCCGTGTATATCTGTGCTTCTCAGCCAACTCAGTCGTCGGTCAACCGCGTCGAGGGCCAGCTGTTTTTGTGCGGTAAGTATTATTGTTTTGGAGTTATGGCGAGTTGAACGAGTTGATGCGCTCCTGAGGCGTATGGTTATCTTCAAGATCGACGTATGTATGACTGCCTAAAAAAATTTTTATAAGGTACTGATTAGCTTTCCTAGACTTTATACTTATATTTGACTTATACTATATATATTAATAGTAAAATACAATATTTTATGATAGTTAAGCGATATTCGTGATTTTTGTTAGTTTTTTAGAGGTCTACTCATTTGGTTTCAATTATTAATAATAAACAAATATAAAGTACAATATTTTTCGTTTATAAAAATGTGTCACCTATAATACCATTTAAATTGTAAAATCAAATCACACAAATCTTGCTAAATAATTTAAATATAAGCATTTGAATACCGTGGCGATCCGAAGCGCATGGTTATCTTTTATGTAAGATAGAATATGGTTATCTTTCTAGGGTTAATAGGGTATAGGCCTCCTCCAATTTCTTCCATTTTTCTCTGTCCTGTGCTGTTTCTGTCCAGTTTTTCCCTGCCACGAATACTATGTCCACTTACATAAACAATATTAAAAAAGTTATTACTACATTTAAAAACGTAACTCTTTAGCCGTGGAATAAAATTTGTTTCATCTGATTGTCAATTGTTTTAATATTGTGGCGTCATTTTAAAAATTATGTGATTACAACTAAAGTACTTTTTACTTTTTATTTTAAGTGTAATTTGACAGCTCAGCAGAGCTTCGTTCGGCTTCAATGTGCTTTTGGCAAAGAGGCACCATGCAAGACGTCCATTTATAGCTGATTTGCAGAATTCAAACGCGGTCGTGGCAATCTCCATGATGAAATTCGTGAAGGCCGCCCGTGCACCGCTGTGAATAACAAGAACATCGATACTGTGTGCCGTATGATTAAAACAGACAGACATGTGACCATGAGATCCGAAAAAAATTTGACATAGGCATGAGTCTGATGATTAAATGATGTTTAAAAATTGGTTCAATCGTATGAAAAAGTGAATTGACGCAAAGGGAGAATATTTTGAGAAACAATAAATTATTTTTTTACCATTAACAGTATTTCTTTTTATTATCGATACCGGAAAAAATTCACGTAATAATCCACCACTGTTACAAGTCAAAACTCGAAGAAACACAAATATAGGGAAATTAAATAAAGTAAAGGATATCCATTGTTGAGTGTTTTCTCCACCCCCTTTATACCACATTGTTTTTTTATTCCTAATTAACGGGTAATTCCAGAGGGATTGTGATAACCTTAGCAAAGGAGCCAGCTGAAACTCGCAGATAAACGTAGATATTTCTTGGTAATGAGTATTTTACAGCCGGATAAGAATAACGACTCAGTGTTTTTATAAGAAAAACGTAAACGTAACGGCAATGGGCTCTAAAATACACGATGTTTCGAAACGAGGAATGAATACTCCTAAAAAACGATATGCCTTGAAAGTTTAAGTAATTTGACGAGCTCAATGTGCGTCGTAAGGAAATATATAGATAGAAAAATAAACTGAGTTCTTAATAGCACATGAAATACTTTTACATCTCTCATATTCAGTAAGTAGGTCCTTATTACCCCCAAATGGGGCTTGTAGGTGACCAATTAGCGCTCTAGGGTAATAATGTAGCTAGAAAATCCCTAGGGCGGTTTACATCTCTCATATTCACTAAGTAGGTCCTTATTACCCCCAAATGGGGCTCGTAGGTGACCAGTTAGCGCTCTAGGGTAATAATGTAGCTAGAAAAGCCCTAGGGCGGTAAGTAACTTAAAAAACACACTTCACTCTTTCAAAAAGTTCGCGTACATCTAACCATCATACTGTCAATAGACATCATGCATTCAGCCCAATGACAAAAGAGGTCGCTTCGCTATTCAGCCTTTTCTTCGTATGAGTATAATAGTCATCAATTTTATTTTTGTAATGCCGGTTTTTTTCTACTTACCTCACAATCGAGATCTAAAGCAGAGTAGTTAGCTCGGGTGTAAGCCTCGAACTATAGGCGCCCTCGCTGCGCTCGTGCGCCTAAATATCTCGGGCTGCAATTGATGCCTTACAGCCCTTGGCTACTAATCTACTATTAAACGAGCAATAATTGTATTTAGGTATATGATATATAATATAAATCCCGAAACGACTCCAATTCATCATACAGGGGGCTTCGGGGGTGATAAATCGATCTAGCTAGGGTTCATTTTTAAAAAATGTCGTTTTAACCGAGTTTTAGGTAATGAATATATATATACTGCTATAAAATAGTTATGGCAACTAGGACCATCAGCTTAAACAACAACTAAACTGTTATACCGACACAGCAACACTAAAGCTACTTGCCAATAGATGGCGTTGTTAAGCAACACTAAGCCAATAGGTGTTTGGTTTGATGTAAGACCAAGAAAATCAATTGTTTACTTACGAGCGAAGATCGGCCATCCAGGTACTATCTACTAATATTAGTACATACTTTACGGTTACGGTACTAATAGTAATAATAACACATAAATAATATAATATCGGGGAATATGTTTATATGGAGTAAATGCCAAATGTCGGGGAGTCCGTACACAGGAAAATGGTGAGGCTGGGTTCTAAGAGCCATTCTCCAGAACCATTCATTCATAGTATATTTCATTACAAGTGGGGAAAGGCTGTCATTGCAAAGAGTTCCAATGACGGTTTCCGCATATGTACTGAACGACTATTTTTAATACAGTTGCGAAAAAATGAAGCAATTTAATAAAATAAACTCGCAAAGAACTTTTCTGGAAAATGGCGCCAACCGTAGAATATAAGCAGAGTTTTTTTTTCTTTACCCATTCTGGTAGGCAAAGGGAACTATGCCCATACAGCTAAAGCAGAATTCAGTAGAATTGTTTTATTGATATTAAATGAAAATGAAATTTAATGAGATGAAATGAAACCTAACCTAACTCATTCAATCAAATCATTAAATCTGATATTGAAACAATTAGTAACTTTCTTTTTAGAAATATACGCATGAATCATGAAAACTTCTATGATTTTTTTTTTAGTAAATACTTCTTGGTTGGTTTTTTTTTAATAGACATTATTTTGACAGTTGGGAAAGAGAACGCACGAGTTCGGGAAAGGTAAAAAAAAAGCACGAGTATGTAATAGCCCACACCCCGAACGCTATACGTCCCTGCAATACGCCACTTTTTGAGCAACTGTATTGAAAATTCTTAACCCTAATGTTGAAGCAATGAGCTATTGAGGAATCAGCAATTGTGAATACACGAGGTGTGTTGCGTCAGCGCCCCTATTTGAGGAATAATCCGGTGTCGCCCGGTTAGACCTACATGTGGAAAAGTCCTTTCGAGGCAAATAAGCAGTTCATTGAGAAAACGCATGCCAAAGACATACTAACACGATATAATTCTGGGGTGTCGGATATTTATTCTTAACGTTACCTTCATCGAAGGCTGAAAGCCAAAATAAGAACCGACTATCAAAGATCACTATACGATTGAATGATATTTTGCGCTATTTGTAAGCGGTAAAAATGTCTGCGATGGTATCCAAGTTAAATACTTGTTTTGTATTGTTTTTGTTTACTTTTTGTGGACTCTCTTATCAACATCTCGCTATATTTGCCAGCTTGCTTTCTTCACGTCATGTTTCAACATGTCATTGCCTTCTAATACATTTGTATCAGATGACAATGACTTCACAGTCATTTAAATTATATGCCTGTCATTAAGTCACTATCCTGTCTAAGTCACGTTCTAGTAAAGCAATGGATGCATGACTGCATTACTGATGCTTAAACGCTCGCTAGAAGCGCTTGTAGCGGAGCTTGACTTGGCGATTTTAACCGATCAACAAGTTAAGGAACGCTTGCTGCATTCTAGGCTTGGATGGGTAATTACCCATCCAAGCCTAGAATGCAGCTCAGTTGAATAATGCCGCTAGCAATTGCTAGCGGCATTATTCAACTGAGCACTCCCGTGCTTCAGAGGGCACATTAAGCCGTCTGCCCCGGTTGTTTGTCTTAGGACAACAGTCGTTAGGCTATATCGAAGGCTTTCGGGCGGCCTGAAAACTTCGACATGGGTTGGCCACTAACCTATCCAGCAAGCCGTACTGGGCCCGCGTGGATTATGGCCCAACTCCACTCTCTGAGATGAAGGCTCGAGTACCAGCAGTGGGAATAAAATAGGCTGAATTTGATTATGATTATGATGATGCTAAGAACTTTGCTAGTAGAAAACATACACTTTCATGATTTTGAATGCTTTGTCTATACTCGAGCAGCGTCCGAACGCTTATCGATTTAAAATAGTTAACATTCCAACATACACTCCAAAATATAATTTAAAACAAGTGCAATTTGAAAAATTTATTAACGACTTCCATTCTATTACTTTGGTAAAAATCAGTTCTTGGAGTGTGTAGTGTTTGTATCTATTCAATAGATATAATTCCCTGTCTCATGTACACGAGTGGTGGGGCGATACGCGAGTGGCAGTGTTGACTAGACGTCACGGCGGCTGGGCGTACGTCCGCACACAAACACGAGGTGCTACAGTGAGCCAGAGGAATGGCGGTAAAAGCCTATTTTGTCTATAGTGCATCGGTGTGTTATTAGTGCACAAGAGGGCACTACAGAGTGTAACTTAAAAACTACTAAACCGAATTTGATCAAAATTAAATGGGACCACACGGGAAGCACCAGCTTTCAAACAAAAAATTGTTTTGAGAACCGGTTCACCTTATCGAAAGTTATGAGGTAACAAACATAAAAAAAATACAGTCGAATTGAGTACCTCCTCCTTTTTTTCGAAGTCGGTAGAAAATAAACAAAATCAATGACAGCCATTGTAGGGCCTTTGCCCGCAGTCAAAAATATGATAAAAATTATTTAGCTACAACATTACTTAACAAAAACTCTTTGTTAACGAAAAGTCAACACTGTCACTCAAAACCAATACCTTAAAGTAATTCTCTTTACTATTATTTGCAGGTACTCACGCACATTTCCATAATTGAATCCTGTTACTTTATTACATTTTCCGTTCATTCACAGAATATTTGGTTGGTGTACAATAAACGAGAAAATTCACCGTCGCTTATACATAAAATAACGACGGCGGAACTTTTCTCTCAGCTTTTGTATTAAAGTTGATAAAAACCTATTATTACAGTTAAAGGAACAAACGAACGCCGAGGGAAGGAAAGAAGAAAAAAACAGTTGGTAAAGTTGTAATAACGATAAATAGGAGCCTTTTGTCTTACTTTAAGAGGAATTATTTAGAGTAAAAACGGTGTGTGAGATGAAACAGTGAAATTTTTTGCTGCCTTTTTATGCGTCATGCTTGCCCATGACAGTTTATTGTAAATTCACAATTTTAAACTAAAACTGCCTTCTTAATTATTCCTTAAAATTTCCTTGAATCAGGACTATCTTTGGGTTACGTTTTAAAAAATAATAATAAAATAATTACGTTTTAAAATTTAAAAAATTTTCTTAAATCATGGTTTAAGTTAATTTAATTTAAGAAAATTCTGTAAAATCATGGCTTAAACTCAGGGCCATCCTTTGTGCACGTTTTTTAATAAGGCGGTAAGAATACAAAACCCAGCATGGCAATACAGTGCACTCATCTACCTGAGATATATGATGTTAAATCTCATTGCGCTGTAATTTCGCTGGTATAACACGGCCCTTTAACGAAACACAGTAATGTTTGCACACTGCTGCTTCACGTTTGAACAACCGGCAAAGGTGTAGTTCTTCCTCAGATGGACTTTACAAAAGTCCTATTACTACAGAATCTGTCTTCGAAACCCGACTCGAACCCGGGACACATGACTTCATAAGCAGTGATCTGCTTGATCTCTGACCGATGCAAATATTTATGGATGGGCAGAAATACTCTTATTTGGTCAGGATCTTTGAGGTTTGTGATGTAATTATGTGTGTGAGTGTTTGTACGTGATTTTGTATATCACTCCGCATATAATAATAGTGTTTACAAATACAAATTCTTCGTAGGGGAACGGAGTCAAATAATTTCCCTCCCTTTGGGTGCGAATAAGAAAAGGCAACTAGATTTTGAAGTAGAAGTTAATCCCGTTTTTCATATTAAAAAAGATTTTGAAGAGTTTGTATAAACTGGAAATCCAATAAATCGTCTTAAAATTTGATCAAACGTCGCTATTTGATTTGTTTTCAATCCGACTGGTACGAATCCCAAAAGGAGGCCTTTGTATTGAACTGTATGTATGTATGTCCGTTTCTATATCTGCTCGTATTCACTCAACGGCTCAATTGAATTTGATAAATGGCACGTCTATCGTCACGGCAAATCTATGACCTCGTAAGTTTACAATCCTTACCTAGGTAACATTTTGTTTTACAGATAGTCCTATGATTGGTCCTATGTATCTAAAAAGATTAATTTAAAATCGTTAATAGGCTGTTAGATGGATGACCAATTAGAGAAATAAATAAATGACGTACTAAAAAAATATCTAAATAAATACACGTTGCTGTCTATGTGATTCTATCTATATATAAGTCACTTTATTAAGTTCACTATCCACTTTATTGTATAAGACGCCACAAATTACGACCGAAATATCAAAAGAACACTCTGGAAGAGTTTTCGTACTTACTTTTGTCTCCAAACAACCGTAGTACCCACATAAACTACGGCCCGTAGACAAACTTCCACGTTATGAGTTGTGTTTAGATCCTCTACAATTTACGGAGCCTGTGTCCCACACTGTAAGTAAATAAGTAAAACCGTACCTAGTACAATACAATGTTTTTGTTTTGTATAGTTTAGATTTGCATAATCAAGTACAGCATTTCTCGATATGATATGTGTGTTTTGGCGATCTGTATCTTGTATCTTTTCTAATCCTTATTAATCTTTTATCTAACTTTGGCGGTCTAGAAGATATAAGAGCTCTTACACACGAACGGCATATTGCCAACGGCAAAAGTAACTGCAGCGCTCGACACGGGTCGACGGCAGCCATCGTCAGCTCACATAGTATAGGAGTCAGTTGCAGAATGCATTCCGAAAATGAAAACAGAGAAGAAATTCGGACAAGAAAGGGGAAGCAGGAAGAGGGAGGGATCTGGGATGAGGGATAAAAAGATTTAGTTCATTACTTTAATGAGATCAACATAATTTGTCGCTTAGAAGAATGTGTCGGCTGAGTAATCAACGGATCTTTTATTTTTTGACCATCGAGACTCGTGTTGTTTTCCGGATTTGTTTAGTTTTAAATTTGTGTTTTATTTTCTTTATACTGTACTTCAGTACAAAGTTAGCAATAGACTAATCTATATGGTTTAATATTCTTGCTAATATAAAATATAAACTTTTGAATAGTTGCGACTATTTTAAAGTTTTTTATTGGTTTACCAACAGACTGATACAGTTTATAAATAACTTAAAAAACATGTTATAGCGGTTAAGAGTTATATGTAACAATTAAATTAAAGGTAAACACAGCAAGAATATAGGTACATAATATAGACTCAGAAAAAATAAAAAAGTGATGAGTAATTTTTATTAATTCTAATTTAATTTGAATTTTCATAGCAGCACCGATGCACGCACATGTAGTTTAGAAAACCGGTCCCACTTCTCTATTCACAACATTCTGTCTTGATTTTTTTTGTCTGAGATTATAGATTAGTCTATCGCTAAGCTCTGGACCTTGTCTCTTTGAAATTAGCGAAAAGGGCAGTTGGCGTTGATTTTAATACTTTAAAGGAGCATTTGTATGTATGACACTTCAATTTTTATGCAGTCTTGAGTGTTAAATGAAAGGACGTAGTGTCTTACTTCTAAACACTGCTTTAATTAAAATAACGTTATTTAGTACGGCGCAAAAGAAAAATGTTCTGTGCCGTACTAAGTGACGTTATTTAAATTTATGCAGCGTTTATAAATAAGGCCGTTAACTCATACGTATGATTGCGGGCCTTTCTCATGATAGATGAGAAAGGCCCGCAATTATTATATTATCTTCTTACTTGATCATAATTAAAAACGATACAAATGAGCTTTTAAAGTCACTAAATGATTTCAATCCTTAGCTTTGCAGTACCTAAACATTGTACCTAAGAAAAAAATCTAAACATATTTCAAACATTTAATATCAAACAAAATCGCAAAGTTGCACCTGAAATGACCGTCGCAAGAAAAGAAAAAAAAGGCTAACATTAAAGTAATCCTAATACGAATTGCATAACATTTATTGAATCGTTTCTGAATAATGCTCTTTTTATCCGATTTGCTCCTTGTCAAGAAACTGCAAATGAAATGCCGGTACCTCGTTTCTCAATTTCAACAGTACAATTTGCTATAGTCGAGTTTTAAATCGGACTGAGTGAACTGACATTACAAGTATTGCTACATTTATATGAAATAGTAGTGTCGTAAAATGATTTAGTTCTATCACTTATTTCAGTACGATGAGCTAAATCTTTTGTCATTTTCATAAGTCTTCGTAAAGGTCTCAGTTTTTGCCTTATGAGGGATTATTAATAAGCCTAACTACATAAACATATATGTATTTGAAAATATAATGTATGTTCGTAAAAATTTACATAAATATAAGTTAAATAGTGATCACCACACTTTTAATACCAGAAATACAAATAGGATAGCTGTACCTAGTTTTAGACTTGCGAAGACTAATAAGTCATGCCTAGGAAATTGTGTGCGTTTTTACAATAAAATCCCAAAGCACATAACTGAGCTCACAGAGGGCAAATTCAAGTTGACTGTAAAAAACGTTTTGATAAAAATAGCTTACTATAAAGTTCGACATTATATAGAAGATAAAGATGCTTGGAATACTCCACTTCTGGCAAGCTGTCTCTCTGCCACCCATAAAATGTAATATTTTTAGTAACTAAGTAATTTTTTTGTTGTTGTAAACATCCATATAAAAAGAATGGCCCCGAGTTTCTTGCCGCTTCTTCTCGGTGGGTTCTATATATTTTGGAACGCGGCGGTAGAGTCTTTAAAGTACATTATAATGAAAAGTTGACGTTCATAAGTACGTCTTTGATGCCTAAATTGAATAAATGTATTTGATTTTGACTTTGACTTTATACTAAGTTTCAAGGGTCTTTTTACCGAGCCGCGCCGTTTACAAAAGAAAAGAAATCTTAGGAACGGTCAAGAATATTAAAGCAGCTTTCTCACACACACCATCTATAGTCACACTGTTAAACAACAACGACTGTATAACCCTCAGCCATACTCATACATCCCATGGGCATATCCCAATCCATACCATCACAGATTAAGTAACAGTTACTTCGTGTACCGACATCGAAGCAAAACCCATTGGGCCTATGGGGTTTCATCGTATTGCTTATGGGTAGGTTCACATACACTTTATGGACATCGATTTCGCAAATGTCCATCGTAAATAAGCAAGCTTCGAAATTAGTTTCTTGCTTTAGGTAGTTTCAGTTTCAGGGCGAATATGTTTAGTAATATTTTATGAATCTTGCATATATATACCACAATAATAATATACTGTTTAAGTCTCCTAGTGAGCTGATTCCTGTAGAGTCTAAGATAGACCCGTAAAAATACGACCAGCTGTTTCAGAGAGTCCGAATAATCAAACAAAAAATGTACCAGAAATTTAACCGACTTCTACACTAAAAAGTGTGAAATAACTTGTTGAAGTCGGTACCATGATAGTTCAAAAGTATTTTTATCATAATAGTGTGCGCATGGTACCGATTTCAACATGTTATTTCACACATTTTAGTGTTGAAGTCGGGTCCATATTTAGATATTTTTTTTTGTCTAGGTACAGTTCTGCTGCATACGCGGTACGTAAAATAAGAGAGCAAACAGATGCTTCTACGGCGCGGTTAGTGTATTTTGCATATTTCCACAGCGTAATGTCATATAGGATATTGCTATGGGGTTCAGCGGCTGATAAAGAGACCATCTTTATCCTACAGAAACGTGCTATTGGAGCTATATACGAAATGGGCTCCCGTGAATCTTTGAGAGATTCATTTACAGAAATCAATATATTAACGTTGCCTTCCTTATATGTATTTGAAAATATAATGTATGTTCGTAAAATTTACATAAATATAAGTTAAATAGTGATCACCACACTTTTAATACTAGAAATACAAATAGGATAGCTGTACCTAGTTTTAGACTTGCGAAGACTTATAAGTCATTCCTAGGAAATTGTGTGCGTTTTTACAATAAAATTCCAAAACACATAACTGAACTCACAGAGGGCAAATTCAAGTTGACTGTAAAAAACGTTTTGATAAAAATCATCATCATCATCATCATCATCAGCCTGTAGCAGTCCACTGCTGGACATAGGCCTCTCCAATTGATAAAAATAGCTTACTATTAAGTTCGACATTATATAGAAGATAAAGATGCTTGGAATACTCCACTTCTGGCAAGCTGTCTCTCTGCCAGCCATAAAATGTAATATTTGTAGTAACTAAGTAATTTTTTTGTTGTTGTAAACATCCATATAAAAAGAATGGCCCCGAGTTTCTTGCCGCTTCTCGGTGGGTTCTATATATTTTGGAACGCGGCGGTAGAGTCTTTAAAGTACATTATAATGAAAAGTTGACGTTCATAAGTGCGCCTTTCATGCCTAAATTGAATAAATAATTTATACTTTGACTTCGACTTGACTTTTTTAGCCTTTTTAGCGACTCTTGCTAAATACGGGATCAATTGTCATTCACCGTCAATCAGCCGTGCGAGTCTCTAAGAGCAACGAATCATTACAGAATCGAACAGCTGTAATAATTCGTTGACGAGCTCGTCAACGAACTCACCGAGTTCAATAATTTATATCAATGATGTTGTCAAAGATGCAACGATGTTTGCTTGATGAAATTGGACATCCTCGGAAGTATAGCTACTCTTTCAAATAAAAAAACTCCTCCTTTTTTTCAGTAGGTTAAAAGTTATAAAATAGGTTTATATATACAGATTAAATCACGTATATTTAAAACATTTGAAACATTTGTTATCGTGAGGGGACGGAGTTTAAATTATGAAATCTTTTTGCCGTCGGTTTGTGAATTGTAAGATGTGAGGTAACCCGATTTAGACGGTAGTATCTTATGGCATTAAATGGGAAGCGTACTTGTTGCTAGTGAAATTTCAGGTCGAAAGAGTCTCTGAAAGTAATACAGAAAGACGTACGATTTTAAAAACACTATTGCATTGAAACAGTATGAGGGAACGGTGCTTTTTTATTGTTATATAATGTTTCTTAGCTACCTCGGTCATTGTCATAAAAACTTCCGTAAGAACATATAGTTAAATGGTAAAACCGGCCATTATATTCCGACCGGTGTTCGGGCAGTTGAGTAGAGTGCGCGACTAGCGGCCCTCGCTGCTAGACCACGCTCTCCATGAGGATGGACGTCAGTACTGCCCGAACACCGGTCGGAGTATAACGACTAGATGATTGTCGTGAGTGTTGCCGGTTTTACAATTTTACTATCTCGGTCATTTTTACAAGTTAACATTAGGAACGGGATATTCACCGTGTAATCCTTTTTGTTACGAGTAAACTAAAAGAGTTTACACGTAATCCATGGCACTTGCAACACTGCTGATATATTAGAAACTCAAACAAAAAGTATCAGACAGTCAATATCCCGTTTAACTAAAGTTTAGGTGCGACGATTGCAGTTAGCAGTGCTAAAGTTCTAACCTCTTCGTGACATGAAAGTTATCTGGAAGCGCGATTTACACTTCAATAAGTACAGTAGCGAGTTGCTTGTGACATCGGCGAGTTAAGTTGTTACTGTCGTTTGAACGACACAAGCGGGTTAAGTAGTAAGTTGTTGATTAAGTTGACTTGAAAAGATCGCAATCCTATTTTTCGGCAAGTCCAGTGTGAAGTAGGCCCCTCTCTCGTGTCTCCCGCACCCCGCCAACTTAACTGGCCAGTATGTAGACGGGCGAGTTTAGTACAGTCCATGAGTTTATACACTGCGGACGCAGACACGTGTTATTTTTTGACGGTAACTTATGACTACTAAGCTCGCGCACGTTTGGACGCTACTTACAACTTGCTACTTAACTGACCGGTTACTTAACTCGCTACTGTACTTATTGATGTGTTAATCGGGCTTTATTCAAAGTCAATCGAATAAGTTACATGTACATAGATTTTGTATGTTACGCACACAGATAAATTAAAACCGGCCAAGTGCGAGTCTCACTCGCGTTCGAAAGGCTCCGTATCATTATGTAAAGTAAATATTTCAAGTTTCTACCTGTTATCGTTATTAAGCCAGAGAAAAACATTGAAAAAATACATTACGTTTGTTGTATGGCAGCCGCTTTTAAATATTATTTTAACATATTCCGTTTTTTTTTAAAATAAATATTAAGTACGTATATTCTGTGAATATTTCAAGTGTTGCTGTTGCTGTTATCAATATCGAGCAAAAACGAGAACAAAAGTCATGTTTCATGTATGGGAGCCCCTTAAGAGGATTGCATAGCTAGCACTTTCCATGCTTAAA
The DNA here is from genome assembly GCA_917880725.1 of Selenia dentaria. Lineage (NCBI taxonomy): Eukaryota > Metazoa > Arthropoda > Insecta > Lepidoptera > Geometridae > Selenia > Selenia dentaria. The sequence continues at coordinate 4,309,955 of OU862885.1, read as the reverse complement.
GAAATAAGTCTTTTCTACCTCTTAACATTGTCCGATTTCAGTGATTCCTTTTTCATGTAATCACATCACATTGTTTACTATGCCTGTACGTTTTGTTTTTTTCAGTATTTCAAAGTACTATAAATTTACTTTTTTAGAACTTAAAAAACTGAAAAAAAAACAAAAAATACGGACATTGTAAACAATGTGATGATTACATGAAAAAAAAAACAAAAATCGGACAATGTTAAGAGGTAGAGAGGAGTTATTTCTTTTAGTATGGTAAGTACAAGCTATGCAATCCTATTAAATGTTTATTTTATTCTGTCTTTTTGGTATGTGTTGTTATATCGGCAACAGAAATACATTATCTGTCAAAATGTCATCTGTCTAACTATCACAGTTAATGAGATACAGCCTGATGACAGACAGACAGACAGACGGACGGACGGACGGACGGACAGTGGAGTTTTAGTATTAGGGTGCCGTTTTATTTTTAGGTACGGAACCCTAAAAGTAATGCCAGAGGTATTTGAAATTATTTGAACAGGGGCTTGCGTGTGTAAAAGCATAACTTTCTACTAATATTATAAACGCGAAAGTTTGTGAGTATAGATGTATGTATGTGTGGATCTTTGTTAATCTTTCACGCTCAAACGGCGGGGGCAATTTTAATGAAATTTGGTATGGAGGTAGATGAGGCGCTGGATTAACACATAGGATACTTTTCATCATCATCATCATCATCCAAAAAGCGTTATATGCTTGGGCACAGCATAGACAAACTAATAAAATTTCCGCCTTCGTCAAGATCGTAATGATGAAAGCTCTGTCAAATCTTGTGTTAGTTTCTTATAGCTTAGTATATATATATATATATATATAGTATATATGTATAAGCTATACATTTGACAGCTCGATACACTAGACTTGCTTGGTGACCTTCAAGGGTGGTGAAATGTTATGACAGTTTTTTCCATGGTGATTAATTTTCTAATTGTTTGTACGTATGTCCTGTATTTTATTATAAATGTTTACTGATTGATATACTAAGTATTTAAATTTACTCATATAATACTATCATAACAATTGCGTTTGAGCATGTACATATTTTATGACATTTTAGTGTAAAGATAGGTATGCACGATATTTAGAAATTAGTTAAAAGTGTGTTTGTGTAAAAAAAATGCTAAATTGCCCTTCTGGCATCTTCTTAAATTGTATATGCCCCACAGACATTTAGACAGAAAAAGTTTTATGCCCTACAGGCCCTTATCGTATGTGTGCCCTTCAGGCTAAGTAAGTTTCCAAAGTGCCCTTCAGGCCTTAAGTCTAGCTAAGTAAAAAAACATGTCACCTGTATTTCTTTGGTATTTATAATAAAAAGAAAAATTTCAAATATAATATATACTAGCAAACCCTGCGAACTCCGTTTCGCCACCAGATGGCTTCGTTTTATGTAACATTTTGTTTGGCGCCATCTACTTAAAATATTGGTTTGTAGTACATGCTATGTATCAGAGATGGCACTGTATGTGCAAAAAGATTTTCCCGCTTTTCTTTTTAATTTTTTTCTGAATTTTCTTTACTATAAACCTCACGGAGCCCGAGACCTTTCCAACGAATGCAAAACCGTGGAAATCGGTTCGTTCGTTCTGGAGTTATAGCGTCAGGAAGGAAAACCCGACTTATTTTTATATAGTAGATAAACAATGCCACGAACCCATTGATGTCAGGGAACAAAAGTATTATATATAAATAAAAACAAAGAAAAAGACAGATATGCCCTTAGAGCTACTCGAAGTACTACTCTTGCGTCGTAGTCGCGGGCACCAGCTAGTTCTTTATAGAATATTTGCTTTTCACCGTGTTTCCAAAACCTATCACAACTTGGCCAAAGGATAGATTCTCAGCATCCATCAACATCTTATTATGTAAAACTCATTTTCGTTCTATCTTAACACCTTCGATCTCATTTATATTCATCAGATATTTTTATGAATATCTGAAAGTATATCTTGTATTTTGATATTATTTGTGTGGATATATGTATAACTTGTTAGTTCACATCACTTTTATACCGTTTATACTAAATAATTCTTTATTTTTTTAAGCATTTAATGTTATGGCTGTTTATTTTTAACGGAAACAATCAAGATTTCGAGTTAGAAATTACTAGTAGCCGCGTCTCTTGAACTATAAAACAGACTTCCAATTAAAAAGGTTCCGAGTCCTCGAGCTTATTTTTTAAATTATTATCACGCATAACTTTTAACTGGATTATTTGGCTTGGGTAATTATGATTCCAAGTTAGTCCACTTTAAATATCCATAAAGTATGTTGTAAATACTTCGACTTCGAGAAAAATATATGTACATAATTATCAATATAATTGATATAGCTTGTCTAGTTGATTAATTAATTATTAAATTAGTAATTAATAAAGGGATTTCATATTTTCGACCGTACATATCTGATTTTAAATATCTTACAGTTTAGAAGAATAGCAAAGATTTTTTAAATACAGTTGCTCAAAAAGTGGCGTATTGCAAGGACGTATAGCGTTTGGGATGTGGGCTATTACATACTCGTGCTTTTTTTTACCTTTTCCGAACTCGTGCGTTCTCTTTCCCAACTGTCAAAATAATGACTGTTTAAAAAGAAAAACCAACCATGAAGTTTTTACTAAAAAAAAATCATAGAAGTTTTTGTGATTCATGCAAATACGTATATTTCTAAAAAGAAGCTACTAATTTGTTTCAATATCAGATTTAATGATTTGATTGAATGAGTTAGGTAAGGTTTCATTTCATTTCATCTTATTAAATTTCATTTTCATTACATATCAATAAAAAAAATCTACTGATGACTTGGCTGTATGGGCATAGTTCCCTTTGCGTACTAGAATGGGTGAAGAAAAAAAATATCTGCTTATATTCTACGGTTGGCGCCATTTTCCAGAAATTTTCTTTGCGAGTTTTAGTTTATTAAATTGCTTAATTTTTTCGCAACTGTATTAAAAATAGTCGTTCAGTACACGTGCAGAACCGTCATTGCAACTTGTTCCAACTGTGAACCCTCGCCTTCGGCTGCGCCTCGGCTCGGATAGACATTTTTGGAACTCTTTACAGTGACAGCCTTTACCCACTTGTAATGAAATATACTATTTTGTTTGTGTATAAATGTGAGAGTTGAATCCGTTGGAATTTTAAATGTTTCGCCTCTTATGTGTCAGTATGATTTGTTATTTGTATTTACCAGTAAAATCTTAAAATCTAAAATTACATTAATACTACATAAACCGTAGTGTCTTCACCTCAAGGCGGAAACAAAAGTCTTCCGTAGCACTGTCGTGTTATCGTCACCTCGGCACGTTGAATTTTTGAGTGTCAATCGCCCAGTAATTTCAATTACTGCAGTCCCCTTCAACCCCTAACACAGTAAAACCTGCACACTGCTTTGCAGCAGTATATATCAGCGCTGTGACCTACCAAACACTCTCATGCATAAGATGTATACTTTTTAAGTCGTCTTTCCTCGCCTTTTACGATTTGCATCGCAACGGCGAAGATTCTTTAATCCTTCCTATACCGTGATTATTAAAACGAAATATTTATGAATGAAACTAAAGTATATGTACGTCTCTGGGACGCAAAGCACTGAATCTTAATGATTTCTATATGATTCAATGTATATCTACACTTATAATAATATAATAAAGAGGAAAGATTTGTTTTTTTGTTTGATTTGAATAGGCTCCTAAACCACTGAACCGAAAAAAAAAATCTCCATTAGAATCCCACATTATCCCTGAGGAACACGGGCTATAGTATATTTTCTAAAAAATTAGGGTATGATAACGTCCGTATGATAACTTCGATAATTTAACCCAAAATGTGAAAAAAAAAAACCTTATATCGCGTACGCAGCGGCTACTATTGACAATAGAACAGAGTAATGGAGAACAGTTTTATACAGGACATTAATATCTACGAAAAAGTTCTTAATACCATATCTCTAACTATTACAGTTATGTCACAATAATTACTTTTTAATATTAAAATATGCAATTGTGACGCCGGTACAAACTAGGCCACATTATTCGTACCTTAGCATTAATCCTTACCTATTCTAAGAATAAAGATGAAAGATTTGATTGTTTCTTTGTTTGTAATGGATAAAAGCAAAAACTACTAATCTGATTCAAAAAATTCTTTCATCAGTAGAAAGCTACATAATGACTGAGTAACATACGCTATATTTGATTCAACTTTTTATCAAACTTTGCCATTTGGTTATTAGCATTCGTGCTGACTTATCTTTAGCTTTAAATCTAAAAGGGATTCCTTCAGAAGTTCGTTTGAAACTTGTAAAACTTGGTGAAATTCTTTGTCCTCACGAACGTTAGTTCGACAAAGTTTAATTAGAAATACCTTCGATCTGCACTGAGTAATGGGACCAGTGCTGGGGAACCTTGTTACACCAAGTATTATGAATACATGAATAAATTGCTTGACGAAATGAATGTAGATTACGACCAAATTTCATGATTCGACTACGCCTAAACTTAATTTTTCGATGGTTAAATATAATAACTAAAGTTCGAAAAAAAACGTAGTGTAAATTAAATATACGTTCTTATGAAATATGGTAGCCAATACACGATTAAGCAAACTCGGCTAAATAGAAAAAAATCGGCACCATTCCCTAAATTTTGTAAAAAAATTTACGAGGTTCGTGGAAAAAAGCATTTTTATTCAATTATGGGCAAATATATTTAAATGAATGTATCATATTCGAATTCCGAATGAAATTTACTAGTGAACTTTGGACTCCTTTATCATTATAATTTAATCATTTTATTTTACGAAATAAATATAAAAAGCATTAGCACCTATTCAATTGCATCTTCGCATTACATCGTCCAATCTGATATGCAATTCTCAACCTTATGTAAAGCATCGTAAATTGTTTTAAAATTAGGATTGGACCGCGCCTTAATGTGTAGAAGGTTTGAAGGTAAGGTCAATCTTCAGTTTATTTGTGATAAAGTTAAAATATCAACTAGTTTATTAAGTGATAAAAGTTTGTGATAGTGCTAAAAATATGGCCACAAAAAAGTACATTCATATAACAAACCAAAATACTTATTCTTAGGCAATAGGGGTATGCTCAGCACTGTGCTGTGTAGACACTTAGTCTATGCAAGGCTGATTGTCAACATACTCCTTTTTCTCGAAGAAAGAAACTCGAGTAATATTTGAGTAGCAGGTTAGAATGATTATTCAGTAAAAATCCGTTCCCGAGTGATTTATCCTGAACTAGGTCAAGCAAAGCTGGCTAATGTCACTTGGTCACTGGGATCACTGGAGTCACTGGTAGTTTGAAAGGCCTTGGTGACTAATTTGACCTCTTCAGATGTGCTGAGTCCCGGTTAAGCTCGACCGGCCCGCCACCCGGATGAATCCATCATCTTACCCCGTAGCCGTAGTTGTTAGCGTCGGACTGCTCATGGGGGGGTTTTTAGTGGGTCTGAGGACAATTTAGTTTGTTAAGAGCCCATTACAACACCCTGTGTTGTAAGGAAAGTGCTTGAAGTTATTCCCTTTCAAAAAAGTGTAATGGGTGACCGCTGATACCATTATCACTGAGCGGCCTCATTCTTCGAAAGACACGTTAATTCATCACACTAATATAATTAAGACAAAACTTTGCGAGTGTGTTTGTATGTTTACTTCTTCACGACCACACGGCTGGAATGATCTTGATGACATTTAGTATGGAGGTAGAGGATGCGCTGGATAACACATAGGATACTTATCATCATTCGCGGGTGAAACCGAGGCGCGTAGCAAATCATTAGATAAATATCACACTGGTTCTTAAAATACGAGTACGTATAAACAGCTAGCATTTTTCTTAAGAACCGCAAGTACCTGCCAAAACGTTTTGTCTTTTTGCCTTCAATAAATCAAAATTGGCGTTACACTTTTTCCAATCCTTCAGAACGCTAGCCAACTCCATCCATGGCTCAAGCCCAAAAACTCAGCGCAAACAACATATAAAACAACATACGAACGCTCCGTTAGGTTTCAACTTGGCGAAAACAACTGGAGTAAACGTATGGGAGGTAAATCTTTAAAAGTTCTCTATAGGCTATAGGTAAATATTTCACATTTTCGTCACATTGTGTATTTTGTCTTCTAAATTCATTATTTTACAGAAAACATGTCACCATGTATATATTTATTCACTTTTCTTGAGCAAGAACAAAGTAGTTTCCAAAATGTTCAATAACTAATGCAGTGATGGATGAGGATAATGATGATAAGTATCATCATCTCAGCCGTAGGACGTCCACTGATGAACATAGGCCTGCCCCATAAGGGGGTTTTGCCAATACTCGCCACGCTTGGCAGGCGGGTTGGCGAGCGCAGTTTTGGGGTTTTTGACTGGAAAGGTGCTGCTGCCCACCTTCTGATTGTTTTCCCTTAGCCGGCTTCTACGGCACCCACGGGTAGAGTTGGGGAGGTACTTTTCTAAGCCGGCACCCCACGGCAAAATGATGATAATAACCTATGAGTTAATCCAGCTACTCATCTACTTCTATACCAAATTTCATCAAAATTGGTCAAGCCGTTTAAGCGTGAAGATGTAACAAACATACTAATACACTCACTCACACACTCGCATTTATAAAATTAGGGAGATAAATTATATATATTTTTAATAAACATGTATTCTTAGGAGTTTGAGCTTAATCGATATAGTGGCCTTATTTTTCGTTTTTGAAAAAATATATATTAAAATATTACAATGACGATCACAGTACAGACCTACAGATAATCATTAACAACGTTTCGTTCGGCAACAGCGATGGTGCTTGAAAGTTTTCGAATAAGCTCTAATTAAAACAATAGCATAGTCACCACGATCGTATCCCAAAGGCAATTCAAGCTATATATACATACAATTATTATATTACAGAGCTTACAAAAATCACAACTGAAAATTCAGCTTGCACAATACTCCAGTTTTCCTTTCAAGCTTTTGTTATCGCGCAGTCGATCTCTTCGGTAAATACTTTTACCCTTTTTGTGGAAAATCCGATCAAAGGTATTAAGAGCCGGTCAAGCGTCACATCCTTCTTTTTACTTGTTCTAAGCGCTTTGCTGCAGTATCTCTTTGATGGATTTATATTATCCTATTTGTAGTGATTTTCAGTGACTTCTTTTGATTATTCTGTTATTTTTTTCCAAATTTAGAAGATATTCTTAAACACGACGAGAATATATTTCCAATTATTTGTATTTTGGTAAAGCATACAACTTTTCATCATCAGATTTTATTGCTTATTGCTTTTTTTGATAGGTTATACCTCCAAGTAGGTATGTTCTAATAAAATTGTTTAAATATCAGTCGAAACCTTTTTGAGTTACACGGAATATTATACTTAAAATCAGTCAAGTGGGAGTAGAACTTGCTCGGTGATTTGGACACACATAAAAATAAGATTTTTAGAAACACGTAGACAATGCCGTAAAATCTTACTAGTTAAGATACTTAACAAAATATTTTTTTTACTCTCTTGTGCCCAGATTGCGATTGAGATGATCAGCAAGTCCAAATTATGATTCAATTTCAAACCAACCAACACAACATAAATAAAGGTTACGTTATATAAAGACAGTAAAAATTTAAAGCCGAAACCTTTAAAAAAGAAAATAATGAACCGCACCATTTGAATCAATAAGTCCGACGCAAAAGGTCGCACATTTCGGTACTTATTAACATTTGAGAACGGGGTTTCAAGTACCGACAAAACCGTTTAATACCATCCTAGCTGCAATTAAGCCATCGCCCAAACCCAGTTAAAATTGACCGATACAACACAGTACACGGATAAACAGTATGGGATCTCAGGACAGGCTAAGGAAATTCGTTGACCTACTTTTATTAATAAAAGGCACAGCAGTGCAAGCGAATAAAATTGATTTTTGATGTCATGCAAAATCGAATTTTGAAATATTCTTGATTTAATTAACATTAAATTAGCTTTAATGAACGTTCAATAATACCAATAATGTTAAGGAATTCGTTATTAGTTGTAATAATAATCAAGAGCACGTGATTCATGATTTATAATACACTCAACTATTCTCTCTTTCCACTGGTGTGTGATTGGAAAATGATGCCCAGTTTTAGTCAGAGATTCAATCATCTTTTTATACACAGTATTGTGCAGTAAAGAATTAAATGTATATTTTAAAAATAAACAAACTCAACTCTATTAAAAAAACTTAGTTTAACTTGTGATAATCATTATTAGTTAATTTAAGAGTTATTGTCTAACATCGCTGTGTCTGATATCCTGCTTCTATGATATAGTCTGGAAACGTTACAGTGTTTAGTGAAAACTGGAACAAACTAAATTACTGGGCGATCTTACCAGATATGTCTTTGATGTAAAGAGTGCAGTTCAATGCTGCGAGAATCTTGTTGCTTAAAGATTTGGGTTCCGCTGCAGACGAATGCTATGCAAGTACTCTCATCTTGCTAGTTTATCTAAATAATGAACGTTCAAATGATAGAGTTGGGTTACTGTTAACACGTTTCCATACCCGTCCACCCAAATTAATTGGTTGATTGGATCACGTAGAGGCGGATGGCACTTGAGGCAAATTAGTAGGATCAGATAAAAGTTCGTAATCCTGCCTGTCACTGCACGAGGACTTTTAATAACAATGAATTAAAATCTATACTGTTTAAGCTCTTGGCTTTGCGGGTTCTCTGTATTTATATTTATGGAATGATAAAAGAAATATCAATATTTGATTGTGTTTGTTTCACATTATCACATATATTTCGTTCGCTTACGGTTTCATCATGTTTCAGTTTCATCATTCACTTTCATCGCTAATCAACGGACCCTTTAGCTCAGTTGGTAATGGCCTTGCGTCAGAAACGTGAGGTCACACGTTCAATCCCTGGCTGGGGAAAGTGAGTGCGAATATGTTTGTTTTGGGATATAATGTCCCAGTCTTGTATTTTTATAATATGTCACTGCTTCCTGCGGTACAAGAAATCCTGGTTCAGAAGTATGAGAGAATGAACGTTAAACAATAGTTCATCTCATTATTCATACACGGTTATCGGTTAGGAGTATTATTGACTTCCTCCAGAACTTTTGTGAGTAGATAAAATAAAATTTGTACCCATGACTTCCTTCTTTTCTATTAATAGTTCTCCTAAGTGATATTCTATGATGCGCGTGCTTACTATTTAAAATGAACTCTGTTATTTTAATAAAGGTTCTAAATAGTTAAGATCTAATAGAGATTGAAATCGGGGTCTAGATTTCAAAGTTGTTATTAGTTTAATTTAGTTAAGTAAATAGACAAACGCTACAGCATTGAAACTAGCTTAGATTGCGGTAGTTATTTAAAGATGGCATCTAATTTTAACGTTTTTGTTAAAGTTGTTTTACTTTAAAACTATTTTTATTATTATCTGTCTATTTTTGTTTTTAAGCGACGAGACGGGCAACTCGTACATCTAATATAAAATAAATAATGGTAAACAGCACGTCTACCATTCGGTGCTTGTTTACCCAACATATACAATATATAGATTTTTAATCGACTTGATATAGAGCCTATCAAAGCACTAAGTACTTACTTCAGACACCTTCATAATTTTTTTCAGAACCAAGTACCCTTATACACAAGTAGTCTACCTAGTAAATTGGGTTTTCTCGTTTTCTATTCGCATTCGCCTCAAGACAAAAGTCTTTGACCAATATGTGATACCAGTGATGACTTATGGCACTGAAACGTGGTCTCCTACTATGGGCCTCATAAGCATGCTCAAAGTAGCACAACGAGCTATGGAGAGGGCTATGCTCGGGGTTTGCCTACGCGATCGAATCAGAAATGAGGAGATCCGTAGATGAACTCAAGTCACCGACATAGCCCAGAAGATAAGCCAGTTGATGTGGCAGTGGCCAGACCACATAGCACGCAGAACAGATGGCCGATGGGGCCGAAAGGTTCTAGAGTGGATAACACGGAATGGCAAGCGCAGCGTAGGTCGTCCACCGACAAGGTGGACTGACGACCTGTTAAAGGTAGCAGAACGACGTTGGATGCAGGCCGGCAGGCAGGAAAATTTGTGGGAGAGGCGTATGTTTAGCAGTGGACGTCCTACTGCTAAGATGATGATGATGATGATGATGATGATGATGATTAGCATTTGCAATGGATCCTTAAACACCTTCCTCTCACGAGGTAAGAGCAAGACTAAGTTTATTTACCAGTTCCACTTAGTACACCACATTCAAGTTTTATTGAAACGCGTTCCCAGTTCAAACACATAAATTAAATCAACACCTAAACTCAACCACTCTAAAATGCTCCACACCATCCGCAAATACAACACTGTTTTAAAATTCAACAAGCGAAGAATTCGTAACTTTATATAAACAGGCCCCTAGTTCTAATTAAGTTTAAAACTCCTTCGAAAAAGGCGTAATAGGCTGCAGATAGGACGTAGTTAGGTCGTATGGATGAGTGCCAAGAAGTTCTGGCATCGTGAAGAGGTAGTTATAGGTTGGTAGAACTGCAAGCGTCATGTGGCTTTTAGGTATGTTAGCTAGGTTTAGTTTAGTGTTGAATGTAGTGTACTGTTATTTTAAATATGATCTGTACTAAAATTGATTGATTTGACGGAGTTAAAATATATTACCTCAGCAGTCGTGATGCGAATGATGATGCGAGGAAACTCGAGTTAAGGGGAGACATGATTCTTGTGCAAGAGGCCGTCTTGGGTGGTACCACTGAGGTGGAAGATATTCTGCTACAAAACAATAGTCCTAACATAGTAGTGCGCAAGTATTAGACGTGAAGGGCTCTGTAGCAAGTTAAATTACTGGGTAATTAAAAAGTAAGCATGATGACAGTGCAGGATTTATCGCCCTCAATATGAATATAAATACGAATAGGTCGAGGATTTGAACGACTACAAAAAACCCTATCGCTTTACCAATTAAGCTACAGTGGTACTGCTTGAAGTGCTGGGGTTAGTTAATTGAGAAAACAACCAAACGGTTTTCAGTATTTATTTACTAGGAGCCAAAACATTTTAAATCCTAAAGAACCACTGAGTGGGAATCTCTTATAAACCATATATTCTTTCACCGTGTCTTAAACTTAGGCACTGACAATTCGTGTACATAATGTATGATATAAGCACTGAATTTCTTCTTTCGAGAAGGTGCCAAATGTGTATGTAAAAGATTTTTCTTTTAAAATTGTTAACAGTTAGGTTAAGAATTTTGTGAAATCTGCTCTAGAGTCTGCTTGATTTTAATATATTCTCCGATTGTTGAACTCAACAAGAAGTTTATAAAGTAGAGACGAAGTTAGGAGCAGGTATTTAAACGTTTTCTGGTAAGCAAGTAAAGATCTGTGAGAAAATATGAAAAAAACACGTAAAGGAAGCTTCCTGTAGGATGTAAACTAAAATTGCTTTCGGCGCATTGAAATAAGAATTCTCACTGGATTGCGCTATTTTTATTAACTGAAAAACTCTGTACATATACTGCGTGCCTATGTCATAAAATATGAAAAACAGTAATGCTAGAGTGAACAGCTAAGTTGTTATCTCTACCGTCAAGCAATAGTGCGTAAGAATTAATAAGTTTGGTTGTGAATGGCAAGTCAATTCACTGCACTGTCAATTCAAAGAGTTTCAATAACTAATGTCTCGCGGTATTACACAAAACTACAAAAAAGCACTGGGTGGCACTGCAACTATCATAGGCAAGCGTATAGCTTACCATCAGGCGCACGACATGCCCTTCTTTTATACCTAGTTGCTTTAAAATTCCAAATGTTAAGGTCTATAATAATCTATATATATATATAATGAACCCCTATTTCTCCTTGTCACGCTATTATTTGAGGATGGATGGTACAATCTCGCTTTTTTGTTGTGTTAGTTATTGTCAGGAGAAGGTTCTTATGAAAGAAAAACCAAGAAAATATGAGAGGTTATGGCGAGGCCACAGGCCGAGCCTACTACGCGAACTAACTCGCGGGCAATCGCTAGTATAGTATATAATACATGGATAGTCCAAGCAAATGTATTTTATTAAAGTGGTGACAGATTTACCTTTTGTGCTCGCTTTTTTTCTTACATTTTCTTTTCGATTATTTTTGTAAGTGAACGAGGAAAAGTGAATCTTATTAAATTTAGAAAATTGCAAACAAGGAAGACTCGTTAAGAGATTTGAAGCCGTTTTAAAAGATATTTTGGTTACAATTGTGAAGTGGGAAAATACTTTGAAAGTTATAAATATTTTCATCGACACGTATTTTTTGCTCATAAAAAACGGAACAAGATTTTTTTCCTTCGCGTAAGAAACAAGGAACTCTTATATTTATCCTCCTAACTCCTGTAATCGTCAAAAATACTCTTTTTAGTGCATATTGTACCTCGTTTTACACGAGTAGCCTCTGGATAAACTACACTCAGACTAACAACACTGTATGACGCGCTGCGTGTTCAGTATAATAATGCGTTCCGGGTTCTATTGGGGCTCCCCCGGTTCTGTAGCGCATCGGGGATGTTCGCCGAATCACGTGTCGATTGCGTTGACGCGACCATGTGGAAACGGTGCACATCCCTGGTGTGCATGGTTAGGACCAGCTCTAATATCATCCTGAAGGTATTTGCTGAAAGTTTTGACTGTCGGTACTTGAACCATTGCTGCATGGTTCATGTACTGACTAATACATAAATAATTACAATTTAAATTTAAATTTGTATAGGTACCTTATAAATGTCATTCTTTATATAATTTAATTTAAATGGAATAAATTTTATCTAATCTAAATGAAATGTTATTATTTTTATAAATTATTGTTATGGATATTTTTATATGTACATAATGTAATTAATTGTGAATGTTGTTAATAACTTATGGCCTATAACTCTTATACTGCTTTGCTGAAGTGTTGTGGCACAAGTTAACCAATCGTCATTATGTTTTACACAGGAACACAGAAGCGCAGAGTTGAATCACAGGTTGAATAATGCCACTAGCGTTCATCCATCTAACTCCTGAACGCAGCAGGCGTTGCTTAATTTGTTGATCGGTTAAGATCGCCAAGTCAAGCTCCGCTGCGAGCGCTTAAATAAAGCAAATAACTCAATATTTCAAAAAGGCTAACTGAAGCGCTTTTTATCAAACCGCTACGACGTAACCACCACACTACAGGCCAGTGCCAGTAAATCAACTCACACGTTATTGAATTCGCTAATGAGTTCCCCAGACCTCGATTAAAAATCCTGTAGTTAATAACCTCGCGCCCACTGTCGATATACTCGTATGGCACGAGTTATAAGCGACGAATGGAAACGACAATATTGTTGATTTTTACCAACTTCAAAATAAATATTTTGGAGTTGGTTACAATTTCAAAATAGAGAAGGTTCTATGTTTGACTTTATGTATTTTTTTGTTTATGTATGTTCAACGATTTCGCCCCCATTTGTGGACTGATTCTAATTTTTTTTTATTTGAAGGATTTGGTACTACCTACGTAGGTACATATACCTTCGAGGTGGTCCCATTTACATTTCATCATATTCGGTCAAGCGGTTTTTGAGTTACACTGCGATATCTAAAATTGTTTCGCCTGTCTTGATGATATTCTAATTGGCGGTGAATGACAATCGATCCCATAAGTAGTACCAATGGTCACTAAAAAGTGTGAAATTACTTGTCTAAGTATATTGTAATGTGTGGTACAATATTGTGATAATAGGTATTTTTGAACTATCATGGTTTCATTCATTTCAACAAGTTATTTCACACTTTTTAGTGTTTAAGTCGGTTCCATTTTTTGGTAAACAAAATTTTCATCTGCATTCAGTCTGCATCATCACTGCTGATCAAGTGATATAATTATCAAACAATAGCCCATAATTTTTTGTAATATGATTTTTAGTCATATTATAGTCATGTCGTGGCGTCTGATACGGATTGCCGGAAGACGCTGGTTCGAATCCCGTCCAAGAATGTGATGTTTTTTCTCTAAAATTGCAATGGCTAGTCTATCAAGTTTTAAAAAAAGTTAATATTAAGTCAAGGTGAAGGTCATCTTGACTTAATATTTTTCTCTCTCTTCACTCTTGCTTGTTACCCGCTTGCATCCTACAATACCTATCGAACTCTAACGCGCTCGCTTACGAATTGTACCACCGACATACGTCAGCCGTGCCCTATATCTTGATTTAATTAAGATCAGAGCTCGACGCCTAAGATAGTTCAAAGGTTGTTACCACACATTGTTTTACATTACTCTTGCTATGCTACGGATGGTGAATTGAGAGTTGACATACATAACTACACCGTTTATTAAATATACAAATAAATAAAATTCAGGTTCTGTCTGTGATTTCAAATTTTACAGATTTATTAGGCATATGAAAGTATATATATACGGTTCAATATTTTTTACGGTAACGAAAACATCTTTTTCTACCGACTTCCAAAAAAGATGAGGTACTCAATTCGTCTTTTTTATGTTTTTTACCTCATAACTTTCGACTGGGTGAATCGATTTTCAAAATTCTTTTTTTTGTTTGAATGCTGGCTTTCCATGTAAAATTTATCAAATTCGGTCTAGTATTTTTTGAGTTACACTCCAATAACAGATTTTTACCAAAATAATAGAATGGAAGTCGGTAGGTATAAAATTTTTCAAATTGCACTTGTTAGCTATCTGTTCCGGCTTGCGTCCAAAACGTCTCACTAAACTGATTTGACGAGACTTTCACGGGCAAATACATAGATACAAAACTATTAGAAACTTAGAAATACGATTAAAATTAAGTGTTACAATGGACGGTCTTATTGCTCAGTGCGATCTGTTCCAGATAACCATGTACGGAAAGAAATATAAATACTTAGTTACGTTAAAGCAGCCATCTTGCGGAACAAGAGTATTATAAGCGGCATCAGACTTGCGTCGCCTTCTCCCGGCCGGTAATGCCCATCCGGTGACGTTTTAAATACCTGCCGTGCGATTCTCTAAGAGCAAACATCAATGCATCTTTTACAACATCCGTGAAACAAATGAAAAGCTGACAAGAAACGTTGGAAAAACAGCCTTAAGGCTCGCTCATACCCTGATTAAAGAAAAAGCAGAATTTTTAAATACCTAGTGTAACGAAACAGATCGATAGTATATTATGAAAAAAATAATTAGATGAGAAAAGGAATAGGAAAATAGTAATAACCGAATAGAATTCATAAATATATCTCTCTTTTAGCAGAAAAAAATCCTGAATAGGTCAACAAAAATAAACTTTCCCGTCCAAACTCTCAGAATTTTCAGCGATAACACTATATTTTTTTAGGTAATATATAGCCAACGTATAGTACGAAAGTAATAACCAGCAGTTTTTTCAATAGTGTTAGTATATATCGAATAATATAAAGAAAACGTACAAAATTAACGCATTTTCGCATTACATCGTCCAATCTAACAAGCGATTTTTAACCTTACGTAAAGCATTGTAAATTATTTTAAAATTGGGGTTGGACCGCGTCTTAAGTACAAGGGCGATATCTCATAAAGTATTTGACAAATAGAAGAAAGAAATATATATATACTTAGTTACGTTAAAGCCGACATCTTGCGGAACGAGAGTATTATAAGCGGCAGCAGACTTGCGTCGCCGTTTCTCGGCCGGTAACGCCCGTCCGCTGACGTTGTAAATACCGACATAGGCAGACAGCAATTATACCGCTCGAAAAAAGCGTCGCCCTCTTTCTACCTGCAAACTATGACGAGTCAACATCTCGAAGTCTAGTGAGGCTATAATTTGGTGACGTCACTTCTTGTCCTCTTTACTTTGTGGTGAATCGTTGTTATTATTGTGTGCTTCCTTTTTGTGTAATTTATAAAATTGTAATTAAATTCGGTTGTATTTTTTTTGTAAATTCGTAAAGAAATTGCTAAAAACATAAATACAGTTAGATAGTTGATCTTGTAAGAACTAGCGTAAAGCTACCTTTATTTTAGAAAAGTAATTAAAGTACCGCGCAAACAAATTCATACTCATCATCTAGTCATAATATAAAGACCTTTCAGAAGAATCACATGGGGTTAAACTATAGTCGCCCGGTACCCGCGGGGAGGGGGGAGGGGGAGGGGGTGAAGCCCCCCCTGCATCCCCCTCCCGCCGGAGGCCTTTAGTTTTTGAGTAATAATTTTTTTAGTACTTAACCTCACTTTCGGCTATATCAGTATTTTTTACCTATTTTTTGTTTCACACCTAATCTATTAAGGCGGTTCGCTTCTGGCACTTCGCCGGCCGCTGCCGCGGCACGCTCGCTTCGCTCGCTCGGCTCGTGCGTTGTTTGTCATGTTCTAACCTAACCTAACCTATTTTTTGTTTCACACCTAACTTATTAAGGCGGTTCGCTTCTGGCACTTCGCCGGCCGCTGCCGCGGCACGCTCGCTTCGCTCGCTCGGCTCGTGCGTTGTTTGTCATGTTCTAACCTAACCTAACCTATTTTTTGTTTCACACCTAACTTATTAAGGCGGTTCGCTTCTGGCACTTCGCCGGCCGCTGCCGCGGCACGCTCGCTTCGCTCGCTCGGCTCGTGCGTTGTTTGTCATGTTCTAACCTAACCTAACCTATTTTTTGTTTCACACCTAACTTATTAAGGCGGTTCGCTTCTGGCACTTCGCCGGCCGGGTCCATCCTTGTGAGTATGCATATATAAGATAGTATACATGCATTATGTCGATAGCAATATTTTCGAAAAATGTGCCAATTCTGCGAGAGATCTTGGCACCGCTGCCCGATTTAGATTTGCATGATCTTTTTGAGCACACAAATGTACCAAAACTTGTGCATCCGCATGAGTATGACACTTTCATGGATGTCCTGTGGGTTCGACACCGTTTCTCAGTTGGTATGAGACCTTGGTCTTCACTATATTTGATGCATTGGTCTTTAGTGCCCAATTTTCGCACAACGTCAGTTAAATTCCAATGATCAATCACTTCAGTGACGCAAAGTTTTCGTTTGGTTATAAGCTCGTTGTCGTCGTCGTCATTACTCGAAGAAGGTCCGGCGACAGGTTCAACGGGCAGATCAGGAGCCGAAGAAGGTCCGGCTACAGGCTCGACGGGCAGATCAGGAGCCGAAGAAGGTCCGGCAACAGGTTCGACGGGCAGATCAGGAGCCGAAACCGCGTCCGCTTCGGGTATTGTACTGTAATACTCCATTACAGCCAAGTGCAGTCCAGTTTTCAAGCCAAGTTCAAGTCGTAGAGCAATCCAAACAAATCCGGTAAGCAAGCCAAGTTTCAAGTCGTCGCGCAATCGAAGGAAGTCCAGGGAAAAAGCCAAAGTCGTAATAAAAATCGAAAAACAAGAGAGCACACATTCACGAAACTACGAGAGAAACGGAATGAATGGATGACAGTCCATCTGTCAGTAAGACAAAATGGCGCCTTTTTTTTTCTTACGTTTAACGATAACGATACGTTTCGTTTAACTCAGTTTGACAACTTAATTTGACAACTTAATATTGTACCATTTTCTCAACATTGCGTTCCATTTCACTTTTTTTTATCAAATTTTAATTTAATCATAATTAATTTAAACTACGTTTCCGGCAAAAAAAAAATGCTGGAAGGGCTTCAGGTGGACCCCAATGATACCCCTAAACTCGCACCTTCATCAAAATCAGGTACCGGACGGCTATAGCCAACCCTCACATGGACCTACTACGAGTAAAATAATAGTACCTGGAGGACCGAGTTTTGCTCGAAAGTAAATAATTGATTTTCTTGGTCTAACCTCAAACCTCTCTTTACATTCAAAACTCATAAGCTTAGTGTTGTTTAACAACGTGATCTATTGTTCAGTAGCTTTAGTGTTGTTGTGTCGGTAAAACAGTTTAGAGTAGTAGTCTTGCATTGCCTGAAAACATGTATAAAACGAAGTTTTCTAGAAATGAAACCTACTTAGATGGTTTTATTGCCCCGAAATCCCCTGCATGCTAAATTTTATGGTAATCGTTGTAGCCGTTTCCGATCTCAAATACTTAATACACATATACGAATTTCTCGTTTGAAGGTATTAGATATATACCATACTCTCGTTTACCTGTGTTGCTAGATTTCCACGAACATGACCTGTCGTAAACATTTCTGATGTTATTTTCTCCACTGTTACGGCTTCCCAAAACCACACAATGCGGTTGAATCACACGTACACTACCCAATTAGGGCTGACATCCCCTATAGTCGAATCTGGGGTGAATCTTTTATGGACTATAAATCTTGGTTTGTAATTGACTTCGGATTTGGTCCGATAGTACACGCTTTAAAGCCACGGATTAGGTTGGACCGTGGTATGTTGATCGTAGTTAATTTATTTGTGTAAATAGGACTTGGTGTTTATAATTTGTCCACTGTCAAGTTACAGTAGGTTATTTTGGAAAGTGTACATGTCACAATCTCACATATAGGGTAAAACCCGGATAGTTGCGTCGGTGGGATACATGCCGCAGTTTTGAATACGCTATGTTAGGGCCGTTGGTGGCATAAACGCTTTACTGTAATTAGAAGCGCCCGTCCCACAGGCCTCATTACCATGTCAGCTGGTGGTATAGATGCAAGCGTTTTGTTTGTGTAAGCGAAAACCTTCCGCGGCGAAACTTTAAAAGGCGTCCAAATTATATTGGTAAGAAGTTTCTATTGAATATTTTTAGTACTGATTGTAATTTTAGTCAAAATTTTGTTTATGTGTATGTATTAGAGATTAAACTACACTGTTTATTACGTTTTATTGTTGAATAGTATATATTTATTTTGTTAATAAAAAGAGCAAGTATCAAATTCAATTCAAGGCATATCGTTTTTTAGGAGTATTCAGTCCTCGTTTCGAAACATCGTGTATTTTAGAGCCCATTGCCGTTACGTTAACGTTTTTCTTATAAAAATACTGAGTTTTTATTCTTATCTGGTTGTAAAACACTCATTACCGAGAAATATCTACGTTTATCTAAGGGTGCTATTAGACAGAAAGCGTTCACGCGTTCACACGGTCAGTTTTACGTTCGTCATTGTTGTACTGAGGGATTGCTCTCTGGATAGCCCCCTAAGAGTTTCGGCTGGCAACTTCGCTAAGGTTATCACAATCCCTCAGGAATTACCCGTTAATTAGGAATAAAAAAACTATGTGGTATCAAGGGGGTAGAGAAAACACTTAACAATGGATAACATTGATTTTATTTAATTTTCCTAGTGTAACAATAATTGCAATAAAACCAGATTATGCACATGTATTCCTTAACTTGAAATTCAAATGTATACCAATTACATTCAACTGAATTTACAGCATCCTAACATTAGTTAAGTAACAAAAACACTACATCAGTAACATTGGAAAGTTCTATTCGAACGTAGACAAATTTCACAAAAGTAACGTTACAGTAAGCAGATCACACAGAAACATACTTAGCTTATAATTATCAGCCTTATAACACATTTCAATCATAAGTATTTTGCCATCCGGCTGAGTCTGATCAAGTCTAAGAAGCAACTGCCACAAATGTTCAGCTGGGTTCTCCGACGCCATTTTCTTGGAGGGAGAATGTCATGCTCTTCATTGGCTGTCGGAGGCTACGTCAGACCACGTGATGCCCTCCATCTTGTACTCGCGGAAGTACTTAGTTTCACGTGGTTGCCGCCATGTTTGACTAGCGGAAGTGGTGGTTTATTATTTAATTTGTCACACTAGATTTGTGTTTTGAGTTTTGACGTGTAATAGTGGTGAATTATTAACCGTAGAGTACATTACAGTGCACAAATGTAGGCAAAGAGTATTAAATCATGAATCACTGTATTTATGATTTCCTCATCAATTGCCTTGAAAAGTTTTAGTAATTCCACAGCTTTACTAGAATGCGACTGTTGACTGACTTATTTATGTGCTCGTTACTTAACAACCGACTGCTTAAACAAAAAAAAAGTTGTCTGTAAGGTCTGTTTACGGACGATAACTCAACGTGATGACGTCATAAGACAAGCCGAACGCTTAGGCCGATCATGCTTTTCTCGCTTGTTCCGCGCGAGAGCGCGATCGGCCTAAGCTCAAGCATGACAACGTAACGTGACAATGAGTCATGCTTTTTCACGAGTGCAGCCGGCGTTCATCGATTTATAAGATAATATCACGGCATAATTTTACCTGCTGCAACTATAACTATTAACATGATTAACTTGAGGAATGGAAAATATTTAAACCAGTGGTTCTTAACCGGTAGTTCACAGACCACTTGTGGTCCCTGGAAGCATCCAAAGTGGTCCGCGAAGCCATCCAAAGAGAGTGAAACATTCGAAACAGTCATGTTTTTTGGAGAGTTTGGGAGCCAAAGTGCAATTTATTTTAGAAATATTCGAGAAATACTGATACTGAGAACTGCACCAAGGAAGTTAGTAAGAAGTAAGCTGTCACAAATATAACAATAAAAGAATATGGATACCTACTTATAATGATTATTTAAAAACTGTTGGCTTCGAACAATGTTATGCATGTTTTATTTATAGATAGAACAGCACTTTATTCGTTTACATTTACTGTTAATTACCTCCAAACAGTTGGTGGTCCATGGCAAGAACGACATTTAATGAAATGGGCCCTCGTTACAAAAAGATTAAGAACCACTGATCTAAACGTACGAGTCCACTTATAAACGGAATAACAAGCAATGTAATACCTGCGTTCATCATCATCATCTCAGCCGTAGAACGTCCACTGCTGAACAAACGCCTCCCCCATCATTTTCCACTATAACCGGCTGGAAGCGGCCTGCATCCAACGTCGTCCTGTGACCTTCATCTGTCTTCCAGAACCTTCCGGCTCCATCGGCTATCTGTTCTGCGTGCTATGTGGTACATACCTGTGTTACATTACTTTAATCCTGGGTATAAGATATCTCTATTTAAGAAAATGAATTTGAATTTTAAATTCGTTGATCAGTTTCAATATTAATATATACAAATACACACACTCATATTCTCACTCACTCACAAGCTTTAGCATTTATAGTGTAATAATATGTATGCAATAGTTGGTATGGCTCTATATATTTTGGAACGCGGCGGTAGTCTTTAAAGTACATTATAATGACATATTAACGTTCATCAGTGCGTCTTTGAAGCCTTAATTGAATGAATGAATTTGACTTATACTTTGACCATGATTCAATGAAAATGGGCTTGTAGATGAGCTATAATCAATTTAATAATATATAAGAATTGCGCATTACTTTAGGAGCAAAGGTTATAAACTATATTTGGGTAACATTAATTAAGTTGGGTTATACTATCTTTAATATTATTTCTTTTTTTTCTTTATAATTTTTCTTACTTTTCTTCTTTATGTTTTGTTTCCAAATGTCTTTGTTATATTATTTGTATAATAGATTATGGAACTCCTTTAACTACTATTATAATAATAATAAGAAATACAAGTCAGTAAGATACTGTTTGTCCCTTATAAATAAATATGTAAATAAAATATTTAAAAAAACATGCGGAAATACCAGGCTATACGATGGCCTGACAATCAATTAAACACTCGACTTCGGACGACAAACTGAGAAATATCTCTTAAATCTGAGCTGGCCTTAATCCCTTAGCTGTGATTTCAACAATTCTATTATTTCGTCAGACAGAGCTGGAACAACGCGAGCGGAACGGGTTAGTAAAGCTATAAAACTTTTATTTATATTAATTTAGATTATTCCGTTAAATATACAGCTTTTCTGGAATAAAAAGGATTTCATTCCCTTGATACCCTTGATTCTCTACCAAGTGCGTTTGAGAGGACTAAGCGCAAATAAAGATAATTATTAATATTGTAACTGACCAAAATATCGTCTAATACACATTGCCAATATCAGCCGTTCGATTCTCTATTGATTCATCGTTGCGATCGTCGACGAACTCACCGATGTCAATTACTTAAGAGATATCGCCCTTTTACATAAGGTTGTTTTTCCAACTTTCTTTTCATCTCTTTCTCTTCATCATTTGTTTCACGGATGTTGTCAAAATGCAACGATGTTTGCTCTTAAAGAATCGCACGGTTGTAAGAGCAAACGTCGTTGCATTTTTGACAACAATAAGCACAAGGGCGATATCTCATAAAGAATTTGACATCGGTGTCATCGGTGACAATCATTAGTGAATCGCACGGCTGACTAGTAACTTACCGCAGAGAAGTCTAAAGTCTGTCACCCAGTACAGTCACATAAAGGGTGTGTTCCAGTCACTGTAATTTTCACAACTTTTGTTATTTTTATCCAAGTTTGCTGTTCCACACACGCTTAGATTAATCAATCTAAGCGTCTGTGTAGATGTATGGATCGATGGTGAAACGAAATGTATTAACAACGCTCATAGTAATCACTATGAGCGTTGTTAACACGTTTCACCCCCGTTCCACACATAATAATTTTGATAGTTATACTCCTACAATTTGCTAACATTGACCACATCGAATCCGTGGGTGAAATATTATATGAGTGTTAAAATACACACACTATTCAGAGATACTATTTAAAATTTAGTCTTGTAATTTTTTACAGTTCTCTGAGTAAAATATTAGGTTCACATTATTTTATCATACATCACGATTTTGCTTTCAAATTGCTTATGTTGCTCTTAAATTGCCTTTGATTAAATTCGAGATATTTGGAAATGAAGTTTGTAGTTTCGCCACGGTTGAAACACTTGTAGGCACAAGGCACGGACCCTGGAGTCTGTGAAGAGTAGTTTAAAAAAAAATACTGGTAGCTGTTAAATTGTTGTTATGACATTAATGCTAAAATAAGCTTATTTTATACTTGTAGCAGACAATAGCATTCGAAAACTTTTATATCGGTTCTCATGGCGGATTCGAAGACGGAAAGAAAATTAAAAATATGATCGAAACAAAATTTTAAACATTTAAATTATATATTTTAAAATTCGAATCGAATCACGTTTAAATTTTGATCCATGATTTTGATGTAAAAGTTGTTCCAGTCATAGACAATCGTAAACGATAATTATGTTTTTTTCAATCTATTCCAAAAAGAACATCTTGTATGGGTGTGATCATTATTAAGGTTCTCGGCAAAAATATCATGCGATTGGAACACATCCTTAGCAACTCAAATTAACACAAACGGACACCCATCCAAGTCTTAACTGCGGCAAGGTTTGTCTTATCACATTCATCACTTGAGTGCAAGAAGGTAAACAAACTACGATCTTTTAAAAATGCATGATTTAGAGTTAAGCACAGGACGACATGTTTTTTTTTAAAGAAGGGTTTGGTATGGGTCGTTTAATATTTAGTCATTTAAAAGAAATTATACTGAATTTGCAGAGAATCACCTGGTTTAAAGAACATATCTTTAATTTTCTAATAATGAAACGTTAATTATAATGTAAGCGACTGTCTAAAAGACTAAATGATTGTTGATATGACTGAAATTCATTTTTATTTCAACTTTAATTAACTGTATTATTATTATTGTAATATGACAAATATTAAATTGTTATAATTAGATTTTAGTAATTTACTAATACTATTGTATTATCAATGTGATGGACAAAGCTGTTGGGACCAGTAAGAATTTATAAGATCTACAATGTGACACAGTTTAAAAAAATATATCTGAATATGATTTAACACAATCTGGTATATTAATGGTTCAAAACATCAATATAATAACAGTGTTATCATACTTTTAATTAAATAAACTATCTATTTAAATACATTAGACAGTTATTTATCCTGATTGAATTATTAATCAAAGCAGATCCTAAACCACTCCGGCTACAAACTTGAACTTTTGGCAGATCATGTCTTTTATGTTTAAGCATAAGGAAGGTTTTTTAGAATAGGGGTGAATGCAATTTATTGTTTACTAGCGATTGCCCGCAAATTCGTTCGCGTAGTAGGTTTCTCGTCCTTTTTTGGTTTTAACTTCCTTCACCTGAAAATAATTAACTCAACAAAAAAAGGATTAGCGGGATTGTTTCATCCGTTCTCAAGTTATACGTGACCAGGAGAAATAGGGGCTCATTTATATATATATATATATATATATATATAGATTATACTTCGATCCCATAGACCAAATGAGTGATCAGGTTATCTAGTCAATCTTAAAAATTTGTAGTGAATCGTGAAGCAGTGGTATGGCAGCATTTACGTGTTTCGACTTGAAGGACTAAGTTTCTAGATAATTAATAAAGCAAGAGATATAAAAACCAAATTACTGCAAAATAGAACCGACTTCAACACTAAAAAGTGTGAAATAACTTGTTGAAGTCGGTACCATGATAGTTCAAAAGTACCTACTATCGCAATAATGTGAGCATGGTACCGATTTCGACAAGTTATTTCACACTTTTAAGTGTAGAAGTTGGATCTATTTTTAGGTAAAAAAAAAATTTCATACTTTTTAGTGACCTTTGCTACTTACGGGACACTTTTCAGTTATTGTAGTTAAGTATACTCTATCAAACAATAAAAGAATTATCAAAATCGGTTCATAAACAACGAAGTTATCCGCGAACACAATAAAAAAATATATGTTCGAATTGAATTGACCTCCTTTTTTTAAGTCGGTTAAAAATCTTAGTGGAACTAGCGCAGTGTAGTGTCAGTAAAATTCTGAATGGGTCTGAATTATGGGCAAACGGTATCGTCTCACCGCCAAATGACATAGAAAGAACAGAATGTGATAATCGTACTAATCAACCAATGGACGCCAGATCTTCGATATCTTCCTGGTTCCAAACTACACGTATTGGGAAACCAGACGTAGAAATAAACACGCGACTGAGTAAAATACCTAAAGTTATTTATAACCGTTACACATACATTTACGCTAATGCGATAGCGTAAAACATCATGTCGACATAACGCTGGCTTACAGTAAATCCGTTTTTATAGCGCCATATTTCAGCCACGTCTCGGCCGACTAGCGCCAAACGATTGTTGTGTCTTAAACAGATTTTTTAAATGGGTATCCCAGAAACGTCAGGGTTATATTTGGATTGTCTGGATTGTAGTTACTGCTTTTGAACTATGTTAATTAAAATTATGTGTATTTTATTAACGACTGGCCGGATGGCGCAGTTGGTTACAATCCTGCCTTTTGAGCCGGATTCGATCACTGGACTGGTAATAAATTATGTGCTGTCCGATCTGTGTCTGGGTGTGTTATCGTTTATAAAATATATAATACTTTTATCAGTCTCTCTGGTAATCAGCAGAGTACGAGCTCTGCCTAGTTTGGGTTTTGAAGACGTGTGGATGTTGTCCCGTATAGTTTATGTATTATTCTTCGTATTTTAGCTGAGAATAGTGAACAATTACATATTTACAACTACAACTCGTGGCTTCGCACGCATTGTATCGGGATATTAAATGGATATATATCTGAATATTTCATTCAAATATGATAGGATTTCGTTCTACACAAGATGTTACGATAAAAAATTGGGGGCGGAGTGGAGGGAACGCTCGTGAGGTCTAATGTTATCACAGAACCACTAGTAAAAGGTTTTCGCGCAAGTGAATGCTATTGTAGTTTCAGGAGTAGATGTAGCACGTTAGTAGTGAATTTCTTTGTTTTTAAGATATTCAAGTTATAAATGAAGGAAAGAATGAATATTTATTTGTAAAAACATCGATAGCATAAATAGATCTTAAGAATAAATAGAAATTTAAATTTCCTGCATGTTTTGCCTTACGGCGTACAAATATTTATAGACTAACTTGGCTAAGGAGCCCTGTGGCGCCCTCGTGATTGCTCCCAAATGTTACGACCTGCGCCCGCGTCAAAAGTTTGCGCCGAGTTTGGAATAAATGGCTCTTGTGCATACCTATAGCGAGTCAAGATACGAAATTTTTGTCAGAGATAGTTGAATAACCAAGGAATCTGATACATAAACATGCATGTCAAATGTATTAGTAAAATGTTATGTTACACGAGGACAAACTTAATGTAGACGAAAAAATCTGAGTTGATGTAGAAAAAAATGTAATTTAAAAATTTTACATTAATACCTATAGGTTTTTTGCGGTAATTAAATAGTAAAACCACATATCTAACTAATTAAATTAAAATATTTGAATTCGTAGAAGAAATATCATCATAAAAAAACTTGCAATCTGACCACAAAAAATATTTTTTCTCAATTTATAATGCTTACCAAGACAGGATTTTGAATTGATATTTATAAATATTTTGAATGATTAGAACAGAAATAATATTTTTACCTAGTAACATATGATAAGGTTAATAATTACATAAAAAATAAGAGCTACTTTGAAATTTCGCCTAATAAAGATTTTTTTTCAACTCGGGGGCCCATTTTCTAGACTTACATTATTATGTAATATACATTTTCTTGTTGTTTTTTTATTGGTATTCGTACTAGAAATTCTACAAACCAAACTAGGTTTCAAATAATAATTGTAAATCCAAAATATAAAAAAAATATTACAAATTTTGAATTTTTAGTACTAGCGAATTTAACTGTCACGTGACTTAACTTACCGGGAGTTGTCGATTCGTGACATTTTTTTTCGTGTAAATGTTGATGTCAGAACTTAAATTACATATTTACAGTATTCTTTACACATTCACGATCATATTCATGTATAATTTGTATCAAAATCATGAGTTTAACCCTATTAATTCACTAAAAACAATAGCACAAAACATAACCTCACCGCCAAACACAGATGAAAATATAAACATTGATTATATATTTTTTTAAAGTTCACATATAGTATATGTTCGTTTGTAGTGTTGCCATAGAAAGATAATATATTACGCTAAAGAATTAAACTCTATTGTTAAACATTGGGATGACTTTAAAAAATAAACAAAAGAAAAACGCGCGCGACACTTACTCGCAACAATTGTTGCGCCGCCAATTTGGACCTCAAAAATCCTTACACTTTTGTGGCGCGTGAAAAGTAATCGTTAAAATCTAATATAAAAAGAATAGTGTTTAATTATTGTAACATATTATTCAATCTATGTAATAAATTTGGTATTATAGTTAAAGTAAACCTTTTTTCCCTTCAGTCATTTGAAATGGTAAATATAAGTATTTCACTTATAATAAATTTAAAAATGTCACGTTGAGGTTACTGTCAACAGTCTTAAAAATGTACAATTCGATCATTATGCTGTCAGTTTAAGATTACAATAAATTACAAATGTCAGATATTTCCTTATTAGATAATAACGATTAAGGTTTATATTATTTTAAATAATCCTCAATAGAGTAGAATAAGTAATTTAGTAACCGCACTTGTGTAACTTCAACTTGAATGCGTGAAGGGGTAAGTCTCGTATTTCTAACGGCATATTATTATATATTTTGATAGCCATACAGTAGTTATTATTTTTATATATATTTTATTTAAAGAAGCGCTCGTAGCGAAGCTTGACTTGGCGATCTTGACCGATCAACAATTTAAGCTACACTTACTGCGGTCAGGACTTGGATGGACCGCTACTGGCATTATTCAACTGAGTGCTTCCATGCTTCGGAGGGCACGTTAAGCTGTCGGTCGTTGTCCTATGTCGAAGACCTTCGGGCGAATTCGATATGGGTTGGCCACTAACCTATCCACTAAGCCACACTGCCCCGTGGTGAATTATGGCCCAACTCTTCTCTCTGAGAGGAAGGCTCGAGTCCCAGCAGTAGGAACGAAATGGGATGATTATGATTATGATTAAGTTATAATTTGGCATGGCCAAGTTTTAACAAAAGCGAGTAGTCCTTTATATTACGATTATGTATGCCTACGATATATGTTCTTACCTACCACTGTTTGTATCCACAGCTAAATTTAAGCTTTCTCAAAACATGCAATAAGGCTTCAAATACGGTTTCAGCGCATTGCGTTCATTAGCCAGGTATTAATTATCCTGATAACTACACAGCATGACAACTGCAAAGCTAAGGTGAATATCACATTAATATTATTAAGGCAAAAGTTGTGTTACGTTGTACTAGTGTTTGCTTCTTCTTTCCGTCGAAACAACTGCACCAGTTTTGATGTTATTCGCTATAAAGGTTTAAAGGTTTTAATGTTATTTGGAGATGGTACTAGCACGAGGCCCGTAAACATTAACCTCTGTCTAGAACAGATGCATTTTGCAGACGAACTGCACTGCGTCCGTAATTCTTAGACATTAAGTTGTTAAGCCTGTAATTTCATCGGCACTTTCAAACCAGAACACAGTATTGCGAACATTACTGCTTCACGGTAGAAATAGGTGTGGTGACAGTACTACCCTGGAAGAGCTAATTATCAAAGGGTTCTACTGCACCATGGGCACTGGATTGTGCAGAATGGGAACGCGCGTTTCTTATGCAGAAGCGAGCTCTCAGAGCAATGGTTCGGGTGCCGCGCGATACCTCGGCAAGGCCTCATTTTAAGAAACTTGGAGTACTCTTACTGTCTTCAATAATGATCTTTCAGGTGGCTGTCTTTGTGAGAAATAATGCCGGAAAATATAAGATGTATAGTGAGATGCACTCGTATAGCACGCGCAAAGCACACAAGCTCGCAACTATACCCCGCACTCTTGCCAAGTCGCGCCTCATCTACCTCAATACCAAATTTCATCAAAATTTCCCCCGACGTTTGAGTGTGAAAGAGTAACAAACACATTCATACATCCATACTCACAAACTTTCGCGTTTATAATATTAGTAGGATTGGTTACGACGCAAGCTCACCAACGTGATGGGACCTGCGGTGTATAACAAGCTTCCCATTCACATCACTGCTGCATCGAGTTTAGCATGTTTTATATTAAAATTAAAACGCTGGCTTATCGGGCAAACGTTCTATACTTTTGACGACATTTAAATAATTGTTTACTGTATTAATTTATTCAATTGACAATATTGAACTTTATTATTCTAGTTTAATTTTATGTTGTTATTTATATTATTGATTGAAATGTTGACAAAATTTAACTGTACCTGCACAATATAGGTACCTATTTATATTATTATAATTTTTATTTTTTACTATTTAGCATATCTTTATTTGAGGACACTGTTTATTATTTTGTATACAGTTTAGCTATGTATTAATTTTACTTTACCTGAACCAAAATAAATTTTGAATACAATATACTTTATTTGCTTGAAAGTGAGTACAATAGGTGTTTATATTAGATTAGGTGCTGACACATTTCGCCAATTTAATGGCATGCAAAATCTTATGATATTATTAATTCACTAGAAATATCATGAAATTCGACATGTAAACAAGTTTATGAATAAATGAGTATTTGAGCACCTAAATAGGTACACTTAGGTAGACGAGGCCCTGGATTAACAAGCAGGATATATACCATCATTATCATCACCACGCAGGGGTATTCCCGTGGAGCAGCTATTCATGCAAAAATAGCCCTGGAGTGTCCTTCACTTAAAGATATATCAAACACCTCAAATAAGCATCTAATTGATAATAGTAACATATATATATATATATATATATATGTTATACATATCATACATAATATCTACAGAGGATATTTTGTAATGGTAGGACTTTTGCAAAGTCCGTCTAGGGAAGTACCAAACCTTTGTCAGTTATTCAACCGTGAAGCAGTAGTGTGCACATTACTATGTTCCGTTGAAGGACAATATTTCCAGTGAAATTACATGACAAGACATTTAACATCTTATATATCAGGGTGTCGAGCACAGTGCATTGACATAAAATATGTTCGACTTAAGTTTAAAACTCTGAATGGCACTGAACTGTTATGGACAAGCGTGGTGCTTAACATCATGCGAGCGACTTGCTCTTAGTCACTGATTGACTTAAAAAGGAGATCGGCGAGTATTTACAGAAGAGGCAAAAACCAAAATGTTACTTGTCAATGTTAGGAGTATTCTTTATATGTCACGAATCACATGAAAAGCAGCCAGCGTCGAAAGTAAAAAAACATAACATGTTTAAATTAAATCTTACATGGCTGTTCATATTATTTATAAAAACTTAATAAAATCCAAGTTTAGTAATCATGTTATCGCGTAAGCTTGAGCATAGAAAATGGTAGACGTAGATAGCTGAAAATATCTTCTCAGCTGCTGTGAAGATATTTTCACTTGTACTTACTGTTTTAGTAAAATATGAGACGTTAAGAAATGTTAATAATAAAAATACGTAAGATTTTCCCTGTTTGAATTTAATTATTCACAAAGGTAAAAATGCCTACGTTTATTTTAAAAAAGTAGCACAATTTACTGGATTTTATCTTATAATTTTGGTTCATGTTAACTTTAGCATAGATTCGTAATGGAAATTTCGTTAACCAAAATTATGTTCGTAGCCGCTACGTTGGCCCTTCTACGAAGCTACGAGCTGCTACGAATTTATTAAACTCATGTCCGTTTTCACCAACATTTTAGGTATACCGTAGCAATTTCAGAGTCAATAACTAATAACTTAAAGTTTTCTAATTCGACTTAGGTGTTCCTTTAAGGACTGATTGGCTATTAGTTTATCCACTGAAATCCATACTGAGCTAGCTTTCAGAGGCCGTAGCACAAATAATTTGTGTATAAGTAGATAGATAGATAAACTCTTTATTGCAACACCACATTATAAGTACAACAAACAAATGAAAAAACTTACAATAAAGTGTCACAATGGGCGGTCTTATCGATCAGAGCGATCTCTTCCAGACAACCATGCACGGAAAGAAATATGTATACAAGTAACGGTGGTGCATAAAACAAGTACAATATAGAAGACTTTTAAAATTAAGTTTCAACATATATTATTTATTGAACATATATAAATAACATTATACAAATAAATACACGTAAATATTACATATATAATAACAAACATCATCATCTCAGCCGTAGGACGTCCACTGCTGAACATAGGTCTCCCCCATGATTTTCTAAAAGGACCGGTTGGAAGCGGCCTGTATCCAACGTCGTCCTGCGACCTTCATCAGGTCGTCTGTCCACCAGATATAATGTCTCCCTGTCTCACGCCTCTTTGCAATGGAATTGCCTTCGAACTCTGCTCCTGTACCCGGACTGACATGTAGGCGTTTTTGTACAAACACTTCAGCACTTCAATATACCGATAGTCAATACGGCACCGCTGGAGAGACTCAAGCACTGCCCACATCTCGATCGAATCAAAGGCTTTCTCATAGTCCACAAACGCTAAACAAAGAGGCAAGTTATACTCTTCGGTCTTCTGTATAACTTGCCGTAGCGTGTGGATGTGGTCTATTGTACTATAGCCTTTTCGGAAACCGGCTTGTTCCGGAGGCTGGAATTCATCAAACCTGCGACTGAGACGGTTCGTTATGACCTTCGAAAACAGCTTATAAACATGGTTCAAAAGCGAGATGGATCTGTAATTTTTAAGTAAAGTGTTAAATAAATAAAAAATATACATACACTAAAATATTACTTATACTAATTAATAAATAATAGAATGAAAACAAGTTGTAGCAATGCAGTACGTAGCTAATGCGAGAGGTAAAACGCTAAAAGTACTCGTATCCTATGTTTCAACGCGTCACGCTTCCGCGTACTAACTATGAGCTATCTGTATCACAGTTGCTCTAAATAAATGACAGTTTGTACTGTGTCCCAAGAATGACACATTACGCCACACTTACGCAATTTTTCGTGTTAGGCCTACTGGAATATCATCATCATCATCATCATCTCAGCCGTAGAACGTCCACTGCTGAACATAGGCCTCCCCCATGATTTTCCAACAGGACCGGTTGGAAGCGGCCTGCATCCAACGTCGTCCTGCGACCTTCATCAGGTCGTCTGTCCACCGTGTCGGTGGACGACCTACGCTGCGCTTGCCGGTCCGTGGTCTCCACTCCAGAACCTTTCGGCCCCATCGGCCATCTGTTCTGCGTGCTATGTGCCCTGCCCACTGCCACTTCAACTTTCGTTCTTCTACGGATCTCCTCATTTCTGATTCGATCACGTAGAGAAACCCCGAGCATAGCCCTCTCCATAGCTCGTTGTGTGACTTTGAGCTTTTCTATGAGGCCCATAGTAAGAGACCACGTTTCAGTGCCATAAGTTATCACTGGTAACACACATTGGTCGAAGACTCTTGTCTTGAGGCACTGAGGTATTTTTGACGAGAAGTCTTCGCGAAGTTTCCGGAACGCTGCCCAGCCGAGTTGGATTCGACGATTGACCTCTTTCTCGAAGTTGGACCTGCCTAGTTTGACTGTCTGTCTACTGGAATATGGCCTATATTTTTTCGTTTGATAAGAAAACCCGTATACAAGTAGTGATATTAGAATCTAGTGATCTATAGATTTAGGAATATTTTTTACATAATATGTTTGAATTACATACCTTAAATGATAAGGTGTGGTAATGTGTAACTTGCCTAATGTTAAATTATGCAATAACAGCCGTGCGATTCTGTAAGAGCTCACCGATGTCAAATACTTTATAAGATACAGCCTTTGTACAGTAGGTTGTTTTTCCAACGTTTCTTGTCATCTCGTCGTTTGTTTCACGGATGTTGTCAAATATGCAACGATGTTTGCTCTTAGAGAATCGCACGGCTGCATGTGTATATACATCCATATAGCTTTTAACGTGTAGACGCATCTTAGGAATGATAAACTATGGCATTTGGGACAGTCGAATAAAAAGTGAAAAGTGAAAAAGCGAAGCGTATAAACAGCCCAAAAGTAAATTAAATATTATCTACACTCCACACACCCTACCAAATGTAATTAATGGCACGACTTTACAAAGTAACCAAATCATCTGCCATATTAAACAAGCCCCATAATGAGAACGACGTTCCAACTCAAACGTTAACTTTCTTCTAAAAGTAACATGGGGCTGACTGTCATAATATAAGGGGAGGTTTCCGCACACCAACTGAAAATAATTACCACCAGATGTTATGGTTCTGAGATTTTGTTGACAGTTTTCAAACTTCGCCGAAGTGGCGATGTTTTGATTAACGCATACACGTTAAATGGTCACACGAGATGCGGGTAGGTTGGGCATGCAAATGTGCCGGGTTGACACTTGGGTTTTTATTTATGCTTTCATATTTTTTATTTTTTTTACTTTATTAGGAAAAGCAAACAGCTACATTATAAAGTACATATAAAATAATAGTAATATAATTCACATTTTGACTATAATGTAGCCCACAACGCTATTCACAGATTAACAAAAAATATATATCTATTAACTATTAACTACCGCCAGAAGTACCACATAAGATTGAAAATAACAAAATTAATTATGATATAATAGTTGCGGACTGAGCGAGAGAGTTGTAAAACAAAGTCATAAACATTATGAAGTAAAGCGTAGAACAAAGAGTATGTGCTTACTAAGTTAAAATATATAACTAAGTATAAAGTATGAAATAATTGAATGATTATATAACACAAGGTAACAATAAATGAATGACAAATAAACAATGTTATTGCATATATAACTAAGTATAAAGTATGAAATAATTGAATGATTATATAACACAAGGTAACAATAAATGAATGACAAATAAACAATGTTATTGCTCTGTAAGTATCATATGAGCTTTTTTTTTAAATTGACTCAAACTAAGTGCAAAGATATCAATACTAACAAACATGCTATTGTATATCTCTACCATTCGAACAAGAGGAGCACGACGCCCACTATTTGTTCGGCACCGACTAACAGCAAACAAGAAGTATTCGCGAACCGCTCTCATGTGAGTAGATCGAGGCACAATATAATATATTGAGTTTACTAAACTGTTGCAATCAAAATAATTGTTAACAATTTTATAGAGATTCGTTACTTCTAAGTATAGTCGTCTTGACTCAAGACTTAGCATGTTGTACTTGATGAGCAGTTGGGAATAAGTCAAATACTTTCTGTGGCATCTATAATGCATAGCTTGTAGATACTTGCGTTGCACTCGCTCAATGGCATCAACATATTTACTGTAATAAGGGTTCCAAATAGGTACCGCGTACTCAACTTGCGAGCGTACAAGCGATTTGTATAAATACAGATATGTTGAGGACCGTTTAAATTCAGAAGAAGACCTCATTATAAAACCATACATTTTAAAAGCCTTATTTACTACTGATTCAACATGTGTATTTAAAGACAGTTTTGAATCTATTTGGACTCCTAAATCGCGTAGAACATTAACTTTAGCTATAGGAACATTACATAATGTGTATAAATGATTAAAAATATTTATATACTTAGTACTTCTTGCCTTTACCTTCGTATATAAGTTTACCACGATCCAAACGAAATCAATAAACATAAGCCTGTGTTAGTTCACGTTATAGGCAAATAGCTATTTTTTATTTCACTTCTACCCATTGAGCCATTGGAGCGTGAAAAAGCATCAAATGTACACTCTCTGTACCAAAGTTGGTACAACAGTAATATTAGTGAGATCAGAACACCCTTGACCTATCTACCCATTGTCTCAACCTTGTTATAGAAAACCTTTACTATTGCATATAAAAACTTAGCGCGACTGTTACATGTACTTATTGCATACGGCGACATTAAGCAAACAGTATAGATAACAAAAGCAGGTGACAGTGATATAAAAATACTGCTATGATTGGAATTTATAATAACATTATGGAAATATTTAATTTCACTTTATTGTGCTTGATAACCTTAATATTCTCTCTCTTATTTTGTCACTTTAACCATAGATATTTTTTTATGTATACTATAACTTATATTATGTGGATGCTGGCGAGAAACGCATAAAAAAAATTGATTTTTTTTATTTTTTTTTATTTGTGTTTCTTCGTGTTTGACGTGAGAAAAGGTAGGTCGGTATGGTAATAAAAAAATGGAGCATGAGTGTATAAAACGTGTACAAAATCATGCATCCTTGTGATTATGTTTCGTGATTCGTCGTTATGTAGGTAACTTAACATACCTTACAAAGTTTTTGTAATGCATCCACCACTTTTCCAGAACGTTACTTAGATAGGAAGATGATTTAAAAAACCCGTATTTATGTAACCGTATGTAAGACTTGACTCTGACTACTTGAATAAAAATCTACTTGACGCAACTTTAGGTATTCACATAAACAACTTGATGAATGGCAAATGTACAAAAGTACGAGTCCACTTATAAAGAAAACTTACATTCGTCGTATTCTAATTCAAAGTAACAAAAACGAACGTGCTGTATTTTCTGTGAGAGAGATTCAATTTTTCGGAAGTAACGAAGTGTTAATTAACGCACACAGCTTCAAACGATCAAATGAGCGTGCAATCCGCCAGGGTTACCACAACTTTACTATTATAATAACTATAATTTCTCACAATAAGCCCCACGTGGGAGCTGAGACTTGTATGTGTGTGAAGCCTGTGAGCAATTTTCAGTTAATATGAAGGAAAGATAGACGGGGTGTAGAAGGGAAGGGGGGGGGGGGGGGGAATGGTAATAAATATTAGTATGCCCAATAAGCATATACAATAAATTAGGAGTATATTAAGAAAAAAATGGCGTTACAAATTTAGTTTAATGATAATGAAAATATGGAGTATTGATGATAAGGATTTATATTCCTAACCTATTTTTAAGGCTTTCCTATGCGTGTATTATTTTCTTTTTCTCAATCTGTCATGTGATAAGAGGCCACCCAGTACCATCCATATACATAAACTTGTCTATAATGGAGTTTTAAACTGATAGTTTACACTGTACTGGATTTGTCACTCTGAGACACTTTTTTTGTGTCTATTTCGCTCATAAATGTCACATGCTACAGTGACTTTCAAGTCCTAACACAGTAATCCTTGCGTACTATTGCTTCATTATATAATATCTGGCAATGTGGTGGTACCAACCAAGAAGGCCTCTTGCACAAGATGCCTACCGCCGACTGATTCAGGTTTTCTTACCTCCTAGGATTCGCATCCCAACGATGGATGGAACATTTTAAAAGTCCATCCCCTTCAGTAAAATGTATAAATATAAAGCCGTAGTTCGTGTTTGTAACTTCTTTTCGAGTTAACTTTTAACATTCGTATACTTGACTACAGGACAGCTTTAGACCTAGAAGAGGAAGTAGGGTACTTCTCATCCAAGACAATCTATTAATTTTCAGGGAACCTAAGGAAGTGGTAGTTAAGGAAAAAGAGGGTAGTTTAATAAAAAAAAGCCAGCAATCCTTTACAATCTACTACCATTGAAAGTTGGTAGTCTTTCATCGCGACTCGCACCGAGTGCACATTGCATTTTAACCTTCCTGTAAATTTGAGATGTGTCATCCCTTCTTATTTACTTACTGTAGTTTAGTGCTGCATCTGAAAAAACAATATTATATCGCCGTGATTATGACTACGCAGACTTGCCATGCATGGTCTGCGAAGGACGCTGCTGCATTTAGCGGGCAAGGGTAAAAGGTAGGGAATCTTCATATTTCACTGAAGCTTGCAGGGATTGAAGATCAGTTCCTGGCCTAAACAAATTATTTACCTCTATAGAACCTACACTTATAATAAACCTTCCCAAATTGTGTAAAGATCACATAGGGGTTGTAATATATAGTAGATGCATGGAGCATACTGAACTGATGAAAGCAACTGTCTCTGAAATAACAGCCGGAACTCATTCTCAGAAGTTTGCTAAATGATTCTAAAGTTTTTTTATTATTTTTAACTAGCTGTGCCCCACGCTATCACCTGCGTGGTGATGGATGATGATGAAGAAAAATTATATGTAGTTCCAGCGTCTCATCTATACTAAAGGAGTATGGTCATCTGGGTACCCACTGAGAATCAAAACCACGGAGATGTTGGTTTACTTTCTCGTGGGTCCGTCTATGTAAGGTACCCAAAACACACAGAGGTTTGCCATTCTTCTTAAATTGAAGTCCATTAAGTAATTTTTACGTGAAAAAGTAACAAACATCCATATATCCATACATAAAAACTTTCGCGTTTTATAAAAACTTTGGTCCGTACCTTTTTTAGATTAAATAGAAATAATTAATTAGATATTATTCTCCAAACATTCGTTCTCAAAACTTGAGCTAGGATGGTTTGCTTAAAACTAAAGTGAGATATAATTTTTTTTGGGTTTGTATATTTCTTACTTATTAGTAGATAGATAAAACATTTATTTGCTTCTTCAATACACACGTACATTCGTTTATACATAATATCTTAAACATAATAACTAGCTAATTAAGAAACAGTTAAGTACAAACTTACCTTAATATTAGCAGCTTTTTAAAAAGTTCGTGTGTGTTGGAGCTTAAACCAATAGGTCACAGTTCAGCGAATAAAATTGCTCAAGGAGCAAACACTGATTTTCAGCTATAACCTTGATGATGATGAGACGAAACAAGTCCATCATAAACAAGGAGTGTACCCAAAATTTTTTACAAAACTAAATTTTGTGAGTATGAGTAACGAGAGTAGATGCATGTGTGTGGTGATTATAAGAATTTCCTAAGATTCTGAGAACCAGAAAAAGAAAAATGTGAATACTTATAAATACTTATGTGAATTGTAAAGTAGTACAGTAGTACATTGTTCTAGTTATAAATTCTAAAATTTGACTGTGGTAATCAGCCAGAGTTGCGATAAAAAGATACCTACAACCAAACGGAAATGAGAAGACTAGCCAAGCGTAGAACGTGAGTTTTTGATTTGTGCACAATAACCATACTGCCTACAATTAATAATACGGCGTGTCAGGGCTACGATCCCGTCAACATTCATAAACTTCGGCAATTAATCACGAACGCCCACGGAAATGTGTATTTTATTACATTACTTTATTCGCGCGTAAAACGCGGATGCTGTGTGCGGTTTTATATCAGCCGATACGATATTGACGTCATTTTATTTGAAATAATAATAATGTTTATTAACATAAGTAATTACACCGAATATAAAAACTAAGCACACTATTTATTTATTTATTAGGCTTCTCAAGGGTAATTACTTAATAGTTTATGCTAGGACACATGTAAGTATATATTATCCGCTAAACGTATTACCTATTTATGACAAACACCGCATGCACAAACATTAATAACATTAAAAAAAGAGTAGGTAACCGAGATATAAGACATGCAAATAATTATAACTTAGTAGTCATTACAAAGTTGAAAGATATACATATATAAATACATATACACTACACTTTAATCAGCCGTGCGATTCTTTCATGATACGTCGACGAGCTCGTCGGCGAGCTTAATAAGCAAATACTTTATGAGAAATCGCCCTTGTACTTAAAGTTGTTTTTCCAACGCTTCTTGACATCTCTTCATTTGTTTTACAGATGTTGTCGAAGATGCAACGATGTTTGCTCTTACAGAATCACACGGCAGTAGTTCTACAAATTTTGAATCAATTACAAATTAGGTATACATAGTTCGGATCAAATCATAATGTTTACAACTCCATGTACGAGTAACTATTGGTATACTGTAAATTGCTGACATCTGTTATGTACTTATAGAGCTAACATACTTAATTCACATTTAAATTTAAGAGCATATACACATGAAAATTCAGGGAGCTGACTTATACATTAATATACAGCGAATATGTGACATTTTGGGTAAAAAAACATTCTAAGACAAAGGATTTAGATTTGCTCGTGGTCCGGTTGATAGAACCACAAGCAAAAAATGTCTATAGATCCAGCAGAACTCGGAGATCGGACCACGGGCAAAAAATACTTGAGTTGCTTAGCGATAGGTTTACAATGATGAGTGATGTTACTTAGCCAAGCTGGCATCAGAAAGTTCCACCAACTTACCACCATGCTGTGAATTTTATCACTAAAAACTTAAAGCTGAAGTGGAGATCGATTCAGTAGCGTTCGCATTGCCGACAAACTACCAGGATACCATAAATTACAAGAGCTCTGTTAAAAATGTCACTAACAGTCACTCATTAAAATCGAGGCCGCGGCAAGGGTTCCTTATGTTTTGTTGATCAGCGTTGAGAGCGACAAAGCAGCTGTGTACCAACACTTCAATTCCATCAAAATCGTCTCAAAATCGTGTCGTAATCGTACCGTCTCTTGTAAAGAACCCTGCACCACTGCGGTAAATATGACGCGGTAAGTAGGCTATGTGGTAATATTCCAGTTTTAATATACAAATTGTCACGCACAAGTTGAAATTGTGGTTTTTAAATATGACCGTTAAATAATTATTATGGCGTTTAATTTTTGTGGTAAGCCATTGCGTGCTGTTGTGAATATGCCGTATTTTAATGTCGTAAACATTTTTGAATTGTTTATTTTTATGGAGTTATTATTGAAATTCTACGGGAGTTCATTTGAATTGGGGTAGGAAACGAGACTGTTTGAACGTGACGCAGATCAACTATGATTTATCTGCGTCACAGTTTCCCTAGATAAATTACAGGTTGTACTGCTCCACGTGAACGACACGTTACGTTACATTTACGCATTTATTCGTGCTAGACCCACTGGTATGGAGCTTACCATAACAAGTGCATGATTGGCTACAACATGATGGGTACAAAAACAGGAATGATTATGTTTTCTTTCATATCCAAGCAAGTTGAGTCACAAAATATACAACTGATAGATGCAACAAAAAATATAATTCAAGACAAAAAAACGACAAAATATTTGTATTTTATATAACTCTTATTGTATTAATATTACTAAACGATGGTTGCAAATATCAATATCATCCATGACTAAAACCTCAAGATGGTGATAAGGGATCGGAACGTAGCGGTGATGGAGGCCCGCTTCAGTGCAAAGAGGGTTCTCAGCAAGTGCCATAGATGTTGAAATTGTACTAAGAGTGGGTATGAGCATTCAGAGCAGTCATGCTCACGGGCGGTGGCGTGTGTCACCACCACCACCACCATAGGGTCGCCATCTTCCCTCAAATATGGTTGAGGAAGGCGATGGCGTCACATGCGTTAACTCGTGAACAGGTGCTGCCTGAGGATACTGGCTGCCTTGAATGCTTATACCAACTTAGAAACAAAGTATCTATAAATTAGTATTAATTTAAATAATTTTTCCTATTCGTATAAATAAAAAACAATCAAAATATTTCTTGTAAAATATCACAGTTGTGTATATGTATATCGCATGATGAAAATGGCAACATTAAATTTTACTTTGTTTTGTAACGTAAACGTTTGGCCTGGTTATGAATTAATGTATCAATAATAACAGAAAAGAGCCGACGAAAGTTAAATAATTAAACCGCAGAATCTCACCACATCCAGAAAGAACCGGCAAGAAACTCTACCGTTTAGACAAGAATCTAAATTCAACAACCAAAGTTTAATATTAAAATATTGACTCAACAAATCGTAAATGGGTCAGGAGTTCCCAAATAAAGGCTCCATTCATTGATTTAATTTATAAAGTCAAGGTAACTCGTAAGTCTCAAAGAAATGTACAAGTTACAAAGCATTGTCCGGATTTATCCGGATATATATGAAGAATTATCGTAATTTCACGTGAAAGAGAATTCTTTTTTATGTTCGCAATTCGGTTTTACTTTCCTTTGAGATTTACCTTCGTTACCTTTGTTTGGTGCATTTTTATAGATATTGAAATGTCTGTTGTGTTACTTAGGATTTATGTTTGACGGCCGAAGAAGAAATAGAATCGCCAAATCAAATCTTTGAAAGCAAAAGTTACTATTATAAGGTTATGACCTTATTTGCCTTTTCGAATATCAAAAATAAAATATCTCAGGCTCTTAAGAAAAAGTAATTACTAATCAAGCAACGATTTTAATTCAATAGCCTAGAATTTTCCTGACGTTAGAACTATCAAAGGCTAGAATTCTTAGCCGAGTAAATAGTCAT
Source organism: Selenia dentaria (assembly GCA_917880725.1). NCBI lineage: Eukaryota > Metazoa > Arthropoda > Insecta > Lepidoptera > Geometridae > Selenia > Selenia dentaria. The sequence continues at coordinate 4,268,977 of OU862885.1, read as the reverse complement.
CATTTCCTTTGCTTAAGCTATGAGGACACGTCAAAGTTTCGTTCTTATTACAAAAGTGAAGTTGTATAAAAATTACATTAGCACATAAGTCTGAACAGCCGTGCGATTCTGTAATGATTCACCGATGCGCTCGTCGACGAACTCACCGATGTAAATACTTTATGAGATATCGCCCTAATTGGGGATCCCAATAATCTATCTAACCTCAGTTTTCCTTACTACCGATAGAAATTTAACATAACATACAAATATTGTCAAATCTGTAGCTCTAGTAGGTTAAACCAGCGATAAAAAGATTATTGGCACCGGCCGTAAGCCCCTACTCAGATTTTTGTGATTTACAAGCGAGATAAGCTCTTGAACTCAGTTTTCTAGTTCCGATAAGTGTAAACCTCACACTATTCGCACAGTAAAGCTAATGCGAACCAGAAATCGAATGCTCACCGTATTGTGGTGACACAGTGATGTTTGGATTTCGTGAAGTTGTCAATGATATTGAGTCATTGATGAATAAATGAACAATGCTGTCATTTATTCATTCATTAGCTTTCGTCTGCGTGTGTGCGCCACTTATACTAAAAAGTGCAGGCTTGTAGCAAATATTCATCTTACAATTACTAATCCTAGCTTAATGCAACCTTTATGGCATTCAGATTCACGTCTATTAAAAATCTGCAAAATAATTGAGAATAGTCTCAGACGTGTTTGTTTTTGGTATTTGAAAATGCAAATAAAATCATTACCTAATAACTGTTGCTTCCACGATACGACTTGATTTGTAGATTCTATTTCTTTCTTGGCCCTCAAACCTAAAATAGTATACTTAGATATTTTTTTCATGTAAATATATTTTCTCTGTTTATACCGTTGATTCAGAGCTTTTGTATAACTAATAAAATTAATACGGAAGGATTATCGTTATGATCAGTCTATATTCACACTCGAAGTTGTTGACGAGTACGTCTACCTGGGACAGACTGTCTAATTAGGTAGGTCCAACTTCGACAAGGAGGTCGCACGAAGAATCCAGCTCGGATGGGCAGTGTTCGGGAAGCTTCGATCCATCTTTTCGTCCCCAATACCTCAGAGCCTGAAAACCAAGGTTTCCAACCAGTGTGTGTTGCCAGTGATGACTTATGGCACTGAGACGTGGTCCCTTACTGTGGGCCTTATTAACAAGCTTGAAGTCGCTCAACGAGCAATGAAGAGGGCTTTGCTTGGGGTTTCCCTCCGTGATAAGATCCGAAATGAGGAGATCCGTAGGAGAACTAAGGTCACCGACATAGCTCTCAAAATTAGCAAGTTGAAGTGGCAATGGGCAGGCTACATCGCTCGCAGAACTGATAACCGATGGGGAAGAAAGGTTCTCGAGTGGCGACCACGCACCGGAAGGCGTAGTGTAGGCCGGCCCCCCGCTAGGTGGACCGACGACCTCATAAAAACCGTGGGGAATCGCTGGATGCAGGAAGCGAGTAGCCGGTCCAAGTGGCGTTCTATGGGGGAGGCATATGTTCAGCAGTGGACGTCTTCCGGCTGATAATGATAATGAGTCTATATTTGCCATTGCTGGACATATTCATATATTAGTCTATATTTGCCTTTCCTAATGTACGACATAGAGCTCGATCTTTGGCTACCTGCGTTCAGTACTCGCCAATGCTGGACACATGCTTCTCTTAATTTAGGTATGACACAGAGCCCGGTTTTCTGCTCTCTGTATCCAGCAATGTAATTGCCGACCGCTTTCTTAAGGGTTGTCTCTCCAGTAGCCGTAGGGGGTATATTTGATAAAGTAATAATATAATACAATAACCATGGATAATGTTATCAATTTAAACTTTCGAAGGGCCTAATCTGAGTTTTTAAAAACATGGAACTCTGTGGCGGTTTTATTTGTTTATTATATCTGTAGGTTTTTTTCTTTGCTAATTAATCCTTTCTATACCGTGATAATAAAAACAAAAGATTTATAAATGAAACTGACGTATATTTACGTCTCTGGGACGCAAAGGGTTAAGGTACGGTTTCATTGCTGTGGGCCGAATAACTGCGTAAGTAATGTAACATGTCGCTCACGTGAAATAATACAAACTGTCATTTATCTAGGGCAACTGTGACACAGATAACTCATAGTTTGGACGGCGAAGCGTGACGCGTTGACTTACGATACGAATACTTTTTCGCAAATTGTTTGTGCTACGGCCTCTGTGCACGGCAAAGCATGGACGTATTCTAAATTTTAATTTTTATAGAATACTTTTAGCAGTCTTTTAAAGTACAGTACTTTTAAAAGTCGCAAGCCGAAAAGGTCCCAGGACGACGTTGGATGCAGGCAGCTTCCAACCGGTCCTTTTGGAAAATTATGGGGAGGCATATGTTCATCAGTGGACGTCCTACGGCTGAGTTGATGATTGATTGATGACTTTTACCAATATCCACTGTTACCTACGAACACGCAACACACGAAAACATGGTCTATGACGTCATTTGGACATCCACACATTAAAAAGCGGTACACGAAAGCGTTTGTGTGGTGCCAATGCGAAGTGGAATAGGTCATATCGTTGTTGGGATCAGCGGTATATTGTTTACCATTTTAGATAATAGGTATATAATAAATGAAAATAATGTACAGGATGGTTTTTTGAGAAGGGCGGCCATGGCCAAGTCCGGAACCACGAGAGTTAGAGAAAATCGTGAAAGGAGACATGCCTCGATTTATAAGAAAACAATAACTGCATACTTAGTTTTTTTTAATCTTTTACTTTTAAGTAAAGTAAAATGTAATGTAAATGAAAATGCGTAACCTATGAATATTTATAAATTTTACAAATTGTAGTGTTTAAACAGACATGTATATGACTGTAATACAGCTGAACACAGTATTTGGCGCAGTTTAACGTAGATACATATGTAACGCAGGCAGAGGCAGCCTGAATAAGTGCTTTACGCAGCCAGATTACGCCACGTTACGCTCAGAGGGAGCTTTAAGCTCTATGGCCTTTATTAATAAACGTTGCGTAAACCTATATTAGGCGTTTCGTGCTTTGTCTTGCTTTCACGCGTGACATTTACTGCAAGCGAAAAATTGACAGATAGATGTTTTAACTACTCCGGGTGTAAGCCAAGTTTATTAATAAGGCCGAAGCTTAACTCTAACGGTGCCTTAGAGACACTATTGCGTAATAACCACCACTATTAGTGCATAGTTTTTGTCTCGTCGTTCCATATTACGAGTTAAATGGTGTGTTCTGATCCCGTTAGCCTCCTGGTATGTATTTCAAAATATTATCTAAGTCTTCTTGTACTGTATCCGGAAATGAGTAATAAATAAAAGTTTAATGTTTCGCATTTTACAGAATAATAAAAAAATATGTAAAATATCTATATAAAACAAGGCTCCTAATCGCCGCTAAATTGAAACACCCGCTTTGTTGAAACCACAAATCACTTTTATGTTTTCGGGAAATTAGCCCAACCTTTTCTTATGTTCCCGAGCAGTTTTTTAAACAAATCTTGAGAATAACATCCTGATTACTGGCTTTATTTTAATCCGTGGTAAAATATTCTTCAATTAATGTTAAGGTTCGGAATAAATTATGCCTTACTGAAAAGTTATAAGGTTTAGAAACTTAAAAGACAATTATGCTATCGAGTGACAAGACGATCAAGTCACGCCTGATGGTAAGCACTTCATGCGTATTGAACTTTATGAGTATTGAAAATGCACTATCTGCGTATTGAACGTCATGCGAGCGAGCGACTTAATTAGACATCATCCAAGAACTTCTACTTAAGCTTTTCAAATTCAAGATGCACCACATACTCCTAATCAATTGTATTTGTACTTTATCATTGCAAAAAAATGAAAATGAAAAATGTGTTTTTGCAACTTTAGATAATGTAAGTCAAAGTAAAAACCATCACTAAATGTTATTTAAAAATAAGTACTTATATTACCAGATGCTGAGAAAACTTAAACACCTTCTAACAGTGATCTTCACACTAGACAAGCCTGTATCATGAATATCTAAAAACTATTTATTATTTATAGATTATAGATTATAGATTATCTATTTATATAAAAAATATATTTTTTGTCACCTTAGTCTACGCGTGGTAATGGATGATGATGAATCAAATATAGCGTATGTTATTCAGGCAAAATGTAGCTTACTGATGATAGAATTTGTTAAATTGGTTAAGTAGTTTTTGCTTTTCCAAACATTATTACCAACAAACAACTAAATCTTTCCTCTTTATTATTAGAATAGAGAATGATTAATATACCAAGGTATGAATAATGAGGCCTAGTTTGTACCGGCGTTAATATTACATATTTTAATATGGAGAAGTAGTTATTGTGACACAACTGTAATAGTTAGACATATGGTACTGTAAACTTTTTTGTAGATATTATTGTCTTCTATAAAACTGTAGTAGATCACGTTGCGATTGTATCAATAGTTTTATCCGCAGCATACGTGATAAAAGGTTTTATACCGACTTCCAAAAAAGGAGGAGGTATTAAATTTGACTGTTTTTTTTATGTTTTTACCTCATAACTTTCGACTGGGTGAACTGATTCTCAAAATTCTTGAAAGCTGGTGCTTCCCGTGTGGTCCCATTTAAATTTCATCATAATTGGTCCAGTAGTTTTTGAGATACACTCCAATAACTGAATAGAATGGAAATCAGTATTAAATTTTTCAAATTGTACTTGTTTTTTTTTTTTCACAGCTCGGGTTACATTATCGAAGTTTCCATACGGATCCCTAACTTTTTTGAAAATATTCTATAGCCTTTGTTCATCAAGGGCAATGTAGGATTCTAATGGTGAATGAATTTATCAAATCGGTCCAGTAGTTTCGGCGCCTATTCAATTCAAACAAACAAACAAATCTTTCCTCTTATAATATTAAGTGTAGACCAATGAAGAAATAATGTCAGGAAGCATAATTCAGAACAAATTCCAGACAAAAAGTGGCCCTTCAAACCAAAACGACGAATGATTTTAAATACGAATTACTTCCGAAGTTACAACAAATAGACATGTTTGGTGATTAGTTTAAATTCAGACGGAAAGCAGGGATTGGAATTTTTCTAAATTTTGAGAGAACCAAATCTTGGTCGCCTGTCATAAGTGACAGTGTTGATAGTGGCAAAGTGTTTTGTTGCATTTTCTCGACAAGTGGACAGGTTTATTTATTTGTACTAAACTAAAATCGCATTATTATATTCTTGACCGGTGGAGAGTAATTAATATCCTCAAATTAGTTTGAAACCAAAAAAGGTAACACCTGAGTTATTCGTCTGTCCTCGTCGCCTGAGTAAGTCAAATTCGTTTTTGCCAGATGATGCTGAAAAACGTTCCAGCAACGCTCGATCAAATCTTTGCCGAACATTGTATGGTCGAAAGCTTGCTGGAACGCAGCCCAGTACTGTCATAGCTCTTGAGCAAGGACACAGACAACACAAAAATTGTTGTCATCCTTGGGGCCTATTTATGGGAGAGGCCTATGTTCAGCAGTGGACGTCCTACGGCTGAGATGAATGATGACAAACAATGGGCGTAAAATTCTTTGTCTTTTGTATCTAAAAATATATAAACTAAACAAACTTGTTCGGAAAACGTACTAAAAATTGGCACGAATTGCACTTACCGAAGTGCCAAAGCTATAACGAACAGCCACTCGACTCTCTCAACTCTACAGTACAAGCCTCTAGAACGTCCGACTTTGCGATGCCTAACTCTATAATGGCCGGCAAGACCTGAATGAAAGCGATTGACCTAGATACTAACTGTAGAGTCGTAGAGTACACAGTCGGTAGAGTTTTACTATCGGACACTTCGTGATTGGACTCTTATTAACGTGTGAAGTCGTACGTGCCCAAGAGACGAGACGGTAAAAAAAGAGAAGGTGCTCAATTCGACTGTATTTTTTATTTATTTTTATGTTTGTTACCTCATAACTTTCGACTGGGTGAATTGATTTTCAAAATTCTTGAAAGCTGGTAATTCCCGTGTGGTCCCATTTAAATTTCATCAAATTCGGTCCAGTAGTTTTAGAGTCTCTCACTCAGTCACTCCAATAACTAATTTTTACCAAAGTAAAATAATGGAAGTCGGTATTAAATTTTTCAAATTGTACTTGTTTCAGGAACTGTTTTATATTAATTTTTAAACTTTCGCGATGTTAACACATATTTATATTATATTAACGGGGCTTAATGGCATTAGTAATAGTACTTATTTACGTCGAGGTAAATAAATACTACTAATGCGATTAAGCCCCGTTAATATAATATAAATACTGTTTATATTTGTTACTGCTTTACTTATCAATATTGAAAAACATATTCAATTTAATTAGGTACTTACTCTAGACATAAGTAATCTGTAATGAACTACAATAAGACTTTAATATGTTTTTATCTCTGTATTTTTTATTAGTCTAAGTAATTACTTATGCAATCATTACATTTTTGCCAACGTAATGGTAGCTTATTGATGACCTTTTTGAAAAAGTCTGCTGGACGGGAGGCAACTCCAAAAAAATGGAGTTGAAATAGCCAGTACGGCAGAACGGCAATTTCATAGGTAAAGAAAAGTGTAAAACTTATTGAAATTTTGAATGAAAAATATAAAACGAAAAATTTTAGAGCTTTGGATTTTTGGAGCTTGGCTCAAATTTTTAGTTTAGATTTTAGCGATTGCAATTTCAGGCTTTCTTGTCAATAAACGAATTACAAATATGAAATCAAAACAATTATTCTACATTCACGTGACTGTAAAATAACAATACAATATTTTTTATCGACTTCGCCAAGTTTTTTCACACATTTTAGTGTTGAAGTCTGTTTAATTTATGACGCAAAAAATTTTTTTGCCATTTTTAGTGACCCTTGCTACTTATGGGATCGATTGTCATTCACCGTCAATGATTATATCATCAAGATAGGTGTGATTTTTTAATTTTTTGGAGTGTAAGTCAAAAACTACTTGACCAAATTTAATTATATTTCCTCCTCGGAAGTACCTATACTCTAACGAAAAAATAATGATTAAATTCGGTCCACAAATGGGTGAGAAGTCGACTAACATACACAAAAAAATACATACAATCGAATATATAAATTTCTCCTTTTTTCAAGTCAGTTATAAAAGAAGGACAAAAATTTTTATGCTCGTATGGGCCATGGACAATGGTAGTAATTCGCTTGTTCAGAACACCAAACTAAACTAGCGAACTAAAATCTGTTTTTAGTAAATATGTGGTAGTTCTTATTCTGTTCATGCTTAAGTCCAAATTCGTATAATGCTTGCAAGTGACAATTCTTAAATTTGCCGTTTCTGTTTAATTGTGGGTATGTTTAGTGTAAATTTAATCGTCCTCCAAGTTAGTGTTCTCTAAAATAGTCTAAACTGATGTAAAACTACCCACAATTCAATAGAATAATCATATGTTTAGAATTATCATTCTAAGTGTTACTCGAATGTAGATTTTAGTATTAAAATAATAAGAACTACCATAATTTAGAAAATTTTAGTTTAGTGCACGCACAAGCGAATCAGTACCAATGTCAGTGATAATCAGCGCTGATTTTCAGCCTAGGTTATAGGCCTGTTATGTGTAGAAGGACATATTCCTAGTATTACGGTTATTTACAATTTAACAGTATAATTGCATTGCATAACATTTTAATAATATGTAAACACATACATTCATAATATGTATGACATTAAAATTAAATATTTAGTAACACTTCGACTTAGTAAGTAACACAATACTTGTGGCAGAGATGCAGCGTGCACCGCGCTCCCTCTTGAAAAGTGAATAAAACAACACACATGAAACTCATCCACAGTTGTCTAGTACTGCCCATAGTTGCTTATTTATTGGCGAGTCCAACACTGCAGTGCGCAAACTGTATGCAGTCAGGTCTCATAGGCTTAAAAGCTCCAACCGTAGAGGTAGTATTACCTCTACGCTTGCATCTCCCTATCTACTGACAATTCTCCAGATAAACGACATCCGACAGATATAAAGACGAACAAGGTACTCCGGACAATTTCTGTCCGAAACGCTTTGTGAATGGATATTTGGACCTTAAATCTTTATTCACGAATTCGATGAAAAGATTCAGTCGACTGTCTTTATTAGACCCCCACGAGTGACGCTATTTATAAGTCAATATTGTCCAAACTAAATAGGATCTTCCGCTAAATTTCACAGTTACGAGTATAGTTAGAAAATGGTGTTAGGAAGTATTTCCCTTAAGGAGTATTTTGCAATACACAAAATCTTACCTCAAAACAATTAGGTGATTTTTTTGATTGGAAAACGAGCAAGCGCCTTACCTGATGTTAAGTGATACCGTCGCCCACGGACATCCGCAATACCAGAGGTCTCAAGGATACGTTGCCGACCTTTGAGGAAGGCAGATACGAAGGAAGAGATAGAAGGGGTGAGAGGGGAGGGGAGGGGGGAATCGGGCCTCCGGAAACTCCCACAAATCGACTGAAACGCAATATAAAGCTATGTTACTTCACCTCAGTGTTATGTGGGAGTTTGGTACTTCCCCGGTCGTGCTGGCATATTCGGCAGTGGGGTTACAGCGTTGCACTACCACCAAAAAACAACTTTACTATGGCATTTACTTTTAGATTTGGCGATTATAAGCGCGCTTCTAGAGTTATACCATACTAGGTATCAAAATAGCACTACGGTTAAGTTATAATTAGTACTCGCATAATGTAGACAACGATTAGATTGAATTTTAGAGTTCGATACTTCAGTACAGTTACATGCAACATGTTTACGGGTAGTTATGACGGTCTAAAGCCGTGAATACTAAATATAACTTAGGTAACGACCGCGAAAGTCTAAAATAGTGTTAATTATACGATTCTCACTTAACCCGTTCAATGTCTATTTCTTTCGGTGTCGTTCCGAACTATGCATAAAAACAGATAAAAATACTACACTTGAATAGTTTGACCAACTTAAAGCAAGTTTATACCGGTGGAGTGCATTTGATCTGATAAAATTAGTTACAAACCTGAGGTATAAAAATAAATATACATTAGGTGTACGCGCAACATGGCTTAGCCCTTTTTTGACGCGCGACACGCGACGGTTTAAGTATCATAGATAAACTAAGACTAAATTTAGATTAAGTTAAGGAAGTTAAGTTAGGGAAATTTATTTTATAAAATGTGATTGCATTACGTAATCTCAAATTTTCTTATACTCGAAACTATCACTAGTCCACGTTTCTAAATAAGACTTTAACTGACTTCAGCAGCGTGCTGTGATCTTTTTTTAATGATAAAATGTATGATGGGTAAAATTGACCATTGACTTTATGGTCACGGTTAAACTCTAGACAAAGAATGGCTACTTGTAAAGGTAACTACTGATATAGAAAGAAAGAAAAAAGAAAGAAATAAAGAAAGAAAGAAAGAAAAAACAGATTTGAAAACTTTTAAACAAGCGCTTTATATAAGGTTTTTAGAACAATAAATTAAAGAACTATGTTTTTATTGTCTCACAACTGGACGAAAGTTTGTTTTGAGGACATATAGAATAAAGCCACAAGAGCACCTTTAAAGTCTTAAAATAAACCTTGACAGACATTTCAAAAGTTGAATATATTTTTCCTACGAAAAGATTGTTTTCCTTTATATATATATATTTACATATATATTTTATTGTTGTACTTGTACGAAGCGTCACTAAATATTATGTTTAGCGTTTTCTCCTTTTTCTAAGGTTTTTAAAAGTATTTCTTTTAGTTAAGTTGACTAGATATGGTGTTTGACCTCAATCTCACTTGTATGAATGTAGAATTTTAGAAAGATCGTTGGATATGTAGACAAAAACAAAATATTTAGTGTAAATATAACATTAAACAAATTGAGAAAATATTGCGTTTATGTCCTTTGTTGAAAATGTAAAAAATATTTTTACCTAAAAATGGAACGAACTCAAACACCAAAAAGTGTGAAATAACTTGTTGAAGTCGGTACCATGACAGTTCAAAGTATATATACCTAAATATCACAATACTGTTTGTATGGTATCGACATTCTTTCGCAGTTGGTAAAATAATGTTTTTACCCTTTTTAGTGACCCTTGCTTATTATGCGTGAGCAGAAACAAGTACAATTTACAAAATTTAATACCGACTTCCATTCTATTCAGTTATTGGATTGTAACTCAAAAACTACTTTACCGAATGATGAAATTTAAATAGGACCACACGGAAAGCACCAGCTTTCTAAAAAAAACAAGAATTTTGACAATCTATTCACCCTTAAGTTATATGATTATTAACGGGATATTTACCGTGGTAAGGTTGTGGAATGAGCTCCCGATATTGCGGCGCAGTTACATGCACCATGTTAATACTCATATAACTTTAGTGAACAACCGTGATAGTTTAAAACAGTGTTCTATTCACCCTGTCAAAAGTTATGAGGTAACAAACATAAAAAAAATTAAGTATAAAATAAGGGTTCATTTTTATATTATAGATATAGTATTTTCTTTGACCTATAATTGTGACATGGAATTAGCATTGTCTTAGGTATTTCAGAGTTATAAGACTGTTTTGTTTTATAATAATGAAGAAAATCATTCAAATTGGGCATATCATTTATTAGAACTATCTATATAAGGATTCTATACCATCAGGATGGAGTTTTGGTGAACTATACTAGATAATCTTACGAGTTTTCATAATTGTATACACTCATGAATTCACAATTTGAAAGACAGTTATATGAACTAAACAAGATAAAACTAAAATCTTAGTGAAGCCATATCATCCACAAGTAGTTCAGAATTATGAAGCACGTAATATCAAGCAAGTACATTTAATATTTCCTGCTTATACATCGCATCGTTTTATCTTCGGCACAGCATCTCATGCGGAAATCTGTTTATTTGGGTTGAGATTACGAGATCATTTAATATTCAGTAGAAATGTATATTGTTTTGTAGATTTCCGTTCGTAATGAAATTGAGCTGCGCTCTCGTTTTATGTATTCTGATATGAAACGAGACGAGGGAAGTGAAGTGGGTTCCGTTTGGAATTTGAAACTGCACAGGTTTTTAACACGCATACTTATTTGTTACTGCTCAAAATCCTATGACTTTAACTTAACAGCGAGTAAGGTGCTGTCAATTCATGACGTCGATAAAAATGAGGGTTTTGAACCAGCCGTGCCATTCTCTAGAGATATCGCCCTTGTACATAAGGTTGTGTTTCCAACGTTTCTTGTCATCTCGTCATTTGTTTCACGGATGTTGTCAAAGATGCAACGATGTTTGCTCTTAGAGAATCGCAGGTCTTTTTATGCTATAAACAGTTATTAACTTAAAATTACAAAATAATTATATGACATTTCTAAGACTTTTAAGTTGACTGGCTTAAAAACATATTTTATCATACTAGACTACATTTAAAAAAAATCAGACATGCTACTTAAAACAGTTTTGCTCTTTATTTACAATTGTATTTGTCATGAAACACATATAATTAAATAGCAATTTTCAATACACATACACTAACGGATACTGTTTTTTATTGAATAGTGAATTTTCTTTTTTAACGAATTTTTATACATTTTGACGAGATGTGCTTGCAAGCAGGCAATGGTTGCGATACGAAAGTTTAAGTATTTCTAAATAATGCTTCTTTTGGTTGTCTACTAAATATATACACCGTGACTGGTTGAACACTTTACATAAACAAGGACATGATAATTCATGGTCACATGAAACGTTTAAAAAAATAAAATTAAAAAAATACCGTTAAACTACAGAGGAAACCTTCATTCTATGAATGTGCTATAACTCGAAAATTATGGACACCGTCCGAACGGGGTTAATGACCCAAAGCGCCGCGCCGCGTTCAAAGGAATCAAGCTGCGTCCGAACGGGGTTAATGACCCAAAGGGCCGCGCTGCCCGCGCCGCCAAAGGATGCCGCGATTATTACTACACGCGCGCCGCGAGTGACCATGTTTATTGTTTTGAGTAGACAATTAAAGTTAAATTAGGTAAATATTAGGCACCTATTTTTTTTTCTTAATTAGAACGAGAATCGAGTACTGAGCACTATATATCAATATGTAAAGTGTTCAACCAGTCACCCTGTATACTACTGTAGTAGTACTGTCCAATAAATGTCGCTCCGTCCCCGTAAGATGGTTAGTCAGATAGAGAGTTAAAATTCGATGCTCGGACCCGAATCTCGGTGGCCTAGTTGGTCAATGGCGTCTGACACGGAGAGTCAGAAGACGCGGGCTCGAATCCCGTCCGAAGATGTGAATTTTCTCTCTATAAATTTCAATGTGGGGAAAGTGAAAGAAATGGAAGAACTCAAGCTCTATCGTGCGATTCTGTAACGATTCGTCGACGAGCTCACCGATGTCAAATACTTTATAAGATATCGCCCTTGTACATAAAGTTGCTTCTCCAACGTTGGAGATAGAAACGTTGGAAAAGCAACCTTATGTCAAGGGCCAAGTATTTGACATCGGTGAGCTCGTCGACGAATCATTAGAGAATCGTACGGCTGAATTTTACTGAAGTATTGAATTTAAACTTTAAGCGCATTAAATCGCGTTTCAGTGAACATGGTCACGGGTAGACCAGCCGTGAAAGAAAGTGTTCGAAGTGATGCGATAAATTAATATGAAATTACTAGCTGCGCCCCACGGTTACACTCGCGTGGTGATGGATGCTGATGATGATAAAAAGTATCCTATGTGTTAATGCTTCGCCTCATCTACCTTCATACCACATTTAATCAAAATTGGCTTCGCTTCTTTTGAGCGTGAAAGAGTAACAAACATCCACACATCCATACTCACAAACTTTCGCGTTTATTATATTAGTAGGATAGGATAGGATACCCGATTTAAACCGTTTAAAGATAAAAGTTGTTTGTTATTATTGTGTGTAGTGAACAATAGTAGTGGTGCCTCGCATAACAAACGAGTACGGAAGAAGGTAGACCGTTTCGTCTGCTCGTAAACATTCACCCACCCGCAATTCCTCAGTTCATCCGTGATCATGTCGCTTGTCATCATCATCTTCATCTCAGCCGTAGGACGTCCACTGCTGAACATAGGACTCCCCCATGTATGTTGTGTGTCACCAGGGCCAGTCGTCGTCGTTGGGGGTGGTAGCTGGGCGTCTGCCGGGGATTCTTAGCACCCCCTGCCCCACCGTTACCGTGGCCGCTACCATAGCCAGGAATAGCGGGGCTGCCGGGGACTGGGGGCCTGGTTCCTAATGTGTCCGTCATTGGGGGGATTTTGCCAATACTCGCCACGCTTGGCAGGCGGGTTGGCGAGCGCAGTTTTGGGGTTTTAATACTGAGAAGGTGCTGCTGCCCCACCTTCCGATTGTTATCCCTTAGCAGATTTCTACGCACCCGCGGGTAGAGTTGGGGGGCTACCATTTTAAGCCGGTACCCCACGGCAAATGGGGCTTGTAATTTTTTTTAATATGTTATTTTATATAATTTTAGTACGCCAAAAAAGTTTTCCCGAAAAAGGGATCCCGTTCCAATCACCAAAGAAGTAAAAATACGCGCGAAATACATTCCACCTTCGTTTGTACAGTAATTACTTACTATAAATCAAATTTCAGTAATGGGTAGTTTAATTTAAAAAAATTGTGTCTTTCTCAAGTAATGAGATAAAAGAAAATTATTACGATGTATTTCCATAATTGTTCAAATATAAACTATAAACATTAGTCTCTAATTATTTCTATTTTATGTCTCATTATTCCTAATTGTATATATAAATAAACGTGTTTTTTTTTTATTTTTTTATTATTGCCTATGTTCACAGACTCAATGGGTCTGTGGCATTGTTTACATTTATATTTTAAACTTATATTTTTTTTTTTATAATTTCTAACAGAATACAGGAGGAGATATTTTTTTTTCTTAACTAAACTTATATAATACATTTATTTTTGTACATAAATAGATTTTTAACTAATTTCTAAATATCGTACATACCGAGAACAGACCGGCTCCCGCAAGCAGCGCCCGTTCACGAGCTTGACACGTGTGCCAGCCATCGCCCTCCTCAACCATATTTGAGGGAAGAGGACGACCCGCCACACGACGCCGCCGCGAGAAGAAGCCTTTTAGTGAGCGTGAATGCTCAAGGTATACACGCATACATAATACAAAAGCCTAAGCTTGTCTATGTTTTTATTTCTTTTTATAACTAATTTTTATATAAGTCCGCTTTCTCCACCCGGGTCAGGGCCTCCGTCACATCCACATTCCGATCTTTTATGGCCATCTGCAATAAACGTGTTATCCATAATAAGTTGCAAATTTAAATTCAATTCAGTTCATTTTCGAACCATTTGTGGCAAAAAGTACATCTGAAATATCTCTATTACAACACCATCAGTATCACAGTTGTTATAAATGCTGAACAAATATAAAACATCAACATGCTGTCACAGCTGTTCAATAGATGTCGCGCCGTCCCCATACGATGGTTAAAATCATATAGAGAGTTAAAATTCGAGCCTCGGTGGCCTAGTTGGTCATGGCGTCTGACACGGATTGTCAGAAGACGCGGGTTCGAATCCCGTCCGAGTATGTGAGTTTTTCTCTCTAAAATTGCAATGTTTATATATAAAATAGTTTACCCATAAGTTGCACTTATCATAGAGAGTGCTAAAAGCTATAGTTTCTACCTTGGGAGCAACACAATTGTAATTGTAAGTAGTGAAGCGTATTGTAAGCTCGTGTGACGTAACTTGAAACATTCGCCACGCTTAGGATTCTCTAGAATCCTTCGCATCGCTCTAGATACAAAGAAACACTCTTGCCTTAAAATAGTGGTTTGCTCCCTAGGCAATTTACTCGTACTACTTTTTTGCTTCATTCAAGCTCGTCAAAATTAAATAATGAAAATTGTGTTTGATAGTCTAAGAATAAATATTCCCGGCTAAACTCTAGTACTGTTCTGAAGGAGACTAAGGGGGAAACGCGCTGAATGCAGCACGCTACTAACGTATAGGTGTGTGTTAGTGTGTTGTAGCACATTAGCGAAAAACTGAGCTCTACAAGAACGTCCAAGTGGCGTTCTATGGGGAGGTTTATGTTCTTAGTCTTCAGGCTGATAATTCAAATTCAAATTCAAAGATTTTATTTTCAGACTCAACAAGATCCATATTATTATTATTACATTATTTTAGATTAAGATAAAATCACAAAAATAAAATTAAAATTAAAGTCAAAACGAAAAAATTAAAATTACTTAAATTAAATTATACTAACTATTAAATACATGACACCATATTCATTATCCTGAATCATGATACGAGGATCTTAATATGATGACGCAGAATAGGGGAGTCAAATTGATCAGTAACAGCCTTCAGAATGGTGTTGCTACTCGCGCGCGTCCTGCTTAGCAGTGAGGCAACCTTTTTTCGCATGATGGCCGCGAAGCCATCAGTGCGCGCCTTTGCGAACATGGAGGATGCACTACAGAACCGCGGGAGCCGCATCAGCATCCTGAAAGCGTTATTATATTGAACCCGCAGAGCGTTGAGGGCCTTCTGCTGAATGATGATAATGATGAATTCTGAATGCAAAAGGATTAATCTATTTATATCTAAAAGATTATTTAGATTCTTCATTATTCGTCATTATTTTCTACCGACTTGCAAAAAAAGGAGGAGGTACTCAATTCGACTGTATATTTTTTTAATTTTTATTTTTTTATAGTTACCTCATAACTTTCGATTGGGTGGACCGATTCTCAAAATTGAAAGCTGGTGCTTCCCGTGTGGTCCCATTTAAATTTCATCAAATTCGGTCCAGTAGTTTTTGTGTTACACTCCAATAACTGATTTTTACCAAAGGAATGGAATGGAAGTCGTTATTAAATTACGGTATCTACTGTTTGAAGCATGATAAATGATAAATTAGTATAAGGTATATTGTAAAATATTTTATTGGTTTCATTAACACAGTTTGTAAGGTTATGTATAGGTTAATTATTAACTCCAACTAAATGGTACTCACATTTTATGCAAATAAATGTTATTATATTCTATTCTTTTGAACTTAACATTACACCTCTGTGTGTATAGTTGGGATTGACCCTATCTTGAAAACTCGAGGTTTGTGTTTTGATCCCTCGCTAGGGCAATTTTTTGTGTTGTAAATAGATCTTTTTTGGTCTCGGATCTTGAATGTACGTAACGTGTGTATGGTTCATGTCTCTTCTGACACAAGAGATCAGAAAGAGGGTATATGAGAGTGAGATCATGACTAATTATCTTATGAGTAATGGCTTAAGATCAGGTATACTCTTAGTTCAGGGACTGGAGTGAGTGAGAGCGGTAGGGCCAGAGATACACATGAATACCTGTGTCCAATATCCTACATAAAATGTATTTTAGCACTATAGTTTTTTAATGAAAGATTGTATTTCCTTAGACGTACAATGTATTTTTAAATAAACGTTATTATTATTGATAACTACTGTACATGTTAGTGTGTTTTGAGTTTAAATATATGCCTTATGCGCTGTTTATATGTGTGTATTTATGTATAGTTACAGTATGTAAAAGAGTTTGTTATTGATTTATTGATATTGATTGATGATTCTACCTTAAGAGCCATTTCACAAAATCACTCTACTGAAGTTTAGGTAAATGCCAGCGCATCGCTTACACAGGCGAAAGAAGTGACGACGGAATAGCGTGACTGTGAGTAACATATTTTGATACTTGCACTCATTTTAAAAACTGTGGCTTTGGAATGAGTAAACAATCAATTTCTTGTCGATCGAATTTATAATCATTAAAACTTATGTTAAATATTTTTTCGTGTCTAACAAAGCAGAGTTAATATCATATTTTAACTGAGATCAGATTAATTGAAGAATGTACTTTCTTTTGATATAATATCAGTTTGGAATTACACTTTATTTAACGCAATAAATTGTGTTAAACTGCTGATATAATTCGTGGAAATTGGCGAAAGATCTTTATTTTTTTTTCTATAATGATGATCAATTATCGATATTCTAGTACACTGTGTGTCAACAAGATTATATTCCTGATGAATAGATTTTTTTGTTTAGTTAATTTGATGAGTTTTTATACAAGAGATAGAACTCTGAAGTTTGCTATATTCCATTTAATTCGTAAAACGAGGTGCGGGAGATTGGTCACTACAAAATAATTAAAGTTATGCTTGTAAATGTGGTACATTAACTGAAAAGAGGACAGATTATTCTATTTATTTCAATTATTCAACTATTTGTGAATCTTTCCTATGATAGTAAATTAAGCGCTTAAAATCTACGATTACGCGCATTAAAATGTGAAATGCCTCTTAAGGCGCTGTCAGTTCAGCGCTTGGCTACGTTCAATTTCCTTTACTTGAAATCAAGCGAGCGCATCTCGTAAAAACGTACAAGTCATAAGTAAATAATGTTCCCCCTCAAATAAAAATATCCGTCAATGTATGTGTATTTAAAATTGCTATTTTGTGATATGTGTTACATAACACAAATGACGCAATATTTTTAGTAGTTTTAAATTAATCGCTGCTTATGAGATAAACTGCTTTAAAAACCCTCATTTATATCGACATCGTGATATGACAGCACCTTAAATACCTGTTATACTCGTATAGAAACTAATTTTCAAGTTCTTAATAAAGCCATACAAAACACACTTCCATATAATAAATATTAGCTGGAAGAAAATGCTAATTAAGTTTGCCTATATACATATTAGTTTTGTGCAATTAATAATTTTCTATCTATCTATCTAGCTACTATCAAAGAGGATTCAAATCTTTGGGCTCCGAGTGTTAGAATATTACAAACAGGAGAGTCAGTGTCAGGTAGGTGGCGGACCATCAATCCAAATCAAAACTTTAAATAATATATGCATGGGTTAGCGAAATATATATTCTACCGATCATACCTAAAATACCTTATTTATAAATATAAACGTATTTTCTTCGTTTATGCGCTATTTTATTATTTACGCTGTAGAAGCTTTTATTAGCAAGAAAAAGGCGATTTCTTTTCATCCCGAAGATCTATTAACGAAAGATTTTATTTTGTACCTATCCACTTCTATATGAACGAAGTATCTTGATTGATTACCATGTTGGTTCCTGTAATTAAATTTTATAAAAAAAACAATATCTTTTGCTAACCAGAAGCTCTTTTGTTCAATCTTAAAACTGTATTTATGTTAAATACAAAATATAATTATTTTGTCACGCAAAGTTGTATCAAATAGAATATTTTCTTAAAAACGTTACTATAAAGCAGCTTTTAAACATAAACCAATCTTCAACATTTCACCCCAAATAATTCGTTTTCAAAACGATTCTTTTCAGTGTGACAAAAGAACGGTTTTCAATTATAAGCCATTCAAAATTTAATCATAAAAACCCTTTTAAACTTCCACAAACAAATCAACCGTCAAAATTATACTTCCCGTTTTACAACTTCCCACCCGACCTTACAAATAACAAATCCAGAACATCAGAGCGATAACCGGGAGTTTACACAAATAACATTAGAAATACACTCGAGTGTAGTATTAAGAGTTAACAGATAAAATAAAACAGACTCACCATACGGTCTTTAAGACTCCCAATCGACACCAAAAAAGAGCAATCCCATTTTAACTCACACACAATTCACACGCGGTACAGTTTAAAGATTTCGAATTTCGCGGTACCGAGTTCTAGCGCGTCACACGTGCGTCCAGGACGACGGCTACAGAGCTTATAGGAGAGCGAGTTTGCGTATAAGAGGCGCTCCCCACTCCTCTCCAGGCAATGATACCATAATTTCAGTCTACACTATAAAAATATTTATTTTGCGTCCGTATTGCGCAATGCATATATTTTGCGAGATGCACGCATACGTTTATGAGTTTTCTAATTGATTATATAATAAGATAAGCTTGTGAAGAGTGCGCGGCCATTTCTTGCAAAGGAGCTTCAGACTATTTGTAGTTGCGTTTGTAGTATTTCAATTACTATTAACTATTAACGGAAGAGCATGCATCAGCTAGGCGACATACAATACAAAAATACAAATACACAAATTATTTATTTCATTTCAAAGATTAATGTTACATAAAGCAAGTGTCAGGAGTCTCCTTTTAAGCATAAAATGCCTGTAGTAGGAGCCTCCGCTCTTCCATATCCAGTACATACTAGTAACATTGTATGTAAATATAAATGCTTCACAAACCTTTTTATCGATAATAGATTAATCTTGAGTGTGTAGTTTTTGCGTGTATTTGTGTGTATATGTATACATGTGTGTGTTTGTGTGCGCGTATGTATGTTTGTTGCAATGCTGCGACATATAATGCTATAAGTATATAATAATACCAGGGTTGGGCAGTATTTGAATTAGGTACTTGTAATTAAAATACAAATACGTATTTAGTATGTGTTTCAATTACTTCCTTAAAATGTAATTTGTAATTCGTATTTCAAATACCTGACGCCGAGGTATTTGTAATTAGTATTTCAAATACGTCTTGAGGCTTCAAAATACATTTAGCAGGCACCAAAAGGCTGTTGTCTGACAGTACATTTAAAAATCTAGTGTTCATGAAAGGAAGATCTGTTTTACTGATCAATTAATCTTGTTTTCCTCTACTTTCACTGCGTGCTGATCTAGATTACTTATTTTGTAATTTGTATTGAGTATTTCAGTTTAAATATAGCTAAAATACTGTATTTTGCATTTTATATTTCAAATTGAGTGTGTTTTGTATTTCGTATTTTAATTACTTGCGATACAGTATTTTTTTATTTGTATTTCAATAAGTGAAAGCAAGTATTTTGCCCAGCCCTGAATAATACCTATCTGCGAGTATGTTGTGAACACAGCAATGATTATTAATTTAATTATTATTTATACTTTAAAGACGAAACGGGCAAGTCATCCGACTTATGGTACCTGCATACTACGCTTACCAATATCAGTTGCACCAGTCAGCTGACAGTGCCATCTAGAGATCAGAACAGAAGTTTTACGTAGCACTGCACTGTGCTTGTCACAGTGAGATATTCGTTTTTGAGTTGTATTCCTCATTATCATCATTTCAGCCGTAGGACGTCTACTGTTGAACATAGGCCATATCTAAAAAGACTGGTTGGGAGCGGCCTATATTCAACGTCCTGCGACCTGCCATGCGATTCTCTAAGAGCAAACATCGTTGCAACTTTGAGAACATCCGTGAAACAAATGACGAGCTGACAAGAAACGTTGGAAAAACAACCTTGTCTACAAAGGCGATATCTCATAAAGTATTTAACATCGGTGAACTCGTCGACCAATCATTAGAGAATCGCACGGCAGGTCGTATGTCAACCACAACGTTGGACAATCAACGCTGGGCTTGCCGGTCCGTCTCTACACTCCAGAACTCCAGAATCGGCTATCCATTCTGCGTGATATAGGTCCTGCCCACTGCCACGGCGTCTCTTCCTAGACGCCTAGAAATTTCACTTGTTATAGTGCCACGCACTATTACTAAAAGCTTCATAGCTATTTGACTAAAAATTACTTACTAAGTATATATAACTTTTTGGTTTTGTGTAACTCGTCGTCTTATTATCGTCCTATAATCTTATTAGTTAGGTAAAATTGAGATATTAAACGAAATTTGTAATAAAATACTATTTCCTTTCATTTTTAGTTATACATTTTTTTTGCAAAGATTGATTTTATCAGCAACAGAATCCATTAGTTCAATAATACAAGATAATATATTTTTTTTAAAAGTCATTCGTGACGATTTCCGTCAAAAAAATAACATAAAAAACTAAGTATGTAGTTATTGGTTTTCTTATAAATCGAGTCATCATGTCTCCTTTCACGATTTTTCTCTAACTCTCGTGGTTCCAAAGTCAAAATCATTTATTCAATTTAGGCATCAAAGACGCACTTATGAACGTCAATTTTTCATTATAATTAAAGACTACCGCCGCGTTCCAAAATATATAGAGCCTACCGAGAAGAAGCGGCAAGAAACTCGGGGCCATTCTTTTAACATAGATGTTTTTACAATATTTTTACTTAGGTACTACAGATATTAGCTCCAGTGTGTTGCCTTACAAAAGAGAACATAATAATGGTATCAGTAGGGCAAGACACGCTACACTTTGACATCTTAGTACACGAGTAGATAGATCCTGGAGTGATCAGTCCCAAGCTGTTTTATACTCCAAGTCATCCGAAATTTTGTACTTGGCCATGACCGCCCTTCTCAAAAAGCCATCCTGTATAGCCTATGTTCATAAGGGATAATGTAGAATTGTAATGGTGAAATATATTTTCAAATCAGTTTAGTAGTTTCAGCGCCTATTAAAACAAACACAGTAATATTAGCATAGATTATTATTATGCGATATAATATACGATGGCTACACATCATTAGTATTTCTCACAAGTATACCCGTTTTAGAATTATCTTAAAGCGTCGAGGTACATGACAGATGCTGTGTGTTGAAATTGTCATTCAGTATGGCTTACATAATTTAGTTCGCTCTTTGTCGAATCGTAAGAGATTTCAGTTCGCGGTGAGTGAACGTGAGAGTGAACTAAATTTAGTTTTAATAGTTTATTGGGAGAGAATTGTTGATGAATTTATTGCTTTAGGTTTTGTTTTAACTTTTAATGATTAGACAGTTCAGTGATCTTTAAATTTTTACCCGATTGCGGCGATCCCTAAAAAAGGTTATGTTTGACCTGTATGTATGTCCGTTTCTATATCCGCTCGTCCCTACTCAATGGCTCAACCGATTTTGATAAATGATAGTTTTTGTATTATAAGATAATTTAATAATAATAATAATTAAATCAGCTTTATGGCGAGCCGTCGGTGAGTGGCGACACCGCGGACCCTTATCCTCCCTGGGGCTATATGAGACCCCTGACCCCGGCTTGCCTTAATTGGCCGTCTGGGGGTGGAAACACAAGAGCAAGTAACAAAAAGCTCCAAGGGAAGTGCTAAAGGGCATAACGCCGGCTGTAGCGCTCTAGTGAAACCGCAGCACACCTCTCGACACCTTTTAGCCATCCACACCAACGTTGCCCCTTATGTCACCATTGATGGCGACCCTTATGGGGGGCCCGTTTAGTGGGTGGCAAGTCACCACCTGCCTAAATATTTTGAAATGAGACTGAAATTGGCAGGTGCCGTAGTCTCATCCATAGTCATCTATTTTCCTTACATGTATAAGTTCGTATCAACAGCCTTGTTATTTAACCCATTTTTGTAATATATATATCCATGTTACCGTCATCCCAAATTATGTTTTTATACTACTTTGTATGTTTTATACCAAACAGGCCCCTAAGTGTTGGTTACAGCACCACTTATGCACTTTTGTAAAGGACCGGATGAAATCCATGATAAAAATGAAATAAAGATAATAATGATTTAAGGGTTGTGATTGTTGAATGACAAATGAGAATAATGGTTAATTTGAATTCTGTATGTAGGTAGGTATAAGAATTGAAAAATAAGTCCAAATAAATGGTTTTGATTTGATTTGATTTGATAAGTCGTTAGTTTCGTCTTAAGGGCACGAGTGTTAACGGAGCGAGTGCGGAACAAATCAAATGCTAAAAATTACACTTTAATATCGAGGCTAATCATTTTCATATTCGTTAATTTTTTTATGTTATAATATTTTCATTGTTTATTTTATTTTTACCCCTAAATATGTATGTATTGAACTTCCTTCCGTACAATATATCGTCATTTAACTAAATGCAAAATAAAGTGACTGCTTACAAAATTTTGGATTCAATCCACCTCAAGGCCTACAGAAGAATTCTCGAAGATCTGAGGCTCGCTTTACAAAAGCTCTACGTTCAGTTAAATGAGACTGAAGACCATAGTGTCGCTGTTAGAAACATAAAAAGTACTTTAAGAGCGTACTGAATACTCCATCAAAAACAGCACCGGATGTGGTTGAAATATAAATAATATATGGTTGATGATAGTTGGAAAGATCTGACTTATTTACGTGAGTGATTCCCGTTTTTCATATTGAAAATGTTAGTTTTTTAGAAAAACTCCAAGGGAAATTAAATAACTAAAGAAAGAAAGAAAGAAAGACAGAAGGAAAACATATTTATTCAAGACACTTACATCACATTCTATATTCTACAGATTAGAGGAACCCAATACACTTAAATTCAAATTGTTTATTGTTCTTAGACATTGTACATATAAATATAGGTTACCCTGCCTGCTGCTTTAGCGTAAGCTGTGCTGCAGTCAGTGTCTTCCCCAGATAAGTAGATTTAACAATAAGACCACGACCCTCCACGGACTACCACTATTAAACGTTCCATCTCTTACCGCGAGGACCGCGACAAGGAGTAAGAACATCTTCTGGACGAAGTGCCCAGGCCAGCTAGCCGCAAGGGGCACTGCAACGACACAAATTTACTGCATCCTCTCAATCATCAAACTGTACATAGCCTCATTCGGATCTCAAACTATAGCACCGAACTGCAGCTTACTGCGAACGAATGCATTAAAGAGCATGATGGCAATCTTTACGTCTTGAAACTGTGAGGTTATTCTTATATGTAATTTAAATTACTTAGCATACATAAACACCTTCTACAATATAACACTATATTTATTTAATTAAGCAAATATATCAAACTAACTATAACTTAAATAATATAAAACATGAAAACAAATGTGAAATAATAAAACAATTGCACACACAAAAACAATTGCACAGGCCAGACAACACCTGTGCAAAGTGTTACAAAATAAGTGTGTACATGTGTAAAGTGTGGGTTGGTTGAAATTCAAACTTCAAATTCAATCACAAAGTTTGAATTTCAACCAATTTTTACGAAGATATTTTCAAGGCGATCATAATCAAACTCTTGTAGCCAGTCGTTTAAAATATTGTTAAATTTGTGTGAGGGTACGTTTTTTATTTTTATTTTAGAGTTCAGCATATTATATAAAATAGGTCCGATGTGATTATAATGTCTCCATGCCAAAGCACACTTGTAACTCGGGAACTAAATACTAAACACATTACACATATAGAAAACGACGCGGTGCTGTGTGTGTCATGAACTTGGGTCCCGACTTAGCATACGACTAAGAACAGAATCCTTACTCTCTGATTTGAGTAAGTAAAGTAAAGCGTGTCTATAACTAGCCCCAAGGTTTTGCCTTTGTGGTGACGAATGATAATGAAGGTATTATTATATTTTTATTCCTAAGCCATCCCAATATAACAAAAACGTTTTCGAGTTTAAGCGAGACTATCGAATTGATTTTTTAGGTAAAGAAAAAGAAGATAATCAACACAAACAAGATGAAGATTAACAAAACCATTCAGGAGTAGACATCTGAATCTGTCATCCGTCACTCGGATTCTCTAACAATGCCCGACGCTATTTCCTCTCGACCGCATTATATTTCCGTGAGTAACGACTGAAAAAGCAATTAAATTATAGCGCCCTCTCCACGCATAGACGTCAAATAGAACTAATATTAAATGTATCTAAGAAAAGCAAAAATATAAATACGAGTGTTATGGCTGTTATATAAATACTATATTTTCATCGATATTGATGTTAAACATAAACATTAAACATACACATTTCGCATAAACAATGTTAGAAATGTTTGCAGAACACTAGCGATCCTAAAAAGCATAATTTGCAAAGCAACAGAATGCTACTATATCACTAATTACTAATAATTAGTAGGAAACAACCTATTTTATAATTCCCCTAAAAGATATAGTATGCATTTCAATGTCTTGAACTATACTTAGTCATTATACTAATATAAAGATACCGGCTTCATTCACTTGATATTATGTCGGTCCGACGACGTTTCGAACGTGTAAGACGTTCTTCTTCAGGGAGTGTGCACGCTTGGAGATCGCGTCGCGCACTGCCCAGTGAGTGAAGTCGGTATCTTTATATTAGTATAATGTGTGATACTCACGATAGTTTTCAAACTCTAATAATTAGTCATTTTAGTATTCACAAATTTAAAAACTTGAAAAAAATATTTTTTATTGCTATTTCAATTTTATTCTTTAAATTTATTGTTGATTGCCAACCGTTTTACAGAAGCGTCGATATTTTAATTAAGTATCTATCTATTTTACAAATAACTCTAAACATTTGTTTAAGCTTTTTTTGCGATTAATTGCGATATAATTCGGCCGTACAATTGTTATACACACTGGTATATTTTAGGTTGACATCCTAAAATATACCAATGTGTATATAAATAAGTATGAACGAATTATAAAGAAAAATAAATATTATATTAATAACGGCCATGTCTGAACGTAGCGCGACTTAAAAATAACTAACAATTAACAACTTTCAGATTTTTAAATCGCTGTTAATATTGTTTATTTTGAGCTTTAAATTAATGGCCATAGGTGCTCTGTGATATTGTCGTTACTTGTGATCGTCGAGATATTTTTTAAAACGTCAACGAGTTTGTTTACCTTGTAGTTTATTAATAAACCTTGTGCTGTATCTATTAAAATATATGTCAAAATTATGAAAGGAAGCGACATGCTTCATCCATGACAGCAGGCAAATAAATCTTGAAGTTTATGTTAAATTTTTGTATTTTAGTCAGGACATTTCAGTTGATGCAATTTATTTAAAATCTTAATAACGAGTAGTTCAAACAGAAGACCTCTGTAGGTCTACCACGAGTTTATAACATTCACACTAATCGATGCTCGATATCGACTGCCGCGAAAAAATGTATGTAAAAAGAACAGCGCCACCTCGCGGTCAATTGTAGATTAAAATTGACAGCGAGTACGCCAATCACAAGATTAATAGGTAGGCGAGATCGAGTATCGACTACAGATGACATTTATGTTGCCAACTCATGGTAGAGCTACTGGAGCACAGTCATATCAGCGGCAATATTGACGAATTTTACTAAAGTTGTATAATATAATGTTGGTACCAAATCTTCTTGCCGAATATGACCAAAATCGTCTCGTTTTAAACTTCACAACCGGACTTATTATCTCGGCAACCACTTGACCAATTACGTTCATATTAGAAATTCCTGTTTAAAGTCAGGTACCAAACCTGTACCGAATTTTATCAAAATCTGCCTGTAAATAGCGCCGCAGTAAACTTCCCCCATCTTTTTTGAAAAAGTACCCCCCCACTTAAAACTCGCCCACGACAAAAAGATATTGAATAGTAGAACATGCATACCAAGTTTGTTAAGATTGGTTGAAAAATGCGACCTGTAGAGGAAGACCAACATACAACCCAACAAACATACGGACAAATGAAAGTCAATTTAGCCGGTTATACCAGAGACGCTGCGCTCACTCGGTCAATTATACTTGCACACTACTGCTTCGAGGCAGAATGTCTGGAACTATCGCGTAGTCAAGTCAAGACGTACTCTTGGACGAAACATCTCCCACCTTTATCTCGGGTTTCTCCCCCTCTTACGAATTACATCCTAATTGGACTTGGGATGATGTAACATCGTCTAAATTTATAAAACTTATGATATATAAATTAAATCGACTCCTTATATTACTAAAGATAACCTACTCAATATTTTCAGACCGGCAGGCCTATTATGTATCTCGGTTGCTAACAAATTTTGATTGAAATCTTGAAAAATGGCGGCTCGATGTCAGTTTTCACAACTCCAGTAAACAATCATCTAAATCGGTTCACCTAGTCGAATTTGATGAAATTTAAAAATGGACCACACGAGAAAAAAAGGAGGTTCTCAATTAGTCTGTTTTTTTAATATTTAATACCACAGAACTTTACTGCAGTGTCCAGCAGTTTTAGAGTTAACATAACAGAACATAAACATAAAAATTCATTTATTGACATTTAGTTACAACCCAACTAAAAATTCTTTCGCCTATTTTGATGATATCATCATTGACGGTAAACGACACTCGATCCCATATTTAGCAAGGATCACTATAAACGGCAAAAAAATTGTTTACCAAAAAATTGAACCAATTCAACAAGTTATTTCAAACTTTTTAGTGTTGAAGTCGGTTCCGTTTGGTAAATTAAAATTCATTTGAAAGTCGGTTTTTAAATTAAAATTTTATTTGGACGTAAAAATCAGGTTATTCTATAGATTCCTATACCTAAGTAGTTAATTTTCCTTAGAGCTCGTATATTCCTAAAAGGGTAATAGAATTCAAACAGAGGCTTCAACAATGAAATGAACGTAGAATTGAAGCAGATCACGGATTTAGGAAATTCGAAAATAACGTAGAATGAGAATTAATTAGAGAGATCGTCGTGTAAAGGGCTCAAAGTGGGTCGCGTGCGGAATGCTAATCTGATAATGTAACGCTTTTTGAGATTTACGCTTGGACGTGAACCGACGCGATAGGTACAGAAAGGGATGGGAGAGCTATTTCGAAAACTAATTATGAACCATCTAGCGACGAAAGATGGCGTGTAAAGCGTACCAATTTTGATTTTGTTTAATTTTCCTAGATTTGTGTCTCTGAGTTTTGACTTTTAATAGTGGTGGATTATTAACCGGTAAGTGTTTGTGGTGAAAGTGAACCTTATCATGAAAAGTTTCGTGATTTCATCTTCAATCGACTTAGAAAGTTTTAGTAATGCATCCACCGCATTACTAGAACGGACTTCAGGACAGTGACTGAAATGAAAGTCTTATTTAAGTGACTATGACTATAAATTTGACTACTTTATTAAAAGATGTAACTAGAAATGTTAATTACTTAATTGTCTTGAGTAATGGCAAAAATACAGAAGTAAGAGTCCAAATACAAAGGGAAAAAACTAACAAAAAAATGGAACTGACTTCATCACTTAAAAGTTTGAAATAACTTGACGAAGTCGGTAACATATAGTTCACAAGTACAATTTAAAATAATACCGACTTCCATTCTATTCAGTTATTGGAGTGTAACTCAAAAACTACTGAACTAAATTTGATGAAATTTAAATAGGACTATACGGGAAGCACCAGCTTTCAAACAAAAAAAATAATTTTGAGAATCGGATCACCTTATCGTAAGTTGTGAGGTAACAAACATTAAAAAAAACGGTTGAATTGAGTACCTCCTACTTTTTGAAAGTCGGTAGAAAAGTACCTATTATCATAATATTGTGTGCATGGTACTGCCTTCCACTAGTTATTTCACACGTTTTAGTGTTGAAGTCGGTTCCATTTTTTGTAAACTTTTCACCCTTTGTTACTACTTTTGTTAGTGACCTTTGCTACTTACGAGATCGATTGTCATTCACCCTCAATTACGATACATCAAGATAGGCGAAACACTTTTCAGTTATTGGATTGTAACTCAAAAACCGCTGGACCGAACTTGCTGAAATTTTAATGGGACCTCCTCGGAAGTACATTCTATCAAACAAAATAAGAATTATATTGAAAAATACTAAACTACTATGTAAAAAGTTATGCGTGATCAACATCATCAAAATATACGCGTCGACATAAGATCCTCCTCTTTATAGAAGTCAGTTAAAAAACTTCATTGCCTTTCAAAAAGAGTCTACCTGACGAAGGAAACTGGTTTTCCTTCTCCGCGCCTGCCCCACCCCTTGCTGCCAAATTCTATTCAATACTTTAAGGGTTTCATCCGTTCGGGCTTCGCTAAGATTAACTTTGATATGAATAACTGAATCTAAATTTAATACGCGTGTAGAATAAAATCAGGATAGCTTTCGATGATTTCTTTAAAAAATATGAGTACAGTATTTTCAATTTATACGTTTAATACCTACTAATAAGTATTAGGTTAAAACCCGGATAGTTGCGTCGGTGGGATACATGCTGCAGTTTAAAATACTCAATGTTATGGCTGTTGGTGGCATTAACACTTTACTATAATTAGAAGCGATATCCCACAGCCCACATTACCATATCAACTGGTGGTATAGGTGCAAGCGTTTTGTCTGTGAAAGCGAAAATCTTCCGCGGCGAAACTTTAAAACGCGTCTAAATTGTATTGGTAAGTAGTTTCTGTTGAATATTTTTAGTATTGATTGTAATTTTAGTCAAAATTTTGTTTATTTGCATGCATTAGAAATAAAACTACACTGTTTATTACGTTTTATTGTTGAATAGTTTTTACTTATTTTGTAAATACAGATGGCAAGTATCCGTACCAAAAAAGATAGATGCGCTATCTACTTTTGCAGATAGTTGCTCTATGGACAACTATCCGCAACTGTGAATTCTTTAACGAGCAAAACAATTTTATTTTTGTTTGATGCTTTTTAACCGGCCTCAAGGAGGCCAAAAATTCGACCGTATATTGTTTTTTTTTTATCTTTTTGACTGTGACTATAGCTTGTTTTAAATTAAACGAATACTTAACTATTCCATATGTTTATTCTAGGTGAGCAAAATTTCTAAAAAATATAAGCGTAAACCTGGCGTGGTGCCGTGTCACATCAACTGGACAAAAATATATAGATATTAGCAGCAGTGAAACTGAATCTGATACTTGTGATGAAGTCTGATGATCAAAAAAACGATATTAAAAAATATTTAGTGACACTTCCGCTGAAAAGAAAACAATGATTTTGGCCTATTTGGGGGCGTGCACCACCCTCCCTCCCGCATAAAATGCTAATAGGAAGAATACAAAATAAAAAAACACAAGATCTTGTGTTTTAGCTAATAGGAAGAATACAAAATAAAAACACAATAGTTTGTGTTTTTATTTTGTATTCTTCCTATTAGCATTTTATGCGGGAGGGAGGGTGGTGCACGCCCCCAAACAGGCCAAAAATCATTGTTTTCTTTTCAGCGGAAGTGTCACTAAATATGTTTTAATATCGTTTTTTGATAATGGATTTCCGCAAAGTAACGCCTGAATCAATAAATTATCTGAAGTCTGATGATGCTTATGACCAAGGTTAGGGATCGAAGGAATAGGAGAGTATAAACTTAGTATATACATAGTTCGGACAGTGAAAATGAAGAAAATGTTAAAAGTTCAAAAACATCTAAAGGAAAAGCAACCAAAGAACCAAAGGGGGAAAAGAAAAAAAAAACAAAGAGGAAAAGGACAACAAAGAGATAAAAGATACTGAAAAATATTAAAAGAGAAGAACATTAATTTTCTATTGAACTATAATTTTACTAAATCTAAATCAGATGGGATACAATGTGAGATGTGTCAACTGTTGTTGCATGAATATTGAACAATATTCAAAAACGATTGCATGAGATGCGGAAAATTGCAAACCTTTGCTTCTGGTAATTAATTAATGCTAATGCCAAAGTTATCTTTAACGTTAAAGTTTTTAAATTACTATTAAAATTGTTTTTGTATGGTTTGGTTAGAACAATATAACTTAATTTTATATTGTAATGTTGATTGATTAGTATACTTTAAATATGAGTCTCTGGAATTGATATGAATTTACTTTTATCTTGTAATAGTCTTAGAGAGGCGTCTATCCCAGCACGAGGCAACTATCCCACGAAACATTTTTAACGTTAGGCAACTATCCGATACAGTAGGCAACTATCCTCTGTTTCAGAGGTCAAATAGAACAGGATTCACTCAAAACCTATACTAATTATGTTTACAAAAATAGGCTAGTATAAAAGACAAAAGACTTATCTATTGATAAACATGTTACATTACTTACTAAGATAAGTACATATTTTTCAGTAACGGAGCTTTTTCGAAAAGTAGCGCAACTATCCGGCTTTTACCCTACACACATTTTGAAAGTGTAACTATATAATATTGTATGCAAAATAAGCTCATCCACATTGAATGGGTTATTCCACAAATTCCCATTGATAATCCCCATCAATGGGAATTTTAGGATTTTTTCCCACTAATCCCCATATGGGTATCGCGATCTCTCGGATATTAGCCGTTGAGTCGGGTTAAAACCCCAATTTCACATCGACATTTCTTATTAGATAAGTTTTTTATAAAATTATTTGTACACCGCAAGGCAAAACAAACTTAAATAACCACTAAATGAATAGAAACAAGTTTTAACCGACTTCAAAAAAGAAGAAGGTTTCTCAATTTGACCGTATTAATTTTAGTTTTTATGTGTTAGCAAATAACTTCGTCGTTTGTAAACCTTTTTTTATGTTTTTTTTTCTTTTTTAAATTTATAAAATTCAGTTAAGCATTTTTTGAGTAAGCATTAACCACCCAACCAATTAAGTTTGGTTTAGATATGACCAATTAAGTTAAGTTATGACCAATAACTTAAAAGTGTTTCGCTTATTTTTAAGATTTATCATTGAGGGTGAACGACATCCATCCCGCAATTAGCAAGAGTTACTAAAAAGAATACAATTCGTTACAATGCTCGAAGGCCTCCATCGAGTTTCCCAACGGGTAGTCCTTAAGATTAACATGGACAAGACGAAAATTATGTCTAATGCCCATGTTGTGACTACCCCTATATCAGTTGGGAACTCAGTTCTCGAAGTTGTTGACGAATACATCTACCTGGGACAGACAGTCAAACTAGGCAGGTCCAACTTTGAGAAAGAGGTCAATTGTCGAATCCAACTTGGCTGGGCAGCATTCCCAAACTTCGCGAAGTCTTCTCGTCAAAAATACCTCAGTGCCGCAAAACAAGAGTCTTCGACCAATGTGTGTTACCAATGATGACTTATGGCACTGAAACGTGCTCTCTTACTATGGGCCTTATAGGTAAGCTCAAAGTCGCACAACGAGCTATGGAGAGGGCTGTTGACTTTACTTTATTTCCGATTCGGAATCGCAAATGAGGAGATCCGTAGAAGAACGAAAGTCACCGACATAGCCCAGAAGATTAGCCAGTTCAAGTGGCAGTGGGCAGGGCACATAGCACGCAGAACAGATAGCCGATGGGACCGGAAGGTTCTGGAGTGGAGACCACGGACCGGCAAGCGCACGTAGATCGTCCACCGACACGGTGGACAGACGACCTGATAAAGCTCGCAGGAGGACGTTGGATGCAGGCCGCTTCCAACCGGTCCATTTCGAAAATTATGGGGGAGGCGTATGTTCAGCAGTTCCTACGGCTGAGATGATGATGATGACTAAAAAGTAAAAACACTTTCTTTTACAAAAAAACGGAACCGTCATCACCACTAAACAGTGTGAATCTTGTTGAAGTCGGTACCATGATGATTCAAAAGTACCTATTACCACAATATTGTGCGCATGGTACTGACTTTTTTATAAATCAACTTTAATTCCTCCATTCATTCAAATGTATATGGGGATATAGGTTGTCTCCATTCCAATTTTCATTTAGCTCTTTCTTTGTAACAGTTACAAACATATACTTCTCACTCGTTCGTGTGAGTGAGTGTAAAGTAATTTATAAATAATATATTACTTTAATTAACCTATGATAGCATTCTATCACATTTTTACCTTCACCAAAAGCTCAAACACAAGCATTAGTACCATCCACAACCTGATCGGCAGCTGTTCCTCACCATGCCTAAGCTCCTCGTACCTAACCCTACCATCGCTTGCCTTCGACCAGAAAACATCGAAGCTCACAATTTCTCTGCTCTGAAATTTAGAACTTCGTTTAGGTCGTTGACTTTGCTGCCAGAGAAATTGCTGAGTAGGCAATGAAGCCGTCAATGGAGATGGTTCGCACTATAAAATGTCTAGACACATTTGAGATTTTAGACGATCAGCTGATTAAAGTGGTGATAAGCACAGCGACGAAGTACTAAAAAAATATAGGAAGGTATACTTTACATAATTTCATAAAGCAGCACGATAATAATTGCATTCTTAAGTCACTGAGAAAATGTTTATTGTGTGTGATATTACTTAGTGGAATAAGTCGAATTTTCTACCGACTTCCAAAAAAAAGGAGGTACTCAATTCGACTGTTTTTTTTAAATGTTTGTGTTATGTTTTACCTCATAACTTTTGACTAGGTGAACTGATTCTCAAATTTTCTTCTGAAAGCTGGTGCTTTCCGTGTGGTCCCATTTAAATATTATCAAATTCGGGCTAGTAGGTTTGAGATACACTCCAATAACTGCATAGAATGGAAGTCTGTAATAAATTTTTAAAATTGTACTTGTACTTCAATTAAAATGCGAAAGTATGTCTGTTTCGATGGATATATGCATGATTATAGCACTTTCACATAATGACAACTATTTTAATACTACCAAATATCGAGACGAGCAAGATGTCTGTCTGATGGTCGACATTACGCCTGTCCATACTTTGTAATAACTATTAAATAAAGTTTTGGTTGGATACATTGTTTTCTTTATATCATTTATTCATTAAAGTTGCTATAATGCTCTTGTTGTGGTACTAATTATAAATTATTACATGGTTGTCTGGAATTATAAGTTTTTAAGTTTCTCATAATGTTTCATTCGCCATAGGAATGTTTCATGTGCTATTTTTTTTTATAATATGGAACAACATCCACACAAAGGTCTTTAGGTCCCAAACTAGGCAGAGCCTGTACTATGGTAACCCGATGACTGATATACATACATATACACACCCAGACGCAGATCAAACAGACAAGCTCATGCACACAAATGTTTGACCTGTCCGGGGATCGAACCCGGGACCGGCGGCTCAGAAGGCAAGGGTGCTACCAACTGCGCCAACCGGCCTGTCGAAAAACATTGTCATTGACAAAACTCTCTTCAATATTTTTTTGTGTTATTTTTTTCTACTGAGGTGATGCAATAAAGAGTTATCTATGTATCTATCTAATTAACAAATAGACAAAACACAAAGCAGATATTTAACAAATAATAATACAATATCTGTTTATAAAAGCCTCCCGTTTGCGCGTAAGCTGATTCGAGTAATCTAACTGGTTTTGACGCCAATTCAGAGTTCCGCAGTAATATTATAATAACTCAGTTTCATTGTATACAAAACAATTTCCAACAGACAATTAAACCACCTCGTTATAACCTAAATTACTCGAACAGATCACTTGGTGAGCTTAATTTATTAGGTTAGGTTTTCAAAGAAGAAGAAACATAGATTAAGTAAATAAGTAGGTAGCAGTAGAAGCGCCTTTGAACGTAACGAGAAAGGCACGAACATTTGTAATAAAACCGCGTGACATAGAAAGCGCAGCATCCAATGCGATATTACAACGGGCATTTGTTTGGAATTGGGCAAAGAGTAAACATAATATCAACAGAAGTGGCACTTTATACATCTCTCAAGTTTGCCTTTGTCCGAAAGCCTAAGTCAAGTCAGCCGTGTGATTCTCTAATGATTTGTCGTTGCATTCGTCGACGAGCTCACCGATGTCAAATAATTTATGAGTTATCGCCCTTGTACACAAGGTTGTTTTTCCAACGTTTCTTGTCAACTCGTCATATGTTTCATGGATGTTGTCAAAGATGCGACCATGTTTGCTCTTAGAGAATTTCACAGCATATCAGAATAATTTGCTCTGATTATTTATTGACGTCGAATTCAGTTTTTTTATCTTTGTAATACATTGGACGAATGAGATTATAAAATCTCGTTATCAATACTAAAATTCTGTTTAACCCTACAATAATTCTTGTGCTACTTTTTACAGCGAGAGTAATTTAGTAATGATTACATTAGGGAAAATCTAGTTGTCTTAACTAACTGACTGTAATCACAACTTAACAGATTAATAATAGTTACCACATATTCTTGTAATTAATAATTTATCCTTGTTATTAATTTATTCTTGTAATGATCGCTTGATATTCTTGTAATGATATATGGTCATGACATGACCAGTCATGTTTCAGCGCGTCCGAACGCTTTTCATAAAATGTTATTTTGACTTTTATTTCTAATATAACGACCCTACCAAAAAACGGA
This sequence comes from Selenia dentaria, assembly GCA_917880725.1. NCBI lineage: Eukaryota > Metazoa > Arthropoda > Insecta > Lepidoptera > Geometridae > Selenia > Selenia dentaria. Next base: position 4,234,040 of record OU862885.1, on the reverse strand, counting down.
AGTGCTCCACCATTCCAAGTACTGACCGCAGCAAGAGTTGCTTAACCTTATTGATGGGCTAAGGACGACGGTGCAAGGTCCACTCCGAGCACTTCATTAGAAGCTTATTGAAATTTAAAAAAAAACTTAAACGTTTTATATTTGTTACAAATAAATTAAATCGTTAAAAATGTCTTTTATAAATAAACTTTTACGTTTTTGTACTAATTCAGTTTAATTTTCTTCATCTTACATTGATGCTTGCCAATATTTACCAATCCATACTCATCAAATTACATTACACATATAATTTAATAGCAAACAAACTAATGATTAAATAAGTTCTAGTAAGTATACGAATCTTTAAATTAACAAATACTAACCAAAAAGAATAGATATTTATCTTTAAAATGTGTCCTTTTTACCAACCATTAAATAAGTTAATATTATCGTAGCGTTTAAGACTACAGTGGAATCAGTAAAGTTATGAATTTGAATCAATTACTGTATTACTGTAGTTGGAAAGTAGAAAGTTGTATGCTTACCGTCCAATTATATTTAGTTATGTTCAACATGAAGTAGAAAATAAGACTTTACTGCGTGGTAATAGAACAAGCCATACACACATGAAAACTGAAAATTGTTTATAATTTTCATAAAATATAATGCAAAATACAACGCGGTCACATTAACTCGACGCATCGCTGGAATGCGGGTCCCCGCCCGCTACCCCGCATTCCCTTTTCTCGCCCGGCAAGTACGGTCAGCATCTTTGTTACCCATATACGCGTCGATATTAATAACGGAATGCTCAATATTAATAACGGTAACAGGTAGACCTTAAATTTTCACTGAATATGTAGTTGTAAATTACCTTTCAAAATAAATAAATATTTTTTATTCATTTAACAAACTTAATTTTTAATCAATTTTTACTCGATCTTAATAATGGCCACTTGGCCGGTTTTTTTTGCACACCGTACTTGACCGCCAAAATGACGTCACATGGTCAAGCGTATAGTTAATGTGACCGCGTTGTAATTAATTGATTTTTTTATGTTTTGCATATTATGCTCTGACTCCACAGTATTACGTTAAGATAGTATTTTTTACTTCACCCTCCTCCTCCTAGTGTCGTTTTCCTCATTGCTGAGGGTCGTGACCCCCTCCATGGATCACCTACTGCCGAACGAAGTCATTGCATCTCGACCTATCTACAGCAGCGTGTATCGCATAATGGATATTACTGTCAAATGCGGTACGGATTTGGTCCGACCAGCGCATTGGACTTCTTTCCCTTGGTCTTTTGCCTTCCAACTTACCTGTGATGACAAGTTTCTCTAGGTTGTCGCCATTTTTGCGTGCTATATGACCGAAGTACTCGAGTACTCGTTGGAGGCATATAGATGGCAACCTAGTGGTAATGCTCAGTTCCTCGAGTATCGACGCGTTCGTTCTTCTGGCTGTCCAGGGGATGTGCAACATTTTCCTCCAACACCACATTTCAAAGGCATCTACGCGTTTTCGGTCGTTAGTTATTTTTTACCTATATATATTACTAGCGACTCTCTGCGACTTCATTCGCGTAGTAGGCTCGGCCTGCAGCCTCGCCATTACCTCTTATTTTACCTGGTTTTTATTTTATAAGAACCTTCTCCTGACAATAATTACCACAACAAAAAAAATCGCAAGATTGTTCCCTCCATTTTCAAGAGAATAGATGGAAAAATCTAGCTAATTCTACAAATCATAGATTTATACTAGCTGCGCTCCGCGGTTTCACCCGCATGGTGATGGATGATGATGATGAGAAGTATCCTATGTGTTAATCCAAAGCCTCATCTACCTCCATACCAACTTTCATGAAAATTGGCCTAGCCGTTTGAGCGTGAAAGAGCAACAAACATGCATGCATACATCCGTCCATCCATCCATCCATCCATCCATCCATCCATCTCAACTTTCACATTTATAATATTAGTAGGATAAAAACTTTTACGAAGAAACTTTTATGAAAAATAAATGGTTTTACGTCTCATTTTTCTCACATTTCCTCTTTTTTATATTTCTCATGTAATGTTGCCATAACTAGTTAGGCGTCTCTAGTTAAGTTAGATTACAGTCAGTCTGTTGCTGGCTTTTGCTTCAAGCAACATCTTACAACTTTTATTAATATATTTATTTTTTTAAAAACGTCTCTCGGGTCCATCGCAATTTGAGTAACTAAACACTATTTACATGTTTTCGCATATTGAAACTAATTTTACTTATTTTCATTATACAAACAAGATCAAAATTTGAAAAAAAAAAATACCGATTTCCATTTTATTCAGTTATTGGAGTGTAACTCAAAAACTACTGAACCGAGTTTGATTAAATTTAAATGGGGACACCACACGGGATGCACCAGCTATCAAATTAAAAAATGAATTTTAAGAATCGGTTCACCCTATTGAATGTTATGAGGTAACAAACATAAAAAAATAAAGTCGAATTGAGTACCTCCTCCTTTTTGGAAGTCGGTAAAAAAGAGAGAAAAAACCAATAAACATTTCTACAAAATAAAGAGACAGAGTTACGTTAAACAAAATTTTAGGCAACCCGTTGCGAAGTCACATCAAACCAATTTTCAGATATAAATTTGCGAATTTTGTTTGGGATTAGTTAAATAGGTCAAACTCTAGTATTTCATCTAAGTGATTTATCTAATTTGGTGACCTTATGAAAAATGAATTATGTCTGTAATTATTACTGCTGTGTGGAACTTGTAAATAAGTGGGAATCCGGACAAATCTTGTGGGAACCCTCACTCCTATCCTGGACAGTAGATAAGGGCATTTAATTTGGCTTTGAGCTATTTTCATTAACATAACTATGTCTGATATTTTTCTTCTGATTTATTATACATAGCTTTATATTATTATCTACAATATATTAAAGCTTTTCAAGATACACAATTATAATTTATTGGCTCTGGCGTTCCTATGCGGAAATCCATTATCATAAACGATATTAAAAAAAATATTTTGTTATATTGTTTCCAGAAGATTGTCACTAAATATTTATTTTATTGTCGTTTTTGATACACAATTATTTCACCAGATGACATTATTAGTACATGAGATTGAAGTAATAGTCATTGATTTTTTCTCGCAGTCACAGCAAGGTAAAATGTATTGTGAGAGAAACCCTTCTGCATTATATCTAATCTTTGCCAACACGGCAGAAACGTACAATTATAGTCCTCTATTAAAGGAGATATTTCTGTGGCACAGTCGGACTTTAGAAGTTATGTTCGTGAATTGGAAAACTGCCAATTACGCTTCGATTGTTACGCAATGAAGTTTATTTTTGGTCGGCAGTTTCCTCGCTTGTCTGATCTGCTGTAGATAATCTATGGGCGTCAGGAGACATAAGAGGATTATTGACGTTTATTTCGGATTATTTTCAATTGTTTATATGTAGTTCCAATGATTGTTTTTTTTAGCCGACTACAGCTAAGTTCAAAACGAGGGTTATGATTTTGACCTGTATGTATGACCGTTCCTGTGTCCGCTCGTAACTTCTCAACAGCTTAACCGATTTTGACGAATGATGCGTCGTTAAATGTGTCTTTATACCCCGGGTTCATATATTTAGAAACGGACCGTTTGGTTTCGACTAGTTACTTTTTGACAGTCCTCTCATACAAGTGTCAATAAGTCTCCTCCTTTTTGGAAGCCGGTAGAAAAGCGGATATCTCTGGCAAGGATTTGTGTGATTTTGAACCTAATTTAATGATTGAGAATGTTCTCATACTCCAGATTAAGCGTCTATTTTCCATATCGTAGATATGAGTGACGATTCACAATCCAGTGTATGATTATATCATTATAAGGAAAGGAATATTCTTTAACTCTTTCCTGTCTCTGCTGAGTAATTAAATTTACGTAAAATTAAGTGATTTTTCATGATTCCGTGATTCAGACAAAAAAGGAGAAGGTTTCTCAACTCTACCGTATATTTTTTTGTGCTTTTGCGGAACTTTGTCATTTATGAACCAATGTTGATGATTCTTTTTTTGTTTGGTAGAGTATATTTCCGAAGTGGTTTCATATCAATTTCATCAAATTCGGTCTAGCTGTTTTTGAGTAACACTGCAATATCTGAAAAGTGTTTCACCTATGAGAATGACAATCGATCCCGTAAGTAACAACGGTCACTAAAAAGGGTAAATAAAAAATTATATCAAAAATTGGAACAGACTTCAACACTAATTAAAGTGTGATATATGTATGATAACTTTTCGAAGTCGGTACCATGCGCAACAAAATTGTGATAATTGGTACTTTAGAACTATCATGGTACTGACTCCAACAAGTTGCACTTTTTAGTATTGCAGTCGCTTCCATTATTTGGTAAAAAAAAATATGCGTTCATATCTATACGTTTTCGCGAAATTCGTTTACCCTTTGATCTCATTAAATAAACTCAAAGTAAACATCGGTAAAAACGTTTTCGTAGAACGACATAATAACGCTGGCGGCTGTCTGTAATCTCCAGTATTTTATGTATAGAATTACAAAAAACCTCATTACCTTTTGTTTTACATGTAAAATAATACCAAAATACGTATTCACAACCAAAAAATTCGCCTTCGCAACCCTAAAAATATCTTCATTAGAAGTGGAGAGATCAAAGACTGGAAGACGACCGGTTAATTTATTATTTCCTCTGTGTTACATGCTTGTGAAAATTTGTTCTATATTAATGGAGAATAAAACGGTTGAATTTCTCATACCCGACTGTGACAAAGCCCAAATGGACCAGATATCCAGATAATCCAGACCCTTTTTGTCGCATCTCTGAATTAAGCACTCGTAGCAGACATGATGATACCAGACACTGCTCGAGAGCTTTTAAAACTACTTTAATGCAAAATAGTGTTTCCTGTATGGCTCCCATTGTTTTCAATAAGATACCAAAAACTATTAGAGGATTAAACAATGGTATGTTTAAATGTAAATTAAAGAAATTGCTTGCAGAAAAATGTTATTATAGTATTACCGATTTCTTAAAAGACAAATCCATTGATAAATATTCAGTATAATTGTAATTAATAAATACTAAATTATGCATGTGTAAATATTATAAAATATGACTAATTCTTAACAATAACCAATATATGACATACAATTACCTATTTTGAAATTGAATTTGCACGCCTAACATGTGATCTATTCATTAAGCCTTTATAAGATCTTGTATGCCTCTCTGTATGTTGTATACCTACCATGTTCCTAGCAAATAAATAATTTTGACTTTGACTTTGATGGAGGGTTATCTATTTGAACTTGTACGTATGTATGTATCTGTGACCGTTTCAATGACCGCTCGTAAGTACACAACGGCTCAACCAATTTTGATAAGGTGAAACGTCATTAAATTCGTGCTGATAGCGCGGCTGGGTCATCTGAGTACTGTGGTGTGGTTGGGCACTTCTACATAATAATGGTCTTATTGACCCTTTGCTTCACAGAACGTCAGTTTCATTCATAAATATTTTGTATTAATTATCGCGGTATAGGAAGGATTAAGTTATATGTAAGAAGAGAAGAGAAACGCTACCAATATATTTATAAGTTAGGAATTCCTTGATTAATTCTAAGGAAGCTAGAAATGCTACAAGCCTACATTTTGCTATGCGCATTGAGATAGTGTCAAGTGTGTATAGAGTTATATTTTTACCTATCTTCTTTGCGGGATATCGGCAGGGCTATTATGTATCTCAGTTGCTAACAAATGTTCATTGAAATCGAATAAAATGGAGGCTCTATGCCACTTTTGTCAGCTCCAGTCATCAATTTAGTAACGTTTTTGCTTACTGGAGTTGTCAAAACTGAATGAGTGGCCATTTTTCAAGATTTCAATCAACATTTATTAGCAACTGAGATACATAATAGCCCTGCAGACGATATAGTGGTCCAACGACAGCCATTAAAAAACAAAACATCAAGTAAAAGAGCATCAGATGTAACTACAAACTACAAATACCTACATAGTTAAAATATGTTATTGTGACTTGATTTTCTGTATTTTCTGGAACTAATGTATCCTAGTTACAAAGGATAAGGCCGTTGATGTCTGCAACACAATTTTCCTTCAAAATTTTTGCGGTTATTCTATTGCTATGTTCCAAATTTATTATTATTAGTATAGCTTTTTTTTAATATAAAAAACGGGATTCACTCACGTAAAAAAGTCAGATCTTTCCGACTATAGTTTCAACCACATCCGGTGGTCTTTTTCAAGAAGAGTGCAAAACGCTCACGGTTGCGTCTCGCTTCGCACTCTTGACCACCGGATGTGGTTGAAACTATAGTCGGAAAGATCTGACTTTTTTACGTGAGCGAATCCCATTTTTCATATTAAAAATGTGTACAAACCACGTTAGATTTCAAAATAAAATTAGTATAACTGTTCTCACCTTAAACAATTTTATTGCATTCGAAATAAAGTGTAATACATTTTGTTTTACATGGCCTCTCTTTCTAGTGAAGACAAATGTAACGATGTTTAAATATTTCTGCACTCGTAGAGGTTCACGGATCCTAACAGGTGACTTAATAACCATTATTACCTACATAAACATATACTATTTTTACATTACATTTCTACAACAAAATATTTATCGTACGTTTTCTTTATATTTTTCCATATATACTAAAACAATTGAAAAACTGTTGGTTATTACTTTAGTACTATACGTTGGCTAAGTATTACTTAAAAAAAAATATAGTGTTATCGCTGAAAATTCTGAGAGTTTGGACGTGAAAGTTTATTTTCGTGGAGCTATTGAGGATTTTTTTCTGCTGAAAGAGAGTTATGTTTATGAATTCTATTCGGTTATTACTCTTTTCCTGTTCCTTTTCTAACCTTTGTATATTTTCATAATATACTATCGATCTGTTTCGTTACACTACGTGTTTAAAAATTCTGTTTTTTCTTTAATCAGGGTACGAGCTTGCCTTAATAATGTACATCGAAGGTAATGTTAACAGTTGTGATTTGTGATTGTACATAAACATATACTATTTTTACATTACATTTCTACAAGAAACATTTATCTGGCTGTAACGTAATCAATGATAGCCATAGTATGGCTTTAGCTATCTCTTGCAAGTTGCAACGTCACGCACGTCGATTTTCGTACGTACGAGTTGATTCAGCCAATCAGACCGCAAGGCCTGCATCGCGCAAGCGAAATTATCGTGGTATATTACTATATATACAGGCAAAGATAATAGCTTCTCGTGTGACTGTGTAAGGTCTGTGTTAGGACCGATAAGGCATAGCGGTCCCTGGGTCGTCCGGCGAGCTGGTACCTCGCCCGGGAAGACCCAGACATCAGATCTTGTATAGTAATTCCGCGACTTAGTCACAAAAAAATGTGGCGTTTTGCTTTTGCTCTCTATACTTTGTATTCATGTGATTATTTCACGATCTAAGCCTAGGTACTTTGTTGTTTAAGGTACATTATAAATCCCAATAGCAGTTATCTTCAAAAACAACTAGAAGTGCGTATTATATATAATTATTACATTTTTTTATTTTGTTAATAAATATATAAAAAAAAATTCACAGTAATAAATCGAAACTATATATTATTGGCATAAACGGATTTGAAAAAATAAATAGGTATGTACTAATATTGCACCTAATAACACCTAATACATATCCATATTATATTTATTTTCATTTACGATGTGCAAAATAGATATAGTTAATTGCTCGTAATAATTAACCATGCGCGTTTTCGCTTTTTTATGGTTATTCAAAAAATGTAATACATTTATCGGATTATTTTTTGCTTAGTTTTAGGTTTAGACACGTTTAAAGGTTTAGGTTAAACTTTCATGATACCAGCTGAAATATATGCCGTATGGAGTAAAGGCTATTCATATATACTTACATTTTTCACGCAACGACAATATAAGTACAATAATACGACTTGGCACGGTCATTGATTATTCCTTATTCGGTTCGATTCGATTCGATACGACATTTCCATCGGACATCGGTGCTCGATATGCGACATAAAGCTATATAGTGTTTTAACTTTCAGCGATATTATAGTTTCAGGGCAGGCCGTTACACGGATTATGATTTTGCAACAATATAAGTATAGATTCAATATCTAAATATATACGTTTCATATCACCCACTCCTAAAAACAACTAATATACATGCAAATCTATAGCTTACGTGGTTATAACAGCTATGTTATCCTGGAGGTTATGAAATCAGCAAGAAGATATATTTGCTTATTCTTTTTTTAAGGCGCGGCATTGATTGCATTGCACTGAATGTAGAGAGCGTTGTAGGCTTGTGTCGTGTAGTTTACCAAGAAACCGCACTTTTACTGCGACGAGGAAATAGCTCTGTGGACCTTTCATGAACATTTTAGCGTAAGTGTAAGGTGTCCATACGCTGCGTAAAACAATCGAATTAAGTATTTCAAACCTCCAGCGAAATTCGGACATTGACGCCTAAGTATTATGTTAGCAAAAAAAACAAAACGATAGAAGTTTCAAGTATCGCTGCCCATTCGTTGCCATTCATAAATTATCGTATTCCCTGTCGTTAAGATTTCGTGGTACGGGAATGCGCACGACCCGCTGCCAGCCAGGGGCGGCAAACTTGTTTCACAAGTTCCGCAGCGGGCTTCATTCCGCTGTAGAATGCGAATGTGTTTTTTTGCAGTATAAACGTTTGATTTAATTTGTTATTGAGTAGTTTTGTGGTTACGTTTTCCTATTGATATATGTATATTGAACACACTATCGACAAAGATGTTGACAGTTTAATTGTCTCTGTGGCAGAGTCAACTGCATCATCGGGTAATCATGAAACGGACACAGAAGAAAAATCATAGTGTGGTGAACAATACCAATATAATAATTGTAGTACTTATGCATTATATAGAAGTGGTTTTATTCCTAAAGTAACATACTTACCATGACTTTTAATAGGTTAACAATATTATAGGATACAAGAAATTTGTAAGTTGATTATTTATTTATTCATTGAGTACCAACATGTTATACATTAAGATAATTATAATAAATACAATTCACTACACACTCTGACTAAATGCTAACACAATTATAGGTACCGACTACACGCACTAATATAAACGAGCGGTTCACAAATTAAAGTAGATAATAATATGTACAATTATGAATGAAAATAAATCACATTTTTAACCAGTTTTTAAGACATCATAATAAGTTCAATTTATTGCAATAAATATAAACAACAACAAATATAAGCATAATCCGAAGCAATCCAGAAAAACATTTGAAACAATTTACAAATTTTTTGTCAATTTGTTAAAAGCATTATTAAAAAAAGAAAATAATAAGAAAATAACAATAATAATATAATAAGAATAATAAATCCGAGATAATAAAGAAATCAAGAGTATAATAATAATAGTAATAATTCACTGGTTAGTCCTGCATGCATTATATTCAATGGTCCAAGTCAATACTGCGGATAGCTTGCTTAAAACTACGAACACTGTCGGTAAAAAGATCCATGGAATACATGGATTAGTACTCCATAATATTAAAATTATAATAATTTCAATTTCATCATAATTTTTGTTTATAAAATTTCAAATACAATTTAGGTACTTACCTAACATTTTTCAAACCTTTCTAAAAATGTTGGATATACCTACAACATGCTCTAAGGTCAATGTCCGAATTTCGCCGGAGGTTTGGAACGTACTATAGGTACAAACTATCATTTATGTGTCTCAGGCTTATGTATGTGCAGTACCGTTTACAATTGTTTAAGTATACGAACGTTTTTGCACTTCCACAGTTCCATGTGCCAACCTGCGGTCTGTTAGATAAGCACTAGTCTCAAATCGTTTTGAAGCAACAATAGACGAGTGATCACGAGGGTCAGCTGCTAATCCCAAAACCGGTGGATTCCTACTTACCTTTGGTGGTGGTAGAACTATTGCAGATTGCTCCTGGGAAAACACTACTATCACACCCTTGCCGTAGCAGTTGTTCAACCGTCAAGCAGTAGTGTAAAGCAAGCATTACGGTGTTTTGTTGAAGGTTAATGTTTATAGCGAAATTACAGGGCAAGATGTTCTTATATCTCAGGGTCACAGCCGCAGTGCATTGCCATAAAGGGTTTCGAACTCTTGTAGTTAACTTCTGAAAGGCACGAACTGTTATGGGCAAGCGTGACGCTTTACATAAGGCGAGAAGACAGAGTGAAAGAAGAAAACCAAGTTAGGTATGAGCTTTCGGTAAAGGTTGTGTCTCTATCTTCACAACTGGTTCAACTTTCTGTAAAGGTGACATGTCCCTTTCCCCATTAATATAAATACTTTGCTTTTCAATGCCAACCTTCCTATTTATAACGCTTTATCTGATTTTATCTCTAGTAATAGTATTAAACTGTAGATAGTGATTTATACGTACTAGATACACATATAATTATTAATTTTAATTAACTATATTTTTATTCATAGTGTATTTATCGTATAGTATGTGTGTACATAATGTATATTGTAATATAAATATTTGCATAAAAATCTGACATCTGATCCTATAATTTTTTACAAGTAATATTCCAAACTTTTTGTATATATATATCGCGCCACGTTTCCCCAGTTTTTTATCGTACAAAATGAATGACTAAAACTAACAAAACAAGACTCGCTGGACAAGATAAGATGATGACAGAAGGAAAAACCACTTGACACTGGCAGATGCATTAGTCATGCAAAGCCAAATCCTCCAGAACGGAGGAAAAGAAAAAAGGTGACATCGTGATGAGACACAAAACATGGTGATAGGACACTTTCTGGCGCCTGCTAGCTACCACCTTAAAGGCTGAATATCTTTCGGTAAGCTCCTTCTGGCAGCTGTCCCTGACACCACTTGCGACCCCATCATCATTGACCATCAAGTGACCTATCAAGACTAACCTATCAAGTATCAAGAAAAAATACCTACTTTATTGCAAAAATAGACTAACTTCAAAGAAAAACGAGATAAAACACATAGATTCTCTCTAATAATGTTTTCACATGATTTATGTTCCTCTATCTTGGGCAGATACCTATCGCTGACGTCACAAGTGCTGTCTCGCCATTTTACTTTCACGAAATAACGAAACACGTGTGTGTTAGGAAACTGCTTTGCTTGCGTTTTCAGAACGCGACGTATACGAAATATGTTATGTCTTTTTACGAATTGTTCTCAAACAAATACAAAATGTGTATAGGAGGGCAAACGAACAAGTGGTTCACGTGATGTTAAGAGAACACACCGTTGCCCACGGACATCCACGACACTATGGGTCTCGAGGATGCGTTGTCGTACTTTATATTGGTACTGCCTGCTGCTCTAGTACATACTTACTTTGATGTCTTTCTCAAATTAATAAGCACAAGTGGTTTTACAATATTCAAATAAAAACAGTGGGCCGAGCACGAATATCTGCTTAAGTGTAACGTTATCGTATCGTTTACGTATTTAGTGCAAACTATGCGTTATCTGAGCCACAATTGTACTAGATAAATGACAGTATGTACTAAATACGTTAACCAAGCGGTTACGTTACACTTAAACTGATTTCGTTCTCGGCCCATTGGTATCCGCCTGACTGGCTAACACCCTCAAGTTTGAAGATCTGTCGCTGCACACCTAACAAAGTTTTCCGGCAGCTGTCTTGGACAGCCAATGGTTATTCTAAGTCTAGTTTGTGACTATAAAGTGAGAGAGTGGTCAAATACTAGTCTATCAACATACATATATACGTTCACGCTTGTTTCCCGGAGGGGTAGGCAGTGATCACAGATTTCCACTTGCTACGATTCTGGCATACCTCTTTTGCTTTGAGTTGCCTTTCTTCAAAACATCTCCGATTTGATCGGAATACGCTCGCTATTCTAGTTAGTATTGGAAATTAATTCCAATACTAACTAGTCCTAAGCTACGGTTCACAATAGCTTCAATCAATTTTATTAGACTGTAAATTAATGTAGCCCTGCGTCGCGAGACGACAGTTAAGCAACTTACGAGTATTAATTGTCGGCGAGCTTGTTGCCGCTGCCAACATAAGGGGAGAAGACAGAATGAAAGAAGAAAACCAAGTTCGGGTTGAGCTTTCGGTAAAGGTTGTGACTCTATCTTTACAACTGGTTCAACTTTCTGTAAAGGTAACATCGTGATGAAACACAAAACATGGTAGTAGGACACTTTCTGGCGCCTGCTGGTCATCTGATAGTCTTCAGTCTTTAAATTAGCTTGCTACTTTAAAGACTTAATAAGAATAATCCTATTTAAAAAAATGCATGCTGCGTGTTACATGATTTTGGATTTTAGTGTCTTTTTAAGAAACCGGTACAAGCACGAGGCCCACCTGATGTTAAGTTGTATCGTCTGCATAGAACAAATGCATTTCCTCACAAGTGGCGACCTTTCACTGCGCCCGTAACCCTGCGACCTGCAATTGTTAAGTGTCATAGTGCCTGTACTCTTCAAACCAAAACACAGTTGCAAACATTACTAATTCACGGTAGAAACAGATACAGGGACAATACTTCCCCCTACGAACTCGTTCACTAAGAGTTCTACTGCTCTTAAATTATAGTAATTAATGTTAAATATATAAGGGTGTATCCCTTATATATTTAACATATATTATTATTTCAGTTTTTTTGAACATGTTAATCTAGTGATTAATATAGTGAGAACTTGTTAAAAAAAAAAAAATAGTCCATTATGATATATTTTTATAATTGTTTTTAATCATTATATCGTAATCTTAGAAATCAATATTTTAATTTTAATTATATCAAAATATTTTAATTTGTTTTTTTTTGATAGACATTCATCGTTTTTGTAATCATTAATGTAATTTAATTGTTTAATTTTTAGTGTGTCAATTTTGTGTGTAATTGTGTTGTATCTTTAGTGAATTTAATTATTATTGTAATACGATTCCTATTTGTTTCGAAATAAATGATTTAATAATAATAATTATATATGTAAGTAAGTTAGGTAACAGTAGTAACTCCTTGGTTAATTCTAAGGAAGCTAGAAATTCTGTATGTTTACATTTAGCTATGCGCATTTAGCTAGTGTCAATTGTGTATACAGGTAAATTTTTCATTTGGTAGGTCTGTATCTTCTATGCAGGTGAGATCTAATGCAGCACGAAACATCAGGCGCTATTGAGGTCAAACGACAGCCAATAAAAAGCATAATATCAAGTAGAGCATCAGATGTAACCACAAACTACAAATTCCTACATGATTAAAATATGTCATTACGACTTGATTTTCTGTATTCTGTGGAACTACGTGTATTTAGTAGGTACTAAGGAGATGGGCGTTGATGTCTGCAACACAGTTTCCCTTCAAAGCTTCCGCAGTTATCATAGTTTCATTGCATTGTTATGCTATTGCTAAAGCCCCAAATTAGTAATTATTATTATAACTGTCCTCACCTTAAACAATTGTATCAGGAATAAATTGTAATATACATTTTGTTTTACTTGGCCTCTCTGGGGAAGACAAATATTACGATGTTTAAATATTCCTGCACTCGTATACAATCACGGAGACTTACAGGTGACCTACACATTAACAGTACTATCACATATTATGTGCATAACTCGTAACACAAATAACATTTCTACAAGAAACATAAATCTGGCTTAACACAGTCAATGAACTGCTTATTTGCCTCGAAAGGACTTTTTCCACATGTAGGTCTAACCGGGCGACACCGGATTATTCCTCAAATATGGCGCTGACGCACTATGGCAATGATAGCCATAGTTGGGTTTTGCCGCCATTTTAAATATTCATTCGCAACGTCACGGACGCCGATTTACGTACGAGTTGTATCAGCCAATCAGACCGCAAGGCCTGCATCGCGCAAGTGAAATTATCGCGGTTCCATGGTATATATGTAGGCAAAGATTATAATCTATCGAGTGACTGTACAAGCCCTGTGTTAGGAGCGATAAGGCATGGCGATGCCTTTTCGGTCCCCGGGTAGTCCCGAGCGAGCCGGTACCTCGCTTGGGACAGCCCGGTAAACTAACTATGATCTTGTATGGTTTTCCGCGACTTAGTCACTTCTAAACATGGCGTTTTGCTTTTGCACTCTATGCTTTTTATCCATTTCAATTTTATTATTTCATGATCTATGCGTACTTTGTTGATTCTGTACATTATAAATCCCAATCGCAGCAATCTTAAAAAATAACGAGAAGTGGAAAATATAGTGTTTTTACAGTATCAAATTGAAACTTTATAATATTAGCATTATCGGATTTAAACAATAATATATAGGTACTAATATGTTCGGCTTATACTTATCTATGATGTTATATATTTTTTCTTGTGAAAAAATAGCTATAATTAATTGCTCTCGATAACAATCTTGTGCGATTTCGTTTTTTAATGGTTATTCAAAGTTAAAATAATATGATACCTACTTATTCAATATTTTTTTGTTTAGATTTAGGTACATTTAATAATGCAAGTTATTTCATATTTCATGATGTCAGCCGAATTATATGCCATTAGGCATGGAGTAAACGCTATATGTAGGTACATATATTTATCAATTCAATTAATCAAAAAAATTAAAACAAACAAAAAAACATCAATTAATCAATCAATTAATAATTTATTTAAACCTTGTGGGTATAGGTAGTACATATACCTACATGTGATGTTGAAATAAATAAATTTGCTAGATCCGCTTAATTAGCTAACAAAATGTTTACAAAGAATAATAATACAGACATAATTTTAATTTCGTATGTCAAAATTTTTTTATAAATTGTAGCAATTATGCCATAAAAATAGCATCAATAAAAATAGTACAACGTTATGTACAATGGCATGTAAGATTATTATCTACTAAAAATTCCCCAATTTAATAAGTTTTATTTGCTAGAAATTTGTTAAGAGCGTTTTTAAAGAAAACAACACTTTAAATACATGTAATTCTTTTTGGAAATGTATTATAAATCTTTTTGTTCAGAACACACTCTTGCGCATGAGTGGTTTACTCCCTGAGCAATATCGCAGGTTATAACAATGTATAATAATATCGTGCCCGTCGAGTACCAGCAGGAGCAGCAGCTCAGGAGCAGCTAATATTTCAAGGTCGCCTTTTGCGAACATGGCCACAATGTACATCGAAGGTAATGTTAACAGTTGTAATTTCTTAAAATAGTTCTTACTCGAGTGAGTTTGCTTAAGACGCGGTCCAATCCCAATTTTAAAATAATTTACGATGCTTTACGTAAGGTTGAAAATCGCTTGTTATATTGGACGATGTAATGCGAAAATGCGTTAATTTTGTACGTTTTCTTTATATTTATCGATATATACTAACTCAATTGAAAAAACTGCTGGTTATTACTTTAGTACTATACGTTGGCTAAGTATTACCTAAAAAAATATAGTGTTATCGCTGAAAATTCTGAGAGTTTGGACGTGAAAGTTTATTTTTGTGGACCTATTCAGGATTTTTTTCTGCTGAAAGAGAGTTATATTTATGAATTCTATTCGGTTATTACTCTTTTCCTGTTCCTTTTCTAACCTTTGTATTTTTTTCATAACATACTATAGATCTGTTTCGTTACACTATGTGTTTAAAAAATCTGCTTTTTCTTTAATCAGGGTACGAGCGCGCCCTTAGGCCGTACAAAGCTCGAATGCAGCGTTTTTGTACTTTGAATATTCTCAATTAGCATCTCTCGTATCGCACAGCTCGGCCAAAGCATATATAAAAATACTACGACTTGGCGAGCACATTGATTTTTCTTTATTCGGTCTGTTTAGATACGATATTTATCTATTACCATTGGACATCGGTGCTCGATATGAAGTCTATGAATCATGAATTGTGATATGAATCACGTGGTTATTAAGTGGAGGATATAAGATCAGCACGCAGGTATATTTGCTTGATTTTTTTGTAAGGCGCCGTATTTGCATTGATTGCATTGTTGTACGGGAAGTGGAGAGCGTTGTAGGCTTGTGTCGTGTAGTTTACCAAGGCAAACTACAGGGCAAGAGATTCTTATATCTTAGGGTCATGGCCGCAGTGCGTGCCATGCAAGGTTTCGAATTCTTGAAGTTTAAACTTCTGAACGGCACTGAATTGTTACAGGCAAGCGTGACGCTTAACATAAGCCGAAAAATAAATAATACAAGTGCAATTTGAAAAGTTTTATACCGACTTCCATTATCATTACTTTGGTAAAAATCAGTTATTGGAGTGTAATTTAAAAACTACTGGACCGAATTTGATGAAATTTAAATGGGACCACACGGTGAGCACCAGCTTTCAATCGAAGAATTTTGAGAATCGGTTCACCCTATCGTAAGTTATGAGGTAACAAACATAATAAAAAAAATACGGTCGAATTGAGTACCTCCTTTTTTTGGAAGTCGGTAGAAATGAACAAAAACTGTGGGTTGTGTCTTTCGGTAATGGTTGTGACTCTCGCTTCACAACTGGTTACATATCCGTGAAGGTGACATCGTGATGAAATCCACAGTATGATGGTAGGATACTTTCTAGCACCTGCTAGCTACCACCCTTAAGACTGTATATCTGTCAATAAGCTCCTAACGGTGAGTTCCGGCGGCTGTCCTTGAGAGCCAGTTGCAACTCTACAGCTATTGTGACATCACCTTCGACCGTATCATCACATATCATCAAGTAAGGTAGGATCAAAGACAAGTCAAGTGTAAAAAAAACCTACGTTATTGTAAAAATGGACTAACTTCAAAGAAAAACGAGATAAAACACATAGATCCTCTCTAATAATGTTTTCACATGATTTATGTTCCTCTATCTTGGGCAGATACCTATCGCTGACGTCACAAGGGCTGTCTCGCCATTTTTCTTTCACGAAATAACGAAACACGTGTGTGTTAAGAAACTGCTTTGGTTGCGTTTTCAGAACGCGACGTATACGAAATATGTTATGTCTTTTTACAAATTGTGCTTAAACAAATACAAAATGTGTATAGGACGGCAAACGAGGAAGCGTTTCACCTGGAGTTAAGTGAAAACCGTAGCCCACGGACATCCGCAACACTAGAGATGTCATATACAAATAAATGTAAAAAGAGAGAATATACTACTAGTAAATGTAAATATACGTTTTCAAATTCTGCGGCTCTACCACAGAATACACGATAGTATGCTCTAACTACTCGCTTCAAGTCGCAATGTAGGTTCACTTGTTACACAATCGTGATTGAAATGTGAACATCTTCAAATAAATGTCTATTTACTGGCTATTTTTTTACAATAATACTTAGTTTTCAGGTCCTTCAGGATGTAGTAGTAAGTACCTACTTTTTCAATGGTGTTATCAGGCTAACAGATGGTAGGACTTTTTTGTAAGCATCCGTCTTAAAGAGGAGACGTAGCGTCAGATATGCCTCGATGCTGTCGCAGAATGATAACTGCGTAAAATTTTAAGAGCGTTGCAGGAAGTGAAGTATATCGTGATGCTTACGTGTAAGCAATCAGGCGACGGATTCTTAACACTAGATAGACCAAATCGCTTTCTACATAACTCCTAACGAAGATAAACTAGCGATAATAAGAAAGTCGGCCGTCGATTAGACGGCCACGAGATCGATTCCCACCTTAGGCTTCAAGTTTGAAGATCTGACGCTAAAAGCACCTAACAGAGTGTTCCGGCAGCTGTCTTTGACAGCCAGTTGCTATTCTAAGTCTAGTTTGTGTGACTATGAAATGAGAGAGTGGCTACTAGACTATCAACATACATATATAAGTTCACGCTTGTTTCCCGGAGGGGTAGGCAGTGATCTTAGATTTCCACTTGCCACGATCCTGGCATACCACTTTTACTTGACGTCGCTTCATCAGAACATCTCCGATTTGATGGGAATACGCCCGCGATTAAATTTTTCTTAAATCATTAACTTCCAATACTAACTAGTCCTAAGCTACGGTTCACAACAGCTCCGATCAATTAGTATTGTAAATTAATGTATCCCCGCGTCGCGAGACGACAGTTAAGCAACTTATTAATTGTCGGCGAACTTGTTGCCGCCGCCGGGAGGAACGTTTAGGCGGTAACTTCCCCAGGATGCAAATTGGTGGATGATGGACTTAAACGCTCCATAAAATTATTTATGTTTATGGTATATGTTGTAGTAGTAGGATTTTGCACGGTTAGCCTGTGAAAGGAAAGAAAACCTTTGTCAGTTATTCAATCTTGAAGTGTACACCAATTACTGTTTTTTGATGAAGGGTAATGTGTCCAGTGAAATGACAGGGCAAGAGATTAAACATATTATATCTCAGGACTACGCGCGCAGTGCATTGCCATGCAGGGTTTTAGACTCTACTAAGTATGTTGTTTAAAATTCTGAATGACACATGCGTTATGGGGAAGCGTGACGCTTAATATCGGGCAAGTTACTTGTTCGTCTTATATCGATTGACAAAATGGAAAAAAACGATGCATTTTGGTTAAATTGAGGCTGTTACACAAAAATATGCGCCAAAAATGTATCCCCTGTATCAATTAACGGAGCAATGAATCACAAGAAAGGTAGGGCATACGGATATCGCTACACTACTGTACCGTGAAACTGTACTGTGTAATATTTGTAAACATTAATGGATCACGCATTTTCATTCGTTTTCCTTTATAACTTGTTTTTATATAACTTTATGTATTTTCGTATAAAACCTAATTTTTAAATTGGCCGGTAGGGTGTGAGAAGGAATGGAAAGAAATAAAAAAGAAAAAGAAGACCCTGGCTGGTTTTCGGATGAAGTACACAGCTCCAAGTGAGTATATAAAGATTTTGACTTACAAACCCCGGAGGTCTGGCTTAGAGAGATGTTCTGAGACGCACTTTACCCCCGGAATTATCCTGTGGCCCCACCGTTTCCGCCATCAAAACCCCTGTGCTATCTAATTATAACTCTTTAAAAAGTGATCTAGACACAGATTTCGCCCTATATACTCGTACATACATAGCTTCTAGAGTTCCTTTTTATTTTGTGTAGGTTAAGGGCTAGAAATAAGGCTCTGCCTTTTTCTGTTGCTTCTACCTTTAAGTCAATGTTGGTAAGTTAGGAAAGTACAAGGTGTACCAGATTTCACGCGGGTGGAGGGAGAGTCGGTATAGCAATACACTGCTCTGCTCTCTCTCTATTCTTTGCTGAAGTAGCAGGCGGTGGGGCTACGTATCTGGACCACGGGCGTCAAGCCTCGGGTGAGTCTGATAGCCATTTGCGGGTGCCCCGAGGCGGTTGCGGCGCGCCATGTGTTCTGGCGTGCCATGTAACTAATTGTTGAAAACGATGTTGTATACGGTTACGTCTATTGGGTCAGACTGTCCAATCAGGTAGGTTCAACTTCGACAAAGAGGTCGCACGAAGAATCCAGCTCCGATGGGCAGCCTTCGGGAAGCTTCGATACATCTTTTCGTCTACAATATCTCGGAGCCCAGGTTTTAAAATAGTTTGTGTTGCCGCAGTGATGACTTATGGCACTGAGACGTAGTCCCTTGCTGTTGGCCTTATAACAAACGCTTGCGGTTTTTCTCTGCGTGATAAGATCCGAAAGGAGGAAGCGTAAGAGAACTAAGGCCCCTGACATAGCTTTCAAAATTAGTAACTTGAAATGGCAATGGGCAGGCCACATCACTCGCAGAACTGATAACCGATGGGGAAGAAAGGTTCTCGATTGGCGACCACGCACCGGAAGACATACTGTAGGCCGGCCGCCCGCTAGGTGGACCGACGACCTCGTCAAAACGGCGGTGAATTGCTGGATTCAGGAAGCAAGTAGCCGTTCCAAGTGGCGTTCTATAGGGGGGAGGTATATGTTCAGGAGTAGACGTCTTCAGGGTGATGATGATAATGACAATAATGTAACTACATGGAAAATACATTGACTTTCTATTCTAACCAGTTTTAGACTTCCATTCTCAACAGCTCAAACCAATTAGTAAGTAAATTAATGTAACTCCGTAGTCATGGTAACTTCACTTCATACATGGTTCACTGTCGGCGGAGTTGTTACCAACGCCGGGATGAGCGTTTAGACGGTAAGTTTCTTTGAGTGTAAATTGGTGGATGATGAAATTAATTTCTCGATATTGTCTTTAATGTAAGAAGGACATTTAAGGACAAAATTAATTCTATATTCCCTATTTATATCACTCAAACACGTTTTAAACGAGTCTAAGTTTAAATAATTATATCGAATTGTTTAATCTAAACTCTAAATATAAACCTAACTAGATTTGGGAAACGAGTAAAGGTCAAATAGCAACATTATCTTTATTAAATTCCACCTTATGTCAATCTAATCAAAATTAGTTTTATTAAATTTAATCACAGTTTAGCATTTTAAAATTATAGTTTACCACTTTTCTGCCTTCACTTTGTAGCACATATTTGTACCAGCCCGTACAATTTTATTTTGGCCTTAAGGTGTTGTCAGCTCAGCGCTTGACTTCAATTTCCTTTACTTGAAATCAAGCAAGCTCATCCGTAAAAACGTACAAAATTTATAAAAAATATGTGCACTCTTAAATAAAAAAAAAATCCGTCAATGTACATGTATGAAAGACTGCTATTTTATGGATTGTCTTTCATGGCAAATACAAAAGTGAATGAAGAGAAAAACTGTTTTAAAGGTGAAATTAAGTGTATGATTGAATTTTATTTAATGTGCTCTAGAATGATAAAATATGTTTTTAATTTAGTCAATGTGTACTTATAAGTCTTAGAAATATCATATTATTTTTTGTAGTTTTAAATAAATCGCTTTAAGAGATAAACTGCTTTAAAAACTCTAATTTTCATCGACATCATGGTATGACAGCACTTTATTAATCACAGAACATTAATCTTATGATATAGGATTTAAACGATCGACCATTCAATTGACGTGAGCATCTGAATCAGGGTGTTGGGACTGTTGGGTCTATCTTTGTCATTTATATGAATCTCGCATGATTATAAAATATCTAAGTTCGGACGATTTCATGATTTAACTAACTATCCCTGCAAAATAAGAGGAAACAAATTTAAACAGTACATTATGTCACGTTCTTACCACGAGTTTGATAGAAAATTATATAAAGCTCGTAAGAACCATCAGAATATTTAATTTCGTATCTGTGCTAAATCAGGGGTGTCAAATGAGAATTGACTTTTCTTATCAGATCAAATAGGATATGAATTGAAAAGGGCTTTGCTTCTACATTTCAGAACTGTTTTATTTTTTTCTTTCGTCTATTCTACCTACATATCTATATGAAAGATTGTAACTTTCTTCTAAATTAAGTTAACAGGTCAATCAAGTGGCTTCCTATCGCCGGAATGCTCATATATTGCCCCTGCTTTATAGTAGGACACTTTCAAATAACGTGTCAAAGCGTTTTACCTCTCGCATTAGCTACGTACTGCATTGCTTCAACTTGTTTTCAATATATTATTTATTAATTAGTATAAGTAATGTTTTAGTGTATGTATATTTATTATTATATATGTAATATTTACGTGTATTTATTTGTATAATATTATTTATATATGTTCAATATATAATATATGTTGTCACTTAGTTTTAAAAGTCTTCTGTATTGTACTTGTTTTATGCACCACCGTTATTTGTATACATATTTCTTTCCGTGCATGGTTGTCTGTAAGAGATCGCTCTGAACGATAAGACCGCCCATTGTGACACTTAATTTTAAGTTTTTCATTTGTTTGTTGTCTTTTATAATGTGGTGTTGCAATAAAGAGTTTATCTATCTATCTATCTATCTATCTATCATGTTCAGAATTGACCACCAGCTTGTAAATATGTAAAACGTAGGCTGGAGTTCACCAACTAGAACTTAACCATTGATTACCTAATCGCCCCCTTAAACTTAAACAGTTGTTTAAACACGTCACGTTTTTTTTGTGTTCACCATCTTTTTAAAGCGAACGTTTAAGTAATCGAGCGTTTTTGGACGAATGAGTCGTAAATGAAAGAATGGTATAATACTACTTTGAAAAGATGGTAGCGTATTTTTATCATCTACATTTACCCGAGCTGCGTTCAAATATGGTAAGGTAATATTAATATACTACAAAATGTAATGCGTGACAAGTCAATGGTATGTTCACAAGTTGTATGCATTTCTAATTCAGCACCTTTTTTATGGTAATATCAAAGTTCGATTCGAAGTTCTATGTGTTTGTTTTGTTGGCGTCAGAGTTATTTTGTGGTAATTGAAATTAAAAATTCAAGTCAGTTTTATTGAAGTGATTATGGATGATATTATATTACAACTTTCATCAATTAAATCAAATAATTCCAAGGCACTATGTTTGTATAAACGAAATCTTATAACGAATGCCTTTACGTCAGTTTCTTCTAATTACTTAATTGTATCCACTTTGGAAAACACGGGGTGCGCGTAAAATTCTCTCAATATCTTCAAAATCATCTACCTAACACGTTATCTTCTTCAAAGATATAATTCAGAGCTTCTGACATTTTCACGTAAACTATAACCAATGGTTAAACAAGGTCGCAGACATCGTTTAACTTAAACATCCGATTACGAAACTTAATCAATGGTTACTGCTTGGTGAACAGAAAAATATTGCTAAACGGTCATTTAAGAATTAAACGTCCGTTTACAGTTTAAACATGTGTTGGTGAACTCCAGCCTTAGATAAACAACTGTTTTCAAGTAAACCGTAACGGGTATGCATAAACGGGCAAAGTTACTGGAATCCTGTTAAGCGTCGCGAGGCAAGTGCCCGGGCAACCCTGATTTGTAACTTCGGTAAATTGGGACAAGATCGGAAATTAATTGTTCTTTGGGCCGGCTTTGGAATTCCTTAGTGGAAGGTATAACGGTAATTGATTCGTTTTTTATTTTATCTAATACTTAATACTGGACTGGGTTCGGAATGGACTTTGTTTTCATTCGCCTTCGTTTTCTTTATGAAATAGCTGGAATAAAATTGAAGACCGAAGATGTTCTGATTGAAACTATCAAAATTGATGTATCTTCTAGACTTAAGAACTGTGGATGTGTAACAACAAACTATCTACTACTAGTCTACAGGAAAGTTTTGCCCAGAGTTTTTTTGACTACGGTAACTTTTTGTCCGGGGTTTTCTGTCAAGCGGAACGTATCATCCGGGGTTTTTTTACTATATGAACTTTTTGCAGCGCTATTCTGACTATAGAAACGTTTTGCCCAGAGTTTTTTGACTACGGTAACGTTTTGTCCGGGGTTTTCTGTCAAGAGGAACGTATCTTCCGGGGTTTTTTTACTATATGAACTTTTTGCAGCGCTATTCTGACTATAGAAACGTTTTGCTGGGTTTTTCTGACTATAGATATATTAACATTTTTCTCGGGTTTTTTACTTCGTGCCGGGACGCAGTTAAAGAATATTCCCACTGCCGTCAGGATAAGGCTAGGAAACCTGACTAACTAGGTAGTAGGCCTCTTTGCAAGAGGCCGTCTTGGTTGGTGTCACCGCAGTTCCAGATATTCTAATGCGAAGTAGTTGGCAGGCATTACTATAATAGGGTGTGAGAGCACTGTAGCAAGTCAAATTACTGGCAAGAAATTCAAACACTAATGACTGGATGGGACGAGCACGCAAACTACACTACTACAACTACTACTACAGCTCTAAGCTCTGAACGGTATGTAACTGGCATAGGCAAGCGTGATGCTTACCATCAGGCGTACGACCTAATTACATTTAAAAAAGGAAAAAAAGTATTTTATTACCTATCACTTATTCCGGTGTGACATGATACCTAACATATATAAACTTATTAATATGTACTAGCTGGGCCCACGCCTTCACCCGCGCATATATTGATTATACCACAGTAACCATTTTTAGGGTCACATACAGTAGCATAGGTAGCAGCTTGTGGTGATCTCCCAAGGTATAAAATAATAATATGGTTTATTTCAACTAAAAATAAGTCACAAAGTAAATGGTTGAAGCGCTCTCTACTGATTTAGTACAAACTGTGTTGCAGTAGGCAGTGTCTTTTCCAAAAAAAAGCACAATTAGAATATAAAAACCTTATAAGTATACAGAACTCAACATATATTTGCTTTAAAGTTAATACAAAAAGCATATATTATGCAGCTTGTATGTGATGTTTGTAACATGTTGTAGCTGTGTGTAACGATTTTTAAGACGCGGTCCAACCCCAATTTTAAAATAATTGAAGATGCTTTACGTAAGGTTAAAAATCGCTTGTTAGATTGGACGATGTAATGCGAAAATGCGTTGATTTTGTACGTTTTCTTTATATTTTTCGATATATACTAACACAATTGAAAAACTGCTGGTTATTACTTTAGTACTATACGTTAGCTAAGTATTACTTAAAAAAAATATAGTGTTATCGCTGAAAATTCTGAGAGTTTGGAAGTGAAAGTTTATTTTTGTGGACCTATTCAGGATTTTTTTCTGCTGAAAGAGAGTTATATTTATGAATTCTATTCGGTTATTACTCTTTTCCTATTCCTTTTATAACCTAAGTATTTTTTTCATATTATACTATCGATCTGTTTCGTTACACTAAGTGTTTAAAAATTCTGCTTTTTCTTTAATTCGGGTACGAGCGCGCCTTAACAATATTTATTAAATATACTGCTGCATTTTATACTAACGAGCTATAACTAAACAGCTAACTATATAGCTCATTTGCTTATGGGTCTAAGATAATTAACATTGAAAAGCCTAAAGGAGTTTCCGCTTATAGAAATAGTTAGTATAGAGTTTTGTCAAATATATTTTCTATTGCCTCATAGTTCTTGGTTTGAAGCCAATTAAACACAAGTAGTAATGGTTTGATTTTGTGTAATGTTAATTTCTTAACTTTGATTTTGTCATAGACTTTATTATATGTTTTTTCTAGCTATATTCTTGAGTTTTGCTACGCCTTTATAAGTTTATGCCTATTTCTTTCCGTGCATGGTTGTCTGGAAGAGATCGCTCTGAGCGATAAGACCGCCCATTGTGACACTTTTCATTTTACGTATTTAATTGTGAAATATTTTTAATTGTATTTTGATTTTATTCTTATTTCTTTATTTGTAACATATAGTTGTATTGTGGTGTTTCAATAAAGAGTTAATCTATCAATCTATATTTATTTATTTATTCAAGTCAATCGATGTGGCTAACAGAATTATTCCAAAACACCACATATCATACATCATCATAACTTATGTAAGTAGGTACATTTATATAAAACATCAAGTAGGTAAGTTACTTAGAAGGTAAAATAAAATTATATAGCAGAAGTCAGAATTAGTGATGTCAACATAATAAACAATACAAAATTAGAACAACAACAATAAAATAAAGATGTATAGGGCATCTTCATGCCAAATTATGCTTAATTTCGTTGAGCCATTTATAAAAAAAAGACCCGGTAAGGTGGACAGATCCCAATTTTGTGTTCCCAACACTACCATTCATGTGCAGAAAGAAATGTTTGTGATGATATACCACTCCAAAGATGCGCGCTTGCATCCCTCCTTCTGTTATCGAGCCCAAGCGCCATAACGGAACGATAAGCAATTTTTGCTGCGGTCATGATTTAGATGGGTGACCGTTAATGTCATATTCAAATGATGTCAAATGAGTCTCCTTTGTTCACAGTGGGCCTTACACGAATAGATGCGTAAGTGTAACGTAACGTTTCGTTCACGTGAAACAGTACAAACTGTCATTTATCTAGGGCAACTGTGACACAGATAAATCACAGTTTGTATCGTGATGCGTTGACGCTTACTAAACGAATATTTTTTGTATATTGTTCGTGTATGGCCACAGAGGGGCTAGATTTACTACTACGTTTTACTGTTACTTTCACGATTTTCTGTGAATGCAAATTAGAATGGCGGTGTTCTTTGTATGATGTCACGGAAACCGACGCTCGCAGGTAGGGCACTTCTGGCATCCGCCTGGCTAGCTATCGTCAAGTTTGAAAATCTGTCGTAGCACACCTAACAGTGTGTTCCGGCGGCTGCCCTTGAGAGCCACAAACTATTCTAGGTCTACTGTGACCAACTTCGCCCGCATCATCATAATTGCTCATCAAATGCGTTCACACTAGTCAATCAAGTGTATAAAAAACTTGGTCGTTCACGATCGTAGTGAAATAAATAATTGAGCATTCATTATCTATAAATTAATTTAAATTTTTTAATACTAAAAACGCCACACGTGAGTCTATATGATAAATACAAGTAAGTAATATAAGCTTTTCAAACTGTTTTAAAACGCTGGTATTAAATTAAAACAAGTGACCCAGGTTTATTCAGTCGATAAATCAAGTTAAAAACTGAAAAAATATTTACTTCCAACCTGTTGCGGGATTTGTGAGTTTGGACGGGTTATTTACATAAGTGAAGGACAGGACAAATAGCTATATATGTAGCTATAGCCATTTGACGCCTACTGTACTTTAGTTGGTAGTGAGGCTGATTTCGAAGCGCGTTCGATCCCTGGATGGAGGAAATATTTGTGTGATAGGCAGAAATGTTTGTACTCGGATCTTGGATGTTGTGTTGTGTTATTTTATTCATGCCTCTCGGGACACAGGAAATCATTTTCTAGCTTTCTAAGTACGAGTGTGTAAATGTAAATTTATTAATTCATGACGTTGTGTGAAGAATTCAAGCGTAAGCGATGGAATAAATCAAATCAAATGTATTCAAATACAATATATTTTAATTGGCACAGTAAATGTTTGCACAGTAAGTTAAGTAGCGATGAATCCAAAAACTCCCAAAGTAGTACAATAATAATAATACTGTGTTACGGAAACTAATGGCTTCTCACAAATATACAAATACTGCTCTACAAAAGAATTGGTTTTTTAAGCAATTACAATTTAAAAAGTTAAACGTGGCATGTGTGTTGTGTGTGTTTTTGTGATTCATAGCGATGCCCCTGTGTGATTCCTATATGTGTGTGCACGTGAAGATGGTTAATATTAGTATGTGTTAAGTGTTTCGGAGTTAATACCAATTTGATTTTATTTATTTAATTAAAATTACAATTGTCATTTTACGAAGGCCAAAAGAGTCACATTGTTAAAGAACTTCAATAAAACAAAATCAATCGTATATATATGTATCAATTGAATATATATTCGATTGATACTAGTAGAATCAGCCGTGCGATTCTGTAATGATTCGTCGACGAGCTCATCGATGTCAAATACTTTATGAGATGTCGCCCTTGTACTTAAGGTTGCTTCTCGCCATTTATTTCACGGATGTTGTCAAAGATGCAGCGATGGTTGCTCTTAGAGAATCGCACAGCAGTACGAGTATGTATGTCGGCATCTTGTTTCGGGGATGTAGCAAATCGTTATATAGTTCATCTCTCTCTCTCTCTTGTAAAGATCACCTTTTTTTTATAAAGGTTCATCAAAATAACTCCCTCACACCTGATGAATGCAGAGATGGAATCAAGAAGCGATGACCATTAATGCAGCTGTATGCTGCGTTAATCGCCACCTCTATGATGACCTGTGAGATGCTGTTTCGCGCCCCGCTTGAAAGACCCAGGGTCATAGCTGCAAGGAAATACGTATGCCGGCAGAGCATTCCACAATTTACTTCCAAACTATTCGGTTTGTGGTAAGAAATTCATCATCATCATCTCAGCCGTAGAACGTCCACTGCTGAACTCCCCCACAAATTTCCAAAAGGACCGGTTGGAAGCGGCCTGCATCCAACGTCGTCCTGCTACCTTTATCAGGTCGTCAGTCCACCGCGTCAGTAGACGACCTTTACGCTGCGCTTGCCGGTCCGTGGTCTCCACTCTAGAACCTTACGGCCCCATCGGCCATCTGTTCTGCGTGCTATGTGGCCTGGCCACTGCCACTTCAACTGGCTTATCTTCTGGGCTATGCCGGTGACTTTAGTTCGTCTACGGATCTCCTCATTTCTGATTCGATCACGTAGAGAACCCCCGAGCATAGCTCTTTCCATAGCTTCTTGTGCGACTTTGAGCTTATCTATGAGGCCCATAGTAAGAGACCACGTTTCAGTGCCATAAGTCATCACTGGTAACACACATTGGTCGAAGACTCTTGTCTTGAGGCACTGAGGTATTTTTGATAAGTGATCTGGTAAGAAATTATTAATAGTATATAGGGTGTTTGGTAGAGGGACCGACAAACCAAATGAGCGTGTTCGGGGGACCACTTGGAGAATACAAGTTGGCCAAAAAAAAATCCCCGGCACCCCATTTTTTTTTTTAACTTTTTTTTGTGAATTTTCTCGTTTTCTCCAATATTGTACCAATTTTGCTTTGCGTGGCCTGAAGGTGTATTAGAGACCAAATTCAACTAAAAACATCCGGTCTAAAACAGATTTTACTAATGTTATGGTGGTAAATAGGTACAATTTCGGAGAAAAAGGGAAAAATCACAAAAAATAGTTAAACATATTGGGGGGTCGGGGATTTTTTTTTGGCCAACTTGTATTCTCCAAGTGGTCCCCCAAACACGCTCATTTGGTTTGTCGGTCCCTCTACAAAACACCCTATATTGATGGCATGTTGGCCTGAACGAGTAGTTCGGGATCGGAATGGTGAGGAAGGAATAATGTTAACGTCCATAATGTTTTTAAAGATATGAGTAGTAGGTATTCGCCGGTTCTGGCTCACTCCCCACCGCCTCCTAAAAAAAGCTCGTCAGGTCTAGCCCGACCTAAAAAAAAAAAAAAAGTTTGGTATCAATTCCGATGTTTTTTGGGGCACGCTGAATCGTTCTGTGCAATCCGTTTTGCTCTACGACGTACGGTTCCAAAGATAGCATTTACATTCCATTGGTAATTAGTGTGCCCTATTGTTAACTAATCACCCTTTCCTGTTTCAATGCTTACTTCGAGTTCGCTATCGTTCGGTTTGCTCTATTGTTAAGTGCATTCCATCACAATGAAATAAAAACCAAATAGTACGTTCAATTTCTTTATTAATTAATAAAACAGGATTTAAACATATCATAAAGTAATATATCATTGGAGACTGTATTTGCATCGAATCTTTTAGTAAAATCAAACATCGAATTGCCATTGAATTTGAAATACAAATACATTAGACAGTACTGGCCACATACTGAACTCCAGTCGTGTTGTATTCTATTACTATTAAAATTCCATTGTCTTGAATTCCTTTTTAAAAACGATTGGTGATAACGTCTTGGCGGTCGACCATAAGAATCAAAATATTGTCCAAATCCATTTTCGTCAATGTGTATGGCTATCCAGTGAGATCCCGGCTTTGTATCTGGGTCTAAATTGCTTATTATGTATGTAGGAGTCTGAGTGTATATTGGTAATCGGTTTGCAGCATACACATTGTATTGTAAGCTAGAATGAATTTTACATAAATGTTTTTGTATCTCTTTTGTGTTCATGACGCACACTGCTATAGCTCATGCGTGTTCAATTGATAAGATTCAAGTGTGAAATTGAAGTTGAAAACCTGTATTTGAGGTCTGAATGTGGAACCTAGATTGAAAATACATGTTCAAAATTATTTCATTCAAATTACAATAATAATCACATAAAACTGTAGGTTTGCACCATAACCAAATAAATCACATTCTGTTTTACTGATTAAATTCCTACTATGACCCATGTTCCATTGTTACTAATCACTTTTGTACTTTCACATTCCAAAAGTATGAGTATAATACTCGTTTTACTGATTAAACTTGCTATATATACCCATGCAACCATCCAACTCACAGTTAAAGTATCTTGGCGTGTCAATAAGTGTTCATCAAAAGTTACGTTATGGAGGTAAATAATTTAAAATAGTTTTTGTATCTTTGCAATCTTTTTACTAAACCGATTTTTGCAATGTATAAATGTATTGTTGCAGAACTCATTCAATATCAACGAAGAAAATACCTACAAACAATATTATTATGGACCAGATGATGATATTGAAGAGTTATCCATTAATGGCGCGAAAAAAAAACGAAATCACACATCAACTGAAAGTTTAGATGATTTGTTTGAAATACCACAAATTAAGAAGAAAAAACTTTCATCTACTGTCTCAAGAGCTCATGAAGAGGAAGGAGTAGCATATCTTTCAACAAACGCTGATGATGGCATCAACTCCAGTCATCTTATAAAAATTGAAATCTACGATTTGAAAAAGTTATCTAAAATTCCACAACAACAACATTGGAAGTATGCTGATGTTAGAGTGAAATATTACGCAGATAGTGTAAATATGAATGTTGTGAACACTAAAAAAATAATATATAACATAACGAAAGAGATATCCAATACAAACAATTGCAAGAAATACGTGTTCAATAATAAATCACCAATTGATTGATGTCTAATGCCAGCTTAATTATCAATAATTATTTGTTGTAAAATAATGTTTTTACCTAGTTATTTCAAAACTTTGAGTGATGAATTTTTTTGATCTAAGTACTATTTAATTTCTTCAAACAAAATGACACAAAGTGGTGAAGTTTGCATCAGTGCTTTTTTTAATTTAATGGAACTCAATGAAATCTGTAACGATGTGGATATTTTGGAGCTGTGTGAAAGAGCGGAAAGAAGCGAATTGAATAATTCGCTGATTTATATGTAAAAAACTGTTTTAATGATATAAATATAAATCTATATTTTCATCTACATGTCTTATTCATTTCATTACCCCTTATAAATCGTAGAAATAATACGAAGTAGGTACATGTTCAAAATTATTTTATTCAATTTGCAAATATAAGCATTTAAAACTATTACAAGGAATACTTAGCTACTACAGTCTTTACTAAATATAAGCACTTAAAGCTAATACAATGAATATTATAATAAGCATTTAAAACTAATACAATGAATACTTAGCTACTATAGTCTACACATACATTACGATTTTTATCTATTTCAATAACATTATCAAACTCAGCATACACAATACAGTTGATGGTTTGCAAAAGAGCTGATTCAAAACGAACTTCCAATCTTACGCTACCATGTTTTATAAGATTCCAATGACTCGATGAGTTAGCTGATAAATCGGGTGTTAAATCGAAAGCTAATAGACAATAACCATCAGCATATTGTTCCCTAGATATCCCATTACCTTCGTTAAGAAAATGTATACCAGTACCTGAGAATAACGTTTGATAGGCTGTAGTGAAAATATGATTCTCAAATGATGGTTGCAAAGCTTTGGAAGGTTTTTGTTGACCGTCAATATATAAACAAAATGAATTAATACCATAATTTTCAAAATTAAATGGGTTTTTAGTGAGACTTCCATTGAATGCCGCGTTATTAATAAATCCGACTATACATCTTTTAGGTACTTGCCCCAGAAAAATATTATCAAGTGTTTTTCCCTGAACTCCTGTTGGTATTGTCAAAACTTTGACTTCAGCACGCGTAATAGGATATTTAGCTGTAGTAGAAGCTAAGACTTTTTGATGTGCAAGTAAAACTGTTGGATTGATTCGCGCTCTACGAACAATAAGCGTTGCATCAGTAATACTTATTTTTAATTTTAAATCATTTGTAGAAGCCATCAAGTTAAATGTTTCTCTGGAACGAACTAATTTAACGGACATTTCAACTCCGTTAATCAAAAACTTTTCTTGGTTGAATATATCACCATGAAGATGTCCAATCATTTCAATTTCTTTACTTTCACTTGCGAACTCTTGTCTTTTAGTGAAACCTAAGTTTTTTTCATCTGTTGAATTCATCTTTCCTGCCGTATCTTCATACCAAAGACCACATGTTAGATGAGATTCTTTTGATGCAGGAGCATAATTCAACAAAGTTTCCATGTAAGCACGATATGCGTATGTATTATTTGGTGGTGACACAAGTTTTTGATTTAGATAAACATCAAGCTGGCTAAATAATGAATGTAACCAATTATTTGCTGGAGCCACTACCGTTGATGCTGTCAATTTTGTGGAGTCTTGGTTCAATATTCTAGCTTTAATATGAATCAAAGTATGAGACAAATCAATGTAGTCATCACCATTTCCTGGTACTTGAAATTCGATGGGACCATCGTCGGCAAGAGATGAAATAGGTTTATAATGAATCCAAATTCCATTTTCTATACTCGTTTGTGTAGATGGTAAAGCAAATAAATCTAGCTCTGACTTAATACACTCACAAGAATGGCTGTGTAAAAATGACATTATTTTTATTTTTAAGAAAATATATCTTTGATATTATTGCGATTTAACTTAATTTTTTTATTGGCAGCTTTTACTTTAGCTGCTAGCGGTGGAATGAATGAAGACAGACGTTTCTTCTTGGTTATATATCCTGATCCAGACATATTAATTCGATCAATTTTGTCATCAGCTTTTCTTTTCAAGTTTGAACCAACTTCTTTTAATCGAGTCTTAATTGATTCTTCCATAGGACGTGCACTAACCATATCTGATAAAAGTCCCACACCCGCATTTAAAGCCTCTTTACCAATCGTGCGAGCCCTACTTGAGAGCAATGGTAAAACAGATCTGAATAATCCTCCTAGAAAGCTACCGATTCCATGACCGCGTTGATATGGTGCCCCTCTATAAACTACCTCAATACCCGATCCAGCCTGATGTGAGTAATAATGTTCATAGGGACATTTTATATTATCACGTTGAGAATACATTATAATTTTCTAAAGTGTAGTTTAATAGCCACGGTTCCAAACTGGAATGGTATTTTCTGACCTGTGTGTGATCTTATATTTACTTCAATGGTGTCAAACTCTCTACGCATGACAGGTAAGTAGTGAGGTGGAGAGAAAACATGCATTTTATTAGCTCCATAAACATATTTTGAAGGGTCTAGAGGTATTATTCTGAGAAGAGGAGTCATTACATCTCCAACTATCTGTGGTTCGATTATATCACAATAAACGAATAACTGAGATGGTAAGCCTAAATGTAAATTCGCTGGACATTTTCCGAGACCTTTTGTTACAAGATTTCTATTAGGTTCATATCCAAGTTGAAGGCACAAATTTGGTGATAATGTTAATGATGTTATTGATTCATCCATAACGGAAACAGATACAAACTTTGATAACTCATCGTAGCGAAACTTAATTTTCTCCTTTGTATTGTTTAATGCTGATAAAATATGGTTTGTATTATCATAGCTCGTGGCTGGTATATGAGTTTTGTAGTAAACTAGCGAGCGTTTTTGATCTTGAGGCATTACCATCCATTTAGTAACGTAAACGACATTTTCATGCTCTTGAACATTAAACATTGTACATGGGTATTGGAATTCAACAACACCAACAGACCACGATCCTTCCAGTATAATGGGTTTTGGTAATTTAGTTGAAAAGAGAGTTGTTGTGTTTTCTGGAAAGTATTCCATAGAACTATTACTAAGTAAAGTCAAATAAAAACTTTCTTTTATCATAGTTGTTTTATACTAGAAGCCAAAATCCAACTATTAAATTTATCTGGATAACCTTTCCACTTCACTAATACTTGCTTTCTGTTACCAGAGTAGCGAGTGCTTATGATTTTATCTATTTTGTAACTGGAAGTGGGGTTGTAATCTATTTTTTGCAATTCTCTTTCATAAAATGTACCTACTATCGATTCATTTTGTAAATCTTTTAATGTATAAACTACCCAGGGTGACCTATCAATTATAGAAGATACGATAAAAATTTCATGGCTCCAATTGGATTCATAACCTTTTTGAAATATGTGTTTAAACTTTATAATTCTTACATGATCACCAACATGAAGTTTTGGTAGTGGGGTATCTGAGGTTTGTTTTGCATTATCCTTTTCATATAAATTATTCCAAACTGTCATTATATTATTTGAATTTACGTCACAAGGACACATTTTAATGCTAGAATGGTAACTATGATTATATGCATGTAGTAAGTCTTGTAAAATATATATGTACCTATATGTATTTTTGTATGTAAAGTAACGCCACATTTTCATCTTAAGTGTCCCTTGAAATCTTTCTACAATACTTGCTTTAATATCGGGATTATTCGTGGTATAATAGTTTATATTTTTGCTCCTAAAGTACTTTTGCACATCTTTTGCAACAAATTCAGTTCCTTTATCAGATTGAATATGTGTTGGAGTGATATTGGCTTCAGTAAATATGCTTGCAAAACATTGTTTTACGGTTTCTGAATTTTTATTTTTCATTATTCTAGCATATGCATATTTAGTAAATACATCGATAACACAAAGAATGTAATTGAAACCATCATTATATTTAGCATAAGTTCTCATGTCACTTAAATCAGCTTGCCAAAGTTCATTTAGATTAGATAATATATACTTATTCCGAGGAAATTTCCTATGGGCTGGTTTATGAAGTGTGTATGTTTCTTGAGCTTGCAACCATTTTTTGACATCTTCACGTGTCATTTTACCTTTCATTGCTTTTGCTAGTTTTTCAATGCTACCATATCCAGCAGGATGAGATGCGTCATAATAAATTTTGTTAATTTCTAGTAAGGAGTCCATTTCTCCCAATCTATTTTCTGTTTGACTTTCCTAACGTGTTTATACCTATTTCGAGAATTTAATGTTGGTGTTGAAAACTCCTCCTCTTGTTGTGGTGTATGTTGTTCAAGATCTTTTAACTGTAACTGTTTTATAAAATCGCTTCTTTTTGAATTTCCAATGTAAGCCAATGGTATTTGTAATTCTTTTAATGCAGTTGCAAACTGTTGCCACCCTATTGGTTCACTTTTTTTCAGTGGTCTTACCGAATCATTTACTAAGTCCAAAATATTACTTCCATGAATTTCTTTGTTATCAATAGTAACTGTGCCAGTATCATTCCAAAAAATCTTCTTTGGATTCAAAGACACCAAATTTAATAATAACTCACCCTTTCTTGTGTATGTTTTAGGTATTAAACTGAGTATATGTCTAGGAGAGTAAGGAAGTTTTTTATTCGAAACAGTATTTATTTCCTGTTTCTCGTCTTTGTTTGATGTCTGAGTAGCAACTGCATCTATAGTGTTACTGTCTTCGTTTTTATTATCGATTTCATAGTCTTCTGATACATTAGAATTTGAAACTAAAGGTATTTCAACAGGTTGACGTCCTTCTTGGGTAAAATGTAAGTATCTTTGCAAAATTTGTAGGTATAAAATGCATTTCTTTCTTTCTTCTATATCACTTTTCAAAATATTTTGCATTTCAGTGTCTAACCGTGACATAGGACCATCACCGGAATCATGTTGTTTTATTTTTTCCATTACACTTGGATCGATAAGTAACATTTTTTTAGCGTGCTCCATTTTTTAAATAAAAGAACCAACTAATGCACTCAAAACTGAACCCAATATTATGGGTAAAAAAGATCCTCCTTTTTGAACTATTATACGTTTACGAATCTTGTTTGTACTTTTACGCACTAGTTTGCGAAGTATTTCTTTGTATTTATTTAATTTTTTCTTAGCTTTTTCTTCTAGAGGTACCTTGCCTTTTAAAACGTTATGAATGATTTCACAAATGCAATTAATTTCTTCTTCATTACACGATTTTAAAAGTGCTTTTTGATATTGTGGTTTAAGTGTATGTAGAGCACTAAGTAAATCTTTATGCGTCTTCAAGCTACGATGCATTATTTATAAATGATTGGAATTTGTTGATTCTTTGCATATTTAAATCCTTTTGTGGGGACATACACCGTGCAATATCCATCTAATGGAAATACTTTCGTTTTAATTCGACACGTGTCACAAGTATCTTGTTTAAGATCTATCATTAAATAACCATGCGCTTCTTTAGTAGCATCTCTATATGCATCTTCAATGAATTTTGGATTTTCTGGTGATACTTGACGTGCTAAGTGACGAACTTGTGTTTTATCACGAGGGTTTTTGAAATAAATAATATAGCTTGAATTCAAGGATATGTCTCTTTGACCTTTACCTTGATGAAACAAATTTTGTGTGATGTAGAATACACTCAAGTTTCTATGATGACTACCTTTTGTAAAAATATCAACAATTCGACCATCAGATTCTCTCATAAGATCATCGATAATTATTAGATTTGCATCTTTTCCATCGAACATGTTTAGATCAGGTATACCTTGATAGTAGTTTACGTTTGGTAAGTTGTACAATGGTTGCATTTCATCAAAACACCATGTAATATGACTAAATTTTTTACTACATATCTCTTTGATATTTTTAATAAAGTTTGTAACGAATATAGATTTACCACAACCACTTGGACCTGCAACTATTGCAGTAAATGGATGAACAAATTGAAACATTTTTAATACACGTGTAAGTTCTAAAAGGGTATTGAAATGAATAAGACATTTCGTTGGGAAAATAGATTTATATTTTAATCTCACAAAACAGTTTTTTTTACATTTTCGCCAAATATTATTATAATGAATATAGGTAATATACACAAGAAAAATATGAAAAAAATACTTATTATTAACATCACACAGTATTACAATTATTTACTTCTATTTACATCACACAGTAGTACAATTATTTACATTTTATTTAAATTGTTACCAAATTATATTAAAGTTATTTATAGGTAAGTATATAATATACACAAGACAAAAATATTAAGTAACTTAAGTAATTCTATATTTACAGATGAAAGTACATTTCTTATCTTAATTTATAATGACCCCACGCTAATGTGTCTATCTGATTAGGTAAAATATGTCGTTTTGTATCATTGTAGGACAAACAGGTTTTGTTAATATTCTGAGTAAAAATGTTGTGTTTGATAGATTTAAATCTACAAGGTTACTGCTAATTAACTGGCGATACGCGACAGGCGTGATGGGTATCGATAACAAAAACTAAAAAAAATGAAAAAAAAATTTTTTTTTAAGTTTTTTTTTCAACTTGTCTTTGAGTTATCAATGAGATAATAAGCGATACACAATACTGTATGGTGCTTAGAATCACTAACAAAACAATAAAAAAGAATAATCACTAAGTAAAAGCATCAGCTGTTTTGAATTAAAGACGCTCGCGCACCCACCCGCTCCGTTGCGATCGCTTAGTGATTCAATCACTAAGTATTTTTAGTGTAAAAGTGGTCGTTTGACAAAAGGTGTGATTAGATTATTTATTGGGGACAACAGAAGTTTAATGATGAATAAGTTAGGTAGATACCTACATGTCGGGATTGCCTTTGGCTTGTTATGAGCAGATAGGATGTAACGCTTACCAAGAGAGTGATGGACATGAAATTTCATGGATAGATTAGGTAGCTAAAACAAAAGATGGATGGACGTCGGAGCACACTGACATGCGACATCGCCGCCGCTGCTCCGAGGCGCGCTGCACTTCGAACCAGCGATATCAAGCGGCGGCCGCCGTTTCAATCACTAAGCGATCGCAACGGAGCGGGTGGGTGCGCGAGCGTCTTTAATTCAAAACAGCTGATGCTTTTACTTAGTGATTATTCTTTTTTATTGTTTTGTTAGTGATTCTAAGCACCATACAGTATTGTGTATCGCTTATTATCTCATTGATAACTCAAAGACAAGTTGAAAAAAAAACTTAAAAATTTTTTTTTAAAAAAAATGAAAAAAAAAATTTTTTTTCATTTTTTTTAGTTTTTGTTATCGATACCCATCACGCCTGTCGCGTATCGCCAGTTAATTAGCAGTAACCTTGTATACATACTACAAAATTGAATGTTTTTATTGAAGAGACACGACTTGTAATTTTCAATGCTCATTTTTTTTGTGACACTTTTATTTACACCTTTTGCTTTTGCTGTCAATTTATTTTCAACTTCAAACGCATACATTTTAGATCGAAGTCCTACAAATTCTTTCATAATTTTACCATTATTTTCATCTTTAAAGAAACCTATCTTCTTTTTATTTAATTTTGGATAACCAAATATGTTATCAGAAGGATAATCAGATGTATCGAATCGTGTAACAAGATCATGTTTAATATCTTTGTAAAAATTGTCTGTGAAGATTTGATATATTAGGCTGTCAGTATCAGTGTATAATAATTTTATTTTGTTGTTAAATTTATTTAACATATAGTTGTAATGAAAATCATACATCAGAGTTTTCGAAATATCTAATATACAAAATCCTAAATAGATGGGTTTGTTATAAATCAATTTTGTTTTTCGTAATTGTACTGCAACTAAGTTTTCACCAAAAATTGATAAACTGTGAAATTCTGGTTTGGCAATTAAGTCTTGTGCACCTAAAGTTTTACCTCGATTTTCCCAGTGTGTTAATAATTTAACATTGACTCGTTTCTCAATATTCTCCATTGTTTTACCGAATACGGAGTTGTTCATTAATTTATAAAAATCTTTCTCAAAATCTGATGTTGCTTTTGTTCTTAAATTCGTATTTAGGTCTATGTATCTTTCTAACCAAGGACTTTGACGAAACTTTAAAATTCTGTGAATTTTCATTAATTTAATACCCATTTTAAGACATTGTTTGAGATTTCTGTAATGAATTTTATATTTAATTTTATTGTTTAGATTTGTTACTAATTTTTTTTTCTTTACAATTACCTACACATATATTTTCTGGGCACAGTGGTAAGTCGGAATGTAAATCGTGAAGCTCCACGGGGTATTCTAAATCGACTTCTAAAATAAAACCGTATTCAGATGTATCAGACACTTCAAAATTTGTATCCGGACTCACCCATTCAAAATTACCTTCTGGCATAAATTGAGACATTGCCCAACCGTAAAGATTGTTAGCATCAAAGTATGCAATATATGACTTAGGTTTATTCTTATCAAAATCATCTAGAAAATCATTGTTTGCCCTAGCATATCGATTGCTACATTGCGATACACCTCCTCTTATTCCTGTTGTGATAAAAGCTACTTTATCGAAATCTTTCAATAATTCTAGCTCAATTTTAGTGTATTTTAACATAGCATCCCAACTCAATCCTGGTGCTGTATAATAGTGAGCAGGATCTAAATCATAAGTTGCAATACAAATATTTCTAAAATTTTCGAAAACATCCGTTAGGAGCAAAACGTCTGTTTTTAAGTATAAGTCGGAGTAATCTAACATATTGCGACAGTTGAAATGTTGCCAAACATCCTGAGCACGATTATAATCATCATCAGAAACATTTGAGTCAGACAGTGAACTGTAAAACTGATTGTGATTGGGAAGATTTGTTAATTTTAAACTTTCAAATGATGTCATAAATTCGTATGGGTATATACCCTTTTTTCTAAGACGGTTGAAGTCTTCATCTTGAGGAAAATTTCTTTTAAGCGAGTGGAATTGTCCATCTTTGAGATTTTTAGCTAATTGATCAAGACTGCATGGTAAAAATTTTAAAGAATCTACAAATCTTAAACTGACTTTTTGGTTGTTTATGGTTAATATTTTTGAAAATGATATGTATTTTTCTTTGTTTTGAGGTATGACTTCCACTTCTCCTTCCATTAAATTTAATGCATGAACAATGAAATGTGCATCGTAATTACTGAGATTATGAAGGAATACTGGAATGTGTCGTGGGGTTCGAAACTTTGCTACACATTCATTGTGACCAACACCTCTGAAATTACCCGTATGCCAATCAAAATCGAGAACCTTTTCTTCTTTTAAATTAGTCTCACAAATGTAACAATTTTTTGCATTGACTATTTTATTTTCATCTTCAATTGACAGTGGATTGGAACATTTTCGAAAACTATTTAATCTACAAATCATTTTTAAATCTTCATTTAAACGTTTCATAAAAACTTGTTCACAGTTTGGTCCACTGTATGTTTGATATTTTGACAATTTATCGTCATAGGAACATTTTATATAATATCCAAAACTATACACTTTATGTTCTTGAACGTTGTTAGTATATGACTTTGATGGATCATTGGGACTTGGATTGGAACATTGGGTTTAATAATGCTTCGAAATCAGCGTATACAACAAATGGTATTTTTAATTTTCTTTGAAACTTATCGAACTTCAATTTATCGTTAGATACTGACTGTCCAAACCAATCTTTAGATGTTTTTTCATTACTTGGGAGTTCTGTTGATATATGAGAGCAATCATGCTGCTGATGATTAGTCAACCTCTGTTCTGTGGGAAAATGTAATAAACATCCATCACAGATATAAACTGCATGTTCGTGACTTGAAATCTGTTTACTTACTAGTCGCGACAAGTTTTTTATATAGCAATAGTGGTTATTTGTACCATTATGTATGTACAATAAATTAATATGACAACTTTTACGAGATTTAGTAAAAAACAGTGGACCTACTACACTATGCTTTTTTGTTTCTTTTTTAAATTCCAATCCGAAAACATTTATGCTGATATTGTTTAATTTTTCAACTTTAGGTATGTCACTCAACTTAACCGGGAAAGTAACACCACCGAATTTAAGTTTGTTGGAATGCATCTTGTAAGATGATACACGATCAGATTTTTTATTGACAGGGTATAATGCTGAGAGTAATGCCCATTTGAAACATAAATTATCTGAATTTTTAACATTGATAACAGCTTTTTTTGTTTTAATATCTCGAGGTAAATCTATAAATGAAGTTCCCCGTAGAGGATTAAATTTGTTTACATTCATGTCAATACATTTAATTTGTTTAAGACTCCATCCGCTGTCTTTTTTCTCGAAAGCACTAATTTTATTCAAAATAGTATCACGTAAGGAAGAAAAAAATATATTTAAGTCATCTCCTTGAAAAATTATGAAATTATAAGTTTGAAAATCGAATGAGTTTGTAATATTTTTAGTTTGTTGTATAAATTCAGCATTTAAAATAAAATTTACTTTAAAAATTTTATATTTTTGAATTGATTCTTCAATTAAAACTAATAAGTCATTTTTTATAGAATCTAAGAATAATTCTGGTGTTTCAAAAACTAAATCAGATAAAGGTTCATGTTTGCTGTTTATTTTATAAGTTATGATTCTTTGTCCAAAAGCTGATTCAACGACAGAAACATTTGGTAAAGAGTTGTGTAATTTAAATATATTATTTTTATGCATGTTGCTTTTTAAATGATTAGAGAAATACCGCCTACTAACCAAAACCTGACATGTGCTACAATTTACCTTTTCATCGTGGGATCAGGATAGACTCCTGGGAAGATGAAGTTGAAGCTTCTTCAAGTCGCGGTCTCTTAGTAGTCACTGTTTCTGTTTGTTCTGAAGTAGTATTCCGAGTTCTTTTGAGACCTCGTCCAATCTGATGCGTTGGGGAGCTGCACCTAATAAAATAAAACAACTTATAGCAACATTTACTTCTTATATATCTAGTAATAAGTTCAATATTCAATCTACATACTTTAAAGTATTTTCAACCACAGCACAGATATTGTACAGCTCCTCATCGTAAAATGAATTATTCAATTTGCTTCTTTCCGCTCTTTCACACAGCTCCAAAATATCCACATCGTTACAGATTTCATTGAGTTCCATTAAATTAAAAAAAGCACTGATGCAAACTTCACCACTTTGTGTCATTTTGTTTGAAGAAATTAAATAGTACTTAGATCAAAAAAGTTCATCACTCAAAGTTTTGAAATAACTAGGTAAAAACATTATTTTACAACAAATAATTATTGATAATTAAGCTGGCATTAGACATCAATCAATTGGTGATTTATTATTGAACACGTATTTCTTGCAATTGTTTGTATTGGATATCTCTTTCGTTATGTTATATATTATTTTTTTAGTGTTCACAACATTCATATTTACACTATCTGCGTAATATTTCACTCTAACATCAGCATACTTCCAATGTTGTTGTTGTGGAATTTTAGATAACTTTTTCAAATCGTAGATTTCAATTTTTATAAGATGACTGGAGTTGATGCCATCATCAGCGTTTGTTGAAAGATATGCTACTCCTTCCTCTTCATGAGCTCTTGAGACAGTAGATGAAAGTTTTTTCTTCTTAATTTGTGGTATTTCAAACAAATCATCTAAACTTTCAGTTGATGTGTGATTTCGTTTTTTTTTCGCGCCATTAATGGATAACTCTTCAATATCATCATCTGGTCCATAATAATATTGTTTGTAGGTATTTTCTTCGTTGATATTGAATGAGTTCTGCAACAATACATTTATACATTGCAAAAATCGGTTTAGTAAAAAGATTGCAAAGATACAAAAACTATTTTAAATTATTTACCTCCATAACGTAACTTTTGATGAACACTTATTGACACGCCAAGATACTTTAACTGTGAGTTGGATGGTTGCATGGGTATATATAGCAAGTTTAATCAGTAAAACGAGTATTATACTCATACTTTTGGAATGTGAAAGTACAAAAGTGATTAGTAACAATGGAACATGGGTCATAGTAGGAATTTAATCAGTAAAACAGAATGTGATTTATTTGGTTATGGTGCAAACCTACAGTTTTATGTGATTATTATTGTAATTTGAATGAAATAATTTTGAACATGTATTTTCAATCTAGGTTCCACATTCAGACCTCAAATACAGGTTTTCAACTTCAATTTCACACTTGAATCTTATCAATTGAACACGCATGAGCTATAGCAGTGTGCGTCATGAACACAAAAGAGATACAAAAACATTTATGTAAAATTCATTCTAGCTTACAATACAATGTGTATGCTGCAAACCGATTACCAATATACACTCAGACTCCTACATACATAATAAGCAATTTAGACCCAGATACAAAGCCGGGATCTCACTGGATAGCCATACACATTGACGAAAATGGATTTGGACAATATTTTGATTCTTATGGTCGACCGCCAAGACGTTATCACCAATCGTTTTTAAAAAGGAATTCAAGACAATGGAATTTTAATAGTAATAGAATACAACACGACTGGAGTTCAGTATGTGGCCAGTACTGTCTAATGTATTTGTATTTCAAATTCAATGGCAATTCGATGTTTGATTTTACTAAAAGATTCGATGCAAATACAGTCTCCAATGATATATTACTTTATGATATGTTTAAATCCTGTTTTATTAATTAATAAAGAAATTGAACGTACTATTTGGTTTTTATTTCATTGTGATGGAATGCACTTAACAATAGAGCAAACCGAACGATAGCGAACTCGAAGTAAGCATTGAAACAGGAAAGGGTGATTAGTTAACAATAGGGCACACTAATTACCAATGGAATGTAAATGCTATCTTTGGAACCGTACGTCGTAGAGCAAAACGGATTGCACA
The DNA here is from genome assembly GCA_917880725.1 of Selenia dentaria. Classification (NCBI taxonomy): domain Eukaryota; kingdom Metazoa; phylum Arthropoda; class Insecta; order Lepidoptera; family Geometridae; genus Selenia; species Selenia dentaria. The sequence continues at coordinate 4,190,743 of OU862885.1, read as the reverse complement.
GAACGATTCAGCGTGCCCCAAAAAACATCGGAATTGATACCAAACTTTTTTTTTTTTTTTTTTAGGTCGGGCTAGACCTGACGAGCTTTTTTTAGGAGGCGGTGGGGAGTGAGCCAGAACCGGCGAATACCTACTACTGATATGGGATTTTCCGTCTTGTAATTCAAAAAAGGTTAGCCAGTGAGTTTGTGTATCCAACGTCTGTCCTTAATGTCAAGTGCGTTGGTCAGCTTGACGTTGCGAAATCTGCTCGGTTTCTAGACCTAGGAATTCAGCCAGTCTTACGTGTAGGAATTTTTGATTATTGTTTCAGACCTTCATAGAATCTCATCGAGGTGGACTGAATCAACTCCAGTGTAAGAGAATAAATGGTTTTTACTGTTTTATTTTTTATAAGTATATTATCTAGTTGATGACGGGAAAAACGTAACAATAGATATGGTTCATTTTGTTGTAATTTTCATAGATTTGTGTTACTTTTAGTTTTAACGTGCATAAGTGGTGCAATATTATTTGTTAGTGACGCGATTGCAGCGGGGCTTGATTTGCCGATCTTAGCCGATCAACAAGTCACCGCTAGCTGCGGTCAGGAGTTAGATGACTGACCTGCTAGCGGCATTATTCAACTGAGCACTTCCGTGCTTCAGAGGGCACGTTAAGTTTTCGATCTCGGTTGTTTGTCTTAGGACAATAGTCGTTCGGCCATGTCGAAGACCTTCGGGCTGCCTGAAAACATGGATATGGGTTGGCCACTAGCCTATCCACCAAGCCGCACTGGGCCCGCGTGGTGGATTATGGCTCATCTTTTCTCCAAGAAGAAGGCTCGAGTCCCAGCAGTGGAAACATAATGGCCAGATTGTGTATGTATACAGGGTGTTTTGTAGAGAGTCCGACAAACCAAATGAGCGTGTTCGGGGGCGCCCACATGGAGAATACAAGTTGGCCAAAAAAAATCCCCGACGCCTCCAATTTTTTTGTAATTCCCGTTTTCTCCAAAATTGTACCTATTTACCAACATAACATTTGTAAAATCTGTTTTAGACCAGATGTTTTTAGTTGAATTTTGTATCTAATACACCTTTAGGCCGAGCAAAGCAAAATTAGAAACAAAACAAAAAAAAAAGTAAAAAAAATTGGGGGGTCGGGGATATATTTGCCCAACTTGTATTCTCCAAGTGGACCCCCGAATCATTTCGTTTGTCGGACCCTCTACCAAACACCCTATAGGTATGTATTATCCGTAAAGTGTTCGTCATGATGCATGAGTAGCAACGTGAACAGAATCGTTAAACATTGTTTTTGTCAATAATCTTAGAAAGTTTTAGTCATCCACTGCTTTACTAGAACGTGACTTACTACACTAGGACCTACGCTCTTTCTCATCTACATAAATGAGCTTTGTGGTACTACCCTACCCGGCCTAGACTTATTAATGTTTGCTGATGACACAGCGTTACTCGTTCATGACAAAGCCTGGCAAAAAGTTATAGAGCTAGCTGAGACGTGTCTCTCTAGAGTAACGAGGTGGTTAGAAGACAGTCTCTTATCACTGAACACAGCCAAAACAAAATATATGTGTTACAGTATAACACAAGCTGGCAGTCCTAAATCTCCCAGTCTAAAAATTCACTCTTTTCCATGCAACCGTAATATTTCTAGCCCCACACAGTGTACTTGCACTGTTCTCTCACGGGTCAATACTATTAAGTACCTCGGAGTATCCATAGATGAAAATATAAACTGGAGCAACCATGTCATTAGCGTGGAGAATAAGGAAACTCATCTATGTATTCAAATCACTTCGGACTGTTGCAGATTTAGAACTGCTGATTCGTACATATAAAGCTCTTTGTGAGTGCCTCATTAGGTATTGCATATGCGCATGGGGTAGTGCTGCAACAACTCACATTATCAGAGTAGAGCGTGCTCAGCGCGCTGTCCTGAAAGTTTTACTCTACTTACCATTTCGACATCCAACTACGGCAGTATATAAAAAAGCTAACGTTTTAACTGTACGAAAGCTATTCATATTCGAAGGTCTCCGTCGATTTCATAAAATGGTAGTACCATCTCTACCAGAATCAGAAAAAAGAGTAGATAGAATTCGTACTAAAGGAGTAAAAACGAGATTTGCTCAGAAGCAGTTCGATGTAGTGGTTCCACAGAATTAACTAAAGCATTTAAATTAAAGCATATTAAAAAATAAAATAATAACGAATTCAAAAATAATATTATTACATGGCTTAAAACTTACGATTATGAGGGAATTGATAATATGTTAGCAAATTTATATTTTTAACAAACAAACATACATTGTACACATACATTCACCACACACACATAATATGTCACGAACATACATGACACTTACATACACAACTCACAAATACACAATACACACACATGCACACACCTGCATGCCAACATAAACAATAAAATAGTTGTTATTAAATTAATTCATGTACGACATAAAATAAATTAGCTCTTGAATAAGAGAAGCCACTGTCTCCTGAAACACAGTGTATACTAGTTCAGGAGGCTATGGATTCACCATAACTGTGTAATACTTTTTTTGTGTCGAAATAAATGATTTGATTTGATTTTGATTTACTTAGACAAGACAGTGACCTAATGATTGACTTATTTTTAAGATAGTGACTATAACTTAATTTTTTTACTTACTTGCAATGATCGAAATAGATAAAGTTTTTTCGAAGTATGACGAATTCAAGACTCAAATTCATCGATAGGTAAGATCGGTACTTGCACTGCAGTTCGCATAACATTCACACAACCACAACTCACATACACACTCATTCCATCTTCATACACTTTCTCTTTACATCATACACATGTAAAGTAAACCACTTATTCTGTTAAGTCCAATGATTAAGAGTGAAAATTATAATTTTAACCAAAAATTTACAGGTATTCAAGATACAGGCCGCGCCTAGTTTGGCCTATTGCTTAAAATGTAACTGTATTTAAGATAAATTTTACATTACAACAATTTGTCATGTATGTAATAAAAAGTGTTTCTAATATTTGTAATCAATAAACCATAATTGAATAAAAATATAACTATATGAAAATAAATGAGGTTTGTGCTATAACTAGACGATTAGCTAATACCTATGTACAAAATAAATAATACCAAGTACAGGTACAATACCAAGTATACAATACACGAAGACATTAAGTACAATACAATACACGAAGTCGCGGGCAGTTGCTAGTAACTGATAATTATGATAATGACTAATATGTTATAGTTAGTTATATGATTATTAGTTACCCAAGATTCTTGCGTTCCAGCTCTCTTGCCTTCCACGGAACCTTCGAAGGAGACGTCCAATGAGAGCCGCTTGAAGCGCAGCGTCTTTCCCGACTCGCCGATTAATGCTGTAGACGAGTTCGCAGCACCCCGGGTCATCTCCAAGTCTGAAGACAGGTAAAACTAACCGCCAGAGTGTTATAGTATACAAATGAGCAGAGCTGACGAGTATCGGAGGACGCATTTCAATACATTTGCTAGGAAAAAAACATATAAAAACAAAATACCTATGAAAACTATAGAAAACATGAAAAAAAGCGTAATTTTTCACGCTCCTGCTGCAAGGTGAGTGAAAATACAGCATTACAAATTTTAATGTTAGGTGATAAGATTTAACAAATATTTTATAAAATATTATTGTAAATACAATACCAAGTACAATACCAAGTCCAATTAGAAAGAAAAAAAAACAAATAACTACGTTACACTTACGCAATATGGGGACGCTATTTGTGCAGGCCCATAACCTTAGTAAGTGTAGCATGTTGTGGAATTAAACTTTTGTTCATGTCGACGAAACTTTAATTCTACAACTTTTTACTTTTACCAGCCAGTATTTATATAGAACAGCCCGAGTTTCTACTATACCTATGCGTCATGGTTCTGTGGTACTTTGATGTTCCAAATATATGCACTGTTTTGTAAAGACCATCCAGAAGTCACTTAAAAAACTGCATTACGAAAAATATGGCCCTTAAGCGCTACTTAACTTCAAAATAAGTTATTTAGTACTGCTCACAGCAAAATGGTTGTGTGCAGTGCTTAGATCATATTATATTTAAGCTAATGTTTCCCGTGCCGTGTATAGACCCGTCAGTGCCAAATATACGTGAAGTGCAGCCGTGCGCTTCTCTGACAGCAAACATCGTTGCATCTTTGACAACATTCGTGAAACAAATGACGAGATGATAAGAAACGTTGGAAAATCAACCTTGTGTACAAGGGCGGATATCTCATAAAGTATTTGACATCGGTGTGCTTGTCGACGAGCTAACGTCGACGAATAATTAGAGAATCGCACGGCTGACATGTTATAACAATTAAGTTGTAGCTAAGACAAAAATCATGGCATAAAAGCTACAAAATAGAAAAGCTAACGAAATACCTTTAGCAAAATGTCTATAAGAGTTTTCCAAAGCCGGATCCCGGTTTATATTCCGTTCAATTTTCACGCACCGTGTATATTATAAAACGGCGAAGGGCATTGGTACACTATAACCTATCAAATAGTATCTAAATTTTTACTATTTTCTGCCGACTTCCAAAAAGAAAGAGGTAATTTGATTCTACTGTATTTATATTTTTTTATTTTTATTTTTGTTACATCATAATTTTCGACTGGGTGAACCGATTCTCCATTTATTTTTTTTCATATTCGGTCCAGTAGTTTTTAAGTTACACTCCAATAACTGAATAGAATGGAAGTCGGTTTAAAATTTTTCTAATTGTACTTGTCTGCTACAATATATATAAAAAATATTTTTACAGTCATGGGCAAGCTAATGCTTACTATCATGCGGACGTTATGCCAGTCCAGTCACTTAAAACATTAAAAAAAATGTAATAAAGTACACAAATATGATCTATATTATATAAATAGCTTTATTGCTATTATAGCTCTATAGCTATTTTATTGCGTCCCAGAGACGTATATATACGTCAGTTTCATTCATAAATCTTTTGTTTTAATTATCACGGTATAGGAAGGATTAAACGAGCTGTTTGGAACCATCAACCACGTCCCCAGACAGTGCCAGTTAAAGTTCATCAAATTCGGTCTAGTAGTTTTTGAGTTAAACTCCAATAACTGAATAGAATGAAAGTCGGTATTAAATTTTTCAAATTGTAGGTACTTGTTTGATGTGTGTATGTGGGTGCGTAATTTTTACAGCTGTTTACCTAAATTTTTTCACCACTTATATTATAAATGCTATCTAGTTTTAAAGAAAATATGAATAAGCAATGTACTGTATTAAACTTCACATAACCAGGTATTAAACACTCGTATAAACCTAACACACATCCGTGTACCTACCTACCTCAATCAATAACCTCAATTTAGTCAAAGTTTCATAAACTACAATTATCGAACGTACACTCGGACTAGTTCGTATTTGTGTGCGTAATTCATGAAATACGAAGAGCTATTCAGCCGTGCGATTCTCTAAGAGCAAACATCGTTGCATCCTTGACAACATCCGTGAAAAAAAAAGATGACAAGAACTGTTGGAAAACAACCTTAGGTACAAAGGCGACATCTCATAAAGTATTTGACATCGGTGAGCTCGCCGACGAGCGATCGACGAATTATTAGAGAATCGCACGGCAGGATATGTTTCACTGTTTTACACGGTGGCGTCGGGGCACGATACCACTAACCAAACTCATTTGTTTTCGATATCGCTCCGATATCGAAACGACTACATTTTCTTCACTTCATTCCCACGACAGGAAAATGGTTTCGCGTTGGGATGGAGATGTGACAAAGATCAAGTGGGGTACGTTTGTGTAGAAGTATCAATCATCTGAAAAGTTTTCCTCAATAGAATAAAAAAAATATATAATAAATAAAACTAGCTTCTACAAACAACTAGCAACTAGCTTTTACAAAAAAAATGTATCCGCGCTATAGCTGGAATCCGCCCTTGGGAATCATGTAAACCATTATTTAGGGAATACAAAATATTAACATTGCCTTGTATGTATATTTTCATCCCATCTATTCGAAAAGGACGACTTGGTTCGCCTTTATGTGCACCCAAAGGTGGTGTTTTCTATAAGAAAGTTTTAGCGGGCAGTAATGAGTTTTTAATCCTCTTTATAAGTGCGCCGCAATTATCTTTGCCGCGCACTTTTTGAATTTGGAACATCTTAGTGTTCAGCACCAAAGAAATCGAACGCAAATATTGTTTGAATAAAGACTGGCTGGTACGACGGCCCATAGTCACGCCGCCGGATGAATGAAAAAAAAAACAAATTAAAAAAGCGCGAACTACAGCCCGCGTTTTCGTAAATTTTCACGGATTGTTAGAAATTCATTGTTTTGAAAAATGAGTTCTTCAAGTGACAGTGAAAGTATAGAATTAACTCCTGAAAGCATTAGAACTTACGCAAGAAATGTGATGGATAATCTATTACCTGAAAAATCCCGGGAGAAATATATGAAAGCCTATGGTAATTTTATTGAATGGAGAAATGCAAGAAGCGCCAAGAATTTTTCAGAATCTGTGTTTTTGGCCTACTTCCAGTACTTAGCCAAAACTAAACAACCTTCCACTCTTTGGAGTACATACTCAATGCTAAAATCAACAGTCAGTTCTAATAACGATGTAAAACTGGACACATATTCGAAATTAATAGCGTACCTGAAGAGGATGTCTGATGGATTTAAACCTAAAAAATCCAAAGTGTTCTCAGTCAAAAACGTGGAGACTTTCCTTAATGAGGCACCCGACAAAGTCTTTCTTGCCGTAAAAGTAAGTAGGTAACTATGTTTACGGTGTATTAGTAAAATATAATCATAGTGTATAAAAATGCACATTTTATTGTAACCTGTACTTTGATAGATACTTGTCTTATTCACATTCGGTTTTGTTACAGGTGGCTTTAATTTTCGGATTACATGGAGCTTGTCGTGGCAATGAACTTTTAAAAATAACTGTTGATGATGTCTAAAATCACTCGGATGAGTTACTGTTAGTAAAGCTGACCGATACAAAAACCAAAATTGACCGAACCTTCGTAATACGAGGAGAATACAAAACTATTGTACAGAAATACCTGGACCTGCGTCCTGCTGCTATGAAGACCAATCGGTTTTTCATCCGTTATCAAAATGGCAAGTGCTTCAAACAAGTGATGGGAAAAAATAAAATTTCTAACATGCCACAAGAAATTGCTACTTATTTGAAGTTACCAGATATCAAACTGTATACAGGACATTGTTTTCGTCGTACTTCTGCTACCCTTTTGGCAGATACTGGAGCGGACTTAACTGTTCTCAAGCGACATGGAGGATGGAAATCGAGTGCTGTAGCAGAAGGGTATATAGAAGATTCCATTGAGAACAAGGCGAAAACATCTGAACGCATCGTGGAAAACATTAAATTGCAACCTTCAGTTAATCCATCCATAACACTGTCGCCGCGCCTATCTACATCCAAACAACGAGATTCACCGTCACATTTTCCTCAAAATGATCCAGATTCGGACATTTCAAACACGCAGAATATAAAATCTACAACAATCTCTATTCCTAATAAAACTGTAACAATAAATTTTCATAATTGCGAAAATGTCTCAAATGTAAATATAAGTTTTTAGTTGTTTTAATAAAGGATACTATTTAATTTCAATTTAGTTGTTACTCTATGTTTTATTAAATAATAATATTACAATAAAATATGAGGCGCTTTTATTTTCTCATAGTGGGTGATGAAAAGTAGAGTGTATCACTCGGGCGCAAAATATATTTTTGGCTCGGGCGACGTACTTTGAATCCCTCGCTACGTTCAGGATTCTACTAAAGAATCCCTCGCTACGCTCGGGATTCTACTCTAGAATCCCTCACTTCGCTCTGGATTCAAAAAAGCGCCCTCGCCGTAAAAATATTATTTTGCTCCCTTATAATACAATCTACTATTTCGAATGCGCTAAATTTGTTAAGGAGCACCCTGAGTTATTTACAACCGCTCAGCAAATGTACCCGAAAAACACAAGACGTCCTGATAGATTGGTTTTACCAAAAATACCTAAGGCCGCAATGTATCATAAAAACTGCCACGTGATGTGTATTCGTATTTATATCGCTTTGCCCAATGACCTTAAAGAATTACCGAGAAGAAATTTTTTTATTGAAACTTAAGTTGTGGTTAACTAACAAAACTTTTTATTCTGTAAGTGACCTTCTTTGTAAGCAAAACTTATAATAGTGATAATTTAAAAATATTGACTATTAATCTTGACCATTTAAATACTACAATTATTCTATATTTCAATTAAAATGTGTAATTGTAATCTAATTTAATAGGTACCTACTTAATATGCTTCCATTCAGATAAGCGTAATTATTTAAATTAAGGAAAAAATATTATTTGCATGTCACTATTCTGATTAAGTATTATGGACCATTGTTTATATTATACATAAGATCTAAATTGTACCAATACTTATAGCAAATAAATCATTCATTCATTCATTCATACATCCAAGACATTTAATGTAGAAATACCACAAGCATCCTTTATTTTAATCATTCAAGGGCTTTAAAACATTTATATACATAATAGCAAAAAAAAAATAAAGATAAGCCATGGTCTTATTATTTACTAGGTGTGTGCAACGGTTCCGTCCGCCTGGTAAACTACTGTAACATAATACATTTTTTCTGGGCTCTAAAGTAAGTTTATGGATTCAAGCTGCTATCTTACCGTTGCATATTTTACTCAAAGTTAGACAAATCGTTACGACGTTCCAGCGTGAAGTACTAAAAATCATACTCACAAACTTATTGTATTATTTCCGCATCGTAAGCGATTTAAGGATTTTCGGCGATACATATGCACATGTAAACATGAAAATGTATTATTTTGACATAACTTTAGATGTCAGACAAGTATTGTTGACATTTTTGTAGACTTTGACGTCTTCTATAAAAAGGCTACATAACTTTGCTCTATGCCAAAAGTTTTCGTACGCGATATAAGGATTTTTTCACACCTTGTGTTACATTATCGAAGTTTTCATACGTATCCATGAATTTGTGCAAATCTTCTATGTCCTATGACCATCAGGGACAATGTAGTATTCTAATGGTGAAAGATTTTTTCTAATTGGTCCAGTAGTTTCGGAGCCTACTCAAACAAACAAACAAATCTTTCCTCTTTACAATAGTATAGATTGTAGATTAGTGTGATTAATATGTGATTGTGTTCGATTGTGTCGTCAACATAGTGTTGTAATATCAATATGAGACAACTTCTACTCAAGGTCTACAGGTTCCAAACTAGGCTGGTACTATGGTAACCTGATGACTGATATACATACACATACACAGCCAGTCACGACTCAAACAACACATTCATGCACACACACTTATGATCCGCCCCGGCATCGAACGCGGGAACAGCGGCTCAGAAGGCAGGCAACGAACATACAAACTATAACATACGAAACGTGAAACTTTCTTAGACAAGAAAACAACGTTTCGTACGTGTAGGCAAAGTGTACTCAAGATACACTTTGCCTACATCTGTGCACCGTTACGAACACTAATCCACCAACATAATACGTTAAAACACGTAGAATTGAAATTTATAAAAGATAAACAAAATCAAAGATAGCCATTGTTTGCTTTTTACCACTTCTTTACTTGTTTACTCTTTGCCAATTTCATGCATTATCAACTCGACAAGTAACGGAACGCAGAGTTCCGACACGTCGCTCCCGATGCGTGCTACGTTACGTACTATATCTGCCACTATTTATGTATGTATTTACATGGATTTGTATTTGTATTTACATGGATTTGAATGAGCTTACTGCACAGACTCGACTGATGAACAGGTATGAAGACTTTGAGGCCGTATGGGGAAAGGAAAGTTTTTCCTTGTTTGGTATTTATTGAGAATATTGGAATAAGTTTGGTAGGAGTTATTAGCAATATGTTGAGGGAACAAGGAAATCTGGTTAAGAAATAAAACTTGTGTGAGGGGAGAAATACTTTTTCTAAATCCATTGTTGGGTATTTTGGAGAACAGTAAGACTGACTAAAAAGTGCGCATATAAATTTTAAAAGATATATAAAAAGTTACAAGGCTGATTTGTCATACGTTATTTTACAAAACTGATTCTGAAATCAATTGTAGCTTGTTATGTCTGTTTCACTACCTATGTCTGGGTATGTATATGTATATAAGTATGTATTTTATTCATCAGGTTATCATAGCCTCCGCTCAGTTTGGGACCTGAATACCCTGTGTTGCCCCGAAATGACATCATGATAAATAAAAAAATACCGTTTCGTCATACGTCATCTTACGTGACTTTATCTAGATTCAATAGTTTTTTGTCTATTTTAGTCATATTAATTGTGAATTCGTCCACTGCAGCCGTGTGATTCTGTAATAATTCGTCGACGAGCTCGTCGGCGACCTAACCGATGTCAAATACTTCGCCCTTGTACATAAGGTTGCTTTTTCAACGTTTTTTGTCATCTCTTCATTTGTTTCATGTTGTCAAAGATGCAACGATGTTTCCTCTTTGATAATTGTACGGCTGGACAAAAGCTACGCCTAAAATTTACGTAGTAAGAGTCCTTTATTAAACCTTATAAAATACCGTTTCCGGTTTAAGTTGTAAGTAGTACCTTTTCTGATTCTATTGTTTCACCATTATCAACAGCCTGTATCAGTCCACTGTTGGACATTGGCTTCTTCCAATATGCGCCACTGATTCCAGTCTTCGGCTCTTCCCATCCAGTGGTAGCCAATTGCCAGCTACCTTGCGCAGATCGTTGCTTCATCTGGCTAAAAGGGCGTCCTACGCTACACTTGCGCACTACGTGGTCTCCACTCGAGAACCCGTCTATTCCACACATTCGTCCACTGCTGGACATATGCTGGCCTCTCCTAAAGTACGCCACAGAGCTCGGTCTTCAGCTCTCTGCATCCAGTTACTGCCAGCCGCCTTCCACAGGTCGTCTCTCCACCTGGCCGCAGGGCGTCCTACACTCCGTTTGTCTAAACGTGGTCTCCACTCAAGAACTCGTCTACTCGTTTCTATTGTATAGTGTTATATAATTTTGGAGACCTAGGAGGTTTTTAGCTTATTGTAATTATTATAAGACACTTTGGTGAGTAGTATAGTGGATATAGAAAAGGATACGTCTAACAAACATAAAATGCCTCGGTGCTAAATTAAAACATTTACGCACCAAGGAAAAAACTTCAGTTGACATTAAGGGCTAAATAGAAAAATATACCTTATCCTAAAGTACTTAGGTACTACCAGCGGTGCTGCTATTAATACAATATAATAATTTAATTTTAGCGTGTATGCGTGTGTGGTGGTATTCTTGTAGTTATTTTCGTAGTGCCAAATAGGTATTGCTACTTACCCCTTTCGACACATAGTCAATAGTCGTCGTATAAGTTGATAAATATAGGCATATTTATTTTACTTTAAAATTGGTATCGGTGGTAGATTTACCATTACCCATGGCAACCAATTACTTATGGTTGGCCCAAGTAAGATGTTTATTTACTTATGAAGTCGGAGTCAAATCACGGTCACTTAGAGGTCTGTAATGAAGTCACTTTTCTATCTAAGTCAATATTTTCTAGTTAAGCGGTGCCAAGCAAATACCCTCTCAAGTGTCGATGTCATTATAACTATGAAATTTCTATTATGCCTGGTCGTCTGACCTTTGATGGAATACTACAAATTTTTGACAGTATTTTAATCCAGATGATCGTGGTCTATATAATTTGCAAATATTAGTATACAATAGCCAATTCTGTACAACTTATAAAAAATAATTAAAAACTATTCAAAAGCCGTAATAAAACGTTAATACGGTATACACCGAAACTATATAATATCAACTTGTTGCTTCGAAGGTTGATTCTCTTAGATTTTTGAATAAACCTAGACTGCCTTGACGAATAAGGTCTATAGCAACAATTTGTTATATACGTAAATTTTAAGCAGATTATACACGATAATACTGCCCTTTCAAATTCGATATATTCTATTATCTGCTCGGCATGCTAACCAGCAAAGCAAGGCAGGAATGCTCAGCCGTAACACCATGTGCCGAGAATTATTTGTTGATACTTTAGCTTGCTCGGCACCGCCTACTTGAATCAAATGTTCGAGTTTAAACCATTGCAATTCGCTTCCGCGACAAACTTCGATTTATTTACGGATAACTTTACATGTGAGTGCGTGCTTTAAAGAATATAATTAATAATTGGTGCTAATTTATGAACACTTTATGAAGTGTCACAGAAATTAGATAAAGAAACTGTTCGCGCGTTCGAGCTCGATCATCGAAGCTAGGTATTGCAGAACTGCAACTCAGTTCTGCAATACCTAGCTTCGATGATCTTGCCCGCGACTACGTCTGCGCATTTAGTATTTCGAGTAGCTTATTATCTTCAACAAGGTCATATCTACCTTTATACCAAAATCACATAAAATATGTACATGGTTAAACGCAATTGCTTAGTCCTGTATGAGTATATTAAAATATTTAGTAACTCTATCAGTAAACATTAATAATAAAATACAGGACTTACGTACATACAAATATAAAATTAATCACCTTGGAAAAAAACTGTCATTACATTTCATCACCCTTGACGGTCGCCAAGCACGTCTAGCATATCGAGCTGGCAAATTGACTTGGCTGTTGACTTAGCTATCAGAAAGTAACACAAACTTTGACAGAACTGTCATCATTAAGATCTTGACGTAGGCGGAGATATTATTATTTTGTATATGCTGTGCCCAAGCATATTACACTTTTTCACCCGCGTGGTAATGGATTATGATGATGATGAAGAGTATCTAATCGTATCTAATATGTGTTAATCCAGCGCTTCATCTTCCTCCATCCCAAGTTTCATCCAAATTGCCCAGCAGTTTGAGCGTGAAAGAGTAACAAAGATCCACACATCCATACATCCACACATCCATACTTACAAACTTTCGCGTTTATAATATTAGTAGGATAGTAGGACAATACCTAGAATCAGGAGCAGTATGGATGTGCTATGGAGCGTATGAAGTGCTCTTAGCGGAGCTGATTGCCTAATCGTTCCTTACATATATCAAGTACATAGTATTTTTTAAGGCTTTCCCGATTCATTAACATTGAAGTTTAACTATTTCAATCAGTTATTTTTGTCCCGACGTTTCAAAAACTTTTCAGTGAACATAGTCACAGATAAGGACTAGCTTTACCTAGAAAGAAAATTCAGCCAGTAGTGTTGCAGTCCATGGTATCACACGAGGAGCTGTCTCACCACTATTGGAGAGTGCCGTGGATCCATCATAAGTGATTTGCTCCCTGGGGAACCGCTGGACATATTAATCCAGGCTGATACGTTATGACACATACATAGATGATTACTTGGGTAGTTGTGATAATTAACAAGTCACTCGTTTATATTTAGATATTTTCATGATTATTAGCTGGATTTGAAATGAGATCTTGGGTATAAAATTCCTCTAAGGCTCTTTCCATTCTGCTGATCCGATATTTGCATCACTGCAGTGAAGAGGTAAATATACAGGTTAAGATTCACAGATGGATTTGGGGTTGTCGTGGAATATTTCTAATGATATTGTCTTTTCCAAATATTAATTTCGAGATATTACCACAAAATGTTACAAACGTGAATAATCAAACGTGATGAGCAGTTTCAGCATCAGGTTAATCTTCAACCGGTATAGACGACTTTGAGTTGACATGTACTTGAATGATTACTAGGGTAGTTCTGATGAGGAACCAGCCGTGCGATTCTCTAATGATTCTAATTCTTTATGAGATATCGCCCTTCTTCATAAGGTTGTTATTCCAACGTGTTCCAACTGATGTCAGATCGTCATTTGTTTCACGGATGTTATCAAAGATGCAACGATGTTTGCTCTTAGAGAATAGCACGGCTGATTTTGCTCGTTTAGCTGCCGATATTGTCATGATTCACGTCGCAGCTGGATTTTAGATATGATGACCATCTTCACTGAAAAGTGTTCGACACTTTTCTTAATGACAGGTAGGTCATGCCCTAGCAGTGGATTTGCAATGGGCTTATTATGCTTTTAAGCTCATAACCTTTGTGAAATTACGATGACGGTACATTAACAAACGCTGGTTATAACCGGTTATATATTTTAAAAGTATGGTAAAGCATTCCGTAAGTTTACACACATGCACACACACACAAACACACTCGCACACGCACACACGTACATACACACGAACACGCACAAACACACTGGCGACCAGATACTGGTGGTGATGTACTGTTAGTACGCTCATAGGTTAGTCATACTGAGGATAACATTTTTGACCTGACGATAAAAATAATTTCATATTTTCTTTAGTGTATCTAACTCAGAATATTTTTACACACGAATCCTTTGTTCTCGAAATCATTCAGGAATACCTCTATACCTTTTTTTGCATTTATGCATCCAATATCCAGCTCGTCAGGGAAGCGAGCGTATGTCTGAAAAAACTCAGGCGTATCTTTTCTCCACTAAAGAGAGTCCTGGATATGATTTTTAATTTTTAGAAAATTACTTTTCCTAATTAAAACAATCCAGAACATTTAGGTTTCAAGATGACTTAAAAGTTTGAGGCTCAAACTATATATCTTCCAATGCGTCCAAGGGCGAGGTAGGTTCAAAAAGTTAGGTTTTATTTGGACCGTATATAGGATATTGTGGTACATCCCGTAGCAAGACTAGCTCAGGCAGAAAAGTATACCTAGTAAGTCACTAGAGTCATACTACCTAGAGTCTGCTTATAGGTAATTGCTTAATGGTTCCCTTGAGCAATTGCAACTGACTCAGCAATCAAAACATGGTACATGAATCTTACAGATCCTCAATTCAGCAAACCTAAACAAGCACATCACTAAAATGGCAATATAATTCCGGTAACGCCACAAGGCAACAAAAGTTACGGCGATTTATCAAGTAACGCCATAACCACGTGTAGCCATTATGATGGTACCATAGTTTTGGTTACGGTTCATAATACAGGCAAAAGCGGTAATATGTCATTATTTTGTCTTGACGGGTTCTTGATTAAATTGTACCACTGAAGGACCTGTCTCACTTGCAACATTCATGTTTGTCAAGCATTTATTGTCGAGGGAACAGACTTTTTGACTCCAAGAGTACTAAAATGTCTGGGTTATAACATACTTTTTCCAAGTCTGTCTCCAGATCACAACTTGTAATGTCAACGACAAGAACTGATCATGCCATAAGTAAGCAGTGAATGAGTTCTCTTATGGGATTTACTTTTGATATGACAAATGTTAATAAAAATAAAAAGCATTTCTTTTTTCTCCAATGACAATATTCTTAATATAGTTAGTTTCTAATGAAATAATATATTTTTAAAAGAAAAGTTTAGGCTAGCTTCAAAGTTTGAACCCATGATTCTACCGTTCTGTTGCTTTGTTAACTAAAGTATGGTAGCATAGTTATTAAATCTGAAATCTCTTCTTCCTTTACCACATTCTACAGGTATTAGATTTATATATGTATTGTATGCGTACAGCTGCTGACCTCATATAGTAGACGGGCAGTTACAAAGCAGTTGATTACTATTCAAAACGCTGCCCTCTTAACAACCAGAACTTCCTTAATAGGTCATCGGTTCAGCGGTTAGCGCCATCTATAATTCAAATCCTTGCGCGCTGATTATGTATCATACATCATACATAACAGAACTTAGCTACTTCGTTATCGGGGAGATAAAAGTTTTGGTAAAGTAAAGTACTTGTTTTGTTGGCCGTATTTAGAGGTCGTAGATCTTTATGCGAGTTTTATGAAGGCGGAGCGGAATGAATATGTTCTATCTGAGTAAAAGGAAAAAAGGTTATTTTGGTTTATTGCGCAGGAGCTGTGATAGTACTATGATTAGGATCGATTTTCTCAACTTTCAAACCCGTCAGCTCGCATTGCCTTTTCTCTGATCAGTCTCACGAGATAAATTGGAACTACGATAAACTACCATTTTTATACTGTTGTATATAAATATGACCGTGATTTTATCTACGGTAAATAAGATTTTTGCGATTTCTCAATCAATCAATCAATCAAATCATTTATTCGCCAGAATACAGTCATAAAGGTCTTAAATAATATAAATGTGGCAAATTGTACTCAATCTGCAAGCAGACGTGCGAATTCTTGAACTTAAAAAAATTAAGATTGTATATAATATTAAAGTAAATATCAAGTTAGAAAAAGAAAAAATAGTATTGTGAAAAATAGATAAATGTCAAAATAAAGAAATAAATAGCATTAAAATCAAATTATTAACAAATCATTCCAATTTTGAGTCTCTAAACTCCTTAACACTATAAAAACTCTTGTCCAGCAAATAACTAGTTAATTTTCGTCTAAAGTTATTGCCATTTAATATTTTAATGTCATTTGGTATTTTATTATATATTACTATGCACATATTATAAACATCATCATTCCAAATTTTCATCAGCTTCATTCCAAATTTTCCATTTCAGTGTGAAAAAAAAACAAAAATAACAACTCATTCACTCACAGCCTCATACACTCAAATTTATAATATTAGTATGATCTTATAATGAAACCGTGTAAACAATCAAAATTAATTAATACGCTTCAAACTAATTACTTCTGATCACGGTGTGCCAAAAAAATATGTCCATCTATACATATAATAAAAATGTAACGGATCGCTGTCTGTACATGGAAGATCTATGAGAAAAATATTATTAGGACTTTCATAAATGAAAATAGAATTAAAAAGATGATTGTTACAAATTTTGTCTGTTTGTTTGTGCGTTTGTGTGCGCTACTCTCAGAAAAGGCTTATCCGATTTAGATATGGTTGTTACTGATATATTGAGGTAAGCTCCTCTTAACATGTAGTGTTAGTCTCGTGTCATGTCAATCGGTTTATAAATACAGGGTGTTTGGTAGAGGGACCGACAAACGAAATGAGCGTGTTCGGGGGCCCACTTGGAGAATATAAGTTGGCTAAAAAAAAATCTGACCCCCAAATTTTTTTTACTTTTTTTGTGAATTTTACCGTTTTCTCCGAAATTGTACTTATTTACCACCATAACATGTGTAAAATCTGTTTTAGACCGTGATATATATTGTATTTACTACAAACATACATTTAAAATCCGACTAAACATTTATACAAATTAAACAAAAAAAAATCTATGCAAAATCTCAACGTTCAGTAACACGAAGTGAATTAATGAAGCGATTGTATACGGGTTTCGGGATTCAAGGGCAAAAACAGGCCAACAAATGCCCCATTACCCGGGTACAAAGCCAAGAATGACTCAGTCAGAGCGCCAAATGTGGCAAAACGTCAAATTTGGTCGTTCTGTTTTCAGACCATTTAATATTCATCTCGGTCGTGGTGTAACGCGTTTTTACTCAATATTTATGATGATCTTGTTCCAAACAGGGATGGGATGTCTTGTTAATTTATGTTCTACATTTTATACCCGTTCTAAGTATACATTTGAGTTATAAATAACAAGAAACAGGTTTTTGCCGGTATTGACATAAGTTCATCATCATCATCATCTCAGCTATAGGACGTCCACTGCTGAACATAGGCATCCCCATAATTTTTCAAAAGGACCGGTTGAGAGCGGCCTGCATCCAACTTCGTCCTGCGACCTTCATCAGGTCATCTGTCCACCGTGTCGGTGGATGACCAACGCTGCACTTGCTGGTCCGTGGTCTCTATTCCAGAACCATCCGGCCCCATCGGCCACCTGTTCTGAAAGCTATGTGCCCTGCCCACTGCCACTTTAACTGGCTAATTTTCTGGGCTATGTCGGTGACTTTCGTTCTTCTACGGATCTCCTCATTTCTGATTCGGTCATGTAGAGAAACCCCGAGCATAGCCCTCTCCATAGCTCGTTGTGCGACTTTGAGCTTATCTATGAGGCCCATAGTAAGAGACCACGTTTCAGTGCCATAAGTCATCACTGGTAACACACATTGGTCGAAGACTCTTGTCTTGACGCACTGAGGTATTTTAGACGAGAAGACTTCGCGAAATTTCCGGAACGCTGCCCAGCCGAGTTGGATTCGACGATTGACCTCTTTCTCGAATTTGGATCTGCCTGAATAGTTTGACTGTCTGTCCCAGGTAGATGTATTCGTCAACAACTTCGAGAACTGAGTTCCCAACTGATATTGGGGTAGGCACAACGTGGGCATTAGGCTTAATTTTCGTCTTGTCCATGTTCATCTTAAGGTCTACCCGTTGGGAAACTCGATAGAGGCCTTCAAGCATTGTACTGAGGTCTTCCATGTATTCTGCCATGACTACAAAATCGTCGGCAAATCGAAGGTGAGTGATGTACTCGCCGTTGATATTGATGCCAAGTCCTTGCCATTCCAAAAGCTTGAAGGCGTCTTCCAATGCAGCGGTGAACAGTTTCGGAGATATAACGTCTCCCTGTCTCACGCCTCTTTGCAATGGAATTGCCTCCGAACTCTGCTCCTGTACTCGGACTGACATGTTGGCGTTTTTGTACAAACACTTCAGCACTTCAATATACCGATAGTCAATACGGCACCGCTGAAGAGACTCAAGCACTGCCCACTTCTCGATCTAATCAAAGGCCTTCTCATAGTCCACAAACGCTAAACAAAAGAGGCAAGTTCTACTCTTCGGTCTTCTGTATAACTTACCGTAGCGTGTGGATGTGGTTATTGGTACTATAGCCTTTTCATAGGAGAACTTTCATAGAATAGCAGAGGATTTTCGTAATTTTAGTGCCTGCGGGACACCAAGATAAGGCCTTGCCTAGGTTGAGGCCCAATGATACAACTATTATTAATGTGTAGTGGTACATTATGAGTGAGTATACAACGACCTACAACTTTTTACTGAAATTGACTAAATAGTGTGTATTGTGGTCTCCAGCTTAAATGTAGTATGAACACCTTTGATCTATTTATATTGGTAAATAAACTTTTTATAAATTGTTCATTACAGTCCATACAAACTTTCTTTAGTTGTTACTAGCAGCACCCCGCGGTCACACCCGCGTGGTGATGGATGATGATGACAGTATCCTATGAGGTAAATCCAGCGTCTCATCTACCACCAAACCTGGTTTTATCAAAATTGGGACGTTTGAGCGTGACAAACTTTCACTTATGTGATATTATTTTAATAAGTTATTACTGTACGTAATTACCAGGTTTACAAGTACTGGTACAAGATTCCATCTTTATATACCATTTGAACAAAATTTATTATTTCAGTCCAAATAGTAAGTAAAGAAAAATTCATCGTCGTACCATGTTTTATTCTAAGAACCAATGTCTTACCAGTTTTGTAATAAAAATATTTTATTAATGTTATGTATTTCTTAATAAACTGATAAATGTACTACGAAGAAACCATATTTTAAGAGCTCCAGCTTTTATATTTATTATTTAACTTTTGTTACAAGAACAACAGTTATTACACCATAAAGAATTATGCTCAATATTCACTCTTTACACAGACTAAAGTAATAAAGGGTAGTACTTACACAGCTACGTAAACACTACGCCTAAAACCCAGCTTGTAAAATTGAGATAAGCTAATCACATTTTACCTCATAATTTTAAGGTTTCATAAAAAAATTAGGCTTCAATCATAATAAGGCGTAGAAGCAGTGACATAAAAATAGCTTTATAACCGCTAAAACTGACTTTTCAGAATAGGTATAACTTTTTATTAGAGTGGTGCTACATCCGGCCATTATCAACTATTCGGATTTTGTTACTAGAGGCTGATCTATTTCAAGCACTATGGATACGGGGAAGTCGTGTGTCAAATTGTTAGTGCTACGGTCTTGACTGGTTCGAATCCAAGGAAATACATTTAAACTATTTGGACTTATGTTGTAATATACTTTCTAGTACTTTTAAGGTATCGAATAGATGCCATTATTATTGTATTTAAAGAAGATTACGACAACATAATAATTTTAAATTGATTAATCAACTCCGCCCTAAAATTCATCTTTTCGGCTAAAATATATTGTGTTTCACATTTCTAATTTTTATATAATCTATGAATAAATATATTGTGTTTCAGGACGTAAAATGGGCTTGTATCCTCTACTTGGTGTTAAATGAACCATTGTACATATTCGTGGAGTTGTGTTTACGTTTAGGCTTTCCTGTTCAGTCGTGTTGAGGGCGTGTGGCGAACATCCTCACAGCAAAATAAGCTGTTTGAATAGCAACACAATACATAAAACTTTTCTGCGTGAGTGGGCGGTGTTAAAAGATACTCCTTCCGGCACGATGCGAATCGTACGAGACGAGAAACTTGATTGATTGATGATGAAATAGTACGATTATAAACTTAACTATGGAAGAACGTAATATATTTTACTGTAACAAAAACGCTTGAAACGCTCGCAGCGGAGTTTGACTTGGCGATCTTAACCTTTATGCTAAGCAACGCTTGCTGCTGTCAGGAGTTGGATGGGTGACCGCTAGTGGCATTATTCAATTGAGGGTTTTCGTGCTTCGGAGGGCACGTTAAGCCGTCGGTCCCGGTTGTTTGTCTTAGGACAACAGTCGTTAGGCTATGTCGAAGACCTTCGGGCTGCCTGAAAACTTCGACATGGGTTGGCGACTAGCCTATCCACTAAACTGCACTGGGCCTGCGTTGTGGTTTATGTCCCAACTCCTCTCTGTGAGAGGAAGAGGAGGAGAGAGTAGTTTTGTGTTTATTGTGTTGTATTTAATTTATGTAACAAAAACACTGATCGAAGTTGGAGACTTAATATTGAAACTTGTTCTGCGGTTTCATTCGAGATTTGACAGTAAATTCCGTACATGTTTGCTCGGATCTGTACCCCGTCTTATGGAATGTAGACCCGAGAGTAGGGTGCCTTGTAATTTCTCCACAACTTGATGGCCCGTATTCAAGAATCACGCTCAGTAGTGAATCGAATGTCAAATGAGCATTCAATACTGAACTTCTTTCTAGGGAACAGGCCTAAACCTGCAAACCAGTCAGGAAAATCGCTAATCGCTGTTACTCTCCCCAGCTCAAAGCCGAGCCAAATGTACCGAGACATTGGGACGGGACGGAGATGACGCCCGAAATAGTAACATTATGTGGACTCCATTGGCTAGCTCAGGAAGCCGGGTTGGACAAGTTGCGGTCAAGTTTAATGCACTGTGGTAAGGATGCCTTGTCTATTTGTAGATGTCTTGGTGTTACGTGTATTTGACCACGAGATGACATCAAACTTTTGGTGGTAGGCCTTTTTTTAATATTAATAATTAACTGTTTTTAACCAATAATGATATCAAGATTGGCATTCTAACACCCACCTTAGGTGAACCTTCACAACACGTGTAAGGTAGTCTCTTTCGTTCAGAACATAATTTTCACTTATTGTGCTAATAATTTGTTATTATATTTAAAACCTACGTTGTCAGGATGTGTATGTGTGCGAGTGGAAGTGTGTGTGTGTGTGTGTGTGTGTGTGTGTGTGTGTGTGTGTGTGTGTGTGTGTGTGTGTGTGTGTGTGTGTGTGTGAGTGAGTGAGACAAAGAGAGGGTTAGAGATGGGGCGAGTAAAGAAGTGTGCATACAAGTCCAGATTTTCAAATGTTTTGCATGTACCCATAGTATTGATGCAAGCATTTTTATAATTAGTTTATAGGACATTACAGTAACTAAAATTACTGGGCAAACATACAGTAATTTATCACCGTCATAACTGCAGTGCAGTGCTGCATAGATATTTTAAGGCGTTTATAAAAGCATTTAATTAAGCGATGTTAAGGTTACAAATAGCTACAATTTCAATATTGCAGCCTGCAAGTGTTTTTACTTGCGCGGCGTATTATACAATTAAATGTATATAATTTAAATATTTAAATTGTAGCTATTTGTAACTATAACAAGACTAATATCAAATAATGGACTAATTAACTAAATATTTTATGGTTTTTACATTTGGTAATGCCAGTTTTCTGCGCCAGGTGCACTCCGCGGTTTCACCCACGTGGTGATGGATGATGAGGTACGACTTTTCATTAAAGTCCGTCGAGTTGAGAGGGGAGAGGGGGATGAATGGGGAGGTGGGGAGGGGTACTACTAACAAACTCACTTTCGCATTTATAATACAATTAGAGATAGAAATAGTAGATAACAAATATTGTTTTGGTTGTATGTTCAAAAATCGTGAAAGTGAATAATAAATTCAAACCTTCCTACGTTACTAGAGAGTTTAATAAGTAGTTTCATTAGACGGTTAGTCTTTTTGGGCTAGCGGTTATGGCATCTGGCACTGATCGTCAGAAGAAGCAGGTTGGGAACCGTTCATGAGTGTGTAAATCTCCCTCTTAAGTTTGAAAGTATCTTAAATTTATCTTAGGACATAAGTCTCGACCTATTAAATCAAATAAGCGGTAACTTCTTTAATAGCTATAGTGTCTAAATGTCTAAAGCCATTTAATTATATTACAATATATATAATCCATCTTTTGTTACCGGCTAGTTAAACTTATTCAATCAGTGAGTCAGTCACTTAGTCAGTAAGTTAGTCAGTTTTTGAGACAGTCAGTGAGTGGCTCGGTATGTTATTCGATTACTACATATCATTCTAATTATAATCTCCATCCTAATTGATCAAAGCGTTTTCATTCTATATCGATGCCACCTTCATTCCAAATTTCTTCCAAACCCATTCAATCGTTTCAACTTGAAGAAGTCACACTAACCTACACTGTATCAATCAGTCACTCCTTCACCTATCCACTCACTGACTGTCTCAAAAACTGACTAACTTACTAAAAAAACGATATTAAAAAATATTTAGTGACACTTCCGCTGAAAAGAAAACAATGATTTTGGCCTATTTGGGGGCGTGCACCACCCTCTCTCCTGCATAAAATGCTAATAGGAAGAATACAAAATAAAAAACACAAGAAACCTCAAATAAACCAACACCGATTCGACACGTGTTTCGCCTCTACACGAGGTATCCTCAGGAGATGTTGACTTGTCGAGCGCTAGACCAAAAAAAAAAAAACGGCCTGTCTGACCCACATAAACACCGTTACACTCGTCACAGACCAGTTTATAAAAAAATAAAATAAAAAAAGTCGGGTGTTTATAAACTGGTCTGTGACGATTGTAACGGTGTTTATGTTCCTTTGGTATATAAACTCATCCAGAGGACAAACTCTCTTTTAGTTATTAAGTACTAACGTAATTCTAAGGTGTTACTAACTAATAAAAATGGATCATGTTGTCTGCAATAAAAACATTTATTTATATTATTATTTATTTATTTATGTGGGTCAGACAGGCTGTTTATTATTTTCATTTTTTTTTTCTCGACGAGTCAACATCTCCTGAAGATGCCTCGTGTAGAGGCGAAACACGTGTCGAATCGGTGTTAGTTTATTTGGGGTTTCTTGTGTCATCAAATCATTGTTTTCTTTTCAGCGGAAGTGTAACTAAATATTTTTTAATATCGTTTTTTGATAATGGATTTCCGCAAAGTAACGCCTGAATCAATAAATTAACTAACTTACTGACTAAGTGGCTGACTCACTGATTTAATAAGTTAACTATCCGGTTGGCGCACTCGGTAGCAACTCTGTTTTCTGAGTCGCTGGTGCCGGATTCAATACCCGGACAGGTCAAACATTTGTGTGCATGAACATGTCTGTTTGACCTGTGTCCTGTGTATATGTAAATAAATATGTATATCGTCCTCAGGTCACCACACTTAGTACGGCTGAAATTATTGACTTACCCACTCACTTACTCAATCGTTCGTGAACTTTCGAATTTAACATAATATAAGCGTGATAGTTGTTCATAAAAACCCGCGTCGTCATCATTATCCAGCCTGAATGGAACATTACGCATCTCGAATGTAGCGCTGACACCAATAACAACTTGGTATAGTACTAAGCCAACGCCTACGTATTTTGCTTATTCAGTACGTACCCTATTTTCTCCAAGAGCCGACAATTCATCACTTTTCTGAATAATACATTTGGTAGGCGCGAGCTAAAAGCGGGATCTCGAGCTAGATTCTAGCTTTTTTCCACATAAATAGGAAATCCGTCATAATCTGCCCAAATATTTCTCGGGTTAGAAAGGAAAATATACCTATTTGAATAAATTTGGCCCTGTTATAAGTCTGAATGACATATACATCTATTTTCAAAAGCCTTGACAGTATCAAGGATACATATACGAGTAGTATACAATTGTATAGTATACAATGAGCTACGGATGCGAGTTTAGTGGAGCTATGAAGCAATCTGAAGGTCAGTAGATCAATCCCCACCTGGGGCTTGAGTCTTTGGTGTAGGTTAAGTAACATGAAATTCACAACATGTTGGTAGGATGCTTTCCATTGCCGGCCTGGCTAGCTACCACCAGCAAGTTTGAAAATCTGTCGCTAAGCACCTAACAGTGTGTTCCAGCTGCTGTCCTTGACAGCCAGTCGCCAACTTAGATCTCTCTGTGATACCACCTCCGACCGCATCATCACTGATCATCAACTACATGAGATATTAAACTAATACTTGTCTATCCAACATAAAAATGCGTATTTTGCTTGAGCTGTTGCAAAAGCTCTGGGTGGAATTGCAACTGTCAGGCTAGTGGAAAAGTAACGGTAACTAGGTTGCGTGGTGGTAAACGTTATGTGAACGTTAGTTATTTGCTTGACGTTTACCACCACGGCAAGGACTGATTCCGCTTACTAAATTGCAATCGAACCGTAGCTGAACGGTAACTTTTATATGTTTTCTTATTCTGCTATTAAAATACAGTCCAGCTGCAGTTACGTTTCTATTGGCGCCAGCGATCGATCAAAACTTTATATTCTGTTAACTCAATAAATAATTAAAGTGACGCTAAATCATATTCGTTTGATGTATATATTTATTATGTAGTAGGTTGAGATGAAGTTACGTTTCAATTTGTCTCTAGAAATAGTAGAATGGCTCTTTTGTTAACGATCGAGATAGGATTAGAACGAGTCGATCTGCAGTTGCAGCGGGATAGATTGTGGAACGTTGTGAAATAGTAGAATAGGTATCCAGGTAGCCTGTTTCTATATTCGTTGGCGATTTCCTCAACTAGAGATGAAAAATACCTTCAATATCAAGTGACGAAGCAGACAACTTGCTTGCTTCTGAAAGTTTAGCAGACAACTGCACAGTTCGTCACTACGAGGTTTCGATGTTTGAGTCTCAACCACCCAGTAATTTCAAGCCTAAAATCACATGCTAGGCGGACTTTTACACAAGATTAATCTATTGGGTAAGTACCAAGATCATATTATTAAGTTGTTTTTGGTTCAACTACTAAAAAAAACTTTCTATATCTGCTAGAACAATCCGTTAGTCAAGTAAAGAGAGGCCATTACTAGTACCTTAGCTTGATGATAAACAAATGCATTAGTGTTGCAATCTACATGTATACTAATAATATAATGAGGAAAGATTTGTTAGTATGGTTGTTTTAATTGAATAGGCCCCTTAACTATAGGACTGATTAGAAAAAAACTTTCACTAATGGAATCCTACACTTTTCATAATGAACATAGGCTATAATATTTTCAAAAAAAGGGATCCGTATGAAAACTTCGATAATGTAACACAAGATGTGAAAAAATACCAAAAAAGGTCCGTATATCGCGTACGCTGCGAAAACTATTGACCATATAATATTAGTCTACGCTTTTGACATTAGAGCAAAGTGATGACAGGGGGCCGATTCCACTAACTTAATTTGTTTCAACTACAATCGAACCGTAACTGATTTACACACATTCTTATTCTGCTATTAGAAAACAGTTCATCTGCAGTTACGTTTCTATTGACGCCAGCGATCGAATAATATTTTATATTATGGTAACTCGATAGATCATGAACACGACGCTAACTCATATTAGTATTTAATATTTAACTATTATATAGTAGCGTAACGTTTACGTGACGTTACGTTCCAATTTATCTACAGAAATGGTAGAATTGCTTTTTGGGTAATTATCGACAGGCAACCGAAGTGGAACTGCAGTTGCAGCGGGGTGGATTGTTAAAAGTTGTGAAACAGTAGAATTGCCCCCAGTTTTACATACATTATCATAATATTAAGAGGATTGCATAGCTAGTACTTTCCATGCTAAAAGAGAAAACTCTTTTCTACCTCTTAACATTGTCCGATTTCAGTAATTTTTTTTCATGGAATATTGGCGTGTTTACAATGCCCGTACGTTTTGATTGTTTCAGTATTTCAAACTACTATAAATTATGTCTAACTATTACAGGTCACAAAATATACTCGTACTTTTTCATTTTGAGATATGCAATAGTGACGAAACACATTATTCGTACCTTGGTATTAATCCTTATCTACTCAAATAATAAAGAGGAAAGATGTATAAGATTGTTTGTTCCTGTATAATGGATACACGTAAAACTACTTAACTGATTCAAACAATTTTTTCCCAAGTATAAAGCTACATTCTGCCTGAGTAACATACGCTATATTTGATTCATCCTTACAATTCATCACCACGCGGATGACACTCGAACCTCCGCACTACGGTTCCCTATGACGCGGGAGGCATGAACATACACACTTACTCATATCGCAACATCAAATACACAACAAATAAAAAAAAAATCCCGGCTAGAGATCAAACCTGGCACCCCGCTCTTCGAAATCTCACTACCATACCAACTGAACTAACATAACCGTTACAAAAATAAACAAGTTATAAATGAAATTAGAACACTAGTTTCAGCATAGATGAGAGAATAAAGGATGACAAATGCTATGCCGTGTAATTATCTAAGAGCAAACATCGTTGCATCTTTGACAACATCCGTGAAACAAATGAAGATATGACAAGAAACGTTGGAAAAGCAACCTTATGTACGAGGGCGATATCTCATAAAGACACGTCGACGAGCTCAACGACGAATCATTACAGAATCGCACGGCAGTAAAATTCTGTTTATATTTTGAGACTCCTTGATCCCCTTCAAATTTGCTGTCTCCATGACTTTTTGACTAATCATAACTTTACCTATGAAAGTTTACCTTCTGTATCGCAATCCAGTTGCTAGCACAAAATTATGTTTTCACAAGCCCAATCCACATATTGTGTGTGACCAATGCAAACATCTGTATCTCTTTAACCAACTTCAATAAATGGAGGAGATTCCAAGTCGACACATTTTATGTATAATATTTTTTCGGAAACATCCTCTTTTGGTTATTTTTATTAAACTTTTTTATTAAAGGTTATTTAGTCTGTACCTTTACAATAATTCTCATTTTAATCTCATAAACATAGGCAACAAAGTTTTGAGTTAATAAAATATAAAAAAGTGTATTTTACAAATTTTACGGAAAACTACACATCCTCATCCTTCCTTCGTCTCATCCTTTCTCTCTCTTGTCTTCCTACAACCCGTGTCATACGCCATGAGCCATCTGTTTAACCATCGATTATAAATCTCCAGTTGATTTTAAGCATCGTATGGCGGACGGAGCGACATCTATTGAATATTTCGACAAACTCTATCAAAGGTAAAATTAAAAAGTTTGATCTTGCTAAGCAGGCGTAAGAAATCATAATAAAAAAGTTTATGCATTTTTTGGCTCTTCACTGTCACTCCCTCTCGCCTAATGGAAAGCGGAGATGGAGTCAAGAAGAGATGACCATTAGTGCAGCTGTAAGCGTTAACCGCCACCCCTATGATGATCTGAGAGATGATTTTTCACTCTCCGCTTGAAAGATCCAGGGTCATAGTTGCAAGGAAAAACGTATGCTGGAAGAGCATTCCATAATTTAGTTACACGACAGACGTAGGAACTCACAAACTTTTTGGTTCGTGGTAAGAAATTTTGAACAGTATATCGATAGCATGCTTGCCAGGAACGAGTAGTTTGGGATCGGAATGGTGAAGAGTAAGGATAGCGAGATCTTCGGAAAATTCGCCATGAAACAAACTATAGAAAACGCATAGAGAAGCTATAGTTATAGACATTTGTAGGGGCTCTAGGTGTTGAGTGACTTCAGTGTCTCCAATAATACGGACAGCGTGACGTTGCAGTCTGTCGAAAGCATCTATAAAAGTACATATATTTTTAGACGATATTGTAGAGTAAAGCGTAGGTAAGAAATCTTTGTAAAACTGTGTTTTTTATGAATGAGATGTAATTTGGAGCCTATAAACGTGCGGATGTTTCGCAGATAAATACGACCTATTCTGTGACCTACCCGCCGCTACTCGCTAACGTCACCCTGACCAGTTGCAGACTCCTATTAACATTTTAAGATGAAATGAGTGTAGATTACGACCTAGTTTCATGATTCGATTTCGCGAAAACTTAGTTAACCGAAGTTCGAAAAAAAGTAGTGTAAATGGATAAGACGTTCTTATGAAGTACTTATAAGCCAATACACGTCACTCATTTATTGGCTCCTATACTTTATATGAACATGACTCGATAGAAAAAAATCGGCAACATTCCTTAATTTCTGTAGCAATTTTTCTTATTCTTCTTTCTTCTTCGTGGGAAATGGGAAAACTGCCATTCTTGGGTTTCCCCGCCCTAGCTTGGAAAGTTCAAAACAACCTACTTAGTAATGATATGGCATAGACCATAAGGCGCAGATGGCACTTTCGGCATTTTTAAAGTTCCACACCCAAAGGGTAAAACGGGACCCTATAACTAAGACTCCGCTGTCCGTCCGTCTGTCTGTCTGTCTGTCTTTCAACGGGCTGCATCTCATGAACCGCGATAGTTAGACAGTTGAAGTTTTCACAGATGATGTATTTCTGTTGCCGCTATAACAGCAACTACTAAAAAACATATATTTAAGAAGGTTCCAATACAACAAACGTGATTTTTTTCTTGTTTCTGTTTGATATTTATAACGGTAGTACGCGTATATAACAAAGCGTCTATACGCTTGAAATATTCACAGAATATTAAGTTTTATATTATATATAAAAAAAAATAGTTAAATAAAATAACACAAACATTTAAGGGGAGCATCCATACAACAAACGTGATTGTTTTGCCGTTTTTATAGATAATGGTGCGGAACCCATCTTGCGCGAGTTCGACTCGCACTTGGCCAGTTTTTTATTACTTCTATAGCAGGTATATCAAATTTACAATATTTGACGACTTTTCCCTACTGACCTAGAGCTACTGATATGGCAAATTCAGACTGAAAAAAAGCTCCATTTGACCTATGGGAGAGCAATTCTTAAACAGTTAATGTGGCAGAGTACCACCATGTGTGGGCATGGATATACGATACATGCCGCATCCTATATCAATATTTGGGTTTGGTACCGTTAACAGACGAAAGCCTACCTTGTTGGGATTATTTACATATTAACAACGTGACGAGCATTAATCTTATATAATTTCTTAAGGACATGCCTAATCACACTCTATCATCAAAAAGTAAGATTTTATTTTACACGTTTAGTAAATTTTTCAAAAGAATTTTACTAATAAAATATACATAGAATTAGTTTCTAGATATAATTTAGCGCATGGTGTTTTAGGTTTTCATCAACAAAGTTCAAGGAAGGACTAACACATTACGAACACAATAATAGCTTAAAAGTGTCTGCGTAATAGAACTGTGGATTAATTGAGAATAATTTTTACATGATCTTTACAACAATAAGTACCTACTATTATAACACGTAGTACAGAAAAATAAACTTGGACTCATCTATGTCTAGAAAAATAGTCAGAATGTTACTGAAAATCTGGACAGTTTATTTTCTTTTATGGCCATGACGCGACCAACGTACTTTGACATAATATCTGCCCTGCCGTGCGATTCTCTAAGAGCAAACATCGTTGCATCTTTGACAACATCCGTGAAACAAATGAAGAGATGACAAGAAACGTTGGAAAAACAACCTTATTTACAAGGGCGATATCTCATAAAGTATTTAACATCGGTGAGCTCGTCGACGAATCATTACAGAATCGCACGGCTGTTACCCAGTGATTATACGATGGCATTTATATTGTTTAGGCTGATATTCCATAAAAACGCTTTGTTTTGTTACTCGACTCGAATGAAGATTTGCAAGGAAACGTCCTACAAAACTTACTCAGATCTATACGAAAACCTGGTGTCTTGGCGTCACCCTACAACCGGGGTAAACAGTAACTCTGGATATCGGTGACGCCAAGAGTATAGATTTCTAATTATATATATTAGATGCAACCCAATCTATTACGTATAATAGGTTAGGTTGGAAAGTGAGTCATCCGCATTGACAGTGATTCTGATACAGTGGCAAACGCTCCATGACACCCAAGCATTGCCGTAAGGGCCAACACGCCTGGGATAGGAAACCAGGTACGCATACGATCACCAGCCGCATGGGATAGTCAGGCCCGTCTTCACCTCTCCCACCGGCTTTCACGTTAGCGAGACTCTCCTAAGGAAGCCCGCATATTTGGGGGTTTCCCCCCACAGGCCTCCACACACCCCTTACAGCCTGCCCTTCCTCCAAATACACACGTTCCGAACTAGTTTTAGGTTTCCCTGCCCCTCTACGCTGGGCAAACCTCCAACTACTGATCTCAGGGCTTAACCCTAGATCCTAGTGGAACCGCACCACCCACAGAGCAAAGCCAAGGACGTCTCCTGGCTGCATATTGGAACGTGCGCTTAGATGCCATCGATGGCCACAACGTGCATTATATTACTTCAAAATGCCGGTCATCGGCTATTACTACAAATGGTCGCGATCTTACCACTGCCTCAGATCACTCAATGTTACATACAGGTCAGATGCAATAGAGAATAATGAACAATTGGGTTGACTCACCGACTACGGTCTCTGTACCGTATCCTTCGTCATTCGTCAGTGCGCACATCGTATCATGTGCGCCACCAGTCCTCATATCGCATCCTTACACTCGAGAGCACATGCAATCGCCTCGCATCGCGCCACACACTTAAAAACCTGTTAAAAATCTGTACACACTTAAAAAAGTTTAATATTACTAATCGCACAACCGCACGCCGAAGGCGCCAAAACATTCCATCTCAAATGTCAAACACATTGTGGAAATTGCCAGTATAAAATATTAGTAATCTTTCAACTCACCAAAAGATGGAGCTAGTCCGAACTCGCGATACGTCGCGACACCTGGCTAAGCGTATTTCTTGGATAACGAGCCTAAGTTTATTTGTAACTAGCTGGTGCCCGCGACGTCGTCTTCGCAGGATTAGTACATCGAGTAGTTTATTATCTTTTCCAAAGCCATATCTATCTTTATACCAAAATGTCATAAAATATTTACATGGTTATATGAGTAAATAAGGGTACTTAGAAAATCAATCAGTACACTCTAATAATAAAATACAGTGCCTACGTACATAAAAATATAAAAACAATCACCATGGGAAAAAAATTTCATTACATTTCATCACTTTTGACGGTCGTTGAGCACGTCTATTGTATCAAGCTGTCAAAATCATAGCGTGATTTTGACTAAGCTATCAAAACAGAAACTGACACAAACTTTGACAGAACTGTCATCATTACGATCATGTTATTTTATTTATGATGTGCCCAGGAATATCACGCTTTTTCCACATGATGATAATGATGAAAAGTACCCCATGTGTTAATCCAGCGCCTCATCTTCCTCCATACCAAACTTCAACAAAATTGGCCCCGCCGTTTGAGTGCGAAAGAGTAACAAAGATCCACACATCTTTACATCCATACTCACAAACTTTCGCGTTTATAATATTAGTAGGATTTACATGGACTAAAGTAGCTTAAGCTAAGAAGCTAGCATATAAAATAGTATTTTATGGAAAAATATTAATATATGCTTTGGTCAGCCTGATCGCGACCACTGCCAGTTCAACTGAATAAAAACGTCGCGGTAAATCTTTAATAAAAATACAATGACAATCATACAATTTTAAACTACATACATATTTCAAAAAAGGAACGTGTCTGTGCAATTTATTCAGATTTACTAGCAAGTGTCTGTGGGAGTAATTTGAGTGACTAGTAGGCAGAGGTGAGTGTAGTTAGTGAATTTATTTCTCTTTTTCTTGTTCCTAGTGGAGTTAAGTTTTCTTGGCATCGGTAACTTTTTGTTAGTAAAGGGGGTAGGTTCTGTCTATGGTTCTGTTATGACATTATCTAAGGTGACGATTAAAAAATTTCGGCTTATAGTAAAACAACTTGCTCGAACTATAGAGAAAATGTTGTATTATATGACTTGAACCCATTAGACGAAAAATGGTTAACACGAGCATATCCTTGGAAAGTATGTCATTGCATGAAGAGGGTTTCCGGACTTTCCAATGATATTACAACCAAAATCTTTAATACGATCATCCGACGTAACTTATTTGGGTACGAATTATTCCGGTTTTATTAAAAGCGGTAGACGTAATTAAATTTTGCGGTATTACTACGGTATTTTGTCGGGCTTTTGTATGTTAATTTTCAACGGCGTTATATTAGTGTGTACAAAAGCTAACTTGGGTAATCGGTTTAAAATGTAATAATGGTGACTTAGTTTTAATATAGGTCAACACTGCAAAAGGTGTGTGTTTTGTCTGAGTCCAAGTTGGATATCGTGAACGTGGGCTGAACTTCTGTGTGAACGCGCCTTTAGCTTTACTGTTGAAAATGTTGATAATAATTACATGTTGTACGATGTTGAAGTACTAACATAATTATTACCTTGTTTGAACATATGGCTCGGAAAGAGCTCTTGTATTTTGCTTGTATATTAATTTTGTTACCTGGTAATTGTTATGCTGAAGATTCGAATTTAAGAGTATACTTAAGCAAGAAATAGAGCGCGCCTTTATAAGTATGAAACGTAAGCCCAAGTATGAACATCAGTCGGTTAACAATACGTTATTGATTCGTTGAGCAATATTTTATTTGTATTTGTGATGATCATGGTAAAATATGCGGTGCCAGGGTGTAAAAAATATATTCCCGGAGAAAAAATATAAGGAATAGTCTTTTATTTTCATGGATAAGTAGTATCATATTCTAATAAAGCGTCATGCAATAGATAAGTATGTATGAAACATTTGCTTCTGATCGGCACAAACGGACCGGTCGCGGTCCGGTCCGCTCCGGTTCAGTATATTCTAAGACTCGAAAAAAAACTGATAATACAGACTGAAGTTTGTGTGTCGCGATTTGATTTCGCACCTGTTTTATGTTTTTAAGTTATTAATGTTTTTTAAAGACTATCAATAGTTTTTAACCGTACCTTCAAGATGTGCATAATGAACTTATTTACATATCGCTTCAAAGATTAAGAATATAAACTTTGAAAGGAGTATGAAATTAGTCATGTAGAGTAGGTAAAGCCAACACCACGGGAGAGGACCAGATGGTAGTCCTGCACTGAAGTCCTGCTTAGGGTGTATTGTGCATTTCCCCCGCCAGCCTCTACCCGACCCATCCCAATTCCATAATGTAACGGAGTATGGCCCTGCGTCGCTGGCACAACTGTTCGAGTGATATTCGTGGTATGATGCATGCCGATGATGATGAATATATTGATTCTCTAGTAGCCCGGTTGTGTTCCGTATACTTTCTATGGCCGTGCACTGCAACAAAACGTGCACGGTTTGTGCATTGGAGCAGTTGTGTCAGCGACGCAGGGGCTTACTCCGATACATTAAAGAGTTGGGATGGCTTGGGTAGAGGCTGGCGGGGGAAATGCACAAGTTTTAACAAATTATTGGCTGTGTTTCGGTTCAGGCTTGGAAAGTTAGGAACTTATTACACAAAGGTTCAAAGTCAAGTCGATTTTTTCACAAGCAATATAACAATCTCTGGTCATTGATCGTACAACCCAAAATGTAAATAACACATTCTATCACACCTTGTTCTAACATTATTATTTTATTTTACCAATGCGACGTCAAACCGGATTTACCAAGTCACAGCGGCTTACCTAAGATTTGCCTGCCTGATCACTTGATACTACTGACTGATAACATTCCCATATTGTAGAAAAAATATGGGTTAGGTATATTATAGTGATGGGTGCGAAAATCTTGATCGTGGTGACTTTGTGATAATATAATGATATACAGTTTTAGCATTATTTATTTTTAAATAACAGACTAAGATTGACGCGAATAGCGCGTATTCATCAATTTTCATTATCATGTTCACCTACTATTACTTTTTTTAAAGAACTAATGCCTGCTTAGCGATCTCAAACATTGAAATTTATAGAGAAAAAATTCACATCCTCGGACAGGATTTGAACCCGCGTCCTCTGACTTTACGTGTCAAACACCATGACCATTTAGGCCACCGAGGCTCGAGGTCCGAGCATCGAATTTTAACTCTCTATCTGATTTAAACGTCTTTCGGGGACAGAGCGACATCTATTGAACAGCTTTGACAGCATTATCCAACCGAAAGAAATGTTTTTAGAAATAAACTTAACAAGACTTTTGACTAACTTTTAGAAATGAACTAAAACTTTCGTATTTACGTCACAACTCTTTATAATTTTTATAGTATTACACTATTGTGACAGGGATAGTAAAAAGACGCGGGTTCGAATCCCGTCCGAGGACGTGAATTTTTCTCTCTATAAATTTCAATATCATCTTCACCATTATTAGCCGGCAGACATCAACTGCTGAGCATATTATGCCTCTCCTTTTACCACATTTAGCGGACATTTGCCATTTGCATCCATCGGCTTGATATGACTGACATAGAGTGCACTCAATTGTGGGCATCCCTAGGGTATTTACATGTCATCCGTCATATTCGCCACTCTAGATCCTTTCTTCCACATTGGTTATAGACTAGTCAAGCGTTGAGGACTCTCCAGTGTCCAATTTTCAACTTGCACATTCTAAGTACAGTTTCGGTTATAGTCGTATTTTCGTATTTCATTTTTTTTATAACAAGCGTCTGCCCGCAACTTCGTTCGCGTAGTAGACTCGGCCTTTGGCTATATCCTCCCATTTTTTCTTGGTTTTTCTTTCATAAGAGCTTTCTGATGAAGATAATAGGTAACACAACAAAAAGAATTAGCGTGATTGTTCCATCCGTTCTCAAGTTATAGCGTAACCAGGATAATTAGGGATTCATTTTTATCTACCGTCTTCGAAAAAAAGGAGGAGGTACTCAATTCGACTGGTTTTTTTAATGTTTGGTACCTCATAACTTTCAATTGGGTGGGCCGATTCTCAAAATTCTTTTGTTTGAAAGCTGGTGCTTCCAGTGTGGTCCCATTTAAATTTAAATTTAAATTTCATCAAATTCGGTTCAGTAGTTTTCGAGTTACACTCCAATAACTGATTTTTGCCAAAGTAATAGAATGGAAGTCGGTACAAAATTTTTCAAATTTCACTTGTTTTATATATATATATTAATCATCAAGTCAACCATTCGGCCTCTATCTCTAGGAATTCCTTGATAAACGTGCTCTTGCAGGTTGTTTATCAACAAAACCTGTAACATCCACCGCCAAAGTATCTAGCATATTTCGTCAATTCAAGATTTGAAGACTGTTCACTTGTCCCATCCTTGGCCATAATATTTCACGGTGGTTTAACTGACAAACTTTGTTCTATAAAACTGTGAGTTGCGTGAATCTCAGCATGTTGTTAAACTTTATTTATAGCATTAGCTTTCCAATATCATTCCTGTTTATAATATATAAGATAAGTTTTGATAAGTTTTAAGGATATAGTTCGGTTTGTGACTTGATATTTTTGCATTTGACGAGCTAACTTTGAACCAATACGCGATATTATTATCTGGTTACTACAGAATATCTAGTAATAACGACGTAATAATATGGGCATGATTTTAAGGCTCAAATGGACCTTTTCTATATTGATGAATGATGCTGCAGGCGGAGGCGTTATAATGGGATTCAAGGACAGTTGCCGGAACTTATGCCGGATATGATTAGGTGTTTAAATTGATTTTTAATCTTGAAATCAATCAAAAGCTGAAGCTTTTTAAGTTAGGATTCGATCATCAACAACCTAATGGGCGACTGTCTTTCACAGCTTCTAGATACTCACAACTATCGTCGCTTATTTTCGATGTAATTTTTTGCTAAATGTCTTAAGTATCACCAAGTCACCATAACCTAAATCAAGGTGTGGGGCTCAGACCCACTAAAACTCCCCCGTGAGCAGTCCTCCGCCAGATGGGGCGAGATAGGGTTACGCTAGCATTCACCATCTCGCCCCAGTGGTAGGTCCGGATTGGTCTTAACCGGGCCTCAGCGCCTGTGAAGGGATGATCTTGCTCACCAAGGTCATCCCCTAGACGTGTAGGGCCGTGCAAGCCGGCGAAGAGCCCCCCGACTCTCTGCCAGTGACCCCACTAAAGAGGAGGGAGGAGGCGTGCGAACTGCCTCCGCGTCATTACCGCTTCACAGAAGGTGGCCACTGCCTGCCACGATCTCTCGTTGTCGAGCATAGAGTTAACCACGTTCGGCAGCGAGAGATCTCTGCCAATTATAGCTGAAAGCGTGTGCCGCTGGGGACCCCATGCGGCACACGCATCCTCCAGCGCTCCAAATTCGTGGCAGGCTGGGGTAGCCTCCCGTCTCGCGATTTGGTGCACGTACTTACCGAAACATCCGTGACCGGCACCAAGCGGAAGGTCAGCGACCCAAATCGCCACCTCACCCACCTCTGGAGGACCGGGCGGATGGCCTCCACCATCCACTGCCCAGGGACTGGTGGGGAAATAGCTCATATAGCATAACAATACTTAAGTAAAGAAAACACTTTGCAGGTGTTTTATTTTTATTTGTATATGTTTGAATGACTTATTTTTTCTGAATATTTAAATATATATAACTCCGAACATGCACAGAAAACCGTGTAAAGTAAATACAAATTGCAAAAAATAATGCAGCATACATGCAATCATGTGTATTTTCCCCAATGATTGTATGTTTTATGTATATCATAATATAAATAAATACAATAAATAAATGCTAAAGTCACCCAGATAAATGTAATTTGATGGCCTAAAAATATTCTAGAATATCAATCATATTAAAATCTTAAGCCAGAAAAAAGTCGTCACAGGTACATTACAGGGGTGTCACAAAAACACTAAAAAAACACAATCATTATCATGATCTTCACGCTAATTATACCCAACTAAACATTTTCGTAATCTTGAAACATTCTTTCCTTATGATTTTTTCTCACTTTCCAGTAACATTTATGTAACAATCCTAACCAAGAACAAGTTGAATTGCCGTTTAACTATAGTTCCATACACACACGTGGATTTGAGTGAATAAATCCCAATACAAATAAACAAAAATCACACATCTTTTTACTCGCATAATTTTCCTTCAACCTCGTTCTTACAATTTATGTCAGCAGCTTCCACAAAGGTCGGCAACGCATCCTCGAGACATCTGGTGTTGCGGATGTTCGTTGGCGAGGTAACACCCTCAAAGTCAAAGTCAAAATCATTTACTCAATTTAGGCATCAAAGACGCACTTATGAACGTCAACTTCCATTATAATGTACTTTAAACACTCTACCGCTGCGTTCCAAAATATATAGAACCCACCGAGAAAAAGCGGCAAGAAACTCGGGGCCGTTCTTTTTATATAGATGCTTACAATGTTTTTACTTAGGTACTACAAATATTACATTTATGGGTGGCAGAGTGACAGCTTGCCAGAAGTGGAGTATTCCAAGCATCTTTATCTTCTATATAATGTCGAACTTTATAGTAAGCTTTTTTAAACGTTTTTTACAGTCAACTTGAATTTGCCCTCTGTGAGCTCGGTTATGTGTTTTGAGATTTTATTGTAAAAACGCACACAATTTCCTAGGAATGACTATTAATGACTTATTAGTCTTCGCAAGTCTAAAACTAGGTACAGCTATCCTATTTGTATTTCTAGTATTAAAATTGTGGTGATCACTAATTTAACTTATATTTATGTAAATTTTTACGAACATACATTATATACCCTATTTGTATATACTTTACTTTTATTTGTACATATTGATATGTAGTCAAAATTTTTATTACTTCAAAGTGAAATAATTATTAATTGTTAAAGTTTTCGAAAATTCCATCTAAAAGTATGGACACCATCTTAACAAAAATACTACATGCCTATGTACAACTTATTAATGAAAACACATGATTCGCGTCAGTGAAAAAATATCTCTCTTACTCTTTCTTACACCCCCCACCCTAGCGTTCGTTGTGAAAGAGATTGTCGACTTTCGGCTTTCGTTCGTTCGTTTTCGGAAGAAACAAGGGCCGCGCGGTGGCAGGGCGGAGGGTGCGTGGTTGGTCCGGTGGCCAGGTCTAACGAGCTAGGACGCGAGTTTGCCGAATGTTATGAATGAATGATACATTTCTATGTAGGGGTGTTAAGTTTCATGCATAAACCGCGCGCAGTATATCTTAATGAATAGTGGAAATGCCTAGAATAAAATTTGTAGGTGTGAATCAATCTAGACGTTTGACCAAATATTGATGATTATGTGGGTTTTTTTTTAAGTAGTTTTAAATTTTCTTCCCATGTATGTATTAAGTACCAGCAGCATATAGTGCTGTTTTTTTTGGTAATTATACAAATTAGGTGTATAGGGTGTTTGGTAGAGGGACCAACATACCAAATGAGCGTGTTCGGGGGACCACTTGGAGAATACAAGTTGGCCAAAAAAAATCCCCGACCCCCCAATATGTTTAACTTTTTTTATGATTTTTCCCATTTTCTCCGAAATTGTACCTATATACCACCATAACATTTGTAAAATATGTTTTAGACCGGATGTTTTTAGTTGAATGTGGTCTCTAATACACCTTCAGGCCACGCAAAGCAAAATTGGATACAAAACAGAGCTAACTAACTGATTTAGATAAAAAAATTGGGGCGTCAGGGATTTTTTTTGGCCAACTTGTATTCTCCAAGTGGGCCCCCGAACACGTTCATTTGGTTTGTCGGTCCCTCTACCAAACACCCTGTATTTTCAAATACATATAAGGAAGGCAACGTTAATATATTGATTTCTTTAAATAATTTTCTCAAAGATTCACGGGGACCCATTTCGTATATAGCTCGAATAGCTCGTTTCTGAAGGATAAAGATGGTCGGCGGATGGAAAGCGGCTGATATAGAATCAGCCGCTGAACCCCATAGCAATATCCCATATGACATTAAGCTGTGT
The DNA here is from genome assembly GCA_917880725.1 of Selenia dentaria. NCBI lineage: Eukaryota > Metazoa > Arthropoda > Insecta > Lepidoptera > Geometridae > Selenia > Selenia dentaria. The sequence goes on along the minus strand of OU862885.1, from coordinate 4,151,380 downwards.
AAATATGCAAAATACACTAACCGCGCCGTAGAAGGGTCAGGTAAGCCGCTTGCTAGTTTGCCAACCTTTCCCATAAAAAAAAATCGCCAGCTATTTAGCTTATATAAATATATACTTAAGTCTAAATAAGCTGCATGGTGTAAATAACAAGAAACATTTTTTCTTATGGTAAATTTATTTCAAATACTATTTGAATCTTCTATACAGTTTTTAATTATATTAATTAAACATCTAGTTTCACTGTTGACCCTAAATAGTTGTAGAAATAAGTCATAGAAAGATTTCAGATCAGCATGTACTCCATAGTGACCGAATGGAAGAAAACGCGTCATCTCTATAAACTATTTTTAACTATGCACTCATCTTATAAGTTTTTACAATGACTTAACTTCTTGCTATTATGGAAAGATTATTTTAGTATGCATATCGAATTCTCATAAAGTTTTTCTATTTATAAACTGTAGGTATTTAAACAGTTAAAACTCCATAAAACATATAGCAGAAACGGTAATTTATTTATCTCATCCTTAAAAGTGCTTTTATTCAGTGTTCATTTATCTTACTGTGAAAACATAAAAAGGTTTATGGACTTTTTTGAATTTACATTATCTTCCTGTCTCTGTTCCTGTTATCTACATCATCATCATCATCATCAGCCTGTAGCAGTCCACTGCTGGACATAGGCCTCTCCAATTGCACGCCACTTAGGTCTATCTTGGGCTACTCGCATCCAGTTTTTGCCAGCTGTCTTGCGCAGATCGTCACTCCACCGTGCCTCAGGACGTCCTACACTACGTTTGCCGAGACGCAGTCTCCACTCTAGAACTCGTTTACCCCACGGTTGTTGGTTCTCTGAATTATCAGTTATCTACATGTCAAAGAAAAATTCAGTAACTCCTAAAAAAATTTGCAGAATTTTGCTACAAATGCAAGTGCTTTCCGCTGTCAGTCAAAAAGTCAGAACAAAGATAAGAAAAATCACAGCATTTTTCACAAGTAATCTTTCCCCCAAATCCTGCTCATACGGTTTATCTCTATTAGGTTTCCGAGTAATTTACCCCATTTACCCAACTGAGGCAATCGTAACGGTGTATGTGAAAAAAACACGAATGTGCTTTTACCTTACTTACTCGGATTATGAAGTTAGGGTGTCACACTATTTGTGAAAATGTCCTGCTCGGGATCGAGAATTTAGAGGCTATTTGCTTTTCTTGGAGAATTTTTTCTCGTTCCTTTAGGGTTTATTTTGTTTTTGAGTCGCGGAGACGATCTTGAATTTAGTTACATACAGCCGCACGACTTGTATTGCATACTGGGAAGTGTATTTTGTATAAATAGCAGGTATTCAGGTAAAAAAAAACGCACACAGAGAATACGTCACAAATAACAAATACGTTAATGTGTGCTCAGTATATGATTCAATAATAGTAATTAGAAATAATTATTACGCAACAATAACAAAAGTCACAAAGCGCCGGCTCTTAAAAGCATTAAGGCGCGGTCGTATCCTGATAATAGTAAAAAGCAGCATCTTTAAACATCTAGTGTAACGAAACAGATCGAAAAAAAATTACTTAGGTTAGAAAAGGAACAGGCAAAGAGTAATAACCGAACAGAATTCATAAATATTAGTCGCTCTCTGCAGGAAAAAATCCTAAATATATCCATAAAAATAAACTTTCACGTCCAAACTCTCAGAATTTTCAGCGATAACACTATATTATTTTTTAGGTAATACATAGCCAACATATAATACTAAAGTAGTAACCAGTTTTTTCAATTATATTAGAATATATCGCAAAATATAAAGAAAACGTACAAAATTAATGCATTTTCGCATTACATCGTCGAATCTAATAAGCGATTTTCAACCTTACTTAAATTATTTTAAAATTGAGGTTCGACCGCGCCTTAATGCTCTTATTTATAAATGCTGCTGCAACGTGCACCTTACGAGAGAGTGAGAAGAAGATGATTGATGTGGTGCTACAGGAAGATGTTGGAAGTGTTATGGACCCATGTACGTACCAATGTATCCATATTTGAGCCAGATTACAGTATTTTCTAGATAGTTCAAATGCAGCTATACTCGAAACCCAAGCAACGACACCCAGCGCTATTCCGGCAATAGGCATTTACCTCCCTATCAAAAGTACTGCATTATTATTATTCCTGGTGCCGCATAATGCGCCTGAGAGAACAGCGGGTGGGAGGGTGAAGAGGCATGCCGCCGTGGCGCTGCGCTGGCCGAATCGCCAGTCGCGTTTCGCATACTACCGCGCTCTGGAAGCTGCCCGATATTTCTACAGTTTTCCAAAAACACTACATAAGAACTCATGGTGGATTATAATAAAGATGTATACATGTACTATTTGTGAACGTATTGTGAAGTAATTGGTGGATAAGTCGGTCCGTTTCACGTACGAAAAAGTCCTCGCTGCATCTATCATTGTGTGTTGGAGTCAAGAAGCAAAGGTTAGTGGGTTTCAGTTGTATTATGGATTGTCTGGTGATTCCGTAATCCGTGTCATCAAGTTCCCCGGCCGAAACAGTAATTAGAAATAATTATTACGCAACTATAACAAAAGTCATAAAGCGCCGGCTTTTAAAAGCATTAATGCTCTTCTTATTTATAAATGCTGCTGCAACGTGCACCTTACGAGAGAGTGAGAAGAAGATGATTGATGTGGTGCTACAGGAAGATGTTGGAAGTGTTATGGACCCATTTTCGTACCAATGTATCCATATTACAAGATTTGGGCATAAAGCAGCGTCTTACTTCTATTGTACATACTCGCATTCATATTTTCTTTGAACACGTGGCACGGTGTGGTTACGAGTCGATCGAGCGACTCCAAGACAGAGTAGAAAGCACTAGATCAAGAGGGAGATCACCAGTTCGATGGAACTACCACATACGAACAAATATAAACGGTCCTTACGTGCATACATCAGGAAAGGGAACTCAACGTAATGAAGAAGAAGGGTTAATTAACAAAAAAAAAACACGCTATAAGCATACAGCCGCACGGTTGACATACATGTTTTTTTTTAATATAGGTATATCTACCACGGTAGCAACGCAACGCTTTCACTTTATTATGAAAAGAATAAAAAATAAAATGTGAGTCAAATAATGTATTCACGGAACAGAAAGATCCCTTTTCTATATCTGTCAAACTTTATTCGGTATCGTATTTCAGACACTAATCCGAACAAATTCAATCTGTTACAAACCCTAATCCGATGTTAAAATAAACAGAGAGAGACAAATAAACGGAGTTTTCTTCGATTTAAAATTTAAATGTGAAAACTTGGCTCGCGAATCGAATATACCTTTCACAACCTTCAGTTACGAAAGGTAAGAGAGCTTATTTTGATTTATTACTGAATATATTACTTATGAGTATGATTTTTCACTTCTATATAACTAATAAAATTGAAGTGTTTTCCTTTATATGACTGTTTTGTATATATATTAAAAAATTTAAACATTGTATATTTTAGAGAGAAATTCACATCCTGTGACAGGACATGACGTGGTTCGATTCGCGTCTTCCGACAATGCGTGTCAGACGCCATGAACATCAGACAATGCTTTAAAAAAGTAATACTATATAAATTAAAATGTTTCATAGCCAGAAATAAATATAAAGGTTTTAACGATAATAAAATATACCTTCATAATTGCTAACATATTCTTCTTCTTCCAGTGCCTCACCAACTAGTGAATGCTGGCAGTCAGCTCCGCATATTTCACCCGGTCTTTGGCTAGCTTGAATATCTCCGCGGCACTTGCGATTCCGGTCCATTCTCGGATATTACGCAGCCACGACTTCTTCCTACGTCCAACAGCTATTCTTCCGGCCACTTTATCCATCATAATCAACTGAAGAAGCCCATATCTAGAATGCCTAAGAACGTAACCTAGATAGGCTACCTTTCTTCTTTTGATGGTCTGCATCAGTTTGCGTTTCCTCCCAGTTCGTCGCAGATCCTCAACATTGGTCACTCCATGTGTCCAGCTTATGGCCAACATGCATCTGCCCACATATCAAATGCTTCTACACGTTTCCAGAGTTGCTTTTTAAGGGTCCAGGCCTAACATCCGTATAGAAGTATGAGCCATACGTAGCATTGGAGTAGACGAGTGCGCATAGTAATTATTAATAAACACTTACAACTATATATTATTTTTGGTTTATTTTACATAATTGTAATAAAGTAACATAAAATAATGGACAAATATCAAAAAGTAGAACCGTCTTCTACACTAAAAAGTGTGAAATAACTTGTTGAAGCCGGTACCATGATAGTTCGGAAGTACCTATTATCACAATATTGCATGCATGGTACCGACTTCGACGATTAATTTCACACTTTTTAGTGTAGAAGTCAGTTCTATTTGCTGAAAAAAAAATCACCCTTTTAGTGACTTGCTACTTATATAACTCAAAAACTGCTTGATTGAATTTGATTAAATTTATATGGGACCACTACGGAAGTATAAACTACCAAACAAAAAATAATCATCAAAATCGGTTCATAAATGACGAAGTTATCTCCGAAAAAACATATACGGTCGAATTGAGAAACCTCCTCCTTTTTAAATAGGTTAAAAACATCCAATATTTTAGTTAACAAGTTGAAAGAAAAGTGGTCCGAATGCTGGCTGCTGATGCAGTCCCACACAAGAGGCCGTCCCATCTTCCATAGAAGAAGAGTCATTCCATCAGACCTCTTACCATCGCACCGTATGAGACCATTAGGTTCTAAACTGACTGTATATAGGTACTGACAAAAGCCCGACTTATGACATCGTTCACGATAAGAAAACAGCTATCCTGAATGTGTTGTTGTTGTAAATTTTTTTTATCTCAAGCAGCCATAGACCTCAACTCAGTATAAGTATAATAGATTCTTCTTCCAAATCATCTGATGAAGTACATACACCGGACAGCTTTGGGATTTTCGGTGACGGTAACTTATTAAACGAAATCCAAAGCATGGATATAGATCACTTACTGGTGCCTGTCTGTCAAGTTACTACTTTCAAGTTTGGAAAACCTTTTAAATAGCACCTAACGGTGTGTCCTTGAGAACCAACAGCCATTCTAGATCTAGTGAGAATTTATTATAAACCACTGTACTTATAGTACTCATAGTATAACAAATATAACAATAGTATATTATGCAATTAGTGAGTGAAGTACGGATTTAAAGCGAGGACCATAGATAAATCTCGAGTGAGTGTAGGATTCTAACGACTGAATCACGACCGCAGTGAGTGATTCGTGATTATTGAATCACGATCGTAGCGAGTTATTTAAGTGTTAGAATCCTGAGCGATGCGAGTGATTCATGGCCCTCGATATAAATCCGTTTAATTCAAGAGTTGCATACTATACATTATACCATGACTACGAGAAAAAGAAATATTTTAAGCGCAAATAGACATTTAATGAAGAAAAAAGGAAGGTTAAATTGATAAAAATGCACATTAAAATTGGAACAATTACTAAACATAGGAGTAATTTTCTTATTATTTTTATATCTTTTTCTGCTATGATAGCCAAGAACATAATACAGTTTTTCTTCTAATGCTAAACTCCTTGTCGCAAATATCAACCAATCTCAAGGAGTTATTTGCACAAAGAGTTTGTATGTCAAGTATTCTTTACGCAAGGAGTTTGTATCGAGTATCTTTTGCGCAAGGAAGTTGTATAAGCATTGAGATCATAGATTAGTTAGAGTATGTATGACAGGCCGGTTGGCGCAGTTGGTAGCAGCCCTACCTTCAGAGCCGCCGGCCCCGGGTTTGATCCCCGGACAGGTCAAACATTTGTGTGCATGAACATGTCTGTTTGATCGGTGTCTGGGTGTTTATGTGTATATAAGTATTTAATATCATATATAAGTATGTAATATCAGTCATCAGGTACCATAGTACAGGCTCTGCCTAATTTGGGACCTGAAGACCTTTGTGTGGATGTTAAAAAAATTACATAATTACATAGTATAGGTACTAATTGAGATGGAGGTCAAACATATTCAAGTTCAAGTTCAAGTCATTTATTTCGCTTTAAATTGTGGTTACAATGAAAGACCTTCTAGCTATAATGTTTGGTACAACACAACTTTTGCCTATTTGGCATGCAAAAATTAAAATCTTAATCTAAAATTATACTAAATTTAAGGCAATATACATCAAAATCCTAAGTTAACTCGGAAAGCCAACTAATATTACTATACTATACTAATACTACTATACTCTATACTACTATTTTAATATATAAGATAAACTGGTGACTGTAAGATATATTGGTGTGTAATAAATTCAAACATTGAAACAGTGATTAAAAGGCCTTTTAAAATAAGCTTTTTAGAGTAGGAATGGTATAAATACAGCGACTTACATCCCATTAATTAGCTCATCCACAAGAGATGATGATTGTCAGAGGCAAATGAACAGCTTTAGAAAATATATGGAAATCGTAGTGGCCTATAAAATTTGAGGGTTGCCCTCGATTTTCTCGGGATCCCATCATCAGATCGTAACTTGGTGGCAATGGGACCGAACTGGAAGTATACCCTACCGAAAAAAAGAAAAGATTTTGTAACCGGTCAACAGTTGGTGGAGAAATCGGTGAGTAAGAATAAGTACAATTTGTAAAATTTAATACCGATTGCCATTCTATTCAGTTATTGGAGTGTAACTCAAAAACTACGATACCGAATTTGGGAACCTAAATGGGACCACACGGGAAGCACCAGCTTTCAAACAAAAATTGAATTTTGAGAATCGGTTTACCCTATCGAAAGTTATGAGGTAACAAACATAAAAAAAGCACACACGAATTAGTACCGAGTACCTCCTTCTTTTTGGAAGTCGGTAGAAAATATACATAGGAAAATCCTCCTTTTATAAAACGGGTAAAAAATATATTTCATATAAGCCTATACACGTCTACAAAACTTGAAAACGAATATTTTTCGAGATGAGCGTGACTACATACTCTGTCCACCACTAAAAATTTACAATCATAATAAAACTATCTAGGCCAGGTGTTGAGCAATGAGTCACGAATGTTATGCTAGTAATCCAGCAATTACCAAATCGGCTTCTGAACCTAACTATCCCTGTTAAGACCACCGTTTCAATTCAGTTTGAGCCTACTCCATTCAAAATATCAGCTTCATAGCTGCATCTATTTGGTGGCCCACCTGGCCTGCGTAAGGAATGCAAAATTAAATCAATTGCAGTCAAGTTCAAGAAGTAGAATGAATTAAGATATTCCAAGCTGGAAAGGAAAATTTCAACGAATTTCTTGTTGAAAGTAAAGAACTTCTATTCAAGGAATGTTTCAATAGGGGAGAGTAGCTTCATTGAATACAAATTGTTTCTCTTGGACGGATGTTTTTATTTGAATTCCGCCTTCCAAGAGTTTTGTATAAATTTGATTGTACTGTAACCGGTATGGTTTGCAGCACGTCTCATAAATAAAAAAATCATGCCTTATATTTATACGGAATTCAACGATTTTTTTCAAACCCAACTCGTTATCACACTATATAAAGTCGAAAGTTTGTGAGTGCGTTTGTGTGTTTGTTACTTCTTCACGCTCGCTGGACTAAGCACATGATAGTTGGTATGGATGAAGATGAGGTTCTGGAGGCACATAAGATACTTTTCATCATCATCATCATCCATCATCAGGCGGATGTAACCACAGGGCGCAGCTAGTGGTATCTATATCTGAAAAAGATTTATATTATACATTATCGACGGTTTGGTTAAGAGGGGTAGAAATTGATGAAAATTTCTTTTGCATTCAATAACCACTAAATAACAAAAAAACGTAAAAACTATTTAAATAGGTGTAACCATACTTTTTTACCAAAATATACTAAAACACCAAAAAAATTAAACGTCTCCCAAATCACAAAAGTCAAAATTTCGATGGCTGTTTTATTTTTATCTGCATTTGGTCAAAAATATACTCTTTCTTAAAACATACAGACAAAAATAATATTTACAAAAAGTTTAAGAAATACAAATAAAATAAAAGTAAATACTCCAAGAACTAACTACGGTAAAAGAAACATTTTGTTTGAGGGTGCACATTTTGTTTAAGTTACCTAACGATGTTAAAAACTTTAAGAATATACATATGTTTAAAACTAAACTAAAATAGTATTTAAATAAACATGTTTTTAAGTCCATTCCACTAGACAGCTGGATATTGTATATGTTTTAATATTAACTAGTTCTTAATTAGTTATTAGTTTTAGTTTTTTAAACATTGTAAGTGAACTACGTTCTTTATGAGGAATAAATCGTTAAACCTATTTCAAATTCATTTCAAAATTAGATTTAATAAATGATCACCAAATATTTAGGTTAGGTATGTTATATTTTGCTATATTTGGAGATTAGTTAATATTTTTAGCTCTAGTTTCACATTAAGTTTGCGTTATATTTTAGTGATCATTTACTAGTTCTGGTGTATCTGTTTTAGGTGCTTTGAAGTGTTTACTATACATTATTTTGTTATGTTTGATGATTCATTAAACTTGAGCTAATTTCTATCTTTCGTAAGGTTTATTTTATTATAAATATATTGTAGAAACCGGTGGTAAGTGACGAGACGGGCCAGTGCATATTTCCATTAGTTAGTTTCAGCGATACGCAACCAAAATAATGGTCGAGAATTAAAGTGGACTGTAGTTTAAAGTTACAGATTACGAGAACTTGTATGACGAAAAAAGAGACTCACCGTTTTGGATGAAGCCTCCCTGGGCATGTAAGACGAAAGCTACTAGGATACCCTTTCACCTTTACGTCTTTGCGTTACCCGTAAAAGCGATATTCGTGCACCGTAGTAGCCCGCTGACAATGGTATGCAACTGAACTAAGATAGATTTGGCGTCTCCTAAAGTAGGTAGGTACTGGAATTTTACTCCTGCGCGGAAATATGACGTGGCTCTGCCTATTATGAGAGAGATATCCAAGAAACGAAAGATGAATCCCCTTTCATTGCGACAACGAGAACGTTAAGGCCCAAGAGCAGTTTTGATGAATTTACGGGTCGGAGGTTATTTTGTAAGAAAAAGTTTCGAGAACCGAACTGTACCGTGCACCGACAAATTATCAACCCTCTATATAAAATAATTAACGTTAGAAACGGAATATTCACCATGTATCGTATTTATTGTGAGCTCTCAATATTTCGGCACAGTTGCATGCGCCATGTTCACGAGTAAACTGAAGTATCTGCGGGTAGGTAATGTTATGAGCAGACGACACGGTCTAGCCTCTTCCTTTCACGTTTCTTGCGATCCGGCTTATTACCAATGACACAACAGTCACTTGAAACTAAATCTGGGTCTAACACACATAACTCACTGCATCTGCTGGCGAGTTTTTTTCGGAACTTCTTAGGTTTTTGCAAAGATGAACCACTGGACTCCAGGTTCTCGACAGTTGAAACCCATCCTCTCTGTTAAAATTCCTATATTTTGTTATTTGATTGCCTCCCTTACCAATCTAGGTATATAGTGGCGTTCTGTCGAGATTATCTGAGGGTTATGTAACTCAATCCAGTGGTTCGATGCCGATTCCATAAGGTGTTGGGCAAATAAATACAATACATGGCAAATATCCCGTTTCTAACGCTAATTCTTGCATTAGTGACCATGTCAGTTCCAAAAACTTCTATATAAACTCCTTTACTGCTTTGAAATACCTCTCGTAGGATTTGAGGGTTCAGTTTTGTTTCACAGTTATTTTTGTTTAACGATGAATAGAATAACTTGTCTATATTTTGATTCAATCTTCAATCAAGCAATTAGGGAATACAATGTCGATATTGAGTTTCGTTGATAGTGGCAAAATTCTGGGATTATAATATTAGGTAACGATAGTTTGAGTTCTTTTGTTACGAATGTTTAGTTAATTCAACGGATTGCTAAAGTAGCACTCGTGTGGTGGCTGTCAGCACGGTGCTGGTGTACAATACATGACTCGCAGTACGATTATATAAACGAACAAATCAGTACCTACGCGGAATTCATCATCGTCATCATCATCATCATCTCAGCCGTAGGACGTCCACTGCTGAACATATGCCTCCCCCATGATTTTCCAAAAGGAACGGTTGGAAGCGGCCTGCATCCAACGTCGTCCTGCGACCTAACGTCGTCCTGCGACCTAACTTCGTCCTGCGACCTAACGTCGTCCTGCGTCCTGCGACGCGGAATTGCATAACAAAAAAATATGCACGTGTCAAAAATCACAACTTTGTACCAGAGGCCTTACTATCAGCTTAGTAAAAACCATGCAAGTTCCGTGCAGTTCTTAAACCTGTCATAAACAGTTTTGAATGAAGTCATACCATGACGCTCATTTAGGTGTACTGTTTGAATATTGTTTTCTCAAAGGTGAACGGATATATTGTCTTTGGCATTCTAATAATTTACTTTAACTAACATTGCAGACGGTGGATTTAGAGCGATATGTTAACGAGAGTCCATACTAAAGAAACAGATGAACGGTTTTTCTGCGGTTCTTGAATAGTAGGCCTGGGCAGGCCTGCTTTAAAGTTGTCATGGTACCAATAAACCGTGCAGTTGTCTAGAAGGCCTGCTTTAAAAGCTCATAGTACCCTGATTGAGGCAAAAGCGTAGCACGAAAATTTGGGTTCTAACAAATCATCGTTGACTTACACAGTACAAACTTTTATTTATCTAGTACAACAAAGGCACAGACCAATCCTAGCTTGTACTGTATACGTCAACTATACGATAACAATACACTTGCGCAAACTTTAGCGTTATCTGAGGGCCGAGCACGAAAATCTGTTTAAGTGTAACGTAATCGCTTACGTCATTATATTATCGTTAACGTATTTAGTACAAACTGTCATTTATCTAGTACCATAGTGGCACAGATACACACATATTTTACAATTAAGCAGATTTTCGTGCTCCGCCCACTGAGGCCGTGGCACAAACAATTTGCGTAAAAGTATTCGTATCGTAAGCGTCAACGCGTCACGCTTTGGCACACAAACTATGAGCTATCTGTGTCACAGTTGCCATAGATAAATGACAGTTTGCATTGTTACGTGAACGACACGTTACGTTACACTTGCGCAGTTATTCGCTCTAAGTACACTGTTCGGATGTCCGTTCCTATGCTGTGATCTGCAACACAGTCTTGTACTATAATTGTTAGTATCATAGATTGTGTTTGTGTCTATGTTTTCATTTCCACAAATAAATGTTATTATTATTATTGTTGTTACCTATATGTCAGCATTGCGGAAACTTCGCGAAGACTTCTCGTCAACAATACCTCAGTGCCTCAAGACAAGAGTCTTTGACCAATGTGTGTTACCAGTGATGACATATGGCACTGAAACGTGGTCTCTTACTATGGGCCTTATAAGCAAGCCTCATGCATCAGCATGACCAGTTGGAAAAATAACCTTATGCACAAGGGCGATATCTCATAAAGTATTTGACATTGGTGAGCTCGTCGACGATCGCAACGGCGAATCATTAGAGAATAGCACGGCTGGACTTTTTTCTTAACTAATACCATAAAATAAAAACGAACAAAATTAAAATTCTCAAAAATATCTAAATCAAATCATTCATTCTGTATAGGCCTTTCGATGATGTGAATGCCGATGGCACTTAAAATTTTTCATTTTACATTTATTTTTTCTTAAATCTCTAACGAGATTGGTCCTTGACCACGACTGAGAAGATCTTACTGACTGAGAAGGGCTGGTCTTTTTAATAATTTTTGTTCATTTATTATATATGATGTTTATATATATAATAAATGAACGATATATATAATGTTCATTTATTTTTAGCTTCAGCTTGTTGCCCTATTAAAGAGGCCATAATAATGGTATCAGTACACGCTACACTTTGGCACCATAATACACGAGTAGGTAGATCCTGGAGTGATCAGTCCCAAGTTGTTTTATTCTCCAAGTAATCCGAAATTTTGTAATAGCCTTTTTGACAGAGATTCGTTTTAATAGTAATTTTAAACTTAAAAATAGGCAAATCGAATCTCTAGCCTAATAACGTAATAGAAAATTCTTAAGGTTATTTTATTTGTAAACAAACAAAATTCCCTCCATTCCCGTTAAAACGAAATTAATATCTGATGCTCTCGTTATATTCGCATCCTGATAGAAAACGTTCATCGCTTAATAAAGACAATTACGTTAATTGCCAACGGTACTTAAGTTGAGCGACTTTTGGGTGCCACTTGAACGGTAAATGGGTAGCGTGGTAGCTATGACAGCAGGATAAGGGCAAGCGCATGCTGGCAACTTCGTGTCGGCGATATCACTTCAAAATGATAGTTTTTTTTCCTATTTTAACACTCGTATTTATAAACAAGTACTTACTTGTTGCTAAGTAATTTCTCTTCGGTATCTGGTGATCCATCCTTAAGATGAACCCATGTTCACAAGACGAAAATTATTTATTTATTTATTTATTTAGCCATTTGCAACATCTTAACAGTATACTACCAAAGCGATGCTACAAGTAATTATATATATATATACAATCTTAATTTAAATAACAATAATAATAATAGATATACAATTTTAAAGTTTACACTAACACTTTCTTCTTAAGAGCGTACATTTGTATTTTCAATGCACTTTTGAGCCCTTTCTGTGAATTTCGACAAGCTACATGCAAAAATATCAACATCCCTCGAGACGGTATTAATAATACGTATGGCTCGTGACAGGGGGGAATACTTCAAAAGATTAGTCCGAGCTAGTTGCACGGAGAGCGTGGCGAGCGGACGGCGGCGCGCACAGTTGCAGCGCCGCCAGTACCTCCGGGTGGTGCACCGCCCCTCGCAGTACTTGCCACACGTATTTAGCGAGTGCGACATCTCTCCTCACCGCCAATCCGCTGTATCCGACCATGCCGATAACGAACAGGCTCGGATACATCAGTGGGTAGTAAGGATACACGCCGTACTCTTTCTTATATAAAAATCTAGTAAATTTGTTTTGAATTTTTTCCAGCATGAGACTATACTTAGCTTCGTGAGTATTCCAAACTATAGCACTTGTTTCAAGGCGACTGCGAACGAGTGCATTGTACAACAGTTTAATTACATAGGTGCTGTGGAAATCCTTGCATTGCCTTAAAATAAAACCTAGATTTCGGAAGGATTGACTACAGATACCTACAATGTGCCTACGAAAATTATGTTAAATTATGTCTAATGCTCATGTTTTGCCTACCTCAGTATCAGTTGGGAACTCAGTTCTCTAAGTTGATGACGAATACCTGGGACAGACAGTCAAACTAGGCAGGTCCAGCTTCGAGAAAGAGGTCAATCGTCGAATCCGACTCGGCTGGGCTGCTTTCCGGAAACTTCAAGAAGTCTTCTCGTCAAAAATACCTCAGTTCCTCAAGACAAGAGTTTTTGATTAATGTGTGTTACCAATGATGACACATGGCACTGAAACGTAGTCTCTTACTGTGGGCCTCATAAGCAAGCTCAAAGTCGCACAACGAGCTATGGAGAGGGCTATGCTCGGGGTTACTCTACGTGATCACCGACATAGCTCAGAAGATAAGCCAGTCGAAGTGGCAGTGTGTAGGCCACATAGCACACGGAACAGAAGGCCGATGGGGCCGGAAAGTTCTGGAGTGGAGACCACGGACCGGCAAGCGCAGCGTAGGTCGTCCACCGACACGGTGGACAGACGACCTGATAAAGGTCGCAGGACAAAGCTGGATGCAGGCCGCTTCCAAACTTCGAAACTCCGAACTTAACGTGGCCAAGGAATAAAACTATTTTATGTGTAATTCCGGAGTCAAGTTAACTGATGTCATGGTCACATTCAGTTCAGTGTTATTCCAAAACTGAATGGCATGGCGCAGTTGATAGCAACCCTGCCTTCTGAGACGCTGGTTCCAGGTTCGATCCACGGACATAATAAACACTTGTGTGTGCTGTGTATATGTATATATATCAGTCATCATGTAAACCAAAGTATAGGCTCTGCCTAATTTGTGACCTAAAGAGAAGGTTTACAGCTTTCTCGTAGCAAACGATAACCATACTTCAAACACGCTCGCGAAACAGCACATAACTTGGTGCTTAAATGTATTGAAAGGACTCTGGTTCGGGGCCCTTTATGAGACTGCTATAAAATCAACTAAGTAATGACTTTACTACGTAATGGGTGAACAACGCCTCACTTATGAGGAATTTCTCACACTCTTAGCTCGTACTGAGGCCGTGCTCGAGATGCTCCATATTTTGCCAAAAGTACTGGTTTGCTAATTACTACTACTAATACAAAATGTTGACAAATATTGAACCTCTTCATGAGAGAGTGAAAACAATCGTTAAAAACGTTTTTGGGTAGTAAGCAACGCTTTTGAAGGTAGTATTTTGTCCTGTAAAAACTTACTAAGATAATCAAGATAATAATTAATAATGAAAAACGTTCACTGACGCAGATCCCACGCCATCGGTGTAAGGATGTATTGTCGATAAGATAAAATTGTCGGTGAAAACAGCCCGCGAGGTAGCTATCGCAATTAGATCCATACTAGAGACAAGTTAAGATAACTAATAATAGTCAGGTTATCGACTCGACAAGTCTATCGTCAGTTCATGCTCGCACGGTAGGATTCCCTGTGTTTATGGTTTCTCAAACAAAAGTTGCCCGACTTGTTTGGCAACTTACAAATCAGAGTTCAACTAATTAAAATGTATGTAAGTATGCGGCTGGCCTAGCACGTAATACCATCATAAAGAGCCTCACTTTATTACTGAAATTCCATTAAGGACTTTGGCGTAGGCGTCTGAAGATATTGTATTGCACGCGACTTTACTTAGCTTCTTCAAAACCAGTCATAAAGTTTCCTTCAAAGTTTAAGGTAATATATAATATATGTAGTTATTATGGTTGGCTGGTATTTATTATTCTAAAATCTGCATCGAATGGCTTCGATTGCAGTAATGACTTCTATTTCCTAAGAAAAATGATACATTTACGGACGATGTTGAAATGACAACCCGATTTTTAAAGGCATTGATCCAATCACAGAACATTAACCACACACGTTGCAGTTCCTGGAAAAGTAGGTTGATTTCTGCGAAATCTATTGTATTATTGGCCAAATATGGCGAATCGCGAGTCAACAGGTAAACGATAAAAGTCAAGATAAATAGAACTTCCATTTTAAAAAAGGTGTGCGTCTAGGGATGCCCAACATGAGTGATGACTTAAATTACTAATCTAGCGCTGTGAGTTAGAGTGAGAGAGGATGCTTAAGAGAAAGGGAAGCCAGACAGACTGGCGCCGTAACGCGTTACGTAACGAATCGGTTTACCCTCCCGAAGTTATCACTTCAAAAAGTAGAGACGTTTTATATGAATACTTCACGAAACGTCAAGTTTTGAATTTGAAATGGTAAATTGAAACAATTTTGTTTGTTACAAAGAACGTCTGTCTACAATCATGACGGTAATCTAAACTCGACTTCATTTGGCAACAATTCAAATCTTCAATATAAAGAAAAAAAGAAAGAAAGAAAACATATTTATTCAAGACAGACACATCACATTACATATTCTACACATTAGAGGAACACAATACACTAATTAAACACATTACACATGTAGAAAACGACGCGGTGCTGTGTGTGTCACGAACATAGGTCCCGACTCAGCATACGACTAAGGACAGAATCCTTACTCACTGATTTTCAGCAGTTACCCATTGTCATGACCTCACGAACCCCAGTTCGGTGTAAAAATTGGTTAGTTAGTTTGTATAGAGAAGTTTCAAACCCTATATCTTCAAAATCCTGATGATGACTAGAAGCCTTAATACAGACAACATGCGAAAAAAATATTCGTTTCGAAAGCGTCAACATGCCGCACTTCGGTGTACAAACTATGAGTTATCTGTGTCGCAGTGGCCGTAGACCAATAACAGTTTGTAATGATTCACGTAAACGACACGTTACGTTTTACTTACGCAGTTATTCGTGCTATGCCTACAGCTAGAAAGTTTGAGCGAGATAGAAAATATGGAACACGCACAGCTATACACAACTACCCCATTGTATAAAGCTTGCAAAAATGACAATTCATATTAACGGGGCTTATGACATTTCATATTCTCGAAAAACCACTGGATAGTTTGTGGGCTCGAATTTCATTTGCTCAAAAGTTTTGATAATCGCCTCACAGTGGTCGGTATGTCAAATTTCTATCTTTAAGGCTGCCTTTAACACGTATTGCCTTAAACGTTTCTTGACATCTTGTCGATGTTTCTCGGAAGTTGTTAAAAATGAAAAGATATTTGAGAAATGCACGGCTGTTCACGATATATTGAGGAGACTGTAGAGTTATCTTGCGTCGTATAATACCAAATTTCAACATGATTGCAACCATTACGGAGCGGAGTGGCTACAAACGCATTTACATGCATACTGTCAAATGTTATTTTAACATACCGAGTCCACCTATAAAGAAAAACACCTATATAAAACACGACTAGAACTAGTATTCGAAACTGTATCCGCCTGAATAGTGGATGATCCTCACTACCCTGAGATAACGTTTTAAAATTTGAGAGTTAATTCTGATGGGCGGATATCAAAAATGTGATTTCTGGAAAGTAACAAAACTGCTCTAGAAACTCGACGATAAAGTTAAATCGTGAAGAAAGTATGAAATGTCTAAAACAAAAGTTCCAGTCTTATTAAGTTGATGTGTTTATAAACAATCCTACATCGTTTTCCTTATACCCTATTCCAGGATAATTCCCAAGCTAGTAATGAGAAAGATTTACAGAAGATCTTGATATCTTTTACGATGTACTGAAACTTATTACATGGCTTGTAAAATGAAGGCCAAAGTCATGAAGAACAACTGTTACAGACATTTGCAAATTGTTACATCTAATTTTGATTTTATGGTTACTACGAGTAATACAACTTAGATTATTTGTAAATTGGGTTTCTGTTTGACGGTGATATATTTTCAATGATAGGATTTGAAGAACATTGAGATATTATGGGAAGGCTTTCTATCCGACTGCGGCAAAGCCTAAAAGAAGGGTTTTTATGGGCCAGGTTGGCAAACGAGCAAGCGGCTCACCTGATGGTAAATGATACCGTTGTCCACGGACATTCGCAATACCAGAGGTCTCGAGGATGCGAAGGAAGATAGGAAGGAAGAGATAGAAGGGGTGAGGGTAGAGGGAGAGGGGTGAAGATAGGGGTGACGGGGGTAGGGAGAATCAAGCCTATGGAAACTCCCACAAACCGACTGAAACACAATAGCAAGCTTTGTTACTTAACCTTGGTGTTATGTGGGAGTGTGGTACTACCCCGGTCGTGCCAGCCCCTTCGGCTGTGGGGTTACAGCGTGGCACTACCACTAAGAAAGGGTAGGTTTTATACGGCTTAATGTGCGGGCAAATTATTTCCGTAGTTGTGTTAATTAACTTTTAACTGAATTAAAAGTTTTTTAAACCCAATAAACAATAATGCAACAATTGTCTGTTCAATTTTTATTGTGTATCTAGCTGCCTCTTTGAACCTAAACAGTACTTGCAGTACTACAGAGTACTGAAGCAAGTTAAACGACTATGTATATGTGACTGAATAACTCTAATAATACATGCCTCGGAATTTTAAGTGCTAAGTCTAGAACTCCTAAAGTAATAAAAATCACTTACTTATACCCCGCACTAGAATTCTCCATGTCGCGGACAACACGAACACTGACGACCTGAGTTATCTGTGCCATAGTTGTACTAGATAAATGATAGTTTGTAGTGTAGACGTCAACGATGCGATAGCGATACTCTTATGCAAATGTTCGTGGTACGCCCACTGGACTGTACGATATATGTACTTTCAAAGTTGATTAATTTTCGATCATTACATTATGTACATGTCAATGAACTGCTTAATTGCCTCGACTTTTCCACATGTAGGTCTAACCGGGCGACACCGAGTTATTCCTCAAATAGGGGCGCTGACGCACCACACCTCGTGTATTCACAATTGCTTATTCCTCAATAGCTCATTGCTTCAACATTAGGGTTAAGAATTAGAATCCAGTTTGAGGATGATTTGTCATCAGGAGGCATGAGAGTCATGTGACTAGAACTGTGTTGAATATTAATGTGGATGGATACAGAGATAGAGGACGGCCGAAGAAAGTATGGATGGACTGCGTGAACAATTATATGTATGCGAAAGGTGTGAGTGAGGAAATGAGAAACAACAGGACAGAAAGGAGGATAAATAGACGTTGTTCCGACCCCACTTAGCGTCGGATAAGGACAGGAAGAACAAGAGGATAACATCAGTTTAAGAACACAAACGTGTATACCTATAATTTGAGATAAATATATAAATAAGATAAAGCCGTGTATAATACAAACTGTAGCGATACAATTTAAAAGCGTTAAGCTATACAATCACCTACTTCTCTTCTTAGTCGCTCACTCTTTACATAGTGGTCGTGGTTGAAGACAATGCCTTTTCTTTTAATAATGCAGCCCTCGCAATCTCCGCCTCCATCCATTGCGGTCTTCTGCGTTTCGGGTACTTTGAACTACGGACGTTTGTGTTGCAGCTTTTATGAGGTCTGTCCAATGCGTAGGATAGCGACCGCGTGACCGCTTGCCTTCTACTAGCCCCTACTACGAGTCGTTCCATGGAGTTTTCATTTCGAAAAATGTGTCCTAAGTATTTGAGGATTCGTATTTGCACAGTCGACGACAATCTTTCCTTGATTTTTAGTTCCTCCAAGATCGAGATATTGGTCTGAAACTCTGTCCAAGGGATCCGCAGCAATAACCTACCAATTGAAGTGAAAGAGTGTGATACTTCAACACATATCATAGCATAAGCAATATGTAAATAACCTAGTTTATACCACATCCACTCAAAAAGTAACTCTTTACTCGTAATATTTTTTAAGCAGAACCTAAATATAATCATATAGTTTCAAACAATCATAATGTTTATCGATGCTAATGGAAGCTGATTCTCGGATACCAAAACGATACACAAAAAGTTATATTATTCAGTAGATTGTATTCACTCGTTATTTTGGTACAATTGCTTGTTCCCCATCTCCGGATTACTGCAGCGCCCGTAATTGACTGTAGGGATTAACTGCGGATCCCGATATCCTTGTTATAGCGTAATATGACAAACAGTGATGGGATATATTTTATATATACAAACCAGTAGGCATCCATGTAGGCGGAAAAAACATATTGACTTCATTCCGTTGACTAGCTAGCTGTGCTTCGTAGTTTCGGCCGCTTGGTGATAAGAGGGTGATGAATCAAATGTTGTTCTTACGGTGCCATCTCCTACCGGGGGTTTGCTATCATTAAAGCTTCTCGGACCTTAGAAGCTGCTGCCCGAAATAGCTACCAGTTTCTCATGTTGAACCATGTCCGCAGATTATCGAGCCATGAGGTATATCTTCTGCCTGGTCTTCTACGTCCTTGGATTTTACCCTGCATGGTCGGAGAAGATCGTATTTCTCATTGCAGACGTGACCCAGGTACTGAAGTTTTCTAGTTTTTATTGTATTTAAGAGCTCTACTTCTTTATTAAGCTTCTGTAAGACTTTTTCATTGGACACTATCAGTCTACGAGATTTTCAAAATTATTCAGCGGATAGATTCATTCGACTTAAAAATACGTTAAATAATACGAATAGAATAATGGCGACGTGTATGGAATCTAAAAAACACCTTTGTATCTCCACTGGCATCGTTTTTTAACCGACTTCAAAAAAGGAGGAGGTTTTAATATACATATTATGTTTAATAGTATGCATTTTTTGTGGATGTTCACTAATTTCTACCCCATTTGTGGACTCATTCTTAAAATATTTTTTGTCTTTGGTACAATATTCTATTATTGGTACAATACTTCCGAGGTGGTCCCATTTAAATTGCATCAAATTCAGCCAAGCAGATTTTGAGTTAGAGTCCAATAACTGAAAAGTATTTCGCCAATCTTGATGATATCTTTATTGACGGTGAATGACAATCGATCCCGTAAGTAGCAAGGGTCACTAAAAATGGTGAATATTTTTTACTAAAATATGGAACTGACTTTAACACCAAAAACTGTGAAATAACTTGAATAACCTGCCTTGTTAAAAAAGCCGATAAATATAGTAAAATACTATCTCAATATATACATAAATTAATAGAACCGTGATCAAACCTCGTGATGCATAGCACTAGCTCTTACTCAATGTCTGTTAAAATTTATAAATTGCCTAATGTCCTTAAATATGTAGAAAATGACGTTATCTTTGTTGCAAATCTAAATAGCATGCTTGAGAAAAAAAATTTACTATTCATTAGATTAATTTTTTAACAACAATTTAGTAGATATGAAAAAAATCGTTCCACAAATGCAAACTATTGCCATACCCTTACAGGGTCATATATTGTCATCCTGTAACATGTAAACAAGACCTGCATGTAAACATATATATGTTGCAAAAAGTATTGAGTATTGTCAAAGACGGTACTATGCGCACAATATTGTAATAATAGGTACTTTTAAACTAACATGGTACCGACTACAGCAAGTTATTTCACACGCTTTTTGGTTTGGAAGTCGGTTTAATTGGAACGAAGTTCCTTATCGCGCGTTGTGAAAGGGGGCTAGATGGAAAAAAATCTTACGAAAAGTTGTCACGACACTTTTTGCTATAGTAAGCTGTCTGTTTGTCTCTCTCTCTCTTATAGAAAGCAAGTGCGGCGTCGCATGTTTCTCTGTCTGTCTCTCTCTCTCTTATAGAAAGCAAGCCAGATGTTGTAATCGTAGCAAGTGGCGCCATTTAGTTCCGTAAATTTATACTAGATGGTTAGCTCGCGGAGGCATTTCATTCACTGGATGTAATATGTAATTTTGAGAAATTTATATTTTTGAACACTTCCCATACGCAGAAAGGAGTTTTATTGAAGTAACCCTATACGCGCGATTATCGGAACCTATTATTGGAATATTTACCATGGTTTTGTATTTTTAGCATTCTTTTTTCTGATGAGGAACTTCGTTCCATCCGGGTGTCCCTTGACACCTCTCAAGTTTTTTTTTGGTATTTTTATATATTAACCACTTTTAATGAGACATCTATTTACGAATCCTAGATTGTAATTTTTCCTACGAGATACTAAGTGCGGGCTTGACAAGCCGATTCATAATTTAATACAGAGTAGAATATAGGCTAAAAATTAATCTAGGAGGTATAATATTTACCTCTCACATATACAAGTACCCTCTTTTTATGAAAATATTCTGATCTAATAAAGCCCAGGGCAGGCACTGCTCCCGTGGGCTTGAATTTCATTTTTATAGGTAAACCATTTCAGAGATCCTTACTTAAATAAATATGTTATATTGTAAAGTGTTTTATTTTTGGAACGAAGTTCCTTATCGCGCGTTGTGAAAGGGGGCTAGACGGAAAAAAATCTTACGAAAAGTTGTCACGACACTTTTTGCTATAATAAGCTGTCTGTCTGTCTCTCTCTCTCTTATAGAAAGCAAGTGCGGCGTCGCATGTTTCTCTGTCTGTCTCTCTCTCTCTTATAGAAAGCAAGCCAGATGTTGTAATCGTAGCAAGTGGCGCCATTTAGTTCCGTAAATTTATACTAGATGGCGACTCAGGTAAAGTTAGCTCGCGGAGGCATTTCATTCACTGGATGTAATATGTAATTTTGAGAAATATATATTTTTGAACACTTCCCATACGCAGAAAGGAGTTTTATTGAAGTAACCCTATACGCGCGATTATCAGAACCTATTATTGGAATATTTACCATGGTTTTGTATTTTTAGCATTATTTTTTCTGATGAGGAACTTCGTTCCATCCGGGTGTCCCTTGACACCTCTCAAGTTTTTTTATACTAGCTGACCCGCCATCGGTTTCGCTCACTCGGTCGTGATGGTGGAAGTGCTGCTTTAGAATTTCGATACCCCGGTTCGGACAGTTATTGGGGTTTTCTGACAAAGAAATTCTCAATAACAGTCCGGATTTTGGAACAGTGTCCATTAGATGTCAAAAAGTTTGCCCCCTAATACATGGGACTAAAAACATATCCATCTGGCAATACGCCAGACAGCTGTGCGAGCGTGAATATCAGGATAAAGTTGTCGAGTCAGTAAATTGACTTTTATCAGGTAACTTACCTAGTCTCTAGTATGTATCTAGCTGCGATAGCAATTTCGCGGGGTTGTGTCTGATAATTTTATCCTATCGACAATCCATGCTCGCACCGCTGGATAGATAACATTACTGTGGTCGCGTGTATATACTTCACGAGCTCGCTACACCGACCGGTACAACACTCCGCACCCCCCGCTCATTTTGTTTATTTACTTACTTACATAATTTAAACCATAAGCAATTAAATCCTTTTAATATCAATGCATAGTAATAACGACACTTAAAAATCATTATACATGTGATTTAAATCTCGATGCTTTACCTGACTAGATAAAAACATTAAAAAACACACAAACAATTTATTAACCACACACGATGCAGGTCCTGGATAAGTAGGTTCATTTCTGCGAAATCTATTGTATTATTAGCCAAATATAGCGAATCGCGAGTCAACGGGTAAAAGGTTTATATTCAATATAATATAACTCTTCCGCTGGCTCGAACACATGCGGTGATCGTCCTGGGCATGCTGAGAACCAAGTTATCTGGCAGTTTTTGAATAGCGGCTTTCTGAGCTCTGACACTGTCTGGAGACGTGGCTGACGGTTCCAAACAGCTTGCTTCAGAGCATCCCACGCGTGCTCTATTGGGTATAAGTCAGGCGAGCCGGCAGGCCAGTCTAACCTTGTGATGTCGTATGCTCGGAGAGCTGCATTGACTCGTTGTGCTCGATGGGCGGGCGCATTATCATCGACCAGTACACATTGGGGCCCATGGTTTACTCGGAATGGTCTGACAATTCCATCAGTAGCAACTGTATACTGTCATGAAGCGTAGATACGGAATCAAAGGCGTTCGTGTTCAAAGTGATAGTAAACTTTTTTGATGTGTGTAGCACAACTTTCAGTATTATATACACCATTTTTTATTACGAGCTGTATATATAGCACACGCAGAACCCCCATTTAGCGTACACAGATCACTGTAAGCCAGCATTTTATATACATATTTTTTTGCTCCTCGTTCAATTCATTTCATTGCTTATTCAATGATTGGGAAACCAATAAATCGTAGTTTAGATCGATTTCGATAATCTCCAATTGATATTCGAGTGTCACTTGGTCGATTTATGAGCAAAAAATATGTAAGAGATTTTTAGTAGGTATCTGAAGTTGTTTTCATAAATGTATTACGATTTGATGAATTTTTGGCGTATTCCTTAATATTTTTCAGAAATACGTATTGTATGTTAATTTGCCGATTGCTCTTGGGAAGGTTTCTTGATGGAGACAGTGTATCGTTAAATTTAGATAGATAGATATACTCACTGTTTTAAACTATCACGGTTGTTCACTAAAGTTATATGATTATTAACGGGATATTTACCGTGGTCAAGTGAGTTTTCCCGTGAACATGGTGCATGTAACTGCGCCGAAATATCGGGAGCTCATTCCACAACCTTACCACGGTAAATATCCCGTTAATAATCATATAACTTTATAGATATACTCATTATACAACACCTCCAAATAAAACAATCAATAAAGTTATACAGTTTATAACAGTGTAACAAAAGGCGACGCTTAAAGCGATCTCTCCCAGACAACCTTTAAATGGAGAGGAATAACAGCAGAGGCCGTAGCAAAACAATTGACGAAAAAGTATTCGTATCGTAAGCGTCAACGTGTCACGCTTCGGCGTAAAAACTATGAGTTATCTGTGTCACAGTTGCCCTAGATAAATTACAGTTTGTATTGTTTCACGTGAACGATACGTGACGTTACACCTATGCAGTTATATGTGCTAGGCCCACGGATAAAGGTAGTGTGTCTACAGAGCAGGTGGAGTGACAAAGTCCAGTCGTGATGTGGGTATGTGGGTCGATAGAAGATGTACACCACATGATTGGTAGATTTTATTACTTTGGATTGATAAAGACTATATATGGGATATTAGACGAGTAAGTATATTTGCAGCTAAGTCCGATAAAGTAACATTTGTAAATGCTTACTAATAAGTTTCACCATAGGAGTTGTTCGGAACATTCGAACATTGCATCACTGGCATTTCTAGCTGACATAGCGTTAACACAATTGCACGCGGCTCGCGACCATCGCGACCCGCGGCAGTGCTCTATCAGCAGCGAATGCACTCACAGCTAATTTATCTACTCCACTAGCTAATTTATATCTTTTCATAGCATCATTTAATTAAAATTAGCATTATTTAATATAAAGTTATTATATATATGTGTGTAGTAATTTAGTGCCAATAAATATCATTAGCAGCAAACTATCTTTATGCTTCACGTCCACGAACACATGCAAGTACGCCTCCCGTACAGGAGTAATTATCTAAGCTTAGTATAATCTATCTACCGCAACACTGCCATGTATCGATGGAGAGAAATGATCGCTTAGTAAAAAAAAATGTGGCTGGTAGGACCTAGATGCGAGAGATCAAGGATCGTAAATGCTAAACGCCACTGAGACGTTTAGCAATTAAAGAAGCGTATGTCTAGCAGCTCAAAGTCGCAAAACGAGCTATGGAGAGGGCTATGCTCAGGGTTTCTCTACGTAAATCAGAAATGAGGAGGTCCGTAGAAGAACGAAGGTCACCGACATAGCCCAGAAGATAAGCCAGTTGAAGTGGCAGTGGGCAGGACACATAGCACGCAGAACAGATGGCCGATGGGGCCGGAAGGTTCTGGAATGGAGACCACGGACCGAAAGGCGCAGCGTAGGTCGTCCACCGACACGGTGGACAGACGACCTGATAAAGATCGCAGGACGACGTTGGATGCAGGCCGCTTCCAACCGGTTCTTTTGGAAAATTGTGGGGGAGGCCTATGTACAGCAGTGGACGTCCTACGGCTGAGATGATGATGATCTCTAGCAGAAGACTGTAATAGCAAAGAATAAATATTAAAATAAATAGGCAATAGCGTGATTTTAATGATGATATAACAGTGTTTTATATATTTTCTACCAACTTCCAAAAAGTAGGAGGTACTCAATTCGACTGTATTTTTTGTTTGTTTGTTACCTCATAACTTTTGATAGGGTGAACCGATTCTCAAAATGATTTTTTTGTTTTAAAGCTGGTGCTTCCCGTGTGGTCCTATTATCGCTCCAATAGCTTTTAGTTACACTCCAATAACTGAATAAAATGCAAGTCAGAATTATTTTTTTCAAATTATACTTTTATTTCTATGACGTTGAGTATTTAATTGATAATTGACATTGGATCAAATTACAATTTATGATATATAACATTGTTTAGTAAATCGTTGCGTGGTGTTATAATTGTGTCATTTTTTGACAGTTTCAAGCATGTCTTAACTTTAATGACGTCTTAAATTTTCTAGCATGGCAAAGGGCTGAATGTAGCTGAGCATTTGAACACTATACGTGTAACAACTTTATAACCTGTATTCGCAATAAACGATTTGATTTTGTATACTTATGTTTCAGCTCGCCCTTCAGCGAATTCTAAGACGATGGCCACGTAACCGTGTATTCCTGCAGTTGTCCTTGAGATCCAGTTACTCTTCTAGATATGATGGACTACTTCATCACTGATATTCAGGTAAGGTGCATCCAGTGAAAGAGTATCTAGTAAAACGCAAGACCAAACTTTTAGGTAGTTGAGCGGGTCAAGCTCTGGCTGTGACAAGACCGAGCACGCGTTTGTAAACACAATAGCTTTTTCGCAGTTTTAATTTGTTTAAAAATAAAAGAAGCCACAAGGGTAAAACAATCTAGACATTTCATTAATTTAATTAATTTAAAAAAAAAAAAGTTGCTCAAAATATTGAGAAATTCGAAACGAAAGACTTTTTCTGTCGTTTTATTTGCGATTTTTTTCTTCAAGGTGCCAGATGAGTATTGTGCAATATTATTATATAAGTCTTTTTATAAACTTTTAACTATACACTGTATTGTTTCCAAGTGTGTATCAATAACTATGCGTCTAAACTGAGCGACGAAAAACATAGCGTTTTACGGATCTTCGGCTTTGGGCAGCGCCTTAAGCATCAAAACAAAACACTGTCTTGTAGTCAATCGTCATGGCTTGTAAGTCACTTACACTTGGTGTGCCGGCTTTGGCGCTTTAGGATGACAACTAATTTGTCCGAAAACTAATAGTACTTCCTAAGTACGAGAGCTGTTTATCGCGTACTTTACATGCCTTTTATGTCCTATTCCTCTCGCCACCAATGGGCGTCTTTGCCTGTATTCTTTTGTTTTATTGTTCAGGAAGTTTTGACAGTAGTCGTTTACAGTCTTGTCAGGGAGCGAGTTATGATGCTGTTAAGCTTTATTGCAGGATGTTTCGGCGGATTCGTGTGACGCGATTGTTTTAGTATGTACCATTGTTTGTTTTATTAATATACTCATATTGGATAGTTTCTCTTGTCTTTTTGCTAAAGGAATACATTTACCACCTATAAAAGGGAAATTTAAAAGAATATCACACCTGCAGGCCTAGACAATATTCAAACAGGCGTGTTTCCGCACATGCTACAGACAAAATGGGTGTGTATATGTATTTAAGTATGTATATCAGTCATCAGGTCACCACAGTACAGGCTCTGCTTAGTTTGGGACCTGAAGACCTTTGTGTGGGTGTTGGCCCATATTATTATTATTATTAACAACGTGTCTACGGACTTAGCGCGACGTCACGTGACTTCCACAGGTAATGTCAACGCCATACATTTTGAAGTTGTCGTTTGGCGTTAACAATAACAGAAACATATTTTGTCTAGGCCCCCTGCAATCATAATAATCAGTGTAATTTAATTTTATGCCATTTATTATACCTATATGAAGTAGGTACTCCAATGATAATTGCACAAAACCTTAATATATAATGATAACATTATACATATAAAATATTATTAACTTCCTGCTGTGGAGTGCCAAAAATCTAGGCAAAAGAACGTCTTAGTCAGGCTTTCATACCACCGTAATATTGATGTTAGTATTTTAGCTAATACGTACCAACCTACTTGTGCATTAATATTATCTAACGATACCTACTGTTTCATATTTATTGATCGTGGAAGAATGGTCTGAGTGCTTTGCTTACAAAAACTATATTAGAAGAAATATTTAGCGATGCTTCCGCTGAAAACAATGCTTATGGCCGAAATGTGTTCACCACCCTCCCGCCCGCATAAACTGTAAATATTCTGTCGGTCTAGCGCTCGACGAGTCAACATCGTCCTGAGAATGCCTCGTGTAGAGACGAAACACGTGTCGAATCGTTTTTGGTTGATTGGGTTGTTTTGTGTGTTGTTTATTCTGTATACTATCTATTTGCAGTTTATGCGGGAGGGAGGGTGGTGCACATCGCAATTCGGCCATAAGCATTGTTTTCAGCGGAAGCGTCACTATATATTTCTGCTAATATCGTTTTTGATAATTGTTTTCCGCAAAGTAACGCCTGAATCAATAAATTTGCTTTGCTTACTTTGTAAATAATAGTTGTAGGATTTGTAAGTAACGTATAAGGGTATTAAATAAACAATAATTACTGTAATTTAAGTTTAAACCGAACAAAAAATATTATAAAAATCATCAATTAGGTACCAATACGTTTGTCTGATGTAAATCCATTTGCAGTGCCATCCAAGACATAGAAATATAGTTTTGCGTGGCACCGTACTGCACTTATCATCACTCGACATTGGATTTTGAATCACCTTCTTCAGTAATGGCGCTTGCTTCAGAACCCTTCACACACACACACACAGTAATGCTTGCGTACTATTGCTTCATATTTAATGAACTGCCTAATTGCCTCGATAGGACTTTTCCACATGAAGGTCTAACCGGCGACACCGAATTATTTCTAAAATAGGGGCGCTGACGCACCACACCTCATGTACTCACAATTGTTTGTTCCTCAATAGCTCATTGCTTCAACGTCAGGGTTAAGAAAACACGGACTCCCCAAATTATAGTTAATGTGAAAATCACGATTACAGATCACTTTTATTAATCCAGTGATTATAATTCCGAAGTACTCGTATTAAATACAAACGGTTATTGATTAAGTGCGATAAGGAAAACGGAAAACGTGATAGAGCTCATATTGGGTCCCGGAAGTGTAGTTGGGCTGGCTATATTGCCGGGACTGACATTGCTATATAAGTACGATGGATCATCAAATAGGGACGCTGAACAAATACCGTATCACGTGTAAAATAGAATTTTTGTTTCCCAACAGCGAGGCACTGTTTTGTTGAATGGATGCTTTATCTGACTATACAGCTCGTGGCTTCTTGGGACTCTTGAGAAGACTCTTGCTACTGCTTAAAATAAAGGGAGCTACGTGCGGTATTTTTAAAACATATTGTGACTAGAAGTTGCCTTGCTGAATTTTGTTTGTAGAAATTATATACAATACAATAAAATACAATAACTCTTTATTGCTTACCACACAAACAAAAACAGTAGGTAAATTAACTAATTAATCTACTTACAAGTAAGGATCTTAGATCTATGCTGGTAATACAATTGGCGGTCTTATCGCTAATGCAATCTCTTACAGACAACCTTTGAATGTACTGGACAAAAATAAAAGTTTAAACGGTGGTGTGCAACAAGATAATAGTTAAAACTAAACAGAATATTTCAAAGAAGAACAATGAGAGGGTAACTTAAATACCTACACAAATATCAATAATATAATATTATAAACTAATATATATATATATTTAAAAATACATAAAGGAAATTCATATAAATTGAGATTATTCAGTCGTAAGTGAATAATTTATTAATATAAACGATATAATATATACACTACAAATACATAAAAATATTCCTAATATATCATAGGAAAAGTGAAGCAGTTTAGCAGGCAGAGGACAAATAATGATATTGAACCATCTTTTTAAATATCCCTATCGATTTTGCTTGTCTTATAGGAAGAGGCAGATCATTCCATAGCCGCACGGCGCGCACAGTAAATGAATTGCCAGAAAACTTTGAAGAGTGAACAGGAGTCCTTAACATTAGAGAAGATGAGACGCGTAAAGGTCGAGAAGTCGCAAAAGATAGAAATTCAAATCGCTCCTTGAGATAGCAGGGTGTAGAAGGAAAGAATAGTATGGTGTAAAGGAGGAAAAGTATATGAGTATTCCGGCGTAGGCGGATAGGTAACCATTGTAGCTTATGACGATATTCTGAGACGTGATCATATTTTCGTAAACCAAAAATGAAGCGAATAGAGAAATTCTGCAGACGTTCTAATTTATTAAGCTGTACCTCTGTGAGATCCAAATAGCAGGCATCAGCATAATCTAGTATCGGGAGTAAAAGAGATTGAACTAGCGCAGTTTTAGTGGAAGTTGGAAGAAAATTTCGTAACCTACGGAGAGAACCTGCTGAGGCGAAGAGCTTTATTATTATATCCCATTTGCCTGTTTTTAAAGACAACAACAATGTTTACATTATGACCCCCGCACTACCTCCAATAACCTAGGAAAACAGCACTTCGAAAGCGGGGTTGGTTCAATTGAACGAATGGGGCCATAATTAAAATCCTATCAAAAACATAATTGTGAAATGAGAGCCAAGTTCAATATTATGATATTATGCCTCGGTTGTTGTGGTGTCAGACACGCAGAGTCAGAAGACGCGGGTTTGAATCCCGTCCGAGAATGTGATTTTTTCTCTCTATAAATGTAAATGTTTGAGATCGCTAAAGCAGGCGTTAGTGCTTTAAAAAGT
This sequence comes from Selenia dentaria, assembly GCA_917880725.1. NCBI lineage: Eukaryota > Metazoa > Arthropoda > Insecta > Lepidoptera > Geometridae > Selenia > Selenia dentaria. Next base: position 4,121,388 of record OU862885.1, on the reverse strand, counting down.
AATACTATAAAAACATAAAATATAATTTCTTCTTCTAACTTGAAATATATTGAAGCCTAAAGTCTGACTTGGCTAGTTCTCATATCATACAGTACGATATACAGTTTTTTTTTATATAATCATTGAGATGAACACCATCGCGCTACATACAGTGCTCAAATCTGGATCACAAACGGGTAAAACCCCGTTTGCAAATTGCGCATTGAAAAGTGGTCATTTCTTATCGGACATTGGTCTTCAATTGGGCAAATGAGGTTGGATTATTGCTGTAAACTCGACTCAGAAAACTCAAGACTCAGAACGTAATAAACGTCTATAACAGCATGAATCACCATTTTAGTATTTTTGTATAGAACGCACGCTGTCCACCCGTGAAGCACTTTATGGCGACTACATTTCCGAGAGTTACTTTCCCACGCACCGCTTCCTTATACCGTGTCAATGCAATAGTGTTTTAAAAAAATTTACGTCTTTCTGACCCGTCCTACATAAACTGTGCCTATCCGTGATTTATTCCCTCTCCTGCAGTGCGATTCTCTAATGATTCGTCGATGTGCTCGTCGACAAGCTCAGTCATATCGTCATTTGTTTCACGGATGTTGTCAAAGATGCAACGGTGTTTGCCCTTAGAGAATCGCATGGCTGCTCTTTCGAAATGATATAAATGCCTTGGTCAGCACTTAATACTTGATGGTAATGATTATTGAACTCATTTATTATTTGAAATTCATTTATTGCTTGCTGTTTTAGCATCTGTCCCTTCCCTACGCTGTTCACTCTGAAATAAAGTGCATTAACATCAAAACGGTACATAAGTAAGTTACGGGTTCCCTATTTATAAGGTTAAATTGGTGGGAAAAATGGAGGACTCCAGGCGACTCGTTAAGGCCGTGTTTTCGCCTTGAGACTTATGGCCCGAATAAATTACCATCGTAAGACTTAGCTAGGCATTGCCCATGGGTTCAACCAATTAGTTTTGGGGAGATGGACTCAAAATGTCAGCTGCGTATAGTAGGAAATATAAGCATAAATATATTAGCTAAAATTACTTTAGTATTAATAAACTGTCGAGAGCTATCTAACGGCCGTTTTCAATAACCTATCTATCGCCGGTTTACCGCCGGTTTTAGATATTTGACACAATTTGTATAGACGTTATGTCAAATTTCTATAGGTAGTAAGGAAAACTGTGGATAGATAGAATATTGAAAAAGTCGACCAATTATCTCCCATGAACAAATTATAAGGTTAGTCTTTTAGTTTCCAATGAATCTTATTATTACAAAAAGCTTATATGTCTGCGCTTCTGTCTAACAATATTAGTCACAAAATATAAGTTTTAAAATTATTATATAATATATGTATAGGTTCATACTTAAAATGATATTAAAACAAAATAGAGTGCACATTGATAACTAAAATTACTAGCATTTTTGACAACTCCCATGAGCCAATTCCTTGAACGGAAGCAAATATATTATTCGCTTAATTATCACTAACTGACAGTCAAGTACCTTATAATCAATGCGTTAGTATACCTGTAGATATTACCGTTACATTAAGAGGATTGCATAGCTAGTACTTTGAATACTAAAAGAGAAAACTCTTTTCTACCTCTTAACATTGTCCATTATCAGTGATTTTTTTTTATGGAATCATCACATTGTTAACTATTCCCTTACGTTTTAATTTTTTCAGTTTTTTTTATGTTCTAAAAAAGGAAATTTATATTACTTTGAAATACTGAAAAAATCAAAACGTACGGGCATAGTAAACAATGTGATGATTCCATGAAAAATCACTGAAATCGGACAATTATTAGGAGGTAGAAAAGAGTTTTCTCTTTTAGTATGCAAAGTACTAGCTATGCAATCCTCTTAACAATTTGACCACAATACCACAATACGAGTATCACCACATATTACATAGTTGTACATCTTTGTTATCTTCTCCATACAAACGTACATAGTGCCAATATTTTCTCACAGTACATAATTACATACATAAGTACATATTAGTTTTTTTTATGTTCTAAAAAAGGAAATTTATATTACTTTGAAATACTGAAAAAATCAAAACGTACGGGCATAGTAAACAATGTGATGATTCCATGAAAAATCACTGAAATCGGACAATTATTAGGAGGTAGAAAAGAGTTTTCTCTTTTAGTATGCAAAGTACTAGCTATGCAATCCTCTTAACAATTTGACCACAATACCACAATACGAGTATCACCACATATTACATAGTTGTACATCTTTGTTATCTTCTCCATACAAACGTACATAGTGCCAATATTTTCTCACAGTACATAATTACATACATAAGTACATATTAGTTTTTTTTATGTTCTAAAAAAGGAAATTTATATTACTTTGAAATACTGAAAAAATCAAAACGTACGGGCATAGTAAACAATGTGATGATTCCATGAAAAATCACTGAAATCGGACAATTATTAGGAGGTAGAAAAGAGTTTTCTCTTTTAGTATGCAAAGTACTAGCTATGCAATCCTCTTAACAATTTGACCACAATACCACAATACGAGTATCACCACATATTACATAGTTGTACATCTTTGTTATCTTCTCCATACAAACGTACATAGTGCCAATATTTTCTCACAGTACATAATTACATACATAAGTACATATTAGTTTTTTTTATGTTCTAAAAAAGGAAATTTATATTACTTTGAAATACTGAAAAAATCAAAACGTACGGGCATAGTAAACAATGTGATGATTCCATGAAAAATCACTGAAATCGGACAATTATTAGGAGGTAGAAAAGAGTTTTCTCTTTTAGTATGCAAAGTACTAGCTATGCAATCCTCTTAACAATTTGACCACAATACCACAATACGAGTATCACCACATATTACATAGTTGTACATCTTTGTTATCTTCTCCATACAAACGTACATAGTGCCAATATTTTCTCACAGTACATAATTACATACATAAGTACATATTAGTTTTTTTTATGTTCTAAAAAAGGAAATTTATATTACTTTGAAATACTGAAAAAATCAAAACGTACATGCATAGTAAACAATGTGATGATTCCATGAAAAATCACTGAAATCGGACAATTATTAGGAGGTAGAAAAGAGTTTTCTCTTTTAGTATGCAAAGTACTAGCTATGCAATCCTCTTAACAATTTGACCACAATACCACAATACGAGTATCACCACATATTACATAGTTGTACATCTTTGTTATCTTCTCCATACAAACGTACATAGTGCCAATATTTTCTCACAGTACATAATTACATACATAAGTACATATTAGTTTTTTTTATGTTCTAAAAAAGGAAATTTATATTACTTTGAAATACTGAAAAAATCAAAACGTACGGGCATAGTAAACAATGTGATGATTCCATGAAAAATCACTGAAATCGGACAATTATTAGGAGGTAGAAAAGAGTTTTCTCTTTTAGTATGCAAAGTACTAGCTATGCAATCCTCTTAACAATTTGACCACAATACCACAATACGAGTATCACCACATATTACATAGTTGTACATCTTTGTTATCTTCTCCATACAAACGTACATAGTGCCAATATTTTCTCACAGTACATAATTACATACATAAGTACATATTAGTTTTTTTTATGTTCTAAAAAAAGAAATTTATATTACTTTGAAATACTGAAAAAATCAAAACGTACGGGCATAGTAAACAATGTGATGATTCCATGAAAAATCACTGAAATCGGACAATTATTAGGAGGTAGAAAAGAGTTTTCTCTTTTAGTATGCAAAGTACTAGCTATGCAATCCTCTTAACAATTTGACCACAATACCACAATACGAGTATCACCACATATTACATAGTTGTACATCTTTGTTATCTTCTCCATACAAACGTACATAGTGCCAATATTTTCTCACAGTACATAATTACATACATAAGTACATATTAGTTTTTTTTATGTTCTAAAAAAGGAAATTTATATTACTTTGAAATACTGAAAAAATCAAAACGTACGGGCATAGTAAACAATGTGATGATTCCATGAAAAATCACTGAAATCGGACAATTATTAGGAGGTAGAAAAGAGTTTTCTCTTTTAGTATGCAAAGTACTAGCTATGCAATCCTCTTAACAATTTGACCACAATACCACAATACGAGTATCACCACATATTACATAGTTGTACATCTTTGTTATCTTCTCCATACAAACGTACATAGTGCCAATATTTTCTCACAGTACATAATTACATACATAAGTACATATTAGTTTTTTTTATGTTCTAAAAAAGGAAATTTATATTACTTTGAAATACTGAAAAAATCAAAACGTACGGGCATAGTAAACAATGTGATGATTCCATGAAAAATCACTGAAATCGGACAATTATTAGGAGGTAGAAAAGAGTTTTCTCTTTTAGTATGCAAAGTACTAGCTATGCAATCCTCTTAACAATTTGACCACAATACCACAATACGAGTATCACCACATATTACATAGTTGTACATCTTTGTTATCTTCTCCATACAAACGTACATAGTGCCAATATTTTCTCACAGTACATAATTACATACATAAGTACATATTAGTTTTTTTTATGTTCTAAAAAAGGAAATTTATATTACTTTGAAATACTGAAAAAATCAAAACGTACGGGCATAGTAAACAATGTGATGATTCCATGAAAAATCACTGAAATCGGACAATTATTAGGAGGTAGAAAAGAGTTTTCTCTTTTAGTATGCAAAGTACTAGCTATGCAATCCTCTTAACAATTTGACCACAATACCACAATACGAGTATCACCACATATTACATAGTTGTACATCTTTGTTATCTTCTCCATACAAACGTACATAGTGCCAATATTTTCTCACAGTACATAATTACATACATAAGTACATATTAGTTTTTTTTATGTTCTAAAAAAGGAAATTTATATTACTTTGAAATACTGAAAAAATCAAAACGTACGGGCATAGTAAACAATGTGATGATTCCATGAAAAATCACTGAAATCGGACAATTATTAGGAGGTAGAAAAGAGTTTTCTCTTTTAGTATGCAAAGTACTAGCTATGCAATCCTCTTAACAATTTGACCACAATACCACAATACGAGTATCACCACATATTACATAGTTGTACATCTTTGTTATCTTCTCCATACAAACGTACATAGTGCCAATATTTTCTCACAGTACATAATTACATACATAAGTACATATTAGTTTTTTTTATGTTCTAAAAAAGGAAATTTATATTACTTTGAAATACTGAAAAAATCAAAACGTACGGGCATAGTAAACAATGTGATGATTCCATGAAAAATCACTGAAATCGGACAATTATTAGGAGGTAGAAAAGAGTTTTCTCTTTTAGTATGCAAAGTACTAGCTATGCAATCCTCTTAACAATTTGACCACAATACCACAATACGAGTATCACCACATATTACATAGTTGTACATCTTTGTTATCTTCTCCATACAAACGTACATAGTGCCAATATTTTCTCACAGTACATAATTACATACATAAGTACATATTAGTTTTTTTTATGTTCTAAAAAAGGAAATTTATATTACTTTGAAATACTGAAAAAATCAAAACGTACATGCATAGTAAACAATGTGATGATTCCATGAAAAATCACTGAAATCGGACAATTATTAGGAGGTAGAAAAGAGTTTTCTCTTTTAGTATGCAAAGTACTAGCTATGCAATCCTCTTAACAATTTGACCACAATACCACAATACGAGTATCACCACATATTACATAGTTGTACATCTTTGTTATCTTCTCCATACAAACGTACATAGTGCCAATATTTTCTCACAGTACATAATTACATACATAAGTACATATTAGTTTTTTTTATGTTCTAAAAAAGGAAATTTATATTACTTTGAAATACTGAAAAAATCAAAACGTACGGGCATAGTAAACAATGTGATGATTCCATGAAAAATCACTGAAATCGGACAATTATTAGGAGGTAGAAAAGAGTTTTCTCTTTTAGTATGCAAAGTACTAGCTATGCAATCCTCTTAACAATTTGACCACAATACCACAATACGAGTATCACCACATATTACATAGTTGTACATCTTTGTTATCTTCTCCATACAAACGTACATAGTGCCAATATTTTCTCACAGTACATAATTACATACATAAGTACATATTAGTTTTTTTTATGTTCTAAAAAAAGAAATTTATATTACTTTGAAATACTGAAAAAATCAAAACGTACGGGCATAGTAAACAATGTGATGATTCCATGAAAAATCACTGAAATCGGACAATTATTAGGAGGTAGAAAAGAGTTTTCTCTTTTAGTATGCAAAGTACTAGCTATGCAATCCTCTTAACAATTTGACCACAATACCACAATACGAGTATCACCACATATTACATAGTTGTACATCTTTGTTATCTTCTCCATACAAACGTACATAGTGCCAATATTTTCTCACAGTACATAATTACATACATAAGTACATATTAGTTTTTTTTATGTTCTAAAAAAGGAAATTTATATTACTTTGAAATACTGAAAAAATCAAAACGTACGGGCATAGTAAACAATGTGATGATTCCATGAAAAATCACTGAAATCGGACAATTATTAGGAGGTAGAAAAGAGTTTTCTCTTTTAGTATGCAAAGTACTAGCTATGCAATCCTCTTAACAATTTGACCACAATACCACAATACGAGTATCACCACATATTACATAGTTGTACATCTTTGTTATCTTCTCCATACAAACGTACATAGTGCCAATATTTTCTCACAGTACATAATTACATACATAAGTACATATTAGTTTTTTTTATGTTCTAAAAAAGGAAATTTATATTACTTTGAAATACTGAAAAAATCAAAACGTACGGGCATAGTAAACAATGTGATGATTCCATGAAAAATCACTGAAATCGGACAATTATTAGGAGGTAGAAAAGAGTTTTCTCTTTTAGTATGCAAAGTACTAGCTATGCAATCCTCTTAACAATTTGACCACAATACCACAATACGAGTATCACCACATATTACATAGTTGTACATCTTTGTTATCTTCTCCATACAAACGTACATAGTGCCAATATTTTCTCACAGTACATAATTACATACATAAGTACATATTAGTTTTTTTTATGTTCTAAAAAAGGAAATTTATATTACTTTGAAATACTGAAAAAATCAAAACGTACGGGCATAGTAAACAATGTGATGATTCCATGAAAAATCACTGAAATCGGACAATTATTAGGAGGTAGAAAAGAGTTTTCTCTTTTAGTATGCAAAGTACTAGCTATGCAATCCTCTTAACAATTTGACCACAATACCACAATACGAGTATCACCACATATTACATAGTTGTACATCTTTGTTATCTTCTCCATACAAACGTACATAGTGCCAATATTTTCTCACAGTACATAATTACATACATAAGTACATATTAGTTTTTTTTATGTTCTAAAAAAGGAAATTTATATTACTTTGAAATACTGAAAAAATCAAAACGTACGGGCATAGTAAACAATGTGATGATTCCATGAAAAATCACTGAAATCGGACAATTATTAGGAGGTAGAAAAGAGTTTTCTCTTTTAGTATGCAAAGTACTAGCTATGCAATCCTCTTAACAATTTGACCACAATACCACAATACGAGTATCACCACATATTACATAGTTGTACATCTTTGTTATCTTCTCCATACAAACGTACATAGTGCCAATATTTTCTCACAGTACATAATTACATACATAAGTACATATTAGTTTTTTTTATGTTCTAAAAAAGGAAATTTATATTACTTTGAAATACTGAAAAAATCAAAACGTACGGGCATAGTAAACAATGTGATGATTCCATGAAAAATCACTGAAATCGGACAATTATTAGGAGGTAGAAAAGAGTTTTCTCTTTTAGTATGCAAAGTACTAGCTATGCAATCCTCTTAACAATTTGACCACAATACCACAATACGAGTATCACCACATATTACATAGTTGTACATCTTTGTTATCTTCTCCATACAAACGTACATAGTGCCAATATTTTCTCACAGTACATAATTACATACATAAGTACATATTAGTTTTTTTTATGTTCTAAAAAAGGAAATTTATATTACTTTGAAATACTGAAAAAATCAAAACGTACGGGCATAGTAAACAATGTGATGATTCCATGAAAAATCACTGAAATCGGACAATTATTAGGAGGTAGAAAAGAGTTTTCTCTTTTAGTATGCAAAGTACTAGCTATGCAATCCTCTTAACAATTTGACCACAATACCACAATACGAGTATCACCACATATTACATAGTTGTACATCTTTGTTATCTTCTCCATACAAACGTACATAGTGCCAATATTTTCTCACAGTACATAATTACATACATAAGTACATATTAGTTTTTTTTATGTTCTAAAAAAGGAAATTTATATTACTTTGAAATACTGAAAAAATCAAAACGTACGGGCATAGTAAACAATGTGATGATTCCATGAAAAATCACTGAAATCGGACAATTATTAGGAGGTAGAAAAGAGTTTTCTCTTTTAGTATGCAAAGTACTAGCTATGCAATCCTCTTAACAATTTGACCACAATACCACAATACGAGTATCACCACATATTACATAGTTGTACATCTTTGTTATCTTCTCCATACAAACGTACATAGTGCCAATATTTTCTCACAGTACATAATTACATACATAAGTACATATTAGTTTTTTTTATGTTCTAAAAAAGGAAATTTATATTACTTTGAAATACTGAAAAAATCAAAACGTACGGGCATAGTAAACAATGTGATAATTCCATGAAAAATCACTGAAATCGGACAATTATTAGGAGGTAGAAAAGAGTTTTCTCTTTTAGTATGCAAAGTACTAGCTATGCAATCCTCTTAACAATTTGACCACAATACCACAATACGAGTATCACCACATATTACATAGTTGTACATCTTTGTTATCTTCTCCATACAAACGTACATAGTGCCAATATTTTCTCACAGTACATAATTACATACATAAGTACATATTAGTTTTTTTTATGTTCTAAAAAAGGAAATTTATATTACTTTGAAATACTGAAAAAATCAAAACGTACGGGCATAGTAAACAATGTGATAATTCCATGAAAAATCACTGAAATCGGACAATTATTAGGAGGTAGAAAAGAGTTTTCTCTTTTAGTATGCAAAGTACTAGCTATGCAATCCTCTTAACAATTTGACCACAATACCACAATACGAGTATCACCACATATTACATAGTTGTACATCTTTGTTATCTTCTCCATACAAACGTACATAGTGCCAATATTTTCTCACAGTACATAATTACATACATAAGTACATATTAGTTTTTTTTATGTTCTAAAAAAGGAAATTTATATTACTTTGAAATACTGAAAAAATCAAAACGTACGGGCATAGTAAACAATGTGATGATTCCATGAAAAATCACTGAAATCGGACAATTATTAGGAGGTAGAAAAGAGTTTTCTCTTTTAGTATGCAAAGTACTAGCTATGCAATCCTCTTAACAATTTGACCACAATACCACAATACGAGTATCACCACATATTACATAGTTGTACATCTTTGTTATCTTCTCCATACAAACGTACATAGTGCCAATATTTTCTCACAGTACATAATTACATACATAAGTACATATTAGTTTTTTTTATGTTCTAAAAAAGGAAATTTATATTACTTTGAAATACTGAAAAAATCAAAACGTACGGGCATAGTAAACAATGTGATGATTCCATGAAAAATCACTGAAATCGGACAATTATTAGGAGGTAGAAAAGAGTTTTCTCTTTTAGTATGCAAAGTACTAGCTATGCAATCCTCTTAACAATTTGACCACAATACCACAATACGAGTATCACCACATATTACATAGTTGTACATCTTTGTTATCTTCTCCATACAAACGTACATAGTGCCAATATTTTCTCACAGTACATAATTACATACATAAGTACATATTAGTTTTTTTTATGTTCTAAAAAAGGAAATTTATATTACTTTGAAATACTGAAAAAATCAAAACGTACGGGCATAGTAAACAATGTGATGATTCCATGAAAAATCACTGAAATCGGACAATTATTAGGAGGTAGAAAAGAGTTTTCTCTTTTAGTATGCAAAGTACTAGCTATGCAATCCTCTTAACAATTTGACCACAATACCACAATACGAGTATCACCACATATTACATAGTTGTACATCTTTGTTATCTTCTCCATACAAACGTACATAGTGCCAATATTTTCTCACAGTACATAATTACATACATAAGTACATATTAGTTTTTTTTATGTTCTAAAAAAAGAAATTTATATTACTTTGAAATACTGAAAAAATCAAAACGTACGGGCATAGTAAACAATGTGATGATTCCATGAAAAATCACTGAAATCGGACAATTATTAGGAGGTAGAAAAGAGTTTTCTCTTTTAGTATGCAAAGTACTAGCTATGCAATCCTCTTAACAATTTGACCACAATACCACAATACGAGTATCACCACATATTACATAGTTGTACATCTTTGTTATCTTCTCCATACAAACGTACATAGTGCCAATATTTTCTCACAGTACATAATTACATACATAAGTACATATTAGTTTTTTTTATGTTCTAAAAAAGGAAATTTATATTACTTTGAAATACTGAAAAAATCAAAACGTACGGGCATAGTAAACAATGTGATGATTCCATGAAAAATCACTGAAATCGGACAATTATTAGGAGGTAGAAAAGAGTTTTCTCTTTTAGTATGCAAAGTACTAGCTATGCAATCCTCTTAACAATTTGACCACAATACCACAATACGAGTATCACCACATATTACATAGTTGTACATCTTTGTTATCTTCTCCATACAAACGTACATAGTGCCAATATTTTCTCACAGTACATAATTACATACATAAGTACATATTAGTTTTTTTTATGTTCTAAAAAAGGAAATTTATATTACTTTGAAATACTGAAAAAATCAAAACGTACATGCATAGTAAACAATGTGATGATTCCATGAAAAATCACTGAAATCGGACAATTATTAGGAGGTAGAAAAGAGTTTTCTCTTTTAGTATGCAAAGTACTAGCTATGCAATCCTCTTAACAATTTGACCACAATACCACAATACGAGTATCACCACATATTACATAGTTGTACATCTTTGTTATCTTCTCCATACAAACGTACATAGTGCCAATATTTTCTCACAGTACATAATTACATACATAAGTACATATTAGTTTTTTTTATGTTCTAAAAAAGGAAATTTATATTACTTTGAAATACTGAAAAAATCAAAACGTACGGGCATAGTAAACAATGTGATGATTCCATGAAAAATCACTGAAATCGGACAATTATTAGGAGGTAGAAAAGAGTTTTCTCTTTTAGTATGCAAAGTACTAGCTATGCAATCCTCTTAACAATTTGACCACAATACCACAATACGAGTATCACCACATATTACATAGTTGTACATCTTTGTTATCTTCTCCATACAAACGTACATAGTGCCAATATTTTCTCACAGTACATAATTACATACATAAGTACATATTAGTTTTTTTTATGTTCTAAAAAAGGAAATTTATATTACTTTGAAATACTGAAAAAATCAAAACGTACGGGCATAGTAAACAATGTGATGATTCCATGAAAAATCACTGAAATCGGACAATTATTAGGAGGTAGAAAAGAGTTTTCTCTTTTAGTATGCAAAGTACTAGCTATGCAATCCTCTTAACAATTTGACCACAATACCACAATACGAGTATCACCACATATTACATAGTTGTACATCTTTGTTATCTTCTCCATACAAACGTACATAGTGCCAATATTTTCTCACAGTACATAATTACATACATAAGTACATATTAGTTTTTTTTATGTTCTAAAAAAGGAAATTTATATTACTTTGAAATACTGAAAAAATCAAAACGTACGGGCATAGTAAACAATGTGATGATTCCATGAAAAATCACTGAAATCGGACAATTATTAGGAGGTAGAAAAGAGTTTTCTCTTTTAGTATGCAAAGTACTAGCTATGCAATCCTCTTAACAATTTGACCACAATACCACAATACGAGTATCACCACATATTACATAGTTGTACATCTTTGTTATCTTCTCCATACAAACGTACATAGTGCCAATATTTTCTCACAGTACATAATTACATACATAAGTACATATTAGTTTTTTTTATGTTCTAAAAAAGGAAATTTATATTACTTTGAAATACTGAAAAAATCAAAACGTACGGGCATAGTAAACAATGTGATGATTCCATGAAAAATCACTGAAATCGGACAATTATTAGGAGGTAGAAAAGAGTTTTCTCTTTTAGTATGCAAAGTACTAGCTATGCAATCCTCTTAACAATTTGACCACAATACCACAATACGAGTATCACCACATATTACATAGTTGTACATCTTTGTTATCTTCTCCATACAAACGTACATAGTGCCAATATTTTCTCACAGTACATAATTACATACATAAGTACATATTAGTTTTTTTTATGTTCTAAAAAAGGAAATTTATATTACTTTGAAATACTGAAAAAATCAAAACGTACGGGCATAGTAAACAATGTGATGATTCCATGAAAAATCACTGAAATCGGACAATTATTAGGAGGTAGAAAAGAGTTTTCTCTTTTAGTATGCAAAGTACTAGCTATGCAATCCTCTTAACAATTTGACCACAATACCACAATACGAGTATCACCACATATTACATAGTTGTACATCTTTGTTATCTTCTCCATACAAACGTACATAGTGCCAATATTTTCTCACAGTACATAATTACATACATAAGTACATATTAGTTTTTTTTATGTTCTAAAAAAGGAAATTTATATTACTTTGAAATACTGAAAAAATCAAAACGTACGGGCATAGTAAACAATGTGATAATTCCATGAAAAATCACTGAAATCGGACAATTATTAGGAGGTAGAAAAGAGTTTTCTCTTTTAGTATGCAAAGTACTAGCTATGCAATCCTCTTAACAATTTGACCACAATACCACAATACGAGTATCACCACATATTACATAGTTGTACATCTTTGTTATCTTCTCCATACAAACGTACATAGTGCCAATATTTTCTCACAGTACATAATTACATACATAAGTACATATTAGTTTTTTTTATGTTCTAAAAAAGGAAATTTATATTACTTTGAAATACTGAAAAAATCAAAACGTACGGGCATAGTAAACAATGTGATAATTCCATGAAAAATCACTGAAATCGGACAATTATTAGGAGGTAGAAAAGAGTTTTCTCTTTTAGTATGCAAAGTACTAGCTATGCAATCCTCTTAACAATTTGACCACAATACCACAATACGAGTATCACCACATATTACATAGTTGTACATCTTTGTTATCTTCTCCATACAAACGTACATAGTGCCAATATTTTCTCACAGTACATAATTACATACATAAGTACATATTAGTTTTTTTTATGTTCTAAAAAAGGAAATTTATATTACTTTGAAATACTGAAAAAATCAAAACGTACGGGCATAGTAAACAATGTGATGATTCCATGAAAAATCACTGAAATCGGACAATTATTAGGAGGTAGAAAAGAGTTTTCTCTTTTAGTATGCAAAGTACTAGCTATGCAATCCTCTTAACAATTTGACCACAATACCACAATACGAGTATCACCACATATTACATAGTTGTACATCTTTGTTATCTTCTCCATACAAACGTACATAGTGCCAATATTTTCTCACAGTACATAATTACATACATAAGTACATATTAGTTTTTTTTATGTTCTAAAAAAGGAAATTTATATTACTTTGAAATACTGAAAAAATCAAAACGTACGGGCATAGTAAACAATGTGATGATTCCATGAAAAATCACTGAAATCGGACAATTATTAGGAGGTAGAAAAGAGTTTTCTCTTTTAGTATGCAAAGTACTAGCTATGCAATCCTCTTAACAATTTGACCACAATACCACAATACGAGTATCACCACATATTACATAGTTGTACATCTTTGTTATCTTCTCCATACAAACGTACATAGTGCCAATATTTTCTCACAGTACATAATTACATACATAAGTACATATTAGTTTTTTTTATGTTCTAAAAAAGGAAATTTATATTACTTTGAAATACTGAAAAAATCAAAACGTACGGGCATAGTAAACAATGTGATGATTCCATGAAAAATCACTGAAATCGGACAATTATTAGGAGGTAGAAAAGAGTTTTCTCTTTTAGTATGCAAAGTACTAGCTATGCAATCCTCTTAACAATTTGACCACAATACCACAATACGAGTATCACCACATATTACATAGTTGTACATCTTTGTTATCTTCTCCATACAAACGTACATAGTGCCAATATTTTCTCACAGTACATAATTACATACATAAGTACATATTAGTTTTTTTTATGTTCTAAAAAAGGAAATTTATATTACTTTGAAATACTGAAAAAATCAAAACGTACGGGCATAGTAAACAATGTGATGATTCCATGAAAAATCACTGAAATCGGACAATTATTAGGAGGTAGAAAAGAGTTTTCTCTTTTAGTATGCAAAGTACTAGCTATGCAATCCTCTTAACAATTTGACCACAATACCACAATACGAGTATCACCACATATTACATAGTTGTACATCTTTGTTATCTTCTCCATACAAACGTACATAGTGCCAATATTTTCTCACAGTACATAATTACATACATAAGTACATATTAGTTTTTTTTATGTTCTAAAAAAGGAAATTTATATTACTTTGAAATACTGAAAAAATCAAAACGTACGGGCATAGTAAACAATGTGATGATTCCATGAAAAATCACTGAAATCGGACAATTATTAGGAGGTAGAAAAGAGTTTTCTCTTTTAGTATGCAAAGTACTAGCTATGCAATCCTCTTAACAATTTGACCACAATACCACAATACGAGTATCACCACATATTACATAGTTGTACATCTTTGTTATCTTCTCCATACAAACGTACATAGTGCCAATATTTTCTCACAGTACATAATTACATACATAAGTACATATTAGTTTTTTTTATGTTCTAAAAAAGGAAATTTATATTACTTTGAAATACTGAAAAAATCAAAACGTACGGGCATAGTAAACAATGTGATGATTCCATGAAAAATCACTGAAATCGGACAATTATTAGGAGGTAGAAAAGAGTTTTCTCTTTTAGTATGCAAAGTACTAGCTATGCAATCCTCTTAACAATTTGACCACAATACCACAATACGAGTATCACCACATATTACATAGTTGTACATCTTTGTTATCTTCTCCATACAAACGTACATAGTGCCAATATTTTCTCACAGTACATAATTACACTAATTATTACACAATTAAATATAAACCACGGGTATGTCGCTAAGCTTAGCTTTATCTTATAGCGTGCTTGTGCTAAGTAGAATACCGGCAGTTCTAAATATTTTCAGAGGATCATACCTAAAGGCCTATTCAACCCTGGGCGTTATTCGCTACCGCGAGCGGTAGAGAAATCCGAAAGGGTATGCGTTAATTTCACTGTTCACACCAAAGCGGATATCTCTATCGCGCGTGGTAGAGATATTCGTTAAGATATTCGTTTGCAACGGTTAGCGGGACTAGTTTCGCCAAACAAGAGAAAATACCGCCTCACTAGGCGGCACAAGTTTCGCTGCAGTTACGGAACTTCATACTATTTACCCATCGAGTTCCGCGTGGTATTTTTAGCTACACAGCGGTAGCGAATAACGCTCAGGTCTGAATAGGCATTTATAGAACGACCTATCGAAAAATTAATAACAATAGCATTTTAAAAAATCTAAATCATATAAAAAAATATTTGCAAGTTTAGTGTCAAGATCCAGAGTGGAAATGTAATAATATAGTTTGTGTGACTTAAGATGCCAGATACGAAATAACTTGACACGAATCTGTGGTCCTAATATTTCTTCCTATACTTTATGATGTGATAAAATGACTTAAGAAACACGAATGCTGAGGATTGGTGTAGGTCGAATGACACATAAACAGAATCACTAAAAGATTTTTAATATTGATACGGTCACTAATGGCCGGTCCCAATAATCTATCTATCGCCGGTTTACCTTACGAAAGATAGATATTTGACACTATTTGTATGGACGTTATGTCAAATTTCTATCGGTAAGGAAAACTGTGGTTAGATAAATTATTGGGATCCGTCCTAAGATGTTCTTAGGTTAGCTAGTTATGTAATAACTTAAGACAGAAGGTCCCTTAACTAGGAACTGAATAAATGAACCGATTGGGTATTACATGGATCTCACAACTTTTACGGTAGAAGAACTGAGTTGCGAGACTTTGTTTATTTACAAGTTATGTTATGGTGAAATCAAAATATTGGCATTGTGCTACCAATAACATGAACAAATTAAAAAGTCAACAAAGGACGATATTAGGCATCGTGCTTCGAAACCGTTTTTTTATGGCATTGATATTTTCGTGTACCTACCAGCTAGCCTTGAACGGACACCCCGAGACAAAGTTACCTTCATTTGAAGCAGAAGTTCGAACTGTGTTCCAATTTTACTCAATAATACCTCCAACCAAAGAGCGTATTATATTACGAGTCTATACATGTAATTATTTACGCTGACTGACTCGTTCATCAACACAGAGCTTAAACTGCTAGGGATACAAACTTGAAATGATGCCAGTTGATGCCTGTTAAACAAAGAAAAGATTTTTGAAAATTGCATGGTGAATCCAGTTTATTGCTATAATTTCGTATCCCATAAACCACGGAAGCAAAGTCACTGGCGGTTCAGTTAGTCTCGTATAAAAAAAACAGTTATTTGTTATACAAGAGTGCAAAGTTGCTATTAACCACGTGCTCAATTTTGACGACCGAGCAAGTGATGGATTCTAAAATTGAATCACGAGCGCAGCGATACTACATTATGAAAGGTTAGTATTGAAGAATAATCTTTAAATTATAACAAATAATACTTAACACATAATAACTAGTTTATAACCTAAGGTTTTAACAATACGTGAAAAGAAAAGGGCGCGCGCAATGCTAATAACAAAAAGTACACCAAGAAGGTTCCGAGTCTGAGTTTTTAATGGTTGTATGATAAATTTGGCACCATGGAGGTAGAAATAAAACGGTTTAATGATGTTTTTAATTTTGTTGTTTACTTAGTGCACGCGATGTTCTAAATTCAATTTACTTTATCCTCTAGCAGATACAAAAGGCTTTTGCACTCAGATATTGAAGATCAAAAATACTCTTTGTCCGTGATGGGGGTATGAAAAAAACATTATATAGCGTAAAATAAATACATTCATCAGAATCCGGTAGTATTTCAGTGCGACAAAGAACGGTCGTGAATATTTAAATGGGCACATGCGGGGCGGTCGGGGCTCGGACGAGAGCGGAACGGTCATTTGCCAGGAGAATTATTTACTTTGTGTGCATTATTGTACCGTTTAATTTTAGTGTGTTGAATGCATGTTTACACACAGATTTTAAACGACTTCAAAAAAGATGAAGGTTCTATGTTCGATTGTTTGTATTTTTTTATGTTGGTAAATTCCTCCCCATTTGTGGACCGCCTAACAAAATTATTTTTTGTATGGTAGGCTATACTTCTGAGGTGGTCCCATTTAAATTTTATCAAATTTGGCACAGCAGTTTTTGAGTTACACTCCGATAACTGAAAAGTGTTTAGCCTATGTTGATGATTTGACGATAGCCAAGTCAATGATATATCGATCTCGTAATTAGCAGGGGTCACTATTCGAGTGATTTTTTCACTAAAAACGGAACCGATATCATCTCCAACAAAAGGTGTGAAATAACTTTTCGGTACCATACGCGTAATATTGTGACAATACGACTGCCGCAACGAACAGTATCGATTCTGAAAATTTGTCTTTTTTTTTTATTGTACTACACGATAGTGCATTATAATTAGTATTAGAAACAATACATTTTTTTTTGAAAAAATGTATATTTAAACAAATTTTGAGTTGAATACAATCGATACTCCATACTTTGAGCAACTAACATCATCGAATGTTACAGTTCGATAGTGTTCGTACGGATCGACACGCGCGCACATTCTGTAACTGCCCGAGTCGTTAGTGTTCGCCGTGATGTGAGCGAAGGAGCATGTGTTGGTTTTGTTTAATTTTAAGTGGTTTTTATTTCGTAGATTTGTTATTAGTATTTCGTTATTTCTTATTCTATGTTTCAAAATGAATAGTCGAGGTAAATGTATGGTTAATTTAGTAAAAAATGGAGAACAACATCAGAGTTTTGAAACAACGCTCGATGAAAAAAATTACGATCATCCCGGTAAGTGTACATTTTCTGTTTAATGAACTTACGTAATATTGCAAATATGTTCTATTGTATGTCTAGTTTTTAGATTTTTTATAAAATAATTAGTGTTAGTTTTTTTCGTATCTATAATAGGTTAACAAGTAAAACTATCGAATGTGGTAGAATCGATAGTGTTCCAAGTGCACGTACGGTCGACAAATACCGAAAGCGCCACTTTCGATAGTATACGTATACATTGTAAGTAAGGCAATTATCGAATGTGGTACTTTCGATTGTATACTAGGGAAAACATTTATCGAATCTACCAGTTATTATATTGTTCTTAGCTGGATACTTTATTTATTGGCAGATTCGATTGCTGGCATTTATTTTAACTACTTCTTTTGATCTATTAATTAAAGTAAGATTTTAAATTAAGTGTTTTTTGTTTAAGAATCCCCTGTGCGTCATAACAACGACTACACACAAGAAGAATGGAGGTTAATGAACGATATTTATGGCGATGTGTTTCCCACTTCACAAGCAGAAGAAGAAAAGTCTAATGAGAGTTTGGCAAATGACTCGGACAATTTTATACTTGGCAGTGAAGAAGGTACACCAACGCCATCATCTTTCTCCGGACAAGACCTTAATTTCGGATCACCACTGACTGAAGACCCCGTAGAACCCGTAAACGCTGTAAATAAAGAAAGCACGCCGATTCAGTTGCTTTCTTCAGGACAAGACCTTCTCATTGAAACAACGCCAGCTGTAACTGAAGATCCTGTAAACCTCCCAAGTATAAGTTCACTGATTTCGACATCTGATAATGACTGTTGTGTTACTCCTACTTCATCTACTTCACGCAAGCGAAAACCAACGTACAAAACTGATCCTGGGCGTAAACGAAAACGTCACTTCAATGAGTGGGTTGATGTTCGTCGAAAAATATTGACTAATTCCGGGCAACAATATGTTTCTAAGAAAGGTAAGACCGTTCTAGCTAAAACCATCATGTACTCAAACCTGCAAGCTACAATGCACTAAATATTTTACAGAAGATATTCGAAAAAATATCTTTGATGAGTTTTGGCGATTATCCGATCATACTAAGCAATGGGAGTATATAAATAAATTTACTAATAGATTCGATAAAAAAAGAATGACAACTGAAAATCCTTCCAGACGAAAATTCACAACCAAATACTACTTACCTTTGCCTGCGAATGATTCCACCTACGAGAATCAGCAAGTTTGTTTGAAAATGTTTTGTAGTACCCTTGCTATTACCGATCAAACAATTCGAACAGCACACAGCAAATTAGATGCTTGTGGCATTACTAGCAGTGACAATAGAGGGAAACATGCAAATCACCCAAAAAAAGTAGACCACGAGATGATACGAAGTGTTTGTGACCACGTTAGCTCATTTCAACCCGTCGAATCCCACTACACTAGGAAAAATACTAATAAATTATATTTGAATAACTCTTTGAGTTTTAATAAGATGTTTTCTATGTACAAAGATTGGCCAGAATTATCTAAATATAATAATAAAGCAGAGACTGAAAGACAATACCGAAACATTGTAAATGATCATATGAACATTGCATTCTTTATCCCGAAAAAAGATTTGTGCGACAAGTGCCACTCATTTTCCAATGAAGTCAGTCCCACTGAAGAACAGGTACTCGCTCATAATAAACATATTTCAAATAAGGAAACTGCAAGAAAATATAAAGCAAAAGATAAAGAACAGGCCATTCAAAGTCCGTCTAAAATAGTATGCGCTACCTTCGACTTTCAAAAACTACTTAACTGTCCATCTGGTGAAGTATCTCTTTTTTATTATAAAAGGAAGTTATCACTAATGCATTTTACTGTTTTCGACGCGGGGATTAAAGAGGCTTCTTGCTATTTATGGCCACAAAACGTTGGTAAACGAGGAGCAAACGAAGTAGGAAGCTGCTTGTTAGATTTTTTAGACAAAAAGGTATGTAGAGGTGCAGGTTTTGGTCGGACAATTGTAATGGACAAAATCGCAATAGAGTGATATACAGTCTATACATGTACGCAAGTAATAAATATAATATTGATATCACTCACAGATTTCTGGAACCAGGTCATACTCAACAAGAAGCTGACAGTGTACATGCGTTAATAGAAAGATCTGCAAAAGGGAAAATAATATACACCCCTGATCAGTGGTATGCCTTGGTTCGTTGGGCAAAAACTAATAATGAACCATATAACGTCATTGAAGTATCTCAAGACATGTTATATGATTTGAAAGAACTGTTGCAAAACAGAAATTTTAAGAAAAACACTTCAAATCAAGTCGTAAAATGGAATAATATTAAGAAAATCTGCGTGAAGAGATCTGAACCAGACATTATTTTATACAAGTATGATTTGGACTCCGACTATTTCAGGTTAAATACCTTGGTCCAAACACGTCGCAGCAAGAAAACGACCTGCAACGATGCACTGAAGCCACTGTATTCAGATAGTTTGCCAATTCCGGAAGCCAAATATAAAGATTTAATAAGTCTTTGCGAAGCAGGACATATACCTAGGCAATACCACGTCTTTTTTAAAAATCTTAAAAGTCAAATTGATGTTTCGGCGAGTGATGAAGAGGATTAGAAATACCTGAAACTGCAATAAAAACATTTTTCAGGAGGTTTATTTTTATTAGTAACTAAGGGTTTGATACTCTTTTTTTTGTAAAAACAACCAATGAAGGGAATTTTATTTTGTTTTAAAATGATGGTTTACTACAAAAGGTTTAACTAACGAGTCTGATTATAGTCGTGATACATAGATATGTTAATTACATGGTAGGTTTGTTATTTTACGTTATAAGATTTATTGATCTCAGGGTATAGTACAAAATTGTATTTAAAATAAACAGATATTGATATGTTGTGTGTTTTAACTCTGTGACAAATTGATCAGTTTTGTATAATTTACAGGTACGCTTATGTTACTAGTAACGGATCTCATGCTAAGGGTGCTATTTTTGTTACATTTATAAATATGAGTAATTTAACTATCAAAACCTTTATTTCATTTTGGTACCCCTTTCTCCTTTTTCAGAAGGCAACTGTATATACAAATTACTTATGAACAACTTTTGAAAGTTCATATTTCAATAGTTGGTTCATAAAATTGCCCAAGAATAGTATCGGAACTGGTAGATTCAATATTTTCTATTATTTTATGAACCGCGAATACTATCGAATCTGCCACTTTCGATGAATTGGTAATATAAATTGTCAAGTTACATAATCGAATATGAAATATTTATAAATTACAAATTAAATTCTATACCCAGGTTTAAGCAAAAGAAAACACCTTAAATCACCTATCTTTTAAGGGTATAACTTTTATATCTTTATAATAATGTATCATTACAGATCAAAATACAACTTTGAACTGTTCTACTGTAAATATGTGATTTGCAGGTTCGATACTGTTCGTTGCGGCAGTCGAATAGGTCATCATCATCATCATCATTATCAGCCGGAAGACGTCCACTGCTGAACATAGGCCTCCCCCATAGAACGTCACTTGGACCGGCTACTCGCTTCCTGCATCCAGCGATTCCCCGCGGTTTTTATGAGGTCGTAGGTCCACCTAGCGGGGGGCCGGCCTACACTACGCCTTCCCGTGCGTGGTCGCCACTCGAAAATCTTTCTTCCCCATCGGTTATCAGTTCTGCGAGCGATGTAGCCTGCCCATTGCCACTTCAACTTGCTAATTTTGAGGGCTATGTCGGTGACCTTAGTTCTCCTACGGATCTCCTCATTTCGGATCTTATCACGCAGGGAAACCCCAAGCATAGCCCTCTCTATTGAGAATCCAGTGAGAATAGGTACTTTGAACTATCGTGGTACCGACTTCAACAAGGTATTTCACACTTTCTGTTGGTGTTGAAGTCAGTTCCATTTTTTCTTGTCGCCATTGTGTACACAAGGTTGTTTTGCCAACGTTTCTTGTCATCTCGTCATTTGTTTCAAGGATGTTGTCAAAAACGTAACGATGTAATTTGCTCTTAGAGAATCACACGGCTGTACACTTTTGACACGATAAATAAAGTTGCGTGCTGAAGCGGCGCTCGCCATTGTGCACGGTAGTGACTCTCAGATGAAGAACTTCAAAGAAGTTCGAATCTTCGAAACTGTAAATATTATAAATGCTCAAAGCTCAAAGAACCATTATACTAGAAATAAAGATACCTAAATATATACGATTGTAATTTTTGAGTGAACAATTATAGTTTCAGGTGGGACTGCCGTGCGATTCTCTAAGAGTAAACATCGTTGCATCTTTGACAACATCCGTGTAACAAATGACGAGATGACAAGAAACGTTAGAAAAGCAACCTTATGTATAAGGGCAATATCTCATATAGTATTTGACATCGGTGAGCTCGTTGACGAGCGCATCGATGAATCATTAGAGAATCGCACGGCTGGAAGCAATATTTAGTGAGATCCAATTAGTAACCGGTCAGGTTAGTCAATGAGAATTAATAACGTATTAGTTAATCAGTACCTAAAAAATACAGAGTTCGATACTTGCGTCCTGCCGCCTCTAACTTATGGAAGATTTTCTCTTCAAAGATTAAAATGTAAACTAAAAAAAAAGATGATAATGGAAATAATCCAAAAAAATCAGAATTGATAAGACAAACGACAAAAATAATTGACGCCCATCACTACAGGCCGAAAATAAAATGGCAACGGGCTGGACATGTAGCCCAATATACCAAAAGAAGGTGGACGAAAGAAGCAACTCGATGGGCAGGACCAAGAAAAAAGAGAGTATGTGACGTTATCATAAAAACAGCTGGGACACAGTGTTTAGCAAAGGCAAAGGACAGATATACATGGATTAAACTGGAGGAGGCCTATAAAGGGATTCCATACCTAGAAGAAGGAAGAGTTGAAGAAATATATGGAATTTTATCAATGTAACCATTGGTTATTTTCTTTGTCTTTGTTTATGTTATTAATTTATTAAATTTATGAATATATTTAATTTAATTAAACATTCAATTTATATATAACAATTTATTTAATTAATATACTCAATTTATTTAATTAACGTATTGAATTTATTTTATTAAATTGATTTTACACACACACACACACACACACACACACACACACACACACACACACACATTTACATTTCAACTCACGTCTTTACTCTCTGATTCAAACATATATTTTTGTAAAATTAATTTAGTTTTGTAACCCTATTTTATTTTCGATTATGTGTACACATACTAGAATATTAATTATATTAATTAACTGTGCACTTTATTTTAGTGAGGAACTTTCTGTACGATTTTGTCCGGAGGAGGGCGTTGACATCTGCGACACGGTTATACACTTCTGCAGATGTCATCGATTCTCATACTTTAGTAGCTGAATACTGTTATGGATCCAAATAAATAAATTTTGAATTTAATAACTTATTCAATTTAGATTATTCAATAGTTATATTCCCCTCAATGCAATTTCTCCATTTTATTTTATAACTTTTATATATTATTCAATATAAATTGATTATATATTAATAATTGTGTGTGTATTTATTAGATAAAACAATAAAATGTGTTAATAACAGCAAGCACTGATTTATTTTGTAACATTTTTTCAGCACAAACCTTATATCAACTCTTAACAGTGAGAGAACCGTAAATTACAAAATGTAATTTAAGCCCACTACTAAACGTAAAATTTATTAAATTGCACAAAATTCGCTTACTTGATAAATGTGTAGCGGTGTCTACGCCCGTAGAGGCTATTGCTACGGCGTAGTGTCGTAGCCGGCTGGTTTTATTACGTAGGCAGAAAAGGTCTACTAGATACTATCTGCTACGCTAAGTAATGCTTAATTTTATTTTTAAGCTTTATTAAGGGAATGAAAACTAATAATTTTACGTGAGATTCAGCTCGTGAGAGTGCAAAAGCGCTAAGCATATTATTATTTTTATGAACTTACAACACACCTGCACCCTCACACAATCACACACACTCTATAGAAAAGCTACCGTGCGTGTAAAATCTGTTTTAGACCGGATGTTTTTAGTTCAATTTGGTCTCGAATACACCTTCAGGCCACGCAAAGCAAAATTGGATACAAAACAGAGCTAACTAACTGATTTAGAGCTTATAGAGTCTAAACATCCGGTCTAAAACAGATTTTACAAATGTTATGGTGGTAAATAAGTACAAATTCGGAGAAAACGGGAAAATTCACAAAAAAAAGTTTAAAAAAATTGGGCGGTCGGGGATTTTTTTTTGGCCAACTTGTATTCTCCAAGTGGGCCTCCGAACACGCTCATTTGGTTTGTCGGTCCCTCTACCAAACACCCTATATACTGTATTTTTGATCACTTATTTTTATTCTTGGGTATGGCACTTTTCGAGTAAATGCTAACAATACGATATTACAAGAGTACGCATTATTTGTCCCTTTTGTATTATCTTGCTATGCCATTGTTATTTCTCCATTCTTTTTTTATTTATTTTCTTATTATCAATGTTTGCTTATGTTTTAACCAACGCGCCCTTGTCGATGAATTTGTAAATATACATTCCATTCTAAGGTTGCCGGGAAAATATTGCTTTAAGTGATAAAGCTGCCCATTGTGTCACAATTATTGTAATTCTTAGATTTAAGTTCGTATGTTATAATGTACATATTATGTAATGTGGTGGAGGCCTATGTTCAGCAGTGGACGTCCTACGGCTGAGACGATGATGATGATCGTAATGTTTTTGTGAACTATAAAGTATTGTAATATAATATCATATTCTATCTATATTATCAATTTAATAAAGTAATGATACGTACACCTGTAATATCATATTGTTACTATGTAAAATGATTATAATTAAATCATTACTTTATAAAGTATTATCTATCTCTACGAGTGCAATTTGTTTTTTTTTTTATGTTAGTGACAATTACAAAGAAGGAGATAATAAAAAAGGCTCGCTTTGCAAATCCTTGCAACTAGTTGCAGAACCTTAGGTTGGTTGCACACGGGCAGCTTGCGGTCTGTAACCTCAGCCTTTGCTGCACCAACCGCGTTTTATGCTGAACGAATGTACTTTGCTTTAGGAAGCATGAGTGGTTTCGGACTTTTCATTTGTATAAAAATATACATGCAATATTTTTAGAAATGTATTTGCTGACTATCTTCTCGTCTATGGTCATACCTAAGTTATTTTTAAGTTTAAATATATGTATGCTATTTGTATGAGTGTAATAGTATATGTAAAGTTACAGTATATAAATAGTTTATTATTTATTCTATCTTAAATATATGTTCTATTTGAACTCTCAAGCTCAAAATAAAGTAATAACAAACACACTTCCATATCACACAAAGGTTAGCTGAAAAAAAATGCTAATTAGTTTTAAGTTCGCTTATGTACATTTAGTTTTGTACAATAAAGAATTTTCTATCTATCTATCTATACCTGCCAAATATATGTTCGCCAAGCGTTTACTTACTAACTTTAATAATAGACACATATGAGGTTATATTAAAGTCATCTTAGCTTGCTACAATATCGATGGTCGGTTAACTCAGTCGAAAGTTATGTGGTCCCATTTAACGGCGATAAAAAATTCAGTCGAATTGAATACCTTCTCACTTTTGGAAGTCGGTAGAAAAACAAATAAAAACCGGCTGAGTGCATCTTGGGATCGGGCTGAGGACAAATTCATGTCGCAAATATTTTGTGAGGTGGTGTAGCGGTAGCGAATCCATGGTGCCTGAATTCTACTGCCACTTGTTCGATTTTGTTTTGTTGAATATAACACCGACATGTACAGTTAGTACAAAAATTAAACGAAAACAGTAACCATTCTAAAATATTATAATAAAATAAATTATAGATGGCTCAGTTAGCTCAGCTGGTAGTGATCGTGTTTTCGAAGCGCTGGGGTTTCAGGTTCGATTCCTGGTGCAGACTTGAAAGTTGTGATGTTGTATATGTGCCGATGCTTCTCGCGCCACAGATAATCCCATTGCGGAGATAAGTGAGTATACAAATGTTTTATTTTAAATTGGTTTGATTGTAGTCGTGTTAAATTATTAGAAGTTTATATTTTAAGTTCAGTTTACATATGTGTTTTTCAGATTAATACAAAAAGTATCAAGGCTAGTTTGTATAATATTAAATATATATAAAGCCATTTGTGATAATTGCAAAAACAAGTACAATTTGAAGTATTTAATACCGACTTCCATTATATTCAGTTATTGGAGTGTAACTCAAAAACTACTGGACGGAATTTGATGAAATTTAAATGGGACCACATGGAAAGCACCAGCTTTCAAACAAAAATTCATAATAATAATTTCATAACAATAATTTCATAATTGGAACACCCAGTTGATAGTTATAGGGTGACAAATATAAAAAAAAAAATACAGTCGAATTGAGTACCTCCTCCTATTTTTGAAAGTCGGTAGATAACACTTGTATCCGCTCCATGCACAATTTACTAAATACAGTGTTTTTAAGTGAGATCAATTTTTTAAATCGCTTTAGGCAAATGTTATAAAAGTAAGTTAAAAGAATAAAACGTAAAGTAACTCCGCGAAGTTGATTAATTAACATTTATTAATTAAAACTTTCTTCGAAAGAGACCTCTCAATATACTGCTGTGAGATTGAAAACTTTTATATTGTAAAATAACTTTACAATTTCTAATCAAAGAAAAACCACACAGCAACTGCAACATTAATTCACAATCCTTAATGAAAACGACAAAAAGTTAAAAGTAATTTACATCAAAAAGGACGAGTAGAACTGAATTTCGTTGAAATTTTGCTGAAAGTTGCAAAATTAAAATTAAGATTTAACGTGTTTTCAGTGTTGGGAGACAAAGTTTTTCGTTTTATTATTTACGATAGGGTCGCTTTGTCCGCTAAATCGTGATTTGGTTTGTATCATTATATATTAAACTTTAGTTTTTACTTATAAATTATTACTATGGGCCTCATAGATAAGTTCAAAGTCGCACAACGAGCTATGGACAGGGCTATGCTCGGAGTTTCTATACGTGATCAAATCAGAAATGAAGAGATCCGTAGAAGAACGAAGGTCACCGACATAGCCCAGAAGAATAGATCTGCCATGACGAAAATATCGTTGGTGGCAAATCGAAGGTGAGTGATGTAT
Organism: Selenia dentaria; assembly: GCA_917880725.1. Taxonomy (NCBI): domain Eukaryota; kingdom Metazoa; phylum Arthropoda; class Insecta; order Lepidoptera; family Geometridae; genus Selenia; species Selenia dentaria. The sequence continues at coordinate 4,093,764 of OU862885.1, read as the reverse complement.
TCGCCCTTAATATTGATGCCAAGTCCTTGCCATTCCAGAAGCTTGAAGGCGTCTTCCAATGTAGCGGTGAACAGTTTCGGAGATATAACGTCTCCCTGTCTCACGCCTCTTTGCAATGGAATTGCCTTCTAACTCTGCTCCTATACTCGGACTGACATGTAAGCGTTCTTGTACAAACACTTCAGCACTTTAATATACCGATAGTCAATACGGCACCGCTGGAGAGACTCAAGCACTGCCCACGTCTCGATCGAATCAAAGGCTTTCTCATAGTCCACAAACGCTAAACATAGAGGCAAGTTATACTCTTCGGTCTTCGTAGTGTGTGGATATGGTCTATGGTACTATGGCCTTTTCGAAAACCGGCTTGTTCCGGAGGCTGGAATTCATTAAACCTGCGACTGAGACGGTTCGTTATAACCTTCGAAAACAGCTTATAAACATGGTTCAAAAGCGAGATGGGTCTGTAATTTTTCAGTAAAGTGTTGTCACCCTTCTTGAAGAACAGCACCACCACGCTTTTGTTCCATGCTTCTGACGTTTAACCTTCGAGTAAGACGGTATTAAAGAGCTTCTGAAGGACTTTAAGTACCGGTGTTCCACCCGCTTTCAGAAGCTCAGATGTGATATCGTCGTTACCCGGCGCCTTGTTGTTTTTAAGCTGTTTCAACGTGATTCTACGTAATCGAATCAGAAATGAGTAGATCCCTTAACGAACTAAAGTCACCAGCATAGCCCAGAAGAAAAGGCAGTTGAAGTTGCAGTGGGCAAGCCATATAGCACGCAGAACAGATGGCCGATGGGTGGGAAGGTTCTGGAATAGAGACCGAGGACCGACAAACGCAGCGTAGGTCGTCCTCCGACACTGATAAAGGTCGCAGGACGACGTTGGATGCAGGTCGCTTCCAACAGGTCCTTTTGGAAAATTATGGGGGAGGCGTATGTTCAACAGTGGACGTCCTACGGCTGAGATGATGATGATGATGAGCATAAATATGTCCTATCCAGTAATAACAAAGTACACGATTTGTAAGGAGTCCATGTTATTTAAATTATATTTGAAGATAATGTTATTTTAAGATATTTTAATTTGCAAAATGAAGGACAGCATTTTCTGAAATAGTTTTTTATTTATTTTATTATGTATCAGAATTTTTAGGTTATATTTTACCGTTACCTTTGCAATGTAACAAGGGGTTCGAATATTGTATCAAATAAGCATTGTAGTCCATTTATTTAAAGTCCATTCCTGAAACGAGTAAAAAGTTATACGAAATATAAGTGAAAACTATCAGTATTGTAAAAAGTTCACCTGAATTCAAGCTTGTGAGTTATTCTCAACCTTGTGCATATTGCGGCTGTAGCCCTTACCATACCCAATGCGAAAGATCAAGCAACAGATATTTAAAGCTAGAAAGTATCACATAATAAAACAAAATACAATCGGTTTACAACTAATGATTCAAGTGTCAGATATAATAAAATCCACAGAGGCAAAATTAATCCAACATACTTACATCTATATCAAGAAACAAAGAGAATGAAGAAGTTATAAATCCGAAGTGTTTTTTTTTCATAGTCAATTATATTGAACAATATTAACAATAAAATGTTTATGTGGGCAAAACAACCTGCCAAGCAAACTAAATAAGATGAAACCCCCACTTTAAGCTGTTTCCCTACATTGTATTGCCTTTTCCCGTCTGCACTTAGTATAATCGAATAAGACTTCAATCTCCTACCTAGATTCAGTTAGCACCTGGACTCAACAAGTGGGAGACTGAGAGGATATTTTAGTTCGTTCTACTCGTATAAGCTCAACATACTTTCTGTAATTCACAGAGATTTGAATATCTCACTTCTCACTAATATTATAAATGTGAAAGTTTAGATGGATGGATGGAAGCATGCATGAATGTTTGTTACTCAATAACGGCAGAAGGGCTGAACGGATCTGGTTGAAATTTGCCACAGAGATAGATTATAGTCTGGAGTAGCACATAGGCGAAGCTATATATATATATATAGGCATTTTATCATCATCATCACAATGCAGGTGAAAAAGCCTAATATTATTGGGCATGTAGACAAAATAACAAGATCACAGCCTACGTCATAAGATCGTAATGATGACTTATTTTCTGTCAATAGAGTTCTGTCAAAGATTTGTCAGTTTCTGATAGCTTAGTCAAAACCACGCAATGATTTTGACAGTTCGATACCCTGGACGGGCTCGGCGATAGAGTCGGTATGTGGAGCACCATGTAGGTGAGACACCAGTCTAGCGAACTTGAGCGAATCACCCGCAATTCTTACATGTTATTTTTAAACACAACATAACAAATAGTTTCGCCTATAAATATATCCTCGATAAACAGCGGTATTTTCACATGTTACTTTTCCTCATCATCACCATGGATCACCACGGAGGTGAAACCGCGGGCGGTAACATCTTGAGTAAATCTATTCTTTTGCCTATGGTATAGTATTTAAGCGGTATTTTCATCGCCTACGTATCACCATAATAATGTTTTTGGTCATGTGATCATGTTATAGGAGACGAGCCTATTGACATCTACGGGGTACTGTTCCAGTCACCGGGCTGTTATTGAGAATATCATTCTTTCTCAGAATAACCCAATAACTGTCCAATCTGGGGATCGAACCCATGACCTCGAGTTTCCAAAACAGCACTTCAACCACTACACCAATACCAAGCGAGCGAAGCTGCTGGTGGCTTCGAACCCTTCAGACAAATCTCACTGCTTCACACCTCAAAAATAGCTCAAACTTCAGATTTAAAAGGTTAAGCAGCGCAATATCCCTTGAATAGGTTACAGCTAGTATTAGTTACCACCCGTGGCTACATCTGCATCCTACTATCCTTCTTCCTACTTAATAATATTATAAACGCGGTTGTGAGTATGGATGTGTAGATGTTTGTTACTCTTTAACATTCAACAGCGGGGCCAACTTTGATGAAATTTGGTATGGAGGAAGATGAGGCGCTGAATTTACACATAGGATACTTTTAATCATCATCATCATTGATAGGCTGGTTGGCGCAGTTGGTAGCACCCCTGCCTTCTGAGCCGCTGGTCCCGGGTTCGATCTCCGGACAGATCAAACATTTGTGTGCATGAATATGTCTGTTTGATCTGTGTCTGGGTGTGTATGTGTATTTAAGTATGATGTATCAGTCATCAGGCTACCATAGTACAGGCTCTGCCTAGTTTAAGACCTGATGACCTTTGTGTGAATGTTGTCCTATATAATTATTATTATTATTCCGTTTATTCAAAACAAAATCTCGGATTTCATCCGGCCCTTTACAAAGGCATAAGTAGGGCTGTAGCCAACGCTGTAGCCAGGCCTGTTTGGTATAAAAATACAAAGGAGTATAAAAATACAGAAAAAAATTTTGGATGAAGGGTAACATGGTACTTATAACTATTACAAATATGGGTAAAATGGTCAGGCTATTGATATGAACTTATTAGCGATAAGGAAGATAGTGGGCTATGGAAGAGACTACGACACCTGCCAATGTTAGTCTCATGTTAAAATATTTAGGCAGGTGGTGACTAACCATCCACTAAACGGCCCTCCATAAAGGCCACCATGAGTGGTGACAAAAGGGGCAACGTTGGTGTGGATGGCTAAAGAGTGTCGAGAGGTGTGCTGCGGTTTCACTAGAGCGCTACTACCAGCGTTACGCCTTGGAGCTTTTTGTTACTTGCTCTTGCGTCTCCACCCCCGGACGGCCAATTAAAGCAAGCCGGGGGTCAGGGGTCTCATTTAGCCCCAGGGAGGATCAGGGTCCACGGTGTCGCCACTCACCGACGGCTCGCCACAAAGCCGCCCCTGCGGTATTATGATTGTTATTATTATCATCCATCACCACGCGGGTGAAAAAGCTTCATATTCTTGGGCATAGATATAGTAACAAAACCTCGGCCTACGTTAAGATCGTAGTAATGAATGAAAGTTTGTGTCAGCTTCTGATAACTTAGTCAAAAGCACGCTATCATTTTAGACAGCTCGATACACTAGACGTACTCAGCTACCGTCAAGGGAGATGAAATGTAATGACAGTTTTTCCCATGGTGATTAATTTTATATTTGTACTAGCTGACTCGCCAGCGGCTACGCTCGCGTGGCCTCGCCGGATACGGTAATTACAGATTTTTAACTATCCCACGGGAACTCTTTAATTTACCGTGATCAAAAATATCCTTTATGTTGATCAGGGATATAAGCTACCACCATACGAAAATTCGTTTAAATCGGTCCAGTCGTTTCGGAGATTAGCCCGTACAAACAGACAAACATACAGAGAAACAAACAATATTTTTCACTCCTTACATCCCCTGACTCGGTTTTTAGCATAGTTTTCATTGTGCAGAAATTTGACCTCTACAGTTTATAATATGTAGTAATTTTTACCTCCCTCGTTTTACCCCCTTAAGTCATCCCTAAAAAATATTGAAAGCGTCACTATTTATTTTGAATTACCTATTCAGTTATCAATTTTTATCACTGCAGCTCCAAAATCAAAGAACTTTTGAAAAAAAAAAAAACAGTATACCCCGTTTCACCCCCTGTCATCCCTATCAATAAATATTGAAATCATCATTTTAAACTGACCAACTGTCAAAAAAAAAAAATTTTCACCACTCGTTTGTATGGAAAGTTTTGTGTTCGAAAACACAAAACTTTCCATACAAACTTTCACCCCTTCATTTCACCCTCTAAAACCACCACTATCCAAAAAAAATTAGGTCAACATTTTTTATTTTGAATGACCTATCCAAATACAAATTTTCACAACTATAAGTTTGTTAAGAGCCATCAATCCACGAACCTCAAACCATAACAATTACTCATTCCCCGTATTGCGACACCCGGGCGTTCCGGCCACCGTGAGACTGCTGAAGAAGCACATTACGACACATTGACGGGAACCGATGTCGTTCGTATGTATTCTGCCACCGTGAGACTGCTGAAGAAGCGTATTAGAACACCTGACGGGAGCCGACGTCGTCCGCAGTGTGATTTATATTATTCACTTATTGTTCTAACATCGAACGATCAGAACGTAGTTAAATAATTATAATTGTAATTTAATTAAATTAAAAATAAATAAATCGGTTTTTTTGAAACCTCGCATGCTGCGATACTTAACTGGCGCAGTCGTTGTAGGATCCTTGAGAGCATTTCCTCAAGGTTAGGAGTCATCTAACATCGAAGACCATATCATGGGAGCTGCTCTGGTGGTTTTCAAGCCCCGTTCGAGGATTCGAATCTACAAGTCATCCAGCGCGAGGAGTATCCAGACATAGATACATCAAGAGAGGCCGAAATACAGTTATTATGAGTACATTAAAATCTTTTAGTGTCTTGCTCTCCTTTGTCCTTTAAATTTGTGTGTTAAAACTTCCAAAATTTTCCATCAACGGAAATCACGGAACTTGACTATTAGTGATAGTGTTAGTAATAGATCTAGATTTCAAGATTCGAATAGGCAACTAGTTTACGACGATAGTGTTAATTCAGGGAAACCGGAAGTAGATATGGCGGATTTGGACCAAATTTTTAAAGCGCTTCGGTTAGTGCCCGATTTTGACGGCAACGTAAATGTGCTTACCAGATTTATTCATTTGTGTGACCAGTTAGTAACTGAATTCGTAACTAAGGACCCTACGAATAAACTTAAAGAAACTGCTTTACTTAACGGGATTTTAAATAAAGTTTTGGGGCCCGCAGCGTGATTGATTAATTCTAATGGGATTCCGTCAGATTGGCTAGGTATTCGTAATACTCTTGTGAACAATTTCTCAGACCAACGCGATGAGACCGCTCTGTATAACGATTTGTCATTACTAACTCAGAGACAGGGGACTCCTCAAGAGTTCTACGAGCGATGTCAAAATCTTTTTAGCACATTGATGACATATGTATCGTTGCATGAAAGTGTTCAGACAACCCTTGACGCAAAAAGGGACCTTTATAGAAAGCTTACGTTACAAGCGTACCTGCGTGGATTAAAGGACCCACTAGGTTCACGCATTCGGTGCATGCGCCCGGTAACTATCGAAAAAGCCCTTGAATACGTACACGAGGAACAAAGTACTTTGTACTTCCAACAGCGGAACGAGCATATTTCTGATAAGAAACCTCAACCTATACAATTTAAAGTACCATCACCTGTACAAAACTTCGCTATACCCCCATATAGAGCTCAAGGTTTTAGTACGCCTGGTTATTCAAAACCGTACTCATTCGCACCACAGTGGAGACCGAACTTTAACCAACAATATCAAGCAGGCCCATCGCGTACCCAACAAATATTTCGATCAGCACCCCCAAATTACAACCCTCAAGACAATGCTTTTAGATTAACCCCACGTAACGTACCGCCTCGGTTTGGCTCAACGCCGCGTCCTATGAGTGGTGTTAGCCACTTCGTACCTAAAAACTTACCTCCAACGGCACCTTTTGGTAACGCCCACGATTGGAGAAAACACGTAATCCTCCCCCCACCAACTATTTTAAATCTAGGGAGATGAACTTGAACGAATTTTATGAACCGAACGATGATCCTTATGACCATTCGTATTATCAAGGTTATGACGTCACCGAATATCCTGAATATACTAACTGCTTCGACGGACAGCAGGACTATTACCACCAATATCCTAAGGTGATGTACGAAGCACCGGTTGTAGAAGAAGCCCCTGAACAGTCTGAAAATCAGGATTTTCAGAGTGTTCCCAAGTCACAAAAATCAAAATAGAAGTTAACTTACAGACCCAGCGTCAACTACCATACATAGAGATAGGATCAACACCTTTAAACCTTTTGATATACACAAGCGGAAGAACGAACCCTGACTAGCTTAGATAATGGACCTGGAATACTACCATTCAATATTGGACCAGCCAAAGTTGTCTCACATTATCATTCGTTTCTCCAACCAGTTAACTTAGAAGATTTACGCAATAACATTTATCTTGTTAAAGTGCAGCTATCAGACATCTCTCCTAAATTTAGTAATAAGACCCTTTCGCTATACCAACCTCATATTCATCATCTACGTAATAAACTTACAAAGCTATCTGAACAACTAGCAACATTTGAACTCAATCGTGCTAAGAGAGGTCTCATAGACAGTTTAGGCTCGGTTATCAAAAGTATTTCTGGAAATCTTGACTATACAGACGCTCTTAAATATCATAATGCCATAAAAACATTACAACAAAATGAGAATAAAATGGTCACAAAAATTAATAACCATATAAGTTTAAGCAAGAATTGGATATCGCAAAACTCTGACATAATCAATAATTTAGTACAAAATCAAAAAAAACTAGAAAATTCCTTGAATGAATTACTGTCAAGAGATATAAAACGCGAAAGTGACTTGACTAAATATGTTCACCTAGCGCAGCATTTAATTACTTTAGCAGACAATGTGGAAGATTTGTCTGACGAACTACTTAGATAGAAAATTTATTAGGTTTTATTCGCGCCAAAAGCACGCACCATCTTATGTTTAACATGAATACTCTTAAGTATATGACAGATAGGTTGAATAATATCTATCATCATCATCATCATCATCATCATTATCAGCCGGAAGACGTCCACTGCTGAACATATGCCTCCCCCTATGAAACGCCACTTGGACCGGCTACTCGCATCCTGCATCTAGTGATTCCCCGCGGTTTTTATGAGGTTGTAGGTCCACCTAGCGGGGGGCCGCCCTACACTACGCCTTCCGGTGCGTGGTCGCCACTCGAGAACCATTCTTCCCTATCGGTTATCAGTTCTGCGAGCGATGTGGCCTGCCCATTGTCACTTCAACTTGCTAATTTTGAGAGCTATATCGGTGACCTTAGTTCTCCTACGGATCTCTTCATTTCGGATCTTATCACGCAGGGAAACCCTAAGCATAGCCCTCTCCATTGCTCGTTGAGCGACTTCAAGCTTGTTAATGAGGCCCACAGTAAGGGACCACGTCTCAGTGCCATAAGTCATCACTGGCAACATACACTGGTTGAAAACCTTGGTTTTCAGGCTCTGGGGTATTGGGGACGTAAAGATGGATCGAAGCTTCCCGAACGCTGCCCATTCGAGCTGGATTCTTCGTGCGACCTCCTTGTTGAAGTTGGACCTACCTAATTGGACAGTCTGTCCCAGGTAGACGTACTCGTCTACAACTTCGAGTGTATCGTTTCCAACAATTACCGGTATAGGTGAAACATGGACGTTGGACATGATTTTCGTCTTATCCATGTTCATCTTAAGACCAGAATCTATAATCTCTATAGCAGACAACAAATATTAAGTATTAACTTTAAAGAATAGTTCGATGTAGTAAAAGTTGGATATTATTATAACAATAGAAACTTAGTACTGGTATTCAAGTTTCTGATTGTCCGTTCCGCTACCTACGATCTTTATAGACTCTCCATAGTTCGCAACAAAGATAATAAGATTTTAATCCCTTCTCATCCCTTCCTGGCAATTCACGACAAAGATTCTATGTACATAGAGGCAGAATGCCCGAAGTCTAGCCTCGGATATCTATGTGAAGACAAGCTTAATCGTCACGAAAGCCATACAGACTGTGTCTACGAACGAATTACTACGCAGCACATCAGCGAGTCCTGTCGATTTACATCAGTCATCCTGAGCACCGAAGCAGTAAAACAACTAGACGACAGACACTACGTTGTGAGTTTTCCTAAGCCTACAAAGATTCGCTTATCATGTACCCAAGACCAATACGACGTGATACACGGGAGTTTCTTGGCAACGATACCCAGAGGATGTTCTCTACAAACCACGGAGTTCTGCATTAGAAATATTGAAGACCGCATCAAGGGATAAATCGTGCAGATAACTAACATGCCCACTATGAACGAATCAAATTATTCCCCCGATGATCGGAGGATCCAGCTCAATTCGATCGACCTTCAAAAGCTACATGCCAGCAATGCTAAAATATCTATGGAAACACCGCTGATCATATCCGACACTGCAATAAAAAGCGTGTATTATACCACCATACCATTGTACTCGCTGCTGATATTAAATGCAGTTGTACTAATCACTTGGATCGTTATACGCAATCTACTTGGAAAGCGAAGGCGACAAGCGATAATTGAAAGCAAAGGCAATGAAGAGGGACCAGAGCAACTTGGGATGTCGGCGATATTTTCGAGCCTAGCTCGCCCATAATCGCCGAGCTTGAGGAGGGAGGTGTTAAGAGCCATCAATCCACGAACCTCAAACCATAACCCGTATTGCGACACCCCGGGCGTTCCGGCCACCGTGAGACTGCTGAAGAAGCACATTACGACACATTGACGGGAACCGATGTCGTCCGTATGTATTCTGCCACCGTGAGAATGCTGAAGAAGCGTATTACAACACCTGACGGGAGCCGACGTCGTCCGCAGTGTGATTTATATTATTCACTTATTTTCTAACATCGAACGATCAGAACGTAGTTAAGTAATTATAATTATAATTGTAATTTAATTAAATTAAAAATAAATAAATCGGTTTTTTTGAGTCCTCGCATGTTGCGATACTTAACTAGTTCAAAAACAAAGGAGTTTCATACAAACGTTTTCACCCCTTTTAACCCTCTTAGGGGTTGAGTTTCATAAAATCCCGTCTTAGTGAGCACCTACGTCCTAAAAAGAACCCGTATGCAAAATTTGAAACTCCGAGCTCTTGTAGTTTCTGAGATATCGTGATGAGTGAGTGAGTGAGTGACCTTTTGCTTTTATATATACTCGTATATAGATGCACGTAGGTACTGTATTTTATAATTAGTGTTTACTAATTGATTTACTAAGTACTTAAATTTACTCATATATACTCATATAACCATGTAAATATTTCATGACATTTTGTTATAAAGATATATATGGCTTTAGAGAAGATAATAAGTTCCTCGAAGTACTGATCCTGCGCAGACGACGTCGCGGGCACCAGCTAGTAATAAATAATCGGTGGTAAGACAAGTATGTTGCTCGCCTAATCTTAAGCGTCACGCTTGCCCGTAACAGCCGTCCGATTCTCTAAGAGCAAACATCGTTTCATCTTTGACAACATCCGTGAAACAAATGACGAGATGACAAGAAACGTTAGAAAAACAACCTTATTTACAAGGGCGATATCTCATAAAGTATCTGACATCGGTGAGCTCGTCGACGAGCGCATCGACAAATCATTAGAGAATCGCACGGCTGTTCAATACATTCATAATTACTCGTATTCTGCAATAGATGGTGTAAGTTTGTTCTAAAATTTAGCTGTTGCTGCTGTTATAAGAAATTAGGGTCCTAATCTGGATATTAATTTTTAAAACCGTCTAAGCAGCATAACGATTTAATACTTGTATTAAACCTACTCATATAAACCCACGTCGGTACACCGGTGGCCAAATCTATACATTGCACAAAGCGGCGCTGGTACACCGGTGTACCGCAGTCAAAACCCATATTAGGACTGAACATAAACGTTAACTGTTCAAATATAGAATACATTTCGGTTTATTAGATGTTTTTTGAATACTAATAAGCACCTAGAAATCATTTTACATAGAAATATAAATTATTTTGGTTACAGAAGGCTAGTAAAAAAAACAATGAGCGTCGATACCATATCTCTTAAACTTTCGCAGGTCTAGTGTATTGTTTTCGTGAATAAGTACCATTTCTAGGTAAAAACCTAAGAATAAGCTTATAATCCTCTTATAGTATGGTTTTGTGATCAATTCCCTTAATTTGATAAAGGCAGCCCCCATGTTGTTTTGATAACGAGTGGGACTACGATTTTGAGATCTATTTGGTTAGCGTGAGAGTATATGTTTGTATGACAGTATGTGGATTTATTATGGATAATTTATAAAATAGGTAGTATAGGTTTTCAAAGTCTATTATACCGTTGTGATTGTATGTTTACTCCTTTTACACCTGCTTGGGACATAAAATTGGTCTTTGTAGAATTTATTTCAATTGTTATTTTTTTGTTGCGGTACAAGTTTTTTGTATTTTTTGGGTTGACTTTACCTCTATAATTTGACTAAAAAGAAACAGATAACATAATAAAATAATAAAGGAAGATGTACTGGGTAACCAGTGTAAGTTTACGCCGTTTACAGATATAAAATAGAACATATAGCTGTTTTACTACGATTTTACTTCTGCAAACGCTCGCGGCGCGCGCAAATTTTTAAGTAGTGAATTTTCGCGCTTTTTCCGTTCGAATCGGCGCCAAAATATTTTTATTTTTAAGCTACTTCAAGGGTTAAATACAAATAAAATTCAATTAACATTTCTGAGAAAATGGCTAAACTATAAAAGGCTGAAGAAAAAAGTACTTAAAAGATTTTTGTCTAACTTGTGTCTAAGACATAACACAACAGCAACTGACCTTTCTGAGTTCTAATAAACGTCGGTTCGATTGGCCAGTGCCGGTTAGATTAACTTAGATATGTAGAAAAACTCTAATACATTATCGGACGATAGTATTAAACCATACTTAGTCATCGTGCTATATAAGAGTATTGTACTTTGAAACTTTGTTTTTAAGGATTTTGCTTGATATAGTGTTTATACAGGGTGTTTGGTAGAGGGTCCGACAAACCTAATGCGCGTGTTCGGGGGCCCACTTAGAGAATACAAGTTGGCCAAAAAAATCCCCTAGCCCCCAATTTTTTTTACCATTATTTTTGAGAATTTTTCCTTTTTCTCCCAAATTGTACATATTTACCACCATAACATTTGTAAAATCTGTTTAAGAGCGGATGTTTTTAGTTGAATTTGGTCTCTAATATACCTTCAGGCCACGCAAAGCAAAATTGGATACAAAACAGAGCTAACTGATTTAGAGCTCATAGAGTGAAAATATGAAATAAATTTTACCTCATAGTTCAACTTTCACAGTGATAAAAAAAAAACCCACTACCAAGCTTTTTTAGAAAAAAAGGGGAAAAAATTGGGGGGTCGGAGATTTTTTTTGCCCAACTTGTATTCTCCAAGTCCCCGAACACGCTCATTTGGTTTGTCGGTCCCTCTACCAAACATCCTGTAGAAAAAATAATGCATTGTGAATGAAAGGAATCGAAACCATTTACCAATTTATGCTCATATTCGAAATTCCTATTTAGTCAGGTACCTAATGTGTGTACCAAATTTTACCAAAATCTGTCGGTAAGTAAAGTCGGTAGCGCCGCAGTAAACTTCCCCCTTTCTAGGAAAAGTAACCCGCACTCAAAATCGCCGACGGACAAAAAAAATAGTAGAACATGCATACCAGGTTTCCTCAAGATTGGTTGAAAACTGCGATCTGTACAGGAAGACGTACATACGATCTAACAAAATATAACGTAAGAAAGTAGATAAATGTGCCTTTTTTATGGGATATGTTGTCAAACGACCAGGCGGCCTACCTGATGGTAAGTGATCACCGTCACCCATGGACATTCACAATGCCAGTGGTCTCGAGGATGCGTTGCCGGCCTTTAAGAAAGAAATAAGATCTCTTCTTAAAGTTTCTAAAGTCGTATCGGTTCGGAAATACTTCAAATGGCAGCTGGTTCCACATAGTAGTAGTGTGAGGCAGAAAGTGCCGTCGGAATCGCTCAGTTGTAACTTCCAGACGTCAACATGGTGTCTATGAAATGTCATGTGCTGTCGGAAGTCCGATGCGGAATTTAGCTGCAGGTATTAGAACAAACAGTTCCTCAAAACACTCTCCAAGATACGAGTATATGCGGCAAAAGATGCACAGTGAACATCTCTACGCAGTGGCGGTCTACCCGATCGGAGAAAGCTTGATCGTCGACGATTCGAGCCGCTCTGCTTTGAATGCGGTCAAATGGAAGGAGCTGGTACTGGGTCGCGCCCAGAGGTGAGAACAGTACTCCATGTGAGGCCGAACTTGAGCCTTATAAAGTTGCTATTAAAATGTCTGCTGTTAATGTTACTGTTTTATCCTCCATTTTCTAAATATCTCGCTCACATCAGCGTCAAAGTCTTGAGAACACATATCCCTAATTTCGTCAGGCAACAACATAAATAAAAAAACAATTTCAGGCCTTTACAATTGAAACTGAACTGCAAAGGGGTATTGAAAGGGAAAGATTAGTATTATATCTTCTTTAGCTACAAATGTTTACCGAAACAGGGCACGTATACAGCAGTATCTACCTTGAATAAACACAAACTTCTAAAGAGAAACATTTTCATACTCTTTCGTGTTAGTTTTTTCATTCGCACGCAGGCAAAGGAAAGCTGTAATATAAAGTATAAGAAATTTCCAATATTATCCGCGGACGTGATAGCTAAAGCCAGGGGAATTGTTGAATACAACGCGGGCCAGAATACAGGATAAACTTGCTTCTATATTATTAAAAACAAGTAGATACAATTTGAAAAATTTAATACCGACTTCCATTATATTCAGTTATTGGAGTGTAACTCAAAAACTACTGGACCGAATTTGATGAAATAAATGGGACCACACGGAAAGCACCAGTTTTCAAAAAAAGAAAGCCTTTTTAGATTCGGTTTACTCAGTCGAAAGTTATGTGGTCCCATTTAACCACGATAAAAAAATGCAGTTGAATTGAGTACCTCCTCCTTGAGAACCTGTGAGAACAATCTCGATCACGTGAATTTCAAACAAAAAAAAAACAAACAGACTATCCCCTTTTTTGTCGTGGCTTAAAAAAGGGTAGCTACTCATTTTTCTTTTCTAACGGCTAAGCATGCTGAGCACAGCTATTGAATTATTATTACTACTAATACTATACAGGGTGAGATAGTTATTTTTAATGATTTTTTTAAAATTTTTAGGAAATGGTACGAGCACGAGGCCCACCTGATGTTAAGTGGTAACCTCAGCCTAGAACAAATGCATTTCCTCACAAGTGACGAACTGAACTGCGCTCGTAATCCTGAGACATTGCCTATAAATCACGCACTGGCAACCATACCTTCAAACCAAATGTCTGTATTCAGCCTGCAAGCAGACGTGCAAATGATTGGTCTGAAGTCGCACTAATTATAACTACAAATTAAACATTATCTTAATTAATATTTTATAATGCCCTAAAAATCTAAATATTCTTTAACACTATAAAAGCAATTATCTAAAAGCCACTTAGTAAGCCTCTTTCTAAAGATTTGTCGATCTAACTGTTTCAAATCATCTGGTAACTTATTATATACTTTTATACACATATTATACACATTTCTTTTATAAATGTCCATATAGCACCGAGGTTGATATAATAAGTTTTTGTACTGCTTATGTTTTTGTCTTGGATAAACTTCACTTTGTGTCTTTAAATATGAAGAATAACGTTTTAGAAAAATGCATACTTCTCTTATGTACAAGCATGGCAGCGGTAAGATATTATATTCTTTAAATAAAGGTTTACATGTATCTAAGTACCAGGATTTATTGATTACAGGAATGCACCACTATACATCCCATCCCACTATCCCACTAATATTATAAATGTGAAAGTTTAGATGTATGGATATCTTGATGTTAGTTACACAATCACGGCAGAACGGATCTGGTTGAAATTTGGCACAGAGATAGATTATAGTCTGGAATAGCACATAGGCTACTTTTCATCATGCTCATCATCAACATTCATCACCGCGGGGGTGAAAAAGTCTAATATTCTTGGGCACAGCATAGACAAAATAACAAGATCTCGTCCTACGTCTAGATCTTAATGATGACTTGATTTCTGTCAAAGATCTGTCAGTTTCTGATAGCGTAATAAGCTACGAAGAAATACTATTATTTCTTCGTTACCTACGAATAGGTAAGGTATTAAAAGTATCAGATGAGTAATATCGTTAAAATATATAATAATAATAATGAACGGTTCTACAAGGCCCTAACAAGGCCTGACGTGGACCCGCTCGCCTCAGTGAACTGGCTGCGTTTCGGTGATCTCTTTGGTGAAACTGAGGGTTTTGTTTGTGCTATTGCTGACGAAGTTATCAAGACGAATAACTACCGGAAATATATTCTGAAAGACGGTACGGTCGACATTTTTCGAGCATGCCGCCGTCCCGGAGAGTCACTCAGACATATTATTTCCGGTTGTTCTCATCTTGCTAATGGAGAGTACTTGCACAGACATAACCAAGTAGCCAGGATTATTCACCAGCAACTTGCCCTTCAATATGACCTTATTGAGTCTGAGGTGCCGTACTATAAGTACGCACCTACGCCTGTTCTTGAAAACGGTCGTGCTACGCTCTATTGGGATCGATCTATAATCACGGACAGGACTATTGTTGCCAATAAGCCTGACATCGTGGTGATCGATCAATCTCAGCGCCGGGTAATGCTTGTTGACGTCACCATTCCTCATGATGAGAACCTCGTGAAGGCTGAGAAGGACAAACTTAGCAAGTACCTTGACTTGGCTCATGAGGTGACCGCCATGTGGGATGTTGATTCGATAATAATTGTCCCGATAGTAGTTTCAGCAAACGGCCTTATAGCAAAAAGCCTCGACCGACATCTTAAGAGGCTTTCGCTAGACGGTTGGATCAAGGAACAGACACAGAAGGCAGTACTTCTTGACACGGCACGTATTGTCAGGAGGTTCCTCAGTCTGCAGCCCTAACCACTGGTAGTTTGGGTCATGCCCCGTTGCCGATGGCAATCTAGGATTAGGTTTTTTACAATGTTTTTTTATATATTATTTTTTATTGTATATAGAAATATTGTAAAAAATTTAATTTTAAGAAAAGGAAATAAATAATGTGAATAATAATGGTTTATTTATTTAGAACATAAATACAGGTACACAAACATACATCGAGAATCGATGAAACCTGCAGAAGTGTGAAACTGTGTCGCAGATATCAACGCCCTCCTCCGGAAAGGTTACATGAGGTTCCAAAGTTCAAAAACAAAGAACAATTAATTAGCTAACAAATAGCTTGTAGCTTAAATATATCAAAAGGTGAAATTAAAACATGATAAATTGTGGTGTGTGCGTGCGCGTGTGAGAGTGTGAATGTGTATGTGTGTGGGGGAGGAAGAGTGCGGATGAGTAATGTTAATTATATACAACTAGGAGGTCTTCAGTGTCAGCATATGATAATGTTTTTAACCATTCGACATATTTTAATTTGCATTTATGCAAAGGTAAGGAATAGATATTTAATTGTCTGTTTATTTTATTATATAGCATTGAGCTAACGTAATAATAATGGCGACTCGCAAGTGCCGTCCTACGACGTACAATATCACATACTCTGTCCGTTCTACGCTAGGAGTAAACATTTGCATTATATTTTAATTGGGAATGTTTCTTAAGCACTGTTGCTAATATAAATATATATATATATATATATATATAGGTCTGTTACGGTGAATAGATATCATTCACCACTTTCTTCTTCACCATGGCTCCGTAATGTTCTTTTTACGGTTATTTATTTGCTTTTATATAAATGCGGATGAAGTCGCGCGTAACAGCTAGAAAGTTTTATTTTATTATGACAGTATACAATGATTTTTGTATATTTTATCAATAATTGTTTGTCCTAAGACATCGGCAGGTGTCATTAATAAATGATTTGTATTTGTATTTGTAAGTACAAAAAAGTATTATTTTTTAGTTATTGCTTTTTATATAAATAAAAAGAGACAGTGCATACTTTTTTGCCACAACTGCACAACTTACAATTCCTTTACCTCAGTCTCGGACGATTTTCATAAACCTGATCGTGAGGTGGTCTACCCTTGAAATTAGTACCCCTTTCCACACCTGGAAAAATTTCTAAACTCATCGTTTGATGGGATTATCAGATGAAGCGTTTTGTTTAAGAAAAAGGCTGTTTTTTTATAAAATAACGTTCGGTTTGACAACTGTGTTCTTTAAGGCCGGTTACAGTGCTCGACCGACGTCAGTGCGTACTGTTATGAACAAACTTAATATGTAAGTAATCACTATGTAAGCAATATTAACGGTATATAAAACAGTTTTTCGTAATTATTCAGGCAGTCAAATTCAAACATTCGTCCAATACACGCCAATTGTTTCTCTATATATTTTATGTAAATTTCAAGTTGTGCAGTGAAATTATAATTTAGTTTTCAGCCAATAAAAGTGTTTTTTTAAAGGACCCACAGCGCGCCATCCTAACAGTTCGTCGGTCGCGTTGGTCATTTGTATGAAAACTTAAAAGTGGTTACAGTTTTCGACCGACCGTACGGACGCGTATATTGCTTCGCTCTGAGTAGGAGGACCGTCGGTCAAGCACGTTCGCATGCATGCCGTCAGTCGACCGACGCGTTATCCGATTGGCGGACCGACCGTACGGATGCGCACTGGCGTATGGTACGCACCGACGGTCGGTCGAGCACTGAAACCGGCATAAGAATTTGTTTTCATCAATGACATTTATGTTAACTTCGGTACTTGTGATGTAAATTATTAACTGGTATTTACATTTTGTTTTATACTTCATCAATACCCCTTTACTACAACTGGAAAATTATTTAAGCTCGCTGTTGGTTGAAATTAAATGATGTCAACATTAAATAAAATAATCGTTTTTTTTTAAATAGTGTTAGTCAACATATTTAAAGAACTGCAAATCACATCACACTAGTATTATAAACGAAAACGTTTGTCAGTAGGGATGTGAAAGAATGTGTATTTTATACAATATGGCTGAACAGATTTGGATTAAAATTGGGATGGAGATAGCTCAGAATTATCATACAGGCACACCTTTTTATTATTGTATAACGTGAAGTTTCAAAGGGTCTGCGATAAACTTTACATATGCAGACGAATCCGTGGGCACAAACTAACAACAAAGATAATTATATCATTTTTAACCGACTTCAAAAAACGAGGAGGTTTCTCAATTCGACCGTATATATTTTCTTTGTTTTTGTGTGTAATAACTTCGTCGTGTATGAACCGATTTCGATGATTCTTTTTTTGTTTTGTTTGACTTCCCTGGTGGTCCCATATACATTTCATCAAATTCGGTCCAGTAGTTTTTGAGTTACACTCCAGTAACTGAATAGAATAGAAGTCGATATTTAAATTTTCAAATTGTACTTGTCAATCTTTATATACAAATTGACAACGCTATTACAAAAAACTAAAGACAAGTTACAAAAAGTGATTCCAAAAATCCGTCACTAATCTATCATATAAATAAAAATAAAAGTAACACAACAGTCGCAAGAGGAATAAAACCAGGAGCGTAGTTTTAAGATCTTCCCACAGTTCCTATCTATAAACTTATACTAAGGCACTTCCCGAGCAGTCCCTCAAAATCGCCCAACGAGCTACCGGACGCCTTTGGGTTTGTCCATGAATATATATTTTAAACTAGCAAACCCTGCGAACTCCGTTTCGCCACCAGATGGCTTCGTTTTATGTAACATTTCGTTTGGCGCCATCTACTTAACTTACTTAAAATATTGGTTTGTAGTACATGCTATGTATCAGAGATGGCGCTGTATGTGAAAAAAGATTTTCCCGCTTTTCTTTTAAATTTTTTCCTGAGTTTTCTTTACTATAAACTTCACGGAGCCCGAGACCTTTCCAACGAATGCAAAACCGTGGAAATCGGTTCGTGCGTTCTGGAGTTATAGCGTCAGGAAGGAAAACCCGACTTATTTTTATATAGTAGAAAGAAGATAACATGAAATATTAAAAGAATCCGATGCTAACTATCAAATATATACATGCTCCGTACATTAAATTAAAAGTACTTTCTTATCTACTATTCCGTACTTATCTACGACTAAAATATCTTCACTAGAAATGTTTTCATTATCAACGGGATATGTTATTTGTTCAATCTTCGTTTATTGAATGAAATGAAATCGCTTATTCTGTATAGAGGTAGGTCTACGGAGGTTACAAATTGTCATATTACATTTATTATTTCTTAAGTCGACAACTGGATCGGAACGCAACCACATATATAACAAATAGTTCTACTACTCTAATTGCGGGTGGGTGAATGTTTACGACTTAACGAAGCGGTCTCCCCTCGTCCGCAGATACTCGTTTAGTACGCGAGGCACTACTAATCTTGCTCATTTAAGGTGCTGTCATATCACGATGGCGATAAAAAATGAGGGTTTTTTAAAGCAGGTTATTTCATAAGCAGCGATTAATTAAAAACAACAAAAAATAATGTGACATTTATAAGACTTCTAAGTACACATTGAGGGAACTCACAACATATTTTAACATCCTAGACTACATTTAAAACAATTCAAACAAACCACTTTATTTCACATTTAAAACAGTTTTTCTCTTTATTCACTGCTGTATTTGTAATGAAACACATATCATAAAATAGCAAGTTTTATTACACATACATTGACGGATTATTTTTTATTTAAGAGTGTACATTTTAAGTGTTTTTTACGTTTTTACGAGATGCGCTTGCTTGATTTCAAGTAAAGGACAATGAAGCGCTGAGCTGACAGCGCCTTAAGTTAAATAACTTATAAATTAATGTGCGACAGCATAGTATTAAGAATTATTATACAGATTGCATACATTTAAATTCAAATTCATTTAGTCTTCTCTTCTTGGGGTGCCATATTCTTAATGAAGGTCGGTGAGCATTAAGGCAACTTGAACCATTGACACAGCAGATCTTAAAAGAGAGCAGGTGCTTTTATTGTACCACTGGCGCAGGTTCTTCAGCCAGGATGTTCTTCTCCTACTTACATTTTCCTTTTATCTTGCCTTGAATTATTATTTATAACAACTCGTACTTAGAACTTCTCTTATTAGGAGTCATTCATTGAATACTAATATTTAAGTTAGACTGCATCGAATACGTTATTATGGATGATAATTAGTATTTATTCTACTTTAGAACAGTCTACAGTCTACAGGCGTGTTCCAAGATAAGAGACACTATCGAGAAGAAGCGGTTAGTAATAAGGGGTCATTCTTTTTTAATTTTTAACATTGCATTACATTCATGGATATACTTCAATACTGAAAGTGATGATGAATGGAAAAAGTTTCGCTTTTATTAAAATAGTAATTAATTTTATTAAACTGACTCACTAACAAACTTTCGGATTAGTTTATCTTGATAGACTAGTTTTTTTTTTCGAACGGTCTTATGCTGGTTGTCTCTACCGGCATTTACAGTGTCACCGGGCGGGTGGCTAGCGCAGATGGCACTCAGCCTGATGCGGGCGCAGAAGGCGGTGAAGAGACGAAAAAGTATGTAATAAAAATATGTACGAGTACAAACAACAGGCTGATCATAATTTATAACCTTACCAAATAACATTACATTACTAGAGAAAATAACATTTATGAAGGAATTAACTGACTAGCTGCTTGTTAAGGCGCGGTCCAATCCTAATTTTAAAACAATTTACGATGCTCTACAAAAGGTTGACAATTGCTTATCAGATTGGACGATGTAATGCGAAAATGCAATTGAATACGTGCTAATACTTTTTATATATATTTCGTACACTCAAATGATTAAAATTTAATTATAAATGAGTTCATAGTTCACTAGTAAATTTCATTGGAAATTCGAATATGATACATTCATTGATATATATTTGCCCACAATTGAATAAAAATGCTTTTTCTCACGAAGCACGTAAGAAACATTGCAAAGTTTAGGAAATGTTGCTGATTTTTTTCTATCGAGCCAAGTTGGCTCAATCGTGTATTAGCTCCCATATATCATAAGAACATATTTAAATTATACTGCGGTTTATTTTCGAACTTCGGTTTAGGTTTAAGCGTCGAAAAACTAAGTTTTGGTGAAGTCGAATCATGAAATTTGGTCGTAATCTACACTCATTGCGCCTAAATGTTGTTACAGTGTTGTGAACTATAATTATTATAGCTAACGTTAGAAATAATAAAATTAATGTGTAGGGAATTGAATGTAAATACAGTAAACATTTAATTTAATATTTGCACCCCAGTTTCCAGGCTCAAAACCCAAACGACATCGTAATAATAATGAAACACCCTGTTGATATGTATGCTTGCAAATAAAACTTTTAATTTGATTTAAGTTGATTTTTTTTGCATTATTGCATATTAAAACAAGCATATTTAATAATATTGTACAAACAACAGGATAGCAAGACATCGCATCCTATGTAACATGGATACACGGATACACGTAGCAAACTCATAAATAACCAGCCATCAATCCGATCCTAAACCAAAGCGTCCTTTCACGGCATCCATCATCTACTTTATGCCTTGAATTATTTATAGAAACGGAAAAAATATTATATTTTCTTGAGTGAATTGGAATTCACTTGTTCCGTGTTGGTAGTAAAAACAAATATTTGCTGATTTGAAATAAAAATGAAAGGTTGTTTTTCTTTTAATTTGTTACCAATTGGTTTTAATATATTAACCGAATCGGTAGAGCTTTCCTCAAGTTATAGCGTGATCAGGAGAAATAGTGGTTCATTTTTGTAAATATAGACTAGCGACTACCCGTGACTTCGTTCGCGTAATAGGCTCGGCTTTCGGCATCGCCATAACCTCCCGTCTTTTCTTAGTTTGTATAGATATAGATTACATAATATGAATTGATTTGACAGTGCAACAGTTTTTACAGAAAAGGATTTTGACATAACGCTATTTGACATAAGCCCACTGCAAATTTGTTGTGCGCAGTGCTTAATCACATTATTTAAAATTAAGCAGCGTGCATACGAGTTCATTCGTGAGTAAGGCCGAAGATGTTTACTGATATGATTGATAACAAAACACGTCATATACATATACTTTACATGGGATATTGTAAGAATTATAAAACCTGAATATAATTAATCTATCATTTTGCTAATATATGGCAGAAGAATAACACTCAGCTGTGGACGTCTTACGGCTGAGATAATGATGATTATGATAATATATACTTTTAATTACTTAATGTAGAATTTTTTTCGATATAGGTAGTCATCTAAGATGTACTTAATTATTTTTTCCACACACAAAGGTCTTTAGGTCCCAAACTAGGCCGAGCCTGTACTATGGTAACTTGATGACTGATACAAACTTAAATACGTATACACATTCAGACACAGCTCAAACATACATTGTACATGTTACACACAAATGTTTGACCTGTCCGGCGATCGAACCCGGGACCAGCTGCTCAGAAGGCAGAGGTGCTATCAACTGCTCCAATCGGTCAGTAACAATTTTAATTGTGTAGCTGAATTGGTGAAAAGGACTGCACGGATTATTTTTTTGCAAACTATTATGTAACTGCCAGGACCTTTGATTGGCTTTCAGGTGCTATACTATAAGATGAACTGCTTATATTTTAATACAACCTGTTCATCTTCAATGAATAAAAAAATAAAATAAATATCCAATACATGTAAGTTACACTTACAAGAAAGTTGCAATACGCATAATCTCCACGATTTTACAAGTCATTTAAAATTCTCAAGCACTTATGTCGCCTTCACTCACACAGCGAACCATCAATTTCTTCCTTATATAGACAAAACTCAAAGCAACATGAGCAAAAATGAAATTTCGCGACGGCTAAGTGCCCTTTTAAGGCCGTAATTAAGAATTTCTCCTCATTACTGAGCCCCTGCTGATTTACTGCACGAATTATGGGAGCCTAAAAAAGGCTTTTTTAAGAAAATACGACGCAAACGCAGTATTAACGTAAAGCAGTAACACATCTCGGAATTTTTGTTTGCATATGGCAGTAACATTAAAGAATAGTTTTTTTTTTTAAGTTTGCTGCTTTAGTCATTTAATAATCATTTGAATGCATTATTTTATATGTGTGTATTTTTTATTTATACTCGTCTATATACAACTGTTGTGTACAATACAAGAAGCTCAAAGGAGCACAACGAGCTATGGAGAGCGGTATGCTCGGGGAATCTCTACGTCATTGAATTAGATACGAGGAGATCCTTTGACGAACTCGAAACGAAAAGTCACTCAGCACAAAGCTCAGAAGACAAGCCAGTTCAAGTGCCAGTGGGCAGGGCACATAGCACGCAGAACAGATGGCCGATGGGAGCAAAAGGTTCTGGAGAGCACGGACCGGCAAGTGCAGCGTAGGTCGTCCACCCACACGGTGGACAGGCAACCTGATAAAGGTGGCAGTACGACGTTGGATGCATAACGTTTTCAACCGGACCCTTTGAAATTTGTAGGAGAGACCTACATTTAGCTGTGGAGGCCCTAGACGGCTGAGATGATGATGATGATGATACTAATGCTATTTCTCAACATTTAACAGTCTCTCTGCAATTGCAGTTCCATAATCACCAAAATGTCTTTCGATAATCAGTTAATCACTCAATACGCATTCTTTGATTTCTATTGACATATTGGAAATTAACGTCAACTTAAACACTACTTTATTTTAAACCAGATGTGCCCCGCGGTTTCACCTGGGTGGTTATGGATGATATTGAATATATTTTTTTAAACCATCCGTGTACCATAGTTTACCAATTTGAATAATTCATTTTTTTTTCACTATAAAGTGACCAAGTTTCAGAAGTTATGCGCGTACACACATTTCGGAGATTCATTTTTTTAAATTTATATACACATTAACCCACACGTTTCAGTTCCTGGAAAAGTAGGTTGATTCCTGCGAAATCTATTGTATTATTGGCCAAATATGGCGAATCGCAAGTCAACGGGTTAAACGCTACTTTATTCAAATAAGTGTTTGCGTCGCTTTCATGATCTATCAAGATAACATAATATACAGTTTTGATCGACCGCTGAAGTCAACAGAAACGTAACTGTAACTGGACTGTTGTTGAGTAGCAGAATAAGACAACGTATAAAAGTCTCCATTCAACTGCGGTTCGATAGCAATTTAGTCAGTGCAATCGCCCCGAAGCTGCATTTCTCGAGAAACATATAGATGATGAAGATGTTAGCTAGTTATCTGTAACTCTCTGAAGTATTATTTCTCACTAAAGATTCAGTCATTCCCCGTTGTTCTATCAAGCTGCACTACTGGTAGTGCAGAAGGGAATTTTAATTCCCCACTGCACTACCAGTTGGTAGTGCCGTGGGGAATTTAGAATCTGCATACATTGTCGTTCCCCGCTGCACTATCAAACATTATATCATAAATATTCAACTCGTTATAGGGATCCGTGAGGATGCTTCTTAAACGCTATGGTTTTATTATACTGTAGCTTCTCAGCTTCTCATATATATGATTGTGAAGCTGTCAATTAGGAGTGAAACTTGATCTACTGTTGGTATAGTCTACTGTGACCGAATTATTTCTCGACGCAGTTAATTTAAAAGCAAACGGGCTCTTATCACTTGACTCTTTTTACGTGAATAATTAGAGTTTACACTTTAGTGTTGGATTCTGTCGAGTTTTTTTCTCCTGTGGAAACTGAATACCTACTTTATTTTAATTAAGGTTTTTACTTATTATGTTTATTTAAACAAGTTTTACTGCACAAAGAGGTTAAGTACTTATTTATCTGTAATTTTGAGTTTTTTGATATATTTTATGGTAATTAGTATACGGTTATGTACTAAACATTTTTGATTACAACGATAAACTGAAGTTATATCTAAGATTGTTATAATCTCAAAGCCTAAGGATTGATTTCTAATTAGACAAACTTTAGGGTATTACAAATAAATTGTTTTCAGGTCTTAGTAGTAAATATCGTTAATGCCTTCAAAATATTTATGGCGTGTTAAAATGTGATGTTAAAATAGTTTGTAGGTACACATTTTAGCATCAAATGGAAGACACTGGTAGCGATTCTCTTGTTTAAAAAACTAAACTAAACATTCAAATAACACCTAAAATGACTTAATTCTAAAAATTATTTTATACATTTAGGTAATAAATTAATTAATATTTACGTTAGTTAAGCGAGCACTAAGTTACGTGACGACTAGTCTGTCTAATATATAAACCGTATTTTTGTATGTAACGAATAAATTTGAATACTCGTACTACTGGACCGATATCAATAATTATTTTGCCGTTAGATCCGGATCCGTATAGTCAGTAAGATAGGATCCGTATAAAACTTTGATAATGTAACCCAAAGTGTGCAAATAAATACCAAAAAACATCCTTATATCACGTACGCTGCGGAAACTATTGACAATAGATCAAAGTTATGTACCGTATTTTGTAGAGGACATCAATCATGTCTACAAAAAAGTTTCATATACCATATGTGTAACTATGGCAGTTACGTCACAATAATTACTTTTCTATGTTAAAACATACAATATTAATGCCGGTACAAACTAGGCCACATTATTCGTACCTAGATATTCATCCTTATCTACTCTAATAACAAAGAGGAAAGATTTGACAGTTTGTTTGTAACGGATAAACGCAAAAATTACATAACCGGTTGAAAAAATATTTCACCAGTAGAAAGCTTTATTATGCCAAAAGTCAAAAGTGAAAAAGTCAAAATCATTTATTCAATTTAGCCATCAAAGACGCACTTATGAACGTCAACTTTTCATTATAATGTAATTTAAAGACTCTACCGCCGCGTTCCAAAATATATAGAGCCTACCGAGAAGAAACGGCAAGAAACACTGGGCCATTCTTTTTATATAGATGTTTACAATGTTTCTACTTAGGTACTGCAAATATTACATTTTATGGGTGGCAGAGTGACAGCTTGCCAGAAGTGGAGTATTCCAAGCATCTTTATCTTCTATATAATGTCGAAATTTATAGTAAGCTTTTTTTATTAAAACGTTTTTTACAGTCAACTTGAATTTGCCCTCTGTGAGCTCAGTTATGCCAGAGTAACATACGCTATATTTGATTCATGATCATCATCCATCACCGCGCGGGTGAAACTGCGGAGCGCAGCTAGTGTATAATATGTACGTCATTACGCATTTCTAATATTGGTGTGTTTATTGTGTTTTACTAAATAATCTCTTCTCCTCGTTCCCTCACTACTGAGGATCGCGACCACGTATAATCAGTCTCCATTGGGTGCGGACATAGGCTGTGTGAACCGCACGGTGTATGCTACCACCCATCGCCTTCTTAATCGTGTCAGACCATCTTATAGGCGCCCTTCCCTGACCACGTCTACCGTAAATTTTTCCTAAAATAATGGCTTTCTCCAGACAATGCTTTGAAGACCGCATAATATGTCCGAAGAAGCTGAGGACTCTTTGTCGGCAGATAGTGGAGAGCCGTGTGGTGATTTTAAGATCTTTTAGTATGGACTCGTTGGTTCTCATAGCAGTCCAAGGTATACGTAGCAACCTTCGCCAACACCACATCTCGAAAGCATCTATCTTGCTACTATCACGTTTCCTTACAGTCCAAGTCTCTACTAAATAATATTTGTATCTAAAACATTGTAAACATTATGAACAAACTTGTTTGTAACGAGAATATTTGTGTATGTCGACCACTTCATTGTTTCACAGTAGTCCGAAACCCGAAACTTCGGACGTCCGTTACACGCGACTATATAAACATTTGCCTTGGCCAATTGCATTCGGTCCGGTCGAGCGCGTCCTTCTCAATGACTGCGTCAGGAATTAGGTCAGGCTCCTCTAATGTGGTAATGTCTACTGGAATACGTAAGTTCGGGATGATATAGTTCATAAAAAAATATATATTAATAATTGACCGCAAAGAGTCTCTGCTTAAACTGGCCAAATGGACTTTCATCTGTCCGCATATTTGTTAGGTTGTTCGTTTGTCTTCCTGCCGTGCGATTCTCTAAAAGCATACATCGTTGCATCTTTGACAACATCCGTGAAACAAATGTCGAGATGACAAGAAACGTTGGAAAAACAACCTTGTGAACAAGGACGATATCTCATAAAGTATTTGCCATCGGTGAGCTCGTCGAAGAGCGCATCGACGAATTATTAGAGAATCGCACCGCTGTACAGCCGTGCGATTCTCTAAGAGCAAACATCGTTGCATCTTTGACAACATCCGTGAAACAAATGATGAGATGACAAGAAACAACCTTATGTACAAGGGCGATATCTCCTAAAGTATATTAGACATCGGTGAGCTCGTCGACGAATCACGTCATTAGAGAATCGCGTGGCAGGTCGTATTTTTCAACCAATCTTGACGAAACTTGGTATGTATGTTCTACTATTTAATTGAAGTATTTTCTCGTGTGCGATTTTTATTGGGGGTGTACATTTCCTACCAAGGGGAGAAGTTTGCTGCGGCGCTAGTTACCGACTCATTTTGTTAAAATTTGGTACACACATTCAGTACCTGACTTTAAAGAGGAATTTCGAGTATGAGCATAATTGTTTAAGTGGTTTCCGAGATAATAGGTTGTGAAGTACAGTTTTCAGCATAGGTCCTCCACTGACAAGGTGGACTGACGACCTGACAAAAGTAGCAGGACGACGTTGGAAGCAGGCCGCTTCCAACCGGTCCTTTTGAAAATTTCTGGGGGAGGCATATGTTCAGCAGTGAACGTCCTACGGCTGAGATAATGATGATGATTATGAAGTACTGCGAAACTATAAGACTATGTGCTCGCGAGGTCTACTGTTCGCAGAACTACTAATTTATTATTATTCTTCAAATCACGAGTGAATCGGTTTCTTCTAGGCAAGCGTGCTCCAACGTAGACCGTATCATCGCTTAACATCAGGCGTGATGGCAGTCAAACGCAAGCCTATTTACTTACATAAAAAAAAACACCATTGCAAAATGTCAAAAAGCTACCATACATCGGAATAAGTAGCAGTCTTAGTTTATACTTCAGATCTACATGCTATTGAGCACCTGTCCGAGTTGGGTGCGTAACGGAAATCCGATGTTTCGAGGTATAAATAATAATAATATAATAATTATCTTTATTTCAGGCAATAGTACTACAAATAATATATATACATATTACAGGGTTTTCTTATTTTTTATTACTATTCCACGCCGGTGAAGTTTTCTCATGAAGATCTTTTTTTACTCCAGCAGCTATTACTAGTTGCGAGCGCTAGTATTCCAAACGCGCCTGACTCGCTTGACCAAGTTGGACAATTTTTATACGTAGCACGCTCACTGAATGCACAAACGATCAAAGTGAATGTCAGAGATAGTTGCAGCTTCTGTAAATAGGTTGGTAGGTAGTGCACTCGAACGAATTGGACATTTGCCATCTATCAAGTAAAATTATTATTAATTGCATAGACATAATATATTTGTAGTAAATGGTCCGAAGTTCTATCAGTAAGGCACTGCTATGTCTATAATTATGTTTATTGAATCAGTGGACGCACAATAACTCTTTGTGAGCGAGTTGTATACCGGGGAAGTTGGAATGTTATGGGTTGTCCCACTACTTACACGTGTTAGAACTTACTCTATTACTATCCAGAATTGCTACTACCCCTAGAGGCCTACACTGAAAGAAAAGAGACTTTGAGGATAATTAAAAATTGTAAATATAATGCGATACTTTAACGATGTAGTTTCACTGTCCGAGTCCCACTTTCATAATATTAAACTGCTTATATTAGATAATAATAAACAATGTAATACATACATCTTTTTCCAGTTTTATGAATTTTATAATTATAACGAATAGCTATGACTGCATTATTTTTGACTGTAATTTTATTGAATATATATATTTTTTTTACTGACCGTTAATTTAAATTTAATATAATTTTATTATATTACAATTTTGACATTGATTTATTTTCAATGAACTTGATATCACTGCCCTAATATTATTGTGCTCTATTGTTAAAGTTATTTTGATATTCCATCGGTATATTAAATTTGACATTTATTATTATATTATATCACAACTTTTTTAAGTAATGTAAATAGTAATTTTTTGTTGACATTTAAAATAGGATTTTATGAATATGAATACATGACCTGATGAAGGTGTATAACTTGATTCTCTTTGACGGCCGAATTACAATGAATCTGTCCTTCTCAGGCAAAATGGCTCATTATGGTCGATGGGACCTTTATCCCATTTTTAGCCCATGAAATTAATAAATCATTTCTTCGATGGAGATATATATTTTTTAGTGATATTTGTCCTCACTAGTATTAGCCTACTTGATTCATATTCTTTTTTGGAGTCTTTTGAAATAACACTTGGGTGTGATAATTACGCTTAAAACCGGCTAGGACTCGCGTAATATTTACCGGAAATATTCTCCGACCAGTTTCGAACTTATTTGAAGTTCTTCTTCTGGGAGTCACTCTTGTGCACAGCGGCGAGCGCGGGCCACAACATGCTGTGGGTCCGTCGTAGTCCGTCCTAGCCGGTTTTAAGCGTAATTATGAACATAACTCGCGATAGTTTTCTATCTCACTTGGGTGTTATTTAATCCAAAGTTTAATCTCCAGTCTTCTCTCTATATTCTTTTTTTCTTGATATTTTATAAAAAACCAGACTAAAGTCCAATATCCGTTTTGTCTTGTTTTTCTCTCATTCCATTCATGGCCATGCCTTTTTTGTCTGTTTTTTTGTCATTCCTCTTTTTACCTGTATTCTGAGAATTTCACGTATCGCTGGTCAGTACCTGTCGAATAACTTTTTAATATAAACATACAATAAGATTTAATATACTTATAATGTGAGATGATACGAAATTATAATATGGTATTGCAGTGCAAGTACCGTAATAGTCGTTAAATTTGTCAAATCGCTAAGATCGATAAATTTAAAGAATCGTATCGAGCCCTAGCCAGTTTGGAAGTCATATTGACGACTTATACGATCGTTAAATTGTCGACAGTATGTCGATTATTACGAATTGTTGGCATTCCACAGTGCGATCTTCTATCATTTGAAGTTTTCCACTAGCATTTCGCTCTTCTACGATCAAAAGAAGGCCGAATTCTATTTTATTGAATACTAGTTGCGCCCCGCGGTTACACCCGCATGGTGTTGAATGATGATGAGGTTGATGTAAATCCCATGTGTTAATTCAGCGCCCCATCTACCTCCATGCCAAATTTCATTAAAATTGGGTCAGACATTTGAGCGTAAAAGAATAATAAACATCTATTCATCCATTAATACAAACTTTCGCGTTTATAATATTAGTAAAAACAAACTCAACTAAACAATATCCCCAATCCCGTCGCCTGTCGATAAGCTACATCGAGGTCATTTTCAAAGCTGACAAAACAATCGTTAATATCAATTAAATAGATGATCTCAAACGTAATTTAACAATCATGGTACTGTTAATTTACGTTACTACTGGGGTTATAATTATACCGTTATAATCATAAAAACTTATCGAATTTGTCTACCGATCGCTTAATTTTGTTACTTACTTGCAATGATTGACAAAAGATCGATACAACAGATATAGAATTCAAGATTCAAATTTATCGATCGGTAAGTTCGGTACTTGCACTGCTGATGCGTGATATGGCACCAGGACTGGTGCTAAGTTGTTTCATTACTTTGTTATTTAGTTATGTGCCAGTAAAAAGTTTTTGTATTGTATTGGTGTGGTTTAGACAGCTCCTTTGCCTTTCATGGCTTGGAGGTCAGTTGATAGTGACCCTGTCTTCAAAGTCAAAGTCAAAGTCAAAATCATTTATTCAATTTAGGCATCAAAGACGCACTTATGAACGTCAACTTTTCATTATAATGTAATTTAAAGACTCTACCGCTGCGTTCCAAAATATATAGAGCCCACCGAGAAGAAGCGGCAAGAAACTCGGGGCCATTCTTTTTATATAGATGTTTACAATGTTTCTACTTAGGTACTACAAATATTACATTTTATGGGTGGCAGAGTGACAGCTTGCCAGAAGTGGAGTATTCCAAGCATCTTTATCTTCTATATAATGTCGACCTTTATAGTAAGCTTTTTTTATTAAAACGTTTTTACAGTCAACTTGAATTTGCCCTCTGTGAGCTCAGTTATGTGTTTTGGGATTTTATTGTAAAAACGCACACAATTTCCTAGGAATGACTTATTAGTCTTCGCAAGTCTAAAACTAGGTACAGCTATCCTGTTTGTATTTCTAGTATTAAAGGTGTGGTAATCACTATTTAACTTATATTTATGTAAATTTTTACCTTGTATGTATTTTTTTCAAATACATATAAGGAAGGCTTCAAAGCGCAGGGTTAGGTTCAACTCCTAGCCGGTGACCCGGAGAAATATTTTTGTGCTGAGCAAACTTGTAGTGGAGTCTTGGATGTTTCGATGTGTTATTATGTCTATTCATAATTAAATAAACGTTATTTATAATTGAAAATGTGTGTTACCAGTGATGACTTATGGCACTGAAACGTGGTCTCTTACTATGGGCCTCATAACTAAGCTCAAAGTCGCACAACGAGATATGGAAAGGGCTATGCTCGGGGTTTTTCTACGTGATCGCATCAGAAATGAGGAGATCCGAAGAAGAACGAAAGTCACCGACATAGCCCAGAAGATTAGTCAGTTGAAGTGGCAGGGCAGAGCACATAGCACGTAGAACAGATGGCCGATGGGGCCGAAAGGTTCTGGAGTGGAGACCACGGGCCGGCAAGCGCAGCGTAGGTCGTCCACCGACACGGTGGACAGACGACCTGATAAAGGTCGCAGGACTACGTTGGATGCAGGCCGCTTTCAACCGGTCCTTTTAGAAAATCATGGTGGAGGCATATGTTCAGCAGTGTACGTCCTACGGCTGAGATGATGACGATGATGATGTATTTTTTTGATTGATTATTTATTTGTTGAATGCCCAAGTGTAGACTATGTTTATATAATCGCCTGGATCTTAATAAGAGACTATATCAGTAGGCCTAGCACAAATAACTGCGTAAGTGTAACGTAATGTGTCGTTTACGTGAAACTATATAAACTGTCATTTATCTAGGGCAATTATGACACAGATAACTCATAGTTTGTACGCCGAAGAGTGACTCGTTGACGCTTACAATACGAAAACTTTTATGAAAATAGTTTGTGTTACGGCGTCTGCTGTTGTCTAGCACTTAAAGCAGTTTCATAGCTTCTAAATAATGTTTTTCTTGCGAGCGAAACAAGTTTCAAACAATTCTGCAAACTTAAACGATAGTATCTTGAACATTAAGCCCATTGAAGATTCTTATATTATTAGTTTTCTGTCACAATCAATTTTGCTTAGAATCTTATTATCATTTTAACGTAATAGATAAATATAGAGTTAGAATTGGGCATCTTAATTTTTTGACAATTTGCATCTCAATGAGTGACGAGACGACGAGGTCACACACCTTGTAAGCGTCACGCTTACCGATAATAGCAGTACGATTCTCTAAGAGCAAACAACGTTGCATCTTTGACAACGAAACATCGACAAGATGACAAGCCATGCGATTCTCTAATGATTGGTCGTTGCAATCGTCGGTCAAATACTTTATGAGATATCGCCCTTGTATACAAGGTTATTTTTCCAACGTTTCTTGTCATCTTGTCATTTGTTTTACGGATGTTGCACGGAAGGACGTTAAACAATCTCGTCAACAAAGCGATACTATCTTAAATCAAATCAAATCAAATCAAACCCATTTATTTATCATAATTTTGCAAGTCATATACATACACAATTCGAATTAATGATTATTCTCATTTGTCATTCAACAAACACAACACATACACTATTGTTATTAAATTATCATAATTATATTGTAAAAAAATTATATAATTAAAAAAATAGCATACAAATAATTCTGTGACAATGATTCACGTACTGGGAGTCAAATCTGTTGGAGAATACTTTTGGACTTTAGAATGCTGGGGCTGGCCAGGACGCGCTGCCACACCAGGGATGTGCATCGCTTGCGCATGGTGGCGTAAAAGCAATCGACGCCCTAATCAACAAACATCCCCCATGCGCTGCATCTCCGAGGCAACCCCATCACCACGTTAAAAGCATTATTATATTTCACACGGAGAGAGCTTTACAGTTTTTGCGTATGTGACACCCGTACCCCCCACCCCACCTTAAAAAAGTTATTTAAACGTCCCTCGAACACCGAGCAAACCTGTGCGCTATCATATTAGGTCTAACAGACAACGCCCTCCATTCCCTCTCAATAGCTTCATCTTCTTTCAAACTAGCGGTTACAATATACCTGAGATACATAAACTGTTCAACCCTGTTAATAGCGCTACCGTTCAGTAGATAGTTGGATATCCGGACATTTGCTTCCCCTGGCTCGAAAGACCATGTATTCGGTCTTCTTCGCATTATAGATCAAGCCATGAGCACGCACATACTCATCACATACCGCCAACAACTCCTTCAAGCCACAGACCGAAGCACTCAGCAGAACCATGTCGTACGCATAGCTGATATTGTTGACACAGACGTCATAAATATGGCAGCCGACATGAGTTCCGCTGAGTTTCTCTATGAACTGAAATATTAATTCTATATATTTTTGGAAGGAACATTTTATGGGAAACTCTAGACTTTCGCGTTTCTTACCTAGTTGTAATTAGTACTCACGAGATGTAGACGAAGATTTAGTTGCTTTTGGAGCTCCCGATATTTCGGCATAATTACATGCATGGTTCAATATTAACATTTTATGGAAGCTATTAAAATAACACCAAACATCGTGTTTTGTTTTAATTTCCAAATTAATTAAAATCGCACCTTTTTATTTTGTATGATGGCTGAGGAGGCCAATTGGACATTTTCGAGCTGGTGGTATGAAAAATTACTTAGTAAACAAGAAAATGACGATTTTGAAAAAATGTCTGTCTGTCTGTCCGTCTGTCTATATGCTTACGCGTAACTTAAAGCCTTGAGCCTGGAGCTCTTAACTGTAAACTTATTTCTAAGCCGACTTTAAAAATAAGTGTTTTTTTTTTCAACTGGACTATAGTAAACGGTATTGTTTATCAAAAAAACGATATTAAAAAATATTTAGTGACACTTCCGCTGAAAAGAAAACAATGATTTTGGCCTATTTGGGGGCGTGCACCACCCTCCCTCCCGCTAGACCGACAGCGGTCACTGTCGGTCTAGCGCTCGACGAGTCAACATCTCCTGAGGATGCCTCGTGTAGAGGCGAAACACGTGTCGAATCGGTTTTGGTTGATTTGGGGTTTCTTGTGTTTTTTATTTTGTATTCTTCCTATTAGCATTTTATGCGGGAGGGAGGGTGGTGCACGCCCCCAAATAGGCCAACATCATTGTTTTCTTTTCAGCGGAAGTGTCACTAAATATTTTTAATATCCTTTTTTGATAATGGATTTCCGCAAAGTAACGCCTGAATCAATAAATTATCTGGTATTGTTTATCCTTTAATTATGTTTAAAATGACCAGATATCTGTTATGAGTGTCTCCAATATTCTTATTCAATATTCTGTTATATCGATAACAGACAATACAAAATAAAGCATGAATATTTCCTCGAGCTTTTTCTCTACGAAGATCAGAAATTAAGTCCGTACAAGCCAGTCGCTTTTACAAGAAGAGCTTGATTTTTATTCTTTAATAATTTTGCCCTTATTTACTGCTACTTACTGATAAAACTACAAGCTTATTAAATTGCTTCACGTGGTATTGTTTTAACCGTAAATCCCGCCAGTCCAGGATAAAGAGGAAATATCAAAAACCACATTTATACCCAGTTTACTTTTTATTTTATTATCATTAGGAGACGGTTCAAACACGAAACCCACCTGATGTTAAGTGCTAACCTCTGTCTAGAGCTTTATAGTATTTATAGTAGAAATTTATAGTACTTTGAAATCTTTTGAAATACTGAAAAAATCAAAACGTACTGCCATAGTAAACAATGTCATGATTCCATGAAAAAGAAATCACTGAAATCGGACAATGTTAAGAGATAGAAAAGAGTTTTCTCTTATAGCATGGAAAGTACTAGCTATGCAATCCTCTTAAGATCCAGATATAAAGTTAAGGAATAGTTTGTATGGGAAACACTTTAAAGCAGCACTAACTAGACATCATTCTGTGGTGCCTGATATTTTCCTTTAATCATATTCATTTATTCATCGTCCGTTTTCGGGCGGGCACCAGCGATTTACGAGAAACTGAATTCAAATTGAATTAAATTCAATTAGTTGATAGGAATCAGTTTGGATTTCATGTGTGGTTAATTAAGTTCACTATGAATTGTTTTGATTGGTTTATCAGATTCGACAGCTAATTTGCCGGGGTATTACTATATTTGTACAATAATTGTTGTATATTCAATTCAATTATGTAAATTAGGATTGTTTTGCATCAACATCTTTAGTAACCTAGTTTGTCATTGGTTCTAAACGGATCAACAAGGTTGATCACCGTTCACGTTTCTACGATCATGACTGGGACGGGTGGCTGTTATTGGCATTTTCGAACTCTTCCCTGCTTTGGAAGGTACATAAAGCCACAACTCTCAATGGCCTTTGGATAGCCTGAAAACTTCAATTTTACAGCCGTGCAATTCTCTAATGATTATAATTATGATATCGCCCTAGTACATAAGGTTATTTATCTAACGTTTCTTGTCATCTCGTCATTTGTTTCACGGATGTTGTCATCTTTGACAACATCCGTGCAATGATGGCTCTTAGAGAATCGTACGGCTGAAAACTTCAACTTTACAGCTCACTATACGTATTACTACAAGAATTTAATCTCGCGGCCTTATTAATAAATTTGTAATAAACCCGGAGTAGTTAAAACATCTATCTGTCAATTTTTCGCTTGCAGTAAATGTCACGCGTGAAAGCAAGACAAAGCATGTTACGCCTAATCTATGTTTACGCAACGTTTATTAATAAAGGCCAGAGTATAAGGAGAAAGGTTGTATTAGTATTTAGAGTTTCTTGTAAGAATATTAGGAGCAGAGAATAATATAATTTTAGAGAGAGATAGAGAAAGAGAGATCAGTATACTCATATTTCTCTTTCTGTCAGGAAGACCTGAATTCGCAGTGGGCTGATTATTTTACTATGTTAGTCTGAAATATTTACGCTTGTGTAGTATTAAAAGTGACAGATAATCAGTATTCAATGCTTATACAAGTTTCTAACCCTAGAATATTGAATAAAAGTCTTAGAACTAATTTTATATATGGTTTAAAACACTAACGCCTGCTTAGCGAGACCAAAACTATGCAATTTTAGAGAGACTACTGATACAAGATGCGCCTCATATATGTCCGGGTGATGTGTTTAACCTGACTACTGCGACATACAATTCTCATTAGTTCGGTCAACCGGACTAATAACCGAACTACTTGTACTGAGCTAAAATAACACATCCTTGGACAAGATTCGAACCCGCGTCTTAAATAATCCGAGTCAGACTCTTTGGCTCAAATTTCCCAGTAGAAGCATCTAGGTAAACATAATCTTATAGAATACTAGCTGGTGCCCGCGACTACGTCTGCGCAGAATTAGTACTTCGAGTAGCTTATTATTTCTCCAAGGGCATATCTATCTTTATACCAAAATGTCAAAAAATATGTACATGGTCTAACACAATTGCAGTATCATTTGAGTATATTTAAATACTTAGTAGATCAATCAGTAAACAATAATAATAAAATAAAATTAATTACCATGGAAAAAAACTGTCATTACATTTCATTACCCTTGGCGGTATTTGTGTTACCTTTCATCACCATTGACGGTCGCCAAACACGACTAGTGTATCGAGCTGTCAAATTGACTTGGCTTTAGACTAAGCTCTCAGAAAAAGTCATAAACTGACACAAACTTTGATAGAACTGTCATCATAACGACCTTGACGTAGGCGGAGATGTTATTATTTGGTCTATGCTGTGCCCAAGCATATTACGCTTTTTCACCCGATTGGTGATGGATGATGATGATGATGAAAAGTATCCTATTTGTTAAACCAGTGCCTCATCTACCTCCATACCAAATTTCTTCAAAATTGTGCGATAATAAGTAACAAAGATCCATACATCCATCCTCACAAACTTTCGCGTTTATAATATTAAGTAGAAGTAGGTTAGTAGGATAGTAGAATAGGAAATAGGATACTCATTTCGTAGCGCATGTAAATATGGACGTTATTTCATTGAAATTATTTCTGTGATGTTTGCAATGCCCGCATAATGTTCCGCGGTTTGCGATTACTTTCTCATAAATACATATTACGATGACACTCTGTCGAAACATTAACATAAAACATGTTGACAAAATTTGTTTTTATTCTTGTATCGTTTCACTTAGCTGTACACGGAAACATAGACACAGTAAACCTGCTTTCCAAATTGAAGACAAAATTGATTTTGGCGCTGTGATCGTCATTCCAAATCAACGAAAGCGCGACGACGACTGGGACTACCCATGTGACGTCATGAATCAAGTCACCAAGTACGCCATTTTGCGATTTCAACGACCACGCTACAAACTGAAACCACCGTGAGCAGTTCTGTCAAAAATGACAGTTCATCGGTGTGTCCGTGATGCGCTAACATGTGTGCGTGTGACTTATACTATTGTTAACTAAAACAAAAGTTTTTGTGACCTGTTTTAAACATATTTTCAAGGTTTATTATATTGTTTTCATGCCGTCTCCTTAAATATCTTGTATAACGAATCACTGTACTGTCAGCCATGCCGTGAACAACGTGAGCGTGTTCTCAACTCATTCCGAATGGCTGAGAGAATCAGATCTCACCTATCAAAAGCGCGATATTGAATCGTGATGAACAGTGAATATTAGCGCCTAAATCGGTGTGGACTCTACTCGACAACAGGGCTAGAATGGTGACCCTAAAGAAGCTGCCAGAACACATGGTTTCATGGAAGGTTCAATCTTGAAGATGATAGGTGCCTATGCGTCGAGACTAGTTTGTGACCTGCCACTATACTAATAATCGATCATGTGTCTAAATTTTCAAGCAGTTATATGGTGCGCATAAAGTTGAACGTTGCTTGAATCAAATTTCTTTTTGTTAGTGCATCGGCCCATAAAAAACGGCGCCAAATGAAAGTTAGAAAAAAATCTATGCCTAGTAGCAAACTCCACATGCCTGTTAGCAAATGGTATTAGCCATTTACAAGTTAAGTTCATGTTTAAGGCAAGGCAACAACGAACCTGGAGCAGACCTGTCATAAAATCGGTTCGAATCCAAATGAGTCTGATTATATTGAACGATGGAGGTCTAGAGACCTGCGCTAAGATAAGCATACAAACAAAGGTTAGATTTAGCGAAGTTTGTATGTAAACACATGGTAGTATTTTTTCTTTTTACCTGGACTCGTTGCATTTGGCATTCCTCAAGAAATGAATACATAAATTTTAATAATAATCATGAATTGCTTACAGCGGAGCTTGACTTGGCGATCTTAACCGATCAACAAGTTAAGCAACGCTTGCTGCGGTCAGGAGTTAGATGGGTGACCGCTAGTAGCAATATTAAACTGAGCGCGTCCGTGCTTCGGAGGGAACGTCGTTCCTAGTTGTTTGACTTAGGACTAAGTAAGTAAGTAAGTAGTAGGATAACAGTCGTTAGTCTATGTCGAAGGCCTTCGGGCGGTCTGAAAACTTTGACATGGGTTGGCTACTAGGTTTTCCACCAAGCCGCACTGGGCCCGCGTAGTGGATTATGGCCCAACTTCTCTCTCGGAGAGGAGGGTTCGAGTTTCTGCAGTGCGATCATAATGGGCTGTTTATGTTATGTTATAAGATGTAACTTAGTAAGAAAATAAAAATTTATATAACAATAATAATTCACCACTATTACACGAAAAACAAATCTTGGAAAATGAAGCAAAATGTACAACATACGAGTATGATATGTTGGACTTTTTAGCCGCCATTTTCCTATGTTCGTATGGGAAAAGGAAAACTTTACTTTGCCGGTTCATATTTAAAAATAAATACCAATCCGGCTTTCATTCCAGAAAGTAGCTTGTGAAATTTGTAATGTAATGCGTTGTATAAATAAATAAATAAAAATAATAATTACTGACGTAAGTACTGCGTCTACGCTAGATTGTTTTGTGAAAATATGTCTCAAAACAAGCAAGTCGTGCGCCTAATGGTAGCTTACTTTGATCAAGTCATAAAATAAAAAGTACAGAATCCTTCAACTCATTCTTCAAGGGAAGATTGCGGGAAAAAGAGGGGCCGGCCGAAGGCGACACTCCTGGTTGAGAGATCTGATGGAGTGCTTCGGATGTAGTCACCTCACTCTTTCTAGCAGCGGCTTGTTAATTAAAAATGGATATGATGATGTCCAACCTCCGATAGAGGAGTGGAACCTTAAAAAGAAGAAGAAGACATTTGCAGCAGCGTCCAGATCTATGTATAAGCCCACTTCGTCTGCTTATAAACATTTCCAACTCACAATCATTCAGTTCATCCGTGATCATGGCGCTTGCAACAGTGCCGAAACGTCGGAACCTCAAACCAAAATACTCGTACATAGTAACTACCTCGCCAATAGTGTAAAGTTTGTGATTGTGTATAATTAAAAAATATATATATATGTAGGCGTAGGCCATCGCTATCATATCAATACAGCAGTCAGTAAACCATGTTATAAATACATTAGAGATGGCCAATTCACCACACCGTACTAGGCTCGCATGGGGGATTCTGGCCCATACTCTGCACCATACCCTCTCACGGAGGAAGGCCGATATTTCAGGAGTGAAAACGTAATAGGTTGATAAAGAGAATGGGCTAAACTTTATATTTAATTTAAGTCTTTAATACATTGTTTTGCAAAGTACAATTTACATAGCTCGCATTATTAAAATTACAATTTGCACGTTGAAGTGCGGCTGCATTCAAAAAGCCACTTCAAGTAAAGTCTGAATAATGCAAACTTGCAAGATTTATTTATATTTCGCAGGTTCTTAACCTAAACCCTTGAGCGGGTCTCCTGACGTCATGAAATAAATAAAATCCTCGCGTTGGTCCGTCACTACAAACTTATGCAGATCCATTGGGACCTTTCCGGTTTTGAACGAGTATGTAATAAGGTAGGGGGTAAGAGGGAGAAAATTTTAAATAAATAGTTTTAAAGTGATTGAATAGATAAACAAACTTAAAGTGATTTGCTTTTTTAGGCCTCAAAAATGCTTATTTAACTATTATTATTAACCGGCACAACACTCACGTTAAGGCTCGAATACGTCAACCCGGGTTTCGAGCATGTCCAATGCTCATCGTTAGGGTGAGTGCGCAGTGCAGTGACGTCTGCGAGCTCCCGGCGGCATTCGTGAATGTTTTGCCGGTTAATAATAAACGTGAGTGTTTTGCCGGTTAATAATAATAGTTAAATATGTGTCATACTCACGAGAATTTCAACTCAAAAATGCTCTTTGGAATTCAATCCCAATCACTCTCCTTAGTTTAAAATATTCTACGGAGGCATCCCAAACAGAGCAATCACTCAGGAAACTGACAATTGTGGTACATTATTAAACAATATTTTTCAAACAAATATATTTTTCTATTATAAGAAATAATATAAATAAATTCAGCTGACAACTTGCTAGAAGTCGAGTACTCCAAGTGTCTTTATTTCCTACGGACTTCCAAAAAACGGAGGCAGTACTCAAGTCGACTGTATTTTTATTATGTGTGTTACCTCATAACTTTCGAGTGGATGAACCGATTCTCAAAATTCTTCAAAAAAAAGCTGGTGCTCCCCGTGTGGTCTTATTTAAATTTAATCAAATCGCTTCAGTAGTTTTTCAGATACACTTCAATAACTGAATAAAATAGGAAGTCGGTGTTAAATTTTTCAAATTGTACTTTTCAAATTCTATGCTCGGACCAGAACCTCGGTGGCCTAGTTGGTCAATGGCGTCTGACACGGAGAGTTAGAAGACGCGGGTTCGAATCCCGTCCGATGATGGAATTTTTCTCTCTATAAATTTCAATGTTTGAAATTGTACTTGTTAAAATGTAGAATTAGCTTTTTTCGTTAATACATTTTCACAGCATACATGGATGATGGAGCGTGTCTTGTACAATATCATCTCGTCCGTAATGTAAAATCTGATCTGATGGCTGACCATCTTAAGCTTATGGATGTCACTTTGTCTTTGATTCCTTATTTTGGGCCCACATTAAATCTAACGGTCAAACAGTTGCCGGAAGCTGATCACACTTGCAAATGTGAATCTGTACTTATGTAATGTTCATACTTGCAACAATTGCTCAATTTGTATGAATCATAAATTCGGTTTGTTTAACCTATAAACACGCGCCGGTACACCGGTGGCCAAATCTACACATTGCACAAAGCGGCGCTGGTACACCGGTGTACCGCAGTCAAAACCCACATAAGGACTGAACAAAACGAGTTCAAATACATTTCGGTTTATTAGATGTTTATTTAATACTAATAAGCACCTAGAAATCATTTTTACATAGAAATATAAATTATGTTGCTTATCTTGCTAGTAATAAACAATGGGCGTCGATACCATGTCTCTTAAACTTTCGCAGGTGTGCATGTGCTAGTGTATTGTTTTCGTGAATAAGTACCAATTCGAGGTAAAAACCTAAGAAAAAGCTTATAATCCTCTTATATTATGGTTTTGTGAGCAATTCCCGTAATTTGATAAAGGCAGCCGCCACATTGTTTTGACAACGAGTAGGACTACGATTTTGAATCTATTTGGTTAGCGTTAGAATATATGTTTGTATGACAATTTGTGGATTTATTATGGATAATTTATAAAATAGGTAGTATAGGTTTTCAGTCTATTATACCGTTGTGATTGTATGTTTACTCCTTTTACACCTGCTTGAGAGATAAAATTGGTCTTTGTAGAATTTATTTCAATTGTTATTTTTTTGTTGCGGTTCAAGTTTTTATGTATTTTTTCGGTTGACTTTACCTCTATAATTTGACTAAAAAGAAACAGATAACATAATAAAATAATAAAGGAAGATGTACTGGGCAATCAGTGTAAGTTTACGCCGTTTACAGATATAAAATAGAATAAATAGCTGTTTTACTACGATTTTAGTCCTGCAAACGTTTGCGGCGCGCGCGAATTTTTTAAA
Source organism: Selenia dentaria (assembly GCA_917880725.1). Taxonomy (NCBI): domain Eukaryota; kingdom Metazoa; phylum Arthropoda; class Insecta; order Lepidoptera; family Geometridae; genus Selenia; species Selenia dentaria. The sequence goes on along the minus strand of OU862885.1, from coordinate 4,051,713 downwards.
TAGTGAATTTTCGCGCGCTTTTTCCATTCGATATGGCGCCAAAATATTTTTATTTTTAAGCTTCCTAAAGTTCTAAGCTGTGAGATTGGTGTGCGTCGAAGTCTAATAATAGCATGTTAGGTTGTAAGTTAATGTAAAGATATATCGAAAAAAACACAATAACACCAATAAATAAAATCTGTATTTATATATCACTGGACTTACACTTACAGTTTATAAGTCTCTTTAGATAGGTACTTGGTGTTCAGACTGTTATAAATAAGAAAAAAGTTTAATAATCTAAGGGTACGGACTTAGTGTCTGTAGTGTGTAGGAAAAAGGGAGGAAGTTTTAGTCCGTATACGCTGGCACTCCCATGGTGTATACATGGCTGGTATATCAGACTTTGATACCTACATAAACAAATATATATTGAAGTACTGTCGGTCTAGCGCTCGACGAGTCAACATCTCCTGAGGATGCCTCGTGTAGAGGCGAAGCACGTGTCGAACCGGTTTTGGTTTATTTGGGGTTTCTTGTGTTTTTTATTTTGTATTCTTCCTATTAGCATTTTATGCGGGAGGGAGGGTGGTGCACGCCCCCAAATAGGCCAAAATCATTGTTTTCTTTTAAGCGGAAGTGTCACTAAATATTTTTTATATCGTTTTTTGTATTGTATTGTTTTCTATTGTAGACATACTCGTATTTTATTGTAATGTCATTTGCACATTTTAAGGATTTATTTCACTGTAATAAATACCTGTATTTGATTTTATATTACACACATGAATATCACAATATAAAATTTGTATACTCTAAGAGAATTATTACGAGTATGTTCAAGAACTAGTTGGCCCGCCAGTGATTTCGCTTGCTTCTCCCTTAGTGGTGACAATTTTCAAATATCCTTTCTCAGTTAATGCTTACATAATAAAACGTATGCCAAAATGTCAAGTTTTTACCTACCACGGTTTAGGGTCTGCTTTGATAAATCAGTCAGGGCAAGTAATTAATTAATTAATTAAGCTATTTATTAACTAGCTTATGCTGAGTTGGGACTGTGTTGCAGTAAAACAATGTACTATGTAGTATAGACAATTTGTTATTTAATGTATATTTAACGGCAAAATGTCATATTGTTTTTCTTCAACAAATATATTATTCGTTCTTTCTTTCTTTGTTTCTAATTGTAAATAAGATTTTCTAGCCTCATATCTTTCTCCCTTAGTCCACCACTGTCCAGAGGACACTGAACAAGCTCAGCTGCCGCTTACACGGAATTTACATAAACATAACCCGTGTGCCGACTGCCTATTGCGACTCGCCGTGTGTGACACGACTTATTTGAATCGTACAGTGGTTCAACTATGTTACAGCGGGTAAATTATGCATCAGCGTTTATATTACGAATGCATAAACTTGTAGAATGGGGAAATAACGTTTGTTACTAAATTTCTTATTCTTAGTAAACCAGTTTCTGAGATACAAAGATGTTTGTGCTACTCGTAAAGGGGTGTGGAATTGAGCCATCCACATTACCACGAACCGAATAGTTTGGAAGTTCCTATCTCTGTTGTGTAAGAAAAATGTGGAATGCTCTACTGGCGTACGTACATGACACAGCTATGACGCTGGGTCTTTCAAGCAGGGCGCGAAAAAGTATCTCAGGTCGTGGGGGTGGCGATTAGTGCGACTTACGGCTGCATTTATGGTCATCGCTTCTTAATTCCATCTCCGCCTTCCATCAGGCGAGAGGGAGTCTTTTTAATGAACAATTTTTAAAAAACATTTTATTTTATTTTGTTTTTATTTATTTATTTATCCAAAACTTACATCTATCATTGCAGGTAATAAACCCAACACAATTGAGTAGCTAAACACAATTGAGTAGCTAAATTCACTATCGTCTCATCTCACTAATATTATAAATGTGAAAGTTTAGATGGATGGATGGATGCATGCATGAATTTTTGTTACTCAATCACGGCAGAACGGCTGAACAAATACAAATACAAATACAAATACAAATACAAATACAAATACAAATACAAATACAAATACAAATACAAATACAAATACAAATACAAATACAAATACAAATACAAATACAAATACAAATACAAATACAAATACAAATACAAATACAAATACAAATACAAATACAAATACAAATACAAATACAAATACAAATACAAATACAAATACAAATACAAATACAAATACAAATACAAATACAAATACAAATACAAATACAAATACAAATACAAATACAAATACAAATACAAATACAAATACAAATACAAATACAAATACAAATACAAATACAAATACAAATACAAATACAAATACAAATACAAATACAAATACAAATACAAATACAAATACAAATACAAATACAAATACAAATACAAATACAAATACAAATACAAATACAAATACAAATACAAATACAAATACAAATACAAATACAAATACAAATACAAATACAAATACAAATACAAATACAAATACAAATACAAATACAAATACAAATACAAATACAAATACAAATACAAATACAAATACAAATACAAATACAAATACAAATACAAATACAAATACAAATACAAATACAAATACAAATACAAATACAAATACAAATACAAATACAAATACAAATACAAATACAAATACAAATACAAATACAAATACAAATACAAATACAAATACAAATACAAATACAAATACAAATACAAATACAAATACAAATACAAATACAAATACAAATACAAATACAAATACAAATACAAATACAAATACAAATACAAATACAAATACAAATACAAATACAAATACAAATACAAATACAAATACAAATACAAATACAAATACAAATACAAATACAAATACAAATACAAATACAAATACAAATACAAATACAAATACAAATACAAATACAAATACAAATACAAATACAAATACAAATACAAATACAAATACAAATACAAATACAAATACAAATACAAATACAAATACAAACACAAACACAAATACAAATACAAATACAAATACAAACACAAACACAAACACAAATACAAATACAAATACAAATACAAACACAAACACAAATACAAATACAAACACAAACACAAACACAAACACAAATACAAATACAAACACAAACACAAACACAAACACAAACACAAACACAAACACAAACACAAACACAAACACAAACACAAACACAAACACATACACAAACACATACACATACACACACAAACACAAACACAAACACAAACACAAACACAAACACAAACACAAACACAAACACAAACACAAACACAAACACAAACACAAACACAAACACAAACACAAACACAAACACAAACACAAACACAAACACAAACACAAACACAAACACAAACACAAACACAAACACAAACACAAACACAAACACAAACACAACACAAACACAAACACAACACAACACAAACACAAACACAAACACAAACACAAACACAAACACAAACACAAACACAAACACAAACACAAATACAAATAATTTATTAATAACACCAAAAGTTACATGTCAATAATTGCACTTAGCAGACATTCAATTAATATTTAAAAAAAAACTGTAAATAATAATATATAATAACATTATACATTAAAATTAACATTTTAAAAATATAAATTAAAATAAATGAATAAAATATAATTAAAATTTATTAAAAATAATAAATAATAAAAAAATAAACAAATTAATACTAATAAAACTAAAACTAATAATTAAAATTAATAAAAAATTAGTAATTTATTAATAGAAAATAATCTTCAATGTCGTAGAACATTTTTTCTAACAGCCAAGCCCTAAGCTTACTTTCAAAGCACGCAGTGGATGCTGCTGGAACGGATCTGGTTGGAATTGGGTACAGAGATAGATTATATTCTGAAGTAGCACATAGGCTATTTTACATCATCTCCATCTATCACCGCGCAGGTGAGTAAGCCTAATATCATTCGGCACAGCATCGACAAAATAACAAGATCTCCGCCTACGTCCAGATCGCAATGATGACTTATTTTCTGTCAAAGATGTATCAGTTTCTGATAGCTTAGTCAAAAGCACGCAATGATTTTGACAGGTCAATACACTGGACGGGTTCGGCGATAGAGTTTGGGATGTCATCCATCTTTGTTGTTGAACCGACTGGAGTCGAGCGATTCCGCCTGGTGGCGGAATGGTGTTTCACCTCCGTGGTAATTATACCACAGAGGTAAAACACCAGTCTAGCGGTCTTGAGTGAATCACCCATAACACTAACATGTCATTTTTAAACACAACATAACAATTAGTTTCGCCTATAACTATATCCTCGAAGGGATAAGCAGCGGTATTTTAGTATGATACTTTTCCTCATCATCAACATCCATCACCACGGAGGTGAACTCGCAGGGCGGTAACATCAGTCTAGCGGTCTTGAGTGAATCGGTACTTTTGCCAATGGGGTATATCCTCTAAGGGTTCAGCAGCGGTATTTTCATCGCTTACGTTTCGCCATATATGTTTTTGTTACAGGAGGCGAGCCTATTGCCATTTACAGGCTACTGTTGCAGTCTCCAGACTCTTATTGAGAATATCTTTCTTTCACAGAAAAACCCAATCCCCAAGCCGGGGATCGAACCCATGACCTCGAGAATCCAAAACGGCACTTCCATCACTACACCAAGACGAAGCGAGCAAAGCCGCTGGAGGGTCAGCTAGTACATAATAAAATGCCTTGTTTCTATAGCATAGAATAGGTAACGCTATTTTTGAATTCGCTCAGAGCACAACAAAACACGTCCACTTCAGTCGCTATAATATTGAAAGTGCGGAGCGCGCGCGTCAGAGAAATTCAACATGGAAATGGGAAGCTGCCACTAGTCGCGCAGAATGGAGACAAACAGCGCGCAAAAAGTATCTTTGAAGCGATGTCAGCCAGTTATTGAACTGTGAAGCAGTAGTGTGCAAACACTACTGTGTTTTGTTGAAGTATAGGTTAACCTACTGTTTAAAATTACAGGGCAAGAGATTTAACGTCTTATATATCTGGATGACGAGCGCAGTGCATTGCCAAGGAGGGCTCTGAACTCTAGCAGTTTAACATGCTCACCATCATGTCGCTTAACATCACGCGAGCAACGTACTCGTCTCCTCGCCAACGAACGTTAAAAACCCAGGTATAACACCACGGATTCGATCCCCACCCCGGGTTCGAGCTTTTAGTGGAGGTAACATCGTGATAATATCCACAGCATGGTGGTAGCGCACTTCTGGTGTCCGCCTGGATAGTCATCACCCTCAAATTTGAAAATCTGTCGCTAAGCACCTAATTATATCTTCCGGCAGCTGTCCTCGAGAGTCAGTCGCTTTTCTAGATCTAGTACGATACCACCTTCGACCGTATTATCATTGACCATCAAGTGAGTGGTGTAACACTAGTTTTTAAAGTATATACAAGTACAATTTGAAAAATTTAATACCGGCTTCCATTCTATTCAGTTATTGGAATGTAACTCAAAAACTACTGAAACCAATTTTATAAAATTTTAATGGGACCACATGGGAAGCACCAAATTAAAAAAAAAAATAAGTTTTGAGAATATGTTCACCCAATCGTAAGTTATGAGGTAACAAACATAAAAAACAGGCGAATTGAGTACCTCCTCCTTTTTGGAAGTCGGTAGAAAAGTACACAAACCGGTTTCAACGTATCATACAAATATATGCGGCCGCACCAACAACCGCAAACACCAAAGTCAAAGCCAAAGTCAAAATCATTTATTCAATTTAGGCATCAAAGACGTAATTATGAACGTCAACTTTTCATTATAATGTACTTTAAAGACTCTACCGCCGCGTTCCAAAATATATAGAACCCACCGAGAAGAAGCGGCAAGAAACTCGAGGCCATTCTCTTTATATAGATGTTTACAATGTTTCTACTTAGGTACTACAAATATTACATTTTATGGGTGGCAGAAAGACAGCTTGCCAGAAGACATACAACAGCAGATGAAGGTCCATGTTGGCTAAATCACAGTATGGAGTACATCATCATCAGTGTGATACGAAACTGATTTGCATAATCAAACTAGGCATCCTGTGTGTGTGCGTGTGTGTGCGTGTTGCGTGTGTGTGTGTCTGTGTGTGTATGTGTGTGGGTGCGTTTGTGTGGGTGTATGTGTGCGCTCGAGGGCATGTGTGCTGGTTATGTGAACGACATTTACAAGAAAGATTTTTTTCAGAGAAGGTAAGGAATATTAAGGATCACCTTCATGTTATAAAGGCAAAGATTTGTGAGAGTGTTTGTATGTTTGTTGCCACTTCACGCACGCTCAAGCTGTCTCTCTTGTTTCTCGTGTAATACTAAATAATACTGTACTACTAAAACTAGTGTAATTGTACTAGTAGTAGTAAGTATTTGAGAAAGGTTTCCTACTGCATTCACTCGAGAAACAAGAGAGACAGCTTGAGCGTACGTGAAGTGGCAACAAACATACAAACACTCTCACAAATCTTTGCCTTTATGATATGAAGGTGATCCTTAATATTCCTTACCTTCTCTAGCATCTAAATTTCAATATTACATTCAACGCGGCCGATTTCATAACAATAAGACCTCATGAAATACCAAATACATCATAAAATACACAATTAAATAAACAAGAGTTACCCTACTCATGTTTACCAAAATACCAATTTTCGAGTACAAATTCTCCCCATGATTTATGGCGAACGGAGATAGGGGATCCCTGGAGGTAATCCCGCACTATAATGTAAGCTTCCATGCATAAATTTATCAAAATATTCAAATTAAAATATATCCCTTTACTAATGCGAGGCAATTAGTGTTATTTATTACTGTAGATAGTCAAATTTTATGTTTTTGGGCTGTTAATTGAAATTTATGTAATAACAAAATATAACAGTGGCTATTGTATGAACTAGTTAATTTAGCATTTGGTTTTAAGTTCATATTTTTTGTCCTGCTACAGAATTCTCTCATGATTTATATATTTTTATATAAGTTTGTAACTCATTACATTAATATACCCAGGACAATGGTTTTTTTCACTTCGTATCCATTGAGGAGGCCTAGGAAGTCACCAAACAACGAGCAGCATTTTCCTTTAATTAATAATTATTTATGAATATCTGCTGAAGAGTACAGTAAAATGGTAATTGTAAATCGTCATCCGTTAAGAAGGTAAGGAGCCGCGTACTCATTTGACTCCTTCAAAGTTCAGCCGAAGAAATATTCCGTGTAGAGAAATGATCATATTGAATTTTGAATTTTACATCGTAAACATATGTTTCATTTCAGACGTGAGAAATTATTAAATCACGCACGTGTTTTGCTTTCAACACATTTCTAATCGCTAGATGAGCAAAAAGCTATATATTTTTTTTGAAATTCTCGTGAATTTGACACATATTTAAATATTATTATTATCAACCGGCAAAACACTTACGTTGACGTCTGCGAGCTCCCGGCGGGCACTACTCGCAGACGTCACTGCGCATGAAGATCGCCCTGAAGATGAGCATCGGACATGCTCGAAACCGGGGCCGACGTATTCGATCCTTAACGCAAGTGTTTTGCCGGTTAATAATAATAATAGTTAAAAAAGCTATATTTCGTAGAAAATATTCCCCAGGAATGTCCCAACTAGGCCCAAGTTTTAATTCCCACCAATCCAGCGTCAGAGTCCGTCGCGCCATCAGCGGGAAAGGATTACTGAATGCATGTTTTATAAGATATCTGCATTCGTATCGGTTTCCATCGGCACGGTTTGAATATCAACAGATTGTGGAAATGGAGCCGCGAAGCTCTATCATTTATGCAGTTTGTTTGCAGAAGTAAATAATACCGACTTACATGAAGATAAAGATAAACAAACATTTATCTCAACAACAACGAATATCACAACGATATCCTCAGAGCCGTCAGTTCCAAAGCTAATTAATTATCTAATTACACATTGCCTAAAGGAAGCTGATCTCCAAAAGATTAATTAACAATATAATGAATTTGGCATGTTAACGATTGTTATAATAATGTTTTATAATTAATTCGCTGACGATTCGCAAACGTGTTTTCAATGTCAATTTCATTTCAGAAACAAATACTGATTTCAATGTGATTATCAACTTCTCTCTTGATTTGTGGGTTATGTGAATGAGGGTGGTGTACCATTCGTCCAAATTCTTGGTACAATTTCTATGTACAACATTTGTTCAAATTTCTTTGACGAATGCCTATTCCACTCGTCTATTCAAGATTTCTTCGTAATTTGCGTAGTAAAAATACTTACTTTTAATTTTTCTATCTGGTACTGCGTCCGCAAATAATTTTCTTTTTTTCTATATTCGTTTAGTAACAGTAGTGTAACTTAAAATGTTTTCTATATGCGTTCTGCTATAGTAGCTTAAGATTTTCGTTTTATTTTTGTAGTACATGAGCCTCGTATCATAAATACATTAAATGCATATAAAACGCAACCGTAGAGGACAGAGGTTGCCGACATCCGGGAGAAAGAATGACTCTTTATGATGAACTCTTTCTTTCTTTCACCTCACAGGAAATTGACCTGGCTGAGTCCCGATGGTTCCACGACAATTGAGATTGACTTCATTATGACCACCAAGAGACAAATATTCACTTATGTCTCCGTGATCCTAAGCATTTAACAAAACCTTCATCTTTGGGTTTCCCCCGAAATTTTATTAGCAGCCGTTTTGAATGAAATGTCATAATCTTTGATGAAGTCATCCATCCAATTTATTTGATAAAACGTACGTTGGACAAAGATATTTGACGAGTGGATGCCAGCTTCTCACGGCAATGTCACCACTATCGCGTAGTATGATGGTCTAGTACCTGGACGACCAAACTGGTTCTGGATCTGTATTGGTAGCACTGGTGTGCCATATATCCTGGGGCGAAATAGTTTTGTGTGAAGGGCAATGAAGCAAGTGAAATTTTGGGTGCAGTGAAAGTCATAGCAGAGGATGCGAGAGCGCCTGTTCTGAGACATTTCGTGCAAACCGTGATTCCACACGAGATGAACACGAAAGTTTTTGGTGGTAGATCCACACTGCAACCCCACAAAGGAATGGGATATTATGGTATCACTAACCATCAGGTGAGCCACTTGCTCGTTTTCCAACCTATCCCATAAAAATATGAAGTCATGATTATGAATTTATTAACAATAGCATTTTAAGTTACTTGACTAACACAAATAGATCAATGTTGTCGGTTAATAAAAACTTTTAAATTTGAATTTATTACGTCAATTAACTTAATAAAACCCACGGTAACTGTAGTTCTGGTTTCGAAGCCATAATATCACAAGCATACATACAGACAGGTGCAAGTTTGTAGCCGGCTACACGTAGCAGCAGCAGCAGACGACATGTCGTTGCTTCATGTCGCCGCGACACGTCGTAGCTTCATGATTTCGAACATGATTGCAGCCAGCAGCTGCAAATGGCATAACCCATTTGAAAAGTGATACAAAAGGTTTCGTTTTAAAGCTTTTCAGTTGTTTACTAGGTAAATTGGTACCCGCAAGCGGCACTAATGATCTGCGTTCGGGCGACAGTGTCATCTGCCGCTCGACGACGCGAAGCTAGCTTCGTGTCGCTAACTACGAATGGTATTTCATAGAAATACATAGAAACCAGTAGTATCGCTGTGACACGTCGTTTGCTGCGGTTTCATGTAGCCAACTCGCTCCTTAAAGGCGCTGACGTCAAACTTTTAACACTTACGTTTGTGTGTCGGCGATAAAACTTGTGATAAAACAAATCAAACAACTTGAAAAAGTGTCATAAATGGAACTTCATTCGTTGAAGAATGAAAATGTCGCTTCGTCACGACTATCAACTACTTGTGAACTACACTGGCTGACTGCTCTTGTGCATAATCTGCATCTATTTGCATGTCAGTGATAGACTCCAGACTTGCTCAATAGTATCAAAGCAAGAGCAACTATTAGCTTACTAATGAGAAGTACGTTTGCCTGTTCCACCTGAATAGATCATCATCATAACAGATGTTCAAATAATGGCAAGTTATGTCCATAATTAAACTTCAAAACTGCAGGTTTTAGGCTGTAATTTGATCACTAGAGCTGACGAAACTGACATGGAGCCGCCATTTTTTATTTTAATCAATATTTGTTAGCAACTGAGATACATAATAGCCCTGTGGTTCTGACTCGCGTGATAAGTGCCGAAAATTGTCTACGACCAGTTTCGAAGTTGTTTGTTGTTCTTCGCCTAAGAGGTTGGGACTGTTGTGCACAGCGGTAAGCGCGGGCTATATACACGTGGGCGTACCCTGTTCCTACTTGTACCAAAAATGTGTTACAAGTAGGTACAAGTTTTTGATGAACATCAATACACTTGTGTGTGTGTTACTCGAAGAAACACCCATACTTCGCCTGTATTATTTTAGTACCATCTAAGTTCCTAAAGTCAACTTATGAACTTAACTCCACTCACATTCAACGAGCACAGCTCAATATTGGATTCATGCTCAATGTTCGGCACGACCGGGGAAGTACCTCACTCCCACATAACATCGACGTCAAGTAACATAGCTTGCTATTGCGTGTCGTCGGTTTGTGGGCGGTTCCGGAGGCCCGATTCCCCCATTCCCCATTCTCCCTCTCCTTCTCTCCTCCACCCTCATCCCTTTTATCTCTTCCTTCCTATCATCCTTCCTCAAAGGTCAGCAACGCATCCTCGAGACCTCTGGTATTGCGGATGTCCGTGGGCGACGGTATTACTTACCATCAGCCGATTGCTCGTTTGCCAACCTATCCCATAAAAACAAAATATTCCGTATTTATTATGAAGATTTTTATAACTTAGTATAATTTAGTACATCGAGGGATTTGAACCCGGAACTTCGACGTGACGCATACGCCACGGTACAAACGAGGTACCAACAAAGTCTTAAAATCGTTGAGTACCAAAACTAATACAGAATAGAAAAATACATGAATAGAAGTATGTTCAAAAGAAAGCTGATTGACAGTTTTGTATAAATTGTTCTTGAATTCAAGAGTGTACGTTAAGAATATTTAACTTAAAATGAATAAATCATGGATATTTTCCATTCAATTAGTCGTAAAATCGTTTAACGTATATAACTTTCACGTGCAGATTAGTATTCATATTGTATGCTAGGAGTGAAAGCGAACTCTCTCGTACATTTAGTTGATAGACCACGTGACAGTAATGCAGCCCTATGAAATGTCAGTTTTGGGCTCATGAATTTAATTTCAAGGGTTTAAAAAACCCAACAAACGGCACTTGTTGCATCTTTCGTAGATTCGTGTTTCTTCTAGTTTTGACGTGTAATAGTGGTGGATTATTAACTAATAATGTTATTTATTTATTGCAATCAACAGCGTAATAAATTAACTAATTACAATTCTTAACTATATAAATAAAAATAAGGCCAAAAGTGATTAAAAATTTAAAAACATAAATAATTATAATTTTACTTATTCTAAAACTATGTACGTGTGGCATACGGAAATCAATAATTATGCGGATGATGTATTTATACGCGTGAGTTTATGTTGAGTGTGTGAGTATACGGGTGTGTGTGTGTGTAACTGTGATTAGGGAGGGTTTGACTAAATCATAGTAAAGTCAGTCAAAGTTAAGTGTTCGTGGTGAATAAGTGTAGATAACGTTACTGTATGACCAGTTCAAGTAAGTCTGTAAACTACAGCTATGCGCAGTGGAAGGAAGAATAGTAATCTGCTGACGGATGGCTATCAAGCCCTACAATGTTCTCGGTATCAAGGAGCTTAAGCAAACAATATGCCTTTATCAAGGTCTTCTCTACAATAGCTTCCTGCAATGTACGACTACCTAGCCTACACGGATAACATAAATCAAATTGACTTACAACAATCCCGCTGCATCGAGCGTAGCATCCGTTAGTCGGTTCTGTTAGGGAAAGGAGAGAAATAGGCGGTGGTCAGGAAACAAGGATGGGAAAAACCAACCAAACGCATCATCCAGGAGGTCCCGCTACGTGAGTATATTCCAGGCTTCGATCGGCTTCAGTCCACGAGTGCTCCAACCCAGGCAGATCCAAAACGGTGTCCAAGTTATTTAACCGTACCTACAGTAATTGTAAACCCCAATAACCGAAAAATGGTTACAGTTTGACCAAATTTATAGGTCTTTCTTAAATGACCATAATTTCCAAAGTGCATGGGATAGAGTTTTTCTGATATTTCTCATGATGGTACTATCGATCCTGTCACCCTGTTTCGGCTTGACGTTGAGTTCTGGGACAACCTGTATGTCTCAAACTTAGACAATATACCGCAAAATTCTTGAACAGCAGAAAATGTAGAAATGTAGAACGAATTGAGCGCAGATATTTTCCTTTCGTATATTCGAAAAATCGACTATAATCTATCACGTTGGCATGGAGATTAGTATTCGCAATAGCACGCTAGGCGTGAAAGCGAGCTCCGTCGTACATTTCGTTGATAGACGACGTGACAGTGGCGCAGCCCTGTCGGCTTTCACGTCGCCGCCAATTCGAATTTGTTTCACTTTTCTGCAGCTGCATTTTGATACTACGCTACCTTATCTGTATACAAAAAGAAGACTTTAAATATCAACAAACTAATGTCCATAAACCTCAAAGAGCCTTCGTATATAACATTATGTAGGTATATTTGTATTAAAGTATTAAAAAATGTGCATTACGTGAGTATTAAAAATCAATCTAAATATCTACACAGGAGGATAAATTGCTAAGACGAGGGCCAATAGACATGCGACCTAGAAAGGTTATGATAAGCACTCCTCGTCTTCTTTCTAACGTATTTCTTAACCTATCAACTATGTTTACCTAAGTGATCAAATCAACATGAAAAATACCTTTGACGAACAAAAGTCAAGTCAACAACATAGCCCAGATGATAAGACAATTGAAGTGCCAGTGGATAGGGCTCAAAGCAAGTAGAACTGATGAAAATAAAGAAGAAAGAAAGAACATACAAAAAAGAAACAACAGAAGACAGAAAGAAGAAACATTTTTATTAGGTACTTAAACATATATGTTTAAGTTCTGTATACAGAACACAGAGCCGACATATAACAAATTAATAAACAAGGTGGAACAAACATGAAACATAAAGACACTTACATAACGCACCGCCTGAACCCTGGAGGGGAGAGCAGGCAGAGACTTCGGATTTACGTACACTACGCTCGTCTCATGTGCCTGAATACTTGACAAGTACCTAACTGGTATTCAGCTCAGCATGAGTTGGGTGTGTTACCAACACCCAACGCTGGTTTTCAGCTGTGACCAATAAGTGGAGAAGATAATGCAGCAGTGACAATGAAAATAACTTACAAAGGTTGTAGGGTACATACTCATATAATATATCATAAACAAACATAAGTTTAAAATGATAAATATAATACTGTATCATAAATAATATAGACTAGAGTAGGGATATTAAAGTTTTACATATCTAAATTTGAGTGAGGTCGCAAATAACACGTATTCTTTACATGAACAATGGTTGGTTGAGACAGATTTAAATTATATTTTAATTAAATTAAATTATTAAATAAAATAAAATAATATTATGGAGAAATTTAAATTATAGCTATATTTTATACCACAACAAAAAATAGTGAGGTGTAGATATATTGGCTAAATAAGCGAAATGTCCACATTTATAATACCATGCTGTATTTGGCCGTCAATAAGAAACTTTTTTAGTTTTTGTCTAAAACTGTAGACGCTTTTTGAATTTCTTATTGGCGGGGGCAAATTATTCCAACACCTGGAAGCCGCATACCTAAAACTACCTCTGAAACTTTCAGATCTGTGGTGTTGTGTGGACAATTGAGTGGAACATTGCCTTCTTTCACAGCCTCTATTGCTAGACATCCAACAAAGTTTATCGTACAAGTACTTAGGAGTACCGTAACGAATTACCCCAAAGAGGAGACATGCTAAATGTAGTTTGCGGCGAGATTTCATTTTGAGAGTGTAATGTTTATTAAGATATGGCGTAATATGGCTTCTTGGGGGCACATTAAAACAAAACCTCGCGCAGGCATTTTGAACTCGCTGGATAAGATGTTGGGTTCGCACAAGCAGCCGCGGACCGTATACAGTGTCTGCGTAGTTTAGTTTAGATAGTACTAACGATTCAACAAGATGTATACGTAATTCCTCGCTGATAAAGGTTCTTATCTTATACAAGACTTTTAGCCTGTAAAAGCAATTCCGTACACAACCAGCGACATGTTTTTCAAAACGTAAATTCGAATCCATAATGACGCCCAAGTTTCAAAAACACGCTCAACTTCTTCGCCCTCAATTAACACACTCGTATCGAAGTTTAAAGAGGCTACTTGATGTTTACTACCAAAAATCATATATTTAGTCTTAAGTGGATTGAGGACTAGGCTAAATAAGACCAGCCGCCTTATTGTCTAACTTGAATGAGAATGAAATGTCACTTTATTCTCATACCCATTGATGGTTCCAGCCGATGAGCTTGCAGGATTTCGCTTAGAATGGGATTCAAATGTCAAAATGAAGCCCATTCCCATTTCTACGTAAAGATATACAATAAGGCCGCAGGGTCCAGCGTAGGTCGTCTATAAGGTGGGCAGACGAACTGATCGACGATCAGGACAACGTTGGAAGTTCCACTTGGTCTTTTTGGAAATATATGAGAGCGCAGTAGAGCAGTAGATTTCTTACGGCTGAGATGATGATGATCAACTATCAGTAGTAAGGGCAGTGGAAATCTTTGCGAACCTTCGGAGAAGTACTGCCACCTACTTCTACCGTGAAGCAGTCATGTTTGCAATACTGTGTTCTGGTTTGAAAGGTATGGGTGCTACAGGCACATGAGACAAAACAAATTAATGTCTCAGTCTCTCTCTCGTGCTTGTACCGTGTCCTAATAACATTAAAAATGTATAACTATATAGTGTAAATGTAATAAAAAAAATATAAGTACATTTTCAAGTGGAACAGAATCCGATATGAGATGAAGACGGAAGATGACACGTAGTGCTTCGCCAAACACGCATGATAACGATGTCGACAGTATAGAACTGGCCTCCACGCAAGCCAACCATAATCCTCTTAACGCAAATCCAACTAAGCGCGTTAACGTAATCAAACAAACCAGGCGTCAACCACAATTCATCGCCAATCACGTGGACGCGAGAACGTAACAATTCACAGTCATTGTCCGCGATAGCGTCTAGCGAGTCCATGGCATCAATCAACGTCACTGCCAGAGGTCGTAGGGGATGGACGGGGACACGGCCTAGGATGTTGGCCAACTTGCTCTCTATAATGTTGTTAATTTTTTTACGTGATAACGTCTTATAAATCGATGAACGCCGGCTGCACGCACGAAAAAGTATGACTGATTGTCACGTTCCGCCTGAGCCGAGCGTGCATGCGAGAGCGCGGAACAAGCAATAGGGAGGCACGATCGGCTTGTCTTATGACGTTATCACGTAAAATTATCGTCCGTAAACCGACATTACAGATAACTATTTATGAAAGAATTTTTGTAATCGGTCCAGTACATTTTTAGCCATTTCGTTATAAACATACTTACATACAAATCTTTCCTCTTTATAATATTAGTATAGATGAGCAAGACATATTCATATATATGGCATTTGTTAATTAGTGCAAAATATTGAACGGGGTGGTTTTGAATCGATAACTGGACATGAAAGAGAAAGAAAAAAATACATATTGTGCATAAGTTAACAAAGACCTTATATAGTTAATGTCAACTATCCTAAAAGATATGGAAATTTTAACGTGTTTATGCACTTAACAATAAGTATTACGTATATTTCCTAAGCGCATTTTATGTGGGATTCCTAATCGCATTTTGTATGTGTGGTGCACTGCATTTCTTTCAACAGTATGTTTTCAGCGAACATGTCGCAAAATATTTCTTTTAACAACATTAATATTGAATTCTGCAAAGTAACACCGGAATTAATAAATTATTAAACTTCGCAATTTAATAGACAAAATTACACACCTTTGGACGGGATTTGAGCCCACGTCTTTCGACAATCATATGTCAGATGCCATGAGTTTTAAGCCATCGAGTTTTAGTGCTCATGCGTCTGACATGGATGGTAACGCATTCTATTTATATATAGATTCATACACACCAGCTTATGCGTACGAGTTGGACAAACTGTCCATCTGTATGTACGGAGAGTACTGCCCGCGGCATCCGTGGCTTTGCACGTGATGAATCTAGGCAAATGTCAGTCATTGTCCGGGATGGGATTTATAGGAACTGAGCTCACGCAGGCGGAGTCAGTCGGAGTTTCTTATCATTGTTGTTTTTTACGGTGCCCTGGTTTAAGCCTAGGTTGCCTTGCTGATTGTCCTGTTCGAAGGGGAGGTTAAAAATGGGGAGCCAAATCCTTGAGTCTTAACAAATTTCTTATTTCTCTATCACCAGGGTCTTTAAAAATGTGCCGAAAAGTTCTCATTTTTGATTAGAGAAGTCATATTTTTCCTCTTTATCCTTATATACCTTATTCGATTGTAGTTAGCTGAGGTTACCTATGGGCTATGAGAGACACTATGTTTTTTTAGAGAGGTCACGAATGTTGGATATTATGGAACTACAAATCGTTTTTGTGATATGACGTCTAACAGAATCAGGTCCTATTGCTGTTAACGACTGAAAAAAAAAGTACGTAGCACAAGAAGTGTAGAATGCATGGCTACTCGCTCCACACTACCCTCTGCCACATATACAGGGTGTTTGGTAGAGGGACCGACAAACCAAATGAGCGTGTTCGGGGGACCACTTGGAGAATACAAGTTGACAAAAAAATCCCCGACCCCCCAATATTTTTAACTTTTTTTTGTGATTTTTCCCTTTTTCTCCGAAATTGTACCTATTTACCACCATAACATTAGTAAAATTTGTAAAAACTAAAAACATCCGGCCTAAAACATACTTTACAAATGCCGGATGTTTTTAGTTTTTACAAATTTTACTAATGTTATGGTGGTAAATAGGTACAATTTCGGAGAAAAAGGGAAAAATCACAAAAAAAAGTTAAACATATTGGGGGGTCGGCGATTTTTTTGATAAAGTCAAAGTCAAAGTCAAAATCATTTATTCAATTTAGGCATCAAAGACGCACTTATGAACGTCAATTTTTCATTATAACAACTTGTATTCTCCAAGTGGTCCCCCGAACACGCTCATTTGGTTTGTCGGTCCCTCTACCAAACACCCTATATACGCCAGAAGGTACTGAATGAGATTGAGCTGCATAATGCAATATTAGGAATTGGCAGTTGGCATTTGTCTGACGGCGGCTGACACCAACTCGGTTGCAGAAGATTAAAAACGTTCATCTCATTGCATTTTTATTTGACTTTATTATATAAACGAAAATATAAATATAAAACCAGCGACTACATGCCTAATGTTCGAATGGCACGCGGGCCTGTGAGCGTTAGCCAATAGACAAATGGTATGCCCTGAAGAGTTTGCAGTTTTGTCATTACCTAAAGACTGCTATCATAAGACTATAATGGGGCCGACAGGTTAACTTGACTTTTAGTGTACCTACTTAATCCTTCCTATACTGTGATAATTAAAACAAAAGATTTATGAATGAAACTGACGTATATTTACGTCTCTGGGATGCAAAAGGTTAAAAAGTATTTGTTGAAATGCTCTAGCGACCTCTTCATATTCTGCTCACAACATCGCTATACAATAAGCCACACGCAGAAACATAACAAATATCAATCTTCGTTGGTACCACATCACGAAGCCAAATAGATGAATATCACTACAAAACTATTCGAAAAAGTGTCGATTTCCTGAATTGCGATAACGAAATTTACACACCATAGTAACATAAATACAATTCCCAAAGATGAACTGACGGACAGTTTCCCTGGGCCAATACCACCTGGCTCAGAGGAAACTACTTCCCTTTTGGATGGAGGCGCTTCAATGTGGATGCCTACACCTACTACCAACCTATATATACCTTTACACCCACAATACCTCCATAATTTCATTAGCAGTTACCCATACAATTATTGACCACAACAAGCTTTGCTTTATACAAAAAATAAACCTAATTGAACAGATCCAAAACGTCTAGCTACCACCCGCAACGAGGGCGGAGGCGCTTTATAATGAAAATTGCATAATTCCACATTTCCGACCCATTTCACGAACCCAAAATTGTAACACCGCATGGTCCGTTTTGTAACATTTACAATTCAATACTTACCTTACAACCCAGCTGATCAAAAATGAGCTAGGTAAATTAAATTGTTGCGTATTTCGACCACGGAATGAGAGTTAAGGTATGGATATGGCAAATTGTTGTTAGTGAATTTGAGATGGACAGAGACCACGTTAAGGCAAACGTAGTGTAGGATATCTGCGAAAGGCGGCTGTCAGTAACTGGGTGCAGAGAAGACCTCGGTCTTCAACTCTCTGCATTAGGAGAGGCATGCCCACCAATGGACGAATGAGGGCTGATGAAGATGATGAATTTGACAAATTGACATTTCAAATCAAGAGTATAAATTTGTTACTTCTTCACGCTGAAATAGTTCAAAGATTTGGATGAAATTTGGCAGAGAACCCAAGATACATAAGGTTTTTACTCTGATTCAACAGATTCTACTTCACGGCAAGATACTACTTGCATAAAAACGATGTACTGAAGCGCTCGTAGCCGGCTTTACTACGAGTATATCTAAATAGTACAACTAGATGAAGTAAATCGCGCTGCGTTCGCTTCTTTATTGCTTTCATTCAGCAATCGTCTTTGAAAGTTTAAGAAATATATGGGCGATTTTACAAGAATGTGACTTAGATTGTGACTTAATGACAGACCTTATTTATGTGATTGTTAATAAGTTGGTTGAATAAACGTCTCACATAATGCCACTGTATATTATATTGAGATCCTGCAAATATACAAACTTACGAATCCACTTATGAAGAAAAAAAACATACGTGGCAGTCTTTAGGGACTGCTGATAGAAATGAAAACTATTCCAATTATTTTTAAGACACACAATCAACAACAATAGGTTGTCATGGAAACCATTATAGCGGCTAAAGAAGTTTTCACTTTAAAATTACATAATCTATGACAAAGCGTTCGGTGACGATGACGCGAGTTTCAAGGTTTTTCTTTACCCAAAAAGTGCTCAACGCGCCTGAAGAAGTTTTCACTACAAAAAAGTAATTTCATAAGGATTTTATTTTAGTTAGAGCATTCTCCACCAACGGCCTTATCACGTGATATGTGAATATAAAAAGAGTACCTATCTACCAGTATATTTAGTGCGATCTTGTCCACAATTTTCAGTCCATGAGCTCTGCAAACATTTCACTATGTAATTAAGTTGGCGCGCTGTGAGAAATGAATGGAAGGTTAAATATTCATACACAATTAGATCTGCAGTGAGCCAGAACACGGTTGAATTTATTTTGCAAGTTGTAATATGGCGGGGTTGAACCCAACTCTGTTTAAAAGTACTTCCAAGGTCAAGATTGACACCGCATATAATTCGTAGTGACGGGAATGGATAAAGTATTGATTACGTCTAATGACGTAATCAATACTTTATCCAGTCTATAAATATCTAATATATATGATTATATAGTTTTATATATATCTAATGTTATATAAAAACATTTGATAAAAGTTTTGTTATACTTATTGACCGATCGAGAAGCGTCTCTGCTTTAACTGGCCAAATTGACTTTCATCTGACCGTATTAGTAAGTTTGATGAAAATTGGCATGGAGGTAGATGGGGCGCTGAATTAACACAGAATAATTTTCATCAATATCGTTATCATGCATCACAATGCGGGTATAACCGCGGGGTGCAACTAGTATAAAACAAAAAAATAGACTTCGACCTTCTTTTGAGCGAAATGCTCGTAGAAATCTTCAAATGATAGAAGGACGCATTGTGTAATGCAAACAATTCGTAATAATCGATATACTGTCGACAATTTGACGATCGTATAAGTCGTCGATATGACTTCCGTACTTGCTAGAGGCGATACAATTTTAAATCGATCCTAGCGACTCGACAAATTTAACGACTATTACGATACTTGCACTGCTGTTAGCCTAGTAACAGCCCGTGATAGCCTTGCTCGAAGCTTTGATATTCGGGGGTAATAGACAAGCCCTCGATTAGGTGGCCACGAGATCGATCCTCACCTAGAACTTGAGTTTTCGTTGAAGTTAACATCATGATGAAATCCACAGCATAGTAGAAGAACACTTCTGGTATCTGTCAAACTCATAATCTGTCGCTACGCACCTAACAGAGTGTTCCGGCAGCTGTCCTTGAGCGTCAGCCCCTTTTCTAGGTCTAGTGTTCCACCATTGACCGCATCATTACTGACCATCAAGTAAGTTAGTAGTCAAGAGTGGTATCATGAGTACAACAATTTATAATGAACCTGCCTTCGAACCGACGGGTCCCAGGTCTTCTCCCTGACCACATATGCTTGTGTGATGATCAAAAATGTTAGTTTTGGGCCTTGGATGTACTTGATGAATTAATTTGTGCGTCCATGCCTTCAGCACAACAAGGAATTCTAGTAAGGGTGTGTGAGTATTTTTTTATTATTACTATACACTAAATAGTCTGAAATTAAGTTCCAATCTTCTTCTTGGTCGTATCCTCATGACTGAGGGACGTAATTTTGGTGTGTAGTCTGTGCCACCATTTTCTCCAGCTCTCGCTATCATGCGCCATTTGAAAGGATGATTGCAAAGTGGCCCCTGTTGCCTCTGGAGTGATGTTTATCCATCGCTTTGGAGAGCACCCCTGCCTCTCTTTCCTTTGACACAGCCAGTGATAATCCAGTCTTTCTAGACTGTCTGGGTCTCACCTGACTATGTGCCCGAAGAACTCGAGGTCTCTCTGCTTTCAGATTGTAGCGAGCCATGTCTTTATATTTAGCTGCTTTTATTTAGCTATAGCTTTGTCCGGCTTTCTGTCCAGGATACTCTCAGCATACTGCGGCAGCAGCACATTTCAAACGCGTCAATCTTAGAGCGCATACGAGCTCTCAGTGTCCCCCATATAACTCCAAAAGAACCGACAGGATTGACTACCTCTCTTGTTATATTTTTAAGATAAGATTTTTAAAGCACGTTCTCAGCGAGACCAAACTTTACAATTTAATAGAGAATGTTTACACATCTGGACGGGATTTCAATTAGCGTCTTCCAACCATCTCTGTCAGATGCCATAACCGCTAAGCCACCGTGGCGAACTGTCCGAGTATTGATTTTAACTCTCTAGTTGAAATTAAACAAAAAATTTGAAGAAGATGGGATATAAATACGAAAGTTGAATGTTTATAACTCTTTTTAGGGTGGTTTTGGTGTATTGTTAAGCTATGCAATAGATAGCTCTATCCCCATGCGACGGATAAAATCCACTGATTGTCAGAAGAAGCCGGTTCGAATACCGTCCGAGGATGTGTACATTTTCCTAAAATATTAATTTATTTTTATATAGCGCATACACGTCGTCGTATTTCTTAAATATATGAAATAGAACCTCTTCAACCTTCTAACATATAGTAAAATAGGTAAAGCTAAACCAATACCTTTGCTTTTCAAAAATACTTTCACGTTACATAAATGCCAATGTCTTTCTGAAATCTGGACTATTTTATATAGAGCGACACAATAACATGAAAATTCACATACGACCCTCGTCTCGATAGCAAAGCTCACAGATGTTCCAATAAGATCCAATAAGTTAATGAATAATTCATAAAACTTCATGGACGTAAATTTAGAAGAATCACTTTCTAAAGACAATATTTTTAGTAAAAGTAATAACCATAGTTTTAAAGTCACAAAGTGTATTTAAACTTCCAAAGTACCTAGTTGTGGTTGTGAAAATATTTCTTCGACTAATACAATGATTTCAACTAACGAAATTATGAATCGAGTGATAGGTGAAGCTATACAATCACCGCAATGTACGATTAAACGAATGTATGCCTAGCACGAATAAAGGCGCGGGCCCACCGCGGCGCACGGAGAGGCTACGCACATGTATTAAGCTTCGCTTTGTAAGAAAATATAAGTGGTTGTGTTCACTGCAACCCACGGAGAGGCTACGCATGAATTGACGTCTTGATACATGCGTCGCTTGCTCGAATAGGCGGTTACATAGCTCAACGATGGCGACGTGGATCTAGGTTTCCACTGGAATACACGAATATGACCCACGACTATGTACAACTCGCTTATCGCAGTTTTCAGTCATACGCCTTGTGGAACGGACGCGTTTCATAATATATCTCGTGTCCGTGGATTGCAGTGGTACATGCGTAGCCTCTCAAACTCAGAAAGTTACAAGGTTCGAATGATTAAATTGGTCACCGCTATTTTTGAAGAAAAAACAGTTTTTTAGTGTCGGGTGTATAAATTATGTTCTAAAGTACTCGTCTTTTATTGCAGGGTCGTCGAGTACCAGCGGAGGCGCAACTAACGACGTATAAATTTTGAAGCTGACGTGCCACAGCCGTGCCACGCTATACATAGTGGTGGGTCTTCGTGTACTCCAGTGGAAACGTAGAGCCACGTTGTCAAATAAATTAAAACACTCAGCTAAAATGTGCTGCGTGCCCGTGCACAGCATGCGCTGCGGTGGGCCCGAGCCTTAACTGTGTAAGGACCAGATACACGGGTATGGATCAGTACGGGTAGCTTAAAGCAGTCCATGCTGACTGCTTCAAGCTGCCCGTACGGATTTTTGGTGACTGAAATAGTATTTTAATACTCGTAGTACTTACTATTATATTCAATTCTATTTTAATTTCTCTTTCTAGTTTAGAATTTGCTGATGCTGATGACACTGCTTACCCTCTTTAGAGATAATATCTTTTACCGTTTTTGTATATTTGATAATTAAATATAACATTATGTTTATTTTTAATATGTATTATTTTAAATAATCTATGTTTAGACCATAGAATAAGACCATTTCTTAATATGATATCATTTAATTTGGACTTGCATGACTAATGATTTTAGTTGTGCCGTATTAGTTATCAGTAAATACATAAACATCTCAAAATCTCAAACATCAACAAACAGCTCAAAGTCCCACAACGAGCTATGGAGAGGGCTGTGCTCGGGGTTTCTCTAAGTGATCGAATCAGAAATGAGGAGATCCGTAGAAGAACGTAAGTCACCGACATAGCCCAGTAGATTAGCAGTGGCAGTTGGCAGGGCACATAGCACACAGAACAGATGGCCGATGGGGCCGGAAGGTTCTGCAAAGGAGACCACATGGCAAGCGCAGCGTAGGACAGACGACCTGATAAAGGTCGCAGGATGACGTTGGATGCAAGCCGCTTCCAACCGGTCCTTTTGGAAAATTATGGAGAGGCATATGTTCAGCAGTGGACGTCCTACGGCTGAGTTGATGATGAAATAAATTAATAGAAAATTGAGTCCTTAGACAGACGCTGCTTTTCTGTGTCTAGACCTATATGCCTTTATTAATAAACGTTGCGTAAACCTATATTAGGCGTAACATGCTTTGTCTTTGAAATTTAATTTCTAGCATTGAAATTTATAGAGAGAAAAAAATGACGTTTAGTCAAATAGAGAGATAAAATTAGATGCTCGGACCAGATTCTCGGTGGCCTAGTTGGTCAATGGAGTCTGACACGGAGAGTCAGAAAACGCGGGTTCGAATCCCGTCCGAGGATGTGA
Source organism: Selenia dentaria (assembly GCA_917880725.1). Classification (NCBI taxonomy): domain Eukaryota; kingdom Metazoa; phylum Arthropoda; class Insecta; order Lepidoptera; family Geometridae; genus Selenia; species Selenia dentaria. The sequence continues at coordinate 4,027,866 of OU862885.1, read as the reverse complement.
ATTTTTCTCTCTATAAATTTCAATGTTTGCGATCGCTAAAGCAGGCGTTAGTGCTTTAAAAAGTAATACTATAAAAATAACAAGGGTTGCGATGTCAATGCGAAAGTTCAAGTATTTCTAAATAATGCTTCTTTCGGTTGGTTGCTACTGTTAACTGTCCAATAGATGTCGCTCCGTCCCCGCAAGGCGTTTAGTCAAATAGAGAGTTAAAATTCGATGCTCGGACCAGATTCTCGGAGGCCTAGTTGGTCAATGGCGTCTGACACGGAGAGTCAGAAGACGCGGGTTCGAATCCCGTCCGAGGATGTGAATTTTTCTGTATAAATTTCAACAAATTTAATTTATTTGAGGACTAAATTCTTACGCTAATTATACGATATATTTCGTATATGATGTCTACTCATTCCGTTATGTTCTTATACGTAAATTGTAATTGTCATAATTAATTCTAATGAATGTCTGAATTGCAAGCGAGATGGACTCTTATATATTTCTTTTGAATACATAGATACTTAAATTATTTCCTTTAATTTAAACAAGTGCAATTTGAAAAATTTAATTCCGACTTCTATTCTGTTATAGAAGTATATCTCAAAAAATGCTGGACCGAGTTTGATGAAATTTAAATGGGAAGTACCAGATTTCAAACATAAAAGAATTTTGAGAATCGGTTCACCGAGTCGATAGTTATGAGGTAACAAACATTAAAAAAACAAGCGAATTGAGTACCTCCACCTTTTTTTGGAAGTCGGTAAACAAGTTTCGATTTATACTGACAAAACGTAGATATTTGAAATTCATAGTAAATGCTTTTATTCAAACAAAGTTTATTCCTTTAGTAACAAAAATCAACTACTAGCAAGATTTATACAGAGTCGCCTCACTTATAAACACTGCTAAAATTTAAATAATGTATTTTAATATGTTTTAACGTAATTTAAAGTTAAGCAGCGTTTACAAGCAAGTCCTTACTGTAAACCATTACGCCTTACCGAAAACGTAGACTTGTGTTCAAGCCTAGCATATTCAAGGGACTACGATATTCCAAAAAATACAGTATTGTTTTAAAAAACTTAACAAAAATACAAACATCAGTATACATTTTAATAAACTCCCACACCAGTAAAAAAACCGTCCAAATTTTATTCACCCATAACGGTTTCCAGAACGGCCGTTACGCCTATGAAGGATCCCATTCCGATGCGATACGACAATTATTGACACATGCACCCTTATATCCAGCTTTAACCGGCTTTTACGGGATAATCTCGGAAATATCCGGATCCTTTTAAATGTTCTACAATATCGTAAAATATGAATGGTTATAGAAAAGCTTGTGCGGGCCGTTAAAGGTTTTTAGATGTCCACTTAAATGTCGGTAAACGCGGCTGAATCGTTCGGGAATTGCACGGATATGAGGTATTCAATAGTTAAGTACGGTAGGCTCTTATGTCTTTGATGGGGAGAGTTGTTGGCGACCTTACCCGACTTGTAAAAGGAATGCTTCTATTTATATAACATACCCTTAGTGATACCACACCCTCGCACCTATGGTCTACTGTATTTTCATAAGGTAGGTATAGGTGGCGCAGGTTTCCTCAAAACTTCTGACTTGATTTTTATATGATGCTTAAAGCAATAATGCCTGTTTAGCGATACCAAACATTTAAATATTAGAGAGAAAAAGTCTCATCCTCGGACGGGATCCGAACCTGCATCTTCCCACAATCCGTGTCAAACGCCATGACCAACTAGGCCGGTGGCTCGCTGACGAAGCATCGAATTTTAACTCTCTTTATTATTTTAACCGTTGTATAGGGACGGATTAGTGCGTGTCCGTCATGGTGTCACGGATTGTCAGAAGAGAGGGGTTCGAAACCCGTTTGAGGATGTGATTTTTTCTCTGTAACATACAAATATCAATTTTCGGTATTGATTTTGATAAATTATATCTATACTACATAAGTAAGGCTGTAAGTTTGTTTGTAGAAAATGATATCTTGAACTACTGAACCTATTTTGTAGAAATTTGACAAGAAGCAAAATTATATTCCGTGTAGGAACATAAGATACTTTTTATCATCGTCATCCATCATCACACGTGTGAAACCGTTGAACGCAGCTAGTTTTTTGATAATTTTCCACATATTTGCGAAGCTATAACAAATACCTATTATAAATATAAAGGATTTTTATCGAACGAGCTAAATGCTGTTTGCCTATCGGCTTTTACAGCGTCGCCGGATGTGATTACCCTTACACCATCGGACGCATGTCATTAGAGGCAAGGAAACGTAACCTAAGCCGATGTTCTGCTATATATAATAGCGATTATATATACGAGTAATTAGATAAATTAGAACGTTATTTTAAATTAGGTAAGGTCAAAAAAGATTTGGTAACAAGCACAATTTGAAAAATTTAATACCGACTTCCATTCTATTCAGTTATTGGAGTGTATCTCAAAAACTACTGGACCAAATTTGATCAAACTTAAATGGGACCACACGGGAAGCACCAGCTTTCAAGACAATAATTTTGAGAATCGGTTCACCCAGTCGAAAGTTATGAGTATGAGGTAATAAACATAAAAACATTCGAATTGAGTACCTCCTCTTTTTTTTGGAAATCGGTAGAAAAAAGAAAAGCATAACGAATTTATTTACGGGGGTGGAATATGAATGAATCAATAATCCTTACCTATTAAAATAATAAGTACATTAAAGATGATAATTACAATGGAAGTTCAAAAAGCATTTAAATTAGCTTCTCTATTGTATTTCAGGTAACTCAGGTGAGTCAGATGTTAAATCACCTGAAACACTTCAGCGCCAGCACATTTCTACCAACTCGCTGTTACCGTGTGACGACTTTTTAGTTGAAAAATAAACCAAGGGAAGTAAATAGCCAGTATCCATTATCAGAGACGTAACGACTACAAATCAGCCGTGCAATTTTCTAAGAGAAAACATTGTTGCATCATTGACAACATCCGTGAAACAAATGACGAAATGACAAGAAACGTTGGAAAAACAACCTTATGTACAAGGGTGATATTTTAAAAAGTATTTGACATCGGTGAGCTCGTCGACGAGCGCATCGACGAATCATTAGAGAATCGCACGGCTGATACCGTCAATAAGTAAACCATATCTAAAATATGATTAATACCATTTTACTTTTTAGTTCATACGCATTTTTATATGATTCTTACAAAACTTTTGGTGGAATTTTTTAATATAATAAGTGTTAGCAGTATTTATCATAAACTGTTGTTAAATAACCTTATGATTTACGTTAGCTTATTCATATCGTATTTTATTCTTAGTGTATCAAAAATAGCAATGCTAGGTAACCTATATACAAGGTTACTGCTAATTAACTGGCGATACGCGACAGGCGTGATGGGTATCGATAACAAAAACTAAAAAAAATGAAAAAAAAATTTTTTTTTCATTATAAAAAAAAATGAAAAAAAAAAATTATTTTTTAAGTTTTTTTTTCAACTTGTCTTTGAGTTATCAATGAGATAATAAGCGATACACAATACTGTATGGTGCTTAGAATCACTAACAAAACAATAAAAAAGAATAATCACTAAGTAAAAGCATCAGCTGTTTTGAATTAAAGACGCTCGCGCACCCACCCGCTCCGTTGCGATCGCTTAGTGATTGAAACGGCGGCCGCCGCTTGATATCGCTGGTTCGAAGTGCAGCGCGCCGCGGAGCAGCGGCGGCGATGTCGCATGTCAGTGTGCTCCGACGTCCATCCATCTTTTGTTTTAGCTACCTAATCTATCCATGAAATTTCATGTCCATCACTCTCTTGGTAAACGTTACATCCTATCTGCTCATAACAAGCCAAAGGCAATCCCGACATGTAGGTATCTACCTAACTTATTCATCATTAAACTTCTGTTGTCCCCAATAAATAATCTAATCACACCTTTTGTCAAACGACCACTTTTACACTAAAAATACTAAGCGATCGCAACGGAGCGGGTGGGTGCGCGAGCGTCTTTAATTCAAAACAGCTGATGCTTTTACTTAGTGATTATTCTTTTTTATTGTTTTGTTAGTGATTCTAAGCACCATACAGTATTGTGTATCGCTTATTATCTCATTGATAACTCAAAGACAAGTTGAAAAAAAAACTTAAAAAATTTTTTTTTTTTCATTTTTTTTTTAAATGAAAAAAAAAAATTTTTTTCATTTTTTTTAGTTTTTGTTATCGATACCCATCACGCCTGTCGCGTATCGCCAGTTAATTAGCAGTAACCTTGTATATTTAATTTTACGACTACCTCCAAATTTCGCAAAAAACTACAAAACAAGTAGCAATCTTTACACCGTTACGGAGTAGACTGAATTAAACAATGTTACAGAATCCGAACCGTAAAAGGCAGGGAAAGCCGACTGGTGATTGATGTGCAAGAGGCCGTCTTGGCCATTATCAGCGCAGTGCTAAAGATTTAGGCCCAAAGCAACAGAGCGCATTACTTTGTTGTGGCTATGAAGACCTAGTATGAAGTTGAATATAATTAGCATACGTATGACGATACGATTTTCAAAAATTCGCAAGCAAGCTTAAGCTTTGCAATTATGTCCCCACCGATTGCAAAGTTTATTTTCACTTGCGCAATTTATATAAGAATATGTTTTCCAACCTATTCGATAGATGGCGCTTCGTCGCCATACGACAGAAAATCAAGTTGATAGATACATTCGATGCCAGAAATTGAAAATTAATAATATGTAATTACATTCTTGAATTACATGGTTTTACTATGAGCCGTTATTGGTTAAAAATCACACTTCAGACCACACTAATATTATAAAGGCGAAAGTTTATAAGTGTATGTTACTTCTTCTCGCTCAAACGGCGGTACCAATTTTGATGAAATTTTAAACGGAGGTAGATGAGATTCTGGATTAACACATAGATTACTTCACACCATATCCATGACGGGCACATCTAGTGATAATATAATAAAATGAAACTAAATTAAAGTTGCCGTAGTACAAAGGGCACAGTGGCACCGAGGCGCATACAAGTAAACTCCTTAACCGTGAGCGTCGAAGCGAGCGCATGTTTTCACAAGTTGTCGACAAATTCACGACGACCGACGACGCGACGATGGCTGGTTATGCTACTGCACACTGCACTCAATAACAATTTTACTTTGTAGTTTCAGCCGTGCGATTCTCTAAGAGCAAACATCGTTTCATTTTTGACAACATCCGTGAAACAAAGTAGATGACAAGAAGCATTGGAAAAACAACCTTATGTACAAGGGCGATATCTCATAAAGTATTTGACATCGGTGAGCTCGTCGACGAACGCAACGACGAATCATTAAAGAATAGCCCGATTTGAGGGGTATGCTTGCAGGCGAAATTAGAGGCATATTAGACTTAACAACCTAAGAGGATTGCATAGCAATATGCGTTATAATGCGCGCACTGCCTTAGTTAAGGCCTATTCAGACCTGAGCGTTATTCGCTACCGCTGTGGGTAGCGAAAAGTACCACGCGAAACTCGATGGGTAAATAGTATGAAGTTCCATAACTGCAGCGAAACTTGTACCGCCTAGTGAGGCGGTATTTTCTCTTGTTTGGCGAAACTAGTTCCGCCGCCCCGCTCAAAGTTGCCAACCAATTACCGCGCGCGGTAGAGATATCCGCTTTGGTGTGAACAGTGAAATTACCGCATACCCTTTCGGATTCCTCTATCGCTCGCGGTAGCGAATAACGCCCAGGATTGAATAGGCCTATATGCTCTAATCCGCCCAGCCGTGCGATTCTCTAATGATTCGTCGTTGCGTTCGTCGACGAGCTCACCGATGTCAAATACTTTATGAGATATCGCCCTTGTACATAAGGTTGTTTTTCCAATGCTTCTTGTCATCTACTTTGTTTCACGGATGTTGTCAAAAATGCAACGATGTTTACTCTAAGAGAATCGCACGCCTGAAACTACAAAGTAAAATTGTTATTGATTGTAGTTGTGTTGACTGACATTGTGCGATTTCAGTATTTTTTTTCGTTTAATTATCATATTGTTTACTATGCCTGTACGTTATTTCAGTATTTCAAAGTACTATAAATTTTCTTTTTCAGAACATAAAAAACTAAATAATAAAACTTAATGTGTTGATTACATGAAAAAAATATCACCGAAATCGGACAATGCTAAGAGGTAGAAAAGAGTTATTTCTTGTAGTATGGAAAGTACTAGCTATGCAATCCTCTTAATGTCTGAGAGTAACGGGCGCTGTGCAGTTAATGTGAAGAAATGCATCTGTTCTAGACAGAGGTTACCAGATGGGCCTTCCTTGATCCGTCTATTAGACAAATAAGAAATAATAAATAAAAACACCGAAACTTTTTCTATACTCCTTGTATTTTATGGCCCCGTTAGCCTAGTTGGGTTAGCCTTAGAAGCCAGATGTCTCACGTTCCATTTGCGGCACGCCAAGTGTTCTGGCGTGCTGTTATGTGTTCTGTTCTGAGAAGGGTCCGGCAACGGACAGCCGCGGCGGGTTCGCGGTCGTGTTCGAAATCTGCCCCGCGTTCCCAGTGTAAAGCGGCAGTGATGGAACACCGCAGAGGTTTGGTGGGTATGCTGCCCTTCTGGCAGAGACTCCCACATAACCACCGTGCTCCCCCCGGGGCCGGTGGTATCCATAAAGGATTACTCTGCGTCAAAAAAAAAAGGTCTCACGTTCCATCCCTAGCCGAGGCAAATATTTGTGCGATGATCAAAATTATTTGTTCTTGGATCTTGGATTTTTGTAATGCGTATGTTTACCCATGCCTTCCAGTACATAAGGAATTTTTATATCTCTTTTTTAGTATTACTACGGTGCGATAGTGTTATTCGAAAACCTGTAGCTAGGTTACTAGGCTAGGTACCTTATTAGGTATTTTTATTAGTAGCTTCTAGTAGCTGAAATTTCGAATTAAAGACTTATTATCTTAGACAGAGTAGGTGATAGTTCAGTACTAGTTTATATATATGTCGCAATCAACGCGTAATACGGAACGCCAGCGCCATCAGTCGGCGTTCGATGGAGTCAAAGTCACCGGCTGAGTGGAGCGCACGACACTCCTTGTGTGGCGGTCAACCAGAGCGGTAGAATTTGAACCATCGCGCGTTCCTATATACGAACCTATATTGTAAATTCATTAGACATTATAATTCGATTGAGTACTTTATTTCGTTGCACCGACATAACCCAACGACGCCCACTGTAAGAAGACTAGACATTATGGACCCGGCTGATAACGGAGACTATTACCAGCCGTTATCAGAAGTGGGATCAATGTTGGTGCAAAATGAGAAGAACGACGACGTGAACATTTGGCGTGTCATGTTCAAACAACAAAATCAGAACATGCGAGCGCTGATCGAAGCCCTGCAAGCGCCGAAATCTGTTTACCGTGACAATCTACCTACATTCGACCCTGACAAGCAAGATACGGATGCGAGATCGTGGTGCGCAACAGTGGATTTGTGTTTCTCCGAAAATCCACCAAGTGGCGGTCAACTTGTACTAGCTGTCGGCAAGGCGCTCAAAGGTGAAGCATCCACGTGGCTGTCACAAATTGCATACGAGGGAATGACATGGATCGAATTCAAGGTGCTTTTCACCGCAAGATTTATTTCGACGGAAACATTGGCAAGCACCCTCATTAAAATAAATGAACAAAAACCGAGCAAAAATGAATCACTACCCGCATATGCAAGTCGATTAATAGCATCTTTGACGAATCGTTGGAAGGATGTAAACAAAGAAGAAACTGCGGTAGCTACAGTACTGGCTCACATATCGCAGTTTGACCCGAGACTTCCAACGTTTGGCCTTCACCACAGAGAAGAGAAAAATAACAACAAAAATTAAACGCATTCTCGCAATTGAAACGCAAGATAAACTCAAGCGATGAATCATCGAATGCACTCGACTACAAGCGCGCGAAGCTAGCGACTCTCAAGTGCTTCAGTTGTGGAAAATCCGGTCATAAGCGAGCAGAATGTAGGACCAAGATGATTGATATGAAATGACGAGCTACAATGTCGAGAACGTCAAGCCCAGTGATGCAGCAGCCTACACCAAGGCCCTTGGTATGCTACAAATGTGGAAAACCGGGCCACATCGCCGTCCGGTGTACCGGCGGAGGCTGCGGCGGGCCGAGCGACAGCGGCGCCGGCGCGTCTCGACACCAAGCGACGTGTTGATGTCTACGTCGTACAACCAGCGTCGAGAACGTAACAACATAAAGGTGCACTGATTTGCTTTACTTATGATTCTGGTGCTGAATGCTCGTTAGGTAAAGAAAGTTTTGCAGCCAATTTAGTGGCAAGCGTTTTACTAGTGTAGTTGTTATGACTAGTATTGGTCAAGCGCGAGTGTTTAGCACAAAACAGATTTTATCTTGTGTTGAAATTAGCGATCACCATCTCAAAGTTTTGTTACATGTTTTGCCCGATAATTACCTACAGAGTGACGTCATGATAGGTCGACAGATTTTATATCCGGGGTTTATTATGAACATGACGCCTACGGAGCTGTGTTTATCTAAAATTGTTTGTGTAAATTCCGTGAATAACGATAACGCGCATAATCCGCTATTGCGTCGGACGTCATAGGTAGTGACAAGTCGAGACTTTTGTAAACGTTAGATTGTTTGTCTGATTTTTTTATCACAGGTCTATCTATGACTCGTGTGCATACAGGCGAGCTTAAAATTTGGTTGATAGATAACAATCACACGGTACAGCGGCGACCATATAGAATGTCGGCGGATGAAAGTAGTGTTATTCGCGACCACGTAAAATAACTTTTAGATGCGAATATCATCAGACCCAGCTGCTCCCCTTTTGCAAACCCAGCTTTACTTGTTAAGAAGCAGGATGGTTCTGACCGTATTTGTATTGATTACCGCGAGCTTAACATTAACACTGTAGGTACCTGACCGTTACCCACTTCCTTTATTCTCTGACCAAATCTCACTTCGGAAAGGTTTAGGCCGAGTTGCATCCTATACCTAAGATAAAAATCCCCGTGGCACACGGTTCACATATACGCGACAGGTAAGCTTAGCGGGAAAAAGACAAGAAAGAATACGTTTTCGTTTTGATGGACGCGTTTACAAAATACGTCCTTCTCTACCATACGATGAAAATTGACTCCAATAGTAGTATTCACGCAGTGACTAAAAGCGTAGTTCTTTTTGGGGATACCCCTTCCCCTACTTCCTCTACCCGGAACATAAACTTACATCTCATAGCGACAGGTTCGTCTCGTGCTAACAGGCAAGTAGAGCGCGTTATGTCCGTTTTAAAAATCAATGTTAACCGCAGTCGAGTCTTGTGATAGTAAACCGTGGCAAGACTCTTTAGGCGACATTCAATTAGCGGTAAACTGTACTATGAACCGAGTGACAAAAGCTTCTCCACTAGAGTTTTTGATAGGTAAAGTAGCAAGGCCTTTGTCGATGATGTGCAGTGATGCAGATATAGATGTCGATGACATTGAAGAGATTCGCGAAAGCGCGGCTGAAAATATCAAAACGTGTGCGGCTTATGATAAGTCTCGCTTCGACAAAATAAAGGCAAAAATTAATAATTTTTCGGTTGGTGACTTTGTGTTGTTAGCGAACGAAGAGCGTAATCAAACTAAATTAGATCCGAAGTCTAAAGGGCCGTCTAAAGTAGTTGAAGTATTGAATGGTGGCCGTTACACATTGAAAGCTTTAAATTCAAAACGTACTTACAAATACGCACACGATAGATTAAGAAAAATGTCAGCAGGTCACATACCAGTCGAAGTTGATGTAAATGATGATGATGAAGAGCAAGCTTAAGTTGTGGTGGAAACTCGAGTAAGGGGACTCTAACGGCCGTATTGTGTTCGACCGTACCTGTAGTTATTTCGTAGTCGTAGCCCAGTAGAAATCGGTATCTCTTGAGGCAACTCAGGTAGTCCGTGGGTGCGCGGTGGGCGTTTAACTCTGGTGGAGGTCGTGGTCTGCAGAGACCGTATCGTGTGGTCACCGGGTGACACACGGGCGATCCACTTGATGGATATGCGTACAGATTCTGAACCACGCGCTGGTTATGTGTGAGTGCTGTTCGGCTGGAGAGCCGTGGCGTTAGATGTCTTACTCGGGAGTTTTATGTGATGTAAGTTGCAGTAAGCTGTGCATAGTTGTACTGAGTAAAGTTGAGGTTTGACGATCGACTGTGGTATGTGGTTCTCTGACTGTTGTATAGTGAATGTTGTATCCCCTATTGTTAGGTTTGGTCAAAAAGTTATTAAAATAGTTTAAACTTTAAAATTTTAATGTCTTTTACTGTGCCCGTAAAACATAAAGTGTAGTCAGGAATGACCGAGTGAAATAGGCGTTCTCTTAAATGTTTTTGGTCGTAGGCTCAGACTACATAGCGGTTGTCGTAGGTTAACCATCACACGAGGACGTGTGCCAGCAGAATGGCCGTGTCGCAATCAACGCGTAATACGGAACGCCAGCGCCATCAGTCGGCGTTCGATGGAGTCAAAGTCACCGGCTGAGTGGAGCGCACGACACTCCTTGTGTGGCGGTCAACCAGAGCGGTAGAATTTGAACCATCGCGCGTTCCTATATACGAACCTATATTGTAAATTCATTAGACATTATAATTCGATTGAGTACTTTATTTCGTTGCACCGACATTACCCAACGACGCCCACTGTAAGAAGACTAGACATTATGGACCCGGCTGATAACGGAGACTATTACCAGCCGTTATATATAATATTTATTTATGCTGATTACATGATAGTACTTTTTTTTACTTTTTCAAATTACAGTTCCATATAACTCCAACAGATGGCAGTCTGAGAAAAACTTCATGCGTCATATTATAAGTCCCTGACTCGTACGTTTGTACCAGTGATGTTGCGAATATTCGCATTCACGTCCGCAAATACGGATGTTCATGTGGATGCGGATGTAAGATGTAATACAAGTTGCGACAAGAAAGAAAGTGGGAGCGGTGCGCGTGCCGTTCGCACGTGACGTCATTGTCAAAACGACGCGTTTGTTGTGGTGCATCATTTGTTTCTTGTAAATCAATCGTTAAGTGTTTATAAGTATGTATTATTTACTTTAGTTATGTTTTCTACCGACTTCCAAAGAGGAGGATGTACTCAATTCGACTGTATGTTTTTTTTATGTTTATTACCTCATAACTTTCGATAGGGTGAACCGATTCTCAAAATTCTTTTTTTGTTTGAAAGCTGGTGCTTCCTGTGTGTTTTTTTTGAGATACACTCCAATAACTGAATAGAATAGATGTCGGTATTAAATTTTCCAAATTGTACTTGTTACATGTATTAATTCGTCCATGACGATACCAAAGCTAAGAATGTTCTAGTAATGTGTAACAGCATGTTTTTAAACCTCCCGTTACATAGTTTTCCATGCACAAAGGGTCCTTCAAGCGGATTTGCTCCTCGCATTGTCAGAATGAGTGAAACGAACTTTGACTTTAGTCGGTAGAATAAAAATAGAAGATAAATCAAAGGAGTAGACTCTACTTACTCTGAGAAAAGCTACAGTAGCCTCCGTGTACAATACAACAACGCATTCAGGGCGGTGTTGGGGCTGCCCCGATTCGCCCTCGGGCATGTTCGCAGAGGCGCGAACAGACTGTTTTTAGCGAGGAATGTCCTTGGTGCGCAGAGTGTGGGCCAGCTCCAACACCGTCTTGGCGATGATTGCACGCAGGATCGATTGTGCTTTCCTTCGGCATTGCTGTGATAGACATGTCGCAGTACCGATGCCGAAGCGAAGGTACTGATTATTTATTTATTAGACATGGGTATTGTATATAATAATAATTTACGTAGAAACTTATTTATCTGACATATTGTATTTCTATTTGGACATAATTTAATATAATTTAGACATTGATATATAATTTTGACATTACTATTTATTGTATTATTGACATTTAATTTTTATTTTATAAGTATTGGAATATTGTAATTTATTGTGCACAAAATTTATTGAACATTCTTGTATTTATTGGACTTTACTCAAGATATATTTTATTGTATTATTATTTGTACGCTTTAGGGGTTTATTTGCCTAAAAATAAAAATTTTTGAATTTTTGAATTGAATATAAGCTTATGAAATGCTTTTCGTTCCGTTCATCGTTCCACGTGTCAGAATACAATCAAAATAAATAGTTTGATCTAAGACTGAACGATATTTCAAACTGTGTGTGTCTCTTAGTGAAATAGGGTTGAAAATATATAATTGGATTTACTTAAATAAAACAATACTCAAATACTATACATACGAGTGTATACTGTTAGACTGGGTTCCCATCTTGTTTAAAAAAAACAAGATTTATGGAAACAGAGATTTATTAACACATTTATTTTACTATAATTAACACTTTCACTTATTCACTCCTTGTTGGATCGCTCGGGTTTTAATAATCACGCACTATACTATGACTGATGAAATGATGAAATGAAATGAAATGAAAATGTTTATTAGCCAGATTTGCATCCATTATTACACATTGTTAGAATACATATATAAAATTCAAAAATTACAGAAAATAAAAAAATTAAACTTAGCATAAATACCAAATGAGAGGCAGAGTTACCCTCTAAAATGTATAATATCCAAAAATTATGGGTTTATATACAAAACATTATTGCTGACTTGTTGAAATGCATTGACGTCAATCGCTAGAATGCGAGTGTGGTCGATTGCAAGATCAGCAGATATTAGGGTTGTAACAATACGTACGCGCGAGGTAAAGGGTAGGTTTTTTCATACCTAGTTAACGATAACGATGATTAAAAATTACATAAAACAATAATTTTAAAAATTCTAAAAAATTGTTTGCTATCAAAAAAGCAGGCTTAAGTCGACTCCCTTGTATTGAATTCCCATATTCACTTATTATGTGCATTGATACAAATATATATATTATAAATGTCAAAAAAGCCACAATAGCTCTTACTTGGATTTGAACCTCGTATAGGTATCTGTTGATCTAAAACCAAACCAGCAGGGCAACCATTAAGAGAATCGCACGATTCTCTAAGAGCAAGCATCGTTACATCTGACAACATCCGTGAAACAAATGACGAGATGACAAGAAACGTTGGAAAATCAACCTTGTGTACAAGGGCGATATCTCATAAAGTATTTGACAATGGTGAACTCGTCGACGAGCCCATCGACGAATCATTAGAGAATCGCACGGCTGTTGTTCCATGATATATAACCAAAACCAACGGCTCAACTTGTCTATCGAAACACAGAAGCGTTTTATTTAAATTATTACTTATTTTAATAACGATCTTAGAATATTTTGTACAAAAATATCACTTTGGTACCAGCAGGGCTATTGTACATAATGCACATACTGAGATACTTCTCAGTTGCTAACAAATGTTGAAGGAAATCTTGAAAAATAGCAGGTCTTTGTCACTTTTGACAACTCCAGTAAGCAAAAATGTTATTAAGTTGATGACTGAAGCTGACAAATGTGACATAGAGACATCATTTTCTACGGTCTTCCAAAAAGGAGGAGGTACTCAGTTCGACTGTTTTTTAAAATGTTTGATGACTCATAACTTTCGATAGGGTATACCAATTTTATCAATTTTCTTTTTGTTTGAAAGCTGGTGCTTCCTGAGTAGTCCCAAATTCGGTCCAGTAGTTTTTAATTTCCAATAACTGAATAGAATGGAAGTCGGTATCAAATTTTTCAAAATGTACTTGTTCAAGATTTCAATCAACATTTTGTTAGCAACTGAGATACATAATACTCCTGTATATATACTCCTTATACGTAGGCAATTGTTTTTTCTAAAATACAAATCACCTTTATGTTCAATTTATTCAAGTCGAGTCAGTAAAAAACCAAAACAAAGCGATCACTAACAACAAAGTGACTTTCCAGTTTTCTTCATCCGGATCAGGACAGATTAGGAAGTCCCGATATTTTTTGTTTACGGAAAAAATATAATCACTTAGAACATCGCAAGGGATAAAGGACACGGAAATTGGTATTTTAATGCTCGATAAGTGAATTCGGAGTGTAGTTAAATTGAATTTTGTGAACGGAATTTGTTTCTTATTGCTTTTGTGGGTCATCAAAATAAGCGTTTCTATTAATTTAACTTAATTCCAGTGCTTGTGTTAGGATAAACGGGTCATACAAAGCGGTCCCATTAACTCGACGCATCGCTGGAATGCGGGTCCTCGCCCGCTTCCCCCTGCATTCCCTTTTCTCGCCCGGCAAGTGTCAGTACGGTCAGCATCTTTGTTACCGATACACGCGTCGATAATTTGGCAAATTTTCTTGCTAAATTTGGCTTGTTTTCTGTTTTTGTTATATAGTTTTTGTTTTGATTATTGTTTTGTTAAGTTTTTTGTTACTGTTGATTGTTGAATATTAACTGTTGAACTCTGTTCAAACCAGAATAACACGGTTAAAGTTATACATAGTGAAGGGAGAAATTTCGTGTTGAGTGCTGCAGTTCTTCGAGAATGAGAAGAAAAATAAACGTTTTTCCATACCGGTGGTAAATAGGAAAAACACACATTTGTTGTATGTCTACAACAAATGTGTGTTTTTTCCTATTTTATACTCAATATTAATAACGGTAACAGGTAAACACCTTAAATTTTCACTGAATATGTGGTTGTATACCTTTTAAAATAAATAAATATTTTTTATTCATTTAATAAACTTAATTTTTAATCAATTTTTACTCGATCTTAATAAAGGCCACTTCGCCGGTTTTTTTGCACACCGTACTTGAGCGCCAAAATGACGTCACATGGTCAAGCGTCTAGTTAATGTGACCGCGTTGTACACTGAATGGTTTAAAATCGAAAAAGGTGTTAGACAGGGATGTGTTGCGTCACCGTGGCTGTTCAACTTATTCATGAATAATTGTTTGATAAATTTGAAAGAAAGTGAACGTGGTTTGGAAATGAATGGGTTACTTAAGAAAGGTCTTCTCTACGCTGATAACCAACCAGGTCATACTTGCAATTGCAAACAATTTAAAAATATCCTAGAAAACGTATTCAAAAGTATACCTTAAACATATGTTCCAAAAGAAAACTTTGGTTAAAAGTCACGTCGGACAAACAGGTCAGCTACCAGATTATAGCCCATTCTATTCGTTCTAAGAAGGAAGCCCGAGTCCAACAGTGAGAAGGTACAGTTATGACTCGTATATGAAAACCTTTATTGACGCGACTACCTTTTCCACATTACCATCGGCTACCTCTCAATACGACTTAAACCAATTTCAACCAACCAAAACTTCCACGAACTTGCACATTCTAACAGTCGCTCTACATATATTGTTCGTATGATACGAGTACGATATATTAATTTTCCATTCATTATTTCTTAGCGAACGTATGAGCTTTAATCACTTACATAAACTATACATACCAGTATATCCATCGTCATTAAACACCCCCCTTTCTCCCCCTTCAGTCGTAACATTTCGCACACGTTCCAAAGGCCCAATTAAATTCGCTATTCAACAGAAGGTTAATTATGAAGAAAATTATCTCCTCAATGAGTACCAAGACGTGACTGGGCTTAAAGGTTGAGCGGTTGGTATTTGGAATTGAAAAAGTCTAAAAATAAAATTGGATGCTTGAATATTCAAGTTCATTAACATTTTGGATTTATAAAACGGGATTAGATTGAACTTACGAGTCAATGTCAATCATGATATTGACAATATCATGATTGACGTTTGTGTCGCTCCGTTCAGGGGCCTTACTATATATCTTATAGCAGTACTTTTAGAAAACTGCCCGGCTTATTCGTACTATGACAACGTTAAAGCAGGTCTGCCCAGGCCTACTATTAAAGAACAGGAGAAAAACCGTTCACCTTTTTTTTTTGTATGGACTCTCTTTAATATGTCACTCTAAATCCACTCAGTGTATCAGCTTACAAACGTCTAGGCGTCTGCAATGTTGGTATAGTACATTGTTAGAATGCCAGACACAGCATTATCCGTTCACTTTTGAGAAAACAATATTCAAACAGTTCACCTAAATGAGCGTCATGGTATAATTTCATTCAAAACTGTTTATGCCAGGTTTAAGAACTGCACGGAACTTGCATGGTTTTTATAAAGCTGATAGTAAGGCCCCAGAAGCCTTCATCAGGTTTATTTATAGGATATACCTCGTAGCATGGAATACTTCATAAAAGAGAAAGAAGATTAGGAGCAAACTTTAATGGAGTCATCATCATTTTTTCAATTTTTATAGTATTACTTTTTAAAGCACTAACGCCTGCTTTAGCGATCTCAAATATTGACATTTATAGAGAGAAAAATTTACATCCGCGGACGGGATTTGAAACCGAGTCCGTATCAGACGCCATTGACCAACTAGGCCAGCGAAGTTCGGGTCCGAGCATCGAATTTTAACTCTCTATCTGACTTTACCCGTCTTACGAGGACAGAGCGACGGAGCGGTGGAGGAGTCAGAAGACGCGGGTTCGAATCCCGTCCAAGGATGTGAAATTTTCTCACTATATTTAAAAAAAAATTACATTTAATATTTTAGATTTTTGGTGTGAAACTATTCTAAAGATAATCATTTAATGCTTCTAACAGATCAACGAAATATCCTTTAAACTTGTATTCACACCTAATCTTTGTATGACTTTTTCAAAGATGGTATTATCTAACAACACTCAAAGAAAAGCCAATAATATCTGACGATTGATTAAGTTATGGAATGATGAATAAAAAACAGAATACCTGTGGCCTGCGTGGTGCTGGACGATCATGAAAAGTATGTTATGTGTTATTTATATATTTATATCTTAATATATCTACATACCAAATTTCATCCAAATACATTTAGCCGTTCTAGCGTAATTGAGTTACAAAACCACCATTTAGGTATACAAAAATTCGCACTTATATTAATACCTGCACCCCGCGGTTTCACCTGCGAGATTGTGAACCAGGCCTACCAGAAAGAAGAGTGTGTATAGTACATTAGTATTGTACTTACGTACAGTATGTCCGTTCTCTACCCAATTCAATCAGCAATAGAAACTCTATTTCATTTATTTATGCAAAATAATTACGAGTATGTATGCAAAAACGTCTAGTGGAATCTTCCTTTTCGTATTAATAAATGGTTCAACCAATTGTAGAATGTATACGAGTACACCAATCGACATTTATAACAATTACTTTCATAGACTTATTGAATTAGTATTATATTGTGTTTTATAATAACATAAGATATATTGTTCAATGTTTGATATATTGTACTTATAAACTCTTGGCAGCTTTCGATTGATCATTATAATTTGTCATCATTGTTATATCGATTAATTATTAAATTATATTTACTACATATAAATAATAATGTACACCACGATTAGGCAGGTTTTGGATTTTCTAATATTTCGGCGCAGTTACATGCACCATGTTCTCGGGTAGTCACCGCATATTCAGTGACCGTCACTGAATATGCGGGTGGATGTGAAAAAAGTTCGAAGTTATTAAGAGCAGACAAAACTTCAAAACCCTGCCTAATCGTGGTGTACATCCCTACTAATTATTATTCGATTAATTAATTGTAAATTTTCCATTGATTCTTTTTCTCCTAAAACAATTTGTTAGTTATAACCTTGTTACAATATAAAATGTTATTATATGTTACTGTAAATTGACTTGCCTAGTGTAATTATTTTGTTATGAAGCCAAATAATTATTCTATTCTATTTAAGTAACATTACTCCATCGTATCATTCCGTAAATAGACAAGAACCGACTTTTAGCGTTAGGAGATTGTGAGTTATGATCATGTCACTTTATATCAGGGGTGGCCAGTCGGTCGATCGCGATCGACCAGTAGATCGCAGATATTGGTCCAGTCGATCATGGCAAAGTAAAAAATAATATAAGTTTAATAAACAATAAACAACCAAGAAATAAACACCTTTACGCCTGTCAGATGCTCACAAATTGGATTCTTGGTCACACATTGGATCCTTTAAAGTTATTTCGACAAACCTGACCGTTTAATCTACAGGAAAGTGCTTCGACGCAATGCTCACACTTAAATATAAATAAGTGAAATATTAAAAAAGCAAATTTATAAAGTTATATGATTATTAACGGGATATTTACCGTAGTAAGGTTGTGGAATGAGCTCCCGATATTTCGGCGCAGTTACATGCACCATGTTCACGGGAAGACTGAAGAATGCGGGTGGTTGGTCAAAAAGTTTAAAAGTTAGGTGCAGACATAACGATCTACCCTCTTTCTTAGTCTTTTGCTACGGTTATCACTGGAACTCGAACTCGATCCTAAGTCCCGACAAAACACACTCACTGTATCACTGCGTATATACATCAGTCTTCCCGTGAACATGGTGCATGTTACTGCGCCGAAATATCGGGAGCTCATTCCACAACCTTACCACGGTAAATATCCCGTTAATAATCATATAACTTTAGAGAACAACCGTGATAGTTTAAAACAGTGTTTAAGCAAATTTATGTTGTCTCTCCTATTAAAATAAACACTATTAAACATATCATAAAGTAGGTATGTATGTAATTGGTAGGTCACAAAGCGTTTCTTCAAGAACAGTAGATCTTGGTTGCAATCAAGTTGGCCACCCCTGCTTTAAATAGTTTGAAAGTGATATATTGAGTCGAGGCGTGGCGAAGTCAAAAGCTTGTCACTTGTGCCTGCTTGAATATAAAACAAACGACCTTTTAGAACTGAAATTGTAACGAACCGAACCTTCGGATGAGAGTTTCGCTACGTTCACAAATATAGCTAAACAACTAATCGTTTATTACAAATAAATTAATTAATTAATACCGTTCCTCTAACATCAGAATGTACGAAATATATAAAATAACTGATATCAATTAATAATATTATTAATAGTACCTAGACGAAATCGGTAGTTCTTTGAAAGTCAAGTTTTATAAGACAAATATTCAAAAGACAGACAAACTGATAAACAGAAATCGTTACGCATGAGTAGACAAGTAGGCATAAACAAATGGTACGCTTATCTGTTCTCGGAAATGAGGCGCCAAGCGGGCGCGTATCAAAGTACCCTCAAAAAAATCTAGTCAGAAGGAAAAATAAACTTCATCAAAGTATGTCGACGAAACCAAGTGTTTGTAATGCGTGAAATATCTATTATTTTGATGTAAACTGATTACAGTTGGGAATTAAATATTCATAAAAGAATTATCAAGTATCTGGTGTATGGGTTTTCGTAAACAAAGTCATTGTTAGGACGAAAACGACGTTTTGGCTGTCCGCCATTGTAGGCTATATGTGCGTGACGTCAGCTATCATGGCGGGCAGGAATAAGGAAGTTGATGATTTCAAATGCTGTAAGTGCAGAAATAAGATATTCCCGACCGAGTATGAACAAATTGTAGAAAACATTATTAATGAATATAATTATTTTAGAATTACTTTAGATCGGTGGCATGGATAGTAAATAATTAAACAGTTCTGTTGGATTTGACAAAGACCGCGTAGTGCGATAGCAGCGCCACGCAGATTTAGAGCAAAACCTGTTCGTAGTGGAAAAAACGTCCGATTGGTCGAGTGGAGTGATGTGAAGGGAGTTGGGGGGAGCCTACTGAGCTGACATGCGAGACAGTCTGAGAGAAATCGGGATCATTAATTTTCGTACCATCGTTGTAGGAAGACGTGTACCTAGTGAGTTTGTACCATTAGAGTATAAGTTAGTGGGGGGCATTTCTGAGAGTTCTCGGCTTTATTATTGATAATTGGGCATTCCCTGTTATACGTAAAAGGGCCTTGAACTATGTTTTTCTATCGCGATTCGGACTATGTCTGGTCGGGGAGAATGACATTGCTCGTTAGAAATGGCGTTTTAGAATCGTGTCAGTTTATAATATAAGTGTGTTTTCGTGAAACGCATAGGCGTTGTGGTTTTCGTCGAGCTGGTATCGCATAGCAGCGAGATTCGGTCGTGAGGCCGGGCCAGCAACACTTAGCCATGACAAATCTGTGAATTTCATAAAAACGTACTTCGCGGTAGGTTGTAATATAAGTGTGTTTTCGTGGAACGCATAGGCGTTGTGGTTTTCGTCGAGCTGGTATCGCATAGCAGCGAGATTCGGTCGTGAGGCCGGGCCAGCAACACTTAGCCATGACAAATCTGTGAATTTCATAAAAACGTACTTCGCGGTAGTGTACATTGTGGGAGGTAGGAGTGTTCGTTATTTTAAAGTTGTGATCACTGACCACTGCGATAAAATGACACGCACTAAATTCTTAGCGGGTTTCTAGAGGTTATCAGCTTCATAAACGGGGGGTTGTTGTAAGTAATATGTTATAGAATGGTACAAATTCATGCTATTCCGAGTGTAGGCAACGGCACGGTCCGTGAATAGAGTTTCCGCGAGTTAGAGTTAGGCGGAGTACCGTGGGACCGGCCAGAAGTTGTGTTACCAGCTTAATGGAACAACTTTCGTCCCCTTCTTCCATTGTAACTAGCATAAGAAGGTCTCGGAGGTTCAAGGCAAGTGTTCCGATGCCCGTGGCTTCGGCCCAGTGCGCCGAGATACCGTATGTTAGCTGCAGTGGGGGCTGTCTTAATGAAACCGTAGGGCTATTTTGCTCTGTAGTATCCCTTATCGTCGGACTTCGGTCAACCACTGCAGAGTAAAATGTAGGGAGTCTAGGCTAGTATCAGGGTGACGCCTGAACGTTTCCAGATTAGTTAGAAACACCTACTTGGAGATCCCTGAGCTGAGGCGATTCTCCATGCGCATTTAAATGTGAGATTTATCTCTAGTTCTAACACACCATAGCAGAATAGGAACATTTCAGGGACCGATAGGCTAGGGTTTTGCTGTTAGATATTTCCAGAGTAGTTGTAATATACGTACTTGTGGTTTCCTCGGGCTCGGGTGAAGTCCACATGCGCAATTAAATGTAAATGTGAGATTTATCTCCAGATTTGCATATATACACACCGCTAGAAAGCATAGGAAATCTCATTTAGGACTGTAGGCAGGGCAATAGGACAAATCGAATTAATAACAGTAATAAATAATCAAATAAATAATCAAACAAGTAATAAATAATCAAATAAATAATCAAACAAGTAATAAATAATCAAACAAGTAATAAATGATCAAACAAATAATAAATAATTCAATCACGGCATAAATTACATAAAACTAAGGTATAACCTTTGAATTTAGGGCTTACCTAGGCCGACAATAAAACTAGACGTGACGAGGGTTTAGTTAACTAACGAGTTTGCTAGGACGACTCTTGGCGGATAATCCTTGTGTTATTGGAGTAAACACATTATTAGACTTTGTCGACTGTTGCGCGCCGTACCGAATGTAACTTAAAGAGTTAGGAAAAAAGGTATCATACAAAATAAACTAAAGTAACTACCCGAATACTTTATCTTGGGGAATTATCGTCACTACTTGGGCAAGCATAAGCAGTCCCAGTAACTCACCTCTATTACCAATAAGGGTTAGAGACGTTACCTTCTTCAGTTTTGGCTATAATTTTACCTGGACTAAAGCGTTCGTAAGTACATTTATAACAAGATCTACCAATAAAGGTTAGAGACGTTACCTTCTTCAGTTTTGGCTATAATTTTACCTGGACTAAAGCGTTCGTAAGTACATTTATAACAAGATCTACCAATAAAGGTTAGAGACGTTACCTTCTTCAGTTTTGGCTATAATTTTACCTGGACTAAAGCGTTCGTAAGTACATTTATAACAAGATCTACCAATAAAGGTTAGAGACGTTACCTTCTTCAGTTTTGGCTATAATTTTACCTGGACTAAAGCGTTCGTAAGTACATTTATAACAAGATCTACCAATAAAGGTTAGAGACGTTACCTTCTTCAGTTTTGGCTATAATTTTACCTGGACTAAAGCGTTCGTAAGTACATTTATAACAAGATCTACCAATAAAGGTTAGAGACGTTACCTTCTTCAGTTTTGGCTATAATTTTACCTGGACTAAAGCGTTCGTAAGTACATTTATAACAAGATCTACCAATAAAGGATAGAGATGTTACCTTCTTCAGTTTTGACTATAATTTTACCTGGACTAAAGCGTTCGTAAGTACATTTATAACAAGATCTACCAAAAAAGGATAGAGACGTTACCTTCTTCAGTTTTGGCTATAATTTTACCTGGACTAAAGCGTTCGTAAGTACATTATAACGAGATCTACCAATAAAGGCTAGAGACGTTATCTTCTTCAGTTGTGGCTATAATTTTACCTGGACTAAAGCGTTCATAAGTACATTATAACGAGACCTACCAATAAAGGCTAGCGACGTTATCTTCTTCAGTTTGACTGTAATTTACCACGCACTAGAAGTGTTCATAGCACAATTATAATGAATCCTTCATTCGGCAAAGATTCATAATTGGTAATGTAAGAGTAAAATCTTCCTTGGGAACTAGAAACATCCAGAGGGCAAAACTCGGAATTGTCAGAGTAGGAAGTCCGGTTTCGAACGTAGTAAGACTCGGCAAAAGTATAAACTAATACGTGATCGAACTAATAATGCGTAGAAGGAGACGACCACACCCGTTCCTTTAGAGACGAATTTGTTAGGGCTAATCGAATAAAACATAGTTAGAACTAGTTAGTCGGGGGTTAGTCAGGCTAAGTTCCAATAGGCAATACGTTATAGGGCTAGGTAATTAGGTATTCTAGGACCTTATAGAGGCTTTCATATACTAGGTAAAGTTAGTATACGGTAGCTTCGCAATGAATTAGAAATGATGGATGGAGTGGTTTGCGTCAAAGAGTACCGCGCCTCTTCTGCACCTAAACCAGCGAATGAATGTTGCTTGGAAATTAAGTAAAGTAAGCTGCGTGTGAATGTTGGTATAGTCACGAGACCGACTCACTACAGACTTAGGGTTGATAAAAGATTAAGTCCTCTATTCCCTTTTTGAGACAGAGACTGACCGACTAACACCTGGAACTCCTCTCTAGTGTTCATATTAGCTTCATTCAAGAATGTGCGTATATACATAAATATATTCTATGTATATGTATGTATATATTTGTACATAGGCGGAGGAAGAAAGTCCAAAATTAGATCGGAAGAATTTCTACTATTTGTGACGAGGTTGGGGTCACAGATCTATGCCGCATTCCCACAATGCCCTGTAAGCGGTGGAAACGGTGTCCAAAATCACTGGGTAGAGCCGTTACAGTCACAAGCGAAGGAGGGGCTTGGACCTATAGCCGCAAATTCACACTGCAAACGTTAATTAGTTTTCATATTATTACGTTGAAACTAAGTTCAACATAAGTACCTACATGTTAGCTTAAGACTACCAGCTTTATCTCACTGGAGCTATTCCAACATTTGACAGTTAACATAACTATGTTTAGAAATATTTTTCATGCAGAAAATACTCAGAACCTAATTGTATACGTATATTTAGATTTAGGGTGAATTGGCATATAGGGTAGAAATGGAACTTGGTTGGGTACACTTACCTATAATATCTGCTTCGCTTTATTTAGCAGGCGTTTTATATATATATCATGACTCGCATATAGTTCAAGTAAGGTACTAGGTTGCACTTGTAGTAGCGATATACCTAGTAGACATTCAAACTGACATCTTCTAGATATAGGCTTCATATGTGCTCTTGTAGCTAAACTGCGATGGGTTTACGCTGGTCATTAATATCATACAAAGCGTCGATTAGGATTTGTTAGATAGTAATGTTTCGCGTGACGACTTCATTCAATAAGTATGTACGTTTGGGGTGAATCGGTACGTTTGCTAATTTACCTTCATAGTGCGATATCTCTTGGAGAAAGCGGCATTACGTCATTATTAGGTAGTCTTTGGGTCAGAAATGCTATAATGCAATTGCGGATTTGTTCTTTATTAACGTGAATTATGTAAGCGATGGATAGACATATCTAAATATATATCGGATATGAGTTCTGTTGCGTTCTTAATTTAAATATAACAAATTGAGGGGGTTCAGTACAGTTAAAGAAAAGGTCTAGGGAGTTTTGTCAGTACCTAAGCATCAAAGTAAACTGTTAGTATTTCCATTCATCTACGCCAGATAGACAGGGTGAAATCTGTAGGTATGCTTTGCGTAATCTAGTATATTACTTAGTTCTACGATTAGGAAGATAGGATTAGTTTTAAACGCCTCAAAGTTCTAGGGTTATTTTACGATCACAACATACGGTCCTACCAGCTACACTAAACGATCTATTTGGCCATATCCATTCTTCGGATCACAATAATATTACTTATAAGGATTAGATTAAAATGGTGACAGGTGATATTAAGGGTTAGGGAGTCATTATAGTAGTAGTGCAGTGACAAGGATTATATAGTAGGTAATAGGATATAAGGATAGGGGTAGGGGGGTGGTTACAAAATACACCTGAAATTCCAGAATAGAATGCCTACTCGCACAATGCCCAATGCGACATGATGTTTGGCTAATTAATGACCAACCGTAATTTTTACTCTTCTCTGTTAATAATTTTATTTGGGTGACCTTTATATGCATGCTACTTTTCGTCTCCCGGGCCTTACTCCCACCTCTTAAAGCAGTCATGTTTCAACCTTACCATTAAATTTGGTACCACCACGTCAATATAGCAAGCTTAAAATAATAATGGATCACGATAGACGTCTTGATGACGTAGTATCAAATATTTCACACAATTCGCATACTTTTTCGTGACTTTTGACCCTAAGTTTTATTGTTCCAATGTCTATTTTTGAAGACTCGTGTATCCATCTCAATGTATTGCAACCTAACCATTAAATTTGTTTGACCGTTTTGTGTCGGAGGGAGTACGATAGTAAGTATGATTATTCTAAGCTTATTACAAAACGCTCCTGATTTATGATAGTTACGTAAAAGGTGGGAGTAGGCCCCCCGGGATATTATCTCGATTACTTAAGGTATAGTAGAAACAGAAATATACAATGAGATTAATAACATTATATAAGTATTTTTTGCTGTTCTCTATATGTATAGGTGTTTAATTTAATATCATAATGGACCAGAAGAACGACTTGGCAGAAATGTCATGAATTCAAGATGATAAATTCGAAGTGGCGGCTTACTTGAAGTTGCACCAATCAAGCTGAAAATCGATATCTGACAGGTGATGGGGTTCAAGATTCTTAAAAGGAAAACTATTGGAAATTATAAAAAATTGAGGTTGGTATGTATGGAGTATAATAAAAATGACCTGCAACTGCTAGAAATTAAAAAAGCAGGTCGCCGCACAAAAGATGAGCGCTCCCATACGAAATGCGTAAAACTCTGAAACCAATAGCAGATAAATATAGAGTGTTTGACCAAATATCATAGGGGAACGAAAGGGTAATTTAATGCAAGTGTCAAAAAATGCAAGATGGCGACAAAATTAAAAGTTGGTCCGATCCGGCTGTAAATTGGTATCTGCAAATCCCGTGCACGTACAGCAAGGCGGGCCCGCAACGACGATCATAAGAAAGGTTTCTTGACTAAATTAAACAATTGTTGATAGTATTAATAGACAACGTATGTTCAGATAAAGATGCCAGTGTGGCTGCGACCCTCACGCGTGTTCTGCAGTTACATTGCTAAGTGAGAAACGCCCGTATTGTTATTTCTACCCACGGATTTAGGAAGGGAGGGGATGTGTTGAGAAGAATGCGTGCAACAAGTTCCGGAGAACTTGTTGGTTATAATCGTAAATATCGCCGCGACAGTGTGTTATATATTCATTTCGACATCCGTTGCTGGTAATGTTATGAAATTGTTTACAACTCAAAAAACAAATGCCGCAACGTAGTAATGCGTATAACTGTATACTATCAGCGCGCACCGTCGCTAGTGCATACGCTGCTATCGGCGCCAGAAGTTATTAGCGTTCATTGCTTGATTTACACCAATTCATTACAATGCACACTGAGCATTGTAATGAATTGGTGTAATTAGCTAATGAGAGCATTGCGTGTATTATTTTATGAGATTTTTGTTTCATTTGTAGGTGTGAAGTGCAGTGGGGATATGTAATTGAAAATGTTCGATTAAAAATGCGTCATGCGATCATAACAATCAATAGAATAAATGCCTCGCGCCATATCCCCTCCCTTCCTAAATCCGTGTTTCTACCCATAGAAGAAACCAGCCTCTCTATCTTCCATACCTCTATTTATCACTTTTATCATTGACATCTAAGCAACTATCATATTTCAAACTATCATACTTACTCTTCCTTTCACCTATTAAGTTAATGTCTTTAGAAGATATAAGATGTAAAGGGCGAGACCGACTAACAGACGGACAAAAAGAACGATCATAATAGGTAATCTTGAAATACCAAAAAAAACAACCTTTTATTTATTTCTCTCTTAATGCAGATTTAATCTTTGGGAATTGACGTAATGAAACCAATTAACGATCCTAGATGGCATCTACTGCAGTCTGAAATGTTCAACTGTGTCAGCATTTTCGAGTCCAATGAATAAAATGTGGCCATTAAGTATGCCTTTATATTCTAGATTTATTATTACTAGCTGTGCTCCGCTATTTCAACTGCGTGAACAATGAATAAAACTGCTATTCTAACTCCAGCGTCAATTCTAATAGTAGAATAACAAAAATCATGTTCATATGGTGTTGCCACAGAACAAAAATATAGTGAATTGAGTGAAGTGAATGAATGCTAATTTAAATATTCTATAATTTAAAGATTGTGATCCCTCAGAAACCGTTAAATCAGTATAAATGCATTTAATACAGGAATCACATTTTTCGAAACCTTTGCTTGGGTTTGAAAATCATTCAAATGATAATTTTAAGGACAAATTAAAAGGTTTAATTTTTTCTCTTATTGTATTCCATTTAAGTTACATTGCTCCATCGTATCATTTCGTAAATAGATAAGAACCGTCTTTTAGCGTGAGTTATGATCATGTAACTTTATGGTTTGAAAAAAAAAAAAGATTTAAATTTTTTCTCTTAGGTATTGTATTTTTATTTCGTTTTTATTTCCAAAGTATTGAAATATTATAAAGACCCGCTTTGTATGCGTCCCCATGGACTTTCTTCTTACTTTGTGCAGCGTTATTACACTTTGTGGGTGTTGAACTCGTTTACAATTTTGCACCATTTCAGTTCGCCATCTCTTCTCCATGACTCTACCTATTTTATATCATCCAACCATTACCTGTATATTCCATGATTGTATGCGAACCGTATGCGTAAAAAGTATGCGTGGAAGCACTCGCAGCGGAACTTGACTTGGCGATTTTAACCAATTAACAATGTTGAGCAACGCGTTCCGCAGCCAAGAGTTGGATGGTTATGTGCTAGTTGCATTATTCAACTGAGCGCGGAGGGCACGTTATGTTGTCGGTCCCGGTTGTTTGTCATAGGACAGAACAGGCTATGTCGAAGACCTTCGGGGTGCCTAAAAACTTCGACACAGGTTGGCCACTAGCCTATCCACTGGGCCCTCGTGGTGGATGGCCCAACTCCTCTCTCTGGGAGGATGGCTCGAGTCCCAGCAGATGGAACGTAATGGATTAATTATCATTTGCATGCATGCATCATGCTCAAAGTCGCACAACGAGCTATGGAGAGGGCTATGCTCGGGGTTTCTCTACGTGATCGAATCAGAAATGGGAGATCCGTAGAAGAACGAAAGTCACCGACATAGCCCAGAAGATTAGCCAGTTGAAGTGGCAGTGGGCAGGACACATAGCACGCAGAACAGATGGCCGATGGGGCCGAAAGGTTCTGGAGTGGAGACCACGGACCGGCAAGCGCAGCGTAGGTCGTCCACCAAGAAGTACACAATATAACAATTAAATTTCTATTGTGTGTGGGTTCGACTGATGAAGTTTTTATCATCTTGAAAACTATCCATCACTAAGCGGGTGTAACGACGGGATTCTGCTAGTATCTCATAATTTCCACATCCCATTACTATTGGCATACAGACAAACAGGTTGGACACTTTAATATAACGACGTAATTATAGCCTGCCTTAACTCAATGACCACAGGAAGTACAACCTATTAAAATATAGAGGCTATAAAGTTCGCAAATATCCCCGCCGGATGGCCCATAAGGTCGCACTAAACAGGCATCATCGCTGACTTTATGGCCGCACCATACGCCCACTTGGCGATTTCCGTGGTCAGCATCTCTCTCAAGATGCCTTTATTAATGAGCTCTTGGTATACCTTGAGGGTTAGGAAACTCGTTAATACATTTTATCCTGACATACGGGCATTAGATTTTGTGAACATTTTATTTTGGGAGAATAATAGTAAAAGGCGAATTTGCTATTATAGTTAAAATCAGGCGACCAGGTGACCGCATAACAATGCTCAATGCAGGCCGCTTCTATTCGGTTCTATTGGAAATATTTAAGGGATATTATTTGGTCAGCTGTGGAAGTCCTACGGCTGAGATGATGATATGATTATGGTGGAAAGTCTTGTAAGAATCTCAGTTTTGACATATTAAACCGTCTCCTCCAGTCAAATAGGCATTTGACTGGAGGAGACGGTTTAATATGTGTGTATATGGTGTAATATAAAAATGCTAGGCATCCAGTCAAATAGGCATTTGACTGGATGCCTACCATTTTTATCCGTCTACGGCAAAACAAAAGAAAGGGTTATGTTTTTGACAGGTATATGTGTTGTCTGTTCATCTGTTCCCCCCTCGGAACAATAACAGGGCATGGAAGCCGGGCTAAAATCAGTAATGAAATGCATATGCCTATCTTTTTTTACTTACGATGTTAATTGTGCGTAGGAAAGTGACATATAATACCGTTTTGTTTCGTTATCATGCAGGTTGTCACAAGTTAATTTTTGGATAGTGACGATCCATCCTCATTTTCTTTTTCTCGAACTATGGGATTAACATAAAACTTCAAAATTAAGTTGATAGCCGACTTAAAGTATTTTGACGTATTCGATAGAACTTTTGTATTTGTTAGCATTATAAGATGACCAAAGGTAACCATTTGACGTTGCTCATTTTTTGCTTGTGACACGTTCAAACCTACGAATAATAATAAGTCAGGAACAGTAACTGCGTTAAAAAAATGACCCAACAAAAGTCGTGTTCAAGTAGGCGGGGCTTAAAAGTCGTGTTCAGTACGTCATCAGTCGGACATTTTTCTTGCAAGCGAGCACACGTGAAATCTTCGCAAACATTTTAATTTTTATCATTGTGAACTACAGCTGTGAATCATCATGCCAGCATGTGTTGTGAAGTGGTGCAGGATCCATACAAGATTAAAATGTCCAGGAATCACTTTTATTAGTACGTAGTAGCAAAATTATATTTATATTTAAAGATGTTCAAATACGTATACAAACCGAGATTGTCAATACTATGCAAAATAAAGTCAGTCTATTTTTGTTTAATGTATATTTTTTTACAGAACTGAATATTGAAATGTAACAGCAATGTATTTTGCTTATTTTGTTTTAATTCCATTTCCTTGCCGATCCAATGCAGTAAAATAAATGCCTCTCTGCACTTAAGCTAGAAAGACAAGATTATGATACTCCGTTCATTTTGAAAAAACAAAATAAAAAAAAAGACGTGTGGCACTCGGAGACTACCGCGGTAAAGCTATTGCATAGCTGTTTTTATCAACTTATGGAATTATAATTATTTAACCAATGCCATCTAGAGGCGAGTTGCTGAACTAAAGAGACAAGCGTGATATTTCAAAAAGTCATTAAATGTTCTGCTATTCATCGATAGATGCCAAATCAACTTATGCAATTATAATTATTTAACCAATGCCATCTAGAGGTAGTCTTGAGTAATTCGCCCGCAATACTTACATGTTATTTTTAAACACAACATAACAAATGGTTTCGCCTATATATCCTCGAAGGGGTAAGCAGCGGTGTTTTCAACGCCTACATTTAAGTTAAGTTTTATTTTTGTTTGTGCCTTAAGTTTGTGTCGCTCGTATTTTGACAGCTCGATACACTAGACTCAAGGGGGATGAAATGTATCACAAATACCGTCAAGGGTGATGAAATGTAATGACAGTTTTTTTTAATGGTGATTAGTTTTATATTTGTATGTACTCGTAATTCTGTCTTTTATTATAAGTGTTTACTGATTGATACACTTAGTATATGTTTTTCTTGGATTTCTATTATAACAATGGCGTTTGACCATGTACATATTTTATGATATTTTGGTATTTTTAGATGGATGTCTGGTCAGGGTGAGGTCTTGGAGAAGATAATAAGCTACTCGAAGTACTAACCCTGCGCAGACGTAGTCGCGGGCACCAGCTAAATAAATATATTTTTGGTTATTTAATCTCACTTTACTACATTGCGGAAAAAGAGTCTCTTCTAATTACTTCTAGACGAAAACTTAATATTTTGCGGGACATAAATTTCACTGAATTTTAAAAAGTAACCGATATTAAAAAAAAACAAATAAAAAACCTTGTGTATATTATTGACTTGGTCCAATCCACTTGTTGCATTACATCGTCCACGCCGCTACGACTCAATTGTCATAGTAGACGTTGCAGCACGCGCGTAAGCCAATCCCTGCTTTCCTTCTGAATTGAAACCAATCACCGAACATGTCTATTTGTAACCTCGGAAGTAATTTGTATTTGGAATCATACGTCATTTTGGTTTGTAGGGCCACTTTTTGTGTGGAATTTGTTCTGAATTATGCTTCCTGACTTATTATTATTCGTAGGTTCAAACATAATTAAAACAAACAGCCATGTTTTGTTTCACTCACACCTTAGGACATGCTATTCGACATAAATGAATAAAGAGTAAAATAAAGAGTACTCGGTTTTGTTTTAGCCCGGATTCCATGCCCTGTTATTCTTCCGAGGTTCCCTCATAACTTCTAAAATACTTGTTATAATTTGACAAAATGGATGCGTCTTGTTACATGTGGGTTTAAAATACTACACGATAATACTAGCTATACGTTTCCAAAGTTTCAAATTGATGTAACTCTATGAATTGTTTATTTTTATTCACGGATTTGTTATCCGGTCCTTTACAAAGGCATAAGTGGGGCTGTACCCAACACTTAGAGGCCTGTTTGATATAAAACATTGTGACAAAAGAATACACCGTTATTTCCGCTAGTCAAACATGGCGGCAACCACGTGAACTGAAGTACTTCCGCGAGTCCAAGATGGAGAGCATCACGTGGTTTGACGTAGCCTCCAACAGCCAATGAAGAGCATGGCATTCTCCCGCCAAGAAAATGGCGGAGAATGGAAATCCCATCTGAAGACATCGCTAGCGGCCTTATTAATAAACTTGTAGTAAACCCGGAGTAGTTTAAACATCCATCTGTCAATTTTTCGCTTGCAGTAAATGTCACGCGTGAAAGCAAGACAAAGCATGTTACGCCTAATCTATGTTTACGCAACGTTTATTAATAAAGGCCTAGGAGTTTAGTTGCTGGTATAGTCTTATCAGAGTCAGCCAAATGGCAAAATACTTAGAAATGTGTATTAAGGCTGATAATTATAATTATAAGCTAAGTATATTTCTGTATAAACTGCTTACTGTAACGTACTTTTGTGAAATTTGTCTACGTTCGAATAGAACTTTCCAATGTTACTGATATGGTCTTTATGTAGGCTTTAATGCAATTGTTACTTAACTTATGTTAACATCTTGTAAATTCAGTTGAATGTAATTGGTATAGATTTGAGTTTCAAGTTATGGAATACATGTGCATAATCTTGTTTTATTGTAATGGGTGTTATAACATACAAAAGTGTACAAAAACACAATTTGGGATGACGGTGACATGGATTATCTATTACAAAAATATTTTAAACTACAAGGCTATTGTTACGAACTTATGACTGTTAAGGGAGATATAAGACTATGGACGAAACCTGCCTATTTCAATCTCATATTAAAATATTTAGGCAGGTGATGACTTGCTACACTAAACGGGCATATTCCATAAAGGCCACCAGGTTCTTTCTTTTCTCTTTTTTTCTCTCAACAATGGCGCCAATCGTGACGAAATGAGCAACGTTGGTGTGGATCGCTAAAGGGTGCCGAGAGTTGAGCTGCGGTTTCACTAGAGCGCCTACTACCAGCGTTATGCCCTTTACTTTAACACTTCCACCCTTGGAGCTTGGTGTTACTTGCGTATATATATACGCAAGTAAACTCGTGACTGTACTATTTCCTAATATAATTTTGAAACACAGTGATAGCGTGCGAAATACTGTAATCGAAGAGACTGCCAAAAAAGAATATCTAAATGTATAATCTATTAAGACCTAATATAATTAATTTGAATTATTTAATTTAGAAATATATACTATACATATTTGTACGCCTGCTAGCACATTGAATACATTGACATAAAAATAAATTAAAAAATATTTCATGTATTTGGATCATATAGAAGAAAAAAAAAATAATGAAACCTACCTAATCTGGAACCTCAGTATCTATAAAAATAAAGAAAACCTCTATCAAATATCTCACACAAATCGATACCTAAAATACGTCTTGACTGCGCTTGTCACCCCAATACATACAATTTTGAGTCATATAAAACAAACAAAAAATACTAAAAAAATATAACAAAATTAAAATATATTTTTTAATTTATTAATTAATATTATCTTATAAAACACTGCAACTGCAATTACTACAGTCCTCTTCACACAATATTACATAGTAGGTAATGCTTACGCACTAATGCTTCGCCAGAGAATATGAAGCACTGCGGTGGTACCACCAAGACGGCCTCTTGCAGAAAAGACCGCTTTTCCTCGCCAGTTACGATTAGCGTCCCGACGATGTTGGGAATATTACTTAACTCCGTTTTTTCACGAAGTAAAACCAAATAATAAGTTATTATTTCATTTATCATACTATTACATAATTGCGTTGGACCATTTAAATATTTTATGACATTTTGGTATAAAGATTTGGAATGAGATATGGCCTTGGAGAAGATAATAAGCTACTCGAAGTACTAATCCTGTGCAGACGAAGCCGCGGGCACCAGCTAGTCGTATTATACAATGCATTATTGATTACTAGCTGCGCCTCGCAGTTTCGCCTGCGTGGTGATAGATGTTGATGATAATAAAAAGTAACCATATATTTTTTTATTTATTTAAGCGTCTCATCTATCTACACACCACATTTCATTAAAATCCATTCAGTAGTTTTTGCGTGAAAGAGTAACAAACATCCCCATATCTAGACATACAAACTTTCACGTTTTCTACCGATTTCCAAACAAAGTAGGAGGTTCGAATTCGATTGTATTTTTTAAATGTTTTCCATTTATGTGTGTTTTCTCATAACTTTCGACTGACCAATTCTCAAAATTCTTTTTTTATTTGAAAGCTGGTGTTTCCCGTGTAGTCCCAATTAAATTTGGTCCAGTAGTTTTTGAGATACACTCCAATAACTGAATAGAATGGAAGTCGGTATTAATTTTTTTAAATTGTACTTGTTATAGTAGGAAGAATACGAATGAGATGTGTAATTATCATAGAGTAGTAAAATGAAAGCTTTTTTTTACTATTACTTTACTTGACTTGAACAAAGAACATCGCTTGTCAATGTTGTCTCTTTTGGTTGGCGGTAAAATAAAGTTTCGGTATTTAGATGCCTGCCTTTACTTATAGAAAAATCAAACAAAAGAATAAATTGAAGTAAACTTTCCAATTTTAGAGAGAAAAATACTCATTCTTGGATGTGTTACCATACCGTCCGAACATCAAATTTAAACTCTCTATTTATTTATTATTTATTTATTATGAAACACCAACAGTATACATATTAACCTTATTTAGATACTAACGTTCTATTTTAATATATTATTCTGATATGTATACCTTTTACAGGTGTTTACAACATTCGCTGTTAAATGAGTGGTGAGACAGAAGATAATAATAAAATTAAATAAATTAAAACTAAGAATGGTTGGTACAATGCGATAACAGTGAGCACAGATCTAGTAGGTATACACAGTGTCTAACTTAATGAATAAATGCAGTGCACACTGCATCCTGCAATAAAAATTATGTAACTATAAATATTCTTATGATTTTATGATAAATATAACTAAATTTTACATGATATTTTTATTTTAAAACAAATTAAATCAAATCAAATCAAATAATTTATTTGCTAGAACACATGTACAAAGTCGAGATCTTAAAATATAGGTCACAATGTATTCTGTCTGCTAGCAGACGTGCAAATTTTCTATATCTAATACTTAATACTAAAATTAACAAAGAAAAGTAAGAATAAACAGAAAAAAAATAACTAAATAAAAATAAAATAAAATAAAATAAAAATAAAATCATTTATTTCAGGCACTCCAATGACCCATAAAATAAAATACAAACTTACACTACAAATAAAATAAAATGATATATTTATAAATGATAAATTGATTTTAGGACATGCTTACATTTAGGAACCTAGATAATAATCTCTATTTGAATTTAACCGTCGTATGGGGATGGAAATGGATAGATAGCACAAATCTAAAATTGCAAAGTATTTGATTGCTGAGCAGGTGTTAGTTCTTTAAAAAATATAGTTTTTTAAATTTAGAAGTAGTTTGTCTGACTCCGCAAGCGAGTCAGTAGTTTAAACAAATCTAAATAACATAAATATAAACGAGTATAAAATTAAACAAATTCAAGAAGAAATTATTAAGTTCAAAAAGCCTTGTTATCGTCGTCTAACATCCGGTCGTTTCAAGTGAAATTAGGATTAGGAATTCCACTCCTCATAATTTCAGCCAAACGCCCTGCTTACCAATTCAAATTCTATTTTATTGTAGGCCTAACTACAAATAGTAGAAGGTATGTTTGAGTACAATTCTAGCCCAAGAATATAACACGTTAAAGCAATAGAAAGCTAATTGATTGAGCTAGTGAAGCGTCTCTGCTCTAACTGGCCAAATTGACTTTCATCCCTCTGTATGTCGCTTTTTTCAACCGATCTTGACGAAACTTGGTATGCATGTCCTACTATAATATTTTCTTTGATTTCGTTGATTGGAGGGGTTATAACCGTTCCCTCCTCCAAAATATATAAATATATTTACCTAAAAGTATTCACCTATTGGTTATTAGTTGGTGGAGCGATCTGGCCTGTCCATTTTTGTTTTATCTTGCTAATCTAGACCTACGTCGCGTCGGCGAGTTGTTTCACCGGCATACATTTTCGTTTTCATGCATAGAAACTGCAAAGCCATCCACATTTTTAAGAAAGGTTTGTATGATTGGTTAACCAAATAATTTTATTCTAGTCTTAGTCTTCTATGCATCTATAGAAGACGGTTATTGATATAGCTGTAGGAATGATTTGTTTAAGGACATGGTATTTTAAGTAATCTTTGACATTTATGGACCGACTTTGCTAAGTAGTACCTATTTATTGTTAATTTTGTATATTTGACGTCTGCAAAGGTAAAATACAGATTAGTAGGTACTTTAAATTAATGTTATATTATTATGTTATATAATGTTATATAGTATTAAGCAAATAAAGTATATGTATCTGAAACTTAAATGGAAGACGCCGGGCCCATGATTTCTCCCGTCACTGAATAATATATAAAAAAGAATTAGCATTTTAAAATGTAACCCCTAGTCTAGTAGACATTTACAACGCTTAAGTAGTCGAGGAGTCTGAAAGGTCACTTTTAACTACGATCCAAGAAAGGAAAATACAAGAACAATTGTGTAGGCAGGGTTATTGCTTGCGTGCTACAATTCGCGCCAAGCGTTTTACCCAAGAAGATATTTGCTAACACTCCGTAGTAAGTGTGGGTAATAAACAAATAATTTAACGTGGAACCGTGAAACTTAGCCAAACCCTTTCCGGGTTGAATAGGGTTACCATGATACAATAATTCTGTTGGATATTTTTACGAAACATACGATAATATTCAATACACTAGACGTGTTCGGCGACCGTCAAGGATTATGAAATGTACCTAATGACAGTTATTTTTCCATGGAGATTAATTTGCTATTTGTACGTACGTAGGTACTGTATTTTATTATTAGTGTTTACTGATTGATTTACTTAGTACTTAAATTTACTCATATAACCATGTAAATATTTAATAATATTTTGGTATTTAGGCTTTGGGGAAGATAAAAAGCTAGTCGAAGTACTAATCCTGCGCAGACGACGTCAGGAACACCAGCTAATGTGAGTATAAAGCCGTTTTATCCACAAATATACTACTTTAAAAAAAGTAGTCAAAGGTGTTAACTCAGTTGCCTTGCCTGGGTTTTATTTCAAAAGTTGAGGGACCCTCGCAATAGTGACTAGAAAAACTGATGGACGCAGCTGTGCTTCGACAATTTCTCTAAAACGTTTCTTTTCAAGGCGATTTAAAGTTAAAACACCATTTTATTGTTTTAGAGGTGATTATTTTATAGAAAAAGTTGGAAAGACACAAAACTAACGGGATTAATTACCTGAATTACGCTATTCAATACAAAAAATTATCATATCTTTTGGAAATGTATTGTAAAAACGCTCTCAGTTCCCTGAGAAAGATTTATTCGTCTTCGCGATTAGTGAAGTTTTCTAGAAATTCAACGACATAAGTCATCGTAACCTTCCCTATCAATAACAAGCTTTTATTAGAGCGCCATCGCATCCGATTTCTAGATATGTAAGACCTCGTGAACAAGAGAATAAGAGAGTATTTTTATTACCTACGTTTTTAAACTGGGTGTTGTTTTCTGTCCAGTCCACACTAACTGTGAAGTGTCTTAGCTACGAGTATTAGTGTGGTGATTGTTTTCTGCAAGTTTTCAATGACATAACATAATTGTGACTATTAATAATCAGCTTTTATAAGAGCACCATGAGGTCCGTTTTCTGCGATATATAAGGCCACGGGACAAAGAGTAACCCCTAGTCTAGTAGACATTTACAACGCTTAAGTAGTCGAGGAGTCTGAAAGGTCACTTTTAACTACGATCCAAGAAAGGAAAATACAAGAACAATTGTGTAGGCAGGGTTATTGCTTGCGTGCTACAATTCGCGCCAAGCGTTTTACCCAAGAAGATATTTGCTAACACTCCGTAGTAAGTGTGGGTAATAAACAAATAATTTAACGTGGAACCGTGAAACTTAGCCAAACCCTTTCCGGGTTGAATAGGGTTACCATGATACAATAATTCTGTTGGATATTTTTACGAAACATACGATAATATTCTGTTAGTTTTAAATTTCGAATTAGAAAGTAATAATACAAAATGTAACACTAAACTACACACGCAAATACACAGCTTCACATACAAACACACCCTCATACACACACAGTTGCACACTAACAAACGTGTAAAGCATACAATGACATGTATGCATTAGCAAGCTTTGATAATTTTATATTTCTATTTTTCTTTTCCCATAAGTCTCTGCTTTGATATAATTTTTGAAAACTAAGTGATTCTAGCTTTTTAACTTCTAGAAGATCAACGCCTTCTTCTATCAGAAGGCGTTGATCCTCTCAAAGTGTAAAGCTACGTCGAGGACCAGATCCTTCAAATTTCAATTATACACTCAGTTATGTCAATAAATATTTTTTTTAAGATTAGTGTAGCGTTCACTGCGGCACACGCTTAGCTGTAATTATCAATTCTACTTGATTAAACATAGCGGTAAAATTGCTTGCATAATAAACTTTGTATATAAATAATAATAAATATAAATCGGTGACGGTAAAGTTTACGGTGTATTGAAAGACACGTAAAGCCATCGGTCCCAGTTGTCCTACGAGAAGAATCATCTACTCTTCAAGCTACTTGTGAGAGTTTCTGGTGGTTATAATCTCCAATTCTTCTTACTACTAGCCTAGATCCTCCAAGCTGTACTGGGACCACGTGATGGATGATGACATTTCTTTCTCCCTCGGGATGTGATAACCTGATTATGCTTTCCTTGGTTATGTCATTGTTTAACGCCATGATAATTTATTCGAGGTTTATTTGATGCCAGCGATATTAATTTTTGAGTCTCTTTCGCCCCGTAATATAATTGCTACAGTGCTCTTCACCTTATACAGTAATGCTTGCGCACTATTGGTTCGCGGAAGGATGTCTGCACTGCCGTGGTTCCGACCAAGACGGCCTGTTGCACAAGAGGTCTACCACTTAGTAACTGTAGGTATGTCTAATTAATCTATTATTTACGTTTTTATGTTGGCCTAAATTTCTAACATGTGTAGTATTATATCCTACTTCCTACTAATATTATAAACGCGAAAGTTTGTGAGTATGGATGTATGGATGTGTGGATCTTTGTAACTTTTTCACGCTCTAACAGTGGAGCCAATTTAGATGAAATTTGCTATGGAGGTGGATGAGGCGCTGGATTAACACATATAATTTTTCATCATCATCATCCATTACCACGCGGGCGAAATAGTGTGATATTCGTGGGTGCAGAATAGACAAAATAACAAGATCTCGGCCTACGCCAAGATCGTAATGATGACAGTTCTGTCAAAGTTTGTGTCAGTTTCTGATAGCTTAGTCAAAAGCACGCTATCATTTTGAGAGCTCAATACACTAGACGTGTTCGGCGACCGTCAAGGATGATGAAATGTACCTAATGACAGTTTTTTTCCATGGAGAATTATTTTATATTTGTATGTACGTAGGTACTGTATTTTATTATTAGTGTTTACTGATTGATTTACTTAGTAATTAAATTTACTCATATAACCATGTAAATATTTAATAATATTTTGGTATTTAGGCTTTGGGGAAGATAAAAAGCTAGTCGAAGTACTAATCCTGCGCAGACGACGTCAGGAACACCAGCTAATGTGAGTATGAAGCCGTTTTATCCACAAATCTACTACTTTAAAAAAGTAGTCAAAGGTGTTAACTCAGTTGCCTTGCCTGGGTTTTATTTCAAAAGTTGAGGGACCCTCGCAATAGTGACTGGAAAAACTGATGGACGCAAGTCTGCTTCGACAATTTCTCTAAAACGTTTCTTTTCAAGCCGATTTAAAGTTAAAACACCATTTTATTGTTTTAGAGGTGATTATTTTATAGAAAAAGTTGGAAAGACACAAAACTAACGGGATTAATTACCTGAATTACGCTATTCAATACAAAAATTATCATATCTTTTGGAAATGTATTGTAAAAACGCTCTCAGTTCCCTGAGAAAGATTTATTCGTCTTCGCGATTAGTGAAGTTTTCTAGAAATTCAACGACATAAGTCATCGTAACCTTCACCATCAATAACCAGCTTTTATTAGAGCGCCATCGGATCCGATTTCTAGATATGTAAGACCTCGTGAACAGGAGAATAAGAGAGTATTTTTATTACCTATTTTTTTAAACTGGGTGTTGTTTTCTGTCCAGTCCACACTAACTGCGAAGTGTCTTAGCTACGAGTATTAGTGTGGTGATTGTTTTCTGCAAGTTTTCAATGACATAACATAATTGTGACCCTCTCTATTAATAATCAGTTTTTATAAGAGCACCATGAGATCCGTTTTCGGCGATATATAAGGCCACGGGACAAAGAGAATAAGTGAGTTTATTCATTATCTTCTTTTTTAAAGAGGGTGCTGTCACTAGGTGACTATTTCATATATTATAGCGAATCGAGAGTGTTGCGAATATTGTTAGACCAATGCATATGTCAGCTTCCTCGAGATCATTTTCATTTGATTCGACCTCGGACAAAAAGTTTTCAAGTTTGTCATCCTCCTTTTTCCAATTTTTTTATTATTATAATTATATATATATTATAAGTGTAACTAGTAAAAACATATATAAAACCGTTTTTAACCGACTTCATAAAAAGGCGACTCTATTTTAT
The DNA here is from genome assembly GCA_917880725.1 of Selenia dentaria. NCBI lineage: Eukaryota > Metazoa > Arthropoda > Insecta > Lepidoptera > Geometridae > Selenia > Selenia dentaria. The sequence continues at coordinate 3,987,887 of OU862885.1, read as the reverse complement.
GTTTTTTTAATGTATGTTCACCGATTTCTCCCTCATTTGTGGACCTATTCTCAAAACTCTTTTCATTTAAAAGAGTATACTTCCGAGATGGTCCAATTTAATTTTTATCAAATTTGTTTTGAGCGGCCGTTGTGTTGCTCTCCAATAACTGAAAATTGTTTCGCATATCTTGACGATATCCATATATATAGTATCGATGGTATGACAATCGATTTGTAGGTAGCAAGGGCCACTAAAAAGGATTTAAAAAAAAAAATACCACGATAGTTCAAAAAAGCCAATGATCGTAATATTGTGCGCATGGTACCGACTTTAATAAGTTATTTCACTCTTTTTAAGAGTAGAAGCTGGTTCTATGTTTTGATGAAAAAGTGGGTGTTGTGACCACGTGGCTATGTCGCATCATATATGTCGCGAATCTTATCAGATCATTGCATCTGATTTTTTCATGAGACAAAAAGTTTCCAAGTTTATCATCCTCTTCTCTCAATTTGATTTATTATAATCAGCAGTAAAGAGGTACAACACGGTCACATTAACTAGACGCTTGACCATGTGACGTCATTTTGGCGCTCAAGTACGGTGTGCAAAAAAAAACGGCCTAGTGGCCTTTATTAAGATCGAGTAAACATTGATTAAAATTAAGTTTGTTAAATGAATAAAAATATTTAGTTATTTTGAAAGGTACAGTACGTGGCGATGGTACACATGCCATTTTAGCCTCTTTTTTATCCGAGTAAGAGTACTTTTTGATATTCCAGTTGTGGCACAGGTACGTTTTTCAACCTGATCCACCGGTATGGAAAAACGTTTATTTTTCTTCTCATTCTCGAAGAAATGTAGCACTTTTAACACGAGATTTCTCCCTTCACTGTGTATAACGTTCCCCATGTTATTCTGGTTTGAACACAGTTCAACAGTTAATATTCAACAATCAACAGTAACAAAAAACTTAACAAAACCATAATCAAAACAAAATTATATCACAAAAAGCCAAATGTATCAAGAAAATTAGCCAAATTATCGACGCGTATCGGTAACAAAGATGCTGACCGTACTGACACTTGCCGGGCGAGAAAAGAAAATGCAGGGGAAGCGGGCGGGGACCGGCATTCCAGCGATGCGTCGAGTTAATGTGACCGCGTTGTATAATTAAGTATGTACTTAATATTAAACGTTATTTTAGTTAACTAAGAAACAGAGCGTCTTATGCGTACGGTTTCCATAAACTTCCAAACCTATGGCCACTGTACATAAAGTGTTAAGATATTAATTATTCGTCTAAAGTCGGACCAAGGCGCTTACACTGAAAAGGATTTCAACTATTGTTACGCAAGTTCTCAAAAGCTTTGGGTTGCATTAGGCCCCGGGTACCCGCAAAGATTTTGGTACTCGCTAAGGTTTCAGGACTGAGATGCCTTGGCTTAGATAAGTTTTGATTGAGTTGAACAAAATCTTATACTGTCGTAGACTATACGGGTCAGTTTATGGACTTAGCGCATATAGAACTGCAAATACTACTTCCTGAATACCCACCCTTACTTTACACCCTGTTGTTTCTTCGTACTAATTTGTTTTTATTGTAACCAAATCCTTAGGTATGACAGAGCGTAGGGAAATTATAGTTGGTTGTAGAAAATATGGTAGTTTCGCAGTTTCCTGCTAGCTATACGCTCGATGATAGTGGAGAGGATAAATACCTGCTTTACGTGGGAGGTTGATTGCGTGTGTACACACGTGCTGATTTAGGAGTAGTGTCTGGTCGGGCCGAACACACCCTGAAGGTCACTCGCGGCGAAGTCATTCGCGGTGACTCGTGCTGATATAAAATGGCGGTGCCATGCGGTTGCTGCGCGGAACGCAGCGGTACACGTCCGCCGGTCGCGAGTACAAAAAGGTGACTGTTTCCGCTTCCTTTTGCAGCCGCCTTCTTCTAGTTATGACAGCTGCAGGCGAAGCGGCGGTGGGGCACGCGGGCGCGGTGCGCCTTAAGGTGACGTCACGCTTTGGCGTGAACATATTCCCCACTCGGCAAAGGTGTGGTGTGGTGGTCAATCGACAGTCAGGTGGTCGTTCTTGATTTCCACCACTCGGGCGACGCCATCCCTTCATGGGTTCGTCTTGTGGCTCATGCGCCAGTGTAGAGGCGGCACCTGGTCGTCCACCATCAGTACCAGTTCCCCGACTTGAGGTGGGCTGGATCGGGGAGTCCGTTTGGAGCGTGTTTGGATGGTGTGCAGGTAGGGTTTGGACCAGGATTGCCAAAGGTGTTGGGATAAGGGTAGGACGAGCTTGAACCCTTTTGTGTGCAGAAATGGCTCGTCCTCCTACCGAATACTCAGGTAGGGCATTGAGCTGACGGTTTAAAAGGACATGACCCGCGGCGAGTAATTCAAATTCCGCGTGGTCAAAAGAGAGTGGGCTGAGAGGGCGTGCATTGAGCTTGGCTGCAATGCGCGTTAAAAGAGCTGAAAGTGTAGGTGCAATATTGTTATTGTTGGTTGCAAGAAAGTCTTGTATTTCCCTAAGTTCATTTCTAGCGCCTACATAAATTGTACCGCAATTATATCTAATTAACGCCGGTACACCGCGCCTAGAAACAAAACGCTGTAATGCCGCAAGGAACGCTTCCGTGGATAACTAAGATACCGGTTCGAGATGGACCGCCTTCGTGGCTAGGCATGTCACAACACAGAAGTAGCCTTTTAATAGCTTGGCGTTTCTCAGTGTACTGGATTTTATCAAAAATGGTCCAGTAAAGTCCGTCGTGACTTTGCTAAATACGGGCTGAACGTTTACGCGGTCGGCGGGTGAGTCGGCCATGTACGGAGCCTTAGTTTGGACGCGGAAACGTAAACATTGTATACATTTGTATACTGATAACGTCCAGAATTGCTGGCGCAAGGGTGAGTGCAGAATGTCAGCACCTAACTGACTTAAGGTGTTTGCGATGACACTTTGTCGTCGTGTTGTGTGTGTGTGCTGATTCTTTGTGGGCTGAGTCGGTATTTGTTGGATGTGCCGTCCTAGTCATTGCCTAGGCGGCGGCGAAGGACGCGAGGTAGTGCGCGGTGGAGTACGACGGGAGTACACCATCTGGCCCGTATCAGGTGTGGGACGGCGCCGTGGTACCTCGCGCTGTTGTACCGGCAATAAGCGCACTGGTAGTGCGTAGTATCGGGTACATACCCGAGGCTTGTGACCCTTTACATTACTACATGGGTAGCAATGGTTGTCACCATAGTGAGGTTGCGGGTTCGATACCTGTTTGGGTCTTGGCGCGGAGCTGAACGGTCGTGGGTTCGAACCCTGCGCATAGCGCGGAGCTTGTGGGTTCGAAACCTGCTGAAGTGGGGACGAGAAGCGCGCGGGTATAGTCGCGGAGCCGATAGGTTGCAGGTTCGAATCCTGCTGAGCAGATGGCGAGAAGCGCGCGGGTATAGGCGCGGAGCTGAGAGGTTGCAGGTTCGAATCCTGCGCATAGCACTGAGGCTGCAGGTTCGATACCTGCTGAGCAGATGACGAGAAGCGCGCGGGTATAGGCGCGGAGCTGATTGGGTGCAGGTTCGAAACCTGCGTATAGCACAGAGGCTGCAGGTTCGATACCTGCTGAGCTGATGGCGATAAGCGCGCTGGTATAGGCGCGGAGCTGAGAGGGTGCAGGTTCGAATCCTGCGTATAGCACTGTGGCTGCAGGTTCGATACCTGCTGAGCTGATGATGAGAAGCGCGCGGGTATAGGCGCGGAGCTGATTGGATGCAGGTTCGAAACCTGCGTATAGCACAGAGGCTGCAGGTTCGATACCTGCTGAGCAGATATTGAGAAGCGCGCGGGTATAGGCGCTGAGCTGAGAGTGTGCGGGTTCGAATCCTGCGTACAGCACTGAGGCTGCAGGTTCGATACCTGCTGAGCTGATATTGAAAAGCGCTCGGGTATAGGCGCTGAGCTGAGAGGGTGCAGGTTCGAATCCTGCGTATAGCACTGTGGCTGCAGGTTCGATACCTGCGGAGCTGATGATGAGGAGCGCGCGGGTATAGGCGCGGAGCTGAGAGGGTGCGGGTTCGAATCCTGCGCACAGCTCTGAGGCTGCAGGTTCGATACCTGCTGAGCTGATGATGAGGAGCGCGCGGGTATAGGCGCGGAGCTGAGAGGGTGCAGGTTCGATACCTGCTGAGCTGGTGACGGAGGGGGCGCTAATGACCATGTTTTTTGTTCCAATTCTACAACGAGAATCTCGTAGTAGGCGTCTATTGTCCTTTCATACTGCTCGTTGTAGAATTCCTCCTCGGAATCTGATAAGCCTACGGTGTCTAATATTATATAATACGCCGCGTCAAATCTATCGCGGGTCAATCTTACGCCCGATGCTCTGGCATCGAACTCGGGACTATAGCGCCTTGGTTTGCTAGACCTCAATGATAACGCTTCCAAATTAAGTTTAATAATAGCGATTTGTTCCTGTCTAAATCTGGCTACCTGTGATTCAGAAGGCATCGTTAATCGTCGTAGGCGAAGTCAGGCACAAGGACGCAAGCAAAATTAAAAGGAAATAAAAATATTAAAGTATTTAATCGTAGGTGAAATTCCGCACCTCTTTTTTTTGGAAGTCGGTTAAAATAACGCCTAAATTAATAACGTTTGTACCAAACCTTATATGAGCTGATGGTTTAATTACTTAATTAATTATATTCCGTAAATTTCGTTATGTTATTTACGTAAATTCTGTACGGGACCCTAAGACGTTTTGTGCTGATCTCTTATATGTAAACAATTAACTTACATTAATTATTTCATGATAATCACGAACACAAGTAAATCTTTTAACAGTACTTAGTATAATTTTATAATTAAAATCAACAAAGTACCTGGCCATTTGTTATGTTATTTACGACTTTCTTGCAAACAATAGTTAACAATCATAAAAACAAACGCCTCATTAACGTTATCGTTAACGAGTTTGGAATTTCAAACCAAACAACTCTGCAGTATTATTGTCTATTCTGTGGCGCGCAAGTGTCAAACGAACAATGATAGCGTACTTCGTGAAATGTGGCTAGACGGGTTAGTTTGGCTTGGCAAATCGCACTGCCGGTTCACTCGTCTAGAAGCTTCGGATTGATTTGTATGACGTAAGGGGATTTAAATTAAATTAATAAAATGAAGTTTGAGTTAATATTCGATATTTGGGAATTAACTCGTGCTGATCTTCGGGCTGATATTGGCAATGGACTGTATTAAAGGGAATTTTAATTAAGAGCTGATAAGAGCTGAAAGTGAAGGATATTCACTGGGTCGTTATCTCGTTTCGAAGGAAAATATAGTTTGTTTACACCATATTTCGGTCGAATGAGATATTAAGGTGCCGGTTCTTTTAATTATCTCGGTTCGATGGACCAATTGGTAATTAATTATCCGTGCTCGTAGGAAAATATAGTTTCGCAGTTTCCTGCTAGCTATACGCTCGATGATAGTGGAGAGGATAAATACCTGCTTTACGTGGGAGGTTGATTGCGTGTGTACACACGTGCTGATTTAGGAGTAGTGTCTGGTCGGGCCGAACACACCCTGAAGGTCACTCGCGGCGAAGTCATTCGCGGTGACTCGTGCTGATATAAAATGGCGGTGCCATGCGGTTGCTGCGCGGAACGCAGCGGTACACGTCCGCCGGTCGCGAGTACAAAAAGGTGACTGTTTCCGCTTCCTTTTGCAGCCGCCTTCTTCTAGTTATGACAGCTGCAGGCGAAGCGGCGGTGGGGCACGCGGGCGCGGTGCGCCTTAAGGTGACGTAACGCTTTGGCGTGAACATATGGCAATTTAAAATGTAGTAAGTTATTGTTTATTTGTAATGTTTACAAATCCTTATTACTGCCCCTCAGGCTAAGAAAGTTTTCAAAGTGCCTTTCAGGCCTTCACAATTGTATTATGTAAGTCTAGTTAAGTAAAAAAAATGTCCTCCTGTATTCCTTTAGTAATTATGAAAAAAATGAATAGTTTAAAATATAAATGTAAACAATGCCACAATTGATGTCTGTGAACAAAAGCATAAAAAAACCTTATTACTATGCACTATCTATCTATATAAATACATATAAATATAAATGAAACCGATTTGAACATTTCTTTTTTTTGTTTTGGTCGCTCTGGCACAAGGATGGTTTAGATACTCGTATAAATAAAAATATCTTTAATATGATCCATAACCACGCAGGTGAAACCGCAGGGTGCAGCTAGTTTACTATGAAGTCGCTTTTAATACTTATTTTATTTTATTTATTTTATTTTATTTTACACTATTCGGAAAACAAACAGCTGAAACTAACTAATTATAGTAGGTAGATAGTAGAAGGAAGCCATAAAAAGTTTTCACTTATAAAATCTAAAGATGATTACGATCCAGATTTAAAGACAGAGATATACAAAATAACAGCCAAACAGTAATTACTATATACATAGTTATAATGATATACTATATGAAAAGAAGCCACATCAGCCCACCGAGGTTTATAATAGTACAGCGTAGAAAAATTAGTAATGGTTTATGTACTAGTTTCGAAGAACGTGGTACATGCGTACTGTTTGAAGAAATTCGTTTTAGCGGTAAATAAGTCAACATGTTCGGTATACTTAGCATTAAAGGTGTTGCAAATTCGGATAAAGTACGAGTTATATCTGTAGTTTGTCGAACACGAGTCAGCGTGGAGTATAAGACATTTGCGCCGTGTGTTGATACGACTGGGTATTCGTAGGTTTATTTTGGAAAGAAGAATGCTACTGTCAACATTACTTAAAACCAAATTGTGAAGAAAGGTTAGATCAGCCATTTCTCTTCTCCGAGCTAAAGGAAGAAGATGGTGGTGTTTACAACTGTATTCGTAGCTGGCGACATGTATCCTGTGCTTATAGTTGATAAAGCGCAAGAACTTTCTTTGTACTTTTTCAATTTTATCTATGTACAATTCATAACATGGATTCCAAACTAAATTCCCAAGATAGACCTAAGTGGCGTGCAATTGGAGAGGCCTATGTCCAGCAGTGGACTGCTACAGGCTGATGATGATGATGATGATGATTCCAAACTTGGGACGCATAATCCAAATGACTCCTTACCATAGAACAATATAGAATTTTTAATGTTTTTAATGATTTGAAGTTTTTGGTGATTCTAAAAATGAAACCAAGCGATTTAGTGGCTTTACTGGTAATGCTTTCCACGTGCTTGTCAAAAAGTAGCTTGGAGTCAAGGATGACGCCAAGATCTCTGACGTGGTCAGTACGTTGGAGCGACTGATGATTTAAAATATAGTCAAAAATTTGTGGGTTAGGGGACCTAGTGAAGGAGATGCAATTACATTTAGAAACGTTAAGGTCTAATTTGTTAACATAACAGTACTCCTGTAGTCTGTCTAGATCCTGTTGCAGTAATAAGCAATCATAAATTGAGTTAATTTTTTTGTATATTTTCATGTCGTCTGCAAATAGCAAAAAGTTAGAGTTGACGAAGTATTGATGTATATCGTTAATAAACAAAATAAACATCAAAGGTCCCAAAATTGAGCCCTGTGGGATACCTGATGGTATAGCGGAGAGACAGGAATGCGAGGCAAAGCCATTCAATACCACAGTTTGGCAGCGGCCATTGACGTACGAGCTAAACCACCTAAGGAGATCTCCGCGAATACCTGCCATTTGAAGCTTGTCCAGGAAGATCACGTGATCTATTCGATCGAACGCCTTACTGTAATCGGTGTATATTGCATCTACTTGACCTCCGCATTCCATATCTCTAAGCAAAAGATTAGTAAACTCCAGCAGGTTGCTTAAGGTAGATCGTCCTTTCAGAAAACCATGTTGCTGAGAGATAAAGGTATGTTTAAGAGATGAATAAACCTGAGTGTGAATTATTTTTTCCAGAGATTTAGCGAACACACAAAGTTTGGAAATAGGTCTACAGTTAGTCACTTCACGTTTTGGCCCTTTTTTGTGGATTGGGGTAACGGCTGCTTTTTTCCAGATCTTAGACATGACTCCTTCCTTAATAGAACGTTTGAATAGATAAGATAATGGAAGAGTCAAACTACTCGCACAATTTGATATCAGAATTAGGTGCAATCCGTCAGGGCCCGCGCCTTTATGACCATCTAGCGTTTTTAGGATTTTGAAAACTTCCGTCTCATTGATTTCAACTGAACCGATGTCCGCCGCTGGAGAAGAACTAATTGGGCTTGCCAAGGAAGAGTAACTTATGTGTAAATCAGATGGTGAAGATGGTGTCAGGTAAGTAGAGTTGAAGAATTCTGCAAAGGCATCACATATATCATCGCCCGATGTCAAGTTAGTGTTTTTGAAAGTCATTGTAGAGGTTTTCAGTCAGCTCGTGACCACGGCCATTGTAACATGGTCGAAACGTCGAGCGAAAGGTACATATTTTTACCTATATTAAATAATACGTGATAAGTCTCGATAAACATTTAAAACAAATCATTGTAGAGGGATACGAATTGTGTTGTTTGTTTGCCTGAACAAAAGACCAAAAAGCTTTAGGGTTAACTCGGATAGAATTTTCCGTTTTTGTTATGTAAGCATTATAGCAATCCTGCTGAACTCTCTTAGCTCGTTACCGAAGAGTACTAAACGCAGATGCATCTGAATTATTAGCATAAGTCCTCAGCTTTCTGTGAAACTTGTTCTTTCCTTTAAGAATTTTTTTCAGAGCCGGTGAGTACCAAGCAGGATACTGACTCGGACGTACATTCCTACACGGTATATATTTATCCCTTAGCTCAAGTAGATTACTATTAAACAAATAGACTGCTTCGTCGACCGATCCACACGACAACAGGGACAGCCAGTCTTTGTTATCCAAATCCTCGCATATAGCCGAGAAGTTGCCCTCAGAGTAATAATATTTAGGTCTTAGGTTAGGACTTAGAGTGCGCAAGTTTATAAAATGTGGACGGCAGATGAGAGCTGGATGATACGAGTCCTCCTTTACCAGAGGGTCGGTACAGTGGGACACAGAGAGCTCATTGTTGGATAGAATCAAATCAAGTATACCACCTTTATGATTTTTAATGATATTAAACTGATTTAAATTACAAATATTCATAAGATCTTGCAGCTCGGAGTGATTAGAGTTGTGGCTAAGAAAAGATGGAGTAAAGTGTGAACTATTAGAAGTAGAAGACCACGTTATGTCACTTAAATTAAAATCACCAGCTACGAATATTTGATCACCAGGGTAATTAGCACAGATAGAAAGACATTTCTCGGAGAAATTTGATAATTGGGACGAAAAAGATAACCCTCGGTTCTGTTCACAAAGATAAATACAACCTAAGTGCAGAGTAACGGGTCGGGTGCCTGAGCTCGCTCTCAGTGTAACAGAAATCCAAATATCTTCTGCTGTTGAATGCCATTCCGGACGTTCGACCACCGTGATATCACGGCGCGTCGCTATCAGCACCCCACCACCCCGCGATTGCCCCACATTCGCATAACTACGGTCCCTCCGCCATACCAAATACTTACCGCTGAAAAGCTCCTCACTATTAATTCCCTCTAACAGCCACGTCTCCGTTGCCACTATAACGTCATAGTCATGTAACTGAACACTTCTCTTGAACTGCTGCGTCTTAGTTCGCAAACCCCTAACATTTTGATAGTAAATATTAAAAATCATGTTACACGGTCCGGCCAGAACAATGTTCGGCCGGAGCGCGCCTTACCAGTATTAGAAAGGTAAACAACTTTATTGTACAAAATGTTAGGTGTTTGCGAAACAAAGACTGTGCAGTACGAGTGAAGTAATTCAGTGAACTTAAAAATTAATAATGCAATGAATGACGTAGATTGTTTATGATGTATCATAAAATATATAACAGTAAAATGACCCTCAAGAACAAAAATAATTAAATATGACGCAACGAAGATAATATTCAACCGGGATTGACTAACTGTAGCAATAATTAGAAGTTTAACATGACAAGTGGACTTTATATATGACGTTTCAGATAATAAAAGTGGTATCAAACGGTATAAGTTACTCAGTAGAACGCTAGAAAGGTATTTGTAGGCAAAGAAGAAACGATATATTGTGTGCAAAGAAAAACAAAATTTGAATAATGAGTTCAGTGACATGGAATATCGCATCAACTGACATAAATATATTCTATATTCCCAGTAATAAATAATGCGTGTAAATGAACGCGTTGAATAGGCAAGCTGCACATTTAGTGCAGATCTAATTAAAATACGTAACAAGCAAACACTAGTACTGCGGTCCTAATTGGCTATAATCGATATTAGCGCGATAAAAGTCGGTCCCTTTCACCGTGAGCGTGATTACGATGGCCCACGCTACGTCATCGATGACGTCTTAACTGCCGCCATATTGACGATTACATGAACCATGCTCTACACCATAATCGTCGTGAGCGTTCTGTCAAAAGTGACAGGTGTTTGTTTATTTCTACAATGTATTTACTAGTGTCCCTTCTTTTTGATGTAAAAGTTGTAAAAGTCGGTCCATCCATTCCATTATTTCTTTTAAATCCACACACTACATAGTTAACCTTCACACTATGCACGATATTTTTATGATTTTTGTTTTTCGCGCGCAAATGGTTCGTTATTGCTACAACTTTGGTCCGAATTAACAACACGCTTACAGTGCCACGAGCTGTCAAAATCGCGATATTTATCTCGGACCAGCTTTGGTAGACGATAGCACTGTGAGCAAAATTATCGCAAAACGGACCACGGCATAGTATGTTTTTTGAGGTTATAGAATAATAATGCATGTAGAATATTGAAAAACCCAGTCGATGCAACAATAGTTAGAAAAATATAACAGTAGTAACACGCACCACCATCATCGAAACCAGGTACGTAGGGTAGGTAAGTTACTAGATTAACAGAATTATATAAAAACGCAACAGATGTGTACTTACTTGTAATGTAGATTACAGGCTGATAGGGCTTTAGCTTTACCATAATATACAGATGAATATTTTTAGTTAAGTAGTGAAACTCAAAGAAGTAGAGATAAATTATGCAACACAAGGCTATTAAATTAACGAGTCACTTGATTTTTGAGAAGTCCTCTTCACTGCTTACTACAATTATCGGAGACGTATCGTTCTTCCTCGTAAGTATCTTGCAACTTTGGACCCATACGTATTTGTGATCCTTGTCCAACGCCATTTTCTTGGTCTTGGTGAGAAGCTGCTTGTTATCTTTTGTAAGGTGATCATTAACGTATATCCTTGCGGAAACTCCCTCGAAGCCGAGGGTCCCGGCAGTCAGACCTGGCTTATGTGACCTCGCTGCAGCCACGAAATTTTCCTTTGAATATCTACCAAGGAAACCTATGATAATCGGCTTCGGTTGAGATGAGGACCGCGCCCTGGTTATGAAGTTAATATCGGTTTTCTCGATAGGATGACCGATCGCAGTTCCAATTTTGCTGATAATATCAAATAAATTCTCGTTTTTCTTGTAAGGTATACCCTTAATTTCCAAATTATTTAGTCTCAATATTTGATCTTTTTTGGCAAGTTCGCTCGTTAGGTTAGCCAATTCACTCTTAAGTAGGGGGTAGTCGGCAGCGACGGAGGGCTGTTTTTCGAGGATTTCCACTCTTTTGGACACAATTATTCCGATGCTTACAGAGTTGTTAGCCACTTCTTTCTTCGTGCTGTCAAGGGATAATTCAAAATTACGCAGCTTTTCACTAACTTCATGAATTTCATGAACTAGAGAGGGTAGTTGCTCGAGTCGAACATTTATTCCGTTAATGCCATTTCTTAGCTCCTGAAGCACGATGTCCAGAGTAGCCGGAGAAGACGCACCTCCCGAGACGCTAGGAGACGAGGTAGACACCAGCGCCAGCTTTCCTTTACAAGCGGCACACTGCACGGCGGCTTGTCTCGCCGGCCCAAGCTTTCTGTAGTTTACTTCGGAAATGTTCGCGCACGAAAAACAAAACAGCTGCACGCATTTGGAGCATTTAACTCCATCAGTATGATCGGTCTTACAGATTGGACACGTAAACATGTTGTAAAATAAATGTGGGTGTGCCGGTTCCGCGTTAATTGATTCCGCACAGGAGCGAGTAAAAATGAAATAAAAATTCTCTTAGTTAAAAATTTAGAGATTTTTAGCTAAGAGAATGCTTACAGAATCGACACCATTGAACATCGAAAATTATTATAACTTTAGGTACAATTATTCAATAACACTTGAGAATTTAACGACAGTAAAAACATTGTTGTTCAACGATTTGGAATCCCTTTACTAGTATTAACTGTGTTACCAGGTAACAGTTCCTTCCCATAATAGATAATCACAAACTCCGAAATATTTAAGATAAAATATTTATAGATGCTTAAGAGAAACATATATTAGTGCCATGCAAATGGTAAGAAATAAAGTGTGTTTAAGTGAGAGCGTGTGTGTGTGTGTATTATACGTGTTTGGGTGTGTGAATGAGTGTATAGATGTGTGTATGAGTGTGTATATCAGCCAACTCCAATGCTACGGAACGGATTTTGAGACGATTTTCACTTAGGTATCATTTAGGTAATTTTTCACCGAAGGTTTGCATATAATATCGGCACGGATACAATAATTAGCCAATAATAATTAGTCTATAACAATTAGATTTGTTAAATTGATTATTTGAAATAATTTTAATTATTCTCAAAATGATTTAAGTTTATAACGATGTACAATTAATTATAAATCGCATGCCATCACTTTGTATTGCAATCTTAACGTTTAAAACGACCACGTGCAAGTACGCCGTAACCTATAAAAGCCGTCGCACTGGCGACGGGAGGGCACGTCTCTCCGACTCCCCTCTCTCCTGGCGACGGCCCAAGCCGAGGTCCGTACCTTAGTGGTGCCCTTGACCAAGTCGCCTACTCCTCTCCTTGCGGCGAAGCGTCTTCAACGCTCGCCTTAGGCGGTGCGCCCTCTGCGCCCGCATCTGGCTGAGTGCCATCTGCGCTCGCCACCCGTCCGGTGACGCTGTAAATGCCGGTAGAGGCAAACAGCATTAGTCCAATCTAAAAAAAATAATAACGGGAGGGCATTCTTGTTTGAGCCGCCGCACAGTACGGACCTCTCTGGGACGTCGTTACGCTACCGGTCAAATATACGAAACCTATCAGTGATTTGTGGAGTTTTATTTGAATCAGAATATAGAGGCGACATTTTTTTAAAAAACATCATGGAGGTCTCTTCTCCGTCATAATAGAACTCTAAATATTTATGTGAGTAGAAAATAAACATTTTTGACATTATATTTTTTTCTAGTTGATACTCGTGCGGAACCAGATAGGGGTGGCAAGTCTTATACGAGCATATAGAAGTAAAAGTTTTCTGCAAGTATTGATGTAATCTCTGGAGCTACATCTATATCCAAATGTGAAAATGTATGTATGTAAAATAACTTAGCTTGCTATTGCGTTTCAGTAATTTTGCGGTTTTGTGGTTTCGGAGACCCGATTCCCCGCTCCCCCGTTCTCCCTCTCCTTCCCCTCCCCCTTCTATTTCTTCTTTCCTCACAGATCGGCAACGCATCCTTGAGACCTCTGGTATTGCGGATATCCGTGGGTGACGGTATCACTTACTATCAGTTGAGCCGCTTGCTCACACACTGAAAAAAGAGTCATCATCATCATCATCATCTCAGCCGTAGGACGTCCACTGCTGAACATAGGCCTCCCCCATGATTTTCCAAAAGGACCGGTTGGAAGCGGCCTGCATCCAACGTCGTCCTGCGACCTTCATCAGGTCGTCTTTCCACCGTGTCGGTGGACGACCTACGCTGCGCTTGCCGATCCGTGGTCTCCACTCCAGAACCTTTCGGCCCCATCGGCCATCTGTTCTGCGTGCTATGTGCCCTGCCCACAAAAGAGTACGTAAACGTTACTTGTCCATTTTCGCTAAACATTCATAATGTATTGCCCTTTAATTTAGTTCAATATTCTTGCTTACCCTGTGTCCCCGGGCACCTAAGCGTTGCACGCGAAATTTTCCGATAAAATTAACATAATGATGCCTAACAACTACGCGCTGGCAGTGACAGCATAATCTCTTCTAGTGCACTTCGGTCAGCCCCTGATAGATTTAAAGTCTGCCAATTTTAATCTTTTAGACAGAAACATTACATATCTTCAAAAAAAATTCAAACAGGATTACATTACATGCCTTCGGTTCGAATCCTGCCTGACCGGATGTACAATTTAAATCTCTCTTTCTAAAAACATTGATTACGCTAAGCAGAATGTAGTGCTTCAAAAATATATAAGTAAATCTGCCAACTTTGGTCAACATTTTCTTACAACATTATTCGAAAATTCTTCATTTATTTGAATTACTACCAAATATTTTATGTATGTGTTGACATAAGATTCTAATAAATCTATATTTGGGTGGCGTCTGGTACAAAATAAATATTTACTGAACTATTGATAGAACTTTTTGAATGCCTTCAGAATTTAAAGTACCCATCTTTTTCACATGTGATGGACTCGTATTTGATTAGTATCTCATTTGAAGGGTTGTCTATTGTTTGCCCGAAAAATAGCATATATACGCCCGAATTTCATTTGCCCGAATTGTTTGTTTACCATTAAAGTTATGTGACATTTTCTTGTTCGCCCGTACATTAGGTTCCATAATGATACGAGTGCAATGCGTATTGTTATCCATTTTATTAATTGCAATAACATTATTTTACATAATATTACAACACCAAGCTATGCATTTGCTCATGGAATTCCTACTGGCGCTTTACAATTATATACAAACTTGTTTTAAATACATTAATAGGTAGGCAAAACATTTGTAGACTACATTTATTGACAATAGTATAACTGCGTCTACAATAGGTCGCTGTTGAATTTGTGTTCAAAATGAGTATAACTTTTTGTTTTTGTCCCGGGGAAATCCTTTATAGATACCACCCACCACGGGGAGGTAGGTGGTTATGTGGGAGTCCGTATACCCACCAAAACCCCGGAGTGTTCCGTCAGTGCCGCTTTTGGCGGGAACGCGGGACAGATTTTGCACACGACCGTGAACCCGCCGCGGCTGTCCGTTGCCGGACCCTTCTCTTCGCGGCACGCCAGAACACATGGCGCGCCGCAACTGCCTCGGAGACCGAACCCGCCAACATAGGGCGTCAGACTTCCCCGTGTTTTGACACCCGTGGTCTCCCTGCGGTGGGTCGGATACGTAGCCCCACCGCCTGCTACGTCAGCCACAGGGGATAGCACCCCCGCGACCCCACCTCCTCGAGTCTGCGCCGAACACCCGGACCCCACCTCCTCGAGCCTGCACCAAAGTGCCCGGGCCCCACCTCCTCGAGTCTGCGCCAAAGCGCCCGGACCCCGCCACTCCTATGTGGACTTGGCGGCCAAAGCCCATAGGAGCGGCCTCGCCTGAGCCGGCCAGCGCACCCCAACGCCGGTGCGGCCCTTGGGTTCCTCTTGGCTTCACCGTGGTGATCCAAGCCACGGCTACTGAGCCACGTTTAGTTTAAACCGATTCTATAGTTTTTTTCTAAAATCAATTTCGATGACAAATGATGTTATGGCATATGATAATTACGCCTTACAATGATAACATATGATATTATTGAAATTGACTTTATGGGAAACAAAGGTTCAACTAGTGAAATTATGAGAAACAATGTCTGTTGACCAGTATAGCAGATAAAATTATGGTAAATGAAATTCTGGCATGTGGGTGTATCCCCATCTGAAGATCAGTGATGATGCGGTCAAAAGAATCACGCTAGATCTAGAATAGGGATTGAATCTCAGAAACACACATGTGCAAACAATTACCAAAAAGTGCCTCACCACCATGCTATAGATTTCTTCCCGATGTTATACCTTCACCAAAAGCCTCAGGTAGGGATCGATCCAATGTTCCTCAAATTGGCGACCGACCTTCATTACCCTAGGCTATTATCGTTCCAAAACTTTAAACCAACTTTCAATAGAAGCCCATCGAATCTATCAGTGCTGACCACATCCACAAACCACCAGCGCCGCCAAGGATATTGTAACAATTAGTTCAACGCGTGGACACGAGTGCCATACCCATGCACACTCTCTCTCAGTCATATACTGTTCGATTTATTATTGTTATGTTTATTACTGTGCGGTTCCGAGGCAAAACTTACATCTTGGTTAAATTCTCTTCAAATAGTCTGGGACCCTCCTGACTTCCCTCTTTCCTAGCGACGGCCCAAGCTAAGGTCCGTACCTTAGTGGTGCCCTTGAGCAAGTCGCCTACTTCTCTCTTTGTGGCGAAGCGTCTTCAACGCTTAGGCGGTGCGCCTTCTGGCTGAGTGCCATCTGCGCTCGCCACCCATCGGCAAGTGGCAAACAGCAATTAGCCCGAAAAAAACTCACCCTCAATCCGCCCATCCACACCTACACCGCCAGCTGTTACTCCAAATAATATTTATTTATTATCTACAATTGTCATACATTCATCAGATGGCCACAGACTCCTCAGCATAAAATCACGCCACCCTTAGCACCAGCTAGGTACACGAACACAAACGTTTCAGCATTAATAATTTTAGATTGTACAGCTTAAACTATAAGTTGTAGAATCTTAATTTATTAAAGTAATAATTCTTAAATTATTACTGGCATTTGTGTTACATTAAAATATAAAAAGAACCTGCAGGGCAAACCTGATTTTTACACGCTTATACCCGACAAATATGACAATAAATGCAGAGATCGTCATTATTATGATAAAGTGGTAACACCCCCACCACCAAAAATAAATACAGGGCATAAAATCTGCCTATTATATTCCCCTTGCTGAAAACCGGGGTTGGTCTAGCAAGTGGTGCTTAGCAAGACCATACATTATAATTTTAGAAAAAAGTACTTCCTCAGACGGGATTCGAACCCGACCTTCTGGCAATCCATGCCAATCGCCATGACCACTAGACCACCGAGGTGATCCGTCCTAGCATCGAATGTTTTTTTCTAAAACTACATAATGGCATGAACCCCTGTCGCTAAGCTTCTAATTTGTTTCAGCAAATGTCCATAAGAACCAGTCACTATACTAGAACTAGAGTGATACCACCATCGACCTCATCATCATTGACCATCAAATGAGATAATACTTGAACATTACTTACATTCTACTACCTGTCTTCGTAGAATACTAGAATTCTTCGGCCATACAGCCAGGAAAGAGGGTCACAACCTAGAAAACTAATAGTTACGGACAACGTCGAAGAAAAACGATCAAGAGGGCGCAGCCTTTAAGGTGGTCCGACCAGATCCGCTCTCCTCTGGACACAAATCCTCATAAGGCACTTCACGATGAAACAATAGAAACAGATGACGAAGCTTAGTCAGAACTACAATTATTCAAAATCACGACCCTCAGTAATGAGGAGAAAGACGCGACGACGACGACTTGAACATTAGCCTACCAAATATTAAAAAATAGACCTAGCGAGCACACCGTCTTATGAGCGGCAATTTTCGCAGTACCATCTCGGAAAGCACTTGACCAATTATGCTCATATTCGAAATTCAGGTAAGTACCTAATGTATGTACAAATTTTTATCAAAATCAGTTAGAAAATAACGCCGCAGCACTCCCCTCTTTTGACGAAAAGTAGCCACCCCTCCATCCCCACTTAAAACCACTGACGACAAAATAATCTATTAAATATTCGAATATGCAAGTTTCGTCAAGACTGGTTGATAATGCGACCTCTTAGGAAGACCAACGAACCAAATAACAAACATATGGACAGGTGAAAGTCAATTTAGCCAGCAGAGACGGCTCACTCGGTCAATAAGATATACTTATTTAACTTATATACTTATCTGTTGTTTATTTATATAGGGTGTTTGGTAGAGGGACCGACAAACCAAATGAGCGTGTTCGGGGGCCCACTTGGAGAATACATGTTACACAACATACACTAATATTATTAAAATAAAACTAAGTGCAAAGTACAAACAGATCTCAACGTAAAGCTTGCTGAATCAGGGTCCTGTTAAAAACCCCACTGTTCCTTTCAAAGAATACGTAGGTACTTGCTGTTGAACCCGGAACCTCCTGAGAGACGTGGAAAGGAAAGTTACAAGCATCCTTCATTCGAGTGGCCGGGAAAGATTCTCTTTTCATGTTCGGCAACTTTTGAGTACGTGTATAATAATATATACTTACTTTTGAAAATAGGTTGAAGCATTTTTGTCGAGGGCTGTAAGAGAATATTAAGTCAAACAGTATTTGTTTGTGCAGGTTCTTTTATATATTATTGTTTTATGCTCCGAGTCGAGCAAGTTGTGCGCTTGATGATACCTAAGCACTGCGCTTGCCCTCTTGGAACTGTAATTTTGCGTAGCACTGCTTTGTCGCCGCTGTCCACACAAAAAATATGCGTCGAGGCTGAATAATTTTACCAACTTGGTATTGGATATTGTATACATGGATGTCACAACTTTTTACGGTAGAAGAACTGAGTTGCGTTGTGAGGCTTGCGAAGCTTAGTTTTTTACAAGTTTTGTTTGTGATGCCATTATTCTATGATACTGCTAAATTCATGTCATTAAATCAATTTGGGACTAGCTTAATCATTATTTATTTATTTATGTTTATTTATTTATGTAATTCAATACAGAATGGCTTACAGCTAATGCCAAGATACCATAATGTCATACGGTAACACACAGATATAAATACAGTTACACACAGAAAAAGTAAAAACACATAGATATAAAATATAAAATGTCACAAAATAATTCTAGTAAACTAGATTTAAATATGCATATGCATTGCTTATAATTTTTATAAATTTGTCAGCAAATATGTCAACATCATTACACTGAACGAGCATGTCACCGAGCAAAATGCGAGCACGTACAGTTGGAGCATTACGGGCGCGACGGGTACGCGCGGAAGGTCTCGTCAAAAGTCGCGGCATCCTTCTCGGCGCGACTTCTCTCGGAACCCACAGTGCAATCCGATATAGAGCAGCCTGATTGTCCACAGTATTGTGCAGAACTGAACAATAATGCACCACAATCAATAGCTTCCGCCTCAGAACCAACGTGTCTAAACCAACCATACCTGACACAAACAACGACGGGTATAAAAACGGGTAGTACTCATACGTTTGTTTGTACAACCATCGTGCAAACTTTCGTTGGATCTTCTCAATCATAAGCGAATATTTAGCTTCATAGGGATCCCAAACCACCGCACCAAACTCGAGGATACTTCGGACATACGAGTTATAGAGCACCTTAGCTACCTTAGTGTCTATTTTTTATATTATTTTTTATTTTTATTTATTTGAACCCCAACATAATGTACACTGTTTCTTACAATAGGTTCTATGCTAACTTAACAAATAAATACTAAATGCCATTACAATTAAAGGGGAAGACAACATGCAACAAATTTGCGAGCAAACAGGGGATTTAGCGCTACTATTATATTATAAAATATTGTGAAAAGTGGTACGAATATAGATAGTTATTAAATTTAAATACCTTACATAATAATGTTATACGATATACAATCAGAGAGATTTTAATCTCGATTTAAATCCGCAAAGGCTTCCATTAAAAAGATCGATGGAATGGTTTTTCGAAAAGTCTGTGTACTGTTTTATCATTCTATTGAGTGGCGCATTTTGGCCAAGATTTGATTTTGATCTAGTAACAACGAGCAAGTTAAAATTTGATGCTCTCATTGATCTCGTAGGTGCAGAGAAATCTAGACAGGAGAGCAAATCAGGGCAGTCTAATAAACCATTTGCAAGTTTAAAAAGAAACGATAGGTCCAGCGTATGTCTTCGATCCGAAAGGGAACTCATTTGAAAGTACTTTAACCTTTCTGTGTACCTCGGGATACATTTGGCTAAATTACAAAAATATGCTAGATGCCACAGAAATCGCTTCTGAACTCTTTCAAGTCGCTCAATATAAATTTTGTAAAAAGGATATCTTTTTCTATAGAGGATATATCTAAGGAGGTCTATTTTTTTTTATTATACTGATCAATATACAACAAAGCTCAGCTCGTTATGGTCACGTCACTACTTCACTGAATGACTGGCTGTATTCAACAAAACAATTCTGTATCAGAGGACATTAAGCTGTCACTTGCGCTTGTTGTCTTAGGACAAAGCCGGGGGCTTTCACTTGGTTTCCATAATTTCATCAATATTTATACTAATCCTAATATTATAACGAGGAAGGATATGTAAGTATGTTTGTAACGAATTGGCTCAAAAAGTACTGGAACGATTTAAAAAAATTTTCGTTCACCATTGGAAACCTACATTCACCCTGAGTAATATAGGCTATATAATCATCATCATCATCATCTCAGCCGTAGGACGTCCACTGCTGAACATATGCCTCCCCCATGATTTTCCAAAAGGACCAGTTGGAAGCGGCCTGCATCCAACGTCGTCCTGCGACCATCCTCAGGTCGTCTGTCCACCGTGTCGGTGGATGACCTACGCTGCGCTTGCTGGTCCGTGGTCTCCACTCCAGATCCTTTCGGCCCCATCGGCCATCTGTTCTGCGTGCTATGTGCCCTGCCCACTGCCACTTCTACTGGCTAATCTTCTGAGCTATGTCGGTGACTTTCGTTCTTCTACGGATTTCATCATTTCTGATTTGATCACGTAGAGAAACCCCGAGCATAGCCCTCTCCATAGTTCGTTGTGCGACTTTGAGCTTATCTATGAGGCCCATAGTAAGAGACCAGGCTATATAAGATTCATCATCATCATCATCATCCATCCAGGGTGAAACCACGGAGAGTAGCTAGTAATTTATAAGCATCATCATCACTTTTACATTAATGGGGCGAAGCGAGCGAAGAATTAACTAGTATTTCATAAAACACATAAAAATTACAGATAGTCAAATTTATTTTACACCATAACCACTGCTATATAAATGTATATAAACTACTAGCTACTCCCCGCGATTTCACCCGCGTTGTGATGGATGATGTTGATGCTGATGAAATGTATCCTAAGTCTTTTCCGGGGGATATAATCTATGCCCTTGCCAAATTGCATAACGATCTGCCGTGCGATTCTCTAAGAGCAAACATCGTTACATCTTTGACAACATCCGTGAAACAAATGAGATGACAAGAAATGTTGGAAAAGCAACCTTATGTACAAGGGCGATATCTCATAAAGTATTTGACATCGGTGAGCTCGTCGACGAGCACATCGACGAATCATTAGGGAATCGCACGTCTGTTCAGTCGTTTACGCGTGGTATCAAGGTAACGAATAGACAAAGTGACATTTTTAGGGTTCCGTACCCAAAGGGTAAAACGGGGCCCTATTACTAAGACTCCGCTGCCCGTTTGTCTGTCCGTCTGTCGCTAGGCTGTATCATATGAACCGTGATAAAATTAGACAGTTGAAATTTTCACAGGTAATGTATTTCTTTTGCCGCTAAACAACAAAAAAAAACTCGCCAAATATGAGTCTGACTCGTGCACGAATGGTTCCTACTTCTTACCGTACCGTATCTATAAAAACGCCAAAAAATCATATATGCGTAGGGGAGTTACATATAATGGTACGAAACCCTTCGTGCTCGAGTCCGACTCGCATTTAGCTGTTTTTTTTTAATATTTGAATGTTAATATCCATTACAAGAGACCTTACTCCGAACTTTTGAGTACCTACTTTATTTTATATAAGAATTTTAAGTAATTTTAAGTAGACAGCACATTAACTTTAATTAATAAATCTTCTTAGGCGCGTCTAAAGGCCGATTCCACTAATGGGTTGTGAAATTTTAATGAAAAACAGTTTTAGTGGACGACAAATCAAGACAAGAAAAAAAGTTTATCTAAAACATAAAACATTTTTTTTTTAATTTCTTCCCTACATCCATTCTTAATCAAAATCATAATGATAAAGTATTATTGAAAAAAAAAGTCGGATGTTGATCATATTTAAACGGGATTATATGAAAAATAAAGGCTTTGAAATAAAAAAGAAATTATTAAAATTGCTTGCGTATAAAGTTATGGCACAAAAGCAGATGAATTGAGAACCTTCTCTTTTTTTGGAAGTGGGTGGAAAAAGGAAAAATTATATACCACTAAAGTTCTTAAACAGGTTATCGGTAAAAAAATCATAGAACTACTACTTCTCATAAGTCGGCTGCCGATCTTTTTTAAAATATATTTGTGATACTTTTGCTAGTTTTTTTTTTAAACAACACACACTAATATATAAACATATTTTTACTATGTGATTTTGTAAGCAATAACGCCTGTTTAGCTCCCCTATATGACAGTTAAAATTAGCTTTTTAGATCGCGCGTTTTTAATAAATCAATTGATTTCTTTTTTCTTCAGCCGGCGGCGCGTTATTCAAACAATATGTGTATTCGATTTCTTTGGCGCTGAACACTAAGATGTTCCAAATTCAAAAGTAGAGTTAAATTCGACGCTGGGACGGATCGCCTCTGTGGCCTAACGGTCATGGCATTTGACACGCATCGTCGGAAGACGCGGGTTCGAATCCCGTCCAAAGAATGCGTAATTTCTCTGTCTATCTACTATATAAAAATAAGTCGGGTTTTCCTTCCTGACGCTATAACTCCAGAACGCACGAACCGATTTCCACGGTTTTGCATTCGTTGGAAAGATCTCGGGCTCCGTGAGGTTCATAGTAAAGAAAATTCAGGAAAAATTTAAAAAGAAATGCGGGAAAATCTTTTTTTCACATACAGCGCCATCTCTGATACATAGCATGTACTACAAACCAATATTTTAAGTAGATGGCGCCAAACGAAATGTTACATAAAACGAAGCCATCTGGTGGCGAAACGGAGTTCGCAGGGTTTGCTAGTAATTGCAATATAAAGATTTTTAATTTGTACCATTAAACCATACTCGTATATGGAATTTATATAGAAATACTTAAACTTTCGTATTGACGTCGCTTTTTTTCTTAAAATCCATATATTTTTTAATTATTTCTATAGTTATATATATTTACTACTTCGTTAGTGCCTTAAAAAAGTTAACTATAAAAATTATAAAGGGTTGCGACGACAATACGAAAGTTTAAGCATTTCTAAAAATACTTCTTTCGGTTGGATAGTCCTGTCAAATCTGTTCAACAGATGTCGCTCCGTCCCCGTAAGACGGTTAAATCAGATACAAAATTAAAATTCGATGCACGGACTCGAACCTCGGTGGCCTAGTTGGTCAATGGCGTCTGACACGGAGAGTCAGAAGACGCGGGTTCAAATCCCGTCCGAGGATGTGATTTTTTCTCTCTCATAATTTCAATGTTTGAGATCGCTAAGCAGTCTTTAAAAGAGTAAACTATAAAAACCAGATATAGTTAGTATTGGTACCCAGATTCGCATGGCATCCACAAGAAGACAACACGCTTTTGCTCTTTTTCGCATACCAGTGTAACAATCTGATTATAAGCAAGTTACTCGTTATGAATACATATAATAATGACCATAATATCAGTTAATATTTACGAAAAGTTTAGCGAACTTCGCAGACCACGTACACGTCACACATATACTGGTCCCTTAATATTTACTACTACCCTCGCAACAAGAGTCTCGGAGAAAGCTTACTCAAAAAGTTGTATTAAAATGTTTTAGCTAATGCTACAAAACACATTGAGATTGTATGTAAAGTTCTAAATGTAGTTCAAGATTTGGGAATGTACATCATTCACTACACTTTGACAAGTTTATGTTCTGAACTTCCTTTCTACTAATATTATAAACGCGAAAGTTTGTGAGTATGGATGTATGGATGTGTGGATCTTAGTTAATCTTTCACGGTCAAACGGTGGGGCCAAATTTGATGAAATTTGGTATGGAGGTAGATGAGGGGCTGCACTAACACATAAGATACTTTTCATTGTCATCATCATCATCATCCATCACCACGTGGGTGAAAAAGTGACAGAAATATTCTTGGGCACAGCATAGACAAAATAACAAGACATCCTACGTCAAGATCGTAATGACGACAGTTCTGTCAAAGTGTGTGTCAGTTTCTAAGTCAAAAGCACGATATGCTTTTGACAGCTAGATACACTTGACGTGCTCGACGACCGTCAAGGGTGATGAAATGTAGTGACAGTTTTTTCCATGGTAATTAATTTGATATTTTTATGTACGTAGGTACTGTATTTTATGATTAGCATTTACTGATTGATTTACTACGCATTTAAATGTATCCATATAACCACATAAATATTTATGACGTTTTGGTATAAAGATAGATATGGCTTTGGAGAAGATAATAAGCTACTCGAAGTACTAATACTGCGCAAACTTAGTCGCGAGCACCAGCTAGTTTGCTATAAAGTATAACATTCCCGAACCTATTAGATTTCGTCAAAAGGCTTTACAAATGTGGGCTTATACTGTTACACATTTGCTATTTCCCTAGTTTAATTGTAAAAAGTTTATTGGTTGCTAAACAACTCCGATAAAAAGTCACTGTCCTGTTCAAGTCATGGGTTATTAATCAAATGAGTGAATTACTTAAATTAAATGAAATAATAAAATTATAATAATAAAATAAAATAATAAATAGTAATAACATTTATTTAAATTAATTAAAATTAAATCAAATTAAATAATTGTCAAAATGCATTACATAACTTCCAAAGGCAATTTTTTTTAAAGTTATTTGGAAACGGTACGCACGAGGCTCACCTGATGTAAACTGGTCACCTTAGTCTAGTACAGATGCATTTCCTCACAAGTGACGAACTGCAATGTGCCCGTAACCCTGAGACATTAAGTCTCATGTGCCTGTAATTCCGCCGACAATCATACCTTCAAACCAAAACACAGTATTGCAAACATTACTGCTTCACGGTAGAAAATGATCGCAAAGTCAAGCTCCACTGCGTGCGCTTTCTTGTGTGGATTACTTTTTATAACTTCTACAATTGTAAAATAATAATTTCATAACGCACTTACTTCCATTTTGATTAATTATAAGCACAGCAATATAATCACTGTTATTATAGTATCCTTATAATTGTGACTGTTATTGTCGATCTGTTCGTAACTTCGGTCCCAAATGCCCAAAGTTACGGTTGGGGCCAAATGGCCTCAAGTTTGAAGGTGAGATACCTTAGCACATAAGGAGCCTCTGTCCCATATTTTTGCTCAGAGCCCAATAAGCGCGAGGGCCAAGTTTGCCAGCCTCCTCTAATTAATTTCTACTTCGTGCTGCTAAAGTGAGCACCTCCTGTGTGATCGAATTCACAAGCGATGGCGTTTTAAAAATTAAATTAAGAATAAAAAAACCTTGTTTTTTACGTTTTTTTTGTCAATCGTCTTGGAAAGTAATAGATCCATCGCAGACTAGAAGGTCTAAGAACTAGGAAGAAGAGAGGACGGAGATGCCAGACTTAATTATGCGACTGAGACTCGACTACTTAGATTTAAATCTAACTTGTTGCAACTATAATTAACTTGAGGAATGGCCAATGTAACAACGTTAATTTGATAAGGAAAAACAAAAAAAACCTACTAAAGTATCTAGTGGCAATTTACCTTGCATAATTTTAAATAACGTCCTGTAGTACAGCGCCCCTACAAAACTCGTTTGCGCGGTACTAAATAACGTTCGGTCCACTCCACGAGTGTACCAGGAAGGCAGTGGTGGGAGAAGAATGTTGACGGATAGTGAGGCAAGCCACCACACCTGATGTGACGAACACGATCACTCTGTCAAGGGTGTAGTGACTAAGAAGAGAAATGACGGTATGTGAACGCAGAGTTTATAATTAAGGCGAAATGAGCTCCAAATTTCATGATTCGACTTCGCGAAAACTTAGTTTTTCGACGCTTAAAAAAAACGTAGTGTAAATTTAATATACGTCCATATGAAGTTTGGGAGCCAATACACGATTGAGAAAACTTGGCTTGATAGAAAAAAAATCGGCAACATTCCCTAAATGCAATTTTTCTTACGTGTTTCGTGGGAAAAAGCATTTTTATTCAATTATGGGCAAATATATTTCAATAAATGTATCATATTCGAATTCCCAATGAAATTTACTAGTGAACTATGGACTCCTTTATCATTAAACTTTAATTATTTGATTGTACGAAATAAATATAAAAGTATTCAATTGAATTTTCGCATTACGTCGTCCATTCTGGTAAGCAATTCTCAACCTTATGTAAAGCATCGAAAATTGTTTTAAAATTAGGCTTGGACCGCGCCTTAATGCCGAATATGATTTTCACTAATCATAGACCAAGCGTAAGGACTCGCTGAAAGCTTCCCGTTTAAAAAGACAACTGACTCAGCCTCCTGTTAAAACTATAACTATTCCTATAACTTAGACCACTCACTAACGGCAGTCTACACGAACGATAGTGTAACTTTACTGAACGTTGCACGACGAGATTAATTCTATAACAAAAGCTTTTGATCTCGCCTACTGTCGGTGTCGCTATTACTATTAGCCGATAAACGTGCCATGGTGAAATAAAGGCTCTTATAGGATACAAATAGAAAGGAGAAAAACGTATTATGTGAGTCAGCGCAAAAGAGTCTTCGGCTGCAGTTATATTTAACTATGAAATACTTTGACGAAGGAATACGAATCGAATGAGGCAAGGCACCTTGACTCAAAACAACAGTCTTTGCCCAATGTGTGTTACCAGTGATGACTTATAGCACTGAAACGTGGTCTCTTACTATGGGCCTCATAAGCAAGCTCAAAGTCGCACAACGAGCTATAGATAGAGCTATGCTCGGGGTTTCTCTACGTGATCGAATCAGAAATGAGGAGATCCGTAGACGAACTAAAGTCACCGACATGACCCAGAAGATAAGCCAGTTGAAGTGGCAGTGGGCAGGGTACATAGAACGCAGAACAGATAACCAATGGGGCCGGAAGGTTCTAGAGTGGAGAACACGGACCGGTAAGCGCAGCGCAGGTCGTCCACTGACAAGGTAGACTGACGACCTGATAAAGGTAGCAGGACGACGTTGGATGCAAGCCGCTTCCAACCGGCCCTTTTGGAAATTTGTGGGGGAGACCTATGTTCAGCAGTGGACGTTCTACGGCTGAAATGATGATGATCAAACTTCATGTTACTGTTTCAACAGCGTTTTGACGCGGTCCATCGATGCGATCGTGTTTTCGTTTGGCCGCTAAAACGACGCTGAAAAAAACTTTATATAAAAGTAACCGTGTAAAAAAGCTTTCAAGTTGCCTTGGGTGATACATCGACTTTGTTTTAAGGTAACGTTTCCTCCTAACACATACGTAAGTACGCAAAATGTTTATATTTAATACTTTAACAAAACAATAATATTTTACATTGAAGCGTAAAAAATAATTTAATATACTTTTTGTGCAATAAAGTCACGAGACGAGCACGTTGTGAGCTTGATGGTAAGCACTAGTTAGCCCATCATATTTACTCTGCCACCCAAGGCAATGCTACTATCATAACAAGTACAATTTGAAAAATTTAATACCGACTTCCATTTTATTCAGTTATTGGAGTGTAACTCAAAAACTACTGGACAGAATTTGATGAAATTTAAATGGGACCACATGGGAAGCACCAGCTTTGAAGCTAAAAAAGAATTGTGATAATCTCCTTCTTTTTGGAAGTCGGTAGAAAAAGTACTATCATACTATCATTTATTATAATAAAATAAATTAAAACATTACAATACAAAAATTCTTTATTGATAACTAATCATAAAAGAAAAACATAATACAATAAAAAGCGCTACAGTAGATTGGACAATTGGCGGCCTTATCGCTATAGCAATCTCTTACAGGCAACCTTGCACGGAGAGGATTCTTAATAATAATAATGCGGTAGTAAATGCTAAAATAAACATTTTTATCTTGGAATTAAGTGCTAATAGATAATTAAAATAAATAAATAAATATAAATAAAATTAAATAATTATTAACTAATACATACCTACCTACTATTAAAATATAAACATAAATACAATATTTTAATAATTAAGTAGGTAAAACAATAATTAAGTAGGTTATTGATTTAAACCCTTGCCATATTTTGATCGTTATTTGAATACATACATATTATTACTATTTAAGTATTATTATTTTTGTAGTCCGATAACAGACGATAGCAAGATATTTTCACACAGAGACAAGGAAAAGGTTGGATGAGGTAAGCTAGCGACAGAAATAAATGGTCAAAACTGGGGGAGGACGTCTAGGGGGTGACCTTGGTGAGCCAGCCATCCCTTTACAGGCGCTGAGGCCCGGTTAAGATGAATCCGGGCCTACCGCTGGGGCGAGATGGTGACTGCCAGCGCAACCCTGTCTCGCCCCACCTAAGCGGAGGACTGCTCACGAATGCCCTGGTTTTAGTGGGTCTGAGCCCCACACGCCCCCTTCCGTCACCCCCATGGCTGAAGGGAAGTGCACAGCATTTCCCCCTTCAAAAAAAAAAAAGGCCTACGTCGACATCTACACATTTTGATACTTGATACCTAATTAGTTAAAATAAAATACATAAAAATAATAAACTTGACATTGATATATGTAAAATAAAAAGTGACTTATACTGTAATTGTAATAATAAATAATATATATGTTTTAAATGTTTATCGGGACTTATCACGTATTATTTAATATAGGTAAAAATATGTACCTTTCGCTCGACGTTTCGACCATGTTACAATGGCCGTGGTCACGAGCTGACTGACCTATATTAAATAATACGTGATAAGTCCCGATAAACATTTAAAACATGTGTTCAAATCGCGAAAGTTAAAAAATACGAATACTAAATAATATATAATCATACAATCAAATTTAGAAATTATATCAACAAGAAATGGAATTTAATGAACGAGTATGATCGAAATGTTGGGTTTGTATCCCGGGATCAGATTAAATTAGCCACGGATTTGTGTAGTTGAATACAGGCTTTTTACTTTTACTTTACTATTCTTAATTGAACTAAATATACATGAATGTTAATGACTAAACATAAAGGCCTTTAATAAACGTTGCGTAAACCTATGTTAGGCGTAACATGCTTTTGTTGGGGGCAGCCGGCGCACTGAGTCGCCTCCTCCCCAATATTGGGGGTGGAGAGGGCAGCTGCCGCCGCCTCTATACAGTCAGCTCGATGGCCCTATACAGAGCCCCCATATGGTCCGGGGGGCTCGATCGGCGGGAGATCGCCCTGCTTATTGCAGCCCAACGGACCATGGCTGTGAGAGTGTGCCGGGGGTATCGGACACTCTCACACGAGATGGCATGCGCCCTCGCTGGCCTTCTCCCCTGGGACCTTGAAGTCCTGGCCTCAGTCTACCGCCGCAGAGTGCGAGCGCGGGAGCGGAACGAGCGACCGGCGCCGCGAGAGTTAGCGCATTGGCGCAACAACGCTAGGGCGTTGGCTCTCGCAAGGTGGGAGGGAAGACTTCTCGATGGGCCCATTCAAAGGGGGAATAGTAGTCGACGGCTCCTCGATGCTATTCAGCCCG
This sequence comes from Selenia dentaria, assembly GCA_917880725.1. Taxonomy (NCBI): domain Eukaryota; kingdom Metazoa; phylum Arthropoda; class Insecta; order Lepidoptera; family Geometridae; genus Selenia; species Selenia dentaria. Next base: position 3,958,328 of record OU862885.1, on the reverse strand, counting down.
TTCTCCGCGAGTGGATCAATCGGAGACATGGGAGGCTCTCGTTTAGGCTGACGCAGGTGCTCTCGGGACATGGTTGTTTCGGGAGTTACCTGCATCGCATCGCCCGACGAGAAGCCTCTCCGGCATGCCATCAGTGCGGCTGTGCAGCAGACACTGCCCAGCACGCGCTGGAGGCGTGCCCTGGAGAGGACGAACCACGACAGGCTCTGGTCGCGGTTATTGGGACGGATCTCTCATTGCCGATCATCCTAGCCAGGATGGTCGCCGATGAGAGATGTTGGGAGGCAGTAGCCTCCTTCTGCAAGATTATTGTCTCGCGGAGGGAGGCGGCGGAGCCTGAGAGGGAGAAAGACCCTCTCTCTCTTCCGCTCCGGAGAGCGCGGACACGGGTGCAGGCTAACCGAGCCCGCACTCCGTCTCCGCTGAGAGGGCCTGGGCCGTCGGATGCGGGGGCATCCGGCACCCTTCAGAGATAGGTCCTCTCGCGATGTTGATGCCCCCTCCGTGTTCGGGGGGCATCACACGAGGTGGAGGGGTGTTCCCATTGACACCCCTCACCGAGGAGGGCCCGCCACTTTACAGCGGGCAGCGGCGTCGACAGGGGCTGTGGTAGAATATCGTGGTCCCACGCCCCCCGTCATCAGTCGAAGACGCTGGAACACCGTGGGGTATTTAGATGGTATGGGCGCCTTTAGCCGAGTCCGTCATACCCCGTATGCCCCCCCGCATACGGCAATGCGTTCCCCAGGTCAAAAAAAAAAAGGCGTAACATGCTTTGTCTTGCTTTCACGCGTGACATTTACTGCAAGCGAAAAATTGACTGATAGATGTTTTAACTACTCCGGGTGTAAGCCAAGTTTATTAATAAGGCTGTTATTGTTTAAATCACTTACAGCTTACTGTAGTAGTTATTAGTAGTAGTAGTAAAACTACAATATAAAAATCAATGTTATGCACAGGTAGATTGTCTAAATTACATTAGAAGAGCCAAAGGTAGTCCCATCTCTATGAATATATGTTTATCCATTTATTAATGCATTTATGGTTGATCGATGCTAATGCCGTACGAGCTTATATGAAAATAAAACACTTAACTAGTTTGAACTCACCAACCATCAACGAAAATCAGCTAACGAGCTTCTCTCATTTGATTTTTTTGAACCGCTTTTAAAGTTATCTCAGCGGGGCTGCGTACACTCATTTACAATACATTTTATAATACATCGCATACACTAACAAAAACTAAGTATCAGCTATCTGAACAATGTTGCTCCCGCATCCCCGGTAAAACATTCTAAACGAGCAGATGACCATCTAAACGGCCATTGAGTGACCAGCCCGGCTTCTATAGACATAGAGTTATGAAAGTGAAAATATACTGAGAAACTCAATGAAGTTGCATCTAAAAACCTTGTTAAAATGACATAGAGTTTGCAACGATACTAGGCACAAATAACTAGTGTCAAAATGTCGTAGAGTTTGAACCTACACTAACAAAATGCAACTCCCAGCTGCTCCAACACTCCGCTCAGCAATTAAGGATGAATTGGGGCTCGTTTGCATCGCTGAACGCGTCAGTCACGGGTAATCGCTCAGTAGAGCAATGTAGAGTTTGTAGAGCAACTGATACCCTGATCAAGTAGAGCTCAGCGTTGCTTCTTGGCAGCTGCGTACTGATACGGTCATAATCATGCAGTTTGAATTTAAATTGCGCGATCAGGTTACTTTACCCTCAGAATAAATGGCTTCTATTGCGGTCACTTTCAATGAGTTAGTAGTGATTTCAACTAAGCGCTTTTTTAAATGTATGTGTGAATCTGTATAGCAAACGTTTTTACATAACATTCGTATGAGGTATGGATATATACAATAACAGATGACAACAGTCAAGGCCGAAGAGCAAACATTTTTGGTTATTACACATACATTTCTAGAAACGAACTTGGGACTCCGCGCTTCGAAGGTATGGCTACTCTACCAACTAAGCAAACGAAACGAAATGGTGGAATGAAATAGTGGTGGTGGAATGGAATTATTTATTAATTGTGTAAAAAGTGACCATTCAATATGTATATCCCTTTACCTGTAGATAATTTCAAAACCCAGAAAATTTTCAAACACCCGTTTTTAAACAAACGATGATATCCCAGGTTAAGATGGGTTTATAGACATGAAACATATACTGATGGAATTGTATTGAACTTGGCTAATTGATAATGGTAGAAAAATAGGTGTCTGTAATTAAGTTCAAGTGTACATTCAAGATTAAAATACTGGAAGTGAATTTATCCCCGAATTTCGTATATATTTTTTTATCCTGAAGTAACCAAAGGATGTTTATAGACATGAAACATATACTGATGGAATGGTATTGAACTTGGCTAACTGATAATGGTAGAAAAAAGGTGTCTGTAATTAAGTTTAAGTGTACATTCAAGATTAAAATACTGGAAGTGAATTTATCCCCGAATTTCGTATATTTTTTTTTATTCTGTAGTAACTAAAGGACTTATTCAAATAAAATTTTCTCTAAAATATAGTTAAAACATGCATATACCTCATATATTTTTACAGGTACCTTTTCATAGATGTTTTTTCCACAATAAGTCGCATAACGTCATAGCGCCGCGCCGCCGACGGTTTACGCGTGAAAATGTAGCTTGCGCCGTCTTAGATTCAAACCTTCATATTTCAGGAACTTGTAATACTACATACCTGAACACTACATATAAATAATCATTATTATCTAAGCTACTTGCTTATATAACAAAAAGAGGGTGTGGATAAGTTGGTTTCGTTCTTTATCAGCCATAAACTTCTGATCAAAACACTAGATTTGGTCAAAATATTCTTGTTATGATATTAAACCACACATTGAATTGCCAGAAGCTTAAACTGCTATTGATATAAAAAGGCATCGAATCTTGGCATATTAGAGTACTAAAAGCTCTCACTCATTAATTTTAAAAACACATAGCTCAAATGAAATGAAAACACAATTTCATCAGTATAAACTTGCAAAATAACTCAACGTCGCACTTAATTATTCCAACTAAATTTAACTATACTTTAACCTAAAAACGCCAGCATTAGTGAAAAGGGTCTAATTCAACATGTCGGCCTTTAATGTATATAGGTATAAGCAACGAGCATAACACCTATAGAGGTGTGATGGCTTTTTACTGAAAGGGGAGCTTACTAAAAAAAGTTGTATTAAAATGGTGTTCTTATTTTTAAAATAAGTAAAAATACTTTGTTATTGATATTAACTGTGACTAATGAAAGTTCAATGTCGTGTAAAACGAAGAATTCGTCTGAAGGGTATTGCTATTGTGACGCTTCTGCTGCTTCACAAAAATTCCTTATTTCTGCTGACACAGAATTTTCTCTATCCCAGTGTCTACCAGAGTTCAAAGAGCAAACAAACTAGAGTTATCAATATTTCTGAGTTGCCGACTACTGCTGATCACTGCGTGTACCGGCCGTCCCCATGTAGACCCATCTTCACATACGGCATCACTGAACATGGCCCGTGTCATGGCACGACTTTATCCAACTGGTGCTCAGTACTTACCATCAGCCTCTTGTAACTTAAATACCACCACCCACAGGCTACTCAAACGGTTTGAGTATAAAATAGGACAAGTTTCAGCAAAAACATAAGTGGCTGACTCAGTCAATAAAATGTTCTATTACATCTCTAGGAACATTTATGCTCACTGAATTAGATGTAAGGCATAGCTTTAGTTACTCTATTCTGTATTATGTTAATTTTCGGAGGTCGTTTCGCATTGCCGCTGTTTTGTCTATAGGCGTTAAAATACACAGGGGATATTGTTTCATTTCGATTTCGGTACACTGAACTAGTTTTGGAAATCACACATTCCTGAGAAAAAACGTCGTGCATTACAAACAATCTGGATTACAGAATGTGAAGGTGGATTGTGTATAAAATAAAAGGCGGCACAGATAAAATATAAGAATTGTTTTGGTTATGGTAAAATATAATAATTTAATAATAAAATATAAGAGCATAATATTATAGCTCATAGCTATAATTCATCATCATGATCATCTCAGCCGTTGGACGTCCACTGCTGAACATAAGCAGTTGGAAGCGGCCTGCATCCAACATAGTCCAGCAACCTTTATCAGGTCGTAACTATTATTGTAGAACATCAATTATATAACATCAGTTTCCTTTAAAAATAATAAATAATAAAACGTTTATTTGTATTGTATTTCACTGTGTGCAATAAACTTATTAGTTAACCACCACAGATAAAACAAGCCCGTTCCTTTTAAAATTATTATTATTATATTTCTGATGGTTTTTTTGGGATGTACGTATATCACTGCGGTCCCAATTGGCTATAATCGATATTAGCGCGATAAAAGTCGGTCCCTTTCACCGTGAGCGTGATTACGATGGCCCACGCTACGTCATCGATGACGTCTTAACTGCCGCCATATTGACGATTACATGAACCATGCTCTACACCATAATCATCGTGAGCGTTCTGTCAAAAGTGACAGGTGTTTGTTTATTTCTACAATGTATTTACTGGTGTCCCTTCTTTTTGATGTAAAAGTTGTAAATGTCGGTCCATCCATTCCATTATTTCTTTTTAATCCACACACCACATAGTTAACCTTCACACTATGCACGTTATTTTTATGATTTTTGTTTTTCGCGCGCAAATGGTTTGTTATTGCTACAACTTTGGTCCGAATTAACAACACGCTTACAGTGCCACGAGCTGTCAAAATCGCGATATTTGTCTCGGACCAGCTTTGGTAGACGATAGCACTGTGAGCAAAATTATCGCAAAACGGACCACGGCATATGATACACATGAGTAGAAGCTAAAAATAGTTTAAACAAAAAATAGAACTGGCTTTAAAAAGCGTGAAATAACTTGTCAAAGTTGGTACCATGCGCACAATATTGTGTTATTAGGCACTTTTGAATATGATGGTAAAAAATAATCACCCTTTTTAGTGACATTTGCTACTAACGGATGGATTTTCATTCAACGTCTATAAGAGTATCATCAAGATTGGCGAAACACTTTTCAGTTATTGGAGTGTAACTCAAAAACCCCTTTACCGAATTTGATAAAATTTGAATGGGACCACCTCGGGAGTCTCTCAAATAAAAATAACTTAGAAAACCGTTCCACAAATTGGGGAGAAATCGGTAAACATACATAAAAAAATATACAGTCGAATACAGAACCTCCTCCCTTTTTGTCTGTGGTTTAAATATGCTTCTCATTATAAATATATGTTAACTAAAGGATATTAGGAGTTCATAGTCGATTAGTTGGATGCTGATTCGAAACTTACCGTACACCTGAGCTCTCGATGAAGGAGGTACCATCGTGAAAATCCCCAGAATGGTGATAGGGCTTTACCTTGTAGTTACGAGGTAACAAACATATAAAAATACAGTCGAATTGAAAACCTCTTCCTTTTTGGAAGTCGGTAGAAAAAACACATCTTCAACCGGAGACTGACATCAATGAAAAGTATCAGAATTATAATGATAAGCGTCGTCTCTGTTCGCTCAGTTAGCAGCGACTCTGCATTCTAAGCATCGGGTCCTAGGTTCGACCACTGACCGGGGCAAATAATTGTTTGATGAGCGACTGTGTTCGTTTTCGGGTCTTGTATGTTGTGATGTATGGGTTCATAAGCCTCCGCGACATAGAGAATCCTAATGTATGAATATATCAAAATATAAAAACGTTATTATTAGTTTTATTCGGTTTAATGTTGTTAAATTCAATGTTTAATAAAATATAATATACCTTAGAAATGGAAGTCAAATTCAAAATCACATCGTTTTCAAAACTTTTGAATAGAAGACTTGACATAGAAAGTTGCTGTGTACAAATCCGCGGCATTCAAAGGAGCTCGCGTACCCATGCAATAGGCGCTGTCATGGTGACTTCGCATTTGTCGTCACTTGGACGGAGCGTATCTTAGATGAGCAGACGCCATTTACTTGAGCAGTGAGCTTGTTAAAAGCGAGAGCGACATCGATTTGTTATGAAGATGGAGTAATTTAAAAAGAAAGTGATTATTTGCAACGGCAAGACACAATCAGCGTGAATGAATAATATAGATTATGCCACCAAGGGATAAAGCAGTACTTTACGTCACGGGCGGCATATTGGACCCTGAGCATAACGAGGACGCTAGAGTTAACGCCCGAGCAAAGCGAGGGACTTATGTAGAGTCCTGGGTGTAGCGAGGGGTTTCAGCTGCCCAGCTGAAAAAGGCTTTATCTTAGAGGAATGCTTATAGCTCTGTTACTGAAAATTTATTGTAGGTGGTTTTTAAAATCGTTACTAGTACGAGCCACATTTTTTATAGATACAGTCGATCGATTTAAGCGAGTCATTCTAACACAAGCCGCCGTAGAGTGCGGACCTCCACAAGACATTGTAAATAAATGAGAGAACAAAGCAACTTACGAGAGTATTTTTTAGTGTACCCGTACCACGGACTATCTTGATGGCGTCACGCCTATAGGTAACCTGGATCCTCCGATATGTACTATTTGTGTTCCCATACCATATTATTTACCTCTTCTGAACTCAACTGCCTATTACCTCAGTTCGTCTTCATCACAGATTATTAAGCCTGTAGGTTGTATAGTCTTTGGTCTTCACCATATATCCACACCGGTCGGACTATATTGTACTATTGTCCAAGCTTTCTATATCTCATCATCATCATCAGCCTGTAGCAGTCCACTGCTGGACATAGGCCTCTCCAATTGCACGCCACTAAGGTCTATCTTGGGCTTCTCGCATCCAGTTTTTGCCAGCCGTCTTGCGCAGATCGTCACTCCACCGTGCCTCAGGACGTCCTACACTACGTTTGCCGATTCTATATCTACTACATTTCAATTAATTACAGTATAAAATAAAGACGAACTGTACACTGTAAATGTCATGTTTGAGTTTTATGTCTAAAACAATCCAGCGAGTTATGTTCGATACAATTGAGAATAATATGAAAGTTTCTTTACGGATCTGACAAGTTATGAATGCTTAAAATCCAGGTGGCAGGTACGTTCCCTCGGCTTAAATTTCAGTAGGTAACGTCGTGATGAAGTTTACAGCTTGGTGGTAGACCCTCACCTGATTTGCTGCCACCTGTGTCTGGCAGGTTGGCGCAATTGCTGCCCCTGCCTTCTGCGCCACTGAGCCTGGGTTCGATCCCGGATCAAACATTTGTGAGCATGAATGTGTCTGCTCGACCTGTGTCTGGGTGTATATATGTATGTATATCAGGCAGCAGGTTACTATAGTACAGGCTCTGCCTAGTTTGTGACCTGAATACCTTGTGTGGATGTTGTCCCATATTTTTACTTCTTCTTCTCAGTCGTTTCGCCATTGACAGAGCGGTCGTAGTCGTCGTGTCGTTGTGGTGGAGGCAGATGTAATGCGCCCCACGATGTCATGCCTCCCCCTCTATTCGCAGTCATCCTGGTGAACTCATGCAAGGGACCTCCCACCGCGGATTTGATCTGATCAGTCCATCGCATGGGTGTCCTCCCGCGCGGTCTACTGCCTTCTACTTTGCTCTGAATGACAAGCCGCTCTATAGACTGACTGCTCCGCCTCGAATCGTGTCCGAAGAATGTGAGGATCCGCGAATGCACCAAAGCTGAAAGACGCTGCTAGACATATGATTACTTTATTATAATAAAGTACCTTCAAGATTGAAAAGCCGTCGCTAAGGACCTAACAGTATGTTCTGGCAGCTGTCCTTAAAAGGCGTAGCCATTATAGATCTAGTGTCATCTTCAACCACCTATAAAAAAACTAACTATAGAAAAGTATAATTCACTATCATGTATAAAAAAGAGTTTATCTATTCTAATAGTAAAGCTTCCGAATTAGCGGGTTACAACTTGCTAATCCGCCAAATCCGCTAATCACCGCTCGCACCCGGCTGCGGTCGCGGTCGAGGGGCGTAACCGCGGACGTAATGAACTAATGATGCTGACGCATCCGCCATTTCTCCGGGCAAACTCTATTGTACCACTGCTTTAGTTTACCTACGCATTATGCTGAGGAAGAACTTTCAACCTTCAAATAATAAGAATACGTTTTAGATTACTTTATAAACTCTTGAACTTCAGTTAATGACTGAAATAAAATAAGTTAAAGTTGATTTTGAGTTGAAAACGCACACGGTTTTGCGTATGGGTTTCCGCGCAAATCTATAGTGTCCAGAAATAAAGTCACAAGTCAAACAAAGTACACACTAGGTACTCCATGAGTGTAAGAGCTATCATGTAATTATTTATTTTTAACTAGCGACTGCCCACGACGTCGTTCACGTAGTAGGCTCGGTTTTTCTTTCATATGAATCTTCTCCTGACAATAATTAACACAACAAAAAATTATTAGAGAGATTATCATGCATTATACCATGCGTTATCAAGTTATAGCGTGGACCAGAACAAATAGGGGTTAATTTTTATACAATATATAGGGTGTTTGGTAGAGGGACCGACAAACCAAATGAGCGTGTTCGCGGGACCACTTGGAGAATACAACAAACAAAAAAAATCCCCGACCCCCCAATATGTTTAACTTTTTTTTGTGATTTTTCCTTTTTCTCCGAAATTGTACCTATTTACCACCATAACATTTGTAAAATCTGTTTTAGACCGGATGTTTTTAGTTGAATTTGGTCTCTAATACACCTTCAGGCCACGCAAAGCAAAATTGGATACAAAGAGCTAACTAACTGATGTTATTGGATGAAAATTGGGGTGTCGGGGATTTTTTTGGCCAACTTGTATTCTCCATGTGCCCCCGAACACGCTCATTTGGTTTGTCGGTCCCTTTACCAAACACCTTGTATAGTACTAGACTAGCGACTGCCTGCGACTCCGTTCGCGTAGTAGTGAAAATTGTCTCACAAAAAATAAAAAAGTGGCGGCTCTATGTCAGTTTTGACAACTCCAATAAGCAAAAATGATAGTAAGTTGATGACTGGAACTGACAAAATTGACACAAAGTCGCAATTTTTTTATCACTTGAGATATATAATAGTCGTGCCGGATTCATTGTAATTAAATTAAAGCTACTTTAACTCTAAAAAAAATTCCATCTCATACTGATAAAGGTCCCTGTCGTATTCATCTTTCCTCAAGGAAATAGCCTTGGGATATGACTAGTATTCAATTCAAAAAATCTAACCCCATTCGTGATTATCAGCCGGAGGATGTCCACTGCTGAATATATACCTCCCCCATAGAATGCCACTTAGACTGGCTACTCGCTTCCTGCATCGAACGATTCCCCGCGGTTTCGACGAGGTCGTCGCCCCACCTAGTGGCCTACGTTTTCCGGTGCGTGGTCGCCTCTAAAGAAACTTTCTTTCCCGTCGGTTATCAGTTCTGTGAGCAATGTGGCCTGCCCATTGCGACCTCAAATTACTAATTTTGAGAACTACGTTGATGACCTTAGTTCTCATACGGATCTCCTCATTTCGGATCTTATCACGCAGGGAAACACCAAGCATAGCCCTCTCCAATTCTCGTTGAGCGACTTTGAGCTTGTTAATGAAAGCAACAGTAAGGGACCACGTCTCAGTGCCATAAGTCATCACTGGCAACACACTCTGGTTGAAAACCTTGGTTTTCAGGCTCTGAGGTATTGAGGACGAAAACATGTATCGAAGCTTCACGAACGCTAATCCATTGTGACGTTGTAATTGCACTTACTAATGGTAACATCACCGTAAATCTCTCTTACCTACGTACTTAAGAAATTTACTCATCGTTCATTCGTACGTCTGCGAAGTTAAAGTACTCGTTACTTTAGAATGTAGTTCACGTATATCCACATCAAAACTTTTACACTGTAAAGTCTACTTCTGACGTCATCGCAACATATAAGCAGATTGTACACGATACAATTCACACGTTAAGCCATCTTACCCGTCTCGTGTCGTGCGTACATCATCATACAAAAAAGTATTACTTTTCAAAGCACTAACGCCTGCTTAAGCGATCTCAAACATTGAAATGTATAGAGAGAAAAATTCACATGCTCGGACGGGATTCAAACCCGCGTCTTCTGACTCTCCGTGTCAGACGCCATTGACCAACTAGGCCACCGAGAATCTGGTCCGAGCATCGAATTTTAACTCTCTATCTGACTTTAACCGTCTTACGGGGACGGAGCGACATCTATTGAACAAAAAATTGTGTCTTCCCGTGAACATGGTGCATGCAACTGCGCCGAAATATCGGGAGCTCATTCCACAACCTTACCACGGTAAATATCCCGTTAATAAATATATAACTTTATCTATTGAACAGCTTTGACAGTACTATCCAACCGAAAGAAGCATTATTTAGAAATACTTAAACTTTCGTATTGACATCGCAACACTTGTAATTTTTATAGTATTACTTTTTAAAGCACTAACGCCTGCTTTAGCGATTCAAACATTGAAATTTATAGAGAGAGAGAGTTATAATTTTTGTCTCATTTCATTGTATACTCGTACTTACGTCGTATGATTGTTATATTTGTGCATATGTACAATATGCACAAATATCATGGATGGATGTTTTTTTTTAAATTGTAAACCTTAAAGATAATAAAGAAATATCTGACATTTGCAATTTATTGTATTCTTAAGCTGATAGCATAATGACATTGTATCGAATAGTACATTTTTAAGACTGTTAACATTAATCTCAACCTGACATTTTAATTTTATCGTAAGTGAAATAGTTATATTATATTTAATATTTCAAATGACTGAAGGTAAAAAAAGTTCTTTAATACAATAACTAACATAATAAAATAAAATGTTACAATAATTTTCTTTTTTATATCAGATGTTTTATAAATATTTGTATGCCGTAAGGCAAACATGCTGGAAACTTAAATGACTATTTATTCTTTAGATCTATTTACGCTACCCATGCTTAAGCAAGTAAAAATATTCATTAAAACATTCATTCATTCATTCATTCATTCATTCATTCATTCATTCGTTCATTCATTCATTCATTCATTCATTCATTCATTCATTCATTCATTCATTCATTCATTCATTCATTCATTCATTCATTCATTCATTCATTCATTCATTCATTCATTCTGAAGACGCAGGTTCAAACCTTGTCCGAGGATGTACTCGTAATTTTTCACTCTAAAGTTGCAATGATGAAATAGAGATTTCAAATTCGATGCTTGGACGGTATGGCCCCATGGTCTGGTCACGTCTAGTCAATTCAAATTATAAGTCATGTAATTATTATTGATTAAAAACATTTTTCATAGTCTTTGTAATTAGGTTGACAGTTTGCAGCTTCAATGTACAGATTTATGTTATAACATGGAAACTGATTCAATTGGGATCCAAATATAACTATTTACCAACTTAACAAACATACCTAAAATTTGACAATGAAAATGCTGAAACCTATGCTATTTAAATGACTTCTCTCGAATTGCAATGCAAAGACGTAATGGTACAGTATCCATTTTATAAATATGTATTTAAATCAAGCAGCCTAGTATCATTTCTATTCCAAACAATAACAAGATAAGAAACCAGACATATAAATTATGTCAGCAGATGGCCAGACAGTTTAGTGCAGTCCAAAAACCACATTAAATTTGATCGCCATAAAGATTATTCAAGCTTGCAAAAATCTAGAAATAGCTACGAAAACTAATAAAGATAATGTCATACATAAGAAGTATCTATTGGCTTTATAGAATTAACGTACACCATTTTTGTTATTCAGGCAGATATTTATATTATACCAATAATAATTAGTTTTAATTAATATGTGAATAATTATTATTTTAGAATAATTTACACAATATTATGTTTACCAATTAATTGAACCGACTTCAACACCGTAAGGTTTCGTAAAATAATGTCTCAATAAAAGTCGTTAATATAAAAAAGAAACATAACCAAAAAATTGAACCGACTTCAATACTAAAAAAGTGTGAAATAACTTGTAGAAGTCGGTACCATCGTACTTCAAAAGTAACTTTTATCACAGCATTGTGCGCACGGTACTTCGGCAAGTTATTTCACACTTTTTGTTGATGACGTCGGTTCTATTTTTAGGTTTTTTTTTGGCATCGTTAGTGACCGTTGCTACGAGTACTTACGGGATCGATTGTCATTCACCGTTAATGATGATATCATCAAGATAGGCGTAACACTTTTCAGTTATTGGAGTGTAACTCAAAATGTGCTTGACCAAATTAGATGAAATTTAAATGGGACCACTTTGGAAGTATACTCTATATAAAAATTTTGAGAATCGGTTAACAAATGGGGAGAAATCCATGAAAAATCACAAAAAAATACATACAATCAAACATAACCTCTTTCTTTTTTGAAGTAGGCTATAAAATACATTTGTAGAAAAAGTTGTTTTAGTAACTTTCCCGCGATGACGCAGTTGCCGCTGTGATCACCGCCGCGAGTGCCACAGCGTCTGCGTGAACGCTCTCGAACATCGCCATGTATATAAATCAACCGCAAGTCGCGACGCTTCACGCTCCGCGCATTGTACCTACTGCGCCTTTAGAATTTATCGGGATTTTGTCTCTGTTCTTCATAATTTCGATAAAACTCGCCATTTATTTTCCTTGCCCTATAGTAGGGATCCACTTCTTCTTTTGCCCACAATAAATCGAGCGTTAGGAATACATTTGAATCAAAAAGATGTTGTCGCCGATTTTCAGACATTTCGTTTGCGAATGTCGACAACACAACCACGAACACAACACTACACCGCTACAGTGCCGCGCGATCTGCCCGCTGGTTTCGAGAACAGGTATGCGTTGCCCGCCCCTCTCCCGCGCCGCTGCCGCCGCCGCCCCGCTGCCCGCAAAATTCGAGACCGAGGCCTTATGGCTCACCCTGGGCTATTAAAGTTTCAATAAGATATTTAAACAACACACAAAATGACCACAGCGTGTGCATACTTAACCCAAGTAATAGCGGTTAAGTTAGTAGTAGACGATAATTACATATGTCAATATGTAAATATAGAAAGAAAGAAAGAAATTATTGACCGAGCGAGCGAAGCGTCTCTGCTGGCCATATTGATTTTCATATGTCCGTAATCCGTATGTTTGTTGGGCTGTACGTTGGTCCTCCTGTACAGGTCGCATTTTTCAATCAATCTTGACGGAACTTGGTATATGCAATATCTACTATTCAAAATATTTTATGTCGTCGTAAATTTTCAAAGGGGGGTTCTTAAAATGGGAGGAGGTTTGGTGCAGCACTATTTACCAACTGAGTTTGATAAAATTTAGTACACACATTTGGTACCTGACTCTTAAGAGGAATTTCGAATATGAGAATAATTGGTCAAGTGGTTTAAGAGATAATAGATTCTCAAGTACTGCTCAATAAACTCGCGAGGTCTCTGCTCTACTGTTTGCAGAACTACTATTTGTTCAAACACGCGCAATAATATTATAAACTTGTAACATAACTATTATACTTCATTCATTCAAACTCATTAGAGATATCGTATCGTGGGCGTCTTTGGGATCGAAATTCGTAATTGCGTTAACTCAGTTACGAATTTCGATCCCAAAGGCTCCCAAAGTGGCTTCTTCGAATACAAAATATTTTAATTTCTCTTGTAGATACAATGGCAGCAAAAGACAGGTCTTAACACGTAGGCAGTAACTATTTTAATCAATATCGAGATTAATCTTAATATAACAAACAGCTTTTAGACGGATTGCGCTTGAAGACGTGGTGCGCTTGCGGTTCTCGTTCTCAGTCTGTCAAAAACAAGATGGCCGCCCCGCTTCCACAGACACGACGCTCCGCTAGAATAACTTTGACACCCGAATTACTCTTGGACTTGATGTTGCCATATCGACGACATAACGAGGCACTCATGCGCCGTCATACTGAATATAAAATAAACAATACGTTAATAAGTACACAAGTTTATAATATAAAATAGAACAATTACGTGACCATCACAATAATATTATAAATGCGAAAGCATGACTGGATGGATGAATATTTATAACTATATCACGTCATAACTGTTGCACTGATTCGGCCGAGATTAAGACATTTTGATAACATATAGGGAACTTTTATATCGAACAAAGTCGCGGGGTGTAGCGAGTACGAAATTATTTTCCTTTCTCCTAAAGCTATTTCCATTTCTCCTTCGCAGCCGAATTGCTCCACGAACCACCTCGCAATAAAATTTAAATTCAGCCACTAGAATAAAATAAAATACGATATTGGCAGAATGCATTCCACAAATTGACCTGTGGCATTTTATCTCAGCACTCAGGGAAGTATGGCGTTCCAAACAGATAATGCAGGGCAACCCGATATTTTGCGCGGAAGGTTTTATCCTGGGGACGTTTTGATATTTATTATTTGTTTGTGAGATGGGGAATTGAGAAAGTGGATTAGGTTTGCCATTTTAGAGATCCTTATAAGACCCCTATAGTTTCAAATATATCTGTAAGCCTACAAATTGAACTTACTAAGTGACGGGCACATTTACAATGCATCTATTTTGGTAGGTAAGGACCATTTTTTTTTCCAAATTATAGGCTATTGTTTGACTACTCACTTGATGATAAGTGATGATGAGGTCAAATGTGGCATCAAATTAGACCAGTGGATCTTAACCAGTGTTCCACGGATGACTGGTAGTCCATGGAAGCACCAGAAGTGGTCTCCGAAGTCATGCAAATTGAAAGATACATTAACAGTAATGATATCTTGAACATTACTGGAGACTGCTCGAACGGGAAACTTCTTTCACAAATATTCGAAAAATACTGACACCGAGAACAGAACCAAGGAATTAAAAGTTACGTAATAAAGAGTAACAATTTAAATAATTTTAAACCGACTTCTTATCTATTCAGTTATTGGAATGTAACTCAAAAACTAACTAAGTAGAATTTGATGAAATTGAGTTCCTCCTCCTTTTTGTAAGTCGGTAGAAAACAGTTTTAACTGCAAAAAACTAGAAAAAATCAGTCAAAATTCATAAAAAGTTAAGATAGTTAGTTTAAATAACCAGGAAAATCATAAGAAAATCATTTTTCGTTTGAAAGCTGGTGCTTCCCGTGTGGGTCCCATTTAAATTTCATCAAATTCGGTTCAGTACTTTTTGAGTTACACGCCAATAACTGAATAGAATGGAAGTCAGTATTACATTTTTCAAATTGTACTTGTTAACTCAAGGCATCAGTCAAAACCATTTTGCGTGATTTATGCAGTCAAAAGTGGTTATGACCAGTTATGAGTTTTGACTCTAACATATACACATAATTGTAAATAATCGAGGAAACAAAATGCCTTGAATATGTCGGATTGAGAAAAAACGTTTACTACCCCAAACGCATAACTTTTAAAGGTAAAAGCTTCATACGTGTGAGTCCGACCACATACAAAAATCGGATGATAAGATGCTTTAAATTGTAGTATTCCCCGCGACAGACGTTTTCAAAATAATTTGGAATCCCCATGAAGATAAATATAGAAACATGTTGAAAAAGATTCAAAATAAATTCACGCGTTTTTTTATATTTTAAGGAATACCACGTGTATCCTTTCTATCGGCTGATGTACCCGAGCTAGTTCATCCTGGGCATGGTCGGGTACAGCAGGCTGGGTGTAAGGCGAGACGTCGCGCTCTGCAAGTTCGTGGGGCGCGTGCTGCGCGGCCAGCAGCACCACCCTGAGGTGTTGGAGATGTTACAGCTGTGCGCGCCAGACGAGGCAGTGTGTAGGCGACGCAGATTCACTACGTTTCGGGTGCCGACGCATAGGGCGAATCTGATCAAATTTGCCCCCATGACACGCGCTATCAGATTACTAAATTTAATTTCCGAAGAGACTGATATTTTTCTCTGTGGCCTGGCAGAATTCACAGAGACTGCATATAACATATGTGAAAATAATGAATTGTGAAATAATAAATAAGTATAAATAATTAGCATCGTAATAAATAATTAGATTTAGGTAAGTGTAGCATTGTCTTGGGTGAACTGAAATGATGCTATATGCTAGTATTTAAGAAATAAAATACATAAATAAAACATTGTAAAGAAAATATTAGTCTACTTTATCTGCCCTTTGCTCTCCTTTTCTATCGAATAAAAACGGTCGTACTAATACGCAGCCGTATATCCCATCCGTACTAGTATCCTAAGTGGTATTCGATACCGCCCGTCCGACCCATGGAATAGTCGTTTGGTTAACTGATGGGAGTCCGGCCATTTTCTATCTTTTTCCTGAATGTTTGTTTTGAAATACAGGTAACAAATATATCGATACATATATACTTGCTTGGTGTATGGGTGATGGAACTACAAAAATAAATTGAGTCTTCAAATTCACCTTCCTACGGTTGAAATTTCCGTTTTTTTATAATCGTTCATCAAGAAAACTATCGCCTGATGGAAAGCGAAGATGGTATCAAGAAGCGATGAACATTAGAGTAGCCGTAAGCTGCACTAATTGCCACCCCTATGATGATCTGAGCGATGCTTTTTCATGCCCCGCTTGAAAGACCCAGGGTCATAGCTGCAAGGAAATACGTACGACGCCGGCAAAGCATTCCACAATTTACTTACACGACAGAGGTTGGAACATAAGATGTTAAATCTCTTGCCCTGTAATTTCTCTAGAAACATTGCCCTTCACAGAAACACGAAACGTTTGGACTCTGCAAAAGTCTCTTTAAACTCTGTCTGTTGTGGAAACAAAAAACATTCACGATTAAATAAATACGGACATAATAAACGTAATATATAATAATATCTAATTATTTGTTTTTTTTAATGTCTAATGTGTTTTTGATAACTGTCAGGAATATCCGAACTCATTAAATTACAACCTAATTTAGATCTAAGTACTAGTTAGTTATTAGATAGAATAACATGGACATGACAATTATATACTACTACTGTGCCCCGTGTTTACCCGTGTGGTTATGGATAATGATGATTAAAAGTATTAGTTAGATAGATAGACTCTTTATTGCAACACCACATTATAAAATACAACAAACAAATAAAAAAAACTTAATATTAAGTGTCACAATGGGCGGTCTTATTGCTCAGAGCGATCTCTTCCAGACAGTATTCTATGTGTTAATCCAGGGCCTCACCTACATCCATACCAAATTAATTCAAAATTGATCAAGTCGTTTGAGCGCGTAGAAGTAATTAACATACATACACACTCACTAAAATTCGCTTTTACAATATTAAGTTATATATGTTAAGCGTGGTAAGCTCCTGAAATTTAAAACTTATAGCCTCAGGCTTTGCGTCGATGATTAGTTGTATAAATATATTACTTATTACTGGTCCTGACTGACTGACGGATTCAACAACGCATATCACTACTCTAAAAAAAGCACGTATTACACTCACTCTTATAATACACTTAGCATCAATAAGGTACATATGGATGCTCTCGATAGACTGCAAACGTTGCGCTGTCCATATTATTCGAGACACTGAAGTCAATGAACACTTAGAACCCCTACAAATGCGTAGAACTAATAGCTTCACTAAGCGTCTTTTATCGGTTGTTTCATGGTGAATTTTCTGAAGAGCTTTTTAATCTTATCTCTCACCATTCCGATCCTGAACTCCTAGGCCGGCCTAGCATTGCATCCATATACTGTTAAAAATTTCTTACCATGCACCAAAAAGTTTAGCACTTTCTGCCTCTGTCGTGTAAGTAAATTGTGGAATGCTCTGCCGGCGTACGTATTTCCTTGCAGCTATGACCCTGGGTCTTTCAAGCGGGGCGTGAAAAAGCATCTCTCAGGTCATCATAGGGGTGGCTATTAGTGCAGCTTACGGCTGCACTAATGGTCATCGCTTCTTGATTCCATCTTCGCTTTCCATCAGGCGAGAGAGAGTCACTTTGATGAACCATTAAAAAGAAGTATCTATGTCTATATTACTAAAAACATATATTGATATTACTTTGTATTTTCAACATAGAAAATACGTAAATACCGGATAGCAACAACTTTCGTAATAACTCTCATTCAAGCTATAAATATAATCCTGATCCGTAATTCAAAATATCCACTCCATTTATTCCATAGCCAGTGATAACTTAACCCTACCAATAACAATACAGGCAAACTTAATGACCTTTCAACGTAGAGTTAATAATAAATAACTTCGTAAGGAGACGCTCAAAGATATTCCATAATCAATTTAAATATAACTAAATAAAATTGCCTATTTTGGGCAAAAACTTAGTGATTAATTAAAACACTCACACTACTTTAACACCTTTAATTTGTATCCATTTTCACTGTTAAGAACACTCAAGTAGGCAAGGAACATTTAGCTTACATAATGTATGAAAAACACAACGCTTGCGCGTGTTAATTTTACCTCTGGCGCCATCTAGGCGCTGTGTGGTATAACTAATATAAATAGTTGGGAGCAAATATTACCTCTGGTGTCATCTAGGCACTATGGTGATGAAATAATATATATTTTAAATATAAACTAAACACTTAGCATTGCCATCCAGCGTGGCAATGCCGCCAGCGTTTTGGCCACTTTTCCCCCCACCATGGGGCTAATAGATTAGATAGTTATTATTATTATTTTATTCAATTTTTAATTACTAATAAATGTTTTTATTTACTAAATAAAATATATAAATAATATTCTATAATAATAGATATATTTAATCTTATATTTTTAAACGAGCTATACTTGTATCACTATCATCATCACTACCACTATCACTACATAGTATAAAACAAAGTCGCTGTCGCTGTCTGTCCGTCCATATGTATGTTTAAATCTTCAAAACTACGCAACGGATTTTGAAGCGCTTTTTGAATAGATAGAGTAATTCAAGAGGAAGATTTATATGTATGATACATGCATAATATTGTAGAGAAACACTGATTAATTTACAGGTTTCTAATGTGATGTCGTAAATAAACACATTTTATTGCGCTTACATTGCAAACGCTGACTGAACCCCACGAGATAAATCAAAAAAATTTACTACGGTATTGTACACCTTAAAAAGGTCAACAAAAAAGTCTGCGATGGTATGTGTCTATCTCTTAAGGATAACCCACAATAACCGTTATCCTTTACATTTTACGTGAAAAATTGCTTATTTAGGAAGTTATTTTAAGTATTAAGCAATACAGCATTAATCCTTATCCAATTAAGTACCTTTAATACATTGTCCATTAAATATAGATCAATATGACCATTTACAGCATGTAATTTAAATGAATATTTCCGAAGATATTACAGATTTAAAATGCAGGGACATATCGGTGCGGCGGTTAGATTTAAGCGTTGAGTGTTTTTCTCATGCTCAATTATATGTCGCTCTTTCAAGAGTAACTTCTAAACAAAATATGCTTGTATTGTGTAATGACAAAAAAGCTGTAAATGATGTTAGTTAATAATCCATACACAGAAAGAGGTGTTCGATGTGTTCTAATGACCCTGTCCACAAATATATATATCCACGTATCTAAACCTTCTGAATCACGCCGCCTAATGTATTTTTAATGGTACACATTTGGCTATTGAACTGTACCGTGTCTTTTAATATGGCTAAAGGAATTTACGGCTGCGGTCACACACGCCCGCTTTGTTAATATTTCGGTTATTTATGTTGTGTACACATCCTCTTTTATGTGTTTGGTGATTTAGAATTATTTATTTCATGGGAGAAAATGTTTATTTCTATGTGAATTTGTGGAAACTTAGAAGTAAAATTGCAAAGTTTTGGTTTTGCTATAAGGAGGCACTTGGTGCTTTTAAAGTCATCAATATGAAAGTTCTTGTAAAACTTTCCTTTCGGTCGGTAAAAGTTTTTCAAACAAAAAAGAAGATAAAAGAAATAGTGGGATAAATGCGGTGCTCGGACTGGTGCCTCTGTCAAAGTCAAAGTATATTTATTGCTGAATTACATGTGTAAAAAGATCTTTTAGTTATATTATAGATTCAATGCAATCTACCTTTTAAGGTTTGCAATATTTATGTAAACAAATCATAAAACGAGAATTTTATACAATAAATAAAATAAACAAATAATAATAAACACAAATCAAAATGTCAAATTAAAGATAAAATTAGAACTACAAATAAAATACGAAGTACATATAAAATAGGTCATAATGAATATATTATATTAAACGTGTAGGCTAGTGGTTATGATATCGGACATAGTTAATAAGAAGACGCTGATTCGAACACCGTGACTAAAGTTGTAAAATCGTAGGATTGTTTATAGACATGCAAAAATTAAAAATATTACAAATGCGAAAGTTGGTAGGTTAGGATGCGTTATTCAATCGCCCAATAAATGCCTTAACAGACTTTGATAAAATTTGTAGTGGAGATGTTTTGTACCCGGTATTAACACGTAAGATACTTAACATCCTTAGAGATAGCAATTACGACGCGAAATAATTTGCGAGCGGATACTTGTATCAAAATAACTTCAAAGTTTCAGTGGTCAAAGTAAAAGCCAAAGTAAAAAACCCAATGTCATAATAATTTATTCGAATAGAAAATATTACCTATTCAATGTTTAGGGGATTTTTAATGCGCTATTTTTCCCCTATAGATCCTATGTCCTATGTGTCACGGTAGTTTAAAATATGTTATTTTTGTGTTTTTTTTAAATCACGCGGAATCTTGCCTATAAACCGTCATACTTTTTTGTTGGTGATGTAATACCACAAAATAACTTATGCTTGTATTCTGCAATGTATTCTTATTCTAAATAAATTATTAACTGATACAATTAATATACAAAAAAAACTTCTGAGCTTTCAAAGTAGGAAATCTGTATAAATTAAAATTAAAATTAAAATTAAAATTAAAATTAAAATTAAAATTAAAATTAAAATTAAAATTAAAATTAAAATTAAAATTAAAATTAAAATTAAAATTAAAATTAAAATTAAAATTAAAATTAAAATTAAAATTAAAATTAAAATTAAAATTAAAATTAAAATTAAAATTAAAATTAAAATTAAAATTAAAATTAAAATTAAAATTAAAATTAAAATTAAAATTAAAATTAAAATTAAAATTAAAATTAAAATTAAAATTAAAATTAAAATTAAAATTAAAATTAAAATTAAAATTAAAATTAAAATTAAAATTAAAATTAAAATTAAAATTAAAATTAAAATTAAAATTAAAATTAAAATTAAAATTAAAATTAAAATTAAAATTAAAATTAAAATTAAAATTATAATTAAAATTAAAATTAAAATTAAAATTAAAATTAAAATTAAAATTAAAATTAAAATTAAAATTAAAATTAAAATTAAAATTAAAATTAAAATTAAAATTAAAATTAAAATTAAAATTAAAATTAAAATTAAAATTAAAATTAAAATTAAAATTAAAATTAAAATTAAAATTAAAATTAAAATTAAAATTAAAATTAAAATTAAAATTAAAATTAAAATTAAAATTAAAATTAAAATTAAAATTAAAAATTAAATTCAAATTGTTTATTGACCTTATAACATTGTCAGTTACACTGGGCAAGTCAAATTTACAAAATAATATATATGAAGAAAGAAGTCAAAATTTAGGAAGTATATTCTACAGTAATAGTAAGATAATTAATAATGTCAAACAGATTAATGAAAAAATTTAACAGTACAATAAATGATTTAAGTGCTATGTAAAGTGTAAATGTTATGTAAAGTGATCTTTTAGATTACAAAAAAACTAAAAGCCATTTTGAATTAAGCTTTCTGTTAAAAAGTTCTGTTAAAAGGTAATAACTAAAGAACTTTAGTTATTACCTTTTCCAAAGATATGCTACATGACATAATTAATCGTTCATAAGGTGATCAAAATAAGGATCGTATGTCAGGGCCCAGGACTGAACACGCACCCTATGTCTACTCTATGTCCATGCACCAAACACCCTGTAATCTACCTATTCAATTATTAAAATAATGTAAATAAAGAATAAAGTAATGAAAAATAAAATAAAATAATAATAATAATAACTATCTAATCTATAAGCCCCATGGCGGGGGGAAAAGTGGCCAAAACGCTGGCGGCATTGTCACGCTGGATGGCAATGCTAAGTTTTTGCCCAAAATAGGCGCCAGCATTTCGGTCACCCGACGCCTTAAACAAACGTTTAGCCAGATCCCTAAACAAGTTGAGAGCGGACGGCCCCCATGGGCCTAAAGTTTCGACCCCAAACGGCACAAACATGTACATTCTGTCTAAATACACATATTTATGACGTTTGAGGTCTTCCGCTTTAGACGCGGCAGCGCCAGCCCGATCAATCGTACCAGGGAGATGAGACGACGCCAGTGTGTCCACACATGTAGCATCCCAAACCAGGGGCTGTCCCATCTTCCACGGGACGATAGTCATCCCATCTATAAGAAGAATATAATATATATTATAATATATTATATGATATCTATAAGAATAAATAAGTTTAAACATTGCAATTTTAGAGTGAAAAATACACATCCTCGGACGGAATTTGAACCCGCGTCTTCCGACAATCCGTGTCAGACGCCATGACCACTAGGCTACCGAGGCACGAGGTTTAAGCATCGAATTTCAACTATAGACTTTGGATTATGTCCATGCTAATACTTCCTCCCTGAGAGAAAAATATATTTTTTTATTTTTTTATTTATTTATATATAACAGAATCTACAGCTCATAATAATACATTAATTAAACTAGTGTATAAAATTTAAAGCCAATAACAGATTCAAATTATTTAGCCTAAATTTACTTAATGCGACAGTCACTAACAATTTAATAAAATCATGTTACAAAATAAACTATTAAACATTAATTATGTAGTAAGCAGGTATTTTTGTGTGTGTTAGTGTGGGGATATGTGTTTGTATGAGGGTGTGTGCGCGAGAGTGTATGTTTGATGGTGTGTTTTAATGTCATAAGTCATAAAATTACTCCATGAAAGTACGGAATTGAACGATATTCACCCCGACGTGGGTATGCGAATCGTAGGTGGCGAGGAAACCCCGCCTTTCTAGACTATGCAAGAAGCCGTCTTGGTTGTTCCCACCGCAGTGCAAGATATTCTGCCGCAAAGCAGTGAAAGTGTGTCAGGGTGTAAAAGGCACTATTGCTAGTAAAATTACTTGGTGAAATATACTCAAAAACCAATGACTAGAGCCGGTGCAAAGCTTCGGTTCTAAGTTGTGGTTGACACTCCAACTGGCATGGGCATGAGTACTGCTTACAATCAGGCGCACGACTACCCAGAAGCCGTAGCACAAATAACTTTACTACCGTGCGCAACAGGTTTGGATTGGAGGACTTATTGCTACGTAGCATTTTCTAGTAGTCATCCTGGACGTGCAAAAAGACATAGTAGCGGTACAATATACATCTACATTTACACTAATATTATAATGAGGAAAGATTCGTTTGTTTGTATTGAATAGGCTCCAAAACTACTGAACCGATTTAGTAAAATGCTTTCACCATTAGAATCCCACTTTTTCCCTGATGAACATAAGCTATAATATTTAAAAAAAAATTAGGAGTCCGTATGAAAACTTTGATAATGGTGGTGATAACCCAAGGTGTGGAAAAAATCCAAAAAGTCTATATATCGCGTACGCTGCGGAAACAATTGACCATTTCGTCGGCTTATTGCAAGAACTCACTAACGGCAAAAAATCATTAAGTACAGTTCTTATAACAGTTACACTTGTCTCGATTAGCTCTATAAAGAGCAAAAACTCATTTATTTCTAGCTTTTCAAATTTAGCCGTTATGACCTAGACGTAAAGTCGATAATTACCATTTTGGATTACCTGGTTCTTAGAAACTCGGTAAAGTACAATAATAGTTTTAAGTAAACAAAAAAAAATAGAAAGTGGCACATTTTTTGTAATATAAATGTCATTAAAGTAACTTAATATTTTTTTTAAGAAACGCGTTACGCACATCGCTTTTGAAAAGCATTTGGTTAAAATCATTAAGTGCACATAATTACTTCTTTAAATCTATGATTTATGACAAATAAAACAATAATTGTTTTTTTTGTCATATTCAATTCAATCAATTTGTCATAAATCATAGTTACTACACCTCAAAGATGTTTAGTAAACGCTACCAGGAAAAGAACAGTATAGCGCAGTTATTTTTTTCAAATAAATGAACAAAAAATCATATTGTGAAAAATTCTTTAAGAACACTCTTTGCATATCTAATGGGCCTATTAACAAAGCATTTAGTGATGTTGGAAGTTCGGGTAGTTTAGAAGGGGTAGATAGACGTGGCAAGCACGAGGCACATAACAAAACAAAACAGGAAGATTTGGACTTCATCAAAGGACACATCGAGTCATTTCCGACTATGGAGTCACACTACTGTCGAAAGATTTCATCTAAAAAGTATTTAGATAACAGCTTATCTATTTCCAAAATGTACAAACTGTACGAAGAAAAATGTAAAACAGCATCCAAATCTCCGGTTTCAATAAATGTGTATCGTAATATTTTTTGTACACACTATAATTTAGATTTTTATAAACCAAAGAAGGTCCAATGCTTACTGTGTCACAAATATAACTACGCCAAAAAACAAGGCTCACCCGACCTTGCTATAACAAAAATATGAAGAACACATATCCCTTAAAGATTAAAGCCGAGAAGCCAAAGAGGGAGATAAAATTCAGAAGATGCAAAGTTTATGTCAATTACATTGGACTTACAAAAAGTACTTCATATTCCATAAAGTAACGTCTCACTTCTCTACTACTTAAGGAAATTGAATGTATATAATGCTATTATTTACGCAACTCGTTCTCCAAATGATGGTCTCTGTTACTTGTGGTCTGAAGTTGAAGAAAGCAAGTGATGAGGTGGGAACGGCATTGTATCTTTGGATTAAAAGTCTGCCATCTTCCGTAACAGAAATATCTATATTTCTGATACCTGTGCAGGCCAAAATAGGAATCAATTTCTATTATGTTTGCAACTGTATTTGGTTCAGACAACACAGCTTGAGGTTATTGAACACAAATACCTCGAATCGGGCCACACTCATGTGGACCCAAAATCAGATGCGTTATATGCCAGTTTTGTCGATGATAGATCTTTGCAATATCATTAGATTAGCCAGGTCTAACAGAAAATCAAAGAAAATCACCAATATCAAGAAACCATACGAACCAGTGGTAATGGATCACACAGAGATTTTAGATCTAAAAGATCTAAGAAATAATTTGATGTTGAATAGATCTCTTGGCCTGATGGAGAAATAGTACAATGGCTAAAAGTTGAAAGTTTTAGGTTTGTAAAAAAGAGGCCTAACATCGTTCTATATCGGTATGACTGGTCAGATCGGTCAGACTATAAAGAACTAGATGTGTCAATAAAAGGAGCAACTGAAACAGCCACCCAAACTAAAAATTTGCGAAAGCGAAAACCTAACATAGACACATTTAATAATATAATTTTGATTATTCCACTTACGCATTAAAAAAAGCTTACAGCAAAAGTTTCCTATAACCAAAGCGAAGAAAAAAGATTTATTAAAAATGATCTCAGAAAAAATAATACTCCCAGACATTGAAATTTATAGAGTGAAAAATTCCATCCTCGGGCGGGATTCGAACCCGCGTCTTCTGACTCTCCGTGTCAGACGCCTTGAATTTGACTTTGTCCGAGGATAGAATTTTTCTCTCTATACATTTCAATGTTTGAGATCGCTAAAGCAGGCGTTAGTGCTTTAAAAAGTAATACTATAAAAAATACCCCCATCACTGGTACCAAAACCTACCAGAGAAGGAAGGTCGAGATATTTTACCAGAAGAAGTATATTCAGAAGAAGATGAGTAAGTCGTTAAAAATTACTTGTATGTTTAATACTTATTCCATTTATTGAGTTACCATGTTTACTTTTATTTGTACTGATTTATGTGCCAAAGTGATTTATTTGAGTTTAAGATTGTTTTCTTTTTAAGAATTTGTTATGAATATAAAGAAGACTGTTTTGTTAACTTTTAAGACTGATTAATACCAGTTGGTTCCTTTAAGAAACTAGTCTAATGTTAATACTTAGTCCAA
The DNA here is from genome assembly GCA_917880725.1 of Selenia dentaria. NCBI lineage: Eukaryota > Metazoa > Arthropoda > Insecta > Lepidoptera > Geometridae > Selenia > Selenia dentaria. Next base: position 3,932,176 of record OU862885.1, on the reverse strand, counting down.
TTTAAGAAATGTCTAATTCACACTTAGTGTAAACTTTCAATGACAAGAAGTCATCAACTTTGTTTTTAAGCTTTTAAAAAAATATCCCTCAATTTTTTTAACTACTTTATGTTTGATTTTATTAATAAATATATTTAACTCTCTAGTGGTGTTTATTTTTTTATAAACATATAATATAATAAGATTTTATAGGACATCCAATAAAATCAAAAGTAATTAACTGATTTCTCAAACTTTTGTTTATGTCACTTAATGAGTTCTTGCAAGAAGCCGACGATTTAGTCTATGCTATTGAAAACATAGAGCAACACGGGCCGTCCGGCGGACCGGATTTATTGTCAGATAATACAGATGAAGCAACAGATGTCCTAGTATTTCTATTAGTAGGCATTAATACCCCATGGAAAGTCCCAATCGGGTATTTTTTATTTAAAGGCACAAGTGCTAAGTTAAAAGCTCAGCTTGTAACTAAAGCATTCGAATTAGTGCATGCAACTGGAGTGGAAATAAAGGCATTAACGTGTGACGGCGCAAAAGCAAATTTAGTGATGGCCACAGAACTGGGTTGCTGCTTAGTTGCAAATAAATTGCAAACTACCATTTAAGATCCTGCAACGGGGCAAAGAGTTTACTTTTTTTTAGACCCGAGTCACATGTTAAAACTAATTCGAAACACTTTTTGTGACTACAATTGTTTTTACGATGACAATAAAAATAAAATTCAATGGTTATTTGTGGAGGCATTACATAAAATCCAGGAAAAAGAATTATTTTTCATGGCAAATAAATTTAAAGCTAATCACATTTATTATAAAACTAAGATAATGAATGTCCGCCTTGCAGCACAATTGTTCAGCGCAAGTGTTGCTGATGCACTCGTGTTTTGTGAAAAATTTGATTTGCCGGAATTTAATGGATCAAGTGCAACTTCGAAGTTTATTTCACTGATAAACGACGTTTTTGATATATTGGATTCTCGGTCACGTCAAAATGGATATAAAAGAGCATTAAACTCTGAAAACTTTGAGAGAGCTTTTGGAAAAATGGACGAAGCTCAAAAGCTTTTATTGAGCTTATCGGCCTATGTAAAAAAACGCAATGGGAAGTCACGTAAAATTAAATTAGTGGATTCTCCACGATACACAGGTTTTTTTGGGAATTTTGATCTGCATTGAGAGTACCAAGTCTATTTTTCAAGATTTAATACAAAACCAACAAAATGGCCTGAAATATATGCCACTCCACAGGATAAGTCAAGATCACATCGAGCTCTTTTTTTCGATTGTAAGAAGTCATGGCGGTTATTGCGATAATCCCTCAAGCTCCCAGTTTGAAGCAATTTATAAAAAAAATCTTATTAATACAGAATTAACACAAACTGGTAGCGGAACGAACTGCATTCCATTGGAAAAAATTACGATGCTGAATTGCACATCAGCATTAAAAAAAATTAATACTTCAACCGTACGACAATACAATAGCAATGACGCTACTGACGAATCAATTTTACCAATTTTACTGACGAATTGATTGATGAGATTGTAGCTCTAACATTTTTGTCCCCCTTTGCCGTAAAAGTTGTGGAGTATATAGCTGGATTTGTTGTTTTCTCAATATCAAAGAAAATTAAATGCAATACGTGCATTAAAGGTTTGCTTGGGCCGATTGATGAAAAAAGTTTAATACACCAAAAAATCAGAGGAAAGTTACTCTATGCTTCAAAAGAAGTATTTTTTTATGCCGGATTTGTGAAAAAGAAATAAGACTACGTATAAGTGACAACAATAAACCTACACGATCTTGTATCACACATGTAATCGTAGCACATGCCTTAAAAAAGTTTATTGGAAAAGAATTTTTTCCCTCTATCAGTTACCATTCACACGAAAATGATTTTACAAATCATAATTTGGAACTGGCAAGATTAATAATGGAAAAATATACCGATACAAGAATTTCTTTCCTAATGAAAAAAGAAAACCCACAAAAATGTATGCGTCATATTTATAGAAAACTAATCCATTATAAAAACCAGTGATAGATACAAATATCACTTGTTTTTAAAATGATATAAACATTAAGTTTATTTGTGACATGATAATTATTATAGTAAGTAGGTACATAAAAATAAAATCCATCTTTATAATAACATCTTACCTTTGTATCACTTTAAAAACCTAATTTCCCTAACAGAGTACTTAAATTTATCGATAACGCGTATCGACACTTGTTACAACCACGGCTGTAAGCAACTTGTCAGTGTAGTTGTGTCACCTCATTATACTGTTATGACACAGAATATATCTATGTGTGTGTGAAATTGTTAGCGTATTTTTAATTTGGTATGTGTGAGTTTCGTAGTAATAGACGATTATTTTTGTGTGGAAATTGGAGAAAGTGTGCGTAGCGCAGATTTCCCCCCCGCAAAAAACGACAGACAGTTTTGTATCGGTAGAAAGGGCTATGGCTACTCCCCTCCGGTCCGCCGGACGGCCCGTGTTGCTCTATGATTGAAAATAAAGCCAAGTGACGTAATACAGTCATATAGAAGACGTTTATAAAATATCTACAAAGGGTACGGTATTTAAAATATTTATGTATTTATTTATTTATTTATTCATATTTTAAATATATATTTATTTATTTAGTTTGTAAAGTTTATGTAATTTTAACATTATTTTGGGTTACTTTAGTTTTCAAATACACCGCCGTATATTCGTGTATCATAATTCCTTTCCATCTAAAGGTTGCCTGGAAGAGATCGCTTATAAGCGATAAGACCGCCCATTGTACAACAGTATTAATCATTATATATTAAATGTATTCATGTTTTAATGAACAATAAAGAATTATCTATCTATCTACGTTCCAGTAAGCGTCGTCAACGCTCACAACTGTTGCTCCCCGGTTTGCTGTTCCCTTTGGTTGACAGTGACAGCTCGCAATGATCACGATCCCACCTTCGATCCGCGAGCGTTGTGGTCGCGGTGTGAGAGCGTTTTCAGTGACGTCATCGATGATGTATCGAGTTCGGTCAGTCGCTCACAATGATCGTGTGCTAATAAGGGAATGGGTGTGCGAACGCCGCGAGTGATTTCGGCGCTTACCGGAACGTAGCCAAAGAAGTCCACATTACCATAATGTCTAACTATTACAGTTTGTCACAATAAATACTTTTTCATTTTGAAATATGAAATAGTAACGCGGGTACAATCCATAGGCCACATTATTCGTATCTTGGTTTTAACGCTTATCTACTCTGATAATAAAGAGGAAAGATATATGATTGTTTTTTTGTTTGTAATAGATACAGGTAAAACTACTTAACCGATTCAAATAATTCTTTCACGAAATTAGATCTACATTATGCCTGGGTAACATACGCTATATTTGATTCAACTTTATCATCATCCATCACCACGCGGGTGAAACCGCGGAGCGCAGCTAGAACATAATAAATTTGAGGGAGAAACAATACATTATCAAAATACTAAAACAAAAGATATAAAATATATACAAATAATAATATAAGTAAACATCTTAAAGTAATTAATATATAAATATAAAAAAAAAAAAATTATTGCCACAAAAAGTACATTCATGAAACAACACTGAATATTTATTCTGTGACAATAGGGTTATGCTCAGCACTGAACTACCTAAACACTTTAGTATCTATGCAAAGCTGATTTTCAGTATAATTCTATTTCTCGAACAGAGGTCTTACTCTAGTAATATTGGAGTAGCATGTTAGAATTATCATCAAAACCCATTCTCAACTGTCTTTTACAAAATTACCATAAAGTAATAAGTAAAATAAACATTATATTGTATTATACTAATTAAAAGTGACACATTGAATAATGTACAAATAGACAGAAATGGGAATAATTTTACACAAATAGTGAGATAAATACTTTGAACTGGGCTGGCGCATGGAGATTACTAGTACATAGGTACTGGAGGTGTGAGTTCAAGAAGATCGTAGGCTATCGTAGCCAAAATAGTCGTGGACGAGAGGTAATGGAACGTCTCTTTCTACAAGGCTTGTACCTCCCCCGAGCTAACTTTGCCCTGAAATATTGACAGGCAGACATCCCAGCATCCTCGGCAGAGATAGCCCAGAAAAATAAGCCAGTTAAAGTAGCTGGGGGGCAGGGCACATAGCACAATCGATGGCCGATTCGGCCGGGAGGTTCTAGACTGGAGACCTCTGACCGGCAACTACAGCGGTCATCCACCAACAAGGTGGACAGACGACCTGATGAAGGTCGCTTCCAACCGGTTCTTTTGGAAAATAATAAGGGAGGCTTATAAGTTCAGCAGTGGACATCCTACGACTGAGATGATGATGATGATGATCATTGTACAAACGGAGTCTACATCGAGGCCGGGGCTGCGGTGTACACTTCTGCCCGCACCGTGGCTGGGGCTACATAATGAAACAGAATTATCTCGTCCACAGCCATTACCTGGGCCGGAGGATACATCACGACCGGGGCCGCGGTGTATACTCCTGCCCGCACCGTGGCTGGGACTACTATCGTGTGTGTGTGGATTACCTCGACTGCGACTGGGGCTGCGAAGAAGATCTCGGCCGGAGCCTACAATGCGATCGAGATCACAGCCCTGGTCGGGTCTACAACCATTACCGGGGTTTCCTTGGGATGACGCTAAAGCTGCCGAAATAACGGCTGCGATGGAGTCGTCCGGGTCACCAAATAAGCCTTGGACGGCGAGGGGTGAGAAGATTTCTTTCTATCAAGCGGGGCATGCCTTTATAGCCGAGCCGTGTGAGTGTGAGGAGCCGGCCCGCCGCTTTACACGCCATGTCTGCCTCTCGCTCGCTCATCCTGCTGACTCTCTCTCGCATTTCGTGCTCATGTGTCTACCGCGTGGGGTTATAAATAATACTTTTCGCAATATGAATTTCAAATACTTAAAACTATCAAGGATGCTATATAATACAAAAGGGTTTATTTAGATTTGACCATAATTTCCTGTATCGGCTCGAAATTTGACTAATGTGTATTTTTTGTTGACATCTTGTCATGCAAAATTTGGTTGTCCTTCCTTGTTTACATGTCCAGGGCTTTAGGCGGCTGGACGACAAGGAAGGTCTTCTTAATTCTAACAAATTTGGCTCTAAAAGGAATCGTGAACACTTTAGGTATTTACAAAATATCAGACCTTATATTCACATTTTTAAGGCTGATCTTTATTTGAATTGACTGAACTCCATCGTTCTCATATTGGCTGGACGATAAGGCAGCCTTTGGATAATGGCTGAGGAGTCCGTGCTTCTCCCGTTTCCAAAAAAATCTAGTTTTACCCAATTTTATATCGACGCCCGACACTATTCTCTTGGCAAGAATTAAGTTTCTTTGGACAGGTCGTGACAATTTGCATAGGGATAATTTTATAACGCTATAACTTTTGCTAGAGAGTATCGTGTTTCATGACCGTATCCATAGATATCATATCAATGTTTCTCGAAGATTACTTATCCGACAATATGTCAATGAAACTGAATCATGGTATCCGATAGAGATACCTTGCATGAGCCCTTTTCAAGACTGATATCTCTTGTTCGTGACATTTTTACTTATTTTTGTATACTTTTATGTCATACTAATTTATTTCTGTAACATATTTTCGTACGACATTAGTCATTGCAGGATATACCAATTTCGTTATTTGTCAAAACCATTTTTCTTTTGTTGATCGAAAATGTTTTTAGTCGGCTATAAATATAACACTCGTCATAATTTGAATAGAAGACAGGTTATTGCTAGATATCGAAATGTAATATCTGTCAAATTTATTTTTTGTGTTTTTGACCGCTCATTCAAATCTAATTTGTCGTACAATTTCTCTAATTTGAAAAATATAATACTTGAATTGATATTTTTTTGTAAAAATCACATTTACGGATGGAATTTGAACCCGCGTCTTCTGACCGTGTAAGACGTCATGACTGCTAAACTATCAAACTACGCTCCATGAAGACCACAAGATTTTATCTCTCTAGTAGAGATTATCTATCAGCCTGATCAATGTTTGTTTCACTGTTGAATATATCGAGTAAAAAAACGCAAATTATCCCAATCCGTCAAGTCCATTTTCCAATATTTGTATTTGCCTGCATTCATTTTTCAGTTGGTATCATTCGCCTTAAAATATTTACTACTGCTGTTATATTAGTATATTGGTCCTGGGCTCGATCCCAGACAGGTCAAACATTTGTGTGCATGAACATGTCTATTTGACTTGTGTCTTGTGTATGTACATGTATTATAAGTATGTTTAATCATTAGGTTACCATAGTGGATCTATCTAGTTTAGAACCTGAAGATCTTGTGTCGATGTTGTCGCATATTATTATCTTCTTGATGTATCTTATCAAGTTTTTCGAACAAATCATCTTTGAACTCTTTTGACACTACTACAAATTTGCTTAGCATCCACTAGGCTTTCATTAGCTTTGGCACATTGTACAACGGGTACAAATGAAAGACTGGTCAAGCTCGTACATATTGATATATTGTACTACCATTTCGAGTTCCTTAAAAACATGAAATATTCCCGCACCTTTGATGCGACAAACACTTGCGCGATGCAGGATTGACGTTCAGCGACATCGCCATCATGACGCCATCTATGACGTTTACCCAGTAAACATTTCAATACCAGGTAGGGTTTTTACTTACAAATTCGTTGTACACACATATTACATTATGAATCACAACTAAGTGAAAAAAAGTCTTCCGCTTTTTCCAAAAGAACACACGCGAAGATTTACAGCAACCCGGATAATTCACTACGAGAATTCACTCGACGTCTTGTTAAGGGCACGCTTCCTCGGAATAATTTATGTTATCAGAATTTACATTTCACGTCCGTGCCGGAACTGTCCGACCTTAATGTGCTAACGTTGACGGGCTGATTGAGTGAAATATATCCAAGTGTATTTACAACAAGCTTTTGTTTATTAATTAATTGACAAAAGATGATTAAGTAATTTAGATTACCTATATGAGTTTTAAAGCACTATCTCCTTAGCCAAACTTTACAATGTTTTACCGATTTCAAAAAGGAGGAGGTTATTATGTACAACTGTCTGATACAAGCAATAGGACTTACATTGGGTGGTGAGGAAGTCGTTGGATGGTACTTGTTGCTGTCCCACAAGCGGAATTTTGCGGAGAACGAGATTTCCTTGGTTTTACGTAGGTACGCGACGACGGCGAATTACTGCCGATTCTCGATAAGCGAGCGCGGTGGCGGTTGTCGGTAGACTTGATCTGTATTTTCCATTGACCGAAGGAACGGGATCGAAAAAGGTTTAAGGAAGGATTGAATGAGTGAGTGTGCTTATGTTTAGTGTGGAAAATGTTGAATGTTATATTGTGTTATTAGAAATAAAGTAAATTTTGAAATGATTGGCGCAGACGTCAACTGTATGTATTTTTTTATGTATGTTCGACGACTTCTCCCCCATTTGTTCACCGATTCTCAATTTTTTTTTATTTGAATGAGTATACTTCCGAGGTCGTCGCATTTAAATTTCGATCTTGCTGTTTTTTATTTACACTCCAATGATAGCATCAAGATGGCGAAACACTTTTCACTATTCAGTTATACAGTTAAGGATAGCCTTATTGACGGTGAATGACAATCGAGCCCGTAAGAAGTAAGGGTCACTAAAAAGGGTAATTTTTTTTTTGTTCACACAAATGCAATTTGAATAATTTAATACCGACTTCCATTCTATTACTTTGATAAAAATCAGTTATTGGAGTGTAACTCAAAAACTACTGAACCGAATTTGACGAAATGTTAAATGGGACCATTCAGGAAGCACCAGCTTTCAAACAAAAAAACAACTTTGATAATCGGTTCACCCTATCGAAAGTTATGAGGTAACAAACATTTAAAAAAAAACAGTCGAATTGAGTACCGCCTCCTTTTTTTTGGAAGTCGGTAAGACGCAGTGAGATGTAGCTCGGAAGACGCGGGTTAGAATATAACTTTTCTCTCTTATATTAGAAAGACAAGAAATGTTGTTTTTAACCCGCGTTAAGGCAATTGACATTGACAACTTAGCATCTTCATGTGGTCTGCAGGCGATTAGCTCAGTTGCAATCGATCTTTAGTTAAAATTTTGAATAATTAAGACTTCTGTCAATTTGACAGCTCCATTTATAAATTATAAAGGGTACGTTCCAGTAAGCGCCTTCAATGCTCACAACTGTCGTGCCCCGGTTTGTAGTTCCCTTTGGTGGACAATCAAATGGTAGTAATTCCCTTGTTCAGAACACCAAACTAAAGTAGCCAACTAAAACCTATTTTTAGTCAGTTACGGTAGTTCTTATTCTGTTCATGCTTAAGTCCAAATAAGTACATATAATGCTTGCAAATGACAATAAAATTCTTAAATTTACCGTTTCTGTTTAGTTGTGAGTATGTTTAGTGCAAATTTAAACGTCATGTAAGTTCGTGCTCTCTAAACTGGTCTAAACTGATGAGAAACTAGCAAAGTCAAAGTCAAAATCATTTATTCAATTTAGGCATCAAAGACGCACTTATGAACGTCAACTTTTCATGATAATGTACTTTAGAGACTCTACCGCCGCGTTCCAAAATATATAGAGCCCACCGAGAAGAAGCGGCAAGAAACTCGGGGCCATTCTTTTTATATAGATGTTTACAATGTTTCTACTTAGGTACTACAAATATTACATTTTATGGGTGGCAGAGAGACAGCTTGCCAGAAGTGGAGTATTCCAAGCATCTTTATCTTCTATATAATGTCGAACTTTATAGTAAGCTTTTTTTATTAAAACGTTTTTTACAGTCAACTTGAATTTGCCCCCTGTGAGCTCAGTTATCTGTTTTGGGGTTTTATTGTAAAAACGGACGCATTTCCTAGGAATGACTTATTAGTCTTCGCAAGTCTAAAACTAGGTACAGCTATCCTATTTGTATTTCTAGTATTAAAAGTGTGGTGATCACTATTTAACTTATATTTATGTAAATTTTTACGTACATTATATTTTCAAATACATATAAGGAAGGCAGCGTTAATAAATATTGATTTCTTTAAATAAATCTCTCAAAGATTCACGGGGACCCATTTCGTATATAGCTCGAATAGCACGTTTCTGAAGGATAAAGATGGTCTCTATATCAACATTTGAATAGAATCCTACTATAATATTATAAACGTGAAAGTTTAAGAGTATGGATGTATGGATGTATATGTGGATGTGTGGATCTTTGTTACTCTTTCACGCACAAACGGCTAAAGCAATTTCGATGAAATTTGGTATGGAGGTAAAGGAGGGGCTGGATTAACACATAGGATACTTTCCATCGTCATCATCACCATCATCGAACACCACGTGGCTGAAAAAGCGAAAGAAATATCCTTGGACAGAGAATTTTAGTGTATTGTACGCACAAGCGAATGCATACCACTGACAGCTCGCAAAGACCTCGTAAACCCACCTTCGAACCACGAGCGTTGTGGTCGCGGTGTGGGCGTTTTCGGTGACGTCATCGATGACGTACCGAATTCACTCAGTCACTCACGATGATCATGGGCTTATAAGAGAATCGGGAAAATTGAAGTCCCGATCAGTGAGTAACCTGGGATCGCTCGCTTTGAAGACAGGTTAATTACTAACTAGCCTGATGAGACAGTCATTTATATCTCTTCTAGTGTCAGTCCAGAGGGCCTACTAATAACGAAACTATTATAAATCAGGAGCGTTTTATAATAAGCTTAGAATAATCATACTTACTATCGTACTCCCACCGACACAAAACAGTCAACTAAATTTAATGGTAAGTAATATGAATGGTATGCAATATACTTTAAGAGATGAGAGTACAGATCTTCAAAACTTTGACATTGGAACAATGCATTTAGTGTCAAAAGTCAAGTCAAAGTACGCGAATCCAGTGAACTGTTTGCCGCCGCGGTGTGCCGCATCGCACATCCGAAGAAGAATCTCCTCTCCGCGTACATGATATAATCTCAAGTTTCGTCTCGGAGTAAGGTATTGTCAATTCTTTGTCATACAATCCGCGCTCCTGGGCACGTGTAGTTATAAAAACTTAAAATAATAAATTTCCTTCAAATAAGGGTGTAATAACGGTAGCTTTCAATAGCTTACGATAGCTTAACGATAAATAACCCTAGATAACGATAGGAAAACTTACAGGGCCCCTCAGGCTATTTAATTATACCAGTATAACCGCAGGAGTCCTTCAGACCTTGCGTAATTGCTAAAACGTTATCAAACTAGATATAAAATTCCAAATTAATTGTAACGCTTGTGTTCCTTCCCGGAAATAAAATATGAACTAAAGTAATGGCTTTGACTTATTTCATCTTTCCCCCGCCTGATGATTAGATGTTCCGAATCTCTACAGGCTGCTATTCCAGGTAATGTTTGTTAATTTTATATATATATTTTCTTTGTGTGAGGTCGCTCTAGGCGCCTGAATTTGTTTTTTTTATTAATTTTCTAGTTAACACAGTAAGCTTATAATATAATAGGAGCGCTCACATAGATACAATTCAAAATACTCATACAAATATTTTATTTTACTTTATTCTAATTTGCTTACATAAACCTTACCCTAACATACAATTTATTATTAAAACGTCTCTCGTATTCCATTATTATTTTAAACTTGCTATATTGACGTGGTGGTACCAAATTAAATAGTAAGATTGAAACATGATTACTTTAAGTGGTGGAGCCTGAAAATTTTAATTATCATTACTTCTACTTACTCGTCTCCAATAGCAACAAAACTGGCACCAACCGGCTAGCAGATTGACGGATTGATGACCGGTCTCTATCCGGATTAACGTGGCCACACACGTGACGTAACTCGTGACGTATTTATGTAACACGACGCGACGTGGACGTGTTATGACGTACAATAACGTATAGCTGTTGGTATAACCAGATATAGTTACGTACAACAAACGAAGTTAAACGGTTTTATACGTCGTGTGGTCTAGGCGTAATAATATTTGGGCAAGTTATTTATCATTTACTTGTAAACATTGCAATTTTAGAGATACTTATTCACATCCTCGGCTGGATTCGAACCTGCGTCTTCCGACAAGCCGTGGTAGATGTCATGACCTCTAGGCCACCGAGGCACGACATCCAAATTTTACATCTTTTCTAAATCGATATTGCAATGTTTGGTATCGCTAAGCAGGCGTTAGTACTTTAAATGTCATTATTTGAGAGAAAAATAAATATTTATCATGTTTACTCGTAAATTAAAAATATTTCCGTCAACATACCATATTGATAATATTGTTTTGATGACGCTAAAATAGCAACCAACCTAGGAGTCATTTTGAAAAGGAACCTAAAATTATTGCCTCACACAGAATCTCACACAATAAGTTCCTAGGATGATTGGTTTCTTTTTTTAAATACGCTAAAGTTTTATGGAATACTAGCAAACCCTGCGAACTCCGTTTCGCCACCAGATGGCTTCGTTTTATGTAACATTTCGTTTGGCGCCATCTACTTAAAATATTGGTTTGTAGTACATGCTATGTATCAGAGATGGCGCTGTATGTGAAAAAAAATGTTCCCGCTTTTCTTTTTAATTTTTTCCTGAATTTTCTGTACTATAAACCTCACGGAGCCCGAGACCTTTCCAACGAATGCAAAACCGTGGAAATCGGTTTGTGCGTTCTGGAGTTATAGCGTCAGGAAGGAAAACCCGATTTATTTTTATATAGTAGATAACACCAAATGTTTGGCTGTCACATTGGGTAACGTTGACATTCAGGGTATTTTTGTCAGGTAGTAAACTTTGAATCTACAACGTATTGTGATGTTAATATTCACAGCTACCATTGACTGTTATAAAATTTTGATATCTGACTATCTTCGTAAACGCCATGTATGATAAAAAAGTGCAATGTCACACCTACGGATCTGTCATTTTCGATTGTAACCGGCGTCTAGTTTTAGGTGGTTTCAACTGCCTTACCTTGCCTTGTCATGCCCAGATAATGCAAAATAAACATAAAACGGGTTATTAAGGTAAATATAACTGGGTGTCAATGTTACCCTGTATGTGGTGTAACTTTGACACTGTCTAAAATTCCCTTTTTGTGAAATTCTAGGAATAAATCTTAAGAAACTCTTATCGTAATACATTACTCATGTGACAAGAAGACATAATTCCTTAGGGATGTATCTCAAAATAATATCCAAAGGTTAAAAAAGTGCTCTAACCCTGTCAAAGTTACCCAAGATGACTGTATTGTTTTTGTTGACAATATTATAGTATATCTTTTATTCTGTTATTAGTTTGTACTGAGATGTTGCCATAAAGAGTATGTCTATCTATCTATCTATCCCCATCGGATTTTTGTCATGCTCTCTCTCGCTCTCGCACACCATGCCCTGAGACATCCAAATTTTGTGAAATTGGTTATAAATAAAATCTAATATTATTAAATGATATATTTATAACAATATCTTAGTTACTAATATAAACAAATATATCTGTTAACGTAACGTAACGTAATCGCACCGCAAACGTATTCAGTACAAACTGTCATTTATCTAGTACAATAGTGGCACAGATAACGCATAGTTTGTACTGAATACGTAAGCGATACGATTACGTTACACTTAAGCAGATTTCGTGCTCGGCTCAGTAGTTTATTAATGGCATCTGGACAGATCCTTCACTAAACACCGTAAGCCAAAAACCCAAGAACCCATAGTTTCAACCCCAAACGGAAAAAACCACATTGTAATTATCTCCAAGAGAAGCATACTTTCTCCATTAAATTTATTAGTTTATCAATATTTACACTAATAACGGCAACCTCTGACTGCAGTAAGCGTGATTACACTAGCACACAAAACAATACCTATCAAGTAATACACCTGTATTTACGTTGCACTCGACGTGAAGCAAGCGAAGTCGTTTCAAACTGATTAAAGTAATGAAGCACAATTTGCTGCGGTCAGTGCTTGGAACTGTTCCACTTGTAAATTTACATTAGTGACATCTCTCCGTGAAGGGATGGAGTTAAAGAATATTCCCTCCGACGTCGGGGTGTGTAGTAAAGGCAAGGAAACCCAACTTGCTGCTTGATAGGCCTCTTGTGCAAGAAGCCGTCTTAGTTGGTACCACCGCAGTGCCAAGTTTTGAACGCCACTGTAGCAAATGAAATTACTGGGCGAAAGAGACGATATCCAAATACGATTTGAGGTGACTATTACAGTAAAGTTTCACGCAGAACTACAATTATAAGCTCTGGGTGCAACTCTTGAGGGCAAATTTAGTGCTTACTTTCAGGCGCACGATATGCTCATCTCATCACTTAAATTCATAGAACAGAAAAACAATATTAAAATTTGTCATCATCGGCTTGATATAATAACTGGTTCAATTATTAATATCCAACAGAAAGTTGAAACGACTCAAATTATATATTTAATATTCTCGACGACATTATACTGTACCAAGCACCAATAAATTTAAATGTTCAGTGATCTGATGAACGATTCTCCATTATATAATTAAAAGTTATCGGAGATGCGCCCCAGGGAACTTTTATTCTCATTTACTTTGCTTACTTTATTGGATATTAAATTATTGTCTGATGAAATAATTCGATGCACACAAGAAATTACCAAGCCACAGTCGCTAATGGTAATTTCTTCTTCTCTAGGCCTTTTTTGATAGGGTCAGTCCTAGGAGCTAAATAGGCTGATACTTTACTTTTTTAGCTCTGAAAAGCAACGAGTTTCGTGCCCTACGGCAGCGGACAAAGATCTTTGGGTCCATTCTTTCCACTGTGACATTGGACTTTGTGACACCACTGCCACGACCTGACAGACGACTAACCGTTCCCGATTTGCTTGCAATACCTTACACTTGCTTACCATCAGCTGTCAACAGCAGGGCTGTTATGTATCTTAATTGCTAAAAAAAATGTTGATTGAAATTGAAAAAAAATGGCGGCTCCATGTCACTTTTGTCAGCTCAGTCATCATCTTATTAACATGTTTGCTTACTGGAAATGTCAAAACCCACATAGAGCCGCCATGTTTTTCGATTTTAATCAACATTTGTTAGCAGATGGTTCGTATAAAGGCGAAACACGTGTCGAATCGTTTGTAGTTGATTGGGTTGTTTTGTGTGTTGCGTATTCAGCTACTTGCTATTTGAGACGTATTTGAATGTACTGTACTATGTAAACTGAACGTATGAATTTTATACGGGAGGGAGGGTGGTGCACACTTTATCTCCGCCATAAGCATTTTTCTAGCGGAAGTGTCACTAAATATGTCATTTAATAGCGTATTTAATAAACAATTTCTTAATAAATAAATAATCTTTAGTGTCGAATTTTGTAAGGCCGCCCGGAATTCCCCGAAAGTAATGACTGTTGCCCTAAGCAAAAAGACTTGGACGTTGTCCATGCTTTAGTATTTAACGTGTCTTTGAAACCAAGGCGTTCTTTTTTGGAAATATCACTAGCATTTTACCTACTCCTGACTACAGCAAAGATTATCTTGTTGACCCGTTGAAAAGGCTCCTTTAGAGTGCAACATTCAATCTCATACGCGCCGTTGGTTAATTGACTTATGCGCTTCAAATCCTAACAAAGAAATACTAACGCAGCTTTAATAAAAAATCAAGGGACCTACGGATACTTACAGATAGTTCTGGCATTTAATGTAATACCCGAAACTAAGCTATTTGCTAGACTAAGTGAAGGAGAACTTATGCAGTATTTATTCGGTATCTTAGAGCTCCATCACGCAATCTAATTATTATATAGGTATATATATTATTTGTATTTTACCTCTCGCATCAGCTACGTACAGCATTGTCTGCATTACTACAACTTATTTTTATTATATTATTTATTAATTAGTATAAGTAATGTTTTATTGTTAACGTTTCTTTATTTGTATATGTATTTGTTTTATATATGTTCAATATACAGGAAGGTTTTTTTAGAAGGACGACCATGGCTAAGTCTGGAACTACGAAAGTTAGAGAAAAATCTTGAAAGGAGACATGCCCTCAATTTATAAGAAAACAATAACTGGATATTTAGTATTTTTTAAATCTTTTACTTTTGGCGGAAATCGCCCAGAATGGTTTTTGGAAACAGACAGCTTGTATTATTGAACTAATGATTTCTGTTGCTGATAAAGATCAATCTTCGCAAAGAAATAAATTACTAAAAATGAAAGGTTGATTGGAGTTTTCCGGTGAAATAACATCATAATGTAATCCACAGCATGGTAATAGGGTACTTTCTGGTACTTGCCTGCGTTGATTTCGCTCTCAAGATAGAAATCCTGTTGCTAATCACTTATCGGTATGTTCTAGCAGCTCCTCTTGAGATCCAGTTGCTATTATATCATTAGTGTGATATGCATATCATCACTCGCCATCGAGTGAGGGAGGTATCTATACTAATATTATAAAGAGGAAAGATTTGTTTGTAAGTATCTTTGTAACGAATTGGTTCAAAAAGTACTGGACCGATTTCAAAAATTCTTTCACCATTGGAAAGCTACATTCACCTTGAGTAACATAGGCTGTATAAGATTCATCATCATCATCATCATTATCCATCACCGCGTGGATGAAACCGCGGAGAGGAGCTAGTTAGTAATACAATAGGATCCAATAGAATCCCAAGATTTAGGCTTAGCTTAATTTCGGGCCCTCCATGAATGTTATAAAAGGCTATGCACATAGTTAAGTATTTTAATTTTATTTATTGTTAAAGTTAATATGCGATTAACAATAAACATTTGCCCATATTTACAAACTATAATGGTAATATGAAATGTAAATGCGGAATGACAAACATCATTTTTCCATGACTAGCATATGAATTCATAAAATATACAAGGCAACACGCAAGGTTCCCCATTACATGTGACGAACGATGGCAATTCGACGTGATGGCGGTCTCCAATGCTCCCATAGACACAGATACAGTAACAGTTACATTATAAAGATGTATGGTATGTTATTTGGTGCCTTACTCATGATTCGCTTTGCTCAAAAAGTTAACAAACGTTTTTTTATTTATAAAGATGTACTGTAAATCATCTGATGCCTAAAGGTGCAAGTTGGTAGCCGGCTACACGCAGCAGCAGCAGACGACAGCGACACTACTGGTTTCTATGTATTTCTATAAATTATTAATATTAATAATATTATTAATATGATTCGTTTTAAGCGACACGAAAGCGACGCATCGTCGAGCGGCAGACGACACTGTCGCCCGACCGCAGATGAGTACTGCCGCTTGCGGTTAGCAATCTTCCTAGTAAAATAACTAAAAATGTTCTAAACTAAACCTTTCGTATCGCTTGTAAAATGGTTGCCATCTGTTGTTGCCGTCTGCAGTCGGGTTCGAAATCATGACTGCAGCTACAGGACGCTACAACGTGTCGCAGCGACATGAAACGACGACACATCGTCTGCTGCTGCTAAGTGTAGCCGGCTACCAATTTGCACTAACGTTTTTGTATAAAATGTTTGCAAACGATTTTTTATACCGTGAAGTGACGAGACCCTAGCCGTGCACCGTCGAATTGGGGCACAAGTCTCTTAGATATAGAACTGTGCTATCGCAACTCAATTATATGGAAATTGTTGTATTTGACAGTTTTTGTAGCCTGCTCGCTATTTAGGATCGATCGAGTGCCAATGGCTTGCTATAGAAAGTTTATTTATTTTATTTTACTTAATTGGTATTCTGTAAACTATTGTGTTGCAATTGCGATCGCGTTGCTACAGTGGCGTAACCCCTGTAACAATGGTAGTCTGATCCATAAATTAAGTACCCAGGATATTTTAATTGAGTATTTTCATATGTTTATGTTAGAAATCTACTGTACTGATATTTTGACAGACGCAAGATAGACATGTTTTCAATCTTATTTCAGCGAGAACATTCGCAAGCCGTAGCATAGTTGTAAAAAGTAAATATATTTAACTGTGCTGCAAAGAAATCTTCTCTATGCAGTATACAACTGCAAGCTTTCACTTATACAACACTACAAAGAAAGAATATATCTTCTCGATAGTCTCAAAGTAATTTTATTATTTGAGTTTGTTTTCACGGTTTGGCAATTCTTTTTCAGTAGATGTGACGTCCAAATTATTTTATAATATAAATACAAATGGAAAAAAAACGGTTTTCAAAATGCATTTGAGCATTTCAGCAGCGCGCGTGTCGGCTGCCATATTGACGGAGTCTGTGTTAATAATATCAGCTGTGCAGACGACATGGCGCTGCTGAGTGCTGATACGTATTTCTGCTTTAGGTCCTATTAAAGGAAACCAGCGTATAGATAACAATTTAATATATTGATATTGTGGGTAAGAATGGCCCGTCACTATTTTTGTAGGTCACTTCACTGAGTGCAGAGGGGGCAGGTACTGTCCTGTTCAGGTGGAGGTCCGTTGGTGGGCCGCTAAGTATTGATGACCACTCTGGAATGGCAGATCTTAGAAGGAACCCTGGGTGGGCAGCTAAGCGTCAGCTTGCTCTGTGGGGGCTAGGATCAGCCGGAACTTGGGACCTGGAATGTAGACGTCCAGTGTGTGAAAATAATGTTCGCTAGTTTGCTAAACTCCTCTGATGGTGACTGTTAGCAGGTATGACGTACCTACCCTTTACAAATTATGATGTTTGTGTTCGTCACAATCAGAGCGGAGTTTACAATAGTATACAATAATAATAATAGTTTACAATAGCACCGCTTTGGGGAAAGTAAAAACAAAACAGATCGATGTGTTACCATCGGTATCGGTATCGGTCTATCTGTGGAATGTCGAAATTGTTAGGTATTTGTGAAAGATATGCTATAATCTAAAAAAGAGCGAGTGCATGGTGTTTCAGGCCAGAGGCCGGCAATGTCTTCCTTCTATACCACCCATAAAGATGTATGGTACATCTCTTAAACGAGTGGAACAGTGTAAGTACCTAGGCCTGTGACCTGAAGGACGATGCCGATATTGAAAGAGAGTGTAGGACGTTGTCTGTGAGAGCGAACATGATTGCCCGCAGGTTTGCCCGGTGCTCGAGGGAAGTTAAGGTGTGTCTTTTTCGAGCCTATTGTACCAGCTTCTACACGAGCAGCCTGTGGGTGAACTACTCGCAAAAACAGTACAACGCATTACGCGTACAATACAATAACGCGTTCAGAGTGCTGGTGGGGCTGCCCCGGTTCTGCAGCGCGTCAGGGATGTTCGCCGATGCTCGAGTGGATTGTTTCTATACCACCATGAGAAAACGGTGCACATCGCTGGGGCGCATGACTCGGGCCAGCTCTAACGGCATTCTGTCAATTTTCACAGATAGACTGGACTGTGAATACATCATGCATTGTGGCATGGTCCATCTTCGTCATAATTAATGAGATCTATTAACCCTCCCTATACATTTATATATATAGTACTTATTTGTCTGCCAATAACCATTCAATTAATTTATTTATAATGTTTAATTTCAATGACATGAATAATTTTTATAATATTTTTTAGTTTTTTATTTTAGCTTTTTAATCATAATATCCTTATTTAATATGTAATTTAATATTTTAATTTTAATATAATGATATCAATATATTTTAATTTGTTTTGTTTTTGGTTGACATTGATCGTTTTTGTAATCATTAATAATTATAATTACAATTTATATTTATATTAATTTATAATTGTTTAATTTTAGTGTGTACATGTTGTGTGTAATTGTGTTGTATTTTTTTAAGTGAATTTAATTATTATTGTAATATGATTCCTATGTGTTTCGAAATAAATGATTTAATAATAATAATAATATCGAGGGCCTTCGATCGGCCTGATAACTTCGACCTGGGTTGGCCACTAACCTATCCACCAATTCGCACTGGGCCTGAGTGGTGGAATATGGCCTACTCCTCTCTCTTAGATGAAAGCTCGAGTCCCAGCAGTGGGAACAAAATGGGCTGATTATGATTATGATGACAATGATATCCCTACATTTCGTATCCTCACTCTGAAAGACCGAAGAAATAGTATATAGATTTAGTCAAATGAGGTCTCAAAGATAGGTACGTATGTATGTGTGAACAGTTTTACTGAACCTGATTTAATAAGTAAGTACTTATGTAGATTGAGAACATGTTATTGTCACACAGAGCGACATATTCTCCTTAGCGAATAATTAATAATTATTTTATCGCACTAATATTTCAAATGTGAAAGTTTAGATGGATTGATGCATGCATGGATGTTTGTTACACTGCAGAACAGCTGAACGGATCTGGTTGAAATTTAGCACAGAGATAGATTATAGTCTGGAGTAGCACATAGGCTACTTTTCATCATCATCATCATCCATCACCACGAAGGTGAAACCGAGGGACGGTAACATCAGTCTAGCGGTCTTGAGTGAATCGATACTTTTGCCTATGGGGTATACCCTCGATGGGTGAAGCAGCGGTATTTTCATCGTCTACGATTCGCCATATATGTTTTTGGTCATGTGATCATGTTAAAGGGGGCGAGTCTATTACCATCTACGCGGTATTGTTCCAGTTTCCGGACTGTTATTGAGAATATCTTTCTTTCTCAGAAAAACCCAATAACTGTCAAACCCGGGGATCGAACCTATGGCCTCGAGGTTCCCAAACGGCACTTCGACCACTACACCAAGACCAACCGAGCGAAGCCACTGGCGAGTCAGCTAGTTAAAAATAAATATTATAATACCGGCATGTTAAAGTTAATGTGGGTTTCTATGCCTCCGGATTCGTGGGCTAGTGTATGATACGAGCGTGTGAAAGTTTAGGCTTCACAAAGCCCTAAATATATGCCTCAAAGAAAGCTCAAAAATAATCAATACACACGTCTACCACCCAAAAGGGTTCGGCACTTTCCCAAACCTAGTTAAGTTCATTGCTCTGCCCGCAGTAGTTGTCCTATATATTTTTCCTCTTACCCCTATAACTATTACCCGGCGGTCGTCCTAATTAATTTCAACACCACTCCGGGTTCCGTACAAAATATGAGGGGCTTAGTGTTCGGTCACTACCGTCGGCGGAATCCTATTTGTCTGTTAACGTTACTTTCTGTTGTGGTTTACGACGCGGTTTCGTTTAGCTTTTACACATTGTTTCAGAAATATGTTTGTTAGTAACATAGTAGATTTTCTTTAAATATTAATGTTTCAAAACCATTCTGTTTGATATATATGAGTAAGATACAGTTTTAAATGTAATAACTTGCACTAAGTCAAGGATAGAGCCGCCGAGATTTTCCCTCTGCGCTACGTTACGAGAGCTAAAGAGATCTTTGGTTGTTTAAAAAGCGCGGGGTTTGTTTAAAAAGCTTTGAGTATGTATATTTGTGTGTGTATATTTCTTTATAGAACTGCAATGTTTGCAGTAAGTATTTAGATTTAATCTTTTTCTTTTTAAATTATTGTGCAGCGTTCATATCTGTGCTTATAGTATTCTGGCTCGTATTTTGTCCAATGATAGGTATCGGTCTTAATTAATTCAATAAAAAACCGTTTGTAATTAGCACTATCCCTAGGATATGTAAAATTAATATTTGGTACAAAGTTATACACGCAATTTGTATAATTACCAAAAAAAAAATGGGCGGTACAAAAGTGTTAGTACATTGTAGATATGTAGTCAAATTTTTTTATTACTTCACAGTGAAATAATTATTAATTGTTAAAGTTTTCGAAAATTCCATCTAAAAGTATGGACACCATCTTAACAAAAATACTACATGCCTATGTATAACTTATTAATGAAAACACATGATTCGCGTCAGTGAAAAAATATCTCTCTTACTCTTTCTTACACCCCCCACCCGAGCGTTCGGTGTGAAAGAGATTGTCGAGGTCTTGCGAGAATGCCCGAGCGCACAGAATGAATAATAATATGTACTAACGAGCTAGGACGCGAGTTTGCCGAATGTTATGATTATGAATGATACATTTCTATGTAGGGGTGTTAAGTTTCATGCATAAACCGCGCGCATGTAGTATATCTTAATGAATAGTGGAAATGCCTAGAATAAAATTTATTTGAGATTATGTGGGAATTTTTTTTTAAAGTAATTTTAAATATTCCCATGTATGTATGAAGTACCAGCAGCATATAGTGCTGTTTTTTTTTGGTAATTATACAAATTACGTGTATAGTAATTTTATCTTCACGTATTGACGTACTAAAATGTTTTATCTACCGACATCCAAAAAGGAGGAGGTACTCAATTCCACTGTTTTTTTAAATGTTTGTTACCTCATAACTTGCGACTGGGTAAGCCGATTTCCAAAATTCTTTTTTGTTCTAACAAAAAAAAGAATTTTAGAAATCGGTTCACCCAGTGTAAAGCTAGTGCTTTCCGTGTAGTCCCATGTAAGTTTTATCAAATTCGGTCTAGTGGTTTTTGAGTTACACTCCTATAACTGATTTTTACTAAATTAATAGAATGGAAGTTGGTATTAAATTTTTCAAATTGTACTTGTATTATATGTGTAGATCATCAAACACTTCTTTTACTAGCATAAACACGTCTTGGACGAGTTAAAACCAACAGAATCACGGCTATAATAAATACTCGTAAGTTAATAAGTATTAATTCAGTTCATATAAGTAAGATTGTATTAATTCCAATAATAAACGACTTATAATAAAGGACCACCAAATTCGTCCCTATAATTGTTTATCTTGGAATTGAATGTAACCTTCGGTAAATTTGTTATTTTATTTCTCTGTGGTACTTACTTTTCTTACAGACTTTGATTTTATATGAGAGGCGTAATAAAACTGAAACCTGTCGTTTACGACACGGTTTCGTTTAGCTTTCAGAAAGCTTGCGAAAACTAAACGAACAATTCTTGTTAGAATTTATTATCGGTAGAATTGTATAGGACTACCTACTACATCTCTTTTTTATGGCAGGATCACTATATGGAGGTTTATCTAAATACTGGCTTAAATAGCTAACTAGCTAGTTTCATCAAATAAGCCAATAATGAAGGTACTCTGTCTTATCACTTGATGTAAAGTGTCATGTTTGTCTCCTACAGTTCAGTGCTAGTCAGAATTTTAACCTATAACAGTTCAAAACTCTGCACGGGCATGCACTGCGCTCGTCATAATATAAAAGTTAGCTCGTATAAGATGTTAAATCTCTTGCCCTGTAATTTCATTGGAAACATTGACCTTCAACGAAACACAGTAATATAAGTGTGACAAATAACAGAATACACCACCATTTCCGCTAGTCAAACATGGCGACAACCACGTGAACTGAAGTACTTCCGCGAGTCCAAGATGGAGGGCATCACGTGGTTTGACGTAGCCTCCAACAGCCAATGAAGAGCGTGGCGTTGTCCCGCCAAGAAAATGGCGGCGGAGAAGGGAAATCCCAGCGGAAGACATCGCTATGAGTTAGTTGCTGGTATCGTCTTGTCAGAGTCAGCCAGATGGCAAAATACTTAGAAATGTGTATTAAGGATAATTATAAGCTAAGTATGTGTAATCTGCTTACTGTAACGTTACTTTTGTGAAAGTTGTCTACGTTCGAATAGAGCTTTCCAATGTTACTGATATGGTGTTTATGTAGGCTTTAATGTAATTGTTACTTAACTAATGCTAGCATCTTGTAAATTCATTTGAATGTAATTGGTATAGATTTGAGTTTCAAGTTATGGAATACATGTGCATAATCTGGTTTTATTGTTTTATTGTAATGGGTGTTACATTTTCAGAAGTGGGATACACCCGTCGCAACCGATCCCCTGGTCTACCGAATTGGAATCACTAATGGATCACCGCGGCCGGTCTCGGGGGCCGAGACTCTGAGTGCAGCTCTGGCACCGTGGCAGCCGTCGACATCGAAACCGCCGGGACCTTGGAGTCGTGTACAGCGAGTAGCTTGGGATGAATCTGGTAGGATCAATCCATATTTTTGTAACGTAACGACAAAAGCCTACTGAAGGAAACTAACGCACTGTTTCTATTCTAGGTGTTCATTGTTAATTTAATTTTACCACTCGTTTTAAATATGAGATAATAGTATACATAGGTATGAGATACTATATGGAGGTATCGTGTCTTTTATCATAGAGCGACTTCCTTTACATCGTAGGATTATGCAGTGCTTTAGACACGTAATGAGCTGTGAAAAAAAGGAACTCACTTCGAATAGCTAAAATATTAACACTACCCGCGATAGTTATCTTTAAAGTGGCTGTATATGTACTCGTACGTACGAATATGGAGACTTGTTTACGTTAGTGATTGTCACAGCTACTAAACACCACGAAAAGGAAAGTTAGGTGCCATATTTATATCGATCGCAAGTTAGTGGATTGATTCGCGGCATGGGTCTGGAGGTGTATAATAGGCTTCCTGAGGACGTTGTTTTGTTATAGCTGGCGCCTTTCATATACTTATGGGCCAGCCAAATCATTAATGTACAATTTAGGTTAAGTTGCTCGAGCATGGAAAATACTATACGCTTTTGCTTTGCCGCGTCTATTGGCACATTTGCTGATACTAACGGCAATGTGTATGTCTAAAGCGGCGATCGTTCTACCGTATTTGTCGTCTTACATCTGTGTTTGGATTGATGTACCGCTGGAGGCAGCAACTGTGCTCTCGGTCAACTCGCGCTCGTGTTAGGAGGGCGCTTAGTACGTATTCCCTCGTCGGTTTATTACTTGCTAGTCAAGACTCTGCGGGAAATCGTATAGGTGTAGCAGATGAGAGGAAGGAACATTTCGTTATGAACGTTGACACCACAAAAATTAAGTGTGGTTTTAAGGATTCACAGGTTTTTCAGCAAGCACAGCTGATCTAAGGGTAACTGGTCAGGTGGAGATTAAGATGGAAACGATGGAGTTCAACAACTAAAAAGTTGCCGTTTCTGCAGTTGTCCAGCTATTTTATTCTTAAGGTATTCCTCGTAAAGTGTGCACTCTGGCCAAGAGTTAGCAGCTGACGGCGTTTAGCGTACTGGTCGAGGTACTCGCGTCGGGATCGTCACATCAAATTGTTTTGCAGAACAGGTGCTAAACAAGTTCACATCGACGCGAGAAGTAAAGGTTTGGCTGATATTGTTCTACGGGTACGGAATGGCGAACTTAATCTACATACCACTCGTATGAGCTCGAGGCGTTCGATCGTAGAATCTATTAAGAGGTTAGGGATGGATTTGTTTGGCAATCGTTTTCAGGTGTTGCGGATTGTGCAGCTGTCAGATACAACTTTGTCGGTAAGGATTTGCTGCCCCGTAATGCTAGATGGTGGTTCTTTTCGGTACTGGTGTTTTACTATATGGAGGCCGATTATAGTCCTGGTGGTTCTCATGACCATGTATCAACATGACCATGGCCCTCGGTTACAGTGGAGTCTGCTAGTACTAGTAGTTGATAAACATTGTCTGACTGGATGTATGCCTTAAACTAAAGTACAATTGGGTAATGACCAGGAGGTTAGTAAAGGCACGTGCACGTTAAAAGATGGCATTACTCTCTAAAGCAGCGAGGAACGGCGAAGAGTGATTTGTGGTACTTAAGTGGAATATTTTGAGGTGGTCTTCGGCTGCTTGGCACATCTAGGTTTGGGACATTGCGATCAAATAATCAGCCATGGTTTATTGGTGTGACCTGCATATACGAAAGTATGTGAGCGCTTATTTGGACTGTCTAAAAGTCAATATGGTCGTCCTGAAGGCGAATCCTATCCTGTTGAAGGGTTTCAAAGCTGATGCATGCCGTGCGCCTTGATCATTGTGTACCCTTTTGTAGGAGCCGTTCAGGATTTGGTTGAGTAATCATGGGTTTCGGTTTTAATCGAGGTTCACATGGGCTATTCCAGTCAATCATGAGTGAAAGCTCATGAGGTTATAGAGTTACAAAACATACTGTTTCTGTATCCAGTAGAGAATATGTCTGATCTTAGATAATTTAGATTTGGTTTTGATTTCGATTTTTATAATGGGTTTTGCTTCAAGTGTAAAGGTTGGGAATCACATTATCATTACAGTAGCATGTTCACGTGCCAATGTCCAGGTCAAATGATGAAAATCTGACTCTGTTTGAATGATTTAATGATTGTTGAAGGTAAAGGGAAATGGGATGCTATTATCCCCGACATTACTTGGGATATGAATAATCTTTAAACTTTTCAATTAGTTACTCGCCCGAAAAATTGATGTTAGCGGGTCAATCAATAAGATTTCGGAACGAAATACAATGTTAATAATTATGTCGATGTGGGGAAGTGGCTAAAGAAGATATATAGTGAACCTTACAAGGTTGCAAAGATGATGTGTAATGATGGGTACATGATCTATCTTATGGTCTGAAATAAGGGATGTACTGAGGGAATTTTAACTCTAATTAGTCTATTGTTCAATAACTGGGTTTAACTTGGGTTAAACTCTGATTATATTAACAGCCGGTGAAGGCCTAGATTTGTTATGAATATAGTTATTATAATGTTTTAGTTTTACTTTTGTTAC
Organism: Selenia dentaria; assembly: GCA_917880725.1. Taxonomy (NCBI): domain Eukaryota; kingdom Metazoa; phylum Arthropoda; class Insecta; order Lepidoptera; family Geometridae; genus Selenia; species Selenia dentaria. Next base: position 3,906,589 of record OU862885.1, on the reverse strand, counting down.
TAAAGACAAAACAAACTCGTTCATTAATTAGTTTTCTGAAAGCCCTCGCTAGAATCAGTTTATTGGACAACTTAGCTCACAGATAAGGGCCGAACCTTCATAAATGTACTTATTCAGGATCTAGTACGAATTACACTTATAAGGTTAAGGTGTAAATATTGGATTAGATAAAGAATAGGCATATGATAAAAGAAAATGTTACTTTAGACATGATGATATCATGAAATATTTGGGCATATTAGTGCATTACTTTGGACATGATATCATGAAATAATTTGGGCATATTAGTGCATTACTTTGGACATGATATCATGAAATAATTTGGGCACATTAGTGCATTACTTTGGACGTGATGATATCATGAAATATTTAGGCATATTAGTGCATTACTTTGGACATGATATCATGAAATATTTGGGCATATTAGTGCATTACTTTGGACATGATATCATGAAATAATTTGGGCATATTAGTGCATTACTTTGGACATGATATCATGAAATAATTTGGGCACATTAGTGCATTACTTTGGACAAGATGATATCATGAAATATTTGGGCACATTAGTGCATTACTTTGGACGTGATGATATCATGAAATATTTAGGCATATTAGTGCATTACTTTGGACATGATATCATGAAATATTTGGGCATATTAGTGCATTACTTTGGACATGATGATATCATGAAATAATTTGGGCACATTAGTGCATTACTTTGGACATGATGATATCATGAAATATTTGGGCACATTAGTGCATTACTTTGGACATGATATGAAATATTTGGGCATAGTAGCGCTTTACTTTGGACATTATGATATCATGAAATATTTGGGCATATTAGTGCATTACTTTGGACATGATATCAGGAAATATTTAGGCATATTAGTGCATTACTTTGGACATGATATCATGAAATATTTGGGCATATTAGTGCATTACTTTGGACATGATGATATCTTGAAATAATTTGGGCACATTAGTGCATTACTTTGGACATGATGATATCATGAAATATTTGGGCACATTAGTGCATTACTTTGGACATGATATGAAATATTTGGGCATAGTAGCGCTTTACTTTGGACATTATGATATCATGAAATATTTGGGCATCTTAGTGCATTACTTTGGACATGATATCATGAAATATTTGGGCACATTAGTGCATTACTTTGGACATGATATGAAATATTTGGGCATATTAGTGCATTACTTTGGACATGATATCATGAAATATTTGGGCACGTTAGTGCATTACTTTGGACATGATATCACGAAATATTTGGGCATATTAGTGCATTACTTTGGACATGATATGAAATATTTGGGCATATTAGTGCATTACTTTAGACATAATGATATCATCACGACACATGTTTCACACACATTTCACAACAACAAAAAACTGAATCGGCAATAAAAATTATATAATTATCGAACCTGCTCACAAAATTTCACGAAAATCGGTTGAGAAATGCGACCTCTAGAAGAGAACAGCCGGACATCCAGACGAAAGCATTTTTGCTAAAGCTAGTTGTATTGTAAACCAAACTTCCACCAAAATTTGGTCGAAGTTGCAGAAACGCTTCGCACTCTCTGAGATCTAATACGAATGGTAAAAACAGCACTATCGAATATCCGGATAATTATAAAATAATCATCATCTCAGCCGTAGGACGTCCACTGCTGAACATATGCCTCCCCCATGATTTTCCAAAATCAACACAAATTATGGGTATTTTCATGTATGGAATACATGTGCATAATCTGGTTTTATTGTTTTATTGTAATGGGTGTTACATAAGTTTTTAAACTATCATGGTCACAAACATTAGATATATTCAAATTATCAACGGATTAGTTACCATGTATATTTTCTGTTAATAGTATTAATTTATTATATTTTAATAACTTTCCGATATAGATCATGTGCGCTTGCAACAGTGCTAAAATATCGGAAACTCAGAGAAAATGTAAATGGTAATTATCCCATTGATTTGAAACACAGTAATGTTTGCACACTACTGCTTCACGGTTGAAAAACTGGCAAATGTGATACTTCCCCAGGCAGACTAATGGGAGTAATAATCTATCAATTATCTATCTATCTACAGTTTATCTTACTACGGATAGAAATGTGACATAACGTCCACACAAATAGTGTCAAATATCTATCTCTAGTAAGGTAAACTGGCGATAGATAGGTAATTGGCACAGGCCGCAGTAATCCTACTACCACAATGTTCATGTCCTTTACTACCTCTGCTATTGAAGTAAGGCGACAGGACATAAGAAAATGTCATTAAGGCGCGGTCCAATCCTAATTTTAAAACAATTTACGGTGCTTTACATAAAGTTGAGAATTGCTTACCAGAATAGACGATGTAATGCGAAAATTCAATCGAATACGTGCTAATACTTTTTATATTTATTTCGTACAATCAAATGATTAAATTTAAATGATAAAGGAATCCACAGTTCACTAGTAAATTTAATTGAAAATTCGAATATGATACATTCATTGAAATATATTTGCCCATAATTGAATAAAAATGCTTTTTCCCACGAAGCACGTAAGAAAAATTTGAAATTTTTGGGAATGTTACCGATTTTTTTCTATCGAGCCAAGTTTGCTCAATCATGTATTGGCTCCCATACTTCATAAGGACGTATACTCAATTTACACTACGTTTTGTTTCGAACTTCGGTTATTAGTTTAAGCGTCGAAAAACTTTTCGCGAAGCCGAATCATGAAATTTGGAACTCATTTCGCCTTAATATCCAATCGGCCATTTAGCTGTCAATTGTCAAATTTTGTGAAAAAATAACGAAAAGATCGGCCAGATAGAGTTACATTCGCATTTTTAATATATGGTGTAGATGGAAACTTTGTGAGTTTGTGCGAGATTTGTGTGTATGCTAACAGTCAAATACAAACCTTCCTGTAGCAGAAATGGCCTGACTGTTCTCAAATATTCAATTAGGTTAACACGTGGGCCTTTTAAATTATGAGACAAAAATACTGCGCGCCGCGATTACACCCGCGTGATTATCAATGATGATGCTGAGAAGTATCTTATATGTTAATCCAGCGCTTAATCAATCCCCATACCAGATTTCATCACAATTAGTACAGCCATTCGAGTTTGAAGAAGTAACAAATATACAAACACATTTATATACTCACAAACTGAACTTGTCACGTTGAAGCTAAAATAATAGTTAATAATAATTATAATATTAATAACACTCGCTATCATGTCCCATTACCATACCAACCCATAACTTGGCTCACTTGGCCTAGGCCCATGATTTCATGAAAATAGCCGAAGTGTCTTAAATACATAGAGATAAAACATGCTCACCAAAGAATAATAAAAATATGTTTATGCCATTCTCACATTTCACATCGTTAATAATAAAGATGTTAACTGCACGCCCTTAATAGGCGCTTACTATAACACATATATGTAACCGTCATCCCAATTTCTGTTTTATGCACTTTTGTATATTTTATATTATCAGGCCTCTAAAGCCCATCACACACGACTAAGATAATATATATTATAGCGTCGAATATAAAAGTTATGTTAGCTTAACCCACCACACACGGCGCAGATACTATAATATATAGCAAGCGTACACTCTATCGGAGTCCGTCTCGGGAGCCGCACGTCTCGATCGTTCACACTGTAATATACAGTGTTCATATTTTTTATTTTGCGATGATTCGTATTTTGTTGCTAGACCTGTTGGACAGTTCCTCAGATGATGATTGGGACTGTGAATATGATATAAACGTCATACTAGCTAAAAGTAAAAAACGAAAAATCTGGATAGAAGATCACATAAAACACAGCAAACACAGTAGTGAATTTAAACTTTACAATGATCTTTCAGAAAAAAAACAGCTTTTTCTTGCACTTTCATATGGTTATTTGCACGATACCTACCAGTTTTTTAATTGTTGTCTGTCTGCCTCTATAATCCGGGTAATTTCTGAAAAGGCCAATTTTGATGGGGTTTCATCAAGAACACTAACATCGATTTAGTAGTTACCTAGTTTGATTGATATATACGTATTTCCTACAACCTAGAAGAACCTATGGAGGTTAGGCCCATAGATTTTTAAAAAAAATTCTACTAAAATAAAATTGTCATACTGCTAGTTCGGTTAGTAGATAGAAAGTCTCACTTTTTCGATGATTTCCTTTGTTTGACACATTCGCGTTAGTCAGACGTTAGTTTCATTTTTATTTACAAAAAATATTTCTACAGGTTCGAAAAAATATAGGTACATAAGATAATGTGAAGCTTTATTAGTTTTTATTGTGAAAATATTAATTTGTTCGGTAACTGAAGACCAGACGTCCATTTACTGCAACGGTTTTGTCAACAACCTGTATTTGATCTTAAGATCATGTCCGATACTGATGGCTTCATGATCTGCAGTAGTCTTAGCGTATGTTAACATGCCGTTCGAATATCGGTGGCATCTTAAGCTACTCCAAGGTAAAATATTATAGTATATTCACCGTGTGTGGTCGCTCATTGAATTATATAGTGAGCGATATGTCCGAATCTGCTCTAAGATAATTTATATTTTATAGTATTTTCATCGTGTGTGATGGGCTTAAGTGTTGGTTCTAGCCTCACTAATGCCTTTGGATAACAAATTCGTGAAAAAATTTGAAGTACAAGAATTATATTTTAAAATATTTTAATAATTATAATATCTTTGACAACGATAAAATAGGCAATATATTTTCTTGAAAATCCGATTACTTTCTTAGGAGTTTTCCACTTCACTATGTTTGTAGTCTAGCCCCATTTTTAAGGTTGACTAAAAACTAAAGTAATTACTTTTATGATTTTTAATTCAAAGTTGAAAATTTAAATCTAGCTTATACGAACGTAATTTCTCCACTTCAAGTCAAAATTGTTGTACTTGCCATCTTGTCTGATTATTTTTTAATTAATTCAATAAAATCTAATTCGATTCAATTTGTTAGCTAAAACTATATCTACAATTCCTCAATGTGCATTCCTGATTCAGTGTTAAGTACTACCTACTCCACACACGTACATGTACATGCATTTATAAGCAGTAAATGAAAACACATTTTTGTAAAATCTTTTTCAATTATTGAATAAAACATGTCAGTTGTAGCCGACACCGCGTATCACGCCGAAACTGCAAAGTCTTTGCGAAGACAAACGATTTACGTTCATTCAAAGAGAAAACCACAAAATATGGCATAGAACTAAAAATAACAGACACTAAAACTGATCCAGCAAAATATCAAAAAGCCATTTAAACAATTCAAAACTCCAAAACTACGAGAAATCGCGAAACATCTCCAAGATTCAGATACTCCCTCCATATTAGGTTTCACCTTTAGAGTCCTAAGTTTTACCTTTGGACGTTATTTACTGACCATCCCGTATATTTGCACAGTACAGAATGTTGTGATATGTTATTCTGTGTCCATGCCGACCTCGACACAGAAAATCTTTGTGTAAGGGTGTGGAATGTGTAACTTTTTTAAACTGAATACTGAATAGTCCCAAATTATCTTAATATGCGATGCTGAAATAGGGGTAATAACTTCAGTTATAGAGAGTAGATAATTGTTAGAAAAAGTAATTTTTCTAGTAATTCATCATCATCATCATCATCATCGCAGCTGTAGGACGTCCACTGCTGAACATAGGCCTCCCCCATGATTTCCCTAAAGGACCGGTTGGAAGCGGCCTGCATCCAACTCCTACCATCCTCAGGTCGTCTGTCCACCGTGTCGGTGGAAGACCTACGCTGCGCTTGCCAGTCCGTGGTCTCCACTCCAGAACCTTTCGGTCCCATCGGTCATCTGTTCTGCGTGCTATGTGCCCTGCCCACTGTCACTTCAACTGGCTAATCTTCTGAGCTATGTCGGTAACTTTCGTTCTTCTACGGATCTCCTCATTTCTGATTCGATCACATAGAGAAACCCCGAGAATAGCCCTCTCCATAGCTCGTTGTAAGTTTCTAGTAATTACTGGCAGCATTATTTTTATTACATGGTATCACTGTACAATTTTGATCTTCTAGCTATAAAATCTGATCTTTGTCCGACACAAAGCACATACTCTTGATCTTACATGAGATATGTTTAACCTAAGATTAGATTTCGTTGGATGATAATTTTCCACACAGGTAAAACAGCACGTACCAACAGATATAGCACTAGGACTTATCTAATCAGAAAGATGGTGGATTCGGGCCTTATTAAATTACATACCATTACTGATATGCTGCTACATTCCAAAGTAAACGACCTTAAATGCCAAAGGGCTGTTTCGATTGGAATTCTCGTCGAGGGTCATAAATAAGCCATTAGTCGTAATCCTCAGTAATCAGTACTTATAGCCTGTCCAGTGCGCATGTACCCGCGCAATTAGAAACCGCCACGTAATTGTGATACGGGGCTGCAATCTTGTGGTGAGGTGAGGTACAAGCGGGAGCGATGGCGATTTTGTTACAATATAGTGACTGGTCGGTTGGCGAAGTTGGTAGATGCCTGCCTTCTGAGCCACTGGCCCTAGATCCAATCCCCGGACTGGTCAAACATTTGTGTGCATGAACAAGTCTGTTTGACTTCCGTCTGGGTGTGTATATGTATATAAGTGTGTATATCAGTCATCAGGTTACCATAGTACAGGCTCTGCCTAGTTTGGGACCTGAAGACCTTGTGTGGATGTTTTTCCTATTAAAATAAAATTAACCTGAAAAGTGACGTCTATTCAAATCGTCTACTCGTATCATGTCATCTATTTACCTTCCTTACTGCTATTTATTCATCATCATCATTTTCAGCCGGAAGACGTCCACTGCTGAACATATGCCTCACCCATAGAACGCCACTTGGACCGGTTACTAGCTTCCTGCATCCAGCGATATCCCGCGGTTTTGACGAGGTCGTCGGTCCAACTAGCGGGGGGCCGGCCTACACATCGTCTTCCGGTGCGTGGTCGCCACTCGAGAACCTTTGTTCCCCATCGGTTATCAGTTCTGCGAGCGATGTGGCCTGCCCATTGCCACTTCTACTTGCTGTTTATTAGCATATATATATTACAAGTATGTTAGAAGGGCGTACCCAGGTAGGGGCAGGGGGGGGGCAGCTGCCCCCCCCCTAGAAGATTAAATAAATGTAATTTTTTTTTGGCAAATAGAAATTAAAAACGTATTACCTACTCTGCGCAAAATGAAGTGTTGGAAACAAAATATTTTTTCAGCCAGATTTTTTTTTCTATAGTTAAATATTCTACAATATTCGATATAGAGTCTATGAATAGTGAGTCGTGTCGGTCGTGCCGCAACGTATTTATTAGAATATTTTATATAGTGACTTTCAGCCGCCGTCAAACGAAACGCAAAATGTTTTGATCAAGTTTTGATACACTTTATTTATTTTCTTATTTCGTTTTTATTATTTTTAGTGATAATGAAAGTGACAGTTACGATTCATAGTCGAGAATTTAATTTCTGGAATCTGATTTTGATTACGCGACAGAATAAATAAAAACTAAGTAAGGTTTTGATGCAAGTTTGGTTTTATTTATTATATTAATTTGTTTTCAATGCTAAAATAAAATAATATTCAATATGTTGCATATTATTTTAAGTAGTATATATCTGTACAGATTTAGCTTAAGATTCTTAGTGTTTATAAAATAAAATAGTGAAAGTATCAAATTCAAATTTCATAGTATATTCAGTGTTTACAACTAAAAGATTTTTGCTGCGGTTTTATCTGTGCCGCGGCTCACTAGACAGACTCTAGTAATTCTAGTATACTGTTAGCGATGCAATATAATTTAAATCTCCCGCAAAACCGTCGCATCTCGTAGTTTCCGGTTCCGCCGAGACAATCAGAGAGCCATCTAGGATTAAAGCCGAATATAATTGGGAGAAAACAACATCTAGCGCCATCTAGTTTCGGACGGCAGTACTTTTTCCAGTAAAAAGAAATAGGATCAATTTATACGGTCAATAGTGACATCTTGTATTGAATAGCAATACCGCGAAGAACGTTCTAGCATGGACTATTCTGGAAAGAAAAGACAGTGATAGCAAGTATAAGACAAGGATGGAAATAGAGTCGAGTATTTTCTACATATTTCGGGAGCAAGAATATTTCAATATATAAGCGGAAGCGTGAGGCAGTCAATTTAGTTCGAATACAATTCAGTTCGGAGTGTAATACGAGCGAATATTTCATACGACATAGTGTCTTATAGTTTCGTTGCGGCGACACGAGATTTACGTTTACTGTGCAACAACTGGAAATATTACTCCGTCAAATGGATATCAGGAAATTCTTTGAAAGAGGTGAGTCAAAACAAAACACTTAAGTAGGTACCTAATATGATTATTTGTTTTAATGGGGGGCTTTGACTCTCTTGTAAGTGTATATCTTAAGCATTACTTACAATATGTATTTAAATTTATTAATTACAAGACGTGGTTTTGTTATAATAGCTAAAATAACATTTGTGAATATTTTGTGATCAATAAGTAAAAAAAAAACATAAAAGAAATATACTTGCAATATTTTGGATTTATTAATAAGTCCATACCGACAACAAAGTCCCTTTTCTCTAACGTCACAACAAGTGTATTATTTCAAATTACCTAGTTATGCTTATTTGGCGTTCAAACCATATATATTAGAATGTGAAACTTGATCTTTATTTTCGTCTTATACAACCCGCCTAAACACTGTAAGAGTATTTTTGTGTATCCATTTTTTAGGGAGGACACGCGAAAAAAGAAAAAAAGGTCGGGAAAGTAGCAGTGGAAGCGATGAAAATGACAACCATGATAAAACCACTCATGTAATGCCAAGATCATTGCATGCTAACATTGGACAAGCGTCAAATTCTCCTGTAGAACCTGTTAATATATCTGTTGCCGACTATTCTTCTCCATCGACATCCCAACAAACTTATGACGTCAACGTCGATCCTGAAATTATAGTGGACGATGGCTGTCATGAAAATGATCTGGGACGTTATGTTGGGTTGGCTACCCAGCTATCGACGGAAAAGAAGAGGGAGTTGTTACAAAATCCTTGGATCCCGCCCAGAAATTACGATTTTGAAAGTGATGCAAGCCATTTAAAAAGAAAATTTAACCATGCTTGGTTGGATCAATATTCACCATGGCTAGTATATTCCAAGCGACTAAAAGGTGATCTTTGTAAGCATTGTGTTTTGTTCCCTCCGCCCATTAGCACTGTGAGAGGAATTTTGGGATCGTTTATGGTCAGGCCATATATAAAGTTCAAAAATATGCATGAAGACTGCCGAAAGCATGCAACGACCAACCTTCACCAAACGGCGACAAATGCTGCAAAAATTTTTCTTGAAAATGTTCCTGTAGACATCCAACTGCAAAGTGGACACCAAAAAGAAATCGATGAAAACAGACAAATATTGTCATCAATTATTTCTTGTATAGTATTTTGCGGCACACATGATATGCCTCTTAGGGGCAAACAAGCAGATGAGGGTGTTTTATTAGATTTATTGAAGTTGAGAATCAATTCAGGGGACGACAGATTAAAGAGTCACCTGGAAAAGTGCCGTCGCAATGCAGTTTACACATCACCAACACCAACCTACAAAACGAATTGATAAATTTATGTGGCGAAGTTATTAAGGAGAATATAATTAGTGAGGTTCAGAAGACCATGGCTTACGCAGTCTAAGCTGATGAAACAGCAGACGTATCTGGGAAAGAACAGCTGTCAATAGGCGTGCGGTTCTACGACGAAAGCAAAAGGAAAATCAGAGAAGAATTTGTAGGGTTCGTTGAACTAAAAGCACAAAATGCTTCCGCAATTGCCGAAGCAATTGACAATTTCTTAATTAGTTCTAACCTCTCAACCGAAGATTGCGTAGGTTTTGGATTCGATGGCTGTTCTACAATGGCAGGGAAAGAGGGTGGCGTACAAGCCATTTTGAGAAAAAAATATCCTCGTGCTTTATATTTTCATTGCTCAAGTCACAAACTCAACCTTGTTGTGAATGATGCGAACGCAGTGCCAGAAATTAGAATTACTGTCGCCACTGTAAAGGATGTTATAACGTTTTTCAGGGAATCGACTACACGTCGAAACTACGCTCCAAACCTATCACGATTATGTGAGACGAGATGGTCAGAAAAATATAAATCAATCAGAAAGTTTTCTCAACATTTTTCAGAGCTTGTGAAATCTCTAGAAACGTTATCCGTAGAAGAAAATTATGCCACCAGAAAATCTGCATATTAGTTGCATTCAGCCGTTACAAAATCAGTGTTTATTGTTACTCTACAAACAATAGCCAAATATTCAGCAGTTTTAGAACCAGTAGTTAACGCACTGCAAGCTAAATCTATCGACATGATCTCGGTAGGGGAACACATCAAAAATATCAAGGACATTCTCAGAAATGACCGCGAGTTTCCTGATAGAATAAGTAATGAAATACTTCAAAAAGCACGAGCTGTTGCAATGGATTTGAACATAGAAATTTCGGTTCCACGTCTTGCTCATAAGCAAACACATAGAAGTAATCCGCCATCAGACAATGATAACGAATATTGGCGGCGTTCCCTGATAATCCCATACATTGATTCACTCATTTCATCACTGAATATTCGATTCTCCCAAGAAAATACTCCGGCGTTTGCTTTAAGCAGGCTACATCCCTTGTATATGACAAAAACCAGCATTACAGACCTACACAAAAACGCAGAATCATTCCAAGAATTTTATAACCTGGATATCACCGGAGAACTGAACCTTTGGCATAATTTATGGGTGACGAAGGCTTTATCAGATGATCAATTAAGGGACATAGAAGTAATTGATCTGTTCAACGAAGCCAACATTTTTTACCCTGCTGTCAGAAAGGCATTAATTATTTTAAGCACTATCCCATGCACCACGGCGACCGTAGAACGGTCCTTCAGTACGCTGCGAAGAGTTAAAACGTGGCTTAGAAGCACCATGGGTGAAGAAAGGCTTACGGGTTTATGTCTGATGAGCGTACATCGCAACTATTTAAAAGACAACAGTGAGTTTATTGAAAAGACTGTTATAGACAAATTTGCGGTAAATCCGAGAAGATTACTGTTAAATTAATATATACATACATAATATAATAATATATATTATACATAATGTATGGTATAATTATGTATAATATTTTGTTTTGTGTCATCATCAAAATTAATGAATAAAAGTCAATTTTCATGATTTTTTGTTTCAATATACCCGACAGACGATCTTTTCGAAACAGGTATAAGCAGCCCCCTGCCCCCTCCTAGCTGAAATCCTGGGTACGCCCTTGTTTAGTATACACAAATGTATATTGTTAAAGTTTTGTACTTATTTCAACCATTTTGCCAGCCACCAAGCATCTAGCGCCTTTAGGCACATGTCTGAGGACTCGGATCTAACCTTTGAGAAAAGACAGGTCCTCCAAACGAAAACCAGCAGAGGCCGCTACTTACTTGTAAGTAAGTACATGTATTAAAATTATAATTTATTATATATGAATTGATTAAATTATATTATCTGAGAAAACATTTTTAATTAGTCAACCGAACTACTGCTACTAGAGAGTGTCAAAAGTTCGGTGCTTTGTACCAACCGGACTATTGCCATTAAAAAGGTGCATTAGTTCGGTCAACCGAACTAACATCCGAACTACTGCTACTAGAGAGTGTGAAAAGTTTGGTGCTTTGTACCAACCGGACTATTGCCACTGAAAAGTTGCACTAGTTCGGTCAACCGGACTAACAACCGAACTACTGTTACTAGGCCGTAATTCTTTTGTTTCACAGGTCACGCCGCCCACCGAAACACGGAGCAAATCCGAAATCAAGAACCATAAACACAGAGGATATTCGTATAGCACAGTATAAATAAACTATTATTGTCATTAACAAAAATATTAACAATATTTAAAGGTGTGTTACAATGTATATATTATATACATTGTAACACATATATTTTGTTTTAGTTTCCGATATTTTTCACTGTTGTAAGCGCGACGATCACGAATGAACTAAGGAATTGCGGATGGCTGAATGTTTACGAGGAGATAATGTTTACCCTTTTCCTTATTCGGTTATGCTTGTAACAGTGTCGAAATATCGGAAACTCAAACCAAATATACAGGGTAACTATCCCGTAAACAATTTGCATATAATCTAATATTTAAATGCATCTCTTATCTCATCACTAAATCCGCAGCCGTTGAGGTATTCGACCGCAGCAAGATGTGTCTATCAGAACTCGGATAGATAGGTATAGGTACAGTTGCGGTTTTAGAACTGGTTGATACCTAACGCTTGGACAATACATTTAGGTACAGGAAATGTACATTCAATCTTAATGGTAAAACAAGCTTTAGAAATATTTCGATCTTGGACTGATTTCATGCTAAGGTTTTGTAAGTAAAAAGTATTGGCAGTGGTCTTACGTCCTTAAATGACACATGATATCTGAACCTTCTGATGGAACAGCTTGACGGCTCTCGGAAACTAAAAGAGATAGGTAGTAAGTGATTATGGAACGATTTCTTTCTACGCACATCTGTTAACATTCAAGTTACGAGTATACGTGGTTTCATTCGTAAATCATTAGCGTTTTTCGTGTCCTTCTTAGTCATCTTTTTAAGATAATCGAATATACCTCGTAATTAAAACTGTTATTTTAACCGAATTAATATTAAGTCGCGGTCCAATCCTAATTTTAAAACAATTTATCGGTCGGTCGAGAATTGCTCATCAGATTGGACGATGTCATGCGAAGATGCAATTGAATACGTGCTAATACTTTTTATATTTACTTCGTACAAACAATTGATTAAATTTTAATGATAAAGGAAGTCCATAGTTCACTAGTAACTTTCGGGTATTTGAATATGATACATTCATTATATTTGCCCATTATTTAATAAAAATGCTTTTTCCCAAGAACCACGTAAGAAAAATTGCAAAATTTAGGGAATGCTGCCGATTTTTTCTATCGAGCCAAGTTTGCTCAATCGTGTATTGGCTCCCATACTTCATAAGAACGTATATTATTCAATTTACACTCCTTTTTTTCGAACTTCGATTATTAGGTTTAAGCGTCGAAAAACTAAGTTTACGCGAAATCGAATCATGAAATTTGGTCGAAATCTACTCATTTTGCCTTAAATCATTGTGTGTACCTACATTAGTTTCAATGTTAAGAGTAGTAAAGTTTAAGATTTATATAAAATCATCGAATAACATCAGTCAAACTGAAGCCAGAAAGTTGAATCTACATCACTTAGGTATTATAATATAATATCCGTTTCTTCTTAATAAGTAGAAAATACCGGGAAAATTGTAGTACAAACAATTTACAAGGCAAGTAAGTATGGGGTACGCTGCCAGCTAAACGAGTTAGCTTTAGCTGGAGACTCATAGTCGCGAAAACTGACGATGTTAGTTCACCGAACAAGATCGCCAGGTTGTTCGGTCGGAAAAATGAACACGGCTTTACCTGTTTTATTTTTTTATATTACTGTTGGTAGTATGACTATATTTTGTAATTTGATCAATTGTGACCTGTAACTCTGGAGTTATCAATAAATTATCTTATCTTATCTTATCCTGAATGTTGATGAAACTCACTTAATAAACAATCGAGTTTAAAATTTACAAAACCAGTTTATTTTAACACTTGTCGCTGTAGCTGATGTTCTTTTAATGAAGATGCCTAGTTTAAAAAATACGTTGAATTTACGTTATGCGTAGGCTGGATACAAACTGCACATTAGGATATAGTATTTACTGGTCATTCAACATACAATTTATAGATTTAAACTAAATTAAGTAGGAATTATGTAATTAAAAAATATTTTTGATTAAAGGATATATGAACGGATAAATATCTACCAACCTGAGAAACCAGGACTAATCATAGGTAGGTGCAAACTATCTACATTTCAAATTTCAACCAAATCTGTTGAGCCGTTTTAGCGTCTAGATGTAACATACAAACTCGCTCATCATCATCATCATCATCTCAGCCGTAGGACGTCCACTGCTGAACATATGCCTCCCCCATACTACCACACTACCCACACCCCCCAAACTAGCTCATAAACTTTCGCATCTAAGTATAATGTTAAATTTATTTTTAGTACCATGATAAGTGGTTCCTGGGGTAAAATAATTATTACATAGCTTCCAATAAATTCACATTAGAGATTAAAAATATAGGCTAGTGATAACAATTTATAAAGAGTAATATTTAATTACACATCAAAATAGTTATCATGATAACTACCTACCATAGCACCAAATATATGACTATGCTACACATAAATAATGTATATAATATTAACAAATACTAATTATGAATTTAACTTGTTTCGCGCAGAGCGGCTGATTTCAAGAGCGAAGTCAAAATATTGTAAAACATATAGAGTATATATATTATATTATATTATATTATATTATATTATATTATATTATATTATATTATATTATATTATATTATATTATATTATATTATATTATATTATATTATATTATATTATATTATATTATATTATATTATATTATATTATATTATATTATATTATATTATATTATATTATATTATATTATATTATATTATATTATATTATATTATATTATATTATATTATATTATATTATATTATATTATATTATATTATATTATATTATGTTCTTTTTTGAGGTTTTCCTCTACTCGAGCTTGTGGCTCGGTTTACTGAGATCCCGCCCTGAAGCCATCAGGGAAAGGGTGGCTCAGTTCCCCCGCTAACAAATACTGTGTCGCCTAACACCTTGCTGATTATTGTAACTGTGTGTATTGCTGCCTGTTTTTGGATGATGTGTGTATTTATATTTGAGTTCAGTTTATCGCAGTATCTGTGTAGGCTTTTAGCTACAACTCCAGTGGCTCCTACAACTATGGGTATAACTTCTGTGGGTGTTTTCCATAGCCTGGTTATTTCGACTTTAAGTGCGTGGTATTTACTTAATTTCTCTATTTCTTTTGGTCCTATATTGTAGTCTGATGGTACTGTGATGTCAATTAGGTATGTTTTGTTTTCTAACTTGTTGATGTACATTATGTCTGGTCTATTGTGTACTATTGTAACATCTGTCTGAACCGGTACCTCCCACATTAGTTTGGCACTGTCATTTTCCTTGACCTGCGGTTGCGTTAGGTGTTCTTGCCACCACAGGTTGGAGACGGGGCATTTATGTTTTTTGGCTAGGGTCCAGAATATGTATTGTACAATATTGTTATGTCTTTTGGTGTAGTAAGTGCCGGCCAGTTTTTCACACCCTGAGACAATGTGTTGTGTGGTCTCATCTTTTACTGAACATAGACGACATTTGCCGTCTACTGCTCTTTTTAAGATGTCCCTTTCATGCTGTTTGGTGACTACTGCTTGATCCTGAATTGCAAATATGCATGATTCTAATGTAGGCGATACCGGTTGTTTTTTAAGCCACTGGAATGACTGCTTTGTATCTATATTTTCTTTGTCTAAAACTGCTTTGTAGAACTGCCCGTGTAAGGGTTTCGCTTTAACTTTTTCTATTGCTGTTTTAGTTACTGCGTGTTTTATTTCCTTATCTATATATTTTTGATAGCGGCGTAAACCTATGTCTTCTAAATTTGTTTGTGTTTCTTTAGCTATTGAGTATTTTTCTTTTTTTCTGTCGTGCTTTACTATTGCTCTTAATATGTAATCCTTTTCTGTTTCTAGATATGTTCTGTATTTTATTATCTGTGTTTTGTATAATGTCTCTAAACTTGTCAAACCTCTTCCTCCTTCGTCTGTTGGTAAGTATAACCGTTCTACTTCTGATTTTTTTTGGTGTGTTTTTTTAATTGTAAGAATTTTCCTAGTTTTAATGTCTATCTTTTTTAAAACTGCTGTTGAGTAATTTATAATACCGAAAGTGTATAACAAAACCGGGACCGCGTAAATGTTAATCGCCTTCAGTAGATTTCGGGCATTGAGATGTGAAGATGTTAGTTTTTTCACGCGACGGAAGTATTATTTTTCTATACTTTGTCTTACTTTTCCGTGATCTATTTTCCCGGCTTCATTGATACCTAAATACTTATACTGTTCATCTACCTGCAGGTGTTTGAACTCGTCTCCACTCAGTAGTATGTGCCCTTGCCCTCGATGTTCTTTTCTCCTACCAGATACTAAATGTAACACATTGCATTTATTTAATCCGAAATTCATCCCTATGTCTTTGGTAAATGTTTCTGTGCTGTCTATTAAAACTTTAAGGTTTGTCTTGTTGTTTGCATAAATCTTTAGATCATCCATGTACAGCAAGTGGTTGATTGTGGTGGCGTCTTTGAGTTGATAGCCTTTAAATTTATATTTGTGAAGGATTTGGGAGATGGGATTTATGCCCAGGCAGAATAACAGTGGTTAATATTATATTATATTATATTATATTATATTATATTATATTATATTATATTATATTATATTATATTATATTATATTATATTATATTATATTATATTATATTATATTATATTATATTATATTATATTATATTATATTATATTATATTATATTATATTATATTATATTATATTATATTATATTATATTATATTATATTATATTATATTATATTATATTATATTATATTATATTATATTATATTATATTATATTATATTATATTATATTATATTATATTATATTATATTATATTATATTATATTATATTGTATTATATATGGAACAACATCCACACAAAGGTCTTCAGGTTCCAAACTAGGCAGAGCCTGTACTATGGTAACCTGATGACTGATATACATTCTTAAATACTATACACACCCATACACAGATCAAACAGACATGTTCATGCACACAAATGTTTGATCTGTCCGGGGATCGAACCCGGGACCAGTGGCTCAGAAGGCAGGCATGCTACCAACTGCGCCAACCGGCCTGTCCTTAAATAATAGGATGTGCTAGTATCTAGGTGCGAAGATGAGCAAAGCGAGGAGTAGCGTTAGGCGACTATAATACAAAACGCGCTAACTATCAATCTCCTTGGGTTTTTCTTCTTAGTTTTGCATGACGCTTGGTTGAATATGCCTTCTTTTCTAGTGTATTTATGAGGTTAAAATTCTTCATTGGAAACTATTTATTCAAAATCAAGCCAGTAAATTTACATACACAAGCTTTATTACATCACGTTTTTGATAATTCTAGTTGTCATATATTTTAAGAATAACTATGCTAATAATAAACCATGACATTATAAGAGATTACACCGAACAAGCTCGCCAGAATATTGCTCGCCAATGTAGACGTTTATGTCACTCTACAGTTTCCCCGTAGCTTGCGAAGTAATTCCATTTTGAAATAAAAATAAGTCGTGGCGACGGTTAGCACTGGCCTATATCTCAATCTTACATGTGAATAAATTGGGAGTTATATAATAATTTTAATTGTAATTTTAAGGATTTTGACCTGACCGTAGAATACATCTACCTAACTCCCTACTGCCACTTTACTGAACGATGGGGCCCGAGTTCTAGAACGGAGATCAGCCGTGCGATTTTGTAATAATACGTCGATGCGCCCGTCGACGAGCTCACTGATGTCAAATACTTTATGAGATGTCGCCCTTGTACATAAGGTTGTTTTTCAAAGTTTCTTGTCGTTTCTTTATTTGTTTCACAGATGTTGTCAAAATGAAACGATGTTTGCTCTATCACACGGCTGCCTTGCGATTCTCTAAGAGCAAACATCGTTGCATCTTAGACAACGTCCGTGAAACAAATAAAGAGATGACAAGAAACGTTGGAAAAGCAACCTCGTGGACGAGCTCATTGACGAATCATTTGAAAATTACATGATGCTCGAGCTCGTAGCACAAACAATTTTCATAACAGTATTAGTATCAAAAACGTCTACGCGTCACGCTTCGGCGTACCAACTACTGTAATATAGCTATTGCTATTGCGTTTCAGTTGGTTTGTGGGAGGTTTCGGAGGCCCAATCCCCCCTTCCCCTCTCCTCTTCCTCTCCCTTCCCCCCTCACTCCTATTTATTTTAGGCAGCGCGCTGGCAACATTCATGGTGTTGCAAACGTCTATAGATGACGGTGACCACTTTCCGGTCAGGTGAGCCGCCTGCCTACCTAATTACTGCTTACTTCTGGCAATAAAAAAAACTACGAGTTATCTGTGTCCCAGTTACCGTAGATAAATGACAGTTTGTATTTTTTTACGTGAACTATACAATACGTTACATTTACACAGTTATTCCTGCTAGGCGCACAGGTAGACGAAGACCAGATAAAGTTCACGACGTTGGATGCAGGCCGATTCCAACCGGTTTATTTGCAAATCCATGCGGAAGTTATATGTTCAGCAATAGACGTCTTACGGCTGAAATGATGATGGCCTAACCCATTCCTAGCTGCACTTAGGTAAAGGAATTGTCATTGTCTTGCTTTGATTTTTTTGATAAAACAACAATTTATGCAGATAAATAATTTTCTCTATCTGACAAGATGCACACACAGCCCACAAAGTAACGAATTTATAGTTCTAGTTTTTCTCTACCTTTAGCTTGAGATACTTTCATCATTATCATCATCTCAGCCGTAGGACGTCCACTGCTAAACATATGCATCTTCACAAATTTCCAAACGGACCGATTGGAAGCGCCCTGCATCCAACGTCGTCCTGCTACCTTTATCAGGTCGTCAGTCCACCTTACCGGTGCACGACCTACGTTGCGCTTGCCGGTTCGTTGTCACTACTCCAGAACCTTTCGACCCCATCGGCCATTTGTTTTGCGTGCTATGTGGCCTGCCCACTGCCACTTCAACTGGCGTATCGTCTGTGTTATGTCGGTGACTTTCGTTCTTCTACGGATCTCCTCATTTCTGATTCGATCGCGTAGAGAAACCCGAGCATAGCTCTCTCCATAGCTCGTTGTGCGATGATGAGATACTATATTCCGACAGTGTTTTTTTTTTCATTTATTTTAAATAGGGTTTTATTCTACAAGAATATAGCCACCCTTGTAACGAACTTACACAAGTATAAAATCACTTATATAATCTGCTTGATATAGATCGTACAACTTTCTGGCATCATCTGTTTCTGGTTGAGATAATATTGTATTGCAACCACCTACCTGCCAGAAAACGTGGTCACTGGCGAACAATTGCCGCCGCAGACTTTCGTTCCTGGCACATTCCATCATCACATGAAAAATATCCTCAACGACACCGCAATGCTCACACTTAGGACAATTAATTTTTCCCATCAAAAAGCCAAATTTATTAAGAGGAACATGCCCAGATCGAAGTCTCGCAGCTGTGACTATCTCATTCCTACCCATATTGGACAGTTGTGTTTTAAAACCGTGTATTATTGATGTTTGTGACCTTTCCAAATTTGCAGTCGTCAATCAAATTATACGGTTTTTAAGCATGAGCATTTTTCATTTAGAACTAAAACAAATTCAATTATTACTTTAATATTTAGATAGTGCTAGTTAAGTAACGTAGGTCTAAAGCGATCCCTATCACCTAAATTCGGAGCCTAAATTTCAAACGAGTAGAGAAAACAGCTCAAATTTCAATATTATTCATTCGGGTTCACTAAAATTAAATTATATTCCTGCATGATGTTTTCTCTTTGAAATTATTATATAAAACCCACTTTTTACGTATTTTCATACTTGATAGACATCAGTCTATCATTAGTTTGACTATGATATAACTTGATGGTCAGCCATAAACCGGTCGATGGGTATACGGTTTTAATACATTTATTTTCATATATAGAACTTGGCTATCAAATATAATATTTAACATTCATCGTCGTTACAACATAAACAACAAATAACAAGGTACGGCGCTAAGACAGAACAACATTATATAGGTACAGTCGCCTGCAATAAGATGTATACTTTACACAGTTTTTCAAAGTGCCTCAGCAATCAATTTCATAAAAATGGACAACAAAATTATTCTAGAATGAAGTTATTTATATTATTTTACTGTTTTAAATATCTACATCGTTATAAAATGTAGTACTGTATCATAGTTCTGAAAACTACGGTTTGTACAGTCGCCTGTAATAAGATGTATACATTATACATCTTATTGCAGGCGACTGTACAAGCCGACTAGGATATATCTACTCGTCTAACGTATTCATTTGCAATCTTTAAATAATATTATGTTAAGGCACGGTCCAACCTTAATTTTAAAATAATTTACGATGCTTTACGTAAGGTTGAAAATCGCTTGTTATATTGGACGATGTAATGCGAAAATGCATTAATTTTGTACGTTTTCTTTATATTTTTCTATATATACTAATACAATTGAAAAAACTGCTGGTTACTACTTTAGTACTATATGTTGGCGATGTATTACTTAAAAATAATATAGTGTTATCGCTGAAAATTCTGAGAGTTTGGACGTGAAAATTTATTTTTATGGACGTATTTAGGATTTTTTTCTGCAGAGAGCGAGTAATATTTATGAATTCTGTTCGGTTATTACTCTTTGCCTGTTCCTTTTTTAACCTAAGTGTTTTTTTTTCATAGATTATTAACGATCTGTTTCGTTACTCTAGATGTTTAAAGATTCTGCTTTTTACTATTATCAGGATATGACCGCGCCTTAAGGTTAGTATGTGTTAAACAAGTACTTTTTTTGAATACGTTAAACGAGCTATTATTTTTTGTAACTGAGGGTATTTTGTTACATAACTGCGCACCTTCAAAAGTAATCATTGTTTTGCCGTAATTAGTGCGAGTCTTTGGCAAAACCAGAAAGCTTGCGCGTCGAGTGCAGCGGTTGGAAACATTTTTTCGCTTAGTGAAGTGCAGGTTTGTGTGGACATTATTATTTATAGCTTTTCTTATGAAGATGCAAGAGGTGTAATTATATAATTGTTTAATGTTCATTAATTTTAGTTTCTTTGTACACTTTTTTAGTACAAGTAAGATAGCCGTTGTTAAATAACATTTGAATTATATTATTTTGTAACACCTGCAGTTTGGCTATTCTAGTTTTTGGCTGCACTTCCCCAAGTTTCAATAGCATTATATAGTCCTTCACGTGACGAAGGTACATCACTATGTGATGGTGAGCTATTCATGCCCATGACAATCTCACAGAGGTTATGCTCCTGGGACAATAATTTTACCGCCGCTTTTCCCCCTTATTCCCCTTATTCCCCTTAATTTTAATTAATTTAAACAGCTTTTAGGATTCCTTGTTTACAGTGATAAATAACTTATGCAATTGAGTTACATATTTACAATTACAAACATTCTGGGTTTCATCATCACCTTGCTCAGCTCAAATTATAGTAAAAATAACTTTAAAGGTACACCTTAACGCAAACACGTAACCTCAAAACAGTTCCAAATTACGCTTTAAATTGCCCAATATTCATAAAAAAACACGACTTCCATTTTCATTACGGTTAATGCCCGCCATAATCTTTTCTACACGCCGTTAAACCTCAGATATAACTTAATAACATACACAAAAGTATTTTAACCTCAACAATTCAAGGGTCCGAATCACAGGGGTAGGGTCATCTGTGGAGATTCTGTCATTACAGGGTGTGCTTGTAATCAGGAAAGGAATGTTGCCACATACGTCGCGGGATACGATGCGGGATGGGTTGCTTTAGAAAAATGTTGGCTGCTTTGGAGGTTTGACAGTATTGTAGGTTGGATGATTAATGCGACGAAAGGGTATGGGGAATGAAAAAAGATTTGTCTAGTTTCAATACTACAACATAAGCTACTTCATGCAATAAGGACATTTTATGCTATCAAATGGTAAATACTATACAAATGTAGACTTTGATAGAATAAAACCTAATTCGAGGAATGCTGTTGCTGCGTTGGATTAATGTCCCTCAAATGCTTGCACAGTTTTGCCAACACTATTTGAAGTAGCTAGTGCACCTGGGCAAAACAGATACCAGAACTAAAAAAATAATTATGACGAACTCGGGGGGTACAGTACGTCTGGGCATCACTTTTCTGTTGGCAGATGTCGCTTGATGGACCGCATCCACGGTAGCCGTTACGGTCAGATTAACAGATCTCAAACATCTAGGACCTGAGAATAAAAATGTTTATTCATCAAACCCTCAAATGTTTACCAAGAGTCGATACTTTCGAAGAGTGGAGTCGAAGACTGGGTCTGTGCCATAAAACAATACACATAATATAAAATGCATTCCGTAAAACGCTGCTATGTTTACATTATAAACAGTCACTTCAAATTCTTTTATTTTTATAAATTCACTAGCTGCGCCCCGCGGTTTCACCCGCGTGGTGATGGATGATGATGATGATGATGATGAAAAGTATCCTATGTGTTAATCCAGCGCCTCATCTACCCCCATACCAAATTTCATCAACATTAGCCCCCCCGTTTGTGCGTGAAAGAGTAACAAACATCCATACATCCATACATACAAACTTTCACGTTTATAATATTAATAGGATTAAATTCGTTGCTTGAGTAATTTGGTGCTTCCCCAGACGGACTATGCAAAAGTTTTACCAAGACAAAACGATCCAGTAATTCGATCCCGTTCATTCGAGTATAACGCGTTCAGTTTTAACTAACCTCGAATACTGGCAAGGCGCTATGTGGTTACACCGTTAAGTTTATTATTACATAGATAATTGAAATGTGGGTCATATTATGACCCAGAAATAATTAAGGGGTGGGTCATATGATGCAGAAATGCGGGCGGGCGATAGTTTGCGATGGAGATGTGGGGATGTGTGACGTAATTGGTGTAATTAAACCTAAACCAAAGGGTTGGTCGCACAGGTGTCGTGAACTCTCTTCGGCCCTCCTGCTTTGTGGAGATAAGAACAGACTTAACCATTTATAGCTATACTATCTTATACTATTTATTTATATAAGGTCTTTGTTAATTAGTGCACTATTATGGCAGAATCCATGGAAGACCTCAGTACAATGCTCGAAGGCCTCCATCGAGTTTCCCAACGGGTAGGTCTTAAGATGAACATGGACAAGACGAAAATTATGTCTAATGCCCATGTTGTACCTACCCTAATATCAGTTGGGAACTCAGATCTCGAAGTTGTTGACGAGTACATCTACCTGGGACAGACAGTCAAACTAGGCAGGTCCAACTTCGAGAAAGAGGTCAATCGTCGAATTCAACTCGGCTGGGCAGCGTTCCGGAAACTTCGCAAAGTCTTCTCGTCAAAAATACCTCAGTGCCTCAAGACAAGAGTCTTCGACCAATGTGTGTTACCAGTGATGGCTTATGGCACTGAAACGTGGTCTCTTACTATGGGCCTCATAACTAAGCTCAAAGTCGCACAACGAGCTATGGAGAGGGCTATGCTCGGGGTTTCTCTACGTGATCGAATCAGAAATGAGGAGATCCGTAGAAGAACGAAAGTCACCGACATAGCTTAGAAGATTAGCTAGTTGAAGTGGCAGTGGGCAGGGCACATAGCACGCTTAACAGATGGCCGATGGGACCGAAAGGTTCTGGAGTGGAGACCACGGACTGGCAAGCGCAGCGTAGGTCGTCCACCGACACGGTGGACAGACGACCTGATGAAGATCGCAGGACGACGTTGGATGCAGGCCGCTTCCAACCGGTCCTTTTGGAAAATCATGGGGGAGGCATATGTTCAGCAGTGGACGTCCTACGGCTAAGATGATGATGATTATATATAAGGTAATATTGAACTGGGTGGTTATGTCCATATGCAACTGAACATACGACGGCGCTGCTACATCACAGAATAGATAACAATAACTACGCCAGACATAGCTACTCACTTAGAATAGATAAATCGTTTACACAGCTGATTTCTACGATGATTTTTACGAGACTAGGTGGCACCTATTTTTTTTTCTTTTTTAGAACGGACTACGGCTGTTTGCCTCTACCGGCATTTACAGCGTCACCGGACGGTTGGCGAGCGCAGATGGCACACAGCCAGATGCGGGCGCAGAGGGCGCACGCAGGAAGACGCTTCGCCGCAAGGAGAGGAGTAGGCGACTTGCTCAAGAGCACCACTAAGGTACGGACCTCGGCTTGGGCCGTCGCCAGGAGAGAGGGGAGTCGGAGAGAATCACCCCGGTACATAAGTGTACCGTTGAAAGTGGGCCTATGAATTTTTACTCTCTGACTATTTGGAGAGAATCTAACCAAGACATAATTTTTGCCTCGAGCTCGCCGGCGAGCTCGGTGTTTGAATGTGTTTACCTGGGAATCATAACCTTGTGTACCTCGCCCACAGTCATTACCTCGGCCGGAGCCTACACCGTGATCGGAATCACTACCTTGACTGGGGCTACAAACGGAATTACCTCGCCTCCCCCCATTTCCGCGACATGGGTCCACACCGCGACCAGGATCGTCGCGTTGGGTGGCACCTATTCCAATCATCGCAATACTAAGTCTAACTAGTCTTGCTTCACAATAAGCATTCATTCAGTACATCACCTGTACTATCTCTCTCTCTCTCATACGCTGAAGCCGAAGCTGAAGTCCGGTTGAAGTGAGACGATGCAATACATACATACATCGTCTTGTTATATGTACGAGTAGAATTGAGTAACAGACTAGTATTCTTGTGAAAGTTAAAAGTAATTGTATACTTATTTAAAGTGCAGTTTGTGCAGTGCTTGTTATATTTCCCTATGTAGGTATTAGAGCAAACTTTTCTTTTATTTATATAGATTAAATTTTTATAAAAGTAGATTTAGTGAATTCAAATCTCATAAATACGCTATCTTCCAAGGCTACGCTTTGAATAAATCGAAAGTATATGTTGACAGTCCTAATCCTGTAAAAGTATGAAGGGAAGATATCAGTGGAACATATAGCAAATAATAGTAGTAATAAATATAAGTAGTAGGGACCTATATTCTATTTGTTTTACTCTACTATTTTATAATTCAAAAATCTCTCATGAATCGAATCGAGGTATCGAGTCATTCTTTAAAGTATTATGTGAAGACTTTGTATACGCTACGCTACGCAAATCGTAGGCGATACTAGGTAAGACTATGTGGAACAGGTATTTGGATCACGTATTTGCATGGACTAGGAACAGGTACACCTAGTCTCGAATTTACCTAGTACAACCCATCTCTAGTAGGTACTGTTGTCTATGTGTGATGTAACGGTGCCGTCGTGCGTTCAGTCGCACTATGGTTTTTTCGCAGAGCGGTACATATGGGTTGATAATAATAAAAAAATATGTATTTTTTCTTTCACTTTTATGACCAGTAGTCGATTCTTAACCATCCCGTTCAATATTGTGTACTAATTAACAAAGACCTTATATATGCTCCTATTACTTGCTAGGGAAAACATGAAACGTAATCTATGATGAATTATTGCACTTTTTATACTTTATCCAGGTTTTTACCATCATATGGCGAGATGAACAAGTCGTGCACCTGATGGTAAGCACTACGCTTGCCAGTCGCAATGTCCCCAGAGCTTAGCACTGTGATTTTGCGTGGCACTGCATTGAGCTCGTCATCTTGAGATATTGGGTTTTGAGTTTCATCTTTCTGCTCCCCTCTTCATTCGTTCCCTCATTATTGAGGATCGTGACTCCTTCCAATGTCGTGAACAATTCTTTTCCACTCGCAAAGGTCTTCGGCTTTCAGCCACGTTGTCAGGCATTTCCAAATGTTGTGACAGCTGGTCAGCCCAAGGTTTCAGACTTTGACCTCTTGGTCTTCTACCTTCAAATTTGGCCCGTTACGATAAGTTAGATTTTTTTGTTAAAACTGTTTAATAAGATTTTTTATACTTATAGTAACATTTTTACACACCTAAGCCGATAGTCCACCGCCAACCAAAGTAAGTAAGTTTATCTTAGCTCACATATTTGAGAGTATAAACGATTTTACATAGCTAAGCTGGCGTATTTTGTGGTACGCACATCTATGAAACTCTAACTATTGCTCAAGTATGTGAGCTGTAGCTAAACTAACTTAGTTTGGTTGACGATGAACGATTGGTTTAACTATGCAGAGTTCTCTATCTAACTATCGTTTTTCACTATTATTATATTATGTAATTATCTACGGAATGAAGCGTAACTTTCAAGTCAGAAAATGTGATGAACACTTTAGCATCCTTCAAAACAATTTAGCGTTTGACGTCGACACAGAGTATCTAATTACTTAACTTTAGCATAAATTATGCATATTGCAAGCGCTGAAGTTAAACTATATTATACTTCAGGCGTGCCAATATTACAGCCAATATTGCAGAAAATATTCAGTTCTGGTTTTCGAATGGAGTGGAGATTTGACAGTAATCATAAAATGTACTCACATAGACTCATACCTGGATTTACTACTGAACCACGGTAATATATTACCGTGACTGAACTCACTTCTGATTTACCAGCCCTTGAGGCAATGACGTCCATATTTGCGTTTATGACACGCGTCGAAGTATGCCGGATGACACAGTTATACTGACACGGAGTAGGAGCGGCAGGGATATTATGAATCTCAATTGCTAACAAATGTTGATCGAAATCTTGAAAAATGGCGGTTCTTTGTCACTTTGGACAACTAGCAAAAATGTTAGTAAGTTGATGACTGAAGCTGACAAAAGTGACATAGAGCCACCATTTTTTTTCGAGGTCAATCAGCATTTGTTAGCAACTGAGATACATAACAGCCCTGCGAATCACGTCGTGACGATTCCCGGTACGTCCCCTTCCTGCCACTACGCCGCCTCGCTCCTGAAGCGATGCCATGACACGCAGTCTTGTAGTTCGATGCCATGTGTCCACACTTATAAAATTTCATCGTTCTATGGTTTGTGACCGTGTCAGCACAACCCTGGACCATCCACACTTAGCGTAACATGTCTTTTAAACGATGTCAAAGTAACGTCAAAGTCAAAATCATTTATTTTAATTTAGGCATCAAAGACGTACTTATGAACGTCAACTTTTCATTATAAAGTACTTTAAAGACTCTACCGCCGCGTTCCAAAATATATAGAACCCACCGAGAAGAAGCGGCAAGAAACTCGGGGCCATTCTTTTTATATGGATGTTTACAATGTTTCTACTTAGGTACTACAAATATTACATTTTATGGGTGGCAGAGAGACAGCTTGCCAGAAGTGGAGTATTCCAAGCATCTTTATCTTCTATATAATGTCTTACTTTATAGTAAGCTTTTTTTATTTACATTATCGTTTTTTACAGTCAACTTGAATTTGCCCTCAGTTATGTGCTTTGGGATTTTATTGTAAAAACGCACACAATTTCCTAGGAATGACTTATTAGTCTTCGCAAGTCTAAAACTAGGTACAGCTATCCTATTTGTATTTCTGGTATTAAAAGTGTGGTGATCACTATTTAACTTATATTTATGTAAATTTTTACGAACATACATTATATTTTCAAATACATATAAGGAAGGCAACGTTAACATATTGATTTCTTTAAATAAATCTCTCAATGATTCACGGGGCTCCATTTCGTATATAGCTCGAATAGCACGTTTCTGTAGGATAAAGATGGTCTCTATATCAGCCGCTGAACCCCATAGCAATATCCCATATGACATTACGCTGTGAAAATATCATGTCATGTAGTACAGCCCGTTGTCTTGTCACAAATGTGAACCACACACGTCTCTCATGTCTTAGAACTCATATTCGACAAATACAATTTGCAAAATTTAATATCGACTTCCATTGTAATCAGTTATTTGAGTGTATCTCAAAACTACTAGACCGAATTTGATGAGAATTTAATGGGACTGCACGAGAAGTACCAGCTTTAAAACAAAAAAAAAACATTTTGAGAATCCGTTAACCCAGTCGAAAGTTATGAGGTAACAAACATAAAAAAAACATACTGTCGAATTGAGTACCTCCACCTTCTTTTCGAAGTCGGTAGAAAATGGCGGTTCTATGTCACTTGTGACAACTACAGTAAACAAAAATGTTAGTTAGTTGATGACTGGAGTTGACAAAAGTGACATAGTGCCGCTATTTTATTTCGAGGTCAATCAGCATGTGTTAGCAACTGAGATACATAATAGCCCTTGCCCCTCCTCGCCGCGCCGCCTCGCTCCTGTAGCGATGCCATGCCACGCACTCTAGTTCGACACCATGCATCTACACTTATAACATTTCATTGTACATGGTTTGTGACCGTGTCAGCACAGCCCTAGACCGTCCACGCTTAGCGTAACATGACCTGTACGATGCCACGTTAATACAGACTTCCATTCGAATCAGTTATCGGAATGTATCTCAAAAACTACTGGACCGAATTTGATGACATTTGAATGGGACTACACGAGAAGCACCAGCTTTAAAAAAAGAATTTTGAGAATCGGTTCCGCCAGTCGAAAGTTATGGGGTAAGAACATAAAAAAACAGTCGAACTGAGTAATTCCTCTTTTTTTTAAGTCGGTAGAAAAGGGTACGAATTTTCAGTTTATCCTTGGTAGTTTTTGTTGTTACAAAAACTATCAAAATTTCACAAAAAAAAAAATTTAAACAAATAGCAGAATTTGAAATTAATCTAAAACGACTATCGAATAAAAATTATTTCATTTTGAACTGCGCACCAATCCAGAGATAATTAAATCTGATTATAGAATATCTAATAACGTAAGTAAATACCTATTATTTCATATTAATATAGCTGTTTTGAATCGCAAGACAATCTAATAGACTCGTAATATGTCAAGTGGGATTCATCTTGAGAATTTCTCATGAGTTTAAGTCATGAACTGGGCGAGAAAAACCAAACAATGGCAAATATTGTTGATTTACATTTGCTAGATTTGAGTTTCTTCTAGTTTTGATGTGTGAAGTGTTCGTTATGACGCACAAATGTAGGTACCTAGTGTACAAATCATGAAACTTTTTTTATCTCTTTATTCGCCTCAGTTTTAGTAATGCAAGCACCGTAATACTAGGATGCGAGTTAGAGTTCTTGAGTGGAGGCCACGTTTAGGCAAACAATGGCGAGTAGGCCGCCCTGCGGCCAGGTGGAGAGACGACCTGCGGAAGGCGGCTGGCAGTAACTGGATGCAGAGAGCTGAAGACCGAGCTGTGTCGTACTTTAGGAGAGGCATATGTCCAGCAGTGGACGAATGTGGGCTGATGATGATGATGAGTTAGACTGGATAATGACTTTTACTGAAGTAGAAACATAGCATATCTATAGATTAAAAGTCATTGGTGATTAGCATATTATACTTGTTTTTTTATATATTCTATTGACTAGCACCTAAATCTTGACTGAAAGGAAAAGAAGGAAAAGAGAAAAATGTTCACTCACTCATTCCTCTGCACTTATATTTCCTGTATCACAAGATGGACTAACAACCAAAACCTGAATACGATTATATCTGCTCATCACACACATATTTGCCCAAGCCAGGCTTCGATCCTGGGACCTCTCACTTTGAATACAGGCTCACTATATCTGCTAGGCTAAAGGGGACATCAGTGAAGATGGTTCCTTGCTACTGGCTCTCAAGGACTAAAGCCAGCACTTAAGGCGCTGCCAAAACCCAAAGATCCGTAAAACGCTATGTTTTTCGTCGCACAGTTTAGACGCACAGTTACTAATACAACTAATGATAGTTAAAAGTTTTAAAAAAGACCTATATAATTCTGTTGCACAATATTTATCTTGCACATTGAAGAAAATATCGCTAATAAAACGACAGAAAAAATGTTTTGTTTCGAATTTCTCAATATTTTGTGCGACAACTAATATTTTTTTTTTTTTATATATGATTTTTTTTTTATAAAATTAAAGAAATATCTTGATTTTTACCCTTGTTGCTTCTTTATATTTTTAATCAAATTAAAACTACGAAAAAATATCGTACAAACGCCCGCTTGGTCCTGTCATGGCCAGTGCTTCATCCGCTCTTTTTATATTTTTCGTTTATGTCAAAATTAAAAATACATACATATTCGAAGCAATATAACATATTATTCATAAACCACATAGGTTTGTGCATAACGCTATTGTGTAGTCTACAAACTAGGCAATATGTGTTTAACCTAGTGAGCTCCCGACTATGATCAAATTTGCAAAACAGAGTTGCAAAAACCCCGCAAAAAAACAAGTAACTGTCGCTTTTTCGTTGATATTACCGATCTGGTATCTCTCAAATGATAATTTGTTATGTAAAAAAAAATTCCAGGTCCTTTACAGCATCCAAAAAACAAAACATTAGCTGAAATCTATTGTATATTTTAATAGATAACATTAAATTAATTCTGCCGCAGGACCTGATGAAATACCACCCTTCGTAGTAAAAGATTGCTCTGACGTACTCAAATTACCCCTGCTACACATATTTAATTTAGCTTTGAATACTGCAACATACCCATCTACTTGGAAAATATCTAGGGTCACTCCAGTACCCAAGGATGGCTCCAGATGTAAAGTGGTGAACTATAGGCCTATTGCTGTTCTTTCGGCATTCGGCAAACTGTTTGAGTCCATTCTGAACCGGCTTATCACCGGGCAGGTCAATACGCAGCTCACCGATGCTCAGCATGGGTTTAAGCTAGGGAGGTCCACTGCCACAAACCATATTAATTTCGTAGACTATACTGTTACCGAATTATATCATAGACGGCAGGTGGACGTTGCTTATTTTGATTTCAAAAAAGCTTTCGACCGGGTCCATAACGATATCTTGCTTAGCAAATTTTCTGCTATAAGCTTCACCCCTAAGTTATTAAAATTTTTCTCTAGTTATTTTTTAAATCGGAAACAGTATGTACAACTTTTAAATTACCGCTCAGACTCGTATGTGACTTGCTCCGGTGTCAGTCAAGGTAGCACGCTTGGACCAACGCAGTTCTTAATAATGATCAATGATTTGCCGGATGTCGTTAGTTCGGCGAGGTGCCTTTTGTTTGCTGATGATTTGAAGCTGTTCTTGGGTGTAGGAGACACAGAAGATGCCCATGCGTTGCAGAGGGACATCGACAATGTTGTCGCATGGAGTGAACGTAACCAACTCGAGTTCAACTTGACGAAGTGCAAAACAATGACTTTTACTCGATCCCGTTTGCCCATAGTGTATCCCTATAGCAGAAACGGTGTCCTTCTGGAACGTGTAAATCGTATTAAGGATCTAGGATTAATCCTGGATCCAGAGTTAACTTTTAATACGCATATTACTGAGCTGTGTGGCCGGGCATTTAAGTCTCTCGGCTTTGTCATGAGACAGACAGCGCGGTTTCAAGACAGATGCACTATAATTGCTCTGTATTATGCATTCGTTCGGACCAAGTTGGAGTATAACGCGATAATTTGGGATCCGCACGAAGCAAAATACAGACTTATGATTGAAAAAGTACAAAAGAAATTCGCACGATATCTCTATAAAAGAATGTATGGATACTACCCATACCTCTATCCATCTTTATTCGTTGGAGGTATGGTAGGTATAAGTACCTTAGAACTAAGACGTAAGTGTGCGTTAATGTTCCACTATTATCTGCTCCTCAATAACAGGATAGATAATCCTTGCACGTTGGCGCGCTGTTCCCTATTGGCACCGGACCGGATGCTGGCGGCGCGCACGGGACGCTCGCGGAACTTACTCGCGCCACTTGCACGGCGCACGTGCGCCGCACGGTATGCACCCACGGCCCTCGCCGTCGATCTTCTTAATGCCTTG
This sequence comes from Selenia dentaria, assembly GCA_917880725.1. Taxonomy (NCBI): domain Eukaryota; kingdom Metazoa; phylum Arthropoda; class Insecta; order Lepidoptera; family Geometridae; genus Selenia; species Selenia dentaria. The sequence continues at coordinate 3,874,770 of OU862885.1, read as the reverse complement.
ATTGCAAGCGACCCAGATGTTGATCTGTTTTTTATGCGATGCGACACATTTATTTATTATTGTATTAAGTTTATGAGTTAATTAGAGTGTTGTTTTTATGTAAGAATGTATGTATTTTTGGCTTGCTGCACGGCTTGGTATTAACTGTAAGTGCAACAAGCATCTGAACTAAAATAAATAAATAAATTTTCAATTAGATCTTTATTTGATTTGGCCTTGGCATACCTGTATGCCAAGGCGGCTTTACGAAATGTTTTTTGGCATACAGGTATGCCAAGGCAGCTTTACGGGACAACAACTTAAACGTGAGATATCATAAGGCTCATTACAGGTTCTAATACGTAAAAGTTTGCTCTTGCAGGGCCTTAAATTTGCACGGAGTCGCTTATAACTTAAACGCATCGTGTTTCGTCGTTTTCCTCATGTAAGGAAAATATATTATAGCATTCGTTGAAGGAAAACACGTGTGCCTAGGGTGGAATCCAGCTATGACAACGTACAAGGTAATATATCCTGCGCGAAACTGATTTATTTATTTATTTATTACAGACTTGCTGCGCCCGGTGGCTATACCCACGGTGGAATGATTTTTTTCTGGAATAAAAAGTATCCAGTGTATGAGATCAACATCATTAAAAAAAACAATGAACCAATTGGTTCAGTAGTTCGACCAACACGTGGTTCATCATCATCATCTCAGCCGTAGGATGCGAATATAGGCATCCCTCATAACCTTCCAAAAGGACCGGTTGGAAGCGGCCTGCCTCCAACGTCGTCCTGCGACTTTTATCAGTAGGCCCAAAAAGTACTGGACTGATTTTAAAAATTATTTCACCATTGGAAAGCTACATTTACCTTAAGTAACATAGGATATATAAGATTCATCATTATCATCTATCATCGCGCGGTTGAAACCACGGAGAGCAGCTAGTGTTTATTATAAGTTTAAAGTGTTATTCGCGAGATGGAGAAGTATAACCCGAATGTGATTTTATGAAAGAAATACTAAAGCAAGAAGTTATAACATTACTTATGGAGTATCACTGGTAATCTAAATTATCTGACCAGTTTGATCCAATAAGAGTTTTAACTAACTGTTTAAGGCGAAATGAGTTCCGAATTTCATGATTCGACTTCGCGAAAATTTAGTTTTTCGACGCTTAATCCTAATAACCGAGTTTGAAAAAAAAAGGAAGAGTAAATTGAATATACGTCCTTATGAAGTATGGGAGCCAATACACGATTGAGCAAACTTGGCTCGATAGAAAAAAATCGGCAACATTTTGCAACTTTTCTTACGTGCTTCGTGGGAAAAAGCATTTTTATTCAATTATGGGCAAATATATGTCAATTAATGTATCATATTTGAATTCCCAATGAAATTTACTAGTGAACTATGGACTCCTTTATCATTCAAATTTAATCATTTGATTGCACGAAATAAATATAAAACGTATTAGCGCGTATTCAATTGAATTTTCGCATTACGTCGTCCATTCTGGTAAGCAATTCTCAACCTTATGTAAAGCATCGAAAATTGTTTTAAAATTAGGATTGGACCGCGCCTTAATGTGCTTTTAAGGTACTCAGGACCTAAATTATGCATAACTTTTTCAAAGGTTAAATTTTTCAAATATTCTGTATCTTCATTAAGACGCAGTCCAACCCCAATTTGAAAATAATTTACGATGCTTTACGTAAGGTTGAAAATCGCTTGTTAGATTGGACGATGTAATGCGAAAATGCGTTAATTTTGTACGTTTTCTTTAAATTTTTCGATATATACTAACACAATTGAAAAAACTGCTGGTTATTACTTTAGTACTATACGTCGGCTAAGTATTACTTAAAAAAAATATAGTGTTATCGCTGAAAATTCTGAGAGTTTGGACGTGAAAGTTTATTTTTGCGGACCTATTTAGGATTTTTTTCAGCTGAACGAGAGTTATATTAGTAAATTCTATTCGGTTATTGCACTTTTCCTATTCTTTTTCTAACCTAAGTTTTTTTTCATAATATACTATCGATCTGTTTCGTTACACTAGTTGTTTAAAAATTCTGCTTTTTCTCTAATCAGGGTACGAGCGCGCCTTAAGTAAGTATGTTTATTTTGTTTGATTCAGTTTCAGTTCATCACAAAAACTAGAATACTACTACTTAAGTAGAGATGATTAAAAACGAGGCACCCTAAATCCCTAGCCCTAACCATAGATCAGTATAGATACACAGATAGTGCAGTTTATCTTTGGTATAAATGTTGTTACGCTACACAACTTAGTCGATTTCCGGATCTTAGTTATTATTAATTTATTAGTAAGCTTAGTGACTCCAGAAATATAATTGCTGTGTAATTACACTACTTGAAGATGATCGTTTGTAAATACCAGAAACTTCAACGTAGACGAAAAAATTAAGTTACTTAACAGTTATTGCTAAAATCCTGGTATTATATATTATTTCTAAGCAATGCAAATAATAATATTTTATGGATGGGTCACATATCTTGGACTCATGTTATGAATCCAAACGCAAGTTTATTTGTATGTATGTTACGCTTTCAGGCCTTATATCTCGAGAAAGGACATAAAATAATTTTTATACCACCTGCTCGAAAATTTTCTATTACATGTCACGCAATCTCTACGTAAAGCAAGGCATTACATACGCGGGGCTGTAAAGTTATATGAAACTCCCTGGGGAGTAAAGTGATTTGGATTTGGAACGTTAATTGTAGGAGTACTCTTAGTACGGAGGCAGCATACAGAAAAAAAAACGGCGCGAAAAGGTTTAACTATAAGTAGTGCGTTCGAATAGCCCTAAGTTGGCGAAAATAACGTTAAAAATGCTCACTAGGGCGTTCGAATTGGGAATATATGGATGAAAATGACATTTATGGCTCTTTTTGTTCAGTGTTTGAAAAGCTAAAAAAGAGTTATTTTTGCCACCAAAACTGGGCTTGACGAACGCTTTAACAAAAGAGCCAACAATAGCAACGCCACCAATGAATGCCCTTATTGCTAAACGAACGCACGATTGTTGTGCGCCGGTTGCTATGGGTTACGCACGGCCCCTCTCTGAGCATGCGTTAGCACCTATACTAGTTCGTGATTCAAGGTCATAGTTGAAGTCATAGATAATACTATATATTGGTTGAAATTAAAATATATTATTACGTACTTCCAACGTGGTGCATGTAACTGTACCGAAATTTCGGGAGCTCCAAAAGCAACTAAATCGTGGTCTACATCTCGTGAGTACTAATTATAACTTAGTTAACAACCGCGAAAGTCTAGAACAGTGAATATTAACTATTAATGTATTTTACTTTTAACTATATAACTGCTATTTTACAGCTTTGAGTTTTTATTGTCTCACAGTAGGTATGAAAGTAGAGTATGCACCTCGAGGATAAAGTCTGTCTTTGTCTTGGGCGGCTTTAACCCCTCGCTTCACTCAGGACTCTACATAACTCTTTTTTAATTAAATCCCTCACTGCGTTCAGGGATTAACCCAAGAGTCCCCGTTTCACTCAGGGTTCAATATACCGCCCATGGCACTGATTTACAACCTTGGTGCATAATCTACTATTTCATCATCATCGTCCATCACGTGGATCAAACCGCGGAGCGCAATTGTAATAGTATAATGTGTCTTAGACATAAAAGTACAAGGCCTTTAGTTTAAGCACAGCGTACATTCGTTAACAACGGTATAAAACCGGAATTAGTGATTCCGGAAAGCAGCATTTATTTTCAGACGTTGTAAATGTTGTTGGCAGTATCGCTGTGTAAGTACACGACTTGAGAAAGATCACTCTCGAGACAGTTAAAGCTGATTATTTTTTCAATTTTGGAGAAAAAAATTACATAAAACTTCAAACGGGATACCAACTCGTGTCTAAAGATAAATTAATCTTAAAAATATCTCTGAAATATGTGCTAAAATATCTTCTTATATCGTGAGCTGTCAGCGATAAGTTTTAAAGGAAACCAATTCTGCATCCTAAAAGGCAGCATCTTGTTTAACTGAACTGTTTACAAATAATTTGTTGCATAACCGTTTTTAGTGTCACATAAAATGGCAAGAATGGCTTCGTACATGATTTAACATAGAGACATGTCAAAAATCGAGTTTTACAGGAGAGCCTAATTTCTGTACAAACCGCTCTAGAAATTATTCTATGTACAATTATAAATACTTTTTTCTATAATGTGATATAAGCATTAGGGACTTTATAATGGTATTTATACATATTTTCTTTTTTTTATATCCTTAGAAAACAGACAGATGACTGTTTTTTCGCTGATATTAAAATAAAATCATGTCAGACATACTCGTATGTGATACCTTTTTATACGCAGGAAAGAAGAAAACAGTATCTAAAATAGAATTTAAATAAATTGATTTATGAAAACGTAGTATTTTGAGTCATTGTTCTCAAAAGGATATGTTAAACATCCTTAGATCCACTCATGGATATAAACAAGTACAATTTGAAAAATTTAATACCGGCTACCATTCTATCCAGTTATTGGAGTGTAACTCAAAAACTACTGGACCAAATTTAATGAAATTTAAATAGGGCCACACTGAAGGAGCACACTTCGAACAGCAGCTTTCAAACAAAAAAAGAATTTTGACAATCGGTTCATCCAGTCAAAAGTTATGAGGTAACAAACATAAAAAAAATGAAAATATACAGTCGAAATGAGTACCTCCTCCTTTTTTGGAAGTCGGTACAAAATACATAAATGAAGGTATTTTGCTTTATTATGTAATGCATTTAATTTAAATGCAAACGGCTCGACCAATTTTTACCTAACTTTCACTGACAAACTGTCTGATAACCAACTTTTATTTTACATTAATCATATTTAACTACATTATTACTTACTGGTCCGTAGACTATGCGAGTGCGTGCAGGTCAACTACTTTATAATAATAGTATGAGTCTGATTAATTCCTAAAGAAAAGGTGAAGTTAAAACAAACGAACCTGAAAAGCTCAAGTGATCCAACCGAGTGAGACGGGTTACACCGCTAACGGATCGCCCAAAGCTCAGAGTAAAAATAAATTTAATCCGCTATAAAGTTTTATATCTACGCTTTTGTGGGTAATTAACCACCGTGGCCTTGGCACGACAGGCAATTGGCGCAATGAGGTGCTTTTATAGCCATCGTTAAATATTACTTGGAGTGTTTCATTTTGTAATTTCTGATGTCGTCAGCGTTGTTTTGTGGCAGATTTCTGCTTACTTTGGATAGAGGCGTCTATTGGACAGTTTGAAAATCTTTATCCTGATTATTTAAAATTTGACACAGAAGCTTTATTAATAAATGTATACATATACCGGGTTACTGGTAATCAATTGGCATCCTGTTAAGGGCATATTCTATACATCAAAACAAGCAACTTTTGTTTTAGAACTTTTCCCAAAACTAAACAAATTTCCCAAAAAATTGATTTTAAGTTTTTCTGATTCTCTCTAACTCTACATCGCATCCACTTCATTTATCTATGTGTAGCCATGCATGTAGTTAACGTCATAGCGTAACACAGCTACAACGACCTTAACTTGCCGCGTCTCAACCCCTTACGCCGCCCGCCCGCCGCCGGCCGGGGCTTGTCGGCATAGTGTTAATCATGTTCAGACCGGTCAAATTGATTTTTTAAGCTTGGTATGGAAGAAAAAAAATATGAATATTTTAAAGTCGTAGAACAAAAGATGTTTGTTTTGATGTACAGAATATGCCCTTAAAAGGATACTAATTGATTACCAGTACCCCTGTATATGTATTTGTTACAAACTATTAACTGAAATGAAGTGTTGATGTTATAACTTAACTTAATATTATTAAATTACTAGCTCCCGCCTGAGACTTCGTCCGCGTGGAACATCTCTCTAAAACTACCAGTAAATGGGGATAACAAGTATCCTAATAAGTTATTTAAAGCTAACACCAAATCTGTTGCACCGTTTCAGTCTGGAGATGTAATAAACAGCCTTACGTGCTCACTCTCGCATTTATCATATTAGAGTAGTTGTTCGCGCGAGACCGCGCGACGAGTCAACAGATTGGAATCAGTAGGATCGTCACACCTCGAGTCTACTCGGGCTAGCGCCTCGAGTCAGTCACCCTTACTGTGCCGGCGCGTGCGCACGGCTCAATCAGCATCCCTTATCAGCTCCGCGCCACCGCGTCACGACACGCCTGGGAACCGCCCCCTTCGCTCGTGAACCCATTGCACATACTTTATCCAACGTGATACAGGCATCCAGAAACCTTCCGAGGGTCATCAGCCTGCACTATCCAGAGGAAGTCTCTCAAGGATCAGCCCGCATTCCTGTGAGTATCTACCACCTATCCCCAATCACCTAACCTCCCCTTTTTATATCCCACGACCGTATGGTGTCGTCACACCAGTAGTTATAAGCATTAAATGCAAATATAACAAAAGTACAATTTGAAAAATTTAATACCGACTTCCATTCTATTACTTTGGTAAAAATCAGTTATTGGGGTGTAACTCAAAAACGAATGAACCGAATTTGATGAAAATTTAATGGGACCACACGGAAAGCAAATGCTTTCAAACAAAAAAAATTTGAGAATCGGTTCACCAGGTCGAAAGTTATGAGGTAACAACCATAAAACAAAAATGCAGTTGAATTGAGTACCTCCTCCCTTTTGTTGGAAGTCGGTAGAAAATATATCATTGCATCGGATGTAGTTAAGTGACAATACGGTTTAAAATAGATCATGCCTCGTAGATATTTCACCGAACCAGGCACTGAATTCCGCGTACGAATTTTGCGTGTAAATGTTGAAAGCAGAACGGTTTCGCGTGCAATGTCGGAATTGCAGCCCCGTAGCGATGTTACCGTACACCTGCTCGTTCGTTTAGAGATAGAGCGATGGGGTAGGCCAATTATGTAACTCCAAATCAGTCATGCATACGGTGAAATATCGATAAACTTTGGATCATGCTCAATAATGCTCAAGGCTCAGTAATCATGGCTTAATAGGAAATAACAGCGCCATAATCAGCCCATTATGTTCCCACTTCTGGGACTCGAGCCCTCTTCTTAGAACTCTTCTGCCCAACTTGTCTTTAAGCAATAATCCACCACGCGGGCCCAGTGCGGCTTGGTGGACGGCTGAATATCAGAGTGACCTTATGTTATTAGAGATGTTGATGGCGTGTGCTTATGCCATATTTGCTTTTGTTGATAAGCAGCTTCTTGTACTGTGGGATTCCAACACATGCCAAACCATTCAAGCGGAAGCCAGTACGCTGGCAGCAGCTATCGCAAGGTAGTTTTTATCAGTGTGGCAGATACTGGTGGTGTGCACTGATCTTCAGCTACTATTAAAATAAATAAATAAAAAATAAAAAAGCCTTTATTTATTTCCTACTAATTACCTACTTTACAATTTTTTTTTTTTTTTTTTAGTTACTTAGCTTTAATTTCTTATCTTCACATAACTAGCTTTTCATTAAATTGTGTTACTTATTACTAATTTATAGTACGCTTAACTAGTTTTGTTTACATTAAATTACTGCTTTACTTTATAACTATTATATAACTTATTTAAAAATAACATTAATCTAGCCTAACATAATTTAGTTTGATACAACAGTATCAGCAGGAACCCCATATTGGGTAAAGGCCTCCTCCAAAGATGCCCATTTGTCTCTCTCCTGTGCGGTCTGTTTCCAGTTTGGGCCGGCTATCCTTGCAATCTCTTCATCCCAACGTGTCAACGGTCTTCCTCTGCTCCTTTTACCTGTAGGACCTTTCCAAAATGTTACTTTTAAGGTCCATCTCTGATCTTTAAGCCTCGCTACATGCCCCGCCCACTACTAGGGCACTATTAGTTATCAGCTACTATTAGTCTATTGTAAAAATAATGGGTTGCAGAGTTAAGTACAAAATTCTGAAACAGTTTACTAAGGTTTTAACTGCACCTGCTTTGAACAGGCGTAACCTAATACAGGCACAGGCATAAATAAACATGACGGCTTGTTTTCAATGACATCAAAAAATAATCTAATACGTACACTAAAACCAAAAGGGAAAATGTAACCGACAAAAGTTAACAACTATCCATATCCAATCAGAATTCATTAAACCAAACCACTCGTTCGAAACAATCAAAATATCCGGATACCGAATAGAAACGTGAAAACCGTTTTGTACCGATTTTTCGCTCTCAATCCGTACTTGGCAAACGGCAAAACCGGATTATACCAGATAATACTGGAGAGAGGAGCTAGTACCAATATAGTTTCGATCTGCTAAATAAACACAATGACCGAGGCTTAGAAGTATATCGGGGAAGAAAGGCAGTATCAATAGGTTTTGTGCGCGCCAATAGGTACTTTGCTATTCAGTTATTTCTACGTTTTATATTTACACAAGTGTTTTCAATTAGACGGTTTCCTTTACCTTTCCAGTACCTTTTCAGTGCATGTTTATCTATACGGTACGGAATGGTATGTTTGTCCTATTATTGAATTATTTCTACTCATTTTACATACCTTCGTAGGAAGCAGAACAGCCCCAGTTTGGTCCTAAGGTATCATATATACTCGGGACATTGATGATCAACAAAAGTAGTTTTTACCTTAATAGTTATTGCAAATTGCTCAATAGATAATTTCGTAGGTGTACAAAAACATCTGTTGTAAAATGTGAAATGTGTAAATGTGTATTTTCTTTCGTAGATTGGCCCGCAAAGAAAGAGATACGGTTATACAAAATGCGATAACTTTAAAAATAGTTGAGCTATCTATTTATAATGAAATGTAAACTAAAGTTTATTGGTCTTCATCATTATCATCATCATTATCAGCCGGAAGACGTCCACTGCTGAACATACGCCTCCCCCATAGAACGCCACTTGGACCGGCTACTCGCTTCCTGCATCCAGCGATTCCCCGCGGTTTTTATAAGGTCGTCGGTCCACCTAGCGGAGGGCTCGCCTACACTACGCCTTCCGGTGCGTGGTCATCACTCGAGAGCCTTTCTTCCCCATCGGTTATCAGTTCTGCGAGCGATGTGGCCTGCCCATTGCCACTTCAATTTGCTAATTTTTAGAGCTATGTCGGTGACCTTAGTTCTCCTACGGATCTCCTCATTTCGGATCTTATCACGCAGGGAAACCCCAAGCATAGCCCTCTCGATTGCTCGCTGAGCGACTTGAAGCTTGTTAATGAGGCCCACAGTAAGGGACCACGTCTCAGTGCCATAAGTCATCACTGGCAATACACACTGGTTGAAAACCTTGGTTTTCAGGCTCTGAGGTATTGGGGACAAAAAGCCTTACCTTATTGGTTATTGCACATTGCTCAATAGAAAATTTCGCTAATGTGTTTGGTAGGTGTATAAAAACATCTGCTGTATAATATGTATTTCATTCGTAGATTGGCCCGCAAAGAAAGAGAGACGGTCATTAAAATTGCGATAACTTTAAAAATAGTTGAGCAATCTATTTATAATGAAATGTAAATTAAAGTTTATTGGTCTTCATTCATTCATAATATTCATCATACGATTTTTGATGATAAATCTAAGTAACACTATGTTTACTTGCACCCATTATTTAATAATTTATTACGCATCGATTCCCCGTCTGTATGCCACTAGTTGACAAAGGCCTCCAACTGTCCCCATTTCTCTCTATCTTTAGCTACTCTTGTCCATGTGCCACTTGCTATGGTTCTTGTGGCGTCAACCCATCTTCTAAAGCTTAGACGATGGGTTTAGAGAAAACAAAGCAGACCGTTTAGACTCTAAACGGTCTGCTTCGTTTTCTCTTGTTACTTGTAAACCAATTAGTTCACGACTAATTTTACTCATTTTTACAGAATTGTCTGATTGTGATAATTCTTTTTTTGGTAGGTAGAGTATACTTCTGAGGTAATCCTATTTAAATTTCATCAAATTTGCTCAAGTAGTTTTTGATTTACACTCCAATAGCTGAAAAGTGACGCGTATATTGATTATATTGTAATTGACGGTGAATGACAATCGATCCCGTAAGTAGTAACGATCACTAAAAATTTTGAAATAAATGTTTACCAAAAACTGAAACTTCCTCTGATTATATAGCCTGCCCACTTTCACTTTAGCTTTTTTATTGTTTTTGTGGCAATTTTTTTTTGTGTGTTTCTTAATAGGTAGTTGTAATATTTATTATATCGCATAGTATTTTTACCTACCGTACTTCTTTCCATGGAGTTCTGAGAAGTTTTTAGCTTAGTGTTGTGAGTGATTGAAAAGATTGAACTATATTTTAATGCGCGCATTAAAATATAGGGAAAAGTTAAATCTTTTATTACGTTATAAAATAAAATTATTTCACAAAATTTCGAAAACTAAAGTTTTTACTCATTTTTTTACTTTGTATTGCCACCGAGCCGTTAATACAGCTATATACGGTTTGAAAGTCCTCCTCCCGTGTCTAGTGTTTTTCGGTTTGTTTCCGAACTACGCAAGTTCAAATAAAAATACTACACTTGAATAGTTTGACCAACTTAAAGCAAGTTTATACCATTGTAGTGTATTGGATCTGATAAAACATATTACAAACTCGAGGTATAAAAACGTGTATACAATTTGTGTATGCGCGACATGGCTTAGCACTTTTATAAACATACACATGGTGTACGCGTGACACGAGACGGGTTAACAGTTTGGGATGGCAATAGCTCTCTTTGCAGCCCAGTGTATTTCGAGGCAGAATATCTGGCACGGCGGTGGTGCCCATCAAGACAGGTACTTTCAGAAGAGTTCTTCTACCTTGTGTATCACTTGATTGGTGGCGCACGGCCCTCAGATACAATTAAACTAGTCGTTCAGCGAACACTAAGCCTCGCGAGCACAGAATAGAATAGAAAGCAGTATAGAATATACTTTATTTGCTTGAATGTGAGTAGGTACAATAGGTGATTAGATTAGGTGCTGACAAATTTTGCCAATTCAATGGCATGCAAAATCTTATAGGCAAAATCTTATACCACAGTCTTAAAAAAATGCAAAGTAACATGCTTTGTCAAGATTGGTTGAAAAATGCGACTTGTAAAGGAGGACCAACATACAACTTAAGAAACATACAGACAGATGAAAGTCAATTTTATCAGTTAAAGCAGAGACGCTTCACTCGCTCGGTCAATAAACTTATTATTAAACAAGTGCATAAGACTAGCGAACCTTCTACCGTAAACCATTCCGCGTGCGAAAGCTAGCAGGGTGTGCTCAGATTAAGCCGACGCAGTAACTGGCAGCTTGACCAATTAAAATCTTTTTGGTTTTTGTAACAAATTTGTACGTTTGCACCATGTTCTGTAGGCGGAAGGAATTAGGGAAGCGAACGGTGCGTTTTCGGTTTCACGTGTATCGTTTTTATTCTGAGTCAAAACAGGTGTCGCTAACAGAGTTCCCATTTTGTAATGGTCAATATTTTATCGAAACGAATAAAAATTAAGTAGTTAAGTAGTTATTAGAAGTAAAATAGTTTCAGTCATTCATTTTACATTCGTTTACGGTTCGTTTTAGTGAATCGATCAGTCATTTTTCAATGGATAGATTATAATATCGGTATAAAGATTGAATATGGAACGGTATGACAATTTCAAAAAAAAAAAATATTTATTACAACGTGGTTACGTTTCTAAATCTAATAACAACAAAGAACGACAAAGCAATGGTACACAAGACATAACATGGATATTGCGGTATGAAACAAGACTTTGGATTTTATAACCGCGACATGTGGCCTTTGAGACAAAGAACGATTGAACGAACTGATTCGAGAACGATTTCGAATGACGGTTCTGGAAGGCACAAGTTAGAAAACGTTACAGATTTTTGAAGCATATAAAGAGGTTTGTTGCGTGGCGGGAAAAATCCCAACGATAGATGTCTTTGATTTTGTTTAAATATTCTTTGAGTTTTGACGTGTAATTACCCGTTTAGTGTTCGTAATGATGCACGAGTTTAGGAAAAGTGTATACAAATGTACAAGTGTACAAAGTGTGTAAAATCATGTGGTTTTTGTGTTTTCCTCGCAAAACACCTTAGAAAGTTTTAGTAAAGCATCCCCCCGTTTTACTAGAACGTAACTTACACATAACAGTGACTAAATGACAGACTTATTAATCTGACTGTGACTTGACTCTGACCACTCTGCAACTACAAATATTAACTTAATAAACATGAATGGCTATTGTACATACGTATACTATTTCAACAAGGAAAAAGAGGTTTGACTCATCAAATTAAACCATATTAATAATCATTAAAAAGATAAATATGTAAATATATACTTGCGTTAAATTTTAGTTGTCCAAATGTCAAATTCGAAAATTGAGTGGGGAGGTGAGTTAGTGTGTGTGTCAAGGTTCAGCAGATTTAGATGGAAGGGGTTCTCTTTAAATGAGACGCTGGTATAGTGGTGAAAGTAGTTTTTTTCTTTCAGACAGTGCTGGCGGCTAACGGCACTTCTATTCCCTACTAGGCAAGGGTTCGCCCTTGTCGTTGTCTAGCGCTTTATGCGCCCTTGTTGTCCCTCGGTTGAGTTCTGCGTGCACTCACCAACAGTCCTGTGTCGCTTTTAATGCCCGTAGTGCTCTATGTCCTTCCTAAAAAAAGAAAAAAAAAAAAGGTGAAAGTAGTTTGGCGAGAAATTTCGGAAACAAATCGAAACAGCGGCGCACAAGCAACAGCAAGGTTTTCTAGTTTTCGGGGGAATAAGTAAGGATGTTTATCCATACGGGATAGCATGAATTATCTGGTAAATTATGCGATTTAGAACTTTATGTCTATAAGACACTTATTTGTCTAAAGATCCACAATACACTCAAAAGATGCACTATAAAGATCTACTAATACATATGACTCATAGTACACCGCTGGTTTGAATTATTTCTCGAAATACCCGCAAAATGGACTGAGGAATGGAAACAGTATACCTAGTATTAAAATATAGCTGTATTATCTAAATACAGATCATAGGAGCATATCTATTCCTTATTAGAGTTACACTCTAAAATGTTACATCTTAAACCCCAAAGTTATGCATTGAAATACATAGATAGAAGACGAGCAAAGGTCGGATTTATACTTTCTTCGAGCCACATGTGCATTCAGATGAAACAAACTGCAATAAAGTGAACATACCGTTGAAATCTAGCTAGAATCTATGGAAGAATTTAGGAATTTCTCTAGTAAAGCAAAATAATACTGTTTGATAAATAATCCGATAGAATCGTAATCGAGTAGTAAGAAAGTTCAGCTCAAAGTTACAGTGACAAGCTAAAGTTAAACCAGAGTGCCTTATCTCATCGTGAGCGTTAACAAATCAATATATTAAAATTTTCTTGTACAAAATTCGCCGTTAAAGTTTGATCTTCTCTCATCATTATTACTTTATTAATATTCTGTTATTTAATTTCTATTTCAGGTCTCTGTGTCCAGCTCTGTGATAGGCATTTTAATGTGAAGAAGCTTTAGCACATTAAATTATCATCTAATTAAAACTACATTTTAATCAAAAGGCTGGGTAGAGCCATATATACACGCAATATTTGAATGCATGCTATGAATTACTAGGTGACCCGGTGAACTTCATACAGACTAACGGTGGACTCTTTAATTTTTGATTTTTTTATACTTATTTTGCTATTCGGGACGCAGGGTCAGCTAGTAAGATAAAAAAAGAAAAAAGAAAGTTAATAAGTCAACAATTACATTATGTCAAAAAATAAAAACGATAAAACACCTAGGTACTTAGATTTAGTAATATTATAGATGCACAGCAAAGAGACGTTTACATTTCAAGTGACATTTTACCGTATTGACAAATATTGACATAAATATTAATACGATACTAACATCATTCAATTGTTTTGCCTTCCCGGAACCTCTCTACTAACACTTAAACTTTAGGCCTTAAAGTTCAAATTGACATTTAAGTATTATTACTAATCGATTGTATGGGAGTATAGAAAAGTATTGTTTATAGACCATTTCAAGCATTTTTTTTTAATTCCTCTCTATAAGAACCATCTTCGTACTTCAAGGAATATTCTAAAAAAAGAATTAGCAAAATCGATTCAGATGCGCTCGAGATTTGCGCTTAGCAACACAATCAGCGATTCATTTTTATATTATACATAATAATAGTTTTAGTAAGCCTTTTTATTTCCTTTATTTCCTAATTAAGGATCACTCTCATCACATCTCTATAAAAGTTAAGACCTTTTTCCTCATATAATTGCATTTAAAATAATTGTTCAGTCTGTCGTTTTATCAATCCAATCTTATCCCGCTGCTTGAAAATTTCATCGACTCGCTGATATTAGATTACTTTATTTCAGAGAACAATCGTCCGAGTGAACCTGTGAAATCGAGTGAGTGAGTACGTGTGAACGTGGCAAAAGCTGAGTTTATGCTTCTTACCTTCAATGAATATGTTATCTTCTATCAATCTGCAAAAATATTATAATATTTACGAGTATCCGTATGACAGTAGAAACGAAATGTGCCGAGAGACTCCGGTAAAAGTGACCGTTTATGTCTATCAAAACCCCACACCATCCAATCAAATAAAATCCATTTCCGTTTAAAAATGCAAAAACTTGAATATTCCGAATCGAAGAGTCCTCAGAAAAAGGGAAACGAGAAAAATAATGAACTCAACTTAAATTAGCCGCGCAACTTGTGAAAAGCCCTTTCAAAAGGCTATTATTAGTCCATTGTCTGGAATATCAGGATTAACTTTCATCTTTAGTCGTTAGCCGTAAATCATTGACGATAAAGAGGTTTTTCTCGTTTTGATTTGTAGCGAGAGAGATTAGAAGTCGATTGTGAGTTGGAAAGAGATTGAAAGTGGGTCAGTTGCAGTTGTTATTGGAGCGTTTTGAATCGATTTTCTAAAGTTTAAAAGAGAACGGAAATGAACTGATGGTTCAAATCCTGGGTCGCTTTTTAATGGCGGGAAAAAACTCAACAATGGCTTGTTTTTTTTCCTATATTTGAATTCTTTCTAGTGTTAACGTGTAATAGGTTTGGATTATAAGTGTACTCGTTTAATAGTAAAAGTGTAATAGTGGTATCTTAAGAGTTATTATGGCCGGAAAGATTGAGACCACAGACCAGCCTTGCGATTCTCTAAGAGCAAACATCAATGTTTGAGATCGCTTAAGCAGGCGTTAATGCTTTAAAAATTAATACTATAAAAAAAGAGCAAACATCGTTGCGTCTTTGAAAACATCCGTGAAACAAATGTCGTCATTTGTTTCACGGATGAGAAGAAACGTTGGAAAAACAACCTTATGTACAAGGGCGATATCTCATAAAGTATTTGACATCGGTGAGCTCGTCAATGAATCATTAGAGAATCGCACGGCAGCAAGCGCGGTGTTTGACGACAACGGTAAAAAAGGACCTCATAAAGGTAGTAGCAGGACGACGTTGGATGCACACTGCTTCCAACAGGTCCTGTTGAAAATGTACCGGAGAGACTAATGATCAGCAGTTGCCATCTACGACTGACATGATGATATATGGTGCAAGAAAGGTAAATCAAGAAAATTATGAGTTTGGTAACTAAATTGGATGATGGACTCAGCAGAGGTCGTTTGGAATATTTTATATCTCGGTGGGGTACCGTATACTTGTTTGTGACTATTCTGTTAAAAAAGTAAAAATGTATGGTCTGTACATGACTACTAGAGGTATTTTAACTGGGCAATTTCATTCCTCGAAAAAAACTTAAAGCTGACGATCCTGGTTGTTGTCTTGGTCATGTCGGAGGGCAAGTGGTCGAAAAACTCGGAACATAGAACTGGCCTCGCTGCTAGTCTACTATGGCCCATCCCTCTCTCTCCGTGTGCCAATAGTGAGAATGTGAATTGAGTGATTATGCTATGATTTTAGGGTTAGCGGTAAAGAAAATCTAATAAAAACGACAAAACAATTTTGTTTTTGCAACAACTTGTTGTTTTCGATTGTTTTGTTTTAACTTACCCGTAAGGGTAGCCAAAGAGTTAACTTTGCTTTCTTTTGTCTCTGTTCTTCATCATTATTTATTGTTTAACAATGAGCGTATCTTTTCATGGACGTCAATTGGTGTATTACATAATAAGCCCATTATGTTCCCACTGCTGGGGCTCGAACCTTCCTCTCAGAGAGAGAAGTTGGGCCATAATCCACCACGCGGGGTGGATAGGCTAGTGGCCAACTCATATCGAAGTTTTCAGGCCACCCGATGGCCTTCGACATAGCCTAATGACTGTTGTCCTAAGACAAACAACCGGGACCAACGGCTGAACCCTCCGAAGCTCGGAAGCGCTCAGTTTAATAATACCACTAGCGGTCACACATTTTGACCGCAGCAACCGATGCTTAACTTGTTGATCGGTTAAGGTCGCTCGCTTCTCAAATTGGTTCATTAATATACCAATAATAATAATGTTTTCCGGAAACTTCGCGAAGTCTTCTCGTCAAAAATACCTCAGTGCCTCAAGACAAGAGTCTTCGACCAATGTGTGTTACCAGTGATGACTTATGGCACTGAAACGTGGTCTCTTACTATGGGCCTCATAGACAAGCTCAAAGTCGCACAACGAGCTATGGAGAGGGCTATGCTCGGACCGGCAAGCGCAGCGTAGGTCGTCCACCGACACGGTGGACAGACGACCTGATGAAGGTCGCAGGACGACGTTGGATGCAGGCCGCTTCCAACCGGTCCTTTTGGAAAATCATGGGGGAGGAATATGTTCAGCAGTGGACGTCCTACGGCTGAGATGATGATGATGATGAATAATGTTTTAATAACAAGTGAAATTATATTTAATCTGATTATATAAAGAGTCGGAATGTTACATAATATTAAATTTTAAAATATGTCATGTTTTGGCGTATCATTTGGACGACATGACTTAGATCATTATTCTGGCGTAATTCAAATTAGTACGCAAAACTTTTAAAAGACACGAAGGTTATATTCCATTCCAGCAACTTTAATCTCTTACATGCTTATTCACAAAAACACGATTTCATATCTCATTTGTGAAAATATTTAGGGCTTCATTTTCAGTCTGAAAGAGCAATAATAACGTGTAGCGGCGTCGGTCGGCCTTACGGCGTTACTGCAGCGGGGTGCGACCGCTTCGTTTAATTAAGGGGACGGTTCGTGTGGTCTGACCGCTTGTGTATGACTGCTTAAGGGGAAGTATGCTTGTACAGGCAAATTGGATTATTACTGTTGAAAATTTAGGTTTTAAGTTTTCTTGCAGTTTCTTAAGCTTCAGTAACAATAAGATAATACATCCTGGCCTTTATTAATAAACGTTGCGTAAACCTATATTAGGCGTAACATGCTTTGTCTTGCTTTCACGCCTGACATTTACTGCAAGCGAAAAATTGACAGAAAGATGTTTAAACTACTCCGGGTGTAAGCCAAGTTTATTAATAAGGCCGCCAGTATCAAACCTGCCGACGCAATATAAATTTCATTGTTATGTTTACATTGACACATGAGGGGATAAATAGTTACTTGACTTCAGTTGACTCGGATGAAGTTTTAGGCTATTATGAACCAAAAAATCTGTAATCGATAGATGAGAACAAGTTAAAGTCGAATCATTTGTTCAATTTAGCCATCTAAACTGCTCGAATGCCATTGTTGTTTCATATAGTAGACAAATATACCTGACAGACAATTTAGAAATTATTTCTTTTCTGGATAAATAAATGTATGTATGGCATATCTAAAACTGCGGTCCTATATCTCAAGATCTCCTATTTAAAAGAGGCGGTTAAGGTTAATATTTTCAAATAGATTGAATATTTGCGAATGTTATGTCATTTATTTTAAAAATGTCACATTTCAAAACAGATTAAGCTACTAAAGTTCAAGATCGCCAAGATTCGTCAATCTTCTTAAATACATATTTAGAACGTTACTATATTTTTACTTTTTAATTACGTTTCGTTTTTTTTATAAATAAAAACATGGGACAATATCCACACAACGTTTTCAGGTCTCACACTAGAGAGTCTGTACTATAGTAACCTGATGACTGATATACATACTTATGTACGAGATACACACCCAGACACAGGTCAAACAGACATGTTCATGCACACAAATGTTTGGCCTTTAGGTGATAAGAATTTAAGTATGCCTTTGGAAATTTCACTAGAAAAACAAACACTGATTCTTGAGGAGAGATCACGGTATAGAAAGGATTAATGACAAAAGTAGTAATAGTAATGTTATTGATTAAAATGTACCTAAAATTATAATGAGCATGTTTTCTTATTTAAAATATCTTATTAAGGACTTGAATTTGAATTTTCTTTCCATGATCTTTATTATTCGAGAGCGAGGTAGAGTTGTATACAGCTTGCCCTTAACCGGATGAAACGGAAGTAGACTGCAATTAGGTGTCTAAATGCACGCGGCAGGAAATTATTCCTTCTTTTGTCATATTTTGCAAGTACTCTCTTTGTAAAGATATATATATATATATATTGTGATGTTTATGTGAGTTTACAAGTTTTATTGTAGTTCTTATTATAGTGCGTAATGGTGACGTCACCTGCGGCTTGCCCATAGTAACCATCCCACAGGAACATCCTGGGATAAAAATTACTTTTTCTTTTTCCAGGATGTCAGTTTAATCAGAATCGGTTTAGTTTTATAAACTACTGAACTTATAAAAAATGCAATCAAGTTGTCACATCTTAATCTATGATGATGCTATTGGGCGATTCGTGAGAAAAGCGATGGTTGCAAACACCAAAACCATATTGGACCTCAAATCGGCCACCTGGAATCGAACCGGAGTGGTTATTGAGGGCCCTGCTTCAGTGTAATACAGGAGGGTATATAAGTGAATAAGTTAATATTAGTAATTATTTAACTTAAGCTATATAACAGATTAAGTATGAGCAGAGCAGACACGCTCATAAAAAGATGTCGGCAGGCGGTGGCTTCGTGTGGCGGGTCACCATCTTCCCTCAAATATGGTTGAGCATAGCAATGGCTGCCACATGCGTGTACTCGTGAACGGTTGTAGTCTGCGGAGACCGGTCTTCTCTGAATGCTGATGCAAACACAAAAATTATATAGACCTTAAGTAATTTAACATAAAAATCCTATGTAATGGTGTAATTAAGTATGTAATGGTGTCGATTCTGTAAGCATTCTCTAAACTAAAAATATCTAAAGTATGGCAGCTCTTATTCTGTCTAGGTTAAAAACCAAATTAGTTTAACCTTTCCGAATGACAGCACTACAATTAGACATTTCTCTACAACTGTAGGTATATTTTAGACAGATTAGTCGTCACGTAACGTGGTGCTCGCTAAACTAACGTAAAAATACCTAAAATTTAATAAGCACAGTCCTATTTTTAGAAATGTCATTCTAAGTGTTACATGAATTTGGATTCTAGTGTTAACAGAATAAGGACAAACATAATTAAATTTTAGTTCACTAGTTTAGTTTAGTTTTTCGAACAAGTGAATCGCTACCATTGTCTCTTTTTTAATTATATTTACATGTAATAAATTTGCAAAAAAACTAAAAGACGGCACGGATCCTGGAGTCTATGGAGGCTACTTATAATATAAAAAAGAACTATACTAATAAATTACAACTTATTATATTTATGGTCGTACTACTCCCCTCTACTACTTCCTACTCCCGGAATTGAGAATTAGAATGTTCCTTAACCTCCCACAACGACGTTGTCAAAGCCAAATCAAGAATAGGGTAGAATAGTGTTATATAACCTGTGATATCACTTCTCATTTTCTGTAATGAGATAAAGAACATGATGATCGAAAAGTGCATCAACTTCAGGGATGAAATAATGTGATAGAGCGTTTGTTACTTTATTTAAATAATCCCCATTGACATCTCTAGCAATTGGGATTTGTGAACATTTCTTCCACACATCTCCATTAACGGATCGATTGCAATGGGGACTGGTGGATTAAAAACCACAAACCCCCATCGGTTAGTAAATCAAATAATAAATAAAATACAAACATATTACATAAGCATATAAAATGTTTAAATTGGCAATAACAGACTAGTCACAAAGGCTTTATTTTATTTTCAATGTAAAATCATTTATTTTTACAATCAAACAAGTTAAAGTAGGTATTAGCTAAATTAATGTATAACACGTGAATATATATATTTTGATGGAAATATTTGTAGTTTAACAAATATCTCCATCAAAATAATCATACTTTCGAATTTATATTTTTATTTTTTAACCATTCTGCATACACACATTTATCTTCAAAGGCTCATTATTAGAAGTAGAATCGTCAAAACTTTCCCAAAGCCTTATCAATCACAATCGATAATATTTAACTTCAAATCGAGTGGAATAGGAGAGAGATAATGCCAAGTAATTTGGCGAAAACATTTCTTGATGGATCGCGCTTTCGAACTGAAGATACGGGCGGACACACCTGAGCGACTGTCGCGATTACTTATCTACAACGGCTAAGTAACTACTTAAATAGATAAAATTATAATTTTTGCAAAAATTCATTTTTAAATAACGCATAAATAATAATGTGTAATGATAATGATATGTCAATAATTTTGTTTACTAGAACAGAACTTCCTCTGCTTCTTTGAAACTCCTAAGAGAAAATCATGCAGCTGAAAGCTAGCCGATACATTTTTTTCCCATACATTAAATTTTGTAGCAATTGTTTGCAATCCAAAACAATGCGTACCTCTGGAAAGAAAAGTTTTGATTTCATTAAAAATACTTATAAAACCTCTTTCTGTGGGCTATAATTACACTAATGTACTTATAAACTATAATAACACGTAAAAATAGGTATTTATTTACGAACACGCACCTAAAAAGTATTTATTTAGAAATAACTATTTATACTGCATAAATAGCTATTTCTAAATAAATACTTTTTTTTATTACTGAAAAATAGAAACGTGTACACACCCAAGCCTAACATTTCACACAAGTTTCTGACTCAGTTCAGAAGTTGCGCATGTTGTGTAGGTGTAGTGTGTAGCGTGCACGAATCGTAATGTATCGAAATTTGCTTTAATATTATCGGCGATGGCCATCGCTCAAGGGTGACGTGATAGGAAAACAATATTGGCTCCATTGTTATGGGCCCTCTAACTCATAATAATATGTCCTCCATAGATATGGAGACAAAATATCCTATAGATACGTTTGATAATTAAGGGGGCATTTGCTTTGGTGCATTTATTTCTAAATAATATTTAGGACAAATAAAGACAAAATAACAATAAATAAAAATAATTATTAATAGACATGTAGAAATTTTTTATTATAAAACTGAGCTCAGGTAGGGTACCCTTAAAGCTGGCAACATTCATCATCATCATCATCATCTCAGCCGTAGGACGTCCACTGCTGAACATATGCCTCCCCCATGATTTTCCAAAAGGACCGGTTGGAAGCGGCCTGCATCCAACGTCGTCCTGCGACCTTTCTCAGGTCGTCTGTCCACCGTGTCGGTGGACGACCTACGCTGCGCTTGCCGGTACGTGGACTCCACTCCAGAACCTTTCGGCCCCATCGGCCATCTGTTCTGCGTGCTATGTGCCCTGCCCACTGCCACTTCAACTGGCTAATCTTCTGAGCTATGTCGGTGACTTTCGTTCTTCTACGGATCTCCTCATTTCTGATTCGATCACGTAGAGAAACCCCGAGCATAGCCCTCTCCATAGCTCGTTGTGCGACTTTGAGCTTATCTATGAGGCCCATAGTAAGAGACCACGTTTCAGTGCCATAAGTCATCACTGGTAACACACATTGGTCGAAGACTCTTGTCTTGAGGCACTGAGGTATTTTTGACGAGAAGACTTCGCGAAGTTTCCGGAACGCTGCCCAGCCGAGTTGGATTCGACGATTGACCTCTTTCTCGAAGTTGGACCTGCCTAGTTTGACTGTCTGTCCCAGGTAGATATACTCGTCAACAACTTCGAGAACTGAGTTCCCAACTGATATTGGGGTAGGTACAACATGGGCATTAGACATAATTTTCGTCTTAACCATGTTCATCTTAAGACCTACCCGTTGGGAAACTCGA
This sequence comes from Selenia dentaria, assembly GCA_917880725.1. Taxonomy (NCBI): domain Eukaryota; kingdom Metazoa; phylum Arthropoda; class Insecta; order Lepidoptera; family Geometridae; genus Selenia; species Selenia dentaria. Next base: position 3,852,638 of record OU862885.1, on the reverse strand, counting down.
TGGAGGCCTTCGAGCATTGTACTGAGCTCTTCCATGGATTCTGGCATGACTACAATATCGTCGCAAATCGAAGGTGAGTGATGTATTCGCCGTTAATATTGATGCCAAGTCCTTGCCATTCCAGAAGCTTGAAGGCGTCTTCCAATGTAGCGGTGAACAGTTTCGGAGATATAACGTCTCCCTGTCTCACGCCTCTTTGCAATGGAATTGCCTTCGAGCTCTGCTCCTGTACTCGGACTGACATGTAGGCGTTTTTGTACAAACACTTCAGCACTTCAATATACCGATAGTCAATACGGCACCGCTGGAGAGACTCAAGCACTGCCCACGTCTCGATCGAATCAAAGGCTTTCTCATAGTCCACAAACGCTAGACAAAGAGGCAAGTTATACTCTTCGGTCTTCTGTATAACTTGCCGTAGCGTGTGGATGTGGTCTATGGTACTATAGCCTTTTCGGAAACCGGCTTGTTCCGGAGGCTGGAATTCATCAAACCTGCGACTGAGACGGTTCGTTATGACCTTCGAAAACAGCTTATAAACATGGCTCAAAAGCGAGATGGGTCTGTAATTTTTAAGTAAAGTGTTGTCACCTTTCTTGAAGAACAGCACCACCACGCTTTTGTTCCATGCTTCTGGCGTTGAACCTTCGAGTAAGACGGTATTAAAGAGCTTCTGAAGGACTTTAAGTACCGGTGTTCCACCCGCTTTCAGAAGCTCAGATGTGATACCGTCGTCACCAGGCGCCTTGTTGTTCTTAAGCTGTTTCAAGGCCATTCTAATCTCGTACAGGCTGATGTCCGGGATATCTTCGGTATAATGTCGGGTCAGCTTGGCTCTTGGGTCTTTGGCCGAGCTGCTAACAGGATTAGCGACCGAGGTGTATAACTGTCCGTAGAAACTCTCGACCTCTCCTAACACTTCCGCTTTGGTCGACGCTACACTGCCGTCTCCTCTCTTCAGCTTCGTCAACTGGCTTCGCCCAATAGACATGTCTCTTGCAAACACTTTGGAGCCTTTTTTCCGCTCTATCGTCTCTTTAATACGGTTTGTATTAAAGATCCGAATGTCGTATCGCAAGGACTTCCATATTCGTCTATTGAGCAGCCTATATGCTTCAGCATCATCCGAAGACTGCAGTTTCAATGAGCGTCGTTCAGCCATGAGGTTGAGGGTATCGTTGGAGAGTTTCTGTGGCAACATTACCTCGTTGTAAAGCGAAAATTATTCGTTGACTGAGATAATTGCCAGCTCTTTGATCACCTGATAACTAAACGTCTGGACAACTCTTTAACAAACTGTCGTGCATACGGACCCCATGGAGCCATCGTTTTGTTATAAAAACTAACGTGGTTTTCACTCTCATCATCATGTCTCGCTTAGCCCAATCAGTGCTAAGCGAGACGTGTTCAACGCGGGCGTCCCGAACACTCCTTGAACAAGACCACCGAATGTGGTCGAAACTATAGTCGGACCTATCCGATAAATATTACGTGAGTAATCTCGTATTTCTAATTAAAAATGGGCTATGATTTCTTTGCCAACCGGAAATATAATATATAGAGGGATATTTTATATCCCTCTATATATTATATTATATCCCTCATATATGATATATTATATCCCTCACCCAGAGCTGCATGTTTCCTCGCAGACCTGCCGCCTTTGCCGCTGTACACGCTGTTCCTGACGTTTTACTTCTATAAGAAGGAACCAGCGTGTGAACGTATGTTGCAGTCCTTACTGACTGTCTTCAACGACTAAAGTGAATCAGCATCAACTTATTAGGCCTCTTAATTTCATGATGAATATTATAAAATGTAGCGAAATACAACTTTATTCATTAAATATCGCTCGTATAGAAAATTGCGTTGTCGTTCATAACTGTTCAATATTAAATGGGTGCCTGATATTGGAATTTCAAGTGACTGGTTCTGAGTTTCAGACGGTCATTGTCTTTGGACACAACACGTTAGACAATGTCGGAATACTTTACCTAGTCTGAAAAGTTCGACATTAGTACAAGCTACTTGATTATACGCCAATTTGGGCCAGCGTGGTAGATTATAGCCAATGCTGTTCTTTGAGAAAAAAAATAAAAGAAGTGGGAACGTAATACAATAATATTTCGACTGACACTTCGAAAGGCGTTATTTGCAAGAAACCTAATATTTAATCAAACATCGAGCAAGAATTGATAACTGGAATGTTTTAATACTCGTAGCGTCTCGTCAAATGGAAACACAGATAATATTGTACCCGTAACATGATATTGAATCAGTCAAACGTATATTTTTACGTATCTTATACCACCAAAGGCATCCTAGAAACTAATATGTGATTTTACGAGTATATAGATTTTTTTTAATGGTTACATTATCGATGTACAATTGACAAAATGTCGTTGCTTAAACTTAGACATCTACGAGTATATTAACATTATGAAGAAGAAAGATTTGTTTGTTTGTTTGAATTGAATAGGCTCCGATACTACTGGACCGATTTGAGAAAAATTATGATTCATCATCATTCATCACCATAACAAACAAACTCAAAAACTCCTAGACTGGGACCTGAATCACATGGCCTCTGAATTTCGACAAGGTTCAATACTTCGACAAGTTCAATACTTCGACAAGTAGCTTACTTTGAAAAAACATAGTTCGACAGGACATATATTCGAGAACTTTATCCTAAAAGTGATGCGTTGTATCCTCATTGAAGTGTAGGTTAACCTAATTCTGGCACATCGCTGGCTGCTGCCGCGGCACGCTCGCCGCGCTCGCTCTGCTCGCGCGTTTGCAGTCACCATTCATCCTAACGCTCCTCCTCGCTTCGCCCGTCATGTCTTTGCTCTGACTAGATACTCCGCTACGTTCTGTAGGAGTCATTTTAGTCGAACACGTGTTCTGTCGAAGCATTGACTTGTCAAACTATGTTTTTTTTTCAAAGTAACCGGCTGTCAAAGTATTGAACGTGTTGAAATTCAGAGGTACACCGAGTCTAAGATAAATGTAGTACGAACGTCAATTGTTCATAAATTTACTTAAAATACTCTACTGCCACGTTCTTAAATAAATAGACCGTCAACCAAGGGTGCCTTGGAAACCATTGTGTTGGGGCCATTCTGATTAATGATATTTTACAATGTATGTACATTGTAAAATATCTCGTACATATAATGTACTCGTAGTATCGGAAATTTACGCATTTTCATTTATCAAATCTGTAAATCTCTCCCTGCATAAAAATATCGAAACTATACAGAAAAAAAGGGATGTCAGTTGGAGCAAGGTCTAGTCAGGCGGGTGATGGCCCGTTGTGTGGTGTGTGCACGAGCGTTGTCGTGATGAAAAAGTCGACTATAGGAATTAGTAAGTCTAGGTTGTTTAACAGCGCGCTTGTCCATTATTATTAACAACTAGCTGGTGCTCGCGACTTCGTCTGCGCAGGATTAGTACTTTGAGCAGCTTATTATCTTCTCCAAGGCCATGTCTATATTTATAGCAAAAGTCATAAAATATTTACATGGTCAAACACAACTTCAATATAGTATTATATGAGGAAATTTAAACACTTAATATATGAATAAGCTAACACTAATAATAAAATACAGTACTTTCTTACGTATATAAAATATAAAACTAATCACCATTGAAAAAACAGTCATTATATTTTATCACCCTTGACGGTATTTGTATTACATTTCATCACACTTAATGGTCGCCGAGCAAGTCTAGTGTATCGAGCTGTCAAAATAATAGCGTGCTTTCGACTAAACTATCAGAAACTGACACAAACTTTGACAGAACTGTTATCATTACGATCTTGACGTAGGAGGAGATCTTATTATTTTGTCTCTGCTGTGCCCAAGCATATAACGCTTTTTCACCCGCGCGGTGATGGATGATGATGATGATGATAAAAAGTATCCTATGTGTTGATCCAGTGCCTCATTTACCTCCATACCAAATTTGGAACAAAATAGGTCCCGCCGTTTGATCGTGAAAGAGTAATAAACATCCATACATCCATACATCCATACATCCATACATCCATACATCCATACATCCATACATCCATACATCCATACATCCATACATCCATACATCCATACATCCATACATCCATACATCCATACATCCATACATCCATACATCCATACATCCATACATCCATACATCCATACATCCATACATCCATACATCCATACATCCATACATCCATACATCCATACATCCATACATCCATACATCCATACATCCATACATCCATACATCCATACATCCATACATCCATACATCCATACATCCATACATCCATACATCCATACATCCATACATCCATACATCCATACATCCATACATCCATACATCCATACATCCATACATCCATACATCCATACATCCATACATCCATACATCCATACATCCATACATCCATACATCCATACATCCATACATCCATACATCCATACATCCATACATCCATACATCCATACATCCATACATCCATACATCCATACATCCATACATCCATACATCCATACATCCATACATCCATACATCCATACATCCATACATCCATACATCCATACTGCCATACATCCATACATCCATACATCCATACATCCATACATCCATACATCCATACATCCATACATCCATACTGCCATACATCCATACATCCATACATCCATACATCCATACATCCATACATCCATACTGCCATACATCCATACATCCATACATCCATACATCCATACATCCATACATCCATACATCCATACATCCATACATCCATACATCCATACATCCATACATCCATACATCCATACATCCATACATCCATACTGCCATACATCCATACTGCCATACATCCATACATCCATACATCCATACATCCATACATCCATACATCCATACATCCATACATCCATACATCCATACATCCATACATCCATACATCCATACATCCATACATCCATACATCCATACTGCCATACATCCATACATCCATACATCCATACATCCATACATCCATACATCCATACATCCATACATCCATACATCCATACATCCATACATCCATACATCCATACATCCATACATCCATACATCCATACATCCATACATCCATACATCCATACATCCATACATCCATACATCCATACATCCATACATCCATACATCCATACATCCATACATCCATACATCCATACATCCATACATCCATACATCCATACATCCATACATCCATACATCCATACATCCATACATCCATACATCCATACATCCATACATCCATACATCCATACATCCATACATCCATACATCCATACATCCATACATCCATACATCCATACATCCATACATCCATACATCCATACATCCATACATCCATACATCCATACATCCATACATCCATACTTCCATACATCCATACATCCATACATCCATACATCCATACATCCATACATCCATACATCCATACATCCATACATCCATACATCCATACATCCATACATCCATACATCCATACATCCATACATCCATACATCCATACATCCATACATCCATACATCCATACATCCATACATCCATACATCCATACATCCATACATCCATACATCCATACATCCATACATCCATACATCCATACTGCCATACATCCATACATCCATACATCCATACATCCATACATCCATACATCCATACATCCATACATCCATACATCCATACATCCATACATCCATACATCCATACATCCATACATCCATACATCCATACATCCATACTGCCATACATCCATACTGCCAAACATCCATACTGCCATACATCCATACTGCCATACATCCATACTGCCATACATCCATACATCCATACATCCATACATCCATACATCCATACATCCATACATCCATACATCCATACATCCATACATCCATACATCCATACATCCATACATCCATACATCCATACATCCATACATCCATACATCCATACATCCATACATCCATACATCCATACATCCATACATCCATACATCCATACATCCATACATCCATACATCCATACATCCATACATCCATACATCCATACATCCATACATCCATACATCCATACATCCATACATCCATACATCCATACATCCATACATCCATACATCCATACATCCATACATCCATACATCCATACATCCATACATCCATACATCCATACATCCATACATCCATACATCCATACATCCATACATCCATACATCCATACATCCATACATCCATACATCCATACATCCATACATCCATACATCCATACATCCATACATCCATACATCCATACATCCATACATCCATACATCCATACATCCATACATCCATACATCCATACATCCATACATCCATACATCCATACATCCATACATCCATACATCCATACATCCATACATCCATACATCCATACATCCATACATCCATACATCCATACATCCATACATCCATACATCCATACATCCATACATCCATACATCCATACATCCATACATCCATACATCCATACATCCATACATCCATACATCCATACATCCATACATCCATACATCCATACATCCATACATCCATACATCCATACATCCATACATCCATACATCCATACATCCATACATCCATACATCCATACATCCATACATCCATACTCACAAACTTTCGCGTTTATAATATTATTAATTATTTATAGGAAGTATAGGATACTTCACGTTATAGGTACCTCTGCAGTAATTGTTGTGCCAGGTCTCAAGAACCTGTAATGATCAATATTTTCTACATAACTTTCTACATAATTCATGAACGCAAAGCCTAGGGGCAAGAAAATTTGAAATTTTACCCGTAAGAGGTTAAATTCATTTGAAATATGTGGCTTCGTATCCCAGTTACCAAGCAAACAAAACCGCAAAAGTTTATCTGTCATCCGTCTATTTCCCAACTAAAAGACTAAACGGTTATAGACAAAATTTTAATTAATATTTCAAGTATTTGTTATATTCGCCAACTTTCCTGCAGGGCAATTACATATCTGAGTTTTAGAACTATAGAATTATAATGTTCATTGAATTCTTGAAAAATGGTGGTTAAAATTTTTTAATTAATAACAATACAACAGTAAAATTAATATCTCTAGTAAGCAGAAATGTTAGTAAGTTACTGGCTGGACTGGACTGGACAGTTTCAGTCAGCAACTTACTAACATTATCTGCAAACTGCAACTGCTGACAGAAGTAACAAAGCCACCATATTTTATATATATATATACATAATAAACTTGCAAGACCTTAATAAACAAACTTATGATATTTTCATCACATAAACGTATATAACTTGCATAATGTTTTGAGTCATAGCGGTGGTATCATTCAAACGGTCTGGTACAAGATTTATTTCTCATTTTATTAAAAGGTCTTCAGGTCCCAAACGACTCTGACTATATGATAAACTGATGACTGTTACACAACAACACAAGTCAAACAGACATGTTCATACACACAAGTGTTTAACCTGTTCAGGGATCGGCCAGTCTTACTAAGAACGTAATAAAAACAGTATAGACTGAAGTAATTACGAGATGGTTAAAGTGATCGTATTTCGTAGGATCTGTCATGAAGACTTCAAGGAAATTAAGTGGGATGCGATGTGACGGGATTATCATGACCAGCTGACGAGGGTAGCTGCACCTGGGGCCGCTCCGTGATGTAGGTATCCTGGAAAGAACATACACCTAGAATTAGTATATCCTATAAAGTATTTGTTGATGTTGGTTGGGATAGTTGTATAAAAGCATTTAAGACTGGCCGCTGTTATTTAAAACTGGTCGCGGGTATTTAAGACTGGTCGCGGGTATTTAAAACTGGTCGCTGGTATTTAAGACTGGTCACGGGTATTTAAGACGAGTCGCTGGTATTTAAGACTCGTCGCTGATATTCAAGACTGGTCGCTGGTATTTAAGACTGGTCACGGGTATTTAAGACGAGTCGCTGGTATTTAAGACTCGTCGCTGATATTCAAGACTGGTCGCTGGTATTTAAGACTGGTCGCTGTTATTTAAGACTGGTCGCTGGTAGACATGAGAAAGTGTCTTCTACCATGCTTTGATCTACCCTTTATTGGAAGCTTAAGCCCATATGAATTAAGATGTTTATAAGGTATTATTGTATGCCGGGAACGGGTAAACTGTTGATACTTTTAATAAGAATTTTATGTACACAGTTTTTTTTTCTTTATTTTTCGTCCTGTACATTGTACATAGATAAAGGCCAAACACAAACACAAGACAATCAGACATTAATAACACACATACACACAAACACACCCACACACACTATAAAGTCATATCTGACTGTATAGCAAGCTGTTCCTATCATATTTTATTCTTCTATGATCCGCTTTTTTTTAATTTCTTTAATTTGTTTCTCGGCAAACATCAGCCCGAGCTGATGGACGCAAGCGGTGATTATGTTAAGCATAACACTTTTGCCTGCTGGTATTTAAATTGTGTTTTTATATAAGTGTGTACTCAAAACGAAATAAATAGTTTATTTATTTACATTTGCCATTCGTCAAGTTATATATCATGTAAGTATTTGTACATCTGCATATTTGTGTCAAGTATAATTTATGGGATTCGTTGGCAAACAAGCAAGAAACTCACCTAATGGTAAGTGATCACCGTCGCCCATGGACGTCCGATATTCCAGAGATCTCGCAGATGCGTTGCCGTCCTTTGAAGAAGTCACTAAAATATGTACCTATGTCGTTTAGTCCTATCTTAATCACTTTCTAGCGATAAAGCGGTGAATGCATTACTAAAAATTTCTAAGGCCATTGTCGAGACAAACACAATGACAGCGTTTTATGATTTTACACTTTGCCTATGCAAAGCCTATGCCTAATCCACCACTATATCACGTCAAAACTCGATGAAACACATATTTAAGTAAATTAAACAAAACTTATCAGCCGTTGTAGGGGTTACCCGATTCTGATCCGATATTCTGAGCTTTTATATCTTATATCTGATCCAGGAACGAAATTGTGGGGGCTCGCTCTACCAACCGATTCTGATTTCATATTCTGATGTTTTCGCTTCTCTTTGGATGCTACTGTGTAACTGCTTTTCAATCTATTTATAGCTTTATTAATACTTTAGCTTTTTACAGCATTCACATTGGCCAGTTGTCCCACCGCCGACGATAAACGAGAAGCGAGCAGAGCTAGGAAGTAGAAACGAGTTGGCGAGCAGCGGGAAGCGAGTGTGTAGTTTCGATAGTTTTATCGCTGTGCGAGTGCGCGAGTGAGACGGGCGATTACTCGTGCGGCTAACTCTTGGCGATCGAGCGTCCAGTCCTGCCACAATCCTCTCAACACTGTTACTTTTACTTAACTCTAGAGTGAGTAGGAATATTTCCTCAGGTAGCTACTACGGCTGCTACGACTATAGTCTAAACATCGCTATGAATATTTATCAAATACTTTAAAATGTATTAATACGTGTACATTACGTATTTATAAGACGATAAATATTAAACAGTTTTAACATTATATTTTCAGATGAAAACATTTTTTAATTATCAGAGGTTCCAATGCCTAACTTTTTTACTAACCCTAATGAATATAAATATTCACGGAAATCAAGAACTTTGAATTTAATATCTTATATTGTTTTGTATTCACCGACTTATGTCCTTCTATTCATTCATCATCATAGTCACCATCTCAGCCGTAGGACTGCTGAAAATAGCCCTCCCTTAGAGATTTCAAAAATGACGGTTGGAACATGCTTGCATCCAACAACGTCCCACGACCTTTATCAGTTCGTCTGTCCACCTTATAGATGGACGACCTTCGCTACGCTTGCAGGTCCGTGATCTCCACTCCAGAACCCTCCAGCCCCATTGGCCATCTCTCTGCGTGCTATTCTTCTTAATTTACTATTTTCATTAGTGTTAATATTACTTCTTTTGCTTTTTGACCGCATCATCACTGTTCAACTAGTGAGTGTGTTTGTAAGCGATAAAATGAAGGTGTTGTTGCCTAAGGTTCACAATAAGTACATGTCAAATATTACCCCCTGGGAATGTCGCAATTGTGCAGAAAGAACCAGTCCATGTTAATGTATTATCATGGAAAAATTCGTCAATATTATAATAACACTTCTACAAAAGTAGTTAAGTGTAAATTTGAATACGTTCATTTTATTTTCGTCTTTTATTTTGTTACTTAGTGTATTATAAAATTTAACTGCTATTGCCTTGATACCGGAACTGTGCATTTTCAGTCTTGAAGTAGGTATTAAAAATGTATGTTTCCGTGTTGGTCTAAGGAGATAATTTCTCGTCTGATCACATGCTTTAAAAAAGTATTGAGGATATTAATAGCAATTCACTTGTTAAAAAAAACTAAACTAAACTACCGAACTAAAAATGTACTATGGTTCTTATTCTGACAATAAAATCCAAAATCAATTAACACTTAGAATGACACTTCTAAAAATAAGATTATTCTATTTTAGGTTAGTTTAGCAAGCAACAAGTTACGTGACGACTAAACTGTCTATAATATGCCTACAGTTGAAGAGATATATTTAATTTTAGTGCTGTCATTCGAAAGTGTTATACTTATTTGGATTTTATCCTAAACACAATAGGTAGTGCCATAATTTAGAGATTTTTAGTTAAGAGAATGCTTACAGAATCGACAAAACATGCACATCTCCAAGATGGAGGTGAGCGTCAGCATTTGATATTTGATAAAACATGGTTTATGAATTAAAATGTCTGTTTGACCTGTATAAGCATGTACATCAGTCATCAGGTTACCATATACAGACTCTGTCTAATTTGGGATCTGAAGATCTTATGTGGATGTTGCCCAAATTATTATTATTATATCTGCTTGTATCTTGCAACTGGCCACATTCAAAACGCCAATGAAATCCCATCAGCAAGAAGTTAGAAGATAATAAAAACCAAGTGATCAAACAAAGAGTATTATAAAGTCGGAAGTTGTAAATAGAATTGTTATAAAATTACAAGAATTAACTTTAGAAATGGGATAGTACCATGTAGTATTTACTTTGGGCTCACGATATTTTGGCACAGTTTACTCGTGACCATGGCGCATGCAACTGTGCCGAAATAAAAAGCTCAAAATAAATACAAATGGTAAAATATAAGTACAAATGGTAAATATCCAATTTTAAAAATTAACTCTTGCATGCCCGTTAAAAAAGTTATGTAAATATTAATAAATATGTATTCTCATAAATGTTGGTTTTTTTGAACAAAGTTGGAACCCAGTCCAACCAAGTCAATAGAACCACTTGCTCAAAGTGTACTACAGTGATAAGTATCGAATGCAGTGTACTTCAAGGAAATTCGAATGTTTTGGTATCATACTGCCACTATTAAGGGCACACACGGCGATAACCAGCATGTTGTCTGATATAGTCATTAGTTATAAAACTCGTAAGTCACTAAATAAACAAAAACTTTGCCAAACTTATGTCACTTCCAGTCTCGTTAGAATTTAAAATTTAAAGCCTCCACGCTCTCAAGCACAACTTGACCTAAATTTTGTCAGGCTGTGAATCAATTCACTGGACTGTCTCGTGGCGCTTTTATTGCAAAACTTAGACGCATTAAAATTGTAAATTAGAATTGTTCTCTCAGACGCACAGTTCTGAAAATGATTGATTGCCTTGCGGATGCTTAAAATAAGATTGGGGGAAATACAATTTAATCATTGTAGAGTTTAAATTTAAGTAGAGGAATTATTCGTTTATTTGTTTGTCAAAAAGGTGAATTTAAAGCCCATGGGGGTAATGAGGGTATCAATACGAAGGTGCCTTGTTAGAGCTTCGGCCTTGAGCTGTTGGTGAAGGTAATAATATCGTGATGAAATGCACAGCATGGTGTTAAGCCACTATGTAATGCTGGTCTGGGTCCTGATCGCCTATCTTGATATCATTGACGGTGAATGACAATCGATCCCGTAAGTAGTAAGGATCACTAAAATCGGTGAAATTTGAAATCTATGTAGTTTCGTATTAAACCTCATCTTGGAATTTTATTGATTAAATTTGATTGACAGAGGAAAGTCGATGGTTCAAAGGGGGATTCTAGTTGATGGAGGAAACAACTCTAGCTCGAAAGAGAGATGAGTGGAATCCCTGTGAGACTGGGGTTCTAAGAGCCGTCCTAATTTTTAAAAGGATTGCATAACTAGTACTTGTCCATACTACGATATGTAAGAAATAACTCTTTTTTTACCACTTAACATTGTCCGATTGCAATGTTTTATTTTCATGGAATCAACACATTGTTTACTATGCCCGTACGTTTTGATTTTTTTAATTTCAATTAGTTATACATTTCAACAACAAATAAGGCTCACAGCCATCTTACTCAAAAGCAAGAAATTATCTCATCTTATTTTAACAAAATCCAAGTTACAAGATATCAGCTGTCATAGACAACAAACACAAAGTAGCCCTCAAGTGTGGAAACCTGCCACGAAAAATACCTAACGGTGTATGCTGGCAGCTGTTCTTGATAGCTAGTAGCCATTCTAGATATAGTATGACACCACCTTCGACCGCATCATCACCGGCCATCGAGTGAGTGATGTTTAAAACAGAACATTGTCCACTGTCATTCATATCATTTTTGCAATTCTCTAGCCTGGCAGATTCGTAGCGTACATTCTTCTGTTTATTTTATACTAGCTGCGCTCTGCAGTTTCATCCGCGTGGTGATGAATGTCAAAGTCAAAGTCAAAATCATTTCTTCAATTTAGGCATCAACGACGCACTTATGAACGTCAATCTTTCATTATAATGTACTTTAAAGACTCTATTGTCGCGTTCCAACTGTATATAGAGCCTACCGAGAAGAAGCGGGAACTCGGGGCTATTCTTTTTATATAGATGTTTACAATGTGTCTACTTAGGTACTACTAATATTACATTTTATGGGTGGCAGAGTAACAGCTTGCCAGAAGTGGAGTATTCCAAGCATCTTTGTCTTCTATATAATGTCAGACTTTATAATAAGCTTTTGTTATTTAAACGTTTGTTACAGTCAACTTGAATTTGCCCTCTGTGAGCTCAGTTATAATGATGATGATAAAAAATATTCAGGCATAATGTAGCTTTCTACTGGTGAAAGAATTTTTCAAATCGGTCTAGTAGTTGCGGAGCCTATTCAATTCAAATAAACAAAAAAATTTGTCTCTTTATATTCCGCCGGTAGGCTGCGCGCACCGCCAATCAACAGATGACAATAAGAGCACGAGATCACATTCAAAAATAAGCGGTTTAGTCTATCCCGAAATTGTTGGACCATCGTCATGCCCGTTCATATTTGAGTCTAAACGTTTAAATTATTCTAACCAAAGCCGACATAGCAAACAATTATTAAAACGCATGACATCTTGGTAGTATTTTTATTTTCATATTAAATTGAATTAAGCTAGGAAATAATTCAAATACTTGGTTATGAAATTATTTAATTATTATTATCAGCCCATTAAGTTTCCAGGTTACGATACGGGCCTTCTCTTAAAGAGAGTATTGGTTCCACACGCACTACCAGCATGGGTTAACGGATAAGGTAACGGCAAGCTCTAGTGTTTCACACAAGAGTAAATAAACAGAACAGAGGCAAGACTTCTTAAAAACGTGCGAAATCGTTACCTACCTTACCTTGCCTGCTAGGGCTGTCACAATAGGTGAAGACAAGTTAAACAAAACATTTGTTAAATAGTCTTATTTCACTGTGATGGAATATTCTACAAATTACTTACTTTAGTATTTTTTATTGTTTAATCATTTATTGTTTCTTTTAATGGTGTGGTAAATTCTGAATCTAACATAAAGTTTTTCGAATACCTATTTAATACTAAATACAATAGGTAAGTAAATATACCTATTGTACTCATTCGGGCAGTGAAAGTGTAACATATTTATTTTTCTAGTATTATTCATACACATAGTACAATAAACAACCATTATGATTAATAAAATACCACATTTTTACATTAAAATATTCAAACTTGTAACTAACTAAACAAGCATGGTGCGTCGCGTTGACCCTAAGATTGTCCACTGACTGTGCGCGTAAACCGATTTTTTCCAGCCCGCCGCGTACGCGACAAGCGGCCAGTGAGTGGTCACGCAGACCACTGGCCGCTTGTCGCGTAGGGCGACCGATTCGCGCGCTTGTATGAAGCTTTGCCTCTGTTCCGTTTATTTGCTCATGTGGTTTTCCACCCAAATGTCTCTGATATGAGACCGGTTGGGGTATTTGGCAGATCCCTGCCTTCCGAGCTGCTGGTCCTGGATTCAATCTCCGGACAGGTCAAACATTTGTGTCATGCCTGTTCGACCTGTTTAAAAAAAGGCTTCTATGAAACAAAATCGGGACTGGTGGTATAACACGCCCCTGAACAGCCACCCATGCAATATCTACACTAACCATTTCATCTACGCCGTAGCAAAGTGTAACGATATAGGCTACGACGTAGCAGTGTAAAATCTACCGATTCAGACATTTTGTGACAGGCGTTGCCCGCTAATCGAAATAATAATAAGAATAAATAATACAGCCATGCGATTCTGTAATGATTCGTCGACGAGCTCACCGATGTCAAATACTTTATGAGATATCGCCCTTGTACACAAGGTTGTTTTTGCAACGTTTCTTGTCATCTCATTAGTTTCACGTATGTTGTCAAAGATGCAACGATGTTTGCTCTTAGAGAATCGCTAATCAAAATAATACAGTGTAGTGTGAACCTGTTCAAATAAAAATAAAAATAATAAGTTTAGTATTTTAAGTCATAATTTTAAATATGTTTTGTAGCCTTTTCGGTAGAGCGTTGAATGCACACGAATTCATATTGGAAAACGTATTGATCTAAGTATTCTGCCTTGCGATTCTCTAATGATTCGTCGACAAGCTTGTCGACGAGCTCACTGATTTCAAATACTTTATGAGATACAATACAATACAATACAAAAACTCTTTATTTGCACCAAAGTAAATACAACATAAGGAAACAACTTAAATAGTAGGCACAAATGGGCGGTCTTATCGCTAAAAGCGATCTCTTCCAGACAACCTTTGGATGGATAGCGATTACATGATTGATATGGACGGTGGTGCAACATCACGAAGAAATATATTATTACCTAGTATTACATGAAACAGATGTAACACTAGATAATACTAAATAAAAGGGTAAAATTCAAACTAATAAAAAATACACTTAAATATAACAATACTTACACTTACCTACACGTAATAATAATATAATACATATATTATACTATAAACATACATGAACATATATACTTACACATACATAAATATCAATAATATAAAATAATATCAATCAATGAATGATGTCAGGGATTAACATTTAACGTGGAGAGATAGTAGTCTTTTACTTGAGCTTTGAAGCTATTCAGCGATTGCGCGCGTTTGATACTAGTAGGGAGGGCATTCCAAAGGTGAACTGCCTGGACTGTGAATGAAGAGTTGTAGAATATAGTACAATGTTCAGGAGTCGTTAGAAGTAAGTTTTCTGATGACCTAAGAGAGTAAGAAGAGCATTGGAGAAATCTAAATCGTTCTTTTAGGTAAAAGGGAGTAGAAGGATTAAACAATATGTTATACAGAATAGAGAGGATGTGAGAATTCCGGCGAAGGCGTATAGGGAGCCACTTAAGTTTACAGCGAAATTCGGAAACGTGGTCGTACTTTCGCAGACCAAAAATAAACCGAATACAGAGATTCTGTAGACGCTCCAGCTTGTTAAGCTGGTCCTCTGTGAGATCTATGTAACTGGCATCAGCATAGTCAAGAATGGGAAAAAGGAGAGATTGTGCAAGTGCAGCTTTGGTAGCAGTGGGTAAAAAGTTACGCAGTCTGTTAAGGGAGGCTGCTGATGCAAACATTTTTCGTGCTACAGATTGGATTTGTGGTTGCCAAGACATACAGTTATCCATGATTATTCCCAGGTTCTTAACTTGAGTGCTATAAGGCACACATATACCACAAAATACGATTTCGGGGAGAGTTGTGAAATCAATCTTCGATACTAATCTGGAGCTTCCAACAATGATAACTTGAGTTTTTATTGGGTTTATTGTAAGTCCGTGAGATCTACTCCAGTTAGCTATACGAAGTAAATCGCCGTTGACCTCATCAACAGCATCTGCTAAGTGATCTAGTGGAGCCTGAGAGTATATCTGAAGATCGTCTGCATAGAGATGGTAGGAAGAAGTAAGAAAGAAAGATATAGAGTTTATAAATACGGCAAAAAGAAGAGGTGACAGTACGCCGCCTTGAGGAACGCCAGCATTCGTTTCACACCAAGAAGAGAAAGTATCCTGAATGCGAATACGTTGGCGTCGCCCGAATAGATAGCTTCGAAACCAGTCAATTACCGATGGAGATATGTTTATAGAGCGAAGCAATGCTAGGAGGATGTCAAAATCTACGGAATTAAAAGCATTGCTAAAGTCAAGTAAGGTAAGTATGGTAAGCTGTCTGTTATCCATACCTAGTCTGATGTCATCAGTTACTTTGACAAGTGCAGAGACAGTGCTATGGCCGGTTCGAAACCCAGACTGGAGTGGATTAAGAAGCATATTTTGGTTGAAGAAGGAACTGAGTTGGTTATGTACTAGGCGCTCCAAGACTTTTGATAGGAAAGGAAGAATAGAAATAGGTCGATATTCGGAGAAGGACTTGGGATTAGATTTCTTGGGAAGCGGGATGATTTGAGCTTCTTTCCAGCAAGATGGTACGGTGCCCTCCAAAATAGAATTGTTTAATATATGGCATAGGATAGGGAGGATTTCATCCAATATAAGAACAATCATATTTCGGCTGATGCCGTCACCGCCTGCTGCATTGGAGGAAATTGATAGTATGCTCTTTTTAACATCACATGCAGTGAATTGACTCAGAACAAAAGGTGAGTGATCAAGAGTAGGGAGAGAAGAGAGATAAGTCAAAGTAGCTATTTTGTCATTTGAATTTACATTGGATGACGAAGAGAAATGTTGGTTGAGTGAGTTGATATCTAAATCTTGCGGAATTGAGTGATGACGTGATTTACCTACTCCCAATGATCGCAAGAACTTCCAGACTTTAGCTGGATCTTCATTATCTACTGAGTCATGGATGTGGCGACGTAGAGCATCCCTACACATTCTATTGCAGCGATTTCGAGATTTAATATATTTTTGCTTATTCACGTCATTAGAACAATGCTTTAACTTAGACTTTGCTGCTACTTTTTTGTGCATTAGTTTTTTTATGTCTTCAGTCAACCAGGGTGCAGGAAGGTGTTTTATTTTTATGGCCCGCAAAGGAGCATGGGTGTCATAAAGCTGTGTAAGAGTGGAATTAAATATGTATACTTTGTCATCGATATTATTGGCGCTATGAACTTGTACCCAATCTATTTCACCAGCATCGTTTCGAAGTTTTTCCATGTCAATTGTACCAAAGCTGCGCTGCAGAAGTATCTTAGGCTTAGGTTTAGGAGGACGTACCTTATACGACAGAAAGATGAGGTCATGATAAGAAAAAGCATCAGCAGAACATTGTCCGTGTTTAACAACATGGTGTAAGGATGATACAAAAATAAGATCCAAAAGGGAGGGATTACAATTTGGAAAGTTATGGGTGGGGTTGAGTGGCAAAATGTGCATGTTGCTAGAATTAACTATGGATTCCAAATTCGCACAACGAAAGTCTTTTTTTATAAGGCACGTGTTAAAGTCTCCCATAATTATATTATGGGTATAAGATGGAATAAGATCTTCTAAAATCTTTTCAAAAGATGCGAAGTAATTGACTCTTATCGACTAGCTTGCCTAAGGAGCCCTGTGGCGCCCTCGTGATTGCTCCTGAGTGTTACGACCTGCGCCCGCGTCAAAAGTTTGCGCCGAGTTGGGAAAAAATTGCTCTTGTGCCATACCTATAGCGAGTTAAGAGACGAAATTTTTGTCAGAGATAGTTGAATAACCAAGAAATCTGATACATAAACATTCATGTCAAATGTATTAGTAAAATGTTATGTTACACGAGGACAAACTTGACGTAGCCGAAAAAATCAGAATTAATGTGGAAAAAAATTGTAATTTAAAAATTTTACATTAATACCTATAGGTTTTTTGCGGTAATTAAATAGTAAAAACACATATCTATCTAATTACATTCAAATATTTGAATTCGTAGAAGAAATGATATAATAAAAAAAACTTGCAATCTGACCGCAAAAATTAAGTTTTATCAATAAATAATGCTTCCCAAGACAGGATTTTGATTTGATATTTATAAATATTTTGAATGTCTAGAACAGAAATATTATTTTAACCTAGTAACATATGCTTAGGTTATTAATAATTACATAAAAAATAAGAGCTACTTTGAAATTTCAGCCAATAATGATTTTTTTTTCAACTTGGGGGCCCATTTTCTAGACTTAGACATGGTGATTTCCAAAAATTTTTTTTTGTATGAAATATAAATTTTCTTGTTGGTTTTTTTTATTTTATTGGAATTCTTATTAGAAATCCTAAAAACCAAACTAGGTTTTAAAGAATAATTATACATCAGAAATATTTAAAAAAAATTACAAGTTTTGAATTTTTAGTACAAGCGAATTTACTGTCACGTGACTTCGATTTTTATCGATCCTGACATGATATAGCGTATTTATCATATTCTGAGTGGATGTAATTACTTGACAACATTATTTCTGTGATATTTTACAATGTAAAAGTGTAATCTATTCAAAATAAAGCAAATTATAACCAATCATAACAATGAGAAATTAGCTTACCGAGTGTTGTCGGTTCGTGACAAATTTATATCGTAAAATTTTGATGTCAGAACTTAAATCACATATTTACAGTATTCCTTACACATTCACGATCATATTCATGTTTAATTTGTATCAAAATCATGAGTTTAACCCGATTAATTCACTAAAAACTATAGCACAAAACATAACCTCGCCGCCAAACACAGACGAAAATATAAACATTGATTATATTTTTTTTTAAGTTCACAGATAGAACATGTCCGTGTGTAGTGTTGCCATAGAAAGAAAATATATTACGCTAAAGAATTAAACTCTATGGTTAAACATTGGGATGACTTTAAAAAATAAACAAAAGAAAAACGCGCGTGACACTTACTTGCAACAATTGTTGCGCCGACACTTTGGACCTCAAAAATCCTTGCAGTTTTGTTGCGCGGGCAAACTAGTCGTTATGGAATGGCTATAGTAGACTCCGAGAAGAATTTTGGTGTGTGAAAGTAAAACTTCAATAAAGAGATGTTCACCGGCATCACAAGGCGGAGGCTGTGGTGACATATTTATTATTGAGTACAGAAAATGAGAACGTAGATAAATAGCCACACCACCGCCAACGCTGCCGGTTCTATCGTTACGTATAAGTATGAAACCGGGGAGAGAGAAAGAGGTGGACGGGAGACAAGGTTTCAACCAGGATTCGGAGACTAGTATAGCATGAACATTTGTATTGTCAAATGATGCCAGCATATCAGGGTAATGAGCCGGAATACTCTGTGCATTTATATGGAGTACATTAAAATTCTTAGGCACATCAGAGAACTGAGCCGCTAAGGTATCACTTAGCGTAGGAATGCTTGCAAAGCTATCGTTTCCACTGTTAAAAGTATCATTGGAAGAGAAAGACAGATATTCGTCACTGGTGCTGCTACTATCTTGAGTATTCGACATATTACATTAATATTATTAATATAGATATATACAATTATATAATAATAAATATTTTATATATAAACTAAGAATATATAATTTCTTAACTATGTGTAAAATGTATGTACTACTACATACTTACGCATACTCCATCTGCCGACTATGTGGACGAGAGCGCTATTACCTTCTCTATAACTATAACACAAATATAAAAGTAAAAGTAAAATGTATGATTTATCCTACAAATTTAGTAATGGATATTAAAAGTTTTATAACATTCGCTTGGACAAGATTACAATTAAAAACCTACTTAAGTCGTCGTTACTTCGACTTCACGGACTTGACATATCAACTAATATTTTTACGTGACAAATGACAAATGTACAACTCATAAGAGTCCTTATAAAAAGAAAAAAAAAATAACTGTCTTCTGTCAAATTTTTAGTAACGTCAACAAATATTTATGAAGAAGAGGTTGACTTGAATTGAATTGAACTGAAAGTGGAAAATAATTTACAAGTTTGAAATTGGGTACTCAAAAACAAAGGCAACTAATTAGACAAGGAAGTGGGTAGACTACGTAGTACATATTTGGTACATATTTGGTCTATAGGGTAGACAATTTATATGCAATGAGGAACCAGACAAGCGATTTTACAGTGACTGGGTTATTGAGAATGAACTATACCTATGTACAATGAAATATGTACCTATTCCTACTTTCGAGATGATGCTGCAGCGACCCGCCTGGACTTTGATGTTGCCGCTGTTGTCTCTTTCGATCCTGGAGCAGGAGCTGGCTTCAAAGTTCCCGACACTTGCGCCGGTACAACATTTTGTAGTTCGATAAGGCTGCAGATGCGGTGACGAGTACCATCGGGCCCAATGACATAAATAAAGCCGTCCTTTGTCCAACACTTTGCAATACCGACTCGTTGTCTTGCTTCCATAAAGGCTTGGTGTCTAGACCTGGTTAGAAACTCGGACAGTGTTATACCAGTACCCTTCAATGAGGTTTTTGAAAACCACAACTTGTTCCGCATTTCCAAGTCCTTCAGTTTAACCAAGACAGGCCTGGGCTTATCAGTAGTGGCGCGGCCCATTCTTTGGCAGCGATTAATATCATTCAAACTAAAGTCTTTCACATGCAAGTGATTAGTGACTGCCCGCATAACAACCGCAGCTGTATCTTCCTGTTTTTCTTCTGTTATCCCATGGAGCAGGAGGATTTTTCGCCGACTATGCATTTCGATGTTATCCAGATTCCGTGCCAGTAACCCCATCTGATGCTGAAATCCACGCATAACTTCTGCAGTGAATGATTTGAATGCTGCAAAATCTGCTGCCAAGGTGCCTGTGGTATTGGCGACAGGGGGTGTTTTCTGCAGTTCGCCTTCAAACTGGTCCATCCTCTTGTTAAGGGCAGCCATCACTTCAAGAAAAGTTTGGGATGCCTCCATTGTGAAAATTTTGTGTCTATATTAGTGGATTGAATTATAGATAGTGAACAATGGTGATAGTGCTGTTACAGGAAATAATGATTATGGCAGGTGAAGTATGCTCTCTGTTATGCTAAACTAAGCATAAATTATGACCCTACAATGGGTTTTTATAATTAAAACTTTATCTATATCGCTCTTGTACATAAGGTTGTTTTCCAACGTTTCTTGTCATCTCGTCATTTGTTTCACGGATGTTGTCAAAGATGCAACGATGTCTTAGAGAATCGTATGGCTGTTTGAAATTAGAATCAAAATAAAAAGTAAATTATCATTTATTAAATTTATTAATATATAAAATAATAGAAGTTCATTGTGAATTGCTCTAAAATACAGATTATAAAAAAAAGTTTATAAAAGCAATAAGTACATAATAAATGAGTATGTACATGATTATTTATACACTACAAGACAAATGGGTAATGTAGTTAAGAAGTTGGCAGTATTGCCAATTTGAACGCCAATGCAAGCTTTGTGCAAGATATAGGCCAGAGGTTTGATCACGTACTACTTTTACAAGGCATATTCATTTTATTGTTCGTTACTTATCCAGAGTGAACAGGGTTCCAACCATTTCTTTAACAGATTGTACAGGCTTTTTATTTTACTTATATCTATGAATTATGACACAGATAAAAAACTATAAGTTTAAATTGAAGTCATGACGTGATGGTGCGAATACATCTTTGCAAATTGTTTGTGGTACGGCCTTACAGCAGGACCTCTTTAATCCGAACACCTTTAATCCGAACCACTCTATAATCCGAACGCCCCGTACCTAGCCCACTCCTTCACTCGCCGTCTCACCACTTGCTTATCGAATGTCGAGTGGAGGTGTCGTGCGCAGTTGTTTGTTGTTTCATCACCGCGGTAACCCGCGGAGCGAAACTGGTAAGTATTATAATCCGAACGCTCCGTGACCGAACGGGGGGTTAATTTTCAGTGTTCAGATTAAAGAAGTCCTACTGTTGTATAACGTAACTTGTGTAACTGCACATAGAGGTAGAGTACTAAGGAAGAACTAGGTTCTCTAACGATACGATCGTGTAAAAAGTTAGTATATATATAACTATGGCAAAATAAAGTTATTATTATATTATTTTATCGTTATATTGTTAATAGATTTGCTTATCATGTTGTGTTTATGCCATGTTTAAAATGTAAACGTATGTATTTTCTTTTTTCAACAATGTATTGATAATTTTTTAAACTTATTTTATAGTATCAGGGTATATCGCTAGCCTAAAGGCACGCTGTCAAGTTGAATGTTGAAATGCAGCTAAAGCTGTGCGGATCTGCACTGCCCTCGTCACTGCTATCAAGCTTTCACTCCCATTTACTTAGTAATTTATTCACAAAAGAAATTAGGGTTTAAAAAGCACCGTATCAGGTGGCTCCAAAGGTCTCAAAACCCTAATACAGCAGTGCGTTCGCTTAGCTTTCTGCAAGACGGAGAAAAGTGCGCAAGTATGATTATGTAACGGTATAAAAGTTTCTATAGCTAGCCTATCCATGGGACGCATGAAACTCAACTGGGTACCACTAAAACTGTCAATGCAGTCTACTATCAGGTGCACGACTTGCGCATCTCATTACTTGTTAGTATTTAATAAATTAAGTTAGATAAATAATAAGAGTAAAATTACACAAATAAGGTTCCTGACGCTTTGATATAATTTAATTCTACGTGGGGCAATCCCGGGCAGAGCGCGGGGTGAGAGAGAGAGAAAATAATTTATTCTAACAAATCTGAGCCCATTATAGTTAATTCAGTCATATTTTATTTAATCGCAAGATTTAAATTACATTAGGAATCGTAGTAAAAAAACACTAATTTCTTACTCTATCACCGTTACCACAACCCGCACCACCCTCGCTATGAGCAGAGGTGTACTTCTAGAAAGATTTAAAAAAAATATTTTCTCTTTGAACATTTTCCACAATAATGTATTTGTTCCAATCAAAGCTCAAACAGATTCAAATTCTACCTTAACAAGGTCTACTTCGCATTAGCAATACAAGTAGGTTTAAATTGGAATTTGAAATTCAGGTGATAATTATGAATTCACGAGGCGTCGGCCGGTAGCAAGTTGCCAAACATCTGTTTGCCCATAGTTAGCATACATTACGCGTGTACCTTTATTTGTTCATTCTGATGTTTCCAATACGGTCCTTCATCTTTATTACTTAAGCGGGAATATTGCTTTAAAAATGAGTAAGTACATACAATACAGTATGGGGCAGTTATAGTTTTTATTCTGATTTTAATTTTAGAATTTTATTCATATCATATTGTATTCAAACGCTCGCAGCAGAGCTTGACTTTACGTTCTTAACCGATCAATACTAATTCTACGAGATTTAATCAATTTCTAAGACACTCTTGCTGCGGCTGACTCTTCAGAGTTGAATGGGTGACCGCGCTTTCGTGCTTCGGAGGTTACGTTTAGCGATCGGTCCCGGTTGATTGTCTAAGTCCTCAGGGCAACAGTCGTTAGGTTATGTTTAAGACCTTTGGGCGGCCTGAAAACTTGGACATAAGTTGGACACTATCCTATCCACTAAGCTGCACCGGGCCCGCGTGGATCAACTCCTCTCTCTGAGAGTAAGGCTCGAGTCCCAGCAGAGGGAACATTATAGTCTGATTATGTATATTGTATAGTAGTTTTGTAAGTTGAATGAGAAACATTACGTATTTTCGGATTATATTCGCCTTAATACGATGGTTAAATCTAGAGATAAATTCAATGCCTAGCGGTCATGACTTCGGACACGGTTGGTAGATGATGGTTCAAATCCCGTCCAGAGGTTTCTTAAAATTGCAAAACTTAATTTTGCTAAGCAGGCGATATGTGCTCAAAAATGGTTGCCTGTTAAGTCGGTTTATGGACGACAATTTTACCTAGTGCAGACAAGACAAGCCGTATGCTTAGGCCGATCGTGGCTCTCTACCGCTTGTTCCGCGCTCTCGGTTGCACGCACGGTTCAGGTGGCACGTGACAATGTAGTGTACAATGTGTAGCCGGCTTTCGTCAATATAGAATACGTTATCACGTCAAGAAGTATCTTAGTTAGTAGTACTTTATTGCACATCCAGATTGCGTTACCTAACCCCAGTACCGTCGAATTCACTTCCAAAAAGACGCCGTTGATTCTCAACACGAAGATTTGACAATAGGTACATACTTTCAAACTTACTCTGATTTGTGCATATGCCTGGATTCACTACTCTTTCTGAAATAAGACTCGTATTCTTCTAGAATTAATTATTCTTATTTATGTATTGTTTTGTAACAACAAGCAATCTGCTCGTATTACATATGAAATATTCTATTCTATTCGCCTAAAGTGTGAATATATTTTTTACAATGTATTAACTAACACTCGCTTGTACGCAAGCCACTCTGTTTACAGCCTAGGTCACTGACTTTTGCAAAGTGATATAGTAGAAAGTCAGTAAACTAAGACAGTAGAATGACGGAAAAAATTAAATCTATGATAACCATTTTAGGTATTTTTTTTTAAATTAATCATTTTTTCACCCTTTTTAGTGACCATCAATGATGATATCATCAAGATAGGCGAAATACTTTTCAGTTATTGATGTGTAACTCAAAAACTGCTTGACCGAATTAGATGAAATTTATATGGGACTACTTGAGAAGTATACGCTATCAAACAAAAAAAGAATCATTAAAATCTGATCAAAAACGATGAAGTCATCCGCGAACACACATAAAAAAATTTAAAAAACATATATACGGTCGATTTTAGAAACCTCCTCCTTTTTGAAGTTGGTTATAAAGCCTATAATGTTTGTTGAACTTTCCTAGATGTGGTGGACAAGTAACAAATAGACAATCAGAATGACAAATAAACAAATGCCAATATGAAATATAAGTAGTAAGTAGGTACCTACATACTTCTTTTTTTGGAAAAGGAATAGAAAGGTATTTATTTTACAGTCACTTACACCACGTAGAGTTTATAAAAATCCCTCACTACTAGAGTTAACGAACTGGAGAAATTAAGACGAATTGAAAAGACTTAAGGTTTATAATATCAGCAAAACTTTAATGCCCGTGTCCTGAAGGGTCACTAGAAATTCAAATCCCCTGTAGGTATAATGTCAAAGAAAACAGCTGTAACTGATAAGGGTCAACCTCTTCAACCGCTTTGGCCGCAAGTAAGCATAATTTGACTGGAAATTTATTAAACAAATGAACTGTCAACCATAATTTCAATGGTTTAAGGTCTATTTCGGAAACCGTAGTTATACAAGTGTTTGAACTAAGCTGGCTAAGCTTTGGTAAGCAAATGAAATCGTAGACATGACGGTTTGAGTGTTGAAATCCTTTAGCGATTGTGATAACAATAATGATGATTAAAAAGTCAAGAAGTATTAAGGCAAATGTACCTCCTTAAGGAAGTGACGACGAGTGATCTACGTACAAAAACATGTTTTGTTGTTGTTGTTGTTCTAACCGGATGTCAAATATGGTTCCAAAAATAATACACTCCACTAGATTTGCTTGACAGTTGCTTAATGGCAATTGGTAAATATATAAGTACTATATACTATTTAAATACTATAAACTAAATAGCATTGCACCGAACAAGACATACTTGTAAGAATAAACTTTCAACTCAGAAATAAAACTAGGATTGCAATGATATTTTTGGGTTTAATTCCTCTTCAAATCCAATACAGCGTTTCGTATAACAGCTCGATGACAAGTGAGTCAAATCCTATCCACCACAGAGAATGGTCACAGTCCCACAGATCAGAATGTGGCCAGCACAGTAACGAGTATCTGTGGTGGTATGTGCCTGTAAAACCCGCGTTTGTCACAATCACTGAACTTGCTACCATAGACTACGGACAACGTCCACAGATGCTCGTTACTAGATACAAGAGTATTATTGTTGTATACAGATACAGAATAAAGGTTGTCTTACATACTACTACCACACAATAACAATACTTATGTATATATGTCGCAAAAAAATTAACCAAGTATGTCACCTTTCAAGTCTATGAAATGCTGCTATGTATCTTTTAAGAAGTTACTATTTTTTCATACAAAATAACTGTTGACATATTTTTTATATTAAAAAATGGGAATCACTCACGTAAAAAAGTCAGATCTTTCCAACTATAGCTTCAAACACATCCTCGCACTGAGTGCAGTGCGAGGCGAGACGAAACCGCAAAAGTTCTGCACTCTCCTTGAACCACCATCAGATGTGGGTGAAACTATAGTCGGAAAGATCTGACTTTTTTACGTGAGTGATTCCCATTTTTCATCAACCGATTCTCAAAATTCGTTTTGTTTGACATCTGGTGCTTCCCGTGTGGTCCTATTCAAATTTCATCAAATTCGGTCCAGTAGTTTTTTTACTTTCCAATATGTAATACGAGTTCTAATATATAATCTAATATATAATACGAGTTCTAGAGTGGAGACCGCGTCTCGGCAAACGTAGTGTAGGACGTCCTGAGGCACGGTGGAGTGACGATCTGCGCAAGACGGCTGGCAAAAACTGGATACGAGAAGCCCAAGATAAAGTGAAGAAGAAGTGGCGTGCAATTGGAGAGGCATATGTCCAGCAGTGGACTGCTACAGGCTGATGATGATGAATACTTTGTTACACTCCATTAACTGAATAGAATGGAAGTCGGTATTAAATTTTACAAATTGTACTTGTTCATATTAAAAACGTGTACAAACCACGTTAGTTTTCATAACTAGTGGCATAATAACGGGATTATATCGATAATGAGAGTCTTAAGCAAGCAATTTACTTAATGAAAGCCAATCTCGTCATCACTAAAGGTAAACAAAAAAGTTGTAGCGCAGTTTACATACTCATACAACCAGCAAACAAATTGTGAGATACCCCATCCTGCATTACAAGCTCCCCGAGAAAAGGGTACAGAATAATCTCTTGCATAAATAATAGTCTGACAAAAGCTCATACTAAAACGATTTATTCTAGGGATGGTCTCTTTGACATCCGCTATCAGGAAGTCCGGCCTGTTCGGATAAAACTATTGTCAAATCCTTTATTAATGTAATCATGCAAATTGATTCAAAGTAAACTGAGTCCGGCAAGCGCATCGCTATCTTGTTTACCACACTATCAGCATTCACCGTTGTGTCTGTCTCCACGAACAATAAGACTACAAATTGACTCTTCACGTCAACTTTAAGAAAACCCGCAAAACCAGCCTTTATCGTCACCTAGATACAGACTACACAGAATCGATGGTTCGTTTTTGAAATGCAAAGTTATAATTGTCAAATCTGTTGGAGAGCCCGTATTTTCGGCCACGTTTCAATTGTATCAAACCATTTCCAGTCTTATGCTGAAGTTTTTAAGGCTTATGAGGGTAATTGGAAGCAGTTTTCGGAAAGTTTGGTAGAGAAGGTCCAGTCTGCAACCTGAATGAGACTTAAATACCCATTCAAGTCTTATACTATGCAATATTTATGTAAATGACCGAGGTAAGGGGCTATGCTCCGAAATTTCAGATCGTTACTGCATAGTTGAGCATTAGATACAGAAAGTTTTGCTCGTGTTGCTGTCTTTATGTTCTGAATTTTCTTATAAGGTGTACTTTCCACGAGCATATAGATGTTTCGTGAATGAACCTTGAAATTGAAACTGTTTGTAAGCTTTTATATTCTGTGTATTAATTTCTGTTCTGTGTATATACACAGTTAACAATTTTAAAATGTTACCTAATAATAAAGCGACGAAGTTTTTAAAACAGTTTGAATGTCTTATATACTCGTAGATGTAAGATTTCTAAAGTTATACATTAGTTATAGGATCGAACTGGTTTATGACAAAGTTGGTGGTATTGTAATATACTCGTTAATTCAATGTTTATATAGCTGACAGTCAACCACCAGTACCAGTTACCAGAGATGACTTATGGCACGGAAACGTGGTCTCTTACTATTGGTCTCATAAGTAAGCTCATAGTCGCTCAACGAGCTATGGATAGGGTTCATGAGGGACGATGAAAGTCACCGACATAGCCAGAAGATTAGATTGTTGAAGTGGCAGTGGGTAGGGCACATAGCAAGCAGAACATTTGCCTGATGATGAAGGGCGGAAGGTTCTAGAGTGGAGATCACGAACCGGCAAGTGCAGGGTCGTCCACCGACAAAGTGAAAAGACGACCTGATAAAGAACGAAGTACTCGTCCTTTATCCTTCCTTTATCCTATTTATATGATGACACCTGCTATGATTATAATTATACACAAAAATATAAAGCCACTAGCATTATTTATAAGATATAGTTTTTTCTGAAGTCAACATAATCTTTGAACTAGGACGTTCTAAGTATTTTGCAGTTTTTACTCTGTTATTCGAATAAAATACTGTCGAATTATACCTAATCAAAATATTTTTAAAGTCGAATTTACACTAAGGTAGGTAAACTTACAGGATTATAAGTTACTAAATTGTATTTTGCCAATGGTATGTAATGAAAAAATAATTGAAAAATACCTCCATTTTGTTTAACGAATAGTCTCGGCCCGTTACTTAGTTCGCGTGAAATAGATTTATTGCGATCCCTCAACAACCCGTTAAATTGGCATAATAAAGAGTCATCTATGAGATGATGTGTGTATATTTATTTCACCTACACACTCAGTAACAAACATACATACTAATTACTAACTCACTCAAATCTTTACTCATTCAAAAACTAACCAATAACGCCTAAAATACAAAATTACGATGTTTTTCTCCTATACACTTTTACGCCACCTTTCATTAATTCATAACAGTGAATGATATTAGGTAAGCTGGGCACACATACAAACAGACAGAAAGACCTTATAACTGCAGAAGCAGAAAATATTAAGGAAAACGGAAAACACCAAATACATTTCAAAATAGTCCGTCATCCGAGTACTTTCAAACTAGCAATTTTGAATTAATTTTTCAAACGCCAATTTAAACAACTTTTCCCAGGAAACAGACAATGTTAAAAGCTATCGTTCCACTCACCTTGAAGAAAATAGTGGTTGGAATTTTTAATATCCTTTACCAGCAAAGTAACGAAATATTAAAATGTCTACAGAGTTATGCCCGCTTGCCACTGTGAGCCGGGCGTTGGTGGTGAACAGTACCCAAGATCAAAATATATTTGATGGAACCAGTGCATCAGTCCAAAGAAGAATTATACATTCAAACTTATTACTAGACATGTTCTGTTGGTAGTATCGACATAGATAGCGATCGCTGAACAACGGACATCTTTCGTTAATTCTTAAGAGTCAATTTGCAACTATACACCGTGCAGTTCTCTAAGAGCAAACATCGTTGCATCTTTGACAACATCCGTGAAACCAATAACGAGATGACAAGAAACTTTGGAAAAACAACCCTATATAAAAGAGCGATATCTGATGAAGTATTTGACATCTAGTCTTAGTAGTCTTTGATGTCAAAGCTATCGACACTCATTATTATCGTAACGAACTTATTCGCTATCTTTACATTTCGTTATATAACCCGTAAACACCATACACATATACACCCACCCTTGCACACACTACAAACAATATTATTTCATTGATATTTACTAACTTCAGTAACTTAATTCCTTGCTCTGAAATGTTAATATTGCGTAATATTTTTTTGTTAATTGTTAAAAAAAATAGTAGTAGATACGTTTATAAATATTTATTTTACGTTGTATATATAGCTATTATTTAACATAATTAAGATTACAGTTCAAATAAATAATATATCCCCTCACAAGTTGGAGTTACCTATCACAGAAACTACGATTTTATGTTTAAGACCGTTATTGTTGGGTGATATGCAATAAACATATTCGATTTGATATTTGCGAATAAGTTTCCAACCTTTTACACAGCTCTAATAAATTGTAAACATTACCATTTTAGCTTGGCTCACAGTTTTTTTTAAATTTACTAATTTCGTAACTTACGTCACTGCATTATACTGTACAGAGAGCAAGTACGCCATTATTTTTATTGCCACTAGAGAAGCGTTATGGTGTAGTTTTTCTTTGCAGTGAAATGGTTATAATATCAGGTGCTTGTCATTGTTTTAAGGGTTTGGGGGAATTTAATGATATTAGATTAACGGGAGCATTTTTTTGTAAATACTTGATGGAATAGCCGCATTAGACTAGCCAGCATGGTTCATTATCAGATGTGATAACTAGTCATGCTGGCATCATAAAAATCATCTCACCTTTGTGGATTTCATCACGATTTTACCTTCTCAAAGCTAAGATAGGGATCGATCTGACAGCCATCAGAGTGGCAGCTGGTTCTAATTACCCCATATCCTATCATCGCTAAAAATTGTAACTGCTTATGTATTTGGTCATTAATTTAACGGAATAAAATGTTTCTTGTCTTTTTACGATTTTATTTGCAGTTTTGTGTGTTCAGTGATAAACTATGTACATAATAAATAGCAGAAGGCCGAGAATAGGTGAAAACGCAGTGTAATGCGTAAAACTACAGGTCTATGTTCCGACATTGGGTTACCTATACAATGCAAACGTCATGGTAAAGCAGTTGTCCTTTCTCTCAAAAACAGCCGTGAGATTCTCTAATGATTCGTCGACGAGCTCACCGATGTCAGATACTTTATGATATATCGCCCTTGTACATAAGGTTGTTTTTCCAACGTTTCTCTCGTCATTTGTTTCACGGATGTTGTCGAACTCGACATTTAGATTTTCTTAGTTATACTGACCGCAATCATACTAAAAACAGTCTAAAGAGTCAACTTTTTGTTTTTTTTTAACTTTGTGACCGGGGTGTCCTTATTGCTAGATACCTACATCTGCGTTCATGTCATGATACATATTTTATAAAAGTATCAGCTTTTGTTAATCTGTTTTGTTACTGTCCGTGTCAGAAGCCATGACCATCTAGGCCACCGAGGCTTGAGGTCCGAGCATCGAATAGCAACTCACTATTTGATTTAACCGTCTTACGGGGACGGAGAGACATCTATTGATCAGCTTTGAAAAACTATCCAACCTAAAGAAGTATTTTTAGAAATACTTAATCTTTCGTATTGACTTCGCAACCCTTTATAATTTTTATAGTATTATTTTTTTAAAGCACTAACGCCTGCTTAGAGATCTGAAAAATTTAAATTTATAGAGAGAAAAAAAAATTACATCCCCGGACGGGATTCGAACCCGCGTCTTCTGACTATCCGTGTCAGTCCGTGCCAGAGAGATGCGACCTGTAAAGGAAAACAGCCGGAGATCCGGACATACGAAAGCATTTTTGTCCAAGTTATTGCAGAGACGCATGGCTCTGGCCTCGCACTGCTCGGTCTATTACCTTTCTTTGTTGAATTTCAATCTGCAACTGTAAAACAGTTAGTTTATTACCATCTCGTTCTGCAGGACCGAATGAAATCCTTTGAGTACACTTTTATTACATACCCACAGTTTATGGAAATTTTAGATACGTTTAAATGGGACATACAGATCGATATTGCGACGAGCTCAAGCCAGTTCCTGTTTGAGAGGGCTTTCTCAAAGACTTCGATAATATAGATGAGGTGTTAACAACGCTAGTGTTATTCATATGAAGTTTTTTCCTTTGTTTGTGGATTCGTATGATTGTACATTTGCCATTCCTCAAGTTATTTAGGTGCATATAAGTACCTACTTATACTTGCACCAAGTGAGATTTCCAAGTCACTGTTACATAAAATAAGTCTCTCATTAAGTCACTTGTGAATGCACCTTGGTACATAAGGTACGACGATCTCCATCGGGACCTTAAAGTAGAGTTCGTCGACAAAGTGATACAAAACTATGCAGAAGCTTACCAACATCGGTTTCTCATCGGCAGTTTTACTGCTCGACCACACGTAGTATATAGTAAGAAGACTAAATGGAACTAAACCGTTCAAGTTAGTGTAGTGATCAGTGCTAGTGTATTAATGGAATGTAGTCAATGTAAGTACTGCTTCAAAGAACACATGAACATAATGTCTTCACCTTAAATAGATACAATAAGAAAAGTCTTCTCTTCTTAGTCGTTCACTCTTGACAGAGTGGTCGTGGTTGAAGACGATGCCCTTTTTTTAAATAATGCAGCCCTCGCGATGCGCCTCCATCCATTGCGGTCTTCTGCGTTTCGGGTGCTTTGGACTACGGACGTTTGTTTGTTGAAGCTTTTATGAGGTCTGTCCAACGCGTAGGTGATCGACCGCGTGACCGCTTGCCTTCTACTTGACCCTGGACTACGAGTCGTTCCATGGAGTTTTTATTTCGAACAATGTGTCCGAAGTATTTGAGGATTCGTATTTGCACAGTCGACGATAATCTTTCCTTGATTTTTAGTTCCTCCAAGATCGAGATATTGGTCCGAAACGATGTCCAAGGGATCCGCAGTAGTCGTCGCCAGCACCCAGCAGAAAAGTCTTATGTATAGTGAATATAGCAGGTTAGGATAGAATAGAATTACTTATAGCCTTTTTAGGCTAGATTGTAATATCAATAGCGTGCATAATATTTGTATGTATCCTAGGGGAAAAAAAACTTTAGTCACTGTCCTAAGTCCCGTTCTAGCAAAGCGATGAAGGTGTTACTAAAACTTTCTAGATGATTTACGAGGTAAACACAAAAACAACGTTTCATGATTTTGTACACTTTGCGTACACTCGTGCAGCATTAACATTTAACAGTAAATAATCCACCACTATTCCACGCCAAAAAAAAGAAACAAATCTAGGAAAATTTAACAATATTAACGATTGCCATTGTTGGGTTTTTTCCCGCCATTCCATATGAAACTTAATCTATGCTTTAAAAAATTACGGTCATAATATTTACCGTTGTAGCGGCATCCAGCCGTGCGATCCTCTAATGATTCGTCGATGTGCTCGTCAACGAGCTCACGGATGTCAAACACTTTATGAGATATCGCCCTTGTACATTAGGTTGTTTTTCCAACGTTTCTTGTCATCTCGTCATTTGTTACACGGATGTTGTCAAAGATACAACGATGTTTGTTCTTAGAGAATCGCACGGCTGTTAATACAATTACGTACATCAGTATGGCGGAAGTAAAAGTCAGACTTTCTTAGTAATTACACTGACTACATGCATACCTACTTCAAAACCTAAACAGTGGCTCTACCATGAGTTGGCAACATAAATGTCATCTATAGTCGATACTCGATCTCGTCTACCTATAAAGCTTGTGATTGGCGCACTCGCTAGCGATTTTAGTTCTACAATAGACCGCGAGGTGGCATTGTTCTTTTTTTCATACATTTTTTAACGGCAGTCGATAGCGAGCATCGACTGGTTTGGTTTGGTTGAATTTGCCCTCTGTGAGCTCAGTTATGTGTTTTGAGATTTTATTGTAAAAACGCACACAATTTCCTAGGAATGACTTAAAATGACTAGGAATGTTTTCGCAAGTTTAAAACTGGTAAACATTTAGAATCGTGGCGCCTGAATTCGGGGGGAGGGGGGGAGGGGGGGAGGGGGGGGGAGGGGGGGGGGGGGGTTCGGGTAGTGCCCCCCCGCAAACCCCACCCGCCGGAGACCATTAGTTTTCGAGTTATGTTCGTTTAAGTATTTTGAGGTTAAGTACTGCATTTCGATCTACTACCGCGTCGGCTCTGCAATCCGACAAGACTGCTTGAAATCGGGGTGCTATGAGTCGGTTCTGTCACTGACTTCGACCTATTCTAACTAACTATAACTAACCTATAGGTATGTCACAGACTAGTGACTTTGCCAATTCATTAGATAGCTACTGATATACTATTGTGCACAAATTTGGAACAAAAGTAGTTTGATGAAGCGGAACCTGGTGGGTCACAGTTCAAACCTAACCTAACCTATAGGTTTGTCACAGACAAGTGACATTGCCAATTCATTAGGTACTAATATACTATTGTGCACACATTCCTACTAGTATGGGTCTGATAATTAAAATTGAAAAACAATTTGTTATTTTTAGAACTTATATTTATAGACATAATTTATAGCATTTATAGTTTCGATGAATGGGTCTTTTTTATTTTTAGTCACATTTCTTCTCCATAAATACTCTATGATGGAGTTAGTGAAATTTTCAGTATTATTATAATTGTCTTTTTTAAAATAACGCTTCACTGCTCTCCATTGGGACTCGATGCGTTGAGTATGAGTCCCATCACTACTTACAAAAGGATTGTCCGGGTCAGAGTGATTCACCTTTTTATGGATGTAACCATTTTCTGCCAGACAATCATATGCTCTCCAGCAGTCAGTGTGGATGGTGGTGCCTTCTTCCACATGTTTTTTTAATTAAAGGCACCAGCACTTCAGCAGAGCGTACATTGTCTGGGCACACTTCTAATCGAAGATCCTCTGACCCGTCTTCAATCATTCCGAGGACCCAATGTCCCTCTATGTGGCGTCCTCGGTTAAACTTCCTCTTTCCAAATTTTGATTCATCTATTTGTACAGTTCTTCCAGGTCCTCCAATCTTGCCCACATATTCATTTCTTTCAAGTTGGTAAATAACTACACACTCTCGACAGTAGTTGTACCAATCACTTAATGTTGAAGTACTCAGGCACTGTTGTTTCTCTTCTTTTAGAGGGTCTTCGTTTCTTGCCGAGTCAAAAGTCCATTTGTGGGCAAATGCATATATGAGATAAAATACATGTCTTATGTCGATCTTGCCATTTTCAAAAAATGTCCCAGTGTTTCGGCATATTTTCCCTTTTTGTTTGCACTGGCCTTTGGTGCACACCCAAGCCCCAAACGATTTGTTTGTTTTCGATAAACGCATAGGGGTGCGATGCGTGCGGCACATTTTTTGGCGTTGCACCATGTTGTTTTCTTCAGCGAATTTTAGACACTGGTCAATGGTTCCCAATTCGCGCACAACTTTGGGTAGGCTCCACATTTGTACAACTTCCTCCGTGTACAAATGCCGGTCCGAAACGGGTCCGTCATCTACAAAGTCCGCCCTTGATGAAGGTCCAGGCACAGGAGACGCCATCGCGATGACTAATGCGCACGTCGAGCTGGTACCAGTTATCAAATCTTCCAAAGGCAATCGCAGTGTCCAGTGAGCAAGCTGGTGTCGTACAGTAAAGCAGCAAAATCGGAGTCCAAAATCGTAGCAAAGTCGTTGAGATATCAAAAGAAAGCGCAGAAAAACAGGAGAAAACATTCACGTACACTCGGAAGTAACGGAATGACGCGAGTATTCCGACAGTGACATTACGCTATCTTCGATGTTTGCGTTCCGTTTCAAGAACTTACATACAACGTACATGTCAAAAAAGGCTAAAAGTTACCTAGAAACGTTTCGTTTTACGCATTAATGTCATTTATGTCACCTGTCACTATCAAAATTACGGTGTTTTATTGAAACTTTAAAAAACTATTTAGACTATTTTGGCGTGTCTCCGGCAGCTAAAATGTTGTAAATACGCTTTATACAAACCCCTTCAACCCACCCACAGTTTTTGTTTCACCAAATTCAGGGGTCACGATTCTAAAGCCAACCCAAACTAGGTACAGCTATCCTATTTGTATTTCTAGTATTAAAAGTGTGGTGATCACTATTAAACTTATATTTATGTAAATTCTTACGAACATACATTATATTTTCAAATACATATAAGGAAGGCAAAATTAATATATTGCTGAACAATATGGGCTGAACTAAGTACTAGCTGGTTAACCTGATCGAATCTATGTCATCGTATCCCAGAGACCACGCGAGCGAATCCGCTGGCGGGTTATTATATAAGTACCTACTTATTATAAATTATTCAGCAAGCGTCCCGCTATACACTCCCGTCCATCCCCTCCTATGCCATTAAAGCCACTATCAACACCTTATTCTTCCATAAAGCATACGCACTTAGCTTTTACAGCTTCATATTTACTGGTGGCAATGAAACTCTGTGATACAGCTTACACTGTTGCCAGTTCTATGTGCTTTGGATTCTTTGGACGTTTCAACGGGATGCAGGGAATGCACGTTATGACTTCGAAACTGTGTTGAATGCTTTTATATATCCTCTTTAGGAACGTCGCGAGAGAAGGATGTAATGTCCTGTATTATATAGCTAGCTTAGTCTTTGTTGTTTACGAGGAGCTTAAATTAAAACAACTCGTCGTCGGTTTAATTCTCTAGCGAGGAATAGTATTGCAGCTTGTAATATTTACACAGGGTGCTTTCTAAGGCGTGCATATTTCGTTAGTGTAATTTGACGATGTGTGAGATAAGTAGTTATCTTATCATGGAAACCTAATTATTTCTTATATTTATTTTTACTAGCTGCGCCCTGTGGTTACACCCGCTTGGTTGATTATAATGTTGATGCTGATCAAAAATTATCCCATATGGTATTCCAGCGCCTCATCTATCTTCATACCAAATTTTATTAAAATCCATTCAGTAGTTTTTGCGTGAAAGAGTACCAAACATCCAAACATCCATTCATATAAACTTTCGTGTTTATACTATAAGGTAGTGTATATTAGTAGGTTTTTTTTTATTTTATAATCGTAAAATGGGATTATGGGCCATCGATATCTCAATTGACAATTGTTTCGGCTTCATCCTAAAGCTTTTTTTAGGTTCTTGAGTGTTGAACTCTCTTCCTCCCGCTGAGATAAGTGCGTATAAACAAGAAACGTGGAAAGGCCCAGAAGGAAAACGATGAAGAGGAAGACCCCACATGAGATGGCAGGACGAAATCACAAAGATAGCAGGCCCTAATTGGATACAAGTGGCTCAAGATAGAGACAAATGGGCTTCTTTGAAAGAAGCCTTCAAGCCGAGGAGGGGTTCTTGCAAATAAATAAAATTATAATGATAAAACAATTAAATTAAAAAATAAAAATTAAAAAACATTAGGTTAATTATATCATCATAATGATTGCTAGCAACAATTAGTCCAAACTATTTAGTAAGATAATACAATATAGTAGATTTAGCATAGTTATAAGATTTTTTTATGTCCATACTACTGTTTTGCAAGAAATAGAAAGGCTTTTTATTTTATTTTATTATATATATAAACAAGAAACATAAATACGCAATACATACTTCAAAGCATACAACAGTTATAATTATAAGTATTGTAATGAAATAAAAAATACAAAATGAAAGAGTAATTAAATAATAATTAAATTTTTAAGCAGCTTTAAGTGATTGATCTATGATGACATAAAATATTAGAGATAACATCAGAAACGAGCAAACTGGTTTACTCGTGATTATGGCGCTTGCAACAGTGCCGAAATATCGGGAACTCAAACAAAATGGATTACACGGTAAATATTCCGTTTCTGATGTTAACTCTTGCAATAGTGACCGTGATAGTTTAAAAAATATTAGATTTCTAGATACCAAGGGCCGTTCCTTTTCCCTAGAATTCAATTAGTTTTTGAAATCATTATCGCTACTAGTGTTAATGGCGAAAAGAAAGTATCGGGCAAACAGTTTGAGGGTGCGAGTGAAAATGAAGATCTTTTGGGAGAAGAGGATGATGAGAAGAAGAGAGGAGAGTGAAGTAGCTTTAGTTGGTTTAGTTGTAGTTGGGAAGTTTACTTGTACGAGTATAAATTATTTTTGACCTGACTAAGTAACGGTTTACGAGTATTAACTCGTCATTCACCAAACTAGCGTTACTAAAAAGGGGCTAGCTAGGGACACTCCTCCTCCTAGCGTCGTTTTCCTCATTGCTGAGGGTCGTGACCCCTTCCACGGATCACCTTCTGCCGAACGAAGTCTTTCCACCTTGACCTATCTTCAGCAGCGTGTATCGCACTGTGGACATTACTGTTAAGTGCGGTACGGATTTGGTCCGACCAGCGCATTGGACTTCTTCCCCTTGGTCTTTTGCCTTCCAACTTGCCTGTGATGACAAGTTTCTCTAGGTTGTCGCCTTTTTTGCGTGCTATATGACCGAAGTACTCGAGTACTTAGTGGTAATACTCAGTTCCTCGAGTATCGACGCGTTCGTTCTTCTGGCTGTCCAGGGTATGTGCAACATTTTCCTCTAACACCACATTTCGAGGGCATCTACGCGTTTTCCGTCGTTTGCCTTAAGCGTCCAAGTTTCAGCCGCATATAGGAAAAAGAACACTTGGCCTCTAACCAGGTTTATTTTGTTTTTTTTTCTGATATGTCTGTCCTTCCAAATTCCGGCTAGTTGGGTCATCGCATTTTTGGCCATATCAATCCTCCGCCGCATTTTGGTCTCGCAGGAGCCAGTGTTGTTAATGTTGGAGCCCAGGTAAATGACGTCCTGTACGTAGTCTAGTTGTAATGTCCCTCTGTGCTCCAATTTTTTGGTGCGGTCTATTACCATTGCCTTTGTCTTGGACTTGATTATGTGTAGGCCGAGTTCATTGCTGACTCTTTCCATTCTGTCCAAGAG
The DNA here is from genome assembly GCA_917880725.1 of Selenia dentaria. NCBI lineage: Eukaryota > Metazoa > Arthropoda > Insecta > Lepidoptera > Geometridae > Selenia > Selenia dentaria. The sequence goes on along the minus strand of OU862885.1, from coordinate 3,813,878 downwards.
GGTCGTCATTTCCGCTTCCGAGTTAGCTAAAAGGGTTGTGTCGTCGACGAAGCGCAGGTTAGTGAGCCTTACGCCTCCCACACTCACGCCTCCTTCCCAGCCCTCCATCGTGCGTCTCACTATGTACTCCCCGTATGCGTTGAACAGAATAGGAGAGAGTATACAACCTTGCCTCACGCCTTTGTGAAATTTGAAAGGATTCGATGTTGTCGTGTCTATCCTTACAACGCCCTGGCTGTTGTAGTATAAGGTCTCAACAAGTGCAGTAAGGTGGCGCGGTACCCCTAGCTCCGTCAATACCCTCCATAATTGTGTCCAATCCACACAATCGAATGCCTTGCTATAATCGATAAAACACAAGATTACGGGTGTGTCAAACTCATAAGATTTTTCAAGGACACACAGGATTTTTTTTAGGGACACTAGACAAAGGCTAAATAGATATTGCCATACACGAAGTATTGAATATGCGTGATGAAAATTCCTCTTAAAATAATAGGTAGTGATAGCGGAAGACGTATTATTTAGCATTTTTCTACTGACTTCCAAAAAGGAGGAGATACTCAATTCGACTATATTTTTTTTATGTTTGTTACCTCATAACTTTCGACTGGGTGAACCGTTTCACGTAATTGTTTTTTTGTATGGAAGCTGGTGCTTTTCGTGTAGTTCCATTTAAATTTCATTAAATTCGGTCGAGTAGTTTTTGAGTGTACACTCCAATAAATGAATAGAATGGAAGTCAGTATTAAATTTTTTAATTGTACTTGTTAGGGAAAGCGGTAATGATTAAGCAAATTCAAAAAAGGCGGGACCTCCGCATTTTAAAGAAGCGAAAATGGAATCCTCTTTAACTCTAATCGCCATGTCTCATTAAAGAATAAAAAACAATCCAGTCCGGAAACATGTAAACCTTCTTTAGGGAAAAACAACACGGAGAATAAAAGTACGTACTTATCTTCCTTTTGTTTCCCCTATTGTTTTCATCTCCTTCATAATTTTACCCAAAAGTGAAATCAATCATCTATCAAAAGCTGCACATAAAAGTTATCATTCACAAACTCAAGGCCAGCTTACTGAAATATTTACCTGTGCAGTTTTACGATCAAATTTACGACTCTACCGCCATTATCCTTTATGGCGGCAAAGATGGCGTCCGAGATGGCCGCAAAGATGGCGGTTTAATTAAAAATTGATCAAAAGGCGAGCTATGATATACGAGCGAACGGCTGATTAGATAGTTTGGATGCTAATTTCAGAAGGTAAAGTATGATCGAGAGTAGAATATATACTGGGGAAACTGTATGCAATGGAATAATTAATTAGACCTCTTTTTTACATTAAAGTTATTAGTATTTCCAAAATATTTGCCATACAAATTTTTTATATAAATCACACATAATATGGAAAAATGTTATACCTATTACGTTTCAAATGAATACCTTTAGAAAATAGAACAGACAGATGGAAAGACACAGGATAGCATATAGTTTAGAGTTCCTTATTCCCGTATGAAAAAAAATCTAATGTTTATTTAAATGACTTAACTTCACTAAGTCAATACAGTCTCATTATTCCACACAAAACATATAAATTAAAATACCACAATATAAAAATTTAGACAAGTACAATTTAAACACGTGCAATTTGAAAAATTTAATACCGTTTTCCATTCTATTACTTTGGTAAAAATCAGTTAATGGAGTGTATCTCAAAACCTACTATACCGAATTTGATGAAATTTAAATGGTACCAGAGATAAAGCACCAGCTTAGAAACTAAAAAAGAATTTTAGGAATCGGTTCACCCAGTCGAAAGTTATGAGGTGTTACCTAACATAATAAAATACAGTAAAATTGCAAATCTGCGAACTTATACAATGTTTTAGCTTTTTCAGAACTTGGACAAATACTAGTACTACAAGTACCAATATACTATTCAGAAGTCCAATGCAAGTAGTCTTATAACGATGGTTAAGGAACCATAAAAACGACGAAAACTATTGTTTCGTATTGTGTAAACAAGTAAAAAGAGGCATTAGACTTATCTCTAGAGATATTTTTTAATCCTGTAGTGTAAAGATTTTTTTACCTTACCTACGTAAAATTAAATCTCCCACCTTGTTTTTACCCTCTTCAACCGCATTTTAGAAGTCTAAGATGAAATTTAAAATATATGTCAAGCACGCAGCCCGCATCGAGTGCGCCCCTAACGGGGTCCTAACGCCGTCGTAAGGGCCTCTCTGCCTTGTGGAGGGCCGATAACGTCGACCGCTAGCTACAGACTTGTTAATTATGCAGATGTGACAGTCTTACGCTGGAAATGACGCGAGTGGAGTTTTAGATGCTTTCTACCTTCATTGTGACTTTTAGTGAAACTATGACAAGTACCAAGGTCGGCACCTTGGTACTTGTCATATCATAAATTGGTAATTATAATTAGATTTTGAAATATTTTAATAACATTCACCTGAACAACAACCTCAGTTATATATAAGATTTTTTTTTGTTATATGCATACAATCAACTACTTCGAATAATTGGGACAATTGCTATTTATAAACATAACTCAGTGGTTACACCTTAATTTATAACAAATGTGTGCAGAATAATTACTATAAGAACAAAGTTACTAATATAAAATTAATCTATCTATCACAATATAACTAGTTTTTAAATTACAGATAAAAAACAGCATTTAAGTCCGTGTCTGCGGGTAGAGTGTCCAAAAAGCTGGCAACGTTACCTTGTTGAAAAGCCAGGCTGATATGTTGTCCGAGTTTCTTGCCGCTTCTTCTCGGTGGGTTCTATATATTTTGGAACGCGGCGGTAGAGTCTTTAAAGTACATTATAATGAAAAGTTGACGTTCATAAGTGCGTCTTTGATGCCTAAATTGAATAAATGATTTTGACTTTGACTTTGACTTTAAGCACCATTACTTTGGTCCCGTGGAATTTCTTTGAGGCGTCTTTAACTAAACGCCGTGCATCTGGACCCCAAGAACCCATAGTTTCAACCCCAAACGGAAGAAACATAACTCCAAGACAAGCATTTTTTCTAAGATTAATTATAGATGTACATATTAGACAAAATATTATAACTAATAAATAATTTACTCGTAGTAGCAGTTTTATGTCGATACCTACATAGATTAAATAAATGTATTCTTCTATGTACGTTTTTTGTTATTTTATTTTCAAGTTATTCCTATTTTAACTAGGGTATATACTTGTAAAACTTAGCTTTTCTTATTAAATGCCTACTTGTGTGTATTATATTATACTAGTAGTGTCAAATCAGCGGCTTATGCTGTTAAAAAAATTAGACCATTAACTGATTGAGTATTTTAGTTATTTCCATAGCGTTATGACTTATGGCATACTGCTCTGGGGATGTTTTGGAGATCGTAATACTATTTCATACTGCGAAAAATCTATCCACAGTTTAGCTCCCAGAGTTTCCACAGACAGTTCATTTGACGTTCATAAGTGCGTCATTGATGCCTAAATGATTTTGACTTTGACTTTGAGTTCAAAGAACACAGAATTTTAAAGATTTCTAAAAGATATTCTAACTGTTGTCTCTCAGTTTAACTATGAAAATCTAATGTATCTCAAAAAAAGCATTAACAGTTTTGATAAAAGGAGTGATGCTCATTCCATCAACACGCGAAATAAGCACAAGCTTTCCGTACATGTAACGCGTCATCACAGAATAAGTCATTCTTTTATGGGACAATGCATACGATTCTATAATAAAGTTCTCAATGTTATCCGAGATTCAATTAAGCGTACCGTGTCTTGCCCTACTGATATCATTATTATGTTCTCTTTTGTAAGGCAACACACTGGAGCTAAAAATAAGCGGACATTTGTTATATCATTTAAGAAATTGGCGATACAAAAAATTTAAAAAGACAAGCCCACTGAGTTTCTTGCCGGATCTTCTCAGTCGTGGTTGCGTTCCAATCCGGTTGTAGATTTAAGAAATAATAAATGTAGGCCTTACTTCATCTGTCGAACGACGCACTCGCAAATTATTTGAACTAGAATTATTAGAGAGGTTTCGTTTTAAGAATACAAGTTATAATAGGTAGGTAATATTTGAAGTCGCTTCTTACTAATTACTCTTCTCTGTTATCGAGCGCCAGCATCACTGTATAAACATCTCGAAGGAATAGACAGGCGCTGAGATGACATGCCAGAAGTGGATTACGTATTTCATATTATAATTAGCATTGTCTAGTGACAGAGTAAACAACCCTGAGTTAGTCATAATGCCGTACAAGATTATTAATATTGCTGATGGATATGGATATATATAAAATAGCGCCTTTATCTCAGTTGTAACAGCTCTCCCGTGACAATCAATCCCGTAATTACCAAGGGTTGCTAAAAAGGGGGTTTTTTTATTACTTAAACATTATTTCATTGCAACTAAGATTCATAATAGCCTTGCTAGAGAGCAACTTGCCCATTTCGTCGCCGACTTTCATAAAAAAACTGTTTAATTTGTTTTAGTGAGCCCTGCTATTTACGGGATCGATTGTCATTCATCGTCAATGATGATATCATCAAAAAAGGCAAAACACTTTTCACTTATTGGAGTGTAACTCAAACACTGCTAAACCGAATTTGATGAAATTTAAACCCACCTCGGACTCGGACTCGGACAAGGACTCTACCAAACAAAAACTAATTTTGAGAAATGCGAGAAAAATCTGTGAACATACAAAAAAAACAACACATACAGTCGAACATATAACCTACTCCTTTTTAAGGCTGTCAAAAATGGCGGCTTTATGTCACTTTTGTCAGCACCAGTTAGCAACTTCCTAACTTTTCTGCTTATACGAGAGCTGTTAAAACTGACATAAAGGCGCCATATTTCAATATTTTAATCAACATTTGATTTCCACTGTAAGATAAGTTACGCTTGCCGGTCCGTGGTCTCCATTCCAGAACCTTCCGGCCCCATCGGCCATCTGTTCTGAGTGCTATGTGCGCTGCCCACAGCCACTTCAACTGGCTAACCTTCTGGGCTATGTCGGTGACTTTCGTTCTTCTACGGATTTCCGTTCTCTCATTCACTCATTCTGATTTGATCATGTAGAGAAACCCGAGCATAGCCCTCTCCATAGCTCGTTGTGCAACTTTGATACTTCTTAGGAGGCCCATAGTAAGAGACCACGTTTCAGTTATATAAGTCCACCAACACGGTGGACAGACGACCTGATAAAGGTCGCAGGACGACGTTGGATGCCGGCCGCTTCCAACCGGTCCTTTTGGAAAAATATAGGGGAGGCATATGTTCAGCAGTGGACGTCCTACGGTTGAGATGATGATTATGATGATGATGATAAGATACGTAATTGCTCTGCTCTGCTAAACTACGACTTAAAGCAATGTATAAACGGGCGGTAAAAGTTGGAAGAGGCGGTTGGTGGCGGCGGAGGACGATTGCCGGAAATGATTACGTGAGTGCCGGCAGAGTGGTCGCGGCTGACAGTTTTTGTCATTGTTTTCAGTTGCGTAGGTATGCCACCAACAAAACGTAGATGCGATGTGTACTTGTTTTGTGGCGATGTTGACTTCCCTACACGCGTCTTGCGCCAAACCTGCATGAATCAACGCTAGTAGGGAAGACGTTCTACATAAAGATATGTTTGCCTGAGGTCTTAAATTTTTTGCTCTGTAATTTCAGTGACAACATTGTCCTTCAAACCGTTTGCACACTATTACTTGGTGGTTGAATAACTGTAAAAGGTCCCCAAAGACCGACACTGTAACACTTTTCTTTCAACTGATAAACATAATGAAAGTAATGAAACATGTAAGTAAGATCATAATCAAGGTTAATTGAAGAGCAGTAGAACTCTTTGTGAATGAGTTCGTCCGGGGTAGTACTGTCACCAAACCTTTTTCTACCCTGAAGCAGTAATGTTCCTAATACTGTGTTTTGGTTTGAAGGAATTAACTGCCGGCGAAATTACAGGTATATGAGACTTAACATAATGTCTCAGGGTTGCGTTTGCAGTGCAGTTCGTCGCTTGTGAGGAAATGCATATCTCTAGGCAGAGGTTACCACTGGCCTCATGCTTGTTCCGTTTCCTTATATTACAAGTACAATTAAAAAAAAATATACCGATTTCCTTATTACTTTGGTAAAAAACAGTTATTGGAGTGTAACTCAAAAACTACTAGACCGAATAAATGAGATCACATGGGAAGCACCAGCTTTCAAAGAAGAAAATAATTTTGAGAATCGGTTCAACCTGTCAAAAGTTATGAGGTACCTAACATAAAAAAATGAAAAAAAAACAACATTCGAATTGAGTACCTCCTCCTTTTTTTTGAAGTCGTTAGATAAAAAGAAATCGTCGATAATTTATTTTGATACTGATTGATAGTTCGTATGAATGTAACAAGTAGGATTAGTTTAAGGCCCTTCATGGTTTTCTGTGACTTTCGCAAAATTCGAATAGCTATTGGTGTCGATTCTGTAAGCATTCTCTAAACTAAAAATATCTAAGGTATGGCAGCTCTTATTCTGTCTAGGTTAAAAACCAAATTAGTTTAACCTTTCCGAATGACAGCACTACAATTAGACAGTTCTCTACAACTTTAGGTATATTTTAGACAGATTAGTCGTCACGTAACGTGGTCCTCGCTAAACTAACGTAAAAATACCTAAAATTGAATAGCACAATCCTATTTTAAGAAATCATTTAATTTGAATACCTCTTACGTTTGTGACCATGATAGTTTAAAAACTTAAATGACGAGATGACAAGAAACGTTGGAAAAACAACCTTGTGTACAAGGGCGATATCTCATAAAGTATTTGACATCGGTGAGCTCGTTGACGAGCGCAACGACGAATCATTAGAGAATCGCACGGCAGCTCACCCGTTAAGGGCAGTCATCTGTTTTGTGAAACCCTACAAAGGTAACTAAACTAAACTATCGAACTAAAATGTAGTTATGGTTGTCCTTATTCTGTTAACAATAGAATCCTAATTCATGTAACACTTAGAATGATTTCTTAAAATAGGACTGTGCTAGTCAATTTTGGATATTTTTACGTTAGTTTAGCGAGCACCACGTTACGCGACGACTAATCTGTCTAAAATATACCTACAGTAGAAGAGAAATGTCTAATCGTAGTGCTGTAAATATTTCCTATGTGTTTCCGATATTTCGTAGTATAGTCCCAAAGTTCGAGCTGATACGGTTAGTGTTGTGTGTCGAGATAAATCAAAAACTAACAGTGCGAACAATAGTAGTAGTGCCTCGCATAACAAACGAGTACGGAAGAGGGTAGACCGTTTCGTCTGCTCGTAAACATTCACCCACCCGCAATTCCTCAGTTCATCCGTGATCATGGCGCTTGCAACAGTGCCGAAATATAGGAATCTCATAGAAAATATACATGGTAACTATCCCATTGATAATTTGAATACCTCTTATCTCGTCATTTGTTTCGCGGATGTTGTCAAAGATGCAACGATGTTTGCTCTTAGAGAATCTCACAGCTGAACTCAACTCTTTCATTTGTCAAGACAATCCTTGATATTTTTTATGGTAGCAGTGGCACTGGTCTCTTATCTATCTCTATCCTACTCTTAAAGTAGTAATGTTTCAACCTTAACTTTAAAATTGGTACCAACACGTCAATATAGCAAGCTTAAAATAATACTGCTATAGACGTTTTCATGTAGTATCAAATATTTCGCTAAATTCGGGTACTTTGAAACGACTTTTGACACTAAGTTTCATTGTTCCAATGTCAAATTTTTGAAGATCCGTACTCCCAACTCTTTAAGTAGTCATTATTGCAACCTTACCATTAAATTTGATCGACCATTTTGTGTTGGTGGGAGTACGATAGTAAGTATGATTATTCTAAGCTTATTACAAAACGCTCCTGATTTACGACAGTTTCGTAAAAGGTGAGAGTAGGCCCCTGATGTGCCCATTAGTGCCATAAGTATAAACACCCTATTTTGCGGGGCGACGGCCTATGCTTGTCTAGTGTCCAAACTTACGAAAAATAAAATACCTGAAAGTTGTCCTGTTTTGGAAATTACTGAGTACCCCTTGTTGATTTGACATACTTGACATTCATTGCCGCTGGATGTACGCGATATCTAACGATTAAGGGATAATATGGTAATAAGTTTGACCTCTATTTGAACTAATCCTCCGTGAAGAGCCTAGTGAAATGCGTAGTAGTTTCTTTTGCTCACTTTTCATTTAATTGTAAACTTAAGAACTGTATTTTTAATAATAGGAAAATAATTTATTATACAAAAATTATGTGTGCACATACACCTCTGCCAACCCCTTTAGAATTTAAATGTTATAAGCAGAAGTTTACCCATATTACATAGAAAAAGATTTATTCTTACTTTTGTAACGGTAAATAATTTTTAAAGTTCTCTCCTCAATATAAACTTTTTCAGCTCTCTGTAAAAACTTGAACGGTCATTTTAATACACTTCTACGGGAATTTTATGCCCTACTTCGTTTCAATAAGCTTCAGCATTATTGGTCCTTTGTGCAAAGCAAAAACTAGTTTTCCTGTCTTCTTAATGAACCAGAGTATACTATTACTGTCTGTTAAAACTAAGTAGAAGAGTCGGTAAGTAGGTACTATTTAAAATGTAGTGACATTTTCAACCTATTAGTAAGAAAGTAGACGGCAAACGCGTTCTGTAGTTTGTTTTTGTAAGTCAGAAAACTAACCTTCAACTACTAGAAATTTTAACAAGTTCTTTATCAGACGTTATCGACATGTTTCGAGCATGTCCGATGCACATCGTCATATATTCCCATATACGCTGCAAGGTCGCGGCGACCACTGAGAACGTGAGTACCTAAAGTTAGTTTGATATTAAATAATATCAGTTCTTACCCACCGTCCACCTACTGAGACCACCTGATGTCAAGTTCACGAGAATTTAGAGTTCTTTATCATTATTTCCAGAAGCCCTCTAAGATGTAAATAAATATAGAACCTAATTAATTCTAACTGCCTACCTTCATTGGTAAGTCATAACTAGTGTATATTCATGTATTCCCTAACTCTTTCAGGCATCTAATACCATTAAATCAGTAACTCTTATATAAATGTATACATACAATGTGAATCTCGGCAACATCTTACATTTTTATATTATTACTTTTTAAAGCTCTAACGCCTGCTTTAGCGATCTCAAACATTGAAATTTATAGAGAGAAAAATTCCATCCTCGGACGGGATTCGAACCCGCGTCTTCTTACTCTTCGTGTCAGACGCCATTGACCAACTAGGCCACTGAGGTTCTGGTCCAAGCATCGAATTTTAGCTCTCTATTTGAATAACCGTCATGCGGGGACGGAGCGACATCTATTGGACAGTTTAACAGTACCATCCAACCGAAAGTAGCATTATTTAGAATAACATAAAGAACGGCTTCAATTCATGAAATGTAGTATGCAGGGGGTTTTGGAGGCGATAAATCGATCTATTATATATCATTGTTTTATCGACACAGCAAAACTAACGCTACTCGGCAATAGATGGCGTTGTTAAGCAGCACTAAGCCAATGAGTGTTTGGTTTGGGGTTAGACCAAGAAACTCAATTGATTACTAACGAACAAAGCTTGGTCGTCCAGGTCCTTATGATTAATCCCTGATGAAAGACGCCTGATGCCTATCACACGGGTCATGAGTCGTATTTATATATATACCAAATGGGTCCCCGTGAATCTTTGAGAGATTTATTTAAAGAAATCAATATATTAACGTTGCCTTCCTTATATGTTTTTGAAAATATAATGTATGTTCGTAAAATTTACATAAATATAAGTTAAATAGTGATCACCACACTTTTAATACTAGAAATAAAATTGAATAGCTGTACCTAGTTTTAGACTTGCGAAGACTAATAAATAAATAATAAGTCATTAATAGGAAATTGTGTGCGTTTTTACAATAAAATCCCAAAACACATAACTGAGCTCACAGAGCGCAAATTCAAGTTGACTGTAAAAAACGTTTTAATAAAAAAAGCTTACTATAAAGTTCGACACTATTTAGAAGATAAAGATGCTTGGCATACTCCACTTCTGGCAAGCTGTCACTCTGCCACCCATAAAATGTAATATTTGTAGTAGCTAAGTAGAAACATTGTAAACATCTATATAAATAGAATGGCCCCGAGTTTCTTGCCGCTTCTTCTCGGTGGGCTCTATATATTTTGGAACATGGCGTCGTCTTTAAAGTACATTATAATGAAAAGTTGACGTTCATAAGTGCGTCTTTGATGCCTAAATTGAATAAATGATTTTGACTTTGACTTTAGAAACAAGTTGCCACATTGTATTTAATATTCCCATATGCCTTATTTATCCAAATAAACGATATTACGTTTTTTTATTTAGGTTTTGATTCTTGAAATCCAAACCCAGAGCTTAGATTCACTACCAACTATATCCTCAAATTTATTGACCGAGCGAAGCAAACGAAGTGTCAACAACGATTCGCCAAATTAGCTTTCATCCATCCGGATGTTGGTATTCGCGTACAGCTCGCATTTTACACCTAATCTTAACAAAATTTAATGTACAGGTTCTACGATTTTGTAGTTTTTCAGTAAACAGTGTTATTTTATTGGAGAATGGAGGGACAATGGAGGGGAAGGTCAGGAGAAGTTGGCCTCGGCACTATTTACCGGTTGATATTGATATCAGTGTATTTGAAACAGTTGGCTATATACTACACATAATTAAGCTTACATAATTAATTAATGTGTGTTACCAGTGATGACATATGGCACTGAAACGTGGTCTCTAACTGTGGGCCTCATAGAGCTATGGAAAGGGCTATGCTCGGGGTTTCTCTACGTGATCGAATCAGAAATGAGGAGATCTGTAGACGAACTAAAGTCACCGACATAGCCCAGAAGATAAGCCAGTTGAAGTGGCAGTGGGCAGGCCACATAGCACGCAGAACAGATGGCCGATGGGGCCGGAAAGTTCTAGAGTGGAGACCACGGACCGGCAAGCGCAGCGTAGGTTGTCCAACGACAATGTTGTCAGACGACCTGACTAAGGTCGTAGGGTGAAGTTGGATGCAACGCTTCCAACCAGTCCTTTTGGAAATTTGTGGGGGAGGCATATGTTCAGCAGTGGACGTCCTACGGCTGAGATGATGATGATGATGAATTAAGCTTACGTTTACTAACCAGTATATCTAAGCATTCACCGCCTCGAGATGAAATTTCGTACGACGTCCACTGCTGAACATAGGCATCCCCCACAAACTTCTAAAAAGACCGGTTGGAAGCAGCTTGCATCCAACGTCCTCCTGCTACCTTTATCAGTTCGTCAGTACACCGTGTCGGTGAACGACCTACGCTGCGCTTGCCGGTCCGCGGTCTCCACTCCAGAATGTTCTGGGCCATGTCGGTGACTTTAGTTCATCTACGGATCTATTCATTTCTGATTCGATCACGTAGAGAAAGCCCAAGCATAGCCTTCTCCATAGCTCGTTGTGCGACTATGAGCTTGCTTATGAGGCCCATAGTAAGAGACCACGTTTCTCTGTCGTAAGTGATCACTGTAACGCATATTTACTGACATAATTATAGCAAGAAAGTTTGTGTTTATGTCAAAGTCAAATGCAAAATCGTTTATTCAATTCAGGCATTAAAGACGCACTTATGAACGTCAATTTTTCTTTATAATGTACTTTAAAGACTACCGCCGCGAGCCAAAATATATAGAGCCTACCGAGAAGAAGCGGCAAGAAACTCGAGGCCATTCTTTTATATAGATGTTTTTACAATGTTTTTACTTAGATAGTACAAATATTAGCTCCAGTGTGTTGCCTATGAGTTTATGAGGTTTACTGTTCGCAGAATTACTAATTTATTTAGTAGATAATCCTCGTACATAATATCGTTTCAAACGTGTAATAGATACCAAATATTCATAATTAGTTTTGTGCTACAAAGCGATTGACTGTAAAACTTTCCTCTTTGGTATAAGCCTACGAGATTGTATACTCTAAAACATTTGTAAACAAGCTCCAAAATTGAATAACGTTTTAATCTTATAAAATAACTAGCTGTCACCTGCGAATTCGCCCGTCTGAAATTTAACTTAAGAGGATTGCATAGCAAGTACTTTCCATACTAAAAGAAAAAACTCTTCTCTACCTCTAAACATTGTCCAATTTCAGTGATATTTTTTTTCATGTAATCATCACATTGTTTACTATTAAACAAGACCATGGACTCGATTATTTGATATACATTTCAACATGGTACCGCTACGTGTTCCTGAGAAAACAGTAGGGTCTTAAGGCGCGCTCGTACCCCGATAATAGTAAAAAGCAGATTTTTTAAACACCTAGTGTAACAAAACAGATCGATAATATATTATGAAAAAAATACATAAGTTAGAAAAGGAATAGGAAAAGAGTAATAACCGAATAGAATTCATAAATATAACTCTCTTTCAGCAGAAAAAATCCTGAATAGGTCAACAAAAATAAACTTTCACGTCCAAACTCTCAGAGTTTTCAGCGATAACACTATATTTTTTTTAAGTAATACATAGCCAACGTATAGTACTAAAGTAATAACCAGCAGTTTTTTCAATTGTATAAGTGTATATCGAAAAATATAAAGAAAATGTACAAAATTAACGCATTTTCGCATTACATCGTCCAATCTAACAAGCTATTTTCAACCTTACGTAAAGCATTGTAAATTATTTTAAAATTGGGGTTGGACCGCGTTTTAACAGACAGATGAACAGACTGACAACAATGTGATCTTAAAAGCGTACCATTTTTTGGTTTTGAGGTACGGATTCCTAAAATGAATAAAGTTGTTTTTTTAAACCTACCTTATATAATATAAAGCTGTATTTTTTTTTGTACACTAATTATATTGATTTGTCTAAGTATCTAGTTGATATGTTATCACAAATTTGTATACTGATAAGAGAGCCGATTGAATAATTATGTATCTGAATATTACATAATGTGTATATGTGTTTTTATAACTAACTAGTTTATGCCCGCAACATTGTCCGTTTAGAATATAGTTATAGCAATTCCCCACGAACTACCCGGATAATGGAATAGTATGTGATAATCCTGGGTTAAAGCTATGTATAATATCAACATGGTATAACCACACTTCACCTTAATAATAATAATAATAAATAACCGCAGGGGCGGCTTTGTGACTAGCCGTCGGTGAGTGGCAACACCGCGGACCCTGATTCTCCCCGGGGCTAAATGAGACCCCTGACCCACAGCTTCCCTTAATTGGCTGTCGGGGGGTGGAGACACAAGAGCAAGTAACAAAAAGCTCCAAGGGTGGAAGTGTTAAAGGACAATACACCGGACGTAGCGCTCTAGTGAAACCGCATGACACCTCTCGACACCCTTTAGGCATCCACACCAACGTTGCTCCTTTTGTCACCATTGATGGTGGCCCTTATGGGGGCCCGTTTAGTGGGTGGCAAGTCAACACCTGCCTAAATATTTCGAAATGAAACTGAAATTGGCAGGTGCAGTAGTCTCATCCATAGTCATCTATTTTCCTTACATGTATGAGTTCATTTCAATATCCTTGTTATTTAACCCATTTTTTTAATAGATAATCCATGTCACCATCATCCCAAATTCTGTTTTTTGTTCTACTTTGTATTTTTTTATACCAAACAGGCCTCTAAGTATTGGCTACAGCCCCACTTATGCCTTTGCAAAGGACCGGATGAAATCCGTGATAAAAATTAAATAAATAATAAAGTCTTTTATTTTCCTGAAACAACATTTAGACTAATATAGTAGTAACTAGTATTCTATTTGTCACGTTCAAAAAAATGTGCTTACCTGGTGGTATCCGCCAGGTGGTTACTTTTCACTTAACACTATCATAATCAGCCCATTTTGTTCCCACTGCTGCAACTCCAGCATTCTTCTCAGAGAGAGGAGTTATGCCATAACCCACCACGCGGGCCCATTGCGGCGTGTTGGATAGGTTAGTGGCCAACCCATGTCAAAGTTTTGAGGCCGCCCAGTGACCTTCGCCTAACGACTGTTGTCCTAAGACAAACAACCGGGAACGACGGCTTAACGTGCCCTCTGAAGCACGGAAGCACTCAGTTGAATAATGCCACTAGCGGTCACCCATCCAAGTCTTGACCGCAGCAAGTGTTGCTTAACTTGTTGATCGGTTAAGATCGCCAAGTCAAGCTCCGCTACAAGCGCTTCCGAATATATGTATCTTTTGTATAATGAATGTATTTTAACAATGTGAATGTTTTAGCCTTAGCTATAAATTCTCCATTGTAATATAAAATAAATAAATTAACAAAGCTCCATACCAATTTTCATTTAAAGTTCATGACCCTCTTAAGGACGAAGAAGTAATACAATATCATCTTGCATTCTCATTTATGCATTCATTTATTTCCTAGTTAATACGCTACTAGCTCAACACGAAAAACTCCATTCAAGCCACCAAAGCTAGTGCACAAAGCTCATTTCTTTCGGCACACCGTTCTCCTGAATAAATAGCCTGTGTAGCGCAAAATTAAAAGGTTTCGCATAAAAAATTGTATATTTAAAACTAGTCTCGAATTAAACCGGGGTCGGCACAATTTTCCACAGTGAGCCGCTGAGCGTAAACCGCAATACCACGATGTAGGAATCGGTAGTTTATGGATATGGTAGTTTTGTACTTTATTTTTACTCGAGCAATTCTATAAGATTCGGTACTCATTATGGATGGGGGCGAAAAGTACAGTACAAATTTAAAAATGAGGCACGTAAATACCGTTTTAAACTATCACGGTTGTTCACTAAAGTTATATGATTATTAACGGGATATTTACCGTGGTAAGGTTGTCTTCCCGTGAACATGGTGCATGTAACTGCGCCGAAATATCGGGAGCTCATTCCACAACCTTACCACGGTAAATATCCCGTTAATAATCATATAACTTCACGTAAATACCCTTTTTTAAGTTGGGCAACCACCGTTTTCTTTTAGCGTATTAGAGGATGTACAACATAATATATTAATGAAGATTGTGATGAACGTAAATGATCACCCTTTAATCGGACCAAGGTAACCTTTTGATTTTATAAATCTAGTCTGTGCAGTGACAGATAGCAGAGAACAACACGAAAGCGGTCCATGAGAAAAATATTTGTACTATGGTCCACCAATGTGAATTCACGTCGTACATATATCACACAAAAGCTCTCTACAACTATTAGTAAAATTTTGTAGTGTTTTTTTGTATATTTATTATGGTTTGAGATATGTTTTTACTGAAGAAGGTCGCGAACCGTATTTCCCAAAATGAATAAAGTTTTGTTGGTTTGTAGAGTAGGCGATTCTGTTTACCATCCGTTATTTTAGCGGCCCAATGTTAGTATGTGATGGTTATAAAACTTTTTACAATGTTCATCTTTTTTTTATATTTACTAGACATGACTTCATACACGGAACACTTTATCGTGTTCCAACGAGAACTACCCATTTTTTGTAGATAAAAAGAGCACATTTGTTCTTCCTCCTGACCTCAAACCAGAACTAACGGCTTAACATGCTCTCCGAACCACGGAGCTCTCGAACCATTTTCAAGTGTCTACACTGGAATAAGAATAAAACAATTTAATCGAATTTAAAACTACCACATCCACTGTGTACCCTTGTGGTGTACTTCTTGTGCAAAAGTAGCCATTACTGGATGGTTCTCAGAGGGAAATTGCTTCTTGTGCGCACTTCATTTCTCGTGTAAATCTCTTTTTTCCCTGTTCACTAACCACGGTTTATACACTAGTTGCAGTGGAAATATTTACGTGCCTTTGCAAGTATTAAGGTTAGTACCTGGGTGGCCGAGCTTTGCCCGTAAACAATTTATTTTCTTCATCTATCCTCAAACCAAATACTCATTGGCTTAGTGTTGCTTAACAACGCCATCTATTATCAAGTAGCTTTAGTGTCGCTATGTCGGTTTCACTGCCTGAAAACACAAATAAAACCTAGCTGGATCGATTTGTCGCCCCGAAACCCCCTGCATACTAAATTTCATGAAATTCTTGTAGCCGTTTCCAAAATTCAAGATTTGCTCGTTTAAAGGTATTAGATAAGATTATCCGACACTATTTATATAATAGATAGATAATCCGAATTATAGTTAGGCCGAATTAAGTATAATTTAGAAAATTATATGTACCTACTAATTATTTTATTTTATCATTACTTTATTTTGCTAATTTGTAACCTCTTGAAAATTTGAAATACTAAGTATATATAGGTACTTTATTGTTCACAAAAACATTACAATTCAAATTCAAATATATTTATTTCAGGCAAAAAAACATAAAGCATGCAAATTATAAAACAATAAAATATGTCATGAGTAAGTCTACACAATACAATAATCTATCATCATCATCATCATCATCATCTCAGCCGTAGGACGTCCACTGCTGAACATAGGCCTCCCCCATTATTTTCCAAAAGGACCCGTTGGAAGCGGAATTATAAAAAGCGAATATTATCAAGCCGTTTCACTCATCAATGATCTGGTTGCTCAGCAGATAGATTTAGACTTTTTTCATTTACAATTTTTCATGTTTGTTGATATATGTACTAAATTTCTAGAATAATATTATTTTGTTAATTAATTAGGTTAATTATAATGTACTGGCTTGTCACACGCCTTGGCGTAGCTGTTAGTGTGTAAGCAAATTATAATAATAAATAAATAAATAAAGAGGAAAGATTTGTCTGTATGTTTGTAACGAATTGGCTCAAAAAGTACTGGACCAATTTTAATAATTCTTTCACTATTGGAAAGCTACATTCACCCTGAGTAACATAGGTTATATAAGATTCATCATCATCATCTATCACTCCACGGATGAAACCGCGGAGAGTAGCTAGTGTTCAATAAATTTTGTACAATACTCAAAAGTTACAATATTCCAATACTTATAAAATAAAAATTAAATGTCATATTTAAATAGCAATGACCAAATTAAATAAATTTATCTCAAAAAAAATACATAATGTTAGATAAATAAGTTTCTACGTTAATCCAATACCCATGTCTAATAAATATATAATCGGTACCTTCGCTTCGGCATCGGTACTGCGACATGTCTATCAAAGCAATGCCGAATAAAATATTAATACAATTGAGCTGTTTTGTAAAAGTAGAAGGTATAAGCGTGAAATTCTTGAGATTATAAATCAAAGCATAAGCTCTACTGCTTCGGAAAGTTAGTAACCTACATAAATAATTAGTAAAATTACTCATACATATAACACGCACTCTCCCACACACTTACACATATATACACACAACACGCAAACTCACACATATGTAAACACATGTGTACACCCATGCTAACTATTTAAAGAATTAAGTGCTGCATATAGTTTATTATTAGGTACGGCCTATTTTATTTTTATTTATTTACAATTTTTTTTTTAAATATATTTATTTTTTAATAAATATATTTACTTACGTCCGGTCCCAATAATCTATCTATTGTCGGTTTAGCTTACTAGAGATAGATATTTGACACTATTTGTTATGTCAAATATTCAAAATTTATAGAGAGAAAAATTCACATCCTCGGACGGGATTCGAACCCGCGTCTTTTGACTATCCGTGTCAGACGCCATAACCATCTAGGCCACCGAGGCTCGACGTCCGAGCATTGAATTTTAACTCTCTATCTGATTTTACCGTCTTACGGGAACGGAGCGACATCTATTGAACAGCTTTGAAATACCTACTTAAACTTGCGTATTGACGTCGCAACCCTTTGTAATTTTTTTTGTGGTATTACGTTTTTTTAAAGCACTAACGCCTTATAGCAATCTCAAACATTGAAATTTATAAAGAGAATTCACAAATGTAATACAATAAAAAAAGTTATGACTACCGGTAGTAAGGAAAACTGTGGATAGATAGATTATTGGGATCCCCCTGTAGTAGGCTACTATGACTGTCATCGCTTAAAAGTATTATAAGTTTGGTTAGTAAAATGTAAATTCATTACTGGCCATAGGTATAAAATACATACCTATATAAACTTTGTTAGTTAAGGGCTGTGGATTTTGTTTATCAATAAAAAAATACTAAAATTGGGTCACAGTGGGCAGCTCTATTACTAAAAGCATTTATTTATTAAAAAAAAAAATTATACTGTAATTTCTTCCAGTATATGGTACGGTGATTTTTTTAATTAAGTGATTTATGCTAATAATAGTGTCGCTTCTTGTTCTCATTTTCATCCTATTTTCAATTATATTGGCACATCCTCAGACAAATACAGAAAAGAGTGTTGAGTATAGATGATAGATAGGTTTGTTTGATAATGACAGTATTTTAGGCCAGAGGACGGGCGTAGTAGATATGGATGGGCTGTTGGTGAAAGAAGCATGCTGTGCCCTCAGACAAAATAAAAAAGTCAAGACAGAATGTTGTGAACAGAAAAGTAAGGCCGGGTGAAACTACGCCTCGGCGTGTCCATACATATTTACATACAAAACCTACAACGAAACTACGCCTTGGCGCGTCAGTCGAACTATCGCGGCGCTGGAAACAACACGTAAAGTTTTAATGAACATTTAATTTAAATTTATTAATTATTGATATTTTTTTAACAATTTTAATATAATTTGAATTACCATGACAGTACCGAGTCACGCACATGTAGTTTAGAAAACCGGCCTCACTTCTCTGTTCACAACATTCTGTCTTGACTTTTTTATTTTGTCTGAGGGCACAGCATGCTTCTTTCACCAACAGCCCATCCATATCTACTACGCCCTTCCTCTGGCCTAAAATACTGTCATTATCAAACAAACCTATCTATCATCTATACTCAACACTCTTTTCTGTATTTGTTCTTGTCTTTCAGTATGTGTTCACACACATCACGGCACTCCATGCAAGATAACGTTATATATGGACTTTTAACGGTGTTTACAATTTTTGTCTCATTGGTGCTTATCTTTTTAACTACCTCAGCTATATTTTTAAACAATAATTTAAAAGTCGAAGTCAAAATCTTTTATTCAATTTAGGCATCAAAGACGTGCGTCTTTGATGCGTAAATTGAACGTTAATTATTAATTTTAATTAACTTTAAAGGCACTACCGTGACGATGCAAAATATATAGAGCCTACCGAGAAGCGGCAAGAAACTCGGGGCCATTCTTTTCATTTTAACAATATTTTTACTTAGGTACTAATACTATTATACTTTATGGGTGGCAGATGACAACTTGCCAGAAGTGGAGTATTCCAAGCATCTTCGTCTTCTATATAATGTCGGATTTTATAACATGCTTTTTATTACGTACTTGATAAATAATCTGTAAGTATAACTTGTTACTTTCTTATTATTATACTCATACTAATTTACATCTCTACCCATAATAGCTTTATTAATTAAAAATACGGGATTACTCACGTAATATTTATCGGATAGGTCCGACTATAGTTTCGACCACATTCGGTGGTCTTTTTCAAGGAGTGTTCGGGACGCCCGCGTCTATGACGTCTCGCTTAGCACTGATAGCTTCTTTTTCAACCCCGAACAGCCGTGCGATTCTCTAATGATTCGTCGATGCGATCGTCGACGAGCACACCGATGTCAAGTCGCCTTTTCCCAAGGTTGTTTTTTCTAACGTTCCTTGAAACCTCGTCATTGATTCACGGATGTTGTCAAAGATGCAATGATGGCTCTTAGAGAATCGCACGGCTGGCAAACGCGACGGTGTACTCGTCTGTTAACACCAATCTAGCCGTCAATATTAGTCGGTCCAGCCATACTGGTTTCACTATATCAATGAGAAGAGAAGAATAATTAATATTGCTCAGTCCAACCACATCATTAATATTACTGACAGCTATCGATTTTAAACAATCTAAGTGGTTCGATCTAATGGCGGAACAGACAGATGTGATGTTACTAAACGGCTACTAGCTGGCCTAGTGGGTATTAACCTGTTTTTTAGGGGTCCCCAGATCCTCATGGAATAAGATAATTGCCACCCTTTGGGAGGGATAAAATTGTTAGTTCTAGGTCCGACAAGTGGGTTTGATGCACAATCCTTTTATTACACTAGTTTTATTACATGCTCGCTCGGTCAAATATACTCATTAATTATCAATATATAACAATAAATACATCACTTAGTTGTTAAAATTCGTACATATCAATATTTTTATAGTAATATGCTGGTTACGGAATAGTATGTAAAATTAGTTTAGTGTTATATAATTTAAACTGAAGAAAGGATTATTATAACTTAACTCGTGCCTAGTTTGGCAGCAGTTTTTTTAGATGAAAAAGCTGGCTAGCTGGCCAGCTATGTCATCTAAAAAAAACTGCTTGAGTTAAAAAATTAAGTTTAAATATAAACTTAGTACAACTTTCAAGAAACAAAAATATACTATTATTATGTGTATTTCAATTACATCACGGGTTTAACCCAGCCCTTTACATAGGCATAAGTGGGGTAGTAACTGTAGCCAACACTTAGAGGCCTGTTTGATATAACAAATACAATGTAGTATAAAAAACAGGAACTTTTGGATGGATGGGACATTGGGGTATATCTATTATAAAAATGGGTAAAATGGCAAGGCTATTGATATGATCTTATTAGTGATAAGGAAGATAGTGGGCTATGGAAGAGACTACGGCACCTGCCAATTTCAGTCTCATTTCAAAATATTTAGGCACCTGGTGACTTGCCACTCACTAAACGGCCATAAAGGCCACCATCAATGGTAACAAAAAGGGCAACGTTGGTGTGGTTGGCTAAAGGGTGTCGAGAGGTGTGCTGCGGTTTTACTAGAGCGCTACCGGGGTTATGCCCTTTAACATTTCACCCTTGGAGCTTTTTGTTACTTGCTCTTGCGTCTCCACCCCCAGACGGCCAATTAAGGCAAGCTGGGGATCAGGGGTCTCTTTTAGCCCCAGGAAGAATCAGGATCCACGGTGTCTCCACTCACCGACGGCTCGCCACTCACCGATGGCTCGCCTTAAAGCCGCCCTGCGGTTTTATTATTATTATTATTCACATTATTTATGTCCTTCTCTTAAACTTAATTTTTTTACAATATTACTTATATAATAAAATCATTATAAAAACCTAATCCTAGATTGCCATCGGCGGCAGTGGCGCATGACCTAAACCACCGGTGGTTAGGGCTGCAGACTGAGGAACCTCCTGACAATACGTGCCGTGTCAAGGAGTACTGCCTTCTGTATCGGTCCCTTTATCTAACTGTCTATCGAGAGCCCCTTAAGATGTTGGTCGAGGCTTTTTGCTAAAAGCCGTTTGCTGAAACCACTATCGGGACAATTATTGTTGAATCTACATCCCACATTGCGATCACCTCTTGAGCCAAATCAAGCTGACTAAAGCTAGTGAAGCAGATTACGCGACTTCAAAATCAAAACGCACAGCAACAGATATTTTAGAATTACTACGAAAATATCGCACGTGTGTGGCAAAGGCATAAATGTATAATGCTCTCTGCCTCCTCTGTAATTCTATGGAATATCCAATATGACCTCTATTTGTAGACTGAATATATCACTGCATTTAAATATTCGTAACAATTCAGAATATCGCCTGTGTTTCCAACAGTCTGTCTGTAGAAACCAACACTCCGAGTTTAGAACATTCTAGTGATTTTAGTTCGTGAGTTACTGTTTTATTTTATTACTTATACCTTACATCTCTACAACGAGCTATGGAGAGGGCTATGCTCGGGGTTTCTCTACGTGATCATTTCAGAAATGAAGCGATCCGCAGACAAACGACAGTCACCAACATAGCCCAGTAGATAAGTTATAACAATTTCAAAACGAAACTTTTAAGCCAGTTAAAACTTGTTTTACTCGAATCCGTAAATCAACTAAGCCACAACTGGAATTGCAGTAAAGATATAAAAAAATATTATGGCAAATGTACTTGGAAATGGCTAGTGCCTAGATTGTGTAATGATTTACCCGCTGACTTCGAAAAACAATTTAGAACCAAGTTGAGATATAAAATAGCACTGAAATAGTTATTGTTGGATAGATTACCTACCTGAGCACAATAAATATTACATATTAGTATAGATAATTTTAAATGATATATTATTATTGGTATAGATATTTTATATATATATATATATATATATATATATATATAGATATATATATATATATCGGCGCAACTACAACAGTTCGTCGAGAATAATTAAGTTTAATCATTTGATTGCCCTAAAAATAGTTTATAAATCATCAGTTGATTATTTTTGAGTTGATTACGATGTAAAATTAATGTTATGATTGTAATTTCAATACTTTACCAACAAACTTGTAAACTCGTGCACGTGCGCAGAGTCCTATAAGTACGGCCGCACTGTAGGCGCTCGTCTCAGTCGCTCTCGAGTCGCCGTACAGTACGGACTGTTATACCCTGCCTTCCCTTCCTATATTGCTTACCTTTCCTAAAACTCTATGCTTTCATCAAAGTCAGCACTTATTACTTTTCCAGAGTCCCTACCTACTTACCTCAGTCCGTCTTCACCCTCCATCCGCGCCGGTCTTAATTTTTGTACTATTTTACAATATTTCTATTTTGAAAATATATTTTAATTACAGTGTTAAATAAATTTCTTTTTTTAAAAACCCAATTCACGGTCCCCGCATAACATTGGTGGCAGCGTAAAGGGATAATAAAATTCCTCGGAACGCCTCGTTCCTACAAAAACTGAAAAACTGTGAAAATAAAGTGAGAATAGTTATTCTGTGTGGGACTCTTTAAACCGTGAATCCACTGTATCCGCTGAATCCTGATGAAGTTTACTATATCCGCTGAATCCTGAAACACTGAATCCTGTCAAAGAAGACCGTCGCTATCACTGCATCCTGAAAAATAAAATCACTGTATCCACTGTATCCTGAAAAAAAAAAAATAATATAGAAGATAATCGCTGTATCCACTGTATCCTGAAAAGAAAAAGAAAAGAATCGCTGTATCCACTGCATCCTGAAAAGAAAAAGAAAAGAATCGCTGTATCCACTGCATCCTGAAAAGAAAAAGAAAAGAATCGCTGTATCCACTGCATCCTGAAATAGAAAACCACTGAATCCTGAAAATAAAATCGCCGTATCCTGGAACACCTCGCTGTATCTACCATACCTTGAAGAAGTTCACTGCTCCCACTGCATCCTGTAACGCTGCATCTGGTAGACCTGAAAGAAGTTCCTAGCCCTGGGTCCTGCTCTACTTTCGCCGTGACATTCGACGCTACTATGTTCCTGCTAATTCAGTGAGTCAAAACGATTGTTCCCGTGACTGTGTATTTTCATGCATTATAATACGAAACATTCAATCAATTAATGCAAATTTATATCCTATGACTTTCTATTTATAAAATAATCGCTTATTAATATAGCAAACAATTAGACTCAGTCGCCTCTCGCCCACGCATCATCTCGCCGCATTTCTAGGAACTGATAAGACTAGGCGATCACTGAGTGTCTGCACCGTTTTAAGCCAGCTACAGATTAAGTAATTGTTTGTACCTGCCTTAATTTATTGTATGTCTAACATTTAATATTACAGGTAAATACTTTACAAAGTTACTGTTACTGTTATTTGTGTTTAATATATGTACTAATGACAAAGTCTAAGGACGTTAAAGACGAAGAGTCTCAAGTAAAAATGTCGGAAATCGACCTTAATATTTTAATTAAATTCATTGGTACCTTTGATGGTTCAAGGGATGCTCTGAGCCCTTTCTTAAACAACTGTCGTAATGCAATTAACTTAGCATCAAGCTCACAAACCGATATTCTATTGAAATATATACTAAGCCGACTTCAAGGTAAAGCCGAAACAGCATGTGCTGTCAAAGAGTTTACAAAGTGGCAACAACTTGAAGAATTTTTAAAAACACAATTCGGTGACGTCAAACATTATTCATACTTACTGTCAGACCTTCAAGAATGTAAGCAGGGTCGAAACGAATCTGTAAGTCAATACTCTTTGCGAATCGAATCATGTCTAGCAAAGCTACTCACTGAAATCAATATTTCTATACCTACCAAGAAAAAAGATGAACTTGCGGGCCGCGTAGCTGCAATGCAGGACTTAGCATTGAATACGTTTACAATAGGCTTACATCCACAATTATCTACAGTTGTAAGATGCAAAGATCCTAGCACTTTGAACGAAGCAATAAATTTTGCCTCTGCCGAAGAGAAAATATTAGGTATTTCCAATAGGAAACATCAGGTCTCTTCATCCAATGCCAATCAGCAAACACAATACCGCCAAAATTCCTTTAATTCTAGATTTCAAAACCAGCCCTGGAACCAACCAGGACCTTCAAATTCAAACTTTAGACCTCAAGGTCAACCCTGGAATCAACCCGGGCCCTCTAATTCAAATGTTTTGGTATGTCGCTACTGCAAAAACATAGGTCACAGTATCGAAAATTGTCGCAAACGACAATTTAATAACAACCGTCGTAACCAGAACCTCAATTTCAACCCTCGAAGTGTGAATCCCAATTTTAATAATAGTAATAACCGTCCTGTTCACAACGTCAACCACCGTGACGCTTCATCAGCGCATTATGATGAAAATTATCACACTGTTTACAATGCCCCGTCTTATCCAACACATAATCAAAATGAAAATAATCCGGCTAATCCTTTAAACGAGTAGAATTTCCCGATACACGGTGTCGCACGGGAAATGGAGTCATCAAAGCCGATGCCCAAACTTCCAAACTCAATAATCAAGAAGACGAATCTGACGACAAAATTGATGAGACAATATTTGAAGTAACATCTAATACGTCTAAGCGACTCTTACCTTATGTGCTTATACAAACTGAACTCGCAGATTCACCTTTAAGCTTCTTAGTAGATTCTGGCTCAACAGTAAGTTTGATAAAATCGTGTTCTATTTCAAAAAACAAGCCTATAGTAAAAACAAAACAAATACTTACCTACTACCTACTTATACTACCTAGACAGGCCTGTTGGTCTAGTGGTTAGTGACCCTGACTGCTATGCCGGAGGTCGTGGGTTCGATTCCCACCCAGGACAAATGTTTGTGTAATAACGATCATTTGTTCTGTGTCTGGGTGTAATTTATCTATAATATGTATGTATTTAGAAATATATTATATAAGTATGTTTATCAGTTGTCTAGTACCCATAACACAAGCTCTGCTTAGCGTGGGACTAGATGGCGTTGTGTGATAGTTGTGAAATATTATTTACTTCTGAAGGGTATTGACGTAAATAGCGAGCTAACACGCACTTTAGGTCATTTTTCAATGAAAGTTTTCCCGAATTCCGAGACTTGCCATGAATTCCATATCGTAAATAAAATTAATCTATCTTACGATGGGATTATAGGTAGTGACCTATTAAATAAACTAGAATGTACAATTGATTACAACCAAAGCTCATTGCTGATAAAAAATAGATCAATGCCACTGCTATTTTGCGATCCAGTTTATGTAATACAACCTCGTACAGAAACCATCATTGAGTGCTCTGTATCTAATCCAGAACTAAGAGAAGGCCTTGTTCTTGATCATTTCTATCATGAAGACATTCTCATTGCTAATTGCATTGTAACTGTGAAACACAACAAGAGAATCAATATATCTGTCGTTAATATATCTGAAGTTCCAGTAACCCTCAAATCTGACCTGAACATAACTCTTGTCCCACTTAATTCTGATCAAATAATTGAATCTATTAATGCCACTGTATCATGTGAAAACACAGACACTGACTCATACCTACGTACTCAAGAGGTACTAAATTTGCTTAGAGCATCACATTTTAATTCTGAAGAAGCAAATGCACTTCATGATGTTTGCTCTGAATATTCAGACATTTTCTATCTGCCAGGAGATAAATTATCTCATACTAACGCACTTAAGCATGACATTGTGACAACACCTCAAAATCCCATTCATGTAAAATCTTACCGCTTCCCCGAAGTGCACAAACAGGAAGTTAAAAAACAAATAGACAATATGCTAGATCAGGGTATTATTGAACCGTCTATGTCTCCATGGTCTTCCCCGATTTGGGTCGTCCCAAAAAAACTAGATGCTTCTGGGGAACGTAAATGGCGCATCGTTATTGACTACCGAAGGCTCAATGATATCACTGTTGGTGATAGCTATCCGATTCCTCAAATATCTGAGATCCTAGATCAACTTGGGCAATGTAAATATTTCTCTACCCTTGACCTTGCATCAGGGTTTCACCAATTATTAATCAACGAAGATGATGCTCCCAAAACCGCCTTCAGTGTGCCTCAAGGCCACTACCAATTCAATCGCATGCCATTTGGTTTGAAAAATGCACCCGCCACATTTCAGCGTTTGATGAATACCGCTCTATCAGGCCTCCAGGGGGTGCGCTGCTTCGTCTATCTAGATGATATAGTTATATATAGCCACGACCTAAGCACCCACATCGAAAACCTATCGTCAGTCTTCCAAAGACTGCGTGATTTTAATCTCAAGCTCCAACCTGACAAATGCGAGTTCCTCCGACGTGAAGTTGCATACTTAGGTCATGTTATTACTGAAAACGGTGTTAAACCTAATCCAGAAAAGACAAAAGCAGTCACTGAATTTCCAACTCCTAAATCCCCGAAAGACATTAAATCCTTTTTAGGGCTTGTTTCTTACTACAGAAGATTTATACCCGATTTTTCTAAGATCGCTAAACCACTGACTCTACTCTTAAAAAAGGATTCACCATTTTTATGGGAAAATAAACAACAGTTGGCATTTGACGAACTTAAACATAAACTTACTTCGGCACCCGTTCTTATCTATCCAGATTTTTCTAAACCATTCATCCTGACATGCGATGCATCCAATCACGCGATTGGAGCCGTTTTGTCACAAGGTCCGGATGGTCAAGATAGACCAATCGCATATGCTTCTCGAACCTTAAACAAAAGCGAATCCAACTACAGTACAACGGAAAAAGAGCTCCTTGCTATTATCTTCGGTTGCAAAAACTTCCGTCCATACCTATATGGACGTAAATTCCGGATCATAACTGATCATCGCCCTCTAAAATGGCTCTTCAATCACAAAGATCCAAGTAGTAAGTTACAACGATGGCGTCTCAAACTGGAAGAATACGAATACGAAATTGGTTACCAGAAAGGAAAGCTTAATGCAGCCGCTGACGCCCTCTCTAGATATCCTGTAAACCTAATACAAAATGGGGACCCGCTGAACCTTGAGGAGACTATTAGCCCGTTTAGCGGTGATCCTGAAATTGACTTTATCCCTCTAGACGTACCTAATCCACCACATGATCCTTTGACTGAACAACAACATCCAAACTCAATGATTCCTGAAATTAATAATGACGTGGACATTAATAACTTACCTTTGACCTCCCAACTCGACCCTGAAACGAATATTAACTTACCTTCGACTTCTCGACTCGATCCTGAAACAAATATTAACCTACCTACTACATCCCAACATGAATCTGCAACAAATCTTAACTTACCCTCTACATCACGACTTGATCCAAACAGCGATCCTCCCGATGATTTCGATGAACCTGCAATTGAACAAAATTCTCAGACACCTCCAAATGCAGACAACTCTTGTATTCTAAACGACAGTTATCCCAAATTCCTAAAGACTATGAGCAACAAATCATTTGCATCTAACGCTAAAATTATAGAATCGAACACTAGTGTACTTAAAAGTCTTGACAAAGTAATTGTTATCCCTACTTCTATCGATCTAGATGAAAGCAATCCTCATGTAGAGGATATTCTAAGCGATTTGGAAAATAAAACAGAAATTCTTAATAGAGAAAGAACTTTGTTTTCGTTTATAAACTTCGAACACAAAGGCCGCTCCATCTATCTTCTTTTTACTAAGGTCAATCACTTTGACAATGCATCTTATGAAGACCTATACACCAGTCTAAAGAATTTGCGAAACGATCTTACTCAGAAAACTGTAAATCAATTAAGTATCACGGACTTTAAAAATCCTTTTGAAGCACATTCATATACCAAGCTGTATAACATCATCCTATTTATGTTTCACAACACAAACATATTTATAACTATTCATCGTAACGCCATAATATTTCCATCACTAAGTGAAACTAAGAAAATCCTTCGTGAAAATCATGACATACCTATCGCTGGCCATTTAGGCAGTGTGAGAATGCTCAAACGAATCCAAGAAAAGTATAATTGGAAAGGTATGCGCAGTGACATAGAAAACTATGTCAAATTATGTAAACTCTGTCAAGAGAATAAGGCACTGCGAAAAGTCAATCGCGCTCCCATGCAAATTACCACTACATCCACATCCCCTTTTCAACGCCTGGCAATGGATATCGTCGGCCCATTACCAGAAGCAGGCCCTGCTAAATTAAAGTACATTCTCACCCTTCAGGACGATCTTACTAAATTCTCGTTGGCTTACCCCATTCGTTCAACTACAGCCGAAGAAACAAGCGAATGCTTATTACATTTTATTTCTCTCTTTGGTATACCCAAAACAATCTTAACTGATCAAGGTACAAATTTCACCGCTGATCTTTTCAAGAAAACATGCGAGTTCTTGAAATTAAAACAACTATGGTCAATTCCATATCACCCACAAACTCAAGGTGCTCTTGAGCGTAGCCACTCAACCCTGAAAGAGTACCTCAAATCATTTGTAAATGAAAATCAAGACGATTGGCCTCGTTACGTTTATACTGCTATCATGACATATAACACTAACACCCACTGTACAACAAACTACACGCCATACGAACTCTTGTTTGGACACAAACCTTTCTTGCCTGACTCAATTTACGATTCTACATCAGACACCACATACCCCGAATACTTGAGAATGTTAAATCATAGACTTAAGTACTCTAGAGATAAGGCTATAGACAACATCAACCAATCAAAAGAAAATTCTAAGAAACATTACGATTCGCATACCAGGTACCCTAAATACCATGTTGGAGACCTTGTCTACCTCAAAAACCACTTACGTCTAAGAAAAGCTCTGTCCCCTATATGGAAAGGCCCGTACAAAATCCTACAAGTCCATGACAATAACACAGTGACTTTGTTGATTGACCGACGACATATTAGACATCATTTCGACCAAATCAAACTAGCAACAACTAATTCAGTATAAATACTTAACTCTTAATTTTGAATTTTCAGAACTATACTACCATTTCTCCTTGCGACATCTTTGGCTCACGAACTCGTTCAACCGCTGGATAAAAGTCCTGGGATATACTTTGATCCCATCAGCACGCTAAAACTGATAAACGACCACGTTCATTTTGTTATTCCTGTGGATATTAAATTTATAAGCCCACATCTAACAAATATTAAAAACATATTTGATACATATAGACTTCTATGTGAACACAATATATCAACGGACGACTTTCATTGTCTCAATATGCTACAACCACTTACGTCACTCTATGATGATATTCTTCGGGACTATAATTCGATTTCTCATTTACTATCAGCCAGGCATAAAAGATCTGCGTGGTTTGCTGGCATAGGTAATTTAATGAAAACGCTGTTCGGCACCATGGATGAAGATGATTCTGAGAAATACTATAACGCCATTCAAACTTTGCATTCGGATGATAAGAAATTAGCTTCTTTTATAAAACACAACATTTTTATTTCTACATCAGCAATCATAAACTTTAATAAAACCTTAGAAATGATTCTACATCACGAAGCTCGGTTGAATGAAATTACTAGTATGATGTTTAAAAATGTATCTATAGTTACTAACGAATTATTATTTAGGAATAAGATATATGAAGTTTTGAATATTCTTCAAGCTTGTTTACTTACCTTGTCGTACAAAATTGAAGATATAGTTAACTCTATAATGTTTGCAAACAGCAATACTCTGCATCCTTCAGTTGTCACTCCAACGCAATTATATAATGACATAGAAATTAATATTAAGCATTTACCTAAATATAAGGAATTTCCTGTAAGCATAGATTTAAGAAATATACATGTATTACTTAAAGTATCTGAACTAGCTGTTTACTATAGTCCTAATAGTGTAATGTTTATATTAAGAGTTCCACTAGTACATCACATTGATTACGATCTGTATAAAATCATACCAGTCCCAGTACCACATAACTCAAACACATCCGACTCGTATGCTATGATTGTTCCCACAATTAATTACGTAGCTCTTAGTAAAGATAAATCCACATATTGCACTTTAACGGATTTTCATTCTTGTAAACTTATAAGTAAAGGAATCCTCGCTTGCGATGTTTCAAACATCTTATCAGTAAATACAAATCCTATTTGTGAAATTGAACTGATGACTAAGATTGTAAGAGACTTACCGTCTCAATGCGAAACAAAATTTATTTACGGTAACGTAGATATTTGGCAGAATATTGGGCATAATAGTTGGATCTTTGTTCAGACTCGAGCTACTAAACTATCTATAGAATGTAACTCTAACGTTAAGGTAATAACTATAAATGGAACTGGCATCTTGTCATTAGAACCTCAATGTGTGGCATTCTCTAGGAATGTAAAACTGTTAGCCATGCTTGATTTAGAAGTAAACATACCGCATATTCATTCTGACTTTAACCTTATTGATGATAAATGTTGTAACGCGAATACATTCAAAAAGTTTAACGTAAACACATCAACTGTTACAATATCAAATATTAATTTAGACGATCTGAAAAATCTAAGAAACCAAATAGACATTGAAACCAAAGATGTGGATGATTTCATAAACAACGACTACAATACTAACTTCAATAACCATATTAGCTTCCCCATACTTACTATTATCTTAGTCGTTTCATTTAGTTCATTTCTTTTGTACACCTGTTGCAAAGTAAATGAATATAATACAACATCATTGTGTGTAAAGCCGCCGTCACATGTAGAGGACGACTCAACTGTTGAGGAAATCCCATTACCTAGATTAAGAATAGATTAAGTACTTCCCTAAGCAAAATGTATAATCTCTAAGTTAAGTCTAACTCTAATATCTAAGCTAAGAATGGCGCATCCTTCTTCCATCCTCTTCAGTCCTTCATCCTAATACTTACCTCATCTTCACTTTCATGTAAACTTTCCTTTTGGTAAGTTTACTCTTGTTGGGGGAGATGTTATACCCTGCCTTCCCTTCCTATATTGCTTACCTTTCCTAAAACTCTATGCTTTCATCAAAGTCAGCACTTATTACTTTTCCAGAGTCCCTACCTACTTACCTCAGTCCGTCTTCACCCTCCATCCGCGCCGGTCTTAATTTTTGTACTATTTTACAATATTTCTATTTTGAAAATATATTTTAATTACAGTGTTAAATAAATTTCTTTTTTTAAAAACCCAATTCACGGTCCCCGCATAACAGGACCTCTTTGTGACGTTGTTACGCTGCTCGTTGAATATACGAAGCTTATAAAAGTACTTGTGAAGTTTTACTTCGAAGACCCAAAAATGAGTGATCATCATGAAAACAACAATTGTGACGTCAGCATTGCTGACGTCACACTTTTTAAAAACACTCCGGAGGTGCTTTCTCCGTCATCAGAAGTGGGATCAGAACAAGCTCTGGTCCCAACCACATCCTCATCGACTTCGGTTCAACCTGTCACGACTGGAACAGCGCAGGGCAGTACCAGGCTGATAGGCCCTGCCTCATTGAACACTTCAGGAGTACCAGCAAACAACTTTAATACCATGCAGCCCATCACAACGGGAATTACCACAGACATGACGTCCACACCAATCGCTGCGGGAGATGATCTCGATACACTGCAAAACAACGCTGCAATCGCCCCTGATTCAGTGTCATCCACATCTCAAGCTGGCCAGTCAGTCCGGATAACTCACAACGACGAACACGCGTCATCGGATTAAAACCGGCGAGTATAAAATTCATTATGTTTCACGATATTTTCAACTAGAATCTACAAGAATAAAATGTCTGGAGAGTGATACCTCTGAGCTAAACCATGTGTTACCCTTGAGCTAACCACGGATCCTTGATGCATCCACAAGTGAACCCTGAGATACCGCGGGGACGCCTTGTGGAACTATGGGTAGACACGTATACACCACAGATTCTAAATTAATAAGGCAATGCACTTAAGATGTCTTAGTGTACTGTTGTAATCTACAAAAATGTCTGGAGAGTGATACATCTGAGCTAACCATGTGTTACCCTTGAGCTAACCACGGATCCTTGATGCATCCACAAGTGAACCATGAGATACCGTGGGGACGCCTTGTGGAACTATGGGTAGACACGTATACACCACAGATTCTAAATTAATAAGGCAGTGCACTTAAGAAGTCTTAGTGTACTGTAGTAATCTACAAAAATGTCTGGAGAGTGATACCTCTGAGCTAACCATGTGTTACCCTTGAGCTAGCCACGGATCCTTGATGCATCCACAAGTGAACCCTGAGATACCGTGGGGACGCCTTGTGGAACTATGGGTAGACACGTATACACCACAGATTCTAAATCAATAAGGCAGTGCACGATGTCTTTGTGTACTGTTTACTAATCAAAAGACTCCTAAGGTTACATAACAGTTGTGTTAATGTAACAAACAAGATAAAGCAACGTAAGTTGTTTACAGACTCACTACTCAGAGAATATCTCATTCTTTGCAGGCCAGCCATAATTAACAGCAGTCTGCGAGAGTTAACGAGTCAACAAGGCTAGTGCAGAGCGCGCACCGCCTGTCAGTATGGCCGTATCGACGCGGATACAATAATTAGCCAACAATAATTAGTCAACGTTTAAAACGACCACATGCTGTTGCCTTTATGAGCATGAGAACCACGGAAGCCGAGAGTCGGTACCACTCCTACGAGTTGGAGACACTGGCAGTGGTACGAGCCATAAAACACTTTCGCCAGTATCTATATGGGCGAAAATTCACCGTGATAACGGATTGCAACGCATTAAAAGCGTCAAAACACAAAAAGGACCTTCTGCCAAGGATTCATCGCTGTCGCAATCCAGTTGAGCTTGCAGTCAATGTTATGACAAGAGACTTGAACTGGCTCAAAATTGAACAGCGACGGGATGAAGAACTGCGTCCGATAATGGACAGTCTCAGTGACAATAACCCAGTGGAAGACTATGTGTTAGAGGACAACGTTTTAAAAAAGGAACGTCAATGATCCTGTCTTCGGTCAGCAGCTCAGTACCGTCGTTCCCAAATCATTTCAATGGAGCATTATAAACTCATTTCACACTGCACTAAAACACCCTGGCTGGGAAAAGACACTGCAGAAGATCAGAGAAACCTATTGGTTCAACAAAATGAGTTCCATTATCCGAAGATTTGTGGATAACTGTGTTGTATGCCGAACATCCAAAGGAAGATCCGGGGCCATTCAAGCCCAGTTACACCCCATACAAAAACTAACGGCCGCCTTCCAAGTTATTCATATGGACATAACAGGGAAGCTGGGCACTCCAGATGATCAACAATACGTCATAGTCACCACTGACGCTTTCTCAAAGTACGTTTTACTGTACTTCAGTACCAACAAAAACCCACACAGCACATTGGCCGCTCTAAAACGCACTGTGCATCTATTTGGTGCGCCGGTTCAAATAATAGTGGATGGAGGAAGAGAGTTCCTTGGCGAGTTCAAGGACTACTGTGACGCCATCGGAATAAATATCCATGCTATCGCTCCAGGAGTCAGCCGAGCGAATGGCCAAGTTGAAAGAGTCGTTGCAACCCTCAAAAATGCTTTGGTAATGATTAAAAATTACGAAGCAGAGCAGTGGCACACTGTACTCGAGGAACTTCAGCTGGCAACGAACTGTACAACCCACCGAGTCACCGGCGTTGCTCCACTGACACTTATTACACAACGAAAGCACTGTGTACCTCCTGAGCTTCTCAACCTGGTGGATATTGACAACGAAACCGTTGATATTGAAGCGCTCACTCAACAGGTGCAACAGAAAATTATTCGTTGTAGCGAACAAGACAGACAACGCTTCAACCTACACAAGGCCAAAATCCATCATTTTCAAAGAGGAGACTACATATTGGTGAAAAATAATCCTCGAAACCAAACCTCGCTTGACCTTAAATACAGCGAACCATATGAAGTTTGTAGAATACTGGATAATGACCGATATCTGGTAAAGAAAGTTGTCGGTAGAGGACGACCTCGCAAGATTGCCCATGATCAGCTGCGCCGCGCTCCGCAACCTGGGGATCAGTTGACCGTATCGGCGGGAAACGAATCACCTATTCAACGCGATCCCACTGCAGAATCAAATGAGCCCATTCCGTCGACCTCACGAGAAGGGCTGCAAAGATGACCCATCAGAATAAATGGTCTACGAGAATCCAAATAATCTACGAGAATCCATAACAATCTACGAGAACCAACGAGGCTGGTGCAGAGCGCGCACCGCCTGTCAGTATGGCCGTATCGGCGCAACTACAACAGTTCGTCGAGAATAATTAAGTTTAATCATTTGATTGCCCTAAAAATAGTTTATAAATCATCAGTTGATTATTTTTGAGTTGATTACGATGTAAAATTAATGTTATGATTGTAATTTCAATACTTTACCAACAAACTTGTAAACTCGTGCACGTGCGCAGAGTCCTATAAGTACGGCCGCACTGTAGGCGCTCGTCTCAGTCGCTCTCGAGTCGCCGTACAGTACGGACCTCTTTGTGACGTTGTTACGCTGCTCGTTGAATATACGAAGCTTATAAAAGTACTTGTGAAGTTTTACTTCGAAGACCCAAAAATGAGTGATCATCATGAAAACAACAATTGTGATCATCATGAAAACAACAATTGTTAAAAAGTGTGACGTCAGCATTGCTGACGTCACACTTTTTAAAAACACTCTGGAGGTGCTTTCTCCGTCATATATATATAGATAAATAATTATGTATCAGAAATATTATTACTTATATACCTAATCTTATAATACATCTACTTACGTACGTGTATATAATTGTAATAAGTCATGAGAGTTAGCATCTGCCTACAAACCGTTTGGCAGAATTATGTTATGTTACCATGTAGATACTCGTTTTGTTTATAAATAAATAAAAAAATAAATAAAAGAAAAATAAAAAAAAAGTCAGTTGAAATGGCAGTGGACAGGGCACAAAGCACGCAGAACAGATAGCCGATGCGGTCGGAAGTAGTGGAGACCACGAACCAGCAAGCGCAACGTAGGTCGTCAACGATGTTGGATGCAAGCCACTTCTAACCGGTCCCTATGGAAATCTGTGGGGAGTGTTAAAATAAAGACAGTGCAATGTAATAGTAAGAGTAGGATAGATAGTATCTTGTTGTTTGTTCTCTCTCTCTGTGTCTTTTGATGTAATGTGTCATGGTGGTTCCTTCTTGTAACTGAACGACTGTATGCTTATAAATAAAAACTTATCGTATTAAATTAAGCCTATATTTCATTTATATTTCATCTGGTTATGGGCTCAGGTCAC
Source organism: Selenia dentaria (assembly GCA_917880725.1). Taxonomy (NCBI): domain Eukaryota; kingdom Metazoa; phylum Arthropoda; class Insecta; order Lepidoptera; family Geometridae; genus Selenia; species Selenia dentaria. The sequence continues at coordinate 3,778,252 of OU862885.1, read as the reverse complement.
TAACTAGCATGGATTAATAAATGTAGGCTTAAGGATTGCAAATACTGCAGTGAAAATTAATAGTCAAAAATACCGGCGGCGTGGGTTGACGCCATATTGAGGCTGAGTAATACCGGGAAGGGAAATTACTTGTCCTACAATCGTTGGGCAAGGCAGGAGAGCCTACAGGAAGGTTTTGAAATGGATTCGACACAGGGAAGTGGACAACAGAACGTCATGAAGCTGGAGGGTTCCAGGAATTGGAACATTTGGAAGTTCCAAACGTCCGTGTTGCTGCGAGGTCAAGGTCTTTACAAAATCATGGACGGGACAACAGTAAAACCTGAAGTTGAGACTCAGCGTAGTACTTGGGAAACCCAGGATGCGCGAGCTCAAACGCTGATAGTTACGAGGATGTCGGAAGAAGTCATGTTGCATATCATCTCGTGCGATACTGCGGCGGCTATGTGGAAGAAATTGTTAAGCGTGTATGAACAAAAATCTGAAACTAGCATTCACATTGTGCAACAACGATTTTTTCAATTCAAGTTTGAAGAAGGAACAGAGATGTCTGTGTTTTTATCAAAAGTACATGAGATGCAGAATCAGTTAAAACAGCTGGGAGAAAATATGTCTGATAAATTTGTTATCACCAAGGTTCTTCTGTCCTTACCAGAAGATTACAAGCATTTCATCTCGGCATGGGAGTCTGCTCCTGATGACAAGCAGACCTATGATAACCTGGTAGCCAGATTATTGATAGAGGAAGAAAGAATTAAAGAAAAAGGCGGGCCACCGTCGTCTACGGCGTTTGTGGCAAAGAAAGTAGATAAAAAAAGTGTAAAGTGTTATAAGTGTCACCGACTTGGACATTATCAAAGCGAGTGCCGATATAATAATAATTATGTGAACAATAATTTTCGTAACTTTAAAGACAGTCGTCCAGATCTCAAGTGTTATTTTTGTAATAAACCGGGACATCTAAAGAGCCAGTGCCGTTTTAAAAGGGACAAAGAAAAAGAAAGTAATGCTTTTATAGTCAACAGTGTTTTTGATGAACAGTTACAAAAATCTCAGTGGTTAGTCGATTCAGGTGCAAGCGAGCATATGTGTTGTGATTACGAACTATTCAATTCATATACGACCGTAAAAGATAAATCGGTAATAGTAGGGAACGGAACGAAGATTAATGTCAAGGGCTGCGGTCAGGTAGCGCTGCAAGTTTGGAATGGGAGTGAATGGATAGACACTACCATAGACAATGTACTTCATGTTCCTGAGTTGAAAACAAATTTGTTCTCTGTCAATTGTGCGACAAGCAGAGGTTATGTTATCGTTACGGAAGAGAATAAATGCAAGTTTTATAAACAAATCAAGGTGATGGCTATAGCTGAGCGACGCGGAAGCATGTATTATTTGGATTTTCGCTATTTTAATGCAAGTACAGCGAACCTTGCTGACGTGTGTTGTGATCTGCATGAGTGGCATGAAAAGATGGCACACCAAAACATGGCTTATGTGAAAGATGTGCTGAAGAAAAATAATATTAACGTTAAAAATGCCAATATTCAAACATGCGAAAGTTGTCTAAAAGGGAAAATTCACCGCTTGCCGTATCCTGTAAGTAACAATGCGACGTCGAGAGTATGCGAAATTATTCACGCCGATACCTGTGGTCCTATGGAAAAGCCATCGATTGGAGGCGCCAGATATTTTGTGGTATTTAAAGATGAATACTCAAAGTACAGGCGAGTGCTCTTTGTGAAAACAAAAGACGAAATTAAATCGTGTATAAAGAATTTCATATCGCAGGCTGAAAATGAAACAGGAAATAAAATAAAAATATTTCGAAGTGACAATGGAACCGAATTTATAAACAAAGAGGTCAAAGAAATGTTTCAGAACAAAGGGATTATACATCAAACATCTGTGACTTTTACTCCTGAACAAAATGGAGCAGCTGAGTGGGAAAATAGGATTCTAGTGGAAGCGGATAGAACAATGTTATATGCTAAAGACTTACCTATCAGTTTGTGGGCTGAAAGCGTTAATACAGCTGCCTATGTGATAAATAGAACTGGTAAAAGCTCAGTAGAAGGGAAATCTCCATATGAATTGTGGTCAAACAAAAGTTATGACATAAATAACCTCAAAATATTTGGTACTGCTGTTTATGTCCACATACCCAAAGAAAAAAGACATAAGTGGGATGCCAAAGGTGAAAAGGGCGTTATGGTTGGGTATGGAGAAACAACAAAAGGCTATAGAGTATATTTTCCACAGAAAAATGAAGTTGAGACCAAACGAGACATTGTTTTTGTGAACAACAGTCCAGTGAAGCCAATACAACAATGTGAGACAACCAATTATATCGAGGATAGTGTTGAGGTTCCAGCTACAGTTGAGGTGGGTGCTCAAGTAGAAGATACCAGTGCTGCAGGTGTGCCCAGTCCCCAATCACAGACCATGAATAGTGATGACTCTCAGTGCACCATGCAGAGTGATTCTGAGGGTAGCTTATATGAACCCAGTGATAGTGATGAGTGTGGTGAGGCTGTGAGACGTGATGTGGATCCTAGAAACAAACGTATTAGGAAGCAGACTGTTCTCTATAACTGTAATAATGTAATATTAGATAACTGTGAGCCAAAAACCTATCGTGAAGCTATGAATCGTCCGGATGCATGTAAATGGCAGGAAGCTATTCAAAGGGAGCTAAAAACCCTCAAAGATAATAACACTTGGAGTATGTGTGACATTCCAGATAATAAAAAGGTTATAAGTAGTAAATGGGTATTTAAAATTAAACAAAACAATAGTAATATTCAATACAAGGCACGTTTGGTGGCCAGAGGGTTTGAGCAAAATGATATATTAAATCTAAATGATGTATATGCACCTGTTGCAAAGTTAAGTACTTTCAGACTAATTTTGGCTATAGCAACTAAATTAAAATTATCTATATACCAAATGGATGTAACCGGAGCCTTTTTGTATGGGGAGATTGAAGAAAATGTATACATAAGTTTGCCAGATGGCGCTTATGACAATGATAAAAATATTGTAAAGCTAAACAAATCATTGTATGGGCTAAAGAAGTCTCCTAAACATTGGAATGAAAAGTTTAACTCTGTTATGATCAGGGAAGGTTTAAAACGATCTAAGTGTGACTCATGTCTGTACTCTAAATGTAACGATTCAGAACAAATATATCTTCTCTTATATGTTGATGACATGTTGATGTTTGGTAGTAATGAATATCATATATCTAATTTAAAATCAATGCTAAACAAAGAATTTGAAATGAAAGATTTAGGTCTAATTTCAGAATTTCTGGGAATAAATATAAACCAGAATCTAAAAACAAATGTTACAGAATTATGTCAAAAGACTTACCTAGAAAATGTGTTAAAAAGATTCCATATGTATGATTGTAAACCTATTTCCACTCCCATGGATCAGAATTTTAATTGTAAAGAGCTTGAAAATGATAAATGTAAAGGTAATGTTGAGAATATCTGTAGACAGATCATTGGTTGTTTAATGTATGCAGCATCAGGCACAAGACCTGATATTTGTGTTGCTGTATCAATATTAAGTAGATATCAAGATTGCGCTAGTAACATGTTATTGGCCAACTTAAAGAGAATTTTGCGATACATTAAACATACATTTAATTATAAATAAGTTTATAAATGTGATGATAGCAAGTTAGTTGGATTTTGTTATGCTGACTGGGGAGGGGACCTTCGAGACAGGAAGTCCACTACTGGTTACTGCTTTATGTATTCAAATTGCCTAATATCTTGGTGCTCTAAGAAGCAGAGTACTGTGAATTTATCATCAGCAGAATCTGAATATGTGGCAATGAGCATGGCTGGAAGTGAGGCATGCTGGCTTACTAATGTGTTATGTGATTTCAATGTGAGTAATGTATGTCCTGCTATCATGCATTGTGATAATCAAGCTGCCATAATGATTGCAAACACAACTAGTGTGAAACGATTAAAGCACATTGATATCAAATATCATTATATAAGGGAACTGATTGAAAATAAAAAGATATGTATACAATATGTGACAACAAAAGATCAAATTGCTGATATGTTAACGAAGTCCCTCAATGGTAATACACTTTTAAAATTTGTGAAGCTATGTGGTATGAATATGTAAATTAGTCTTGGTTCAATGGCTTTCTAACTTTTTTTTTTGATAAATGAAAAAGGGATAATTAAAATTGTCACATAACTTGTTAATTAATGTTATTACATTGATGGGGGGTGTTAAAATAAAGACAGTGCAATGTAATAGTAAGAGTAGGATAGAGAGTATCTTGTTGTTTGTTCTCTCTCTCTCTGTCTTTTGATGTAATGTGTCATGGCGGATCCTTCTTGTAACTGAACGACTGTGTGCTTATAAATAAAAACTTATCGTATTAAATTAAGCCTATATTTCATTTATATTTCATCTTTTTTTTTATTCATCATTTCAGTTTTGTTTATAAATAAATTAAAAAAATAATAAAAGAAAAATAAAAAAAAAGTCAGTTGAAACTGCAGTGGGCAGGGCACAAAGCACGCAGAACAGATAGCCGATGCGGTCGGAAGTAGTGGAGACCACGAACCAGCAAGCGCAACGTAGGTCGTCAACGATGTTGGATGCAAGCCACTTCTAACCGGTCCCTATGGAAATCTGTGGGGGAGACCTATGTTCAGCAGTGGAAGTCCGATGGCTGAGATGATGATGATGATTCATATCTTTAACACTCACTAAAAAGGAGCCACTAGCGTGGCGGTTGAGATGTGTTTAATTTCGGGATAATAACCGCAGTAAAGTGCAGAAGATGAGGTCATAACATTACCTCATCACAAAAATCCAAATGACCCATAAGTGCCTCAAACCCTTGCTCGCGGAAGCACTGTGAACGCAACTGGCGTCTATATACATTTTGAATTACACGCGCCCGCGCTAGCACCCGCGCCCGCGTTCACTCTGAAAGAGTACTTAGACACATTACTATTTATTGCGTCTAGTACGTGTTAATTAATTATTTGAGCAATCTGATGTAAGGAAAATTAACTTTATACTAAGTAAATTATTTAGTAATTTCCCTTACTTTAATACTTTACTTGAAATAGAGTAGTGCAGTGTGTCTTATCAGTATGTGCTGCAGGCAATACTTACCTGTATATCGTAATATTTTTTTAACCGACTTCAAAAAAGGAGGAGGTTTATGTTCGTCTCTATGTATTTTGTTTTTATGTGTATGTTAGCCGATTACTTCCTTATTTGTAGACCGATTCTGAAATATTTTTTTTATTTATTTTTGTTTGGTAGAGTATACTTCTAAGGTGGTCCCATTTAAATTTCATCAAATTCGGTGAAGCTGTTTTTGAGTAACACTCCAAAAACTGGAAAGTGCTACGCCTATCTTGATGATATCATCATTGAAGGTGAATGACAATCGATCCCGTAAGTAGCAAGGGTCACTAAAAATGTTGAAAATTTTTTTTCCTATAAATCGATCCGATTTTAATACCAAAAAGTATGTGAAATAACTTGTTGAAATCAGTACCATGACAGTTCAAAAGGAGGTACCTATTACCACAATATTGTGTGCGTGGTACCGATTTCAACAAGTTAGTTCACATACCTTTTGGTATTGAAGTAGATTCAATTTTTTGGAAAAAAAAACATTTCATATACTAGTTGACCCGCCAGCGGCTTCGCTTGCCTGGTCTTGGTGTAATGGCGAGAGAGTTATTCTTTTAATTTCGATAACTTTTTTATTTATGAACCGATTGACTTGAAACGAACACTAAATGTTAAGTGAAGTACCACAATATATTAGTGAAAACCACATCTAAATTGGAGAAGCTGTTTCTGAAATTAGCGTGCTCAAATGAACAGACAAACAGACGAAAATTCCAACTATCATTTTTTCATTCCATTTTCGTTTACAAAAGTCCCAATAATATTTTTCTCATATATTTTCCATGTACGGACGATCCGTTACATTTTATTATATGTATTGTAACATTTCATTTAACATTATCGCTGTAATAAGCATACTTGACAAGGAATGTATTCCTTAATAAGGTATTGTAAATAAGACAGAGCATTCACTTATTATTTTACATTTTATTTAATAATTTACTAATCACTATACTTCGCATTTAATACTATTTCTCTCTGTTCAACAATGTTAAACCACAAGTATAAACTAGTCTAATTATTTATTTAAAGTATAACAACATATCCCTTTAAATAAAGATTTTAGTCAACTTGTGCTCAGATTTTATAATTGTTCCGACATAAATTCGACGCTCAACGTTTCCTAGTGTTCACCTCAGCTAACGACAACAGACTGGCCGCTTTCCGCCACGCTTACTACTTTTATAACAATATTTTGGCGGTAGAACAACTCTCCCTCTATGATCGTCAACAATGCCACCTTGCGGTGAATTTAGAAAACATCTGCGAGTCAAATACATTCCATTTATCTAATAATACTACAATTTTGCTAATTTTAACCTACTGAAATTAATTTGTCTATAATGTATGTTTTTTTATAGTGAAATAATTATATATTGTTAACAGTATAGATATGTAAGTAAAGCAATAAATTTAATATATTGACTTCAGGAGGCGTATTGTTGGGGCTGAGCGAACCTCCTACGTATTTGGGTGGAGCCTGGAAGAGTTTCAACCTGAGCTGATCTTTGAAGAATTAATCATGTAGTTCGTGCCAGATTGGTGAGAGCCCCTTTAAAGCCGTTTAATACTAACTTTTTTTAATTTTAATTGACACCAGCGGTTCAATAGTACATAACTACGGGTCTTATACAAACAATGTTTTTATGTTTTGTCTGTCTGTTTGTTCCAGCTTATCTTCAAGACGACTGGACCGATTTTGACGGGATTTTCACTGGCAGATAGCTAAAGGTATAAGGAGTAATAAGTTACTAGTAATAAATAATAAATTAAGTAATAAATTAAGTTAGTAGTTTTTATCATAAGAAACTGTATTCAAGCGAGTAATAGTCAACTAGTACATCATACTACTTTTTATTCTGTAACTATCATTTATTGTAGGCAAAACTTATAATAATGATAATTTAAAAATCTTTAATATTAAGCTTCACTATTTAAATACTACAATTATTCTGTAGTTCTATTAAAATGTATAATTACAATCATAATAATATAATATACTTAATACAATATGCTTCCATACAGGTAAGCGTAATAATTGAAATTAAGGGAAATAAATACTATTTGCATGTTATGATTAAGTATTATGGACCAATATTTATATTGTACATAAGGTCTAAATTGTACCAATACTTATAGCAAATAAATAATTGCATCTCATTTCACTAATAGACGACGACGAGACGAAATCTGGGAAGAGTTAAAAGACCTTAGATTAATGTACCAGAGCTGCGAAAGTAAACTTGAGGTTTTTTTCAGGAAGGCAAGATAAGAATGACTCCAGATTGACTTCACTAGAAGCTTCTTCCAAGGAGACTGGGGAACTTAAATCGCAAATTCTTGTTTTAAAACAAGAATTAAATAATAAGGAGCAAGAGGCTCTTCAAAATGATGTCGAGTTAAGCGACGTAACCGAACACACAGGTGAAAACTTGTATGCACATAAAAGGATTGGTAGTAAACAAGATCGGTTTGAAATTAGAGGAACGCGACATTGTGGACGCCCGCCGAGTGGGCCCGCTGCGTGTCGGGCAGGACGGCAAGCAGCGACCGCGCCCATCGTGGTGCGCCTAGCTCGGCGCGCGCTGCATGAACAAGTACTGAGAAGTGCGCGCGCGCGCCGTTCGATCACAACTGGTGACATCGAGCTGGCGGGAACCGCGCGCCCTATCTACATCAACGAGCGTCTAACAAAGGACAACAGGTTGATTTTCGGACGGGCTCGCACGCTATGCAAGCAGTTTAAGTGGAGGTACGCCTGGACCCGAGAAGGCAAAATTTTAATAAGGCAAGCAGACGGTAAACAGGCGTTTCTTGTACGCAGCGAAGGAGATTTGGATACGATTTTTAAACTGCACCATAGTACAAACAAGTAATGTTTTTTTGGTTTATACAGAATATAATATAGGCTACTTATCCATGTCGGACTCAACTTATACTATCTTACATATTGGTTCTTGTTGGTCTTGTATTAAAACATTTTATTACATAGTGTATCAGCTACTATTTGTAATAGAGAAGTTTTACGCAAGCATCTTATGCTTGAACATTTTTCTAAATTGGTTTAATCTTAGGCGTAATACTACATTATATAAAATTACGTTATATAAAAATTGATATTTCATCTAATTTTCACTCACAAAACACTTTAAATATATTTACACACTACACTTTCACTAACAAAACTTTCTCAACACACCCACAAATATGTTCAAAATATGTAAAAATACATATATGTATAATAAGTTTTGCATAATAAGACATTATGACCATGGTATGGTTTTGTGTGATTTCAACATTAGGAAACAAAAGCCAGTAAAACGTTTTATATACTATCGCCCAATCCAAGACATAGATCCGGAGCTATTTAAATCTAACCTGAATGCTATTCCTTGGCACAATTTTTAACATATTATGAATGAAATACAGTCTATGGTAGAGCAGTTTACAGAAACAATTATTGGTATTTTTGACAGGCATGCACCTACAAAACAAAAGCAGAATAGGGAATTGCCTAGTCCCTGGATTACTAGCATAATTAAGTTTATGATGGCACTTAGAGATAACTTCTTATTTAGAGCACACAGGAAAAAATCAAAAACTTATTATAAAAGTCTGGAAAACTTAGTCACAGGTGCATTGGAGAGAGAAAAGTCTGCATTTTTCACTCACTATATAAATATAAATCTACATAAACCTACAAAAATGGGGAACTATTTTAAAAGGATAAAGTTCTTAAATAAAAAAAACCCTGTATGTATTCCTTACAATTTAATGAATCCTAATAAAATTAATAATCATTTTCTGAATATTCCAAGTAATGTACATTGTGATCACAAAATCTCAAACTATTTTATAAGTAAAAAAAATCGGAAAGCGTGTTTTCTTTGTACCCAGTGTCAGAGGAAACCGTTAGTAAAATAATATTGAGTATAAAAACGAATGCCACTGGCTATGATCAGATAAACGCAGATATGATAAAACTTCCGGAATCTCTGTCAGCTATCACGCACATATTAAATAGCTCTATTATTTCTAGCACCTTTACTGAATCGTGGAAGAGATCTGTTATTAAACCTATACCAAAGTCTAAATCAGTCGAACAACTAAAAGATCTTCGACCCATAAGTATCCTTCTCATGCTATCACAAGTATTAGAAAGAGTGGTACTCACCCAAATGGAAAAATACATATGTGAGGAAAATATAATACCTAAGTATCAGTCCGGGTTTCGTAAGCACGGTGGTACTGAAACTGCACTTCTACACGTCACCGACGACCTTCTTACAGCATCTGACTCGGGGCTGAGTAGTGTGCTAATTCTACTAGATTTCTCACGCGCATTTGACTGTATTAATCCAGAACTGCTAATTGCTAAACTATCTTATTACGGGTTTTCAGACAGTATGTGTATGTGGTTTAGAACATACTTAACCGGACGAGAGCAATGCGTAGAGGTTGAAAATGAAAGGGGAATCAAAATGGAGTCAAGTGTAGAAAAGGTACTAAGAGGAACGCCACAAGGATCAATTTTAAGTCCGCTACTATTTTCAATTTTCACGGCCGATCTGCCCGATCATATCAAAATATGCAAGTATCACTTATATGCCGACGATACTCAAGTGTATCATAGCTTTGATCCGGATGATACAACTCTTGCTATGGCACAGATTAATAAAGATTTAGACGAGACATTCAATTGGGCTACTCAAAATTCTTTAGTTCTAAATCCCACTAAATCTAAAATGTTGATTTTGGGTACTAAGTTACAGGTGGCTAGGGTGATTCAGTGTGATCCAAAACTAACTATCAATGGAGTTGATATACCAATAGAATCAGGATCAAGAAATTGAGGTCTAATAATAGACAGTGAATTAAGATACGTCAAGCATATTAATGAAAAAATCAAAAATGCATTCTTTAAACTAAAGGTATTGTATAATATACGAAAATATATTTCAGAAGAAGTACGAATTTTATTAATTGATCTGTTGGTAATCTCTCCACTTAACTATTGCAGTGCAATGTACGGTCCTAGACTACGGGCTCACACTGAAATTGCAATCCAGCGTGTGCAAAACGCATGTGCCCGCCGGTTCTGCTATCTATAATATACCGGAGAGAGCACGTCACACCATATCTTGTGGCTAGAGGTGTACTGAACATGAAGTTACGACGAGAACTCTATTTAGCATGCGTTACGAAAAAAGTAATCTGGAATAAAAAACCAGAATACCTATTTAAAAAGCTTGTATGGTCCAAAAACATTCATCCTCTAAACACTCGATCAAAGTTGAGAAATTCCCTCGCTATACCCCAACCGCTGGTTTTAAGGGTTCTTTTAAGTACATTGCTTCAAAAATATGGAATAATCTTCCACCTCCATTAAGAACCACAAATAGTTGCGACGTATTTAAAATAACACTTCTTTTTAGCAACCTTTAAATTTAAGTGTGATAGATAATGACTAACAAAATAAATATTCAAACACAACAATCAATAATCTTTCATACACTCCATCTCTCTCTCTCACACACATGGTATAGGTAAAACGTAGCACTTTTCTGTTGTGCGTTAACCGAACTTAAATGACCGAACATTTTATTTGTGCGTATATTGTAGCTTGAGCCGTAGGTATCTGTATCTGTCCGTTCTACTACTATGTACATATATGTAATCCGCTTTATTTTTCGTTACTTGTATGTCGGCTAACATCTGTCCGAGTGGGGATATACTGAAAAACAGCGCAGCATACGTTCACGTGGTGAATGTAAACGCTGCACAATGCTGATTCGAGTATAGCACTTTTGCCTTGTACATCACACATTTTCTGATTTTTATAAGAGAAACCACTGTATTTTTTATAAGTTTGCGAGTGTACTGGACCAATTTCGATTCATTTGGTATGGAGAAAGATGATATACGACTTTTCACCACCATCATCATCGTCCTTCACCACGCTGCTGTAACGGCAGACTATTACAGAACAATCTGATTGGTCAGTACAATCAGATGGCATACTTAGGATCTCTCCGAGTAGTCCCGGAGACCACGGGTCAGTCGCTAAAGCTCTATACACACAGTGGCGACTAGGTCTGTTATATAAATATGTATATATATCTACATCTACATCTAAATTAATAATATTATAATGAGGAACGATTTGTTTGTTTGTTTGTATTGAATAGGCTCCAAAACTACTGGACCGATTAGAAAAATTCTTTCACCATTAGAATCATACGTTTAAGCTGACGAACATAGGCTATACAATATTTTTTAAAAATATGGATCCGTATGGACAACTTCGATAATGTAACCCAAGGTGTTGAAAACATTCTTCTTCTTCTTCTTCTTCTTCTTCTTCTTCTTCTTCTTCTTCTTCTTCTTCTTCTTATGTGGTTTTTTAACGTGGAAAGACGTTACTCTGCCAGTGTCATGTTTTGGCGGATATTTTGCCCTTGTACTCCCCCAACCCTGAAGGAGTGACCATTGTACGGTACGGAATCAAATGAAAGTAATATGAATATCAAAAGTATTAAAAACTGGTTTCGCTTTTACAAACGTATATTATTGGTTTTAAATTCAAAAAAAGTATATCGCGTACGCTGCGGAAACTATTGACCATTTAGTCTATGCTTGAAAATAAAGCAGTGACTTAATACATTTTTATAGACGACATCAATACAATATCTACAAAGAAGTCCACATTGTCTAACTACTACAATTTATGTCACAAGAAATACTCTTTCATTTTGAAATATGGAATAGTAACGCCGGTACAATTCGGGCCATATTATTCTTACCTTGGTATACAAAATACAAATACAAAATGTTTATTTCTTGTTCATACATATATAAACATATTAATTGGAACCCTGCCTACTGCTTTTGTATATTACTGTGTTGCAGAAGGCAGTGTCTTCCCCTAATTACTTTGACAATTTCATATGGATGACAATATTTACTATAAAAACTTATGTAAGTAGTGTGCTAATTCTATCAATTTAAAAAAAAATTTACATAACAGATAAAAACCAAATAAACGAAATTATTTAGCCGTGCGCGTGCGTGTGTGTATTTTCTACTATTACAGTGTGTTTGCGTTCATTATGTTGTATGTGTGTGTACTTGTATTTTGTGTTTCTATGTAAGTGTGTGTAGTTAACATGAAGTGTTATCGGATTTTAACGAACATTTTTTCCGTTTGTTCATAGTCTTTATTCTGCAGCCATTCAATTAATAATGGTTTTAGTTTGTAAAAATTAAGCTTCCAATATGCCGTCAGAGGTAACATGCTTGCTCGTCGGTTCGCTAAGTGCAGTACGGACGTAAAAACCACTCTTTTTAAAGCGTATTGCTTGTGCATGTATAATTGCCAGCTATGGACAACGTTCACACGAAAAGCGATAAACACCATAAGAGTCCAGTATAATGACGCATTCCGGGCTCTTATGAAGCTACCGCGTTACTGCAGTGCGTCGAGCATGTTCGCTGAGGCAGGGGTTCCCGACTTCTTCGCTGTAATCAGAACCAGGGTGGCTTCATTCTGGCAACGCCTGCGTCGTTCCGCTAACAGGATACTCGAGGCTGTCTCTGACGATTTAAGGAGCCCAATGTTTAAACATTGGGTCTCGGTTCACATGGATGGCAACAAAAAATGACCCAGCACTATTGTGCTTCTTAGACTTTAGATTTACACTTAGGTTTAAGTAGATGATTGCCTCTTTACAGCGTGATATCATTTTATTTTATTTGTAGTGTTAGTTTTTATTTTATTTTATTTTATGGGTCATTGGAGTGCCTGAAATAAATGATTTTATTTATTATTATTTATTTATATGTATTTCTGTTGTTGTTTAAAGTATTATAAATCATTGGGGCCAAATGGTTATAGTGTCGCCAGGCAATGAGGCACTTGTATTTAGGGACTGGGCATTTGAAACGCCTTTTTTTGATGTCAGGTAGGAACGGAACAGTATTCGCATGATACCTTCTTATACTCTGATAAATGAATAGCTTCCTAACAGTGAGCACCTTGCATTTCTCATATAGATCTGTTGTAGAATGCTGGAATGGTAATCTAAGCATAACTTTTAGTAGAGCGCGTGTGACTTTTTGCAGCTCCATGTGACTTTTTGCAGCACCATTTTTGGTATTAATCCTTATCTACTCTAATAATAAAGAGGAAAGATGTATGAATGTTTGTTTGTTTGTAATGGATTCACGTAAAACTACTTTTCATACCACCAGCTCGAAAATGTCCAATTACGTATCACGCAATATCAACGTAAAGTAAGGCATTACGTCCCCTAAGCAACTTTTTGCTACTGACAAGGTTAAGTAAAATTACAGGCAATTAATAAGTAACTAATATTATTTTTATACCCACTTCCATTTCATAGCACTTGTTTTCATACATAAATTTCATTTCTGATTTCTGATCTCAAATCTGAACGAACGTTATCTACGGAATACATTAATTTATGCTAACGTATGCTTCTTACTAAATACCCTTGGAAGTGTTGGATCAAATCGGAAAGCATGAAAAATATTATTTCCTTATTCCTAAAGAATCACAACCATCAACTTCAATTGAGTATTATGTTGAATGAATCTTAGATGATTAAATAATACGTTTTAATGTACTTTATATATGTACGCGTATAGACTTCAGTTTGTTTTTAACCCAGTTCTTTGGCCACTTTTAGCCACATTTCAGGGTACGAATTTTTTAACATTCTAACCTTTTTAGAAGTGTTTGGCCATTTATTGTTTCATTGATTTGGCAACACTGCTATAGGGAATAGGTTTGTCGGTCAAAGGAATTTGTATCCATGGCTATGTAATAAAGTTAAAAATAAATAATAAATAATTAAATAGGTTTGTTTTGTGCACGACAAATCTATTTTTATGGTTTACGCTGCGTAATTCATAGCAACGCGCATGCGTAACTTACGCACGGACACTCTGCGCATTCAAGGTCATACTTGAAGTATGACCTGTCATAGATATCTTCAAGTTACGTGCCCTTATCTAGTGTTTAGTTTTACTTTATTTTATCAACTTCTATAACATGTTATTATTTTGAACGTGGTGCATGTAACTGTACCGAAATATCGGGTGCTCCAAAAGCAATTAAATAGTGGTCTACATCTCGTGAGTATTAATTATAACTTAGTTAACAACCGCGAAAGTCTAAAACAGTGCTTTCCATAAAAAATGTTCCTTCCAAAGATATATCTGTCCCTCTATAACAATGGACAAATGTGTCCTATGTGAATATTAACTATTAATTTATTTTACTTTTAATCTCACTCGAGAGCAATGAATCCGGGTCACTTAAAGAATCCTAAAAATCTCGGAAACTAAAAATGCTAGGTTAATGCAATAAATTGTATTTAATAGACAATGTAATACTCCTTAAATGAAGGTATTAAAACTTCTTAGTTATTGTAAAGTTATATCATAAAAAAATCAAATTTGAAAAAGGGCCACTTTAGAAGATGGAACTACGAAATTACAGCATTTGGTTTTGCTTTTGTTTGTAATCTGTCATTTATGTGGGTACATAAACCATGTTGATAGTGCTCTATATTCATTATTCAAGCTGAAATTATGTCGCTTACGCCTGAAGAATGCACCAGAATACTTACAATGCTGGAAACCGGCCGGAGTCAGCGCGATACAGCCAGGACTGTCGGTGTGTCGCTGTCAACAGTACGAAGAGTTCTCCGACGTTACGAAGAAACTGGTTCTAACCTACGCAGACCAGGAACGGGCAGAACCAGGTGTACCACAGCACGAGAAGACCGATACTTGGTGAACACCATGCTTCGAAATCGCTTTCTCACAGGAACTGAACTCACAAATCAGTTTCGACGCCTCGGAGGAAGTAACCCAAGTGCATGGACAGTAAGACGTCGGCTTGCTGAATCTAACTTAAAACCCCTTAGACCTGCAAACGGCCCTAAACTGGAGCGTGGGCATCGTATTTCAAGACTAAGATATGCCCAGAGCCACGTAAATTGGAGTATTGAAGATTGGTCAAAAGTTATGTTCTCCGACGAATCAAAATTTATGATCTACAAGCACGATGGAAGACACAGAGTGTATCGAAGACCAGGGGAAAGATTCAAGCAAGCATGCATCGAAGAAAAAGTAGCCTACGGTGGTGGGTCTGTACTTGTGTGGGCCGGAATTTCTTCTGAAAGTCGCACAGAGCTGGTGATCATAGAAAACGGCTCTTTAACTAGCGAAAGATATGTGGAAGAAATCCTCAATGATCACGTTGGTCCATTTATGGTCAATTTAGGTGAGGATGCTATATTTATGCATGACAATGCCCGACCTCATACAGGTAGGATTGTGAATGACTACCTTCAAGAGATGAACATTACTCGTATGGAGTGGCCAGCGCGCAGCCCGGATATCAACCCGATCGAGCATGCTTGGGACGAGCTAGGCAGATGCGTAAAACAACGAAACCCTCCCCCAATCACGCTTCGTGAGCTCAAAATTGCTCTCACAGAGGAATGGGAGAATATTCCCCAAAATCGTATAAGGAACTTGGTGTACAGCATACCAAACCGCGTAAACGCAGTAATGGAAGCACGAGGAGGCAATACGAAGTATAAAAATTCAAGAAAATCGTAATAAAGTTCAGAAATTTCATGTTTCCTATTTTTGTTTTAAGGAGAGATCAGCAGTTTTTTTCTTTATGTAATTTTGTGTTATTAAAATGTATGGTGACTCATATTTTTTTTACTTTCATTTAAGGAGTATTACATTGTCTATTAAATACAATTTATTGCATTAACCTATCATTTTTAGTTTCCGAGATTTTTAACATTCTTTAAGTGACCCGGATTCATTGCTCTCGAGTGTAGTTAACTAAATAACTGCTACTTTAAAGCTCTGAGCATTTATTTTCTCGCAGTAGGTATGAAAAGTGGAGTATGCACCTCGGGGATAAAGCTTGTCTTCGTCTTGAGCGGCTTTAACCCCTCGCTTCACTCAGGACTCTACATAACTCCCTCGTTTCGCTCGTGAATTAACCCAAGAGTCCCCGTTACATTCAGGGTTCAATATACCGCCCGTAACGTAAGACGTAAGACACTGCTTTACTCCCTCGGTGCATAATCTACTATAACCGATTCAAACAATTCTTTCACGAGCTCAGAGCTACATTATGCCTGAGTAACATACGGTGTGTTTGATTCATGGTCATCATCATCCATCACTACGTGGGTGAAACCGCGGAGCGCAGCTACTATATATATATATATATATATATATATATATATATATATATATACCTATATATTATGATATTACGCTAAATTAAGTCTTGTGTAATAAGATTGACCAACATCTCTCAGTCCGATGTTTCAGTTTGCAGCCCTCAACGTTGAAATTGTTTTTGTTTCGTTTAGAATTGTTCATGTTCATAGATTGTTCGGTTTGGAAGGTTTGATTGGTTGAAGGGTTCCAAGCTATTATTGGCGGTACGATTTATTCGTTACTCAGTTGTTTTTGAACAACCCTTTTGTATTTTTAGGGTTGTGATGTTGAAGTGATTAGATCTTGCTTATACGTGAACCTTTTCGTTAGTTAGTTTTTTGTACATAAATAAATGTTTGTTATACTATCTCATAGTATGTAGGTCCTTAGAGTCTACACACACGGCGTATATTATGCGCGCAGTGGGCCGAGCACGAAAATCTGCTTAAGTGTAACGTTATCGTATCGTTGAAGTATTCAGTACAAGCTATGAGTTATCTGTGCCACTATTGTACTAGATAAATGTCAGTTTGTACCAAATACGTTAACGATGCGATTACGTTACACTTAAACAGATGATTTTCATGCTCGGGCACAGATGACGTGCAGATGACGCGCGTTAACGCACTTCAAACGAGATTCAGACAAAGCCTTGTAACCTAAGCACACGTAAAAGAATCAGTCGTGGCGAAGCGCGCGTTCGTGAAACGCGCGTCATTCGCGCGTACTTAATATATGCCGTCATATTACGCGCAGATACAGCCACAGAACAAATATCAAGTAGAAGGCTCATAGCCGAAGCTCACTATGAAAACCTCCGTATCACATTTGCACACAAACGTGGTATTGTCATATTTTTAACACGTTGAAACAATTCAAGTGATTGGTCTTTCTAACTTACTACTCTAAACTTACTAAATTCAACCTTATTTATTTATTTATTTATTAATAGGCCAACAGCACAGATATAATACAGCGTTATAATATTTTTAAATATACCAGCCAATAACACTCCTAACTCTATAGTACAACTAAGAATTAAATAAAAACAAATCGTACTTTGAAAACTCACAAACAATAGGTACATTTGCGACTTAATGTAAATACAATGATAGGTAGCGAAGGAAGTACAATCGACTAAATATCCTAATATTTTATATCTAATACTATATAACGAACTAATAACTGAGCCCCAACAGCGGAAGCATGAGCTGTTAAGATAAGGGTCATATGGGTAACTAAAAAATAAAAATAAAATTGTATACAATATAGTAAATGAATCTAAAAATATGTGCATATATATTCGTAGCTAATTAATAAGTTAATTTTAAACATTCACAGGTTTTACGTCTAAACATATTTTTAGACGTATTGAATATGTCTAAATCTGAAAACTGTTTATAACTGAGTGTATTGAAAACTGAGCACATCCGAGAAATAGGGGCGCTTCTTGCATAATTCGATGATTTGAAGTTAATCATAAATAGAGTTTTATTTGACCGTCGCGTGCGCGACATTGGAACGTAAAAATTAACAGCAGATAGCAGAGCCGGTGCGTGGCAGTGGCAGTTAACTATGTTGTAGAGGAGCATCATGTCTAATAAGGTACGTCTATTATCCAAGGGCATAATGTTATGTCGAATACAGCCAGTGCGATAGTTAGAATAAGTTCAAGTTCGGTAGTTAAGGTGTTTGATGAATTTAACTTGTATCTTTTCAATACGTTGCACATGTGTTATGTAATATGGTGACCAGATACTGCTAGCATATTCGAGTACACTACGAACGCTTAAATACGTATGCGTATGCTTAAATAAGTAATATACAGCTTTAATACAACATAAATTCGAAAAAGGCTTGCAAGTGCGAATAATGAATCCTAAGCTTTTGTATGCTTTGTCCACTATTACATCCATGTGTTCCGTAAAGGAAAGTTTGCTGTCCATAATAACCCCCAAGTCGCGCACCCTGTCGGCGTGTTGTATTGCAGTATTATTTAGGTTATAAGTGAATTTAATAGGTTTAAGTCTACGAGTGAAAGAGATTTGTTGACATTTAGGGACATTAACAGTTATTTTATTAACGGCATAGAAAATTTCAAGCCTGTTCAGGGTCTCTTGGAGAGCAATGCAGTCTTGTAAAGTTTTGATTTTATAAAATATTTTTTTGTCGTCCGCAAATAGAAGATAATTAAGGGAGTCAAAACAAGTGTATATGTCGTATATACCGTTATATAGCAAAGGACCGAGATGTGACCCTTGAGGGATTCCAGACGGGATACTAATAAAATCTGACCTATATCCTCCAACCACTACTGCCTGGGATCTATTAGTTAAGTACGATTTGATCCAGCGAAGTAAATCACCATGTATACCCAGTTTATTGAGCTTAGCAAGCAAGATCACATGATCCACACGATCGAAGGCTTTTTCAAAGTCCGTGTAGACCACGTCAACCTGCCCTCCCTGATTCATATTATTCAAAACAAATTGGGTGAACTCTGCTAGGTTAGAGGTGGTTGACCGATTTCGCAGAAACCCATGCTGACCCTGACTAACTCCATTCGCAATTGTGCTGTAGATCTGATTGTAAACAATTTACTAAATGTATTTAATATAGAAATTGGACGATAATTTTCTACTTTAGTCTTTATTGATTTCTTATAGACAGGTACCACATTAGCTTCTTTCCATTTACAAGGAAATTCACATTCACGCAGTGATCGTTGAAAGATTTGTTTTAAAGGATATACGAGAGCCTCAGCACAGTTGCGAATGAAAACGGAAGGTATTTCGTCGGTACCAGCTGATTTATTAGCGTCAGTTAATTTTAGTAAATTTAAAATATATTTGTAACTTATGTTACTAATAATGTTAGAGTCACTACAACTTGGTAGGTTTAAACTAGATAAATCATATTGAGAAGAGGGTTCCACGAATACGCTTTTAAAATAATTGTTAAATGCATTGCAGATATCGGGTCCATTATTATAAGTCTCAGAACCGTAAGTTAATGATATAGGGAAGTTAGATGTACCTCGTTTAGATTTTACATACTGCCACATTTTTTTTGGGCATATCTTTATCTTTTCTTGTATATTATGAATGTAACTATTAAATAATTCGTTTTCTAATATTTTTGCTCTTGTTATTAAAATAGAAAATTCTAAATAATCTAATTTATTATTATAACGTTTAATTATTTTTTTGTAGTATAAGTTAGTATTAGTTACTTAGTTCAATGTGATAAGGCTGGAACGAATATTATGTTTCAAATGCATCGAGCTAGTTTCAGTAACTGAGCAATAGATGTCACATTTATCTTACAAGTTCTGCTGCTTCATACTAGGTGGCGCCATGTCAGACGTGGTACTAGTGATGGGACAGTATTTCAGAGTGTGACAATGTTATCGATATTACGTCACTCGTTTTACATAATATTATATTATTTTACTTACCATTTTATTTTATTAATTAGAGTGTAGCGTTACCGTTGTGTAAAGGAACCGATTACTAGGGAGAAATTACTAAAAGTATTATAAAAAATATGAAAATATAATATAGGAGAATATCCACACAAATGTCTTCCGGTTCCAAACTAGGCAGAGCCTGTACTATGGAAACCTGATGACTGATATACACACATCAAAAAAAGTATGCGATTAGGTACTTTGAAAAATCAGTTTTTATTTTTGTTACTGAGGCTTCATGACAGCAGACATGTATAGAGCAGTTGCTATTTATGGAATAGTCAGACCATTCCGAGTAAGCCGTGGGCACCATTTTGTACTGGTCGATGATAATGCGCCCGCTCATCGAGCTCAACGAGTCAATGCTGCTCTCCGAGAATACGAGATCACAAGGTTAGACTAGCCTGCCGGCTCGCCTGACTAAAACCCAATAGAGCACGCGTGGAATACTCTTAAGCGAGCTGAAGAAATTGAAAGAAAATGCTCTTAAGTAATTGTTGATAAAATTCAATAAAAAATATTATCAGCTTATGCTAGTGATCACTTTATATAATTTTATATTTGAATTTAAAAAATAAAACCCTAAAAGTGAAAAATAAACCATACTTACTTTATTGTCCTTGAAAGAGAACGTACTTGTTAAGGAGTTGTATTTTTGTCAGTTTTATATTTATTTTTAAATAAATGGTGGATCCGCACTTTTATGTAGCGTTCTGTTATCGATTTTATTAAATCAGTTATGTGGTTTCATGAGGGGAATACTCCAACTTGATGATTATTAATGTCTTCAAACAATTTTAGGCCAATATTGTCGTAGTATTTTTGTCATCAATGCATCTTTTTTTAAATAGCTGTCCGTCAATACTTCGAATAACAGCTTTAGCAACTTTTTTATCAGATCGCTTGATGCTAATCCATTTCTCCTTTATATTCGGACTTTTAGGAAAACTAAATTGACAAAATCTTAAGTATTTATTCTAACTACTTACAAACACACTAACAACACTGAATTATTCAAACTCCAAATAATAAGCGAAAAATTTATTTTGCACAAGTTTAAAATGTTGGCCTTTTCAATATCGACAGATGTCCCGTCCTTGACTGAATAGCGCCGTGGCGCGTGGATGGAACCTTCGAGAAATGTATGTATAGTTTGAATAAAAATGGACCTTATCATAATGAATTAAAGTTTACTTCCATTAAATCTTTTTTCTTGGTATGCTAAGATTTATTTATTTTCAAATTTTACTCGAAATAATATTAAATACGACTTACCGATGATACATTTTTTTATACGTTTTTGCATTCCAAAACTGCGCAATCCGTATTGCGTTTTATCCATGTTTTTATTTATTTCTATTCAAAAGCATGGATCAAGGAATATTTTACTCTCTCTACACACATCTAAATTTTGCTCGTGTGTGCAATGGTAAAATCTCGTACATACAGGATACCTCCCCTTGGCATGGATGGTGACGGCAGTAGTGAGGGAGCACGACATATATACAAAATTTTCTCTATGAGCACGACTGAAGTTCTTGGACGGGCCGTCGAACTATGACTACGCGGAGCTGCGCTTACTTAGTACGGATTGCCCCGCTCACTGGCTCTCTCTGCTGGTTCTGTGGATACAGCGATACAAACGCGTTGTAGACGCTTGAAAGCTCCGCATCTCAATCAGAGACTCCTCATCAGTTGTACATGCGGTTGAGACGGCTGCATGCCTACACTGGCTTTATTACTAGTTTTAAGTAGCAAAAAAACGGAATTCTTACTTACCGGATTCTGCAGTAATGTGCTAATACTCCTTAAGGCGCGGTCCAATCCTAATTTTAAAACAATTTACGGTGCTTTACATAAGGTTGAGAATTGCTTACCAGAATGGACGACTGATGTGAAAATTCAATTGAATACGTGCTAATACTTTGTATATTTATTTCGTACAATCAAATAATTAAATTTTAATGATAAAGGAGTCCATAGTTCACTAGTAAATTTCATTGGGAATTCGAATATGATACATTCATTGATATATATTTGCCCATAATTGAATAAAACTGCTTTTTCCCACGAAGCACGTAAGAAAAATTGCAAAATTTAGGTAATGTTGCCGATTTATTTCTATCGAGCCAAATTTGCTCAATCGTGTATTGGCTCCCATACTTCATAAGGACGTATATTCAATTTACACTACGTTTTTTTTTCAAACTTCGGTTATTAGGTTTAAGTGTCGAAAAACTAAGTTTTAGCTAAGTCGAATCATGAAATTTGGAACTCATTTCGCCTTAAAATAAAATATAAATCTTCTATACGATATACATCCATTAAAATAAAAACGCTATACCTAACTCGTAGTACGCATTTCAGCCTCATTAATATTGCTGCCCTTAATGCGTAAACAAAATGGTACCATGTAATACGTATTTTTTACGAACTTCTAATGGAATAACATAGCAGCCCGGCTAGCGCGCACGTAAAGTTATAATGATAAACGTAAATTAATGATTTTTGGCGTTTCTGAGTAAAGTTTTGTGTTTTACATAAAGTACGTGGATGACCGAGCTTTGTAAGTAAACAATTGATTTTCTTGGTCTAATATCAACTGAACACTCATTGGCTTAGTGTTGCTTTACATCGCCATCTATTGTCAAGGAGCTTTAGTGTTGTTGTGTCGGTAAAACAGTTAAAACACACTGTTTTAGACTTTCGTGTTCACGGGTATACATGAAGTGAGTCTACCCGTGAACATAGTGCATGTAGCTTGCATGCTACAACTCCAAAACCTGTCTAATCGTGGTGTACATCTCGTGAGTACTAATTATAATGTAGTTTAGTTGATGACCCGAGTTGCCATAATGATATTGCAGCAGTTTGTCATTGCCTGAAAACACGGATAAAACGACGTTTTCTTAAAATGAAACCTAGCTAGGTCGGAGTATCGCCCCTGAAACCTTCAGCATACTTAAATTCATGAAAATCGTGGAAGCTGTTTTCGAGATTCACATTAAACATACGTATATACAAGAATGACTCATTTATATGTATAGATAGATATAGCTATGAAAATTAAATGATAGTGATTTTAATTAATCCAAAAATGTTCGAGTATAGAATTTCTACTGTGGTAGTTGCAAACGGAAAATTGCTGATTCTCTTAAAAGTAAAGTTTCGCTACCATTTTATTTTACTTGAAGCTTTGTGCAGATTGAAGCAAATATCGAAGGAAGGTTAATTTATATTCGGACGCTACAAAGGTGGCTCATTTAAAACTTTTAAAAGAAATTAAATTTTACTACTTTATAGTCATTATAAACTGTTAATACTTTAATACCTAATTACTATAAATAACCAGATTAATTCGTTGTAAACAGCGTTCCGCAAAGGTTTTATGCAAAAAAACAACTGTATAGAAACTTCAGTACATTTTGGTATTTTTGAGAGTCAAATTACATTCTCATACGGAATACGAACCTGCATCTTCTAAGTATATCACAAGTGTTGTGACTCATCTTTCTAACCGTGTGTGATGACATGGCCACTACGCTACTGAGGCTTTCCATCCGAGCATCGAATTTTAACTCTCTATATGATTTTGGCTGTTGTATGGGGACGGACAGACAGTAAGCCTTGTTGTCCTAGTAGTTATAACGTCTGACACGGATTATCTAAAGACATGGGTTCGTATTTCGTCTGAGAATGTGAATTTTTCGCATTAAAATGCAATGTTCGGTATTGCTAAGCAGGTGCTTTAAAGATCTTATTATAAAAAAAATGAGCAGCAATGTTTGTTCTCCGATCTTGCACCTTAGTGATGTGTTAATGTATAAATATAGATATATATATATGTATATGTACACATATAAAAAAAAACTCTATTTCTTCAGGCCATGCTATATCTTGAGAACGACTTTACCGATTTCATTCATCTTTTTTAAATGTTTTCTAATAGTTTGTAGAAGGTTCCTACATTCAAAAAATCAAGAAGAGATGGGATGCTATGAAGCATCCCTGATGTGGAACTATGAAGGAACAAACTGCATTGATGTGTGAGTAGTGAAGACAGCAGCTCTACCACACATAAGTACGAGTACAACCTCAGCCAGTAGCAGTGCCGGTACCACAAAGAAATAACGCCGCGCGATGTTGCCATACCGTGCAATTACCTAAATATGCTTATTTATTACTGTTACACTTATTAACACTCATAAACAGATATAAACTGTTATACTTTCATTCTGCTACACTATTGTATCTGTTACAGAAGTAAATGTGTTCCCTATAAAACTGTTTCAAAAAACACTTATTACGGTTACATTTTGAGTCCCTGCCCGAGTTTACTACGCGAACGAAGTCGCGGGCAGTTGCTAGTATAGAAACGAATTCTGTTTGCATCGAAATCCTCATTTTTAATGTCGGTTAGATTACTATTCCCATCTGAGCTCTCCGAAACATCCGTCGCTGATAAATCGTCATAATAAGACGCGGCGATAAATCTACGCACGCAGGTAGCGCGGCTGATTGATGACGTCACACATTAGTGGGAACATGCTACCAACATTATAGATAATACGGATGTAGAATTCGTAACTGTGTTATGGTATGAGACGAATCTGTATTTTGGATCGTGTGCTAATTACACATTATCAAGATAATCTATACTTATACATTGAACATCTACGGATGGGATTCGAACCCGCGTCATCCGACAATCCATGTCAGACACCATGACCACTAGTTCACCGAAGCGGCCCGTCCGAGTATAAAATTTAACTCTCTAGTTGATTTTAACTATCTTGTGGGAACTATCCACCAAGCCGCACTGGGCCCACGTGGTGGATTATGGCCCGACTCCTCTCTCTGAGAGGAAGGCTCGAGTCCCAGCAGTGGGAACATAATGGGCTGATGACTGTGCGACATCTATTGAACAGCCTAGGAAGCTTTATCCAACCGAAATAGAAGTTTTTACAAACACTATTTTTCAAAACACTACCGCCTGCTCAGCGAGACCAAACTTTGCAATTTATACAGAACCTAGCTGCTCATCAAAGTCAAATTCAAAATCAAAGTTAAAGTCAAAATCATTTATTCAATTTAGGCATCAAAGACGCACTTATGAACGTCAACTTTTCATTACTTTAAAGAATCTACCGCCGCGTTCCAAAATACGAGTATAATATAGAGCCCACCGAGAAGAAGCGGCAAGAAACTCGGGGCCATTCTTTTCATATAGATGTTTACAATGTTTCTACTTAGGTACTACAAATATTACATTTTATGGGTGGCAGAGTGACAGCTTGCCAGAAGTGGAGTATTCCAAGCATCTTTATCTTCTATATAATGTCGAACTTTATAGTAAGCTTTCCCTCTGTGACCTAAGTTATGTGTTTTGGGATTTTATTGTAAAAACGCACACAATTTCCTAGGAATGACTTATTAGTCTTCGCAAGTCTAAAACTAGGTACAGCTATCCTATTTGTATTTCTAGTATTAAAAGTGTGGTGATCACTATTTAACTTATATTTATGTAAATTTTTACGAATATACATTATATTTTCAAATACATATAAGGAAGGCAACGTTATTATATTGATTTCTTTAAATAATTCTCTCAAAGATTCACGCGGTGATGGATGATGATGATGATGATCATCCAAAAATAAAATCGTTAATCCGATCGCTGCTGATACAGTGGACGCAGTACGAAAATATAATGCGGTAGATGCGATGCGTCCGATACCGACATGTGGACCCTTAGCTTAATTCCCGTTTTATTAAAACAATCAGCATTTGTATATGTACATGTGTTTCTATTTATAAATAAATCGATAAGCAACGATATTATATATAGATATACCTACTTTCAAAGCGTGCTAGTCGAAAAGCAATATTTTTTTCCTGTGAACGGATAACCATCGCTTTGAGGCATTAGCGTTCCTTGCATGTTTTGTGGTTACCCTATATCATGGCGCCAGACGTGTGTGGTCAGAAAATCTGCGAACTAGGAATAATATACTTATTCTTATTATAATGATTGTAAGTGATAAAATTCTCGCAGTTCCTTTGCTTACTATCATATACAAAGGTCATGTGGTTACTGCGAAAATGTTTCAAACTATGCAGTTTTTTAATCGTTTACAAAAGGTTTCAGGTCCCAAACTAGGCAGATTATTTACTATGTTAACCAAAGTCAAAGTCAAAGTCAAAATCATTTATTCAATTTAGGCATCAAAGACGCACTTATGAACGTCAATTTTTCATTATAATGTACTTTAAAGACTACCGCCGCGTTCCATAATATATAGAGCCTACCGAGAAGAAGCGGCAAGAAACTCGGGGCCATTCTTTTTATATAGATGTTTTACAATGTTTTTACTTAGGTACTACAAATATTAGCTCCAGTGTGTTGCCTTACAAAAGAGAACATAATAATGGTATCAGTAGGGCAAGACACGCTACACTTTGACATCTTAGTACACGAGTAGATAGATCCTGGAGTGATCAGTCCCAAGCTGTTTTATCCTCCAAGTAATCCGAAATTTTGTAATAACCTTTTTGACAGAGTTTAGTTTTAACCTGATGACTGATATACATACATATATACATATACACACCTAGCCACAGCTCATGACTTGTTCATGCACAAAAATGTTTGACATGTCCGGGATCGAACCCAGAACCAGCAGCTCAGAAGAGTTGCTACCAACTGCGCCAATCGGTCACTTTCATAGAGATCTACAGAGATGCCGTTCCGTGCGCTGAGTACTCAATCTGGTGCCGCAAGCGACCGTATTTCGCGATTCAACGTATTCTATTAGCTTCAATATTTTAATTATCCACTGCGGTATTAAAACTTACCGTTTGAATATTCATAAATACAGAGTATTGTAAACTGTTTACATGCAATATCACGAACAGCATTCAGTCACATAATACAAAAGTTGCGAACTGCCGCGAGCAATGTGTTCTGTTTTTGGGCATATTGCTGCGACACCGGCCTCGCCCCCTGTTCATATCTCCCTTATTTCTATGATCTGCTGTCACTTTACTTTATTGTTATGTTCAGAAGTGCACTGCGCCCTTGTCACATTGTTGCGGGGATATGAGTGACTAGGAGGCATGGATAAATAAATTAATGAGTCATTAATATCAAAAACAAACAGTTCTAGCAATCACATATACATTGGACCTGGGACCTAGTACTTTGAAGGCATGGTCACCAGCCACTATGTAAATAAATAATATGCTTATCTACATTGCAACAAACGGGTAGATAAAATGCGCTCATACGAATCTGAGGCGTAGATAACGCGTATATAACATAGTTAACGCGTAGATTTGCTGCCGCTTTGACGCGTAGATATGCTGACTCTTTGATGCGTAGACTTGCTGACGCTTTTACGCGTCAATTTGGCTGAAGCTTCTAGTTTTCCCCATAGCGAAAATATTTTCCCCCGTTTCGTGGCCACAGGCCGAAAAATAAACACAAATATTTGCTTATATCTATCCCATTTTGCCGCTAACGCCAAAAGTGACAGGCGGGATTTCATGAAAGATATTAAAAATACCCTCAAATTTTCGTTGTCCGCACTTTTTAGTTGAACCATTGTTGGTACAAGCTGAAAAGTAAAGTACAATAAGGAACCAGACAATGCATACTCATTAATCATATCATATTTGACGTCCCGTCAACATTTTTGGACCCGAGAATATTAATGGGGTATAATCGTTGCGTTTTAGGGTTACGTGCTCACTTCCTAGTCACAATCAACTTATAGATTTGTATATTTCGGTCTATCCATGTTACGTCGGTATACAGTTTAAAAATATAAAGGAAGTTATTGAAAATCTTCATTGAAGCTTACAATAGCCCTTTTATGTAACCTCAGATTCGTATAACGAGCTAAGCTAAACTCGTGGGCTAATGCTATAGGTTTATCTACGTGATCGAATCAGAGAAGAGTAGATCCGTAGACGAGCTAAAGTCACATAGCCAAGAGAATAAGCTAGTTATAATGGTAGTGGATAGAACACTGGGCACGCAGAACTGTCCAATGAGGTTGAAAGGTTCTGGAGTGGAGACCAGAGAACAGGAGTGCCGTAGATATCACTGTATGGACAATAAAAAGGGAAAGACAAATGAACAGAGTAAGTATAAATGATGTCTCTTCGCGTATCTAAACTGTCCATGATTGAATGGATACTTTTAGACTTAGAATATTTCCAAGCCCAATATACGAGTGTGTTGCATATTTGTCTTATGTCTTAAGCCGAGTTAGGTAACATTTTATAAAAAAAACAGTTGTAGTGTTTTGTTTAAAGTTATTATTAGATTTCTTTTGTATTATTCTTAACCCGTAAAGCTGACTTGGCATACCTGTATGCCAAAAAACATTCCGCAAAGCCGCCTTGGCATACAGGTATGCCAAGACCAAATCAAATAAGGATCTAATTAAAAATGTTATCTATTCAAATTTACAATAGATTTCAGCTAATGTTTTGTTTTTTTTTATGCTGTAAAGGACCTGGAAAATTTTGTTACATAACAAATTATCATTTGAAAGATACCAGATCGGTAATATCAACGAAAAAGCGACAGTCACTTGTTTTTTTGCGGGGTTTTTGCTCTGGTTTACAAATTTGATCATAGTTGGGAGCTCACTAGGTTAAACATTCTAATCAAGTACCTGTTTATTGACAAGGCATATGTACCTCCCGTTCGTACAAAAGTCAAAAACTAAACTAAGTTGATATACGAAAAAGAGGAGAAAATGGCGTTTTTTTATATTTTGACTGCATGATTAGGGTTTCGTTGTGAACATCATAACTCTAGAACAGGACTCTAAGTCGTACGTAGTCCGACACGCACTTTGATTTGTTTTTGCGTTGTTTTTAGCATTTGCGTAAGAAAAGTAACTTCTTTGTCGTCTTTGGGAAAATATTCTGTTTTCGTTCCGGAACTTTTGATTATCAACAAAAGAAAGTTTTGGGTATAAAAAGGTTCAAGAATATTTTTAGCATGATGATTTGTTTTCACCCTGAAAGTTTGGTTTCATTGTCGTTTGTTCAGTTCTAATTATATTATTAACCCTAGAAAGATAACCATATTCTATCTTACATAAAAGATAACCATGCGCTTCGGAGGCGCCACGGTATTCAAATGCTTATATTTAAATTATTTAGCAAGATTTGTGTGATTTGATTTTACAATTTAAATGGTATTATAGGTGACACATTTTTATAAACGAAAAATATTGTACTTTATATTTGTTTATTATTAATAATTGAAACCAAATGAGTAGACCTCTAAAAAACTAACAAAAATCACGAATACCGCTTAACTATCATAAAATATTGTATTTTACTATTAATATGTATAGTATAAGTCAATTATAAGTATTTAGTCTAGGAAAGCTAATCGGTACCTTATAAAACTTTTTTTAGACAGTCATACATACGTCGATCTTGAAGATAACCATACGCCTCAGGAGCGCATCAACTCGTTCAACTCGTCATAACTCCAAAACAATAATACTTACCGCACAAAAACAGCTGGCCCTCGACGCGGTTGACCGACGACTGAGTTGGCTGAGAAGCACAGATATACACGGGTTTCGTATTAAAAGATATAGGTAGTACTATTTAATTCGTGCGGGCGGGCGCCTCTGAAGCGTAGGTTATCTTTCTAGGGTTAAAGACTTTATTGTTATTAACGGGTAAAATTTGCATATGTCAAAGCTGTAATATACAAGACTGCTGTGTAAAGGATTACGGCTGTATCAACTTAGGGCCGCTCCCAATAATCTATCTATCCACAGTTTTCCTTACTACTACGGATAGAAATTTGACATAACATCCAGAAAAATAGTTTCAAATATGTTTCTATAATAAGGTAAACCGACGATAGATAGGTTATTGGCACCGGCCGTGAATGTCTGAACAAAAAGGACTAAAAAACACTGTTTTGGGAAGACGCAGAGCAGTACACTCAAACGTAAATCTTCAGGTTAAAGCTTCACTGCAACTACTATGTAGAAATGCAGTGCTGACCATTAATTTCATGACAAGGCTGTCTCTTTATTTGATAAATAGTATATAATATGAACTAAAAATTCATCTGTGTAATTATTTAAGCTTAAATTTTGTATTACTTATATTGTATGTTTTGGAAAGCAAAATAGTACCTAACGCCTGCTTAGCAAGACCAAACTTTGTAATTTTAGAGAGTAAATCTCGGTGGCCTAGCGGTCATGGAATTTGACACTGTTTGTTTGAAGATGAGGGTTCGGTGCCTGTCTGATGTGTATTTTTTCCGGTATTGTGTGATTGACATAATCATTCTATCACTTTATCATAATTGTTCATCATTAAATCACATAAAATTGTTAGGAAATTGACTTTATACTTTAATCAACAATTTATTATAATAGCTAGATATCGGGTGCACTCGTAAAAAAATCTAAGATTATTTTTATTTCTCAAGCTCGTTTTGTTCTTATTTCACATATGTATGCACTAGAGCATGTTTATTTTTTAAATTAACTCGCACATTTGCCACTCCTCGAGTTATTATAATAATTTATAAATAAAGATAAAATGATCCTTACTCCTAATAATTTAATGAACAGAAACTATATTTATTGGAAAGAAATGCAATATGCTCCTTTAAGTGCACCATTAAAGCTACGCAGTTGGCAATGCCTTTTGCCTTAATATAGGTGTATTAAGTAAATAATATTGTACGTTTAAAGGAACTAAAGGCCTTTTGAATCCTTTTATTTCTAACCTTAAAAAATGATCGCTCTGGTCACTTTCCCCTCTTCAAACTAACCAAACTTTCCATATAATTTGCAGCCTGCCCACAGAGGTCCGTAATGAAGATTTTAATTAAAAACAACATGAATAAAATATCTCCCGCTATGGGACAGACCTTGCCTGGCCCATTACAGGGACAATGTTACCCACCTTTAATTAAAGGCTTGATGAGTGCATGGTATGGTCGCAGTTTAAAACTACAGTAGGGACAGTTTTACGGGTTTATGTTATATTTTTTAAGAGGAGCCCGTAAATTCATCCGCGTGGGATAAGGTTATCGCAATCCCTCAGTCATCATCATCATCATCATCTCAGTCGTAGGACGTCCAGTGCTGAACAAATGCCTCCCCCATAATTTTCCATAAGGACCGGTTGGAAGCGGCCTGCATCCAACGTCGTCCGGCAACCTTTATCAGGTCGTCTGTCCACCGTGTCGGTGGACGACCTACGCTGCGATTTCCGGTCCGTAGTCTCTTTTCCAGAACTTTCCAGCCCCATCGGCCATCTGTTCTGCGTGCTATGTGCCCTGCCCACTGCCACTTTAACTGGCTAATCTTCTGGGCTATGTCGGTGACTTTCGTTCCTCTACGGATCTCCTCATTTCTGATTCGATCACGTGGAGAAACCCTCTGCATAGCTCGTTGTGCGTCTTTGAGTAATCCCTCGGTAATACCCGGGATTTGTCAGGAACCAAATTATTCAGCATAAAAATACCGAGTATCTTTCTTCGGGTATCTATAAAATAATATGGCTTTCAAAATTCAACAACAACATACGTTCGCACTTACTCATCGACAAACTTTAACATTTAACTTTAACATATTGTAAATAAATAAATAAATAAAATTTCTCTCCGTAGTAATCACCGCTATAATAAATGCGAGGTTTGTTGGTTTCTTTGATTTTCCTTCTTTTTTTACAGCGGCAGTGTTTACGAATCGACAAAATTTAAGGTAAGGGTAGGTACCTGAACCGTTACCTAGATAGTTACAGAAAAAGGTTCCTGCCTTCCATAACTTTTTGAGATGTTCTGGACTGCATTGACAGATTTTGGAAAAAAGTACAGTTTAAATAACGCAAAAATACTATTTTTTGTATGCTATTTTATACTAGCTGTGCTCTGGGGTTTCACCAGCGTGGTGATGGATGATGATGAATCATAATATATAGCCTATGTTCATCGGTGATCATGTGAAACAGGTGAAAGAATTTTTCACATTAATCCAGTAGTTGCGGAGCCTATTCAATTTAAAGAAAGACAAAAAATCTTTTCTATTTATGCTATTAATTTATGTAAGGAACAAAATTATCTAGGGGCAACTGATGTTGGAGTACCACGTAAGAAATCTTCAAAAGAAGTATCTTACTAAAAGATACATCATTGTGAAAGATTTTTTTCAATCGGTCTAGTAGTTTTGGAGCCTATTCAATTCAAACAAACGATAAACAAATCTTTTCTCTTTATAATATATTTTCTATGTATAATATGTACGGAATACAATTAATAAAACTCGAAATATTATTTTTCAACTCATCGTATTTTTCACTGTGATCAAAACATTCACAATATGGCATAGGGTCGAGGACACTTTTACTAAATAAAAAATATATCTTATCCCGTAGCATAGGGTGATGGGAAATGTACCCGGGAAGCGTAAATCGGGTAGGGGAAAGATGTCTTGGCTCAGTAATATCAGGGAGTGGACTGGGCTTAAGACCGTGGAGCAATTGTTCAGATTGGCGATTGACAAGAAAAAAATTAAGAATCTGACTGCCAACCTTCAGTAATGGAGAGGCACATAAAGAAGAAGAAGAAACACAGTCTTGTTACTTATCTTATTGTCTTAACATGGTTTCAACTCAAACTTCAGTTGGCTTTATAGAGTATTACAGTAAGAAATTCTTACACAGTAAGAAATTTGCAACAAAACATTCAAGTTTAGTTGCCGATTTCAAACATTCAATCGTTTTCGTGTACAAAATGTATGGGATAAGCCGACTAAGGGGATTTTTCGGGTAGTTCATGCGGTTTTGCGAGCGATAACGGCTCGCGTATGTGGCAGGTGACAGCAGCCCTCTTACTAGCACGAATTCCTGCTCATGCACACGTGTTATTCAGAGACATCGACGGTTAGAAAAGTGTCAAAGAGAAAACGCTTCAGTGTGCGGCTCGAACACTATTCAATTGTTCAAGAACGTCTAAACGTCGTAAGGACCCAGGGAACACGGGTAGCTTGAAGCAGTCAGCATCGACAGCTTCAAGTTGCGACTGCAAAGTGAACTACAGTCTTCTACGTACATACACGAAACCGCTCGAGCAGTTGCAAATGCTTCGGGCGGTTGGCGGTCAAGCAGTCGCCAGGGATACACTGACTGTTTGAGCTGGCGACTGCTCTCGCGCAGTTACCTCCGCCCGTGCTCTTCATTCCAAGCCGCGCGCGCGTCCCGCCCCTAAATTGAAGCTGAATTATTGAGCAGTTAATACCAGCTACTCCAGCAGTTATCAATGACAGCTTCAAGCTATTGACTATGACTGCAAGAGCGACATAAGTTTTTTAACTGACATGGTCACTAATGCAAGAATTAACGTTAGAAACGGGATGTTTACCATGTTTTATTGTAAGCTCTCGATATTTCGGCACAGTTGCATGCACCATAGTGCGAAGAGGGTAGACCGTGTCGTCTGCTCATAACAATACCTACCCGCAGATACTTCAGTTTACTCGTGAACATGGCGCATGCAACTGTGCCTAAATATCGAGAGCTCACAAATACACATGGTAAATATCCCATTTCTAACGTTAATTACTGCAAGAGCGGTCCGTGTACATCCACCCTAACCATTATAATTAAAAGTGAAATCTCTAGCAAACTTGGATTTTTTAAATAAGTTAGAAAATAAGTTTTTAAACTATCATGGTCACAAACTTAAGAGGTATTCAAATTATCAACGGGATAATTACCATGTATATTTTCTATGAGTTTCCGATATTTCGGCACTGTTGCAAGCGCCATGATCACGGATGAACTCATCATCCGTGAATCAGAAGTTCATCCGTGATCATGGCGCTTGCAACAGTGCCGAAATATCGGAAACTCATAGAAAATATACATGGTAATTATCCCGTTGATAATTTGAATACCTCTTAAGTTAGAAGTTATACAACTGATTTCCATTTACACTGTGACACACCAAGGTATATGATGTATTTAGAAATGCTTGTATTTGACGTGTACCCATATCACGCGAATGGCTTTATTTAATAGAACAACAGAAAAGGAATTCTTTCAAAGGATTTTTAACCTTCTTGTGATGCTTCATTTCGATTAAAATATTTACCGTATCTATTTTTTTTTACTTTATTATGAAAAGCAAACAGCTACATTATAAAGTACATATAAAATAATAGTAACATAATTCACATTTTGACTATAATGTAGCCCACAACGCTATTCACAGATTAACAAAACATATATTTCTATTAACTACTAGCAAACCCTGCGAACTCCGTTTCGCCACCAGATGGCTTCGTTTTATGTTACATTTCGTATGGCGCCATCTACTTAAAATATTGGTTTGTAGTACATGCTATGTATCAGAGATGGCGCTGTATGTGAAATGAGATTTTCCAGCTTTTCTTTTTAAATTTTTCCTGAATTTTCTTTACTATAAACCTCACGGAGTCCGAGACCTTTCCAACGAATGCAAAACCGTGTAAATCGGTTCGTGCGTTCTGGAGTTATAGTGTCAGGAAGGAAACCCCGACTTATTTTTATATAGTAGATTAACTATTAACCAGTACCACATAAGATTGAAAATAACAAAATTAATTATGATATAATAGTTGTGGACTGAGTGAGAGAGTTGTAAAACAAAGTCATAAACATTATGAAGTAATAGTAATTATTAAACTTTCGCGATTTAAACACATGTTTTAAATGTTTATCGGGACTTATCACGTATTATTTAATATTGATGAAAATATGTACTGACTGACAGTCAGCTCGTGACCACGGCCATTGTAACATGGTCGAAACGTCGAGCGAAAGGTACATATTTTTACCTATATTAAATAATACGTGATAAGTCCCGATAAACATTCAAAACATTATGAAGTAAAGCGTAGAACAAAGAGTATGTGCTAACTAAGTTAATATATATATATATATAACTAAGTATAAAGTATGAAATAATTGAATGATTATATAACACAAGGTAACAATAAATGAATGACAAATAAACAATGTTACTGCTCTGTAAGTATCATATATCATAAGTCTACATATCTACGTTAAACTCCTGTGTAATGTGTAATTTACTTGCCATAAAGAGTAGTATTAAAACCTTTTGTAATTACAGCTACCGTAGTCTATCTATCTAGTACTTTTGCGTGGCAGGAATTACGACGGCATTATGATATTTGTCCGAAAAAAGTAGCCAGTTCAAGATAATCATATCTTAGAAAACCAGTCATATTATAAGCAGATGACTTATTGATTCAGGCGTTACTTTGAGGAAATCCGTTATCAAAAAACGATATTAAAAAATATTTAAACTGTCGGTCTAGCGCTCGACGAGTCAACATCTCCTTAGGATGCCTCGTGTAGAGGCGAAACACGTGTCGAATCGTTTTTGGTTTATTTGGGTTTTTTGTGTATTCTTCCTATTAAGCAGTTTGTGCGGGAGGGAGTTGGTGCACACTCCCAAATAGGCCAAAATCATTGTTTTTTTTCAGCGGAAGTGTCACTAAATATTTTGTAATATCGTTTTTTGATATTATAAGCACTAACTTGTGCTATTATATTGGTCTAACTAATAGGAGAGGTACTCGTAGTTTTGCCGTTTGAAACTTAATTTGTAGCAGTAGTGATAGCGATACTGTGTTCTGGTTTGAAGGCATGGTTGCCGGAGAATTACAGGCACATGAGGCTTAATAAGTTAACCACACGTAACTGTAACGTAACGTTAAAGTTACTAGAAAAGTTGGTTGATTTCTGCGAAATCTATTGTATTATTGGCCTAATATGGCGAATTGCGAGTATTGCAGTTCGCCACTTATGAAGGAAATTTTATTTATTTATTTATAAAGGCTTATCAATAACAATTACACTTATACATACACCAAATACTTAGTCTAAATATTTATAGCAAAATGCATTGTTTTTTAAGATAAACACAGCATGCATTAATTCTTATGTCCAATGAGGAAGATAATATGAAATATAATGAATATGAAATAGAAGCAATACTTATATTAGAAGAGTTAGAGAGTAGGATTGGAGAATTTGACATTGACTGCCAATGTCAAATTCTTTCTATATTTGGCCACAGAGTCACCAAATATGTCTAGTAAATCTTTTTGATAAATATTTATTAAATTACTTAATCTGGGAACAGGTGAATTCGTTCCTAACACTGTTCTACGTAATACAGGGGCAAAAGGGAAATGCATCTTTTCTAGGCTCAAGTTCTAGGCACACCATTAAACATCAGGTGGGCCTCGTGATTGTACCATTTCGTAATAATTTAAACAAAGATAAGAAGATAGAAAAAGTAGAGAGTAAGAAATACGTAAATGTTGGTTGTATATATCATGAAAACCATGAAGATATTTTGAAGATTAATAATAATATCCACAATAATCACATTGGAAATCCATCGAAAAGTAAATGTTTCGAAATAGATTGTAATAAAACCTGCCTAGTTAACCTTTTGCCCAGAGTATGCATTTGAATGAAAATATATTATTTCACATTTCAATACTGTGTTATTATTTTAAGGTTGTCTTTTTTTATTAAATAAGCTTCAAAAGTCTAATATGTGATTTACCTGTATTTATTGTATGTTTAATCAGAGGTTTTAACAAGTATTTAAATCTAAACTAGGCCGAGCCTATTCTATGATAATTTAAATCTAAACAGGCATATTCGTGCACACAAATGTTTGACCTGTTCGGGACCAGTGGCTCAGGAGGCCGGGTTCCTACCGACTGCGCCAACCAGCTACTCAAAAATCTTTGAGAGGAATACCTGTGTCCTAGAATTTCATGCGTAATGGGAAGATGCTTTTAGTTCAAAATAAATTTAAATTGATATGCCAGTGGTATGTAACATTAGCAACCCTAGCGCCGCTACGTATTTCTCCTAAATTCGGTATATTTAATTTAACGAGGTAAATTACGTGCTAAATAGCAATTTTCTCTTTTTACGTGACCTTTTGCTACAACACGCGTGACATTAAATAATTAATATTCCAAACGTCCACAAAAATCAGTTAACTCGCGTGTGTTTTATTTAATATTTTATACTCATAAATTGACTCCACAGACACTGATATGTAGATATTTTAAAGGGACTTTGTATGAGGGCATTATTATTTTATATATTTTATATTTTTGTATGTGATTAGCAACATAGTTACGATCGATAGTGTTTCCAATAGGGTCGTATACCTAATACTCAGAGTTACAAAACGACATTCGCTGAAGGTCATTCAGGTATACGCACCGCCGAAGTCGCACCCGGATGATGAGGTGGAGGATATGTATGAGGACATTAGTCGGGCCATACATACCTCTGAAACGCATTTTCTAGTTGTTATGGGGGACTTCAGCGCGAAGTTGGGTAAGAGAAGCGAGGATAAGTTGAAAGTGGGGAAATTTGGCTATGGAAAACGGAACCGTAGGGGACAGAGGTTGGCTGACTTCCTCGAGAAAGAGGGACTTTTTATTATAAACTCTTTCTTTCAGAAGCCACCGCACAGGAAAGGGACCTGGCTGAGTCCCGGTTGGCAGATCACCAAAAGTCAAATATTCACTGATGACTCCGTGATCAACAGGGTTAAAACCGGTAGTGATCACCGAATGGTAAGAGGCACGGTGAATATTAATGTCAAACTTGAGAGGTTTCGTCTGATGAACTCTACGCTCCGACCCACTTGTGCCCGTATTCAAGACCCCGAGAGCTTTCAACTTGAGCTATCCAATCGCTTCAATTGCCTTGAGAACATCGCTTCAGTGGAGGAGATCAATAACAGGTTAGTAGAAACTGTCCATACAGTGGGTTCCAAATACTTTAAACTCCACCGTACAGATAGGCCACAGAAACTCTAACGATACCCTCAACCTCATGGCTGAACGACGCTCATTAAAACTACAGTCTTCGGATGATGCTGAAGCATATAGGCTGCTCAATAGACGAATATGGAAGTCCTTGCGACACGAAATCCGGATCTTTAATACAAACCGTATTAAAGAGACGATAGAGCGAAAAAAAAGGCCCCAAAGTGTTTGCAAGAGACATGTCTATTGGGCTAAGCCAGTTGACGAAGCTGAAGAGAGAAGACGGCAGTGTAGCGTCGATCAAAGCAGAAGTGTTAGGAGAGGTAGAGAGTTTCTAAGGACAGCTATACACCTCGGCCGCTAAACCTGTTAGCAGCTCGGTCAAAGACCCAAGAGCCAAGTTGACCCGACATTATACCGAAGATATCCCGGACATCAGCCTGTACGAGATTAGAATGGCCTTGAAACAGCTTAAGAACAACAAGGCGCCGGGTGACAACGGTATCACATCTGAGCTTCTGAAAGCGAGTGGAACACCGGTACTTAAAGTCCTTCAGAAGCTCTTTAATACCGTCTTACTCGAAGGTTCAACGCCAGAAGCATGATGCAAAAGCTTGGTGGTGCTGTTCTTCAAGAAAGGTAACAACACTTTACTTAAAAATTACAGACCCATCTCGCTTTTGAGCCATGTTTATAAGCTGTTTTCGAAGGTCATAACGAACCGTCTCAGTCGCAGGTTTGATGAATTCCAGCCTCCGGAACAAGCCGATTTCCGAAAAGGCTATAGTACCATAGATCACATCCACATGCTACGGCAAGTTATACAGAAGACCGAAGAGTATAACTTGCCTCTTTGCTTAGCATTTGTGGACTATGAGAAAGCCTTTGATTCGATCGAGACGTGGGCAGTGCTTGAGTCTCTCCAGCGGTGCCGTATTGACTATCGGTATATTGAAGTGCTGAAGTGTTTGTACAAAAACGCCTACATGTTAGTCCGAGTACAGGAGCAGAGTTTGAAGGCAATTCCATTGCAAAGAGGCGTGAAACAGGGAGACGTTATATCTCCGAAACTGTTCCCCGCCACATTGGAAGACGCCTTCAAGCTTCTGGAATGGCAAGGACTTGGCATCAATATTAACGGCGAATACATCACTCACCTTCGATTTGCCGACGATGTCGTAGTCATGGCAGAATCCATGGAAGACCTCAGTACAACCTCAGCCGTGTAATGTTGTACGAAACTCCCATGAACGTAAAGTGATTTGGATTTGGAACGTTAGTTGAAATTAGTTAGTTAGTTAGCTGAATTAAAACTCAAGAATCCCAAATAAAACACTCAATATACCACCCGTGACGTAAGACACTGTTTTACTCCCTCTGTGCATAATCTACTATAAAATTTGAAAAATTTTAAGTGCTCGCTGCAGAGCTTAACCGATCAACAAAGTTAAACCACGCTTGCTGCGGTCAGAAGTTAGATTGGTGACCGCTGGTGGAATTATTCAACCGAGCGTTTCCGTGTTTCAGAGGCCACGTTAACGGTTTTTTGTCTGGACAACAGTCGCTAGGCTATGTTGAAGGCCTTCGGGCGGTCTGAAAACTTCGGCGTGGGTTGGCCACTAGCCTACCCACTAAGCCGCACTGGGCCTACGTGGTGGATGATGGCCCAGCTCCTCTCTCTAAAAGTAAGGATCGTGTCCCAGTAGTGGGAACATAATGGGCTGATTATGTTTTTAAATTTTAAAGAGTTCCTAAATAACATTAACCTGCAGTACACGTCCCTAACATTAATTATAAGTTTCGGGTATGACATTTAAAAAGTATTTTGAGAGGAAAATGTGATTTTCCGGATGGAACTACGTGAACACTGGACTTGTTACATGTTTTATTCAGCGTGAAAGGACGGTGTGGATTATTACCTCTGCTCTTAGGGTATAGATCGTAAGTGGCGAGAAAAGCCAACCTACTAGGTCGTAACCAAAAAGTATCTGCAATATAGGTACGTAGGACGTCCACTGTTGAACATAAGCCTCCCCCTTTAAATTTCCAAAAGTATCGGTTGGAAGGGGCAGCATAATAAAATATTTATTTACCAAAAAATTTAACCATCCTCAACACTAAAAAGTATGAAATAACTTGTTGCAGTCGGTACCATGATAGTTCAAAAGTACGTTTTCTCACAATATTGTGCGCCTTCAGATGTTCTCGACCAGTAATTTCACACTTTTTACTATTGAAGTCAGACACCATTTAAAAAAATCGTGCTTTTAGTGACCCTTGCTACTTAGGGGATCGATTATCATTCACTGTCAATTACGATATCACCGAGATAGGCGGAACACTTTTTAGTTATTGGAGTGTAACTCAAAAACCACTTGAGGGAATTTGAAGAATTTAAATGGGACTACCTCGGAAGTATCAAACAAAAATATTCTAAATCTGACTTTTCTGTAAAAAGTTATGCGTCATCATACATAAAAAAGTATGCGTCGACTTGAGACTTTTTGAAATGAATTTTGATGAAAAACTTTACGAGATATTACTCGTATTTAATACGATATAGAAGAAATATTTAGTGACGCTTCCGCTGGAAACAATGCTTATGACCGAGGTGCGGTGTGCACCACCCTCCTTTAAACGCAAATAGGAAGTATACCTACAAAATAAGCCAATCAACCAAAAGCATTGTTTCCATAGAAAGTGTCACTAAATATTTCTTCTAATATCGTTTTTGATAATGGATTTCCGCAAAGTAACGCTTGAATAAATAAATTATTTAATACAGTCCTCCACCAAAACAGCTGTAGATGACACGTGTGCGTAATGACTTATGACAGAGTGTTCTAATCATATTACGTGATTACCCCGCTGTAAGCACACAGTTGATTTGATTAGTGTATGTCACCGTGTAGCTACAGCGGCAGGGGGTAATAATTATGTATTACTCTCTCGGTAACCGGAGTTATATGGAGAATCATGTCGTATTATATAATTTATAACTAAATAATAAGAAAGAAATTAAAGTACTCTTTACGGCTTAAATGGTGTATATTTATATAATCTCATTCGGTAATATTCTAATTATGAAATGAAATACAGACTTTTATTAGCATATTTTATTTACATACTTCTTTAAGAAAGTTAAAAAATTAAATTACAGCATTATTTTCTTACAAAACAATGCTTTAACTTTTTTTTATTATTAAAGTACAATGTGTCCCGACCAAGGAGGTTTCAATTCAATTTAAGTACACATTATCTGTGGTGAGCGCGCTGCGCGCGCAATGCGCTGGTTCCGAGCCAATAGACCAATAACAGACTTTTTCCACTGATATTGGCAAAATTGTGGTTACGCCGCACAAGCCATACAAAGAAGAAGAAGAAGATGACTTTTTTTCAATTTTGGCGCGATTTCGTACATACGAATTTGAGTAATATTTTGTTGGATAAAACTTTAGTAGCAAAAATGTCATGAGATTAAATAAAGTACTATTTTAATCCTGATGCGCAAGAATATTATTCTGTGAAAATCACAAGTTAAATAAATGAAAGTCGTGTCTGTTATCTTCGTCTTCTTCTTCTTCTTCGTCTTCTGTTTCTTCTTCTTCTTCGTCTTCTTCTTCTTCTTATATATCAAAATAGATTGCTGCACTAATCTGCACTGAATAAAGAGCATGTAACTAGATATGTCTATTATGAATCTTCAGGTGTCCACCGTGAGCTAGAAGACAGTGTCCATTTTAGTGTGATATCTTCTAATAAGGTATTTTGACACAAACTTACTTATAGAATAGAAGACGAAGTCATTCACCAGCATAGATAATCAAAATTTGAATTTAAAGCAAACGGCCGTAAAATATATTTTTTAAAATCTCTGTTTTCTGTATTGTAATAACGAACCATAAAAATGCAAATTAAATGAACTCGCCAAGGAAACGCAAACCTAGCGCAAACTGGTTGAAGAGTAGAATAAAATAGAACTTATAATAATAAAATATAAAATACTCTAAAACTAGGTTTTACTAATGTTATTTAAGCTAATTATAGTCCACGTTTTATTCGACCAAGCACAATCAGC
Organism: Selenia dentaria; assembly: GCA_917880725.1. Lineage (NCBI taxonomy): Eukaryota > Metazoa > Arthropoda > Insecta > Lepidoptera > Geometridae > Selenia > Selenia dentaria. Next base: position 3,736,359 of record OU862885.1, on the reverse strand, counting down.
CCGCTACGTTCTAACTGCATCATGGTCTCAAAGAAATGTGTATGGTACGGGCCTTAATACTCCTTCTGGTTCCAGTGTGGATGGGCTAATAATGCCCAGCCCTAGTCAGAGTGATACAAGTAACAATAAAGTATGAAGTATCTACCAGCGTCTATATTTCATGACATATACAATCTGGGAGTCTTCAAATACAGAGTGAATAGGTAATTTTTCAGCAAGCATGTGTAAGGTTCTGTAAATTGACTTGCTTATAATTGGCATATCATGGCAAACCATTGTTTTATATTGTTAAATATAATCATAATTCATGTTTCGAATTTACAAACTGGTAAATTTAAAAATGACACTTAGAAAATCATGTACTATGTAAACTTTTAAAAAGCCTTTTGACTTTTTATTAGACATTGATGTATACCTTTTAAAACAACCGTTTATAATGCGTGATAATTCATATTTTATTTGTTAATGATTTTAACTAGTATCTAATTAGTGCAAACATAATTGTAAGTCGCTGAACGAATACCTCACGATCAACAATTTCCCGCGCGCGCCATGTTGGCGCTGTCCGACGGCGCCATCTTGTTTACTGAATAGAAGTCTTTAAAAGCGCTTGTCGAGTGAAATCGTAGCCCTTTCGTTCACCGACCGTTGTGCGGATAACTTGTGAGATTTACGGTAAGCACCTCTTGTGAAACCTTTGGTATATTGTACTAGTATAAATGAACAATTGTATATGAATAAATGCAATGTTAAACCACGTTATTAGTATGTTGTCTCATACATGTAAGCGTGGACCGCGTCATCACTTTCCATTAATAGTCTGTGGTCAAATGCTTGTTTATCAAATAAGAAATAAACGAAAAAATGTATTCTTGACGACTGAACAGTTTCAATAATTTTGAATTAGGATTTATGGTGTCTTCCAAACCATTAAAGAACTTAGTTGAAATTTCCACTATCAGACATTCATCCGTGGTGCTCACTGTCACAATAATTTCTTTTTCCTCAGTTGACAACAGAAAAATTACCTTTGATTCCTCACATAGCTCATAAATCAACCCGATTTATCTTTCGAAAAATACATTTATTTGAAGTCTTCTTCCAACGAGGGCACTAAGTCAAGGCATCCACAAAGCCGTTCCAAAATCTTTTCACAGAACTGATCATTAATTTACAAAAATGCCTTTCCGCCCGCCGGCCAACAAATTACCTAAATTTGTCGACCACAATTGTTATTAAAGGGAACCATTTTGACAATTGCCTGAAATGTAGTTTAAAACAACCAGTAAGGCTTGTTTAAATTCTTTTTCACATACATTATGTTAACGACTCAGGATCAAATCAAGGCGTTACTTTAGGTATAGTGTGAGAAACTATCACAATTTTATTTTGAAAACTATCGTGAGTTTCACACATTATACTAATATAAAGATATCGGATGCACTCACTTGACCTCAACGACATTTCGAACGTATAAGATGTTCTTCTTCAGGGACTGTTCACGCGCGGAGATCGCGTCGCGCAAGTTCTTCTGATACGTTCGAAATGCCGTCGGACTTAATCTGACATACCATACCAAGTGAGTGCAGACGGTATCTTTATATTAGTACTAGCTGGCCCGCCAGCGTCTTCGTACGCTTGTTCTTGGAGGTTTCATTACCAATCCCAAAAACAACCCTTAGGGGTCGAATTTCACAAAATCCCGTCTTAGTGAGCACCTACGTCCTGAAAAGAACCCCCATGCAAAATTTTAAACTTTTAGCACTCGCAGTAATGAAGTTTCATACAAACTATTAACCCCAAAAAATACCCTTAGGGGTTGAATTTCATAAAATCCCGTCTTAGTGAGCACCTACGTCCTAAAAAGAACCCCCATGCAAAATTTTAAACTTTTAGCACTCGCAGTAACGAAGTTTCATACAAACTATCAACCCCAAAAACATCCCTTAGGGGTTGAATTTCATAAAACCCCGTCTTAGTGAACACCTACGTCCTAAAAGGAACCCGCATGCAAAATTTTAAACTTCTAGCACTTGTAGTTTCTCAGATTTCGTGATGAGTGTGCGAGTGCCCTTTCGCTTTAAAAACAAAATATTACTCCATTTTTTTTCTCTTATAACAGTGATAAATGCATACAAACTTGTAATTTAGTTGTAAACTTATAGCTGGTAAGGTGAAAGTAATTTACTAATATTATTACTGTTTGTTTTCCTAAGAAAATATGGATATTGTATAAGTCGACATAAAAATAAACCGCGCAAAGATAAAGCAAGTCTTCCTAAAGTTACAAGCGCGTATAGGGGTGTATATTATCAATTGTAAATTAAACACGTTCATTATATTTGTGTATTAATAAAATGGGATTTACGTGAGAGCTACGCGTTGTCGATATCACGATCGACAATTGTTTCAGCTTCGACTGGAACCCTTCTTCAGGATCTTGAGCGCGGTGCGCTCGTCTTTGCCTCGCGCTACGGGCAGTAGCGTGCTGTGCGCCATGATGGTGCGCGATGCGGTGATTACTTTGCATGCTGTCACAAATTTTGTACCCAAATCCAATGTATCATCTCTCATCTGCATAATATATTTCTTTGCTGTACATATGTTTTTAATTCTCTCACAGTGAGCCCCATCGATCTGTCTGTCTCTAAAATATTTGTTTTATTCGAGTAGTCAACCATAATTGTCAAAATTTCATCGTCTGTACCTATATTGGTCGTAGACCACTTCCAATCTTGAGTTTCGATATGGCGTGCTGTGCGCCATGATGGTGCGCGATGCGGTGATTACTTTGCATGCTTGTGAGTCAAGCTGCAAACTATCCTCTTGCCTCTGGTGCTAGGCTATAGTGTGAACGGTTTTAAATTTCGAAGGATTTTCAAAGGAGAAAAGACTGATCATACAATCGCGTTGAACATGATAAGCCAAATTTTGGAACGAATATTAGTTATGCCCAGGATTCAAAATTAAAGTGATTTAAATCGATAGTAAATTTCAGTTGTGTGGAAATGTTACTTAATCTACTGGCATTACTGTGCCTTAAACCTGGCCCATTTGAGGACTGATGATTTCACATTGGTTTGCTGTCAGCTGACAGATGGGCCCATTAAATACCGTCAATTGCAATGTCTTTAACCAGAAGTTCCGCTTTGTCGCCTATCATTTGCGATAATGCTAAATTTGGTGTTCAGAACGGTTTTATTTCTGACGTGAATTAGCGGCATTCAGCTATTCCAGAGTGCAAGTTAGTTCACAATATGTTTCTATTAGTCACTAGTGGCGCCCCATGGCTCCACATACGCGTAAAATTACTATAACTCAGGATTTCTGTGGAAAATATGCTACGTAGGCATTATTATTATTTTTATTTATTTTTATTCACGTCGTTTGTCGTCCTTTACAAAGGCTGCAGCCTGTGGGGTGTGTGCAGTGTGTGGGGCTGTAGCCAACACTTCGAGGCCTGTTTGTTATAAAACATACAAAAGTGTATAAAACAGAATTTGGGATGACGGTGACATGGATTATCTATTACGAAAATGGGTAAAATGACGAGGCTATTGTTCATCATCATCATCATCATCTCAGCCGTAGGACGTCCACGCTGAACATAGGTCTCCCCCATGATTTTCCAAAAGGACAGGTTGGAAGCGGCCTGCATTGTTGTGAACTTATAAATGATAAGGGAGATGTAAGACTATGAACAAGACTACGGCACCTGCCAATTTCAATCTCATATTAAAATATTTAGGCAGGTGGTGAAAATTCTGAGAGTTTGGACGTGAAAGTTTATTTTTATGCACCTATTTAGGATTTTTTTCTGCTGAGAGCGAGTAATATTTATGAATTCTGTTCGGTTATTACTCTTTGCCTGTTCCTTTTCTAACCTAAGTTTTTTTTTCATAGATTATTATCGAACTGTTTCGTTACACTCGATGTTTAAAGATTCTGCTTTTTACTATTATCAGGGTACGACCGCGCCTTAACCCGGTCCTTTACATAGGCATAAGTGGGGCTGTAGCCAACACTTAGAGGCCCGTTTGGTATTAAAATACAATGTAGTATAAAAACAGAAACATTTTGGATTGATGGTTACATGGTATATCTATTACAAAAATGGGTAAAATGGGCATGGCTATTGATATGTACTTATTAGTGGTACGGGAGATAGTGGGCTATGGACGAGACTACGGCACCTGCCAATTTCAGTCTCATGTTAAAATATTTAGGCAGGTGGTGACTTGCCACCCACTAAACGGGCCCCCCATAAGAGCCACCATCAATGGTGACAAAAGGGGCAACGTTGGTGTGGATACCTGAAGGGTGTTGAGAGGTGTGCTGCGGTTTCACTAGAGCGCTACTACCGGCGTTATGCCCTTTAACACTTCCACCCTTGGAGCTTTTTGTTTCTTGCTCTTGCGTCTCCACCCCCAGACGACCAATTAAGGCAAGCCGGGGGTCAGGGGTCTCATTTAGCCCCAGGGAGAATCAGGGTCCGCGGTTTCGCCACTCACCGACGGCTCGCCACAAAGCCGTCCCTGCGGTATTATTTATTATTTTTATTATTATTAAATACTATTATTTTACTGACACTCCCTCCCCTATCACGATGCAGTTGATTGTCTTTTTTCACGATGTAGCCAACTCACAATTTTTTTACTAATTTATCGAAAAGCACACATCAAATGTTTCCTGACCGTTTTCTGATGGTCATGACTTGTATTACGTATTTAGAAGGGTTTTTAACTAAACTTCTAGTATGACCTAGGATTACAACAATTCTGTGAAAAAATACGATACATTTATATCCTGAAAAAAAATATTTACCAAAAATGTAACCGACTTCAACACTAGTTATTGACGGTGAATGACAATCGATCCCTTATGTAGCAAGGGTCAATAAAACTGGTGAAAAGGTTTTTTTCCCAAAAAAAAGAACTGACATCAACACTAAAATATGTGAAACAACTTGTTGAAGTCGGTACCATGATAGTTCAAAGTACCTATTATCACAATATTGTGCGCATAGTACTGACTTCGACTAGTTATTGTCATATTTTACTGTTGAACCAGTTACTTTTTTGGTTAAAACATTTTTTTACTAGTTTTAGTGACCCTTGCTACAGTTGCTACTTACGGGATCGATTTTCATTCACCGTCAATAATGATTTCATTAAGATACAAGGGCGAAACAACTCAAGAACCGCTTGACCGATAAAATTGATTAAATTTAAATGGGGCCACCTCGAAAGTGTAGGTACTCATTCAAATGAAAAAAATGTTGATAATTGGTCTACAAATGGGGAGAAATCTATAATCTATCTAAATATTCACAAAAAAATACATACAGTTGAAAACAGAACCTCCTCATTTTTATGAAGTAGGTTAAAAAGTGAAGTTTAAGGCGCGCTCGTATCCTGATAATAGTGTATAGATGAATTTTTAAACACGTAGTGTAACGAAACAAATTGATAATATATTATGAAAAATATACAAAGGTCAGAAAAGAAACAAGAAAAGAGTATTAACCGAATAGAATTCATCAAAATAACTCACTTTCAGCAGAAAAAAAATCTGAATAGGTCCACAAAAATAAACTTTCACGCCCAAACTCAGAATTTTCAGCGATAACACTATATTTTTTAGATAATACATGGCCAACGTATAGTACTAAAGTTATAACCAGCAGTTTTTTCAATTGCGTTAGTATATATCGAAAATTGTAAAGAAAACGTACAAAATTAACCCATTTTCGCATTACATCGTCCAATCTAACAAGCGATTTTCAACCTTATGTAAAACATCATAAATTATTTTAAAATTGGGGTTGGACCGCGTCTTAACCCTAACATGACATTTGTAATTTTATAACACTATAATTCTAATGACTAATTGCATATCTTGCTGTAAGTTTAACTAGGAACTGAAACAAATAAAAATAAAAGTTAAGAAAATCAATGATACGGTATTAACTATTTTCACTTTCAAATAAAGCTTTACAAATGGTTAGACCGCAAGATAACCGGAAATCTTTAGGTCGGGTTAAGTCTATAATACCCAGAACAAAAGCAAAGAGAAATCCCCTCGCCAAGCTCTTATTTACCAAAGAGCGCAGTTATTACCTTGTTTTTTCTCTCCGCCCATTATCTGTCTACTTTGCTGGAAAATGCAAGAAGAACGGAAAAGCCCCGTCTCAATTCTGCAACTTTGACCACAGTGACTTTCCGGTGGCACGCAGTCACGTGCATTAGTATTATTAGTATTAGTAAGTAACGTTAATGATTAGAAAACAGTGGGCTTACCACGAATAACTGCGTAAGTGGAACGTAACGTGTCGTTCACGTGAAGCAGTACAAACTGTCATTAATCTAGGGCAACTATGACACATATAACTCATAGTTTATACTCACGCGTGACATGTTGACGCTTTCGATACGAATACTTTTTCGCAAATTGTTTGTGCTACGTCATCTGACGTTAATATACATAAATTTTACGTCAATTAGCATAAAGCCTGCCTAAAAGATACATACAGCAGTGTGTTCTCTAATAGCAAACATCGTTGTATCTTTGACAACCTCCTTGAAATTTCTATTTAATATGAAAACCGACTTTACTCAAGTAATTATCCGACGTTTTCGACCTAGGTTTCGGGCATGTTGATGCCCATCCTCAGAGAGTTTACGCTGCAAGATCGCGGCTACCACTGCGGGCTGCAGCGCGCTCGGCGCGGCCCGAAGCCGCGGTGCATGCGTGGGCGCGGGCGCGGTAGGGGGTGAGCGGGTGCGCTCGGTACTAGTAGTGCGCCGCGACATCTCCCGTATGCGCGGAGATTGCCCGAGTTCAAACTAAAATATCCTTAAAATAGTAATTGACATCGAAAAAACAACCTTATCAACAAGGGCGATATCTCTTATTTGACATCAGCAGGGCTATTATGTATCTCAGTTGCTAACAAATTATGATTGAATCTTGGGCATAGTAAACAATGTCATGATTCCATGTAAAAAAATCACTGAAATCGGATAATGTTAAGAGGTAGCAAAGAGTTTTCTCTTTTAGCATGGAAAGTACTAGCTATGCAATCCTCTTAAACGGCTAGGCAAGGTTTTCGCGGTACGCCTTATGGCAACGCTAAAGCAGTTCTTGCAATAATTTGTAGTCCTTCGTTGTCATATTATGACATTACACAAAATGCAGAATAATACCATTTTTATAATGAGGAACTCATGTAAACTAACAACTAGTATTCTTGAGACGTTCGCAGTTTTAAAATATCTCTGAGGGGGTATAAAATTAGCAGGCTATTTAAAATGCGAGACTGAAGGCGGCGAAAGAATGCTTTAGAAACTGTCGGTGCAGTTTTTATTCTGCCGTGGTTATAAAAACTGGAAGTGCTTGCGCTATCGTAATTTTTAACAAGTACAATTTGAAAAATTTAATACCGAATTCCATTCTATTCAGTTATTGGAGTGTATCTAAAAAACTACTTGACCGAATTTTATGAAATTGAAATGGGACCACACGGGAAGGACCAGCTTTCAAACAAAAACAGCATTTTGAGAATCGGTTCACCCAGCCGAAAGTTAAAAGGTAAAAATCATAAAAAAATACAAAAAAACAGTCGAATTGAGTACCTCCTCCTTTTTTTAGAAGTCGGTAGAAAAGTATGAAATTCGTAGACATTTGGTAGACAACAGAAAATAGCAGCCTTCATTAGATAGATACTTACTTACGAGGAAGCATCGTAGTGCCGTCTCCATAACTACCATTAAGTAAAAATACGCCGAAATCATTTCTACATAACGCTCCATTTTTATAACATAACTAGCGACTGCCCGCGAATTCGTTCGTGTAGAACAAAAAAAGAATAAGCGAGATTGTTTCATCCGTTCTCAAGTTATAGCGTGGCCAGAGGCCATAGCGCAAACAATTTGCGTAAAAAATCGTATGATAAACGTCAACACGGCACGTTTCGGCGTACAAACATGAATTATCTGTGTCACAGTTGCTCTAGATATATGCTAGATTCTATTGTTTCACGTGAAAGACACGTTACGTTACACTAACGCAGTTATTCGTGCTAGGCCTACAGGAGAAATAGGGGTTCATTTTTATAAAATTATATAGATTAGAAAGCTGGTATACAAGTGGCTACGAACCGTAGCACAGTCTACGAGTTCGTAGCTCTAGTGCTAAAAATTCTTTCACCGGACCTCTTGCAAAAGCTCACAGCCTCGATTCCACTCAGGAGGTCACCACTGAAATATAGCAACTCTGGGTTTCTGAGTCCTCCAAGGATATGACCTGATCAGCAGGCCTATACAAAAGATGTTTCTTTTATAGTTAACGCCAAACGACAACTTCAAAATGTATGACATTACCCGTAGAATAGTCACGTGACGTCGCGTTAGTTCGTAGACACATTTTTGTCTGTAGCGTGTGCGGAAACACGCCTGTTTGAATTTTGTCTAGGCCTGCAGGTCACCCGGAGTTGGAGTGCTCTGAACTTTGGTGACATATTATTTGACACTTTTAGCAAACTAAGAGATGGTTTGATTTGGATTTTATTGCTATGATTTGATTATATTTGATTATATTTACCATTTGTATAGGATAGATTTCGTAGCAATACAAACAATTATTTGACCGGTTCTAACTTATGATTTAAGCCCATTAGACTCAGTATTACTAGGTCAGAATTAGTACGACTCGTAACAATTTCGTTGTATTCGTCAACAACCTCGAATTGACGGTGGACAACGGTGGTGACGGTAGCCTGATAAAGGTCGCAGAACGACGTTGGATGTAGGCCGCTTTCAACCGGTCCCATTGGAAAATTTGTGGGGGAGGCATATGTTCAGCAGTGGATGTCCTACGGCCGGCTGAGATGATGATGATGATACCAGTTTCGTTGCTTGCTTCTTATAGGATAAACTTTTTTACTGTTTAAAAATATATTCCAGTACAAACTGCATCCGTGTTCATTACGATAATTAAAGTTCAGGCCATCCGGTGGACGCGGAAACACTTGCAGTTTTCGGGCGAGGGAGTTCGTTTTTTTTATAAAAAGTGCAATTAATTGGGGAAGTTAGACAGACTGGAGTAGCTGGCAGATAGTGGAGCTTAGTTGTCAGGACTTGGTGATATCAGTTAAGTTTTACTTTAAAAACGTAAAGGTTTCGTGCTCTGAAACGCAATAGTGTTTTTAGTATGGCACCAGTAATATATAATCAAATACCAAAATAATATAATAATAATAATAAAATTGTTTATTGCAGGCAAAAGGACCCTAAATCTAAATATCAAATTACATATTGTATAATATACAACACACATCATCAAATTACAAACAAAAATAAATCTAAATATACAAAATAAACTTCACCTGTATAGGGGGCGTTATTAATAACTTATAAACTAACTTGCACATTTGTGCTTGGTCATTTGTTTATTCTCGTTCATGTGGACCGAGATCCAGTACCTGAACATGGGACTGCTTATGTCGTCAGAGATGGCCACGAGTATTTTGTTGTCCGAACGGCGCAGACGATGCCAAAAGTAAGCCACGCGTGATCTAAGGACCGCATAAAAGTCTGGGACCCTCGCCTTAGCGAACATACTCGACGCACTGCAGTACCGCGGAAGTTTCATAAGGGCCCGGAACAAAATGTATTAGAGAAAAAAAATATTTGAGAATTAAATATTGATCACTTTAATAATAAATTAAATCAATTACTTATTGATAAGTGTTATTATAATGTAACTTACTTTTTCAGTAATACATTTGACATGAACATTTAGCAACTAATGAATAATGTGACTTTGTAATGGTATTTCATAAGTTATGACATAATGTTTGATATTGGTGGGGCGAAGCCACCATACGTCGGATATTTAAAGGGAATTTAGGTAGGTACTCACAGGAATGCGGGCTGATCCGTGCAAGACTTCCTCTGGATAGTGCGGGCTGGTGTCCGTCTGAGGGTTGCGGGCTGAAGGGTTCACTTCGGTGAGTATTTGTCCCGTTAGCACTGGGATACGCGAACACGTATATCGACGCGGGCGCAAGGGGGCGTTTCCCGGCGGATCGATGTTCGCGACAGCGTGGTACAGATAATGTTATATAAATTCTAATCTAATATTTGTATGCCGAATAAGGCTAGGACATGCGGTGTACTGATACAGTTTGACTATACCATCCTATATGCTTTTGTAAGTGAATACATACAAATAATTAATTATATTATTTTCTATTCTGACATTTTTTTATACTGTTTTTTGTAAAACAAAACTGAATGTTTTAATGCGAGTTACGACCAACCGAGTAGCTTAATGCAAATATAAACTACCGTTAAATTGAAATAAACAATTTATGGCTACAAAATAATATCATGAAATAAATTAAGCCATGTAAATTTTATTTCATGTGTACATTTAATACTAGTTTATTGCTTTATACTAGTTAACTACCTTATCCCCTGCTTCACTCGGTTGGTGGATGGGATATGAAGTCATAGATATAAGTTGCATATTATATAATGCTACTTTTTATAACATCATCTAAATCAACAGGCCAGTGAAAATCCCGTCAAAGTCGTCCAGCCTTTTTGGACATTAGCAAAACAGACAGACAAAAAACTTCAAATAGTTTTGTCGTTATAAGTACAGTACATACTTTCATATGCATTTAGTTGAAAGAGACTACAAACAGACCTTCAATTGTATGGATTGTCTATGGATGAATATCGAAAACTAGCTCTTTTTCAGAGGTGTTCACATTTGTCTGATTTATAGCTGTTATATAAATATATATATATATATATATATATATATATATATATATATATATATATATAAGATTTTTGTTCCTTCCTCCACCTTTTAGTATGCCATGTATATCTACCTCCTTGTTCATAATAAAGACCAGTCTCACATATATCGTGGTTTGGATCTTATTCCCGAATAAAACAATAGCTACCTGACATGACATGGTAATTTTTTTTTTAAATTTGGTGTTAGTGACTCGCTGTAACCCTGCAGGCTACAAACAAATGGGCCGGCACGACCTGGGAATTACCACACTCCTACATAACACCGTGAAGTAATAAATTGCGGTTCAATCGGTTTATGGGAGTTTCCGGAGGCACAAACTCCCCTTATCCTCTCCCTCTCCCCCTCCTCTCTCCCCTCCCATATCCCTCCTCCATATCACCATCTCCTACCTCTCTCCCTCTCCCCCCATCCTATCATCCCTCCCTCTCACTCTCCCCTCATTTACCTCTCTCTCTCCCCCTCACCCCTTCTCTTCCTTTTAGAAGAAAGCAGCGAGTTGACAACGCCCTGAGTGTTGCATACGTCTGTAGACGACGGTGACCACTTTCCATCGGGAGGGCCATAGAGTAAACTCGCCTGCCTGTCTGCCTACTTACGGAAATAAAATAAAAACTGAAAAATTTTGCTAGCACAATCTTCTCCTACGTCATCACTGGCCTGTTTATAATATATTTTAAAAGCAAACCATTCATACACGTACCTATCTACAAAACCCGGCCCACATATTTTTTAGTGCCCATAATTCGTGATATAAAACTTAACGTTACTAAATACATAGCTATATACCAGCTGTTGCCCGCGACTTCGGCTGCGCAGGATAAGCACTTCGAGTAGCTGATATATTATCTTCTCCAAGGCTATCTATATATATTTATACCGAAATGTCATAAAATATTTACATGTTCAAACGCAATTGATTTAATAGTATAATATGAGTAAATTTAAATACTTAGTACGAGTAAATCAATCAGTAAACAAATATAATAAAATACAGTACCTACGTACATACATAATAATATGTAAAATTAATTACCATGGAAAAAATTGTCAGAACATTTCATCACCCTTGACGGTTGCCGAGCACGTCTAGTGTACCGAGCTGTCAAAATGATAGCGTGATTTCGACTAAGCTATCAGAAACTGACATAAACTTTGACAGAACTGTCATCATTATGATCTTGACGTAGGCGGAGAGCTTGAAATTTTGTCTATGCTGTACCGAAGAATATTAAGCTTTTTCACCCGCGTGGTGATGGGTGATGATGATGATGGAAAGTACCCTATGTGTTAATCTAGCGCCTCATCTACCTCCGTACAAAATTTCATCAAAATCGGCCACGCTGTTTGAGCGTAATGAAAGGGTAACAAACATCTATACACCCATACTCAAACTCTTTTGCGTTTATAATATTATTATTTGGAAGTAGGATGTGTTGTGTTTATACGTAGCAGTGGTGGCCGTCATCTTTCACACCAGAATCGATGTTAACCTTATTATCCATATCCGTGATAAGCAACCACAATTTTCCTTGCAATACATCACAGTGTTCTTCTTAAGCGTTGAGTTAATATCTTCCTAGATGTGTCATGACATTTATTACGCGTAACAAAAACACTGCCAGATGATAAATGCACTCTTCGTAGGTGAGCTTAGTTACGAGTGAAACGAAAAGAATTAAACGTTATGTCTAACTATGGATCGGTGGAGTAACTACGTACTGTAATAAGTTGTAGTTGACTAGGCAGCGGAATGGGTGAGCTGACCAATACCAAACATAAACAGCCCATTATGTCCCCATTGCTAGGACTCGAGCCTTCCTTTCAAAGTGAGGAGTTGGGCCATATTCCACCACGCAGCCCAATGCGGCTTAGTGGATAGACTAGTGGCAAACCCATATTGAAGTTTTCAGGCCGCCCGAAGGCCTTAGAATTAACCTAACGACTGTTGTCCTGTGACGAATAACCGGGACCGACCGCTTAACGCGCCCTCCGAAACACGGGAGCGCTCAGTTGAATAATTACACTAGCGATCACCTATCCAACTCTTGACCGTAGCAAGCGTTGCTTAACATTGTTGATCGGTTAAGATAGCCAAGTCAAGCTCCGCTTCGAGCGCTTCCAATACATGGCCAACACATGTCTAATGGATATTATGTCGATGGTATAAAGTAATGTTCAACACATAAAGGATGTTATAAAAGCTAATGGACGAAAGTTTCGGGCACCGCGTGTGAACTACACCCTGTGTAATAATTGGGATGCAAGGCTAGTTGAAAGGATAAAACGGTGAAGTTTTTATGAATACTTTGACTGGAGTGGCGTCGGGCGAGTCACAAATGTATAACTTTTATACGTATTTAGACACGGACTTTTAAGAGTAATTAATAACACCTGTATTTAGAAATGTTTCCATTCAAACCTTCTGCTACTTTTATTATTTATATATTTAATAAAGTTTTTTTTTAATTCTTGCATTATTCTAGAATGTTAATTAAAACATGCTGAAACGTCTACCAAATCAGTCTACATTTCAGGTGAACCATTTTATTCCAATAATACCTATTCACCCAAATATGGGAAAGTTTTGAAACAATAATATGACTTACGACCATGCCAAATATGGCATGGTCGTAAGACGAACTGTATTTTGTCCTGAGGTTCGTGAGGTCATGACAATGGGTAACTGCTGAAAATCAGTGAGTAAGGATTCTGTCCTTAGTCGTATGCTGAGTCGGGACCTATGTTCGTGACACACACAGCACCGCGTCGTTTTCTACATGTGTAATGTGTTTAATTAGTGTATTGTGTTCCTCTAATGTGTAGAATATGTAATGTGATGTGTCTGTCTTGAATAAATATGTTTTCTTTCTTCTTTCTTTCTTTCTAATATAAACAAAAATATATGAAAAATGTTTGTTAGTGTGTGAGTGAGAGAGTGAGAGGTGAGGATTAGTACTTCGAGTAGCTTATTATCTTCTCCATCGCCATGTCTATCTTTATACCAAAATGTCATAAAATATAACACAAACTTTGACAGAACTGTCATCATTAAGATCTTAACGTAGGCCGAGATCTTGTTATTTTGTCTTTGCTGTGCCCAAGAATATTACGCTTTTTCACTCGCGTGGTGATGGATGCTGATGATGATGAAAAGTATCCTATGTGTTAATCTAGCGCCTCATCTACCTCCATACCAAATTTCATCATAATGAAACGCCCCCGTTTGAGCGTGAAAGAGTAACAAAAATCTACACATCCACACATCCATACTCACAAACTTTCGCGTCTATAATATTAGTAGGAAGTAGGATGCGAATAATTCTGTTCTTCTTCAATTTATACTCAATTTAAAACATTTTTATTCCGATTCAAAAGGTGGACAAAGTTGTAAGACAGAAAATCGTTAATTTACCCCAGTCAGGTATCGAATCTAGGACCTCACGCTTCGAAGGCAGAGTCGTTACCAACTGATCTAATGGAGTCGTCAATATTATTCTTATGCAGATTTAATTTTCTTTCATAATGACAGTTTTATCGTGTCGAAGAATCGCTTACCAAAATATTATTAAAGAAGGGCGAGAAACCAAACAGTAACTTCTGATAGGACGTGAAACTTTTCGCATTATATTCCCAATATTTAACACAATAGATAATCGACGGAACCGCTGAGACAATATTCGTTTAATTGGGAAAGTTTGGGGCCAATACAGATATAAAGCCGAGTTCCGGCTGCGGTTCACGTCCACGCATTGTTTTGGTTCGATGATTTTGTGATAATTGGTACGCCATTCTGCCCCCAACTATCTATCTATCTTCATATATACATTATATTGATTTCCTTGAGGCTCACTGACAGATTTATCAACGCAGAGAATAAATCTCCATGAAATTTTAAAAGATGATGCTTGTTATGTTGTAAAGATGCATAATATAAAGTAGGGCTTTTTTCAGATTTATTTTATTGTTTAACTGTGTTACATTATTGATCGTATACATTATTCGTATATATTTTCCCAACAGCTTGGTCCATCAATTGAACATACAATAATTTATTTAATAGTTTTAGAAAATAACTTATATTCTAACAATTGTAATTTATTTACGTCAACATTACCTAAATATTTGTATGATTATATTCAATGTCAAATATGTAATAATAAAATTATGAGTATAAATTCAAACCAACCTTATAATTAATCAATTATATCACCAATCCTTTAACACTGTCTTTTAAAAAGTCATTTACATTATAATAATTTTTCTTTATTTTTGGGAATTTTATCCTTAAAATCCCGAAGCAGGCGAAGCGCGTGACGCTCGACCGCTCGTCTCTACGAGACATTTATTTTTGAGTCTCATTGGCCCAGTAATGTTACTTCACCCCCTAAGACAGTAATGGTTGCACACTACTGCTTTGCGGAAGAATATCTGGAACAAGACATGTCTGATGTCATGACAAGTCTCATGCATATACATACCACATCGTGAGCCTTTATGATGGAATAACTTGAACCACCTTCTGACCGTCCGTCACCGGCCGTCGTGATTGATGTGGTGGGATTCAAGATCTGTACCACATTTTAATGTAATGTGCCTCGAACGAAGCATTGCGCCGTCAACTATTCAATAGTGAGCATGTCCTGTAGCAAGTGGGGGGCTGCAACAGTGTGTTGTCGGACCATGAGTCACAGGATGCCAGAGCGTTGCGTTCGTGGTATACCACAAAGCTCTCAAAGAAAGAACGTCACAAGTTTAATATCGATTTTCTTATGGGATAGATTGGCAAACGAGCAATCACCTGATGGTAAGTGATACCGTCGCCCACGGACATCCGCAATACCAGAGGTCTCGAGGATGCGTTGAGGAAGGGAGATAGAAGGCTATCTCTTCCTTCCTATCTTCCTTCCTCAAAGGTGAGGGTGGAAAGGGAGGAGGAGGACGAAGGAGGAAGAACGGGGGAGGAGGAATACAGAATAACAAGCTATGTTACTTCACGTCGGTGTTATGGGGGAGTGTGGTACTTCCCCGGTCGTGCCGGCTCATTCGGCTGTGGGGTTACAACGTGGCACTACCATCGAGAAACCTAACATTGAGGTTCCTAATTGCTTAGTAATGAGGGTGGCTTTAAAACCCTTTATTAAAACCCTAAACAAAAAAAAGCCTCTACAGTCGGATTTCTAAGGACGGTATTACAGAAAGATGTTTTTGAACCTCAACTTGAGTAGAGATGTGGTAGTACGTACAGGTAGTATGTACATACAAAACTCAAGACTATACTAAATATTGAGCGTCCTCCTTACTACTGCACCTTTAATGCAATACTGCCCCTAGGAGCAGTATTCTAGAAGGGATGGAATGCAATGAAAAAAAAACGAAAAGAAGGACACAAACTCTTAGCATTTGCATCTCGATGGCGGGGAGAACATTGCAAGTTAAATAATCTACCAGAGAGACCGTGGAGTGCGAACCCTCTCGGTAAAGATACAATGGTGCGGCAGTGTGAAACTTACCTAATCTACCCATCCCTGTTAGGTAATAGAAACTGTAGTCAGAATCGCTCTGATCAAATTGGCAGACCGCTAGATAACAAATTAATTTGTAACTTACACAAACTGCCTTACACTTAAACCGAAATGTTGAACAAAACTTTACTATTACATAAGTATTGGTTGGCCCAATTGGTAGATCCCTGCCTTCTGGGTCGCTGAGTAGGGTTCGATCCCCGTGTAGGTTAATCATGTGCAAGAACATATCTGTTTGACATGTGTCTGGACGTGTGTATATAGGTATATAAGTGTGTATATCAGTCATCCGGTTACCATAGTATAGGTTTTGCCTAGCCTGGGATCTGAAGACCCTGTCTGGGTGTTGTCCCATATAGAGAAAAATCAGAATTATTGAAATGATCGTTGCTAAATTCAGTATGTCTCAAAAGAATTTGTATAACCAACTATAAGTAATATAGTAATTTATATAAGTTATAAGTAATAATATATAAGTTAGTATCTACACATACGAGTATGTATTTGGGTGTTAATTTTTTTTTTCATGAGGGGCATCATAATAGGGGCAAACAAGGAGTCGGCTCACCTGGTGGCAAGTAATCACCATCGCCCTGGAAATCTACAAGACAAAAACATGAAGATCAACGAACAACCTAACAAACATACGGACACATGAAAGTCAATTTGGCCAGTTAAAGCAGAGACGCTTTGCTCGCTCGGTTAATTGTCGGTAAAAGACATCCCGTGATATAGCAATCGCAGCTAGATCCATACTAAACACGAGGTAAAAGTAAATTTATCGACTCGACAAGTTTATCGTGAGATCCAGGTATATCATGAGAACATTACAGTGTGACCAGTACCCTTAACATTTTAAAGCAATGTTTCTAGTTTATACGGTTGTTCCGAAACAGATCTTCGTTCTAGTTCTAGTGTAACCTTTACATAGAAGGTGTTATGTGGAACTACATTTCTGTTAAGGTATTTCAAGTATTACTCCGAGATTGGAGGATATATAGAATATTCCCTCCATTGATGGGATGCAAAACACAACAGGTGAGAAAACCCGACATACTCGTCATCAGTATCATCAGTCCGTCCACTGCTGAACATATGCCTCTCCCATAATTTTCCAAAAGGACCGGTTGAAAGCGGCCTGTATCCAACGCCCTACGACCTTTGTCAGGTAGTTTGACAACACTGTCGATGGACAATCTTCGCTACACTTGCCGGTCCGTGGTTTCCATTCCAGAACCTTTTGGCTCCATCTGCCATCTGTTCTGCGTGCTATGTGTCCTGCCTACTGCCACTTTATCTAGCCAATCTTTTGGTCTATGTCGGTGACTTTAGTTATCTCCTCATTTCTGAATCGATCGCATAGAGAAACCCGTAGCATAGCCCTCTCCATAGCTCGTTGTGAGACTTTGAGCTTACTTATGAGGCCCAGTAGAGACAGTAGTAGAGGAGCCATAGTAAGAGACCACATTTCAGTTCCATAACTCATCACTGGTAACATACACTGGACAAAGACTTTGGTCTTTCGCCTCTAAGGTATTTTGGACGAGAAGACTTCGCGAAGATTTCTGGGGGTTAATTATTATTATGAATTTCCATAACTTACTTTTGTAGGCCTCCTGTGCAAAAGGCTGCCTTAGTTCGTACCAGTGCCAGATATTATGCAGTGAAGCAATAGTATGCAAGCATTAACAAGTGAGGTTACTGGGCGAAATGAGACTCAACAACTAAGGTTTCGAGACGAGGAGTACAGTGCAAAGGAGTACAGTGCAGTAGAGTACAACTCTGGGTGGCAACGCAACTGACACAATATTTTTGGATAATTTCATGCACAATATGATACATCACACAATTTAAGAAATAAACTCGTAGGAGTTAACTTTACTTATAAACGATGCTGAAATGTAAATAACGTCACTTACTACGACGCAAAACAGCCGTGCGATCTCTAATGATTCGTCGATGTGCTCGTCGACAAGCTTACCGATGTCAAACACTTTATGAGATATCGCCCTTGTACATAAGGTTGTTTATCCAACGTTTCTTGTCATTTCGTCTTTCACGGATGTTGTCAAAGATGCAACGATGTTTGCTTTTAGAGAATCGCGCGGCAGTTTTGTATTGTGAAAAAGTAAAGTTAAGCAGCGTTTATAAGTAAGGCCCCAGATTTGTATCGTTACTTTATATGTCATTTTAAATCTCACTTTAGAAAATGATATTAGAAATTCAAACAAAAACGTGTCCTGGGGCCTTACTATCAGCTTTTTAAAAACCATGCAAGTTCCGTGCAGTTCTTGAACCTTGCATAAACAGTTTTGAATAATATCATACCATGACGCTCATTTAGGTGAACTGTTTGAATATTGTTTTCTCAAAGGTGAACGGATAATATTGTCTCTGGCATTCTAACAATTTACTATAACCAACATTGCAGACGCCTAGACGTTTGTAAGCTAATCAACTGAGTGGATTCATAGCGACATGTTAACGAGAGTCCATACAAAAAAAAAACAGGTGAACGGTTTTTGTGCGGTTCTTCAATAGTAGGCCTGGGCAGGCCTGCTTTAAAGTTGTCATGGTACGAATAAACCGGGCAGTTGTCTAGAAGTCCTGCTTTAAGAGCTCATAGTAAGGCCCATGGTTCTTAGTAATTTTTATTCATACTTCAATCATCAACGCGATAAATCACGAATTTACGAACGACTTAAATAATTTTTCATTATCATCGAACCATGGAGCTTTAAATCAAAGTCAATTAGAAGAACTATGTTTTTTTCTTTTATTCCAAGTGTAAAGGCTATTAGAAATAAATTGCAATGTTATAAATAACTGGTATTTACACTTTTCACTATATTTTCGCGCTTGCAATACTTTTCTTTCATCTGTTATAAGCAAGACGAATCACACTTCAGTAAATATATACGCACAGAAGTTTTTAGACACGACGTTTTATATATACCTACCTTATTATGTTATGTACCCTGTAAAACAAATTATATCAAATCAAATTTATTCAATTCTGACATAAACAACTCATATTTGTTAATTACTGATGTATGTATTCAAAGAGTCAACAGTCGCCTTGCAACATACCATAAGAAAAGGCCAGGCTATTCAGACCACTCTCTTCATTTATGTTTTTACAAAGGATTATTAAAATTATTGAAATGAAATGAAAATAATAACTATTACTGCAAAATACTAAATTATAAAATGTAATTCTAAGTTACGCGGTGCATGTTGACTTGGCAAATGGGGAGTAATTAAGCATCTTTAATATTCTTAATAATGTGTTAGTATATAATATGCTGTTTTCATTGACACCAACTTGAGTTTAGATGTTTGGTACCAACGATTTTCTGTAGGGGAACACTTTGTAACGTCACTTGACATTTGTAATGTCACTTTTGAATTTGACACTTGTTTTTGGTAACGCTGCTACGGTCTACTGTTTTCGTGTCGAGCCACTTTTTTGCTTTTTTTGGAAAAGTAATGTAAAAATTATTTTAGAAGTTATAATTTGGAAGTAACTATTGTACTGTTGTTCACTATTGAGTGGTAAATTAGTGTTCATGATTGTGAAAGTGTGACCCCTGAACGCATATGGATGGACACTGGATCTTCTGAGGGATCGCCTCATCGAGCTGATGTGGCCTGGTTGGTTTCCCTATCCTAAATCCTTCCCACAGCCTCTCTCCCTTCTAAATAGAACCGATTAATAGAGCTGCTCTTGCTACGGGCTCCGCTGCGGGGATTACTGTAAGTAAGTTTATGTTGTTACCATTTACGTTATGATGATCAGGAGGCTATTGTAAGAAAAGGCATTGTCAGGCAAGAACTTTTGTTTGGTTAGCTCTTTGAAACCAAGGACATAAATGTAGTTAAATCTTGATAGCCATCTTTGCAGGTTACAACAATTTCTTCCACTGCGCGTAGTAGTTTGCAAACTGATTTGATTTGGCTTACTACAAGATCTATTATGGTTTTCAGTCACAGTTCTCATACAGTTACCATGGTAGTTCATGTGGTGATTACGCATCGGTACCAGAAACAGTAGATAAAGATATGAAATATCATATGATAAACTTGTATGGATCTTTTTTCCTTATTTAATTAAATATTATCCTGCAATGTTTGGAGTATTACTCATACCTTTAAGCTAGTTCTACCCGGCACGGCAATAATAAGTACCTCGATGACCGAGGTAATCTCGTAAGTAATCAATTGATTTTCTTGGTAGATTTAGCTGTATCGGTAAAACACTAACAGTTTTTATTGCCTGAAAACTAGGATAAAACGACGTTTTCAAAACATGAATACTATAGCTAGATCGATTTATCGCCCTTGAAACCCACCGCATACTTAGTTTTATGAAAATCGTTGGAGCCGTTTCCGAGCTTCAAATTATATAATATATAAGTATATACATATATATTATATAAGAATTGTTTGTTTCAAGGTATTAGATATGTGTATGTAGTATGTTAATGCTGTATTCGTAATATGTCTGTTGTTGTGAAAGACCGTAAGTGTACGGCGTTTTTTGACCTAGTGCGTATAAATCAGAAATCCAAGACGACTCATACAAACAACATCAATCAAGCGAGCGACAGACCAATCGGAAGGAGCCGCGGACAAATTGAATGGAGTGTAGCACTTTTTTATTTCAATTTGTTCTTACCATCATCCATTTTATTGTTGTCATAATAATTCACGATTATTATTGTAACAAATTGAATGATAAATTTGACATTATTTTATATACTTGTCGATTTACAGAGTATCGTAAATCTGTGTGTTCGGAAGCGAAAAGCAAATTGCATATTTGTTCGAGTCCAACGAAAAGAAAGATCTCTTTGTTGACAGATGCATTGACAATCTGTGACACCTTGGGACATATAATTGTCTGTGGCCTTGCCGTACTTGTATATATAGTGCCACCAACTTATCTGTTCAGGTGGGCAAAATTGGAACTACAGTGTACATACCAACTAACTTTGGCGTTTATAATATTAGTAGGATTCTTTGTAGAATTTGCAAATTAATGAGTGGCTTGAAAGACTGCCCTATGTTTTGTTTCTCTTTTTTCTTGGTGAATTTCTTAGGTTGCAATACCAAAATTCTACACTAGCGACGCTGTCACCTGAACAGATAAGATGGTGGGACTATAACTGCTGCCTCTTAGGCCTTTTGCTGTCCCGTCCGGTGACGCTGTAAATATACCATAGAGTATACTATATATATGAATATACATTATTTCCAGTATTATAAAGTAATTATCTATGATTATTTCTATGCTATAAATACCGGTAGAAGCAAACAGCATTAGTCCGTTAAAAAAAAGCCTTTTGTAGTTTTGGATCTACGAAAACTGGATGACGTGTAACTTTAGTGATTTGTAAATTGTTTCTAGTTAATTAATTGTTGTTGAAACGCTACATTATAAACGTGCTTACGGACTAGTGCTAGTATTTACAATTGAAGGGAAGTGGCCGCAATTGTTCGCGCCTTTGGAGAAACCGCGACCGGCCATCACCATTTGAAAATTCTGAAGGCTTTTGGAATCTGTAATGTGCAGAACCCTTCGAGAGGAAGACGTTCAGTACCTTATACCTTTAACCTCTCTGTGCACTGCTAGGTAGATATTGAGCTGCTTACTTTGCCCTAACTTGAAGCCGTCGAAGAATTTGAGTAGAATTGGAATAAGTATAATTAATAACTATTGCCCAGTGTCATCACGGGCGTAAGTACCCATATTGTGACTCTGCTATTTTATGCCCACTGAAGCCAGGTCACGGCCTTAACACTGCGTCATAATTGTCTCTAAAGTTGAAAATCAAGTCTCGATTGGAACACACCACTTAAGACTTGCCTGGTGCAAGGTGTCTAGAGGCTTTATAAATAGCATATTGGCTTGTCCTAACTCTGAAGAACCCAAAATATTATATAAGTTAGCGACTTATGTTTCGTTAAGTCTTGATCTGTATACCTACTTTTAATTTTGTTGTTTTTTGTGTGGACTTCTCGGGATGATGTTGTCGCTCAGCGACAGTCCTGTAAATAAATGAAAAAAAAAAGATCGCCTAGGTGGTAGCAACACAGTGGTAGATATACTGCCATGAAGCAGAGGTGCACAATCATTATGGTGTTAAGGTGAGAACATTACTGTAGCAAATACAATTACTGGGTGAATATCTCATGAAGAGTGCAGCAAAGTGCCACACAAACCTACAATTCAAATAAAATCTAGATTTTATTTACAACGAAACACGGATATTCATTATAATTTCATTCATAGAATTCTAGTTTATAGTCGGACGCGTATTGAATATACAAATAAAATTTATTTCAAGTTTAGAAAACCCCCGGCACAATATAATAATAAAATTTGTCATAGTGTCTCATATATATATAGTATTCTACAAGTCAAGCCCTAACATATTGAGGGAGTTGTGAAAATATATGTACCTAATCCGCCATTTTGTGGCGGAGGCCATCTTAGACCGATTTTCATCAAACAGCTAAGAACACTCGAACACACTACTAACACTAAGACTAATTCACCTTTCAAACAAAAAACAAAATCAAAACTGGTTTTTCCACTCAGGAGCTATGATGCTACAGACAGACACACAAATACATTAACACACATGCATACACACACACGCACACACACACACATACACACAGAGAAAGAGAGAGAGAGAGAGCTCACGTCAAACTTATAACATCTTTTTGTGGTAGTGCCACGCTGTAACTCCATAGTCGAATGGGCCGGCATGACCGGGGACAAATGACAATGCTTGGTAATGCGTTTCAGTCGGTTTGTGGGAGGTTCCAGAGGCCCAATTCCCCTCTTCCCTATTCTCCCTCACCTTCCCCCTCCGCCTCCTCTACCACCTTCACCCTTTCTATCTCTTCCTTCCTATCTTCCTTCCTCAAAAATCCGCATCCTCGAGATGTCTGGTATTGCGGATGTCCGTGGGCGCCTGTATCACTTACCATCAGGTGAGCCGCTTACACGTTTGTCAACCTATCCCATAAAAATCAAAACACAAACCCTTCGTTTTGCCATCGGGGGTTAAAAAGAAAAATGCTTTCCGCTGATTACAATTTCGACCAAGGAAAGATCTCAAATGCCATCAAAATCAGGTCTTACGTGGAAGAATAATCATTGTAGCACATAATATTAAAGAAAACATTATATAACCGCGGTGGTTACCTATTACAGGTATCTTTAAAATAAACTGAATTCTGTTAAATTGAACGTTCCTTCTGTTGTTCAATTTTTGTTCACCAAACAGATTCCCTTTGAGTCTTAAAATGTTTTCATAATAATAATTTTAAGAGCCCTTTCATCAGCATAATTAAGATCCTTAAGATAAATAATTAAGACTAAGAGTCTAGCAAAGTATACTTAGTTACAAAGTTAAGGTTTGTACTCACCAGAACGTGTACAGGTAACAGAGAAATAAATACCCGCATTCCATGCCACTCTGAGTGTTAAGTTGAAAACATTAATTTATAAAAGTTATGCCTGTTTTTACCAACATTTTAGCTAACACCTAAGCCAAGTTAGGGGACATTTTTGTACTACTAAGTGTTACATAATGCATCAAAAGTCGCATGGCCAGACACAATAGAAATTTCATTGTTATAATGACATCGACCCTTGAAGGGCTAGCTGTCTTGGGTGTTGCCTAAAATGTTGGTGAAAACGGACATTAAGCTTTGAGCACAGTCTCAAGAAAAAACAGTTTTTTACTATCGGGTGTATAAATTTTGTACTAAAGCACTCGTATTTTATTGCAGGGCCGTCGAGTACCACCGGAGGCGCAACTAACGACGTCTCAATTGTGAAGCTGAGTGCAGAACTCAGAAAGTTACTATTATTACTATTATTATTATCAGCGGCAATTTTTCGCAGTACTTCATAACTTATTTAGGAAACCAATTGACCAATTATACTGATATTCAAAATTCCTCTTTAAAGTCAGATACCTAATGAGTGTACCAAATTTTATCATGCGGTAGGTAAATAGCACCGCAGCAAACTTCCCCTCTTTTTAGGAAAAGTATCATGAATTGATACATTGTGTTACTTCATAAATCAAAATCAATTCATTTATTTTGTATAGGCCTACGGGGGTACTTACAAATTGTCATATTACATTTATTATTTCTTAAACACAACCGCATCGGAACACGACCACGACTGAGAAGATCCGGCAAGAAACTCAGCGGGCTTGTCTTTTTTACATATTTTTTATTGCCACTTAATGTATTTAGTAAATGTTCATTTATTTTAGCTCCAGTGTTTTGCCTTATAAAAGATACCATGTTCTTTGAGTTTTATAATTTTATTTGTAATAATTAAAGAGCCAATGTAAATTTCTCTCTGTTGAAGGAGCTAGCAACTTGATGATTATTAAAATTGAATAAGAGTTGGTCCTTTTTAAGCCAGTGTTCAGTAACACAAAGAATGTCGATTTTGCTATCATCTATTTCGGACAATTGCTTGCATTTTTCGTAGAAAGTATCAAAACTGTGTGCAGCTGTCACCAGACGTGCGATTCTCTAAGAGCAAACATCGTTGCATATTTGACAACATACGTGAAACAAATGACGGGATGTCAATAAATGTTAGAAAAACAACCTTATGTACAAGGGCGATATCTCATAAAGTATTTGACATTGGTGAGCTCGTCGACGAATCATTAGAGAATCGCACGGCAGACGGTTCGTGCCGCCACATATCACTAATCAAGCGACTTGCAAGACACAAACACCCGTGCGATTCTCAAATGATTCGTCGACGAGCTCACGGATGTCAAATACTTTCAGTTATCGCCCTTGTACATAAGGTTGTTTTTCCAACGTTTCTTGTCGTGTCTTCATTTGTGAAGGATGTTGTCAAAGATGCAACGATATTTGGATTAGATTAGATTCTTTGTTGCGACTTGTTTGAGTGTCGCAACTTTGCCAGTATCTGTTACATGATAGTTTCATAAACTGTAGGAGAAATTAAAGTAAACTTTTAGAATATGGTCGGTGATTAGAAGAGAGAATCAAACAAACTGTTCCACTCCAGTGATTACTCTAAAACACACAAACACAACATAAATAAGAACAAAATTCAAAACAAAAATATCATATATTTGCTTTTAGAGAATCGCACGGCTGTTTGTTTTGACAAATGGCGTCATCGGCAACCAATTTTAATCACATTATTGAACAATGTCCTTGTTTTTATATAACAATAAATAATTACTCAATAGACTAAAGTGAGACTAAATTGCGTTAAAATGATTGAAATAAAGAATCATTTTCTGATAGCCTTCTGATCTTTCTGATGCCTGGCAGGCACAAACAATTTTCAATTTATTATGTCTTTCGATGTAGATATTTTATAGATAAAGCCAATACATTCTATGCCTAGTTCAGCCGTGCGATTCTCTAATGATTCATTGTTTCGCTCGTCGACGAGCTCACCGATGTCAAATACTTTATGAGATATCGCCCTTGTACATAAGGTGGTTTTTACAACGTTTCCTTGTCATTTGTTTCACGGATGTTGTCAAAGATGCAACGACGTTTGCTTTTGGACAATCGCACGTCAGTTGTAAGTATACCTATATAGTAACATCGTCATCATCGCTAGACATTTTTCCAAAGAAAAGACGTCCTTTTTGCCCTTTTGCGATGTTGCTTAAAAGAAAACTGAAACTTTTTGGACCCTGCTTGACGATTGCATGACGATTATGTGGACACAGCAAATATGCAATATACGCCTATGGTCATTTGACAAATGCATGCTTCGGTGGCCTAGTGGTCATGGCGTCTGACACGGATTGTCGGAAGACGTGAGTTCGAATCCGAACGAGGATGTGAAAATTGTAAAGTTTGGTTTCGCTAAGTAGAAGTTAGTGCTCTAAAAATCCTATAATAATTTATAAATTAGGGTAAGTATTTGTTGACAAGCAGAGATGTTTGCTCTTGTGTCTATATATCCCACGCTGCAGGAAATTCTAATATTATATAAATTTCGATTACTAATTATAAGTTTCACAATATTTGAGTAAGTCTAAAGTTATTTTCTAAGTAATATTACATAAGAGTGTGTACACGATTATTTTCTATTGGTTTTCCCGCTATGTTGCGGGGGTTTACAAGGTGATATATTCTAGGATCATCGCACACAAAAAGCAAATTCTTAATGAATGGGCGACATTTTAAAGTTCTGACAACCCTAATTTTCAGCAGGGGTCAAAAACATTTCTATTGACTTTCCTAAGTTTTCTAGATTTACCTTTACTGGTGGTTTTAGACCCTGGACGGTGTATCTACCTAAAGTCAGAATTGATTAACTTCATTATTCTAGTCTGTGCTTTATCAAGCTTAGCAAATTTATTCATGTGAAGATATTGCTTATATTTCGGACCCCCGACGTCACGGAGGTCACCGTCCCTAAGGTATACTCGGAGTAGAGGGTTTGCTAACAAACTGAGACTTCATACAATTAGCTTAATAAGTAACGAAGAACTAAGTTTTGGACAATACTGAATGTGGCCAAAAGGAAATTTGAACACTGCAGATTTTCAGGGTTTTTTTTAACCTTGTTTAAAACGAGACTTGACTTGTCAAGCTAAACAGAAAAGCAAGGCTATTACGTATCTCAGCTGCAATAAAATAGTGAATATAATAAAAAATGGCCTCTGATGTCAGTCTTGACAACTCCAGTAAGTGAAAATGTTAGTAAGTTGATGACTTGAGCTGATAAAAGTGACAAAAAGCCGCCATTTTCTATCGAATTCCAAAAAGGAGGAGGTACTCAATTCAACTGTTTTTTTTTGTTTTTTATGTTCGTTAACACACAACTTTCGACTGGATGAACCGATTCTCAAAATTCTTTTTTGTTTGAAATTTGAAAGCTGGAGCTTCCTATGTGGTCCCATTTCAATTTCATCAAATTTGGCTGAGTAGTTTTTGAATAACACTCCAATAACTGAATAAATTGGAAGTCGGTATCGATTTTTTCAAATTGTACTTGTGTTACATTTCAATCAACATTTAATTGCAACTGAAATACGAAATAAAAAGCCCAGCCTGGCCCGTGGCTTCCCTAGCTTAGCCTATGGGATAAATAGAAGTAGATGCCACATTAATAAGTTGTATTAATAAAAGTAAGACACCTTAAAACATCTACCGGTAAAAACGCTTCAAAATTTACTCAGGCGTTTCGGACGTTAACCAGAAAAAAGAGACTAAATTTGAGATAAAATTGATTTTGTGGATCCAGTACCGATACAGCAGTAAAGTACCGTAATAGTCGTTAAATTTGTCGAGTCGCTAAGATCGATAAATTTAGTTCGCCCCTAGCAAGTATGGAAGTGATATCGACGACTTATACGATCGTCAAATTGTGGACAGTATATCGATTATGACTAATTGTTTGCATTCCTTCTATTATTTGAAGATTTCTACGAGTATTCGATCAAAAGAAGGCCGAAGTGTATTTTTTTATTGAATTTTAGCTGCGCCCTGCGGTTACACCCGCGGTGACGATGTTGATGAAAATTATCCTATGTGTTGATTCAGCGCTCCATCTACCTCCATGGCAAAGGTCATCGATATTGGGCCATCCGTTTGAACGTAAGAGAATAACAAACATCCATTTATCCATAAATACAAACTTTCGCGTTTATAAGATTAGTAAGATCAAACGCAACTAAACAATATCTCCATTCCCGTCGCCCGCCGATAAGTTATATCAAGATCATTAATAAAGATGACAGCACAATAATTAAAATCGATTAAATAGACGATCTCAAACGTATTTTAACAGTTTTATGCTAGGGTTATCGTTATAATCGTAAAAGCTTATCGAATTTGTCTACCGATCGCTTAGTTTTGCTACTTACTTGCAATGATTGACAAAAGATCGATATGGCCTGTTTTTCGAAGTATGACGAATTCCAGACTCAAATTTATCAAGCGGTAAGTTCGGTACTTACACTGCAAGTACAACTGTTTATGAATGAGTGTTTGGCTCCCGTTTAATTAATAAGAAACAATGCTCTATTTTCGATATAATACCATAAAATTAGGTTTCTCGAATCTGCGTACAAATACAAACCATATTTGATTTAATGGTAATAGTACTAAACAATAATGCTTATGTTAACATGTTATTCCTGCCTTCTGTAAAAACTTGTTATTAAATATTACAAACTGATACCATATTCATTTATATAGATTAAATTCAGTCACGTATAATTTGTAATCCTTTTATAGTGATGCTTGAAATCTTATGATAGCACGCAGATTGCACACAAATAGCACTGTGGTGATCCCAACCATATACCCAAAACCCTGCATAACAATGCACTTCACTCGCCTCCCTGAGGGATAAAATTTTAAATCTCTTGCCCTGTAATTTCAGTGACATATAAAGAGATAAACATTACCTTTTAAAGCGAAACAGAAATGTTGCACACTACTGCTTCACGGTTGAATAACTGCAGAGTCCTAGGGAAGTATACTTCCCTAGGACTCTGCAGTTATTATACTGCACATATACTGCAAAAGTACTCCCACTACAAATATAAATACCAAAAGACAAACATATATACCAAAATTAGGTTTCATGTCCAAAAATACGTAACAACCCACAGTAAAGTTTAAGTAGTACGTAAGGGTACAAAGCGAACCATGCCATACGACACATAATAGGTATTCCTACTCTTTAAGGACCCGCCCTTAGGGTTACCACTTTGAGGATAATGCTCATCCGGTCAGGACTTTAAAGAAAAATATGTTCAGGAGTTTTATCAGGGACCTGAAATATGTCCCAGAAAAATTTGCCTAATATTTTATGTTAAAAAATTTGAGCTTTTTTGTTCAGGGGTGTAATGGATGTGGCAGAAGGTGTAACAAAGATTTTGTGTGGAACTTGACAGTGCTCGTCACTTTAGACGATAATTTCCGTCTTATTACAGTTTAACGGCAAAGACGGACAGCAAAGACAATATTAATTTCAAATTGCGTTTTGTGTCGAGTTCTGATTATCAACTTTGTAAATTACAATAACTTTGCCAATGGCAAGACCTATTTCGGATGGTTGCGTAGATTTTGTGGATTTCTTCTTTCTTCTCTTTATCAGCAAGATTCTTTGTTTGTATGATGCATAAGTTACCCATAAAATATATAAATAAGTACGAACATGTATTTGTATCTTAACATGTCTTGTATTTATATTTGTTAGGTGGAGAAGACAATTATTTCCACTGACACAACCAACACCACAGGTGGATAAAAACGGTGGAAAGACTATTTCTCAATGCTGCCGCGTGCTAGGCCTGCTGGTCCCGTTATTTACTGGTAACTACGAAATAGAGATACAGCGTCAATTTCCAAAAAAATATTTCATGTAAAGTTTAACGGAAATTTTAAATCCAAAGGTCTCTGTTGAGATGTTTGTTTCTTGTTCACTATAAACCTACTGTAGCGCGAATAACTGCGTAAGTGTAACGTAACGTGTCGTTAACGTGAAACAGTACAAACTGTCATTTATCTAGGGCAGCTGAATACGAATACGAATACTGATTCGAATACTTTTTCGTAAATTGTTTGTGCTACGGCCTCTGAACTAATTTGGTTGTTTTAAACAAAATATATAGACCAGAAAAACACATTCGTTTTGTTCCTGGAAAATGATGAAGGATTCTTATTTTAAAATTCCTAGAAAGGATGATCTCAATTCAACATTTTTTTGTGTTATCATCATCATAATCAGCCCACATTCGTTCACTGCTGGACATATGCCTCTCCTAAAGTACGCCACAGAGGTCGGTCTTTAGATCTCTGCATCCAATTATCCAATTAGTCAGCCGCCTTCCGCAGGCCGTCTCTTCACCTTGCCGCAGGGCGTCCTACACTACGTTTGCCGTTCTTTTTTGTGTGTGTTTCTGGAATCATTTGCCAATTGAGTATGCGTCTCGCTTGCACGTTACATCTCGCTTGCACGTTGTTTGCCGCAAAGACGCAATCGCGAGCGCACTCAAAGACCACACTGTGATGCTGAAAAAAGTCTAAAATGGCTATAGTTGATCTTGTTTATTTCTAGACTACCTGCGCTCCGCGGTTTCACACACGTGGTGATGGTTGGTGATGATGATGAATCAAAATTTCATTTCCTGATGAACAAAGGATATAAATGAATATCCTTTGTTCATCAGGGACAATGTAGAGTGTAATGGTGAAATAAGTATTCAAATCGGTCCAGTAGTTTCGGAGCCTATACAAGTACAATTTGAAGAATTTAATACCGACTTCCATTCTATTCAGTTATTGGAGTGTAACTCAAAAACTACTGGACCGAATTTGATGAAATTTAAATGGGACCACACGGAAAGCACAAGCTTTTAAAAAGAATTTAGAGCATCGGTAAAAAAAATGAAAAAAAAACCTCCTGTATTCCTTTAGTAATTATAAAAAAAAGGAAAAGTTTAAAATATAATATATGTAAACAATGCCACGGACGCATTGATGTCTGTGAACAAAAGCATTATAAACAAAAATACAGAACCACCTTTTTTAAAGTCGGTTAAAAACACGGGTAATCCTGCAGGGTGCAGTTAGTGCTAGTGACAGAAAGCAGTGTTGGCATACCTGGATATTACTGTGTAGAGAGTCAATAATTACCTTAAATCACGTATTGTAGGGTTGTCATGCTTCGGCAGAAAAAGCCAATTTTTAGTTAAAAAATAATGATATTTTATTAATGAGTAAGTAAATAAAGGGAAAAGGGCGAAGCTCCAAGCCCTACACAGTCCCTTCGTATCTTACGGAAGTGGTGAGTGCCGGGACGCCTTAACGACCACTCGGAAACGCCTCCGCGTCCGCCAATGAGGTGTGAGATTACGTATACATGAGGTTTAATGCGGGAAATCTAAGGTGAGCGAAATG
Organism: Selenia dentaria; assembly: GCA_917880725.1. NCBI lineage: Eukaryota > Metazoa > Arthropoda > Insecta > Lepidoptera > Geometridae > Selenia > Selenia dentaria. Next base: position 3,705,040 of record OU862885.1, on the reverse strand, counting down.
TGGTTTCTTTTTTGGGCGTAGGCCAAGGTCGAATGCACGCTGGAGATTAAACATTAATGGTGGGAGCGGGAAAATCAACGCTTTGGTGGATGGAGTAAATTACGTGTGGACGTGGGCAGGACACATAGCACGCAGAACAGATGGCTGATGGGGCCGGAAGGTTCTGGAGACCACGGACCGGCAAGCGCAGCGTAGGTCGTCCATCGACACTGTGGACAGACGACCTGATAAAGGTCGCAGAACTACGTTGGATGACGATGGTGATCACAAAATTAATAACCTGCTGGTTTAGCCTGCATATTCACCATACATGTCGCAATTCCTAGAAAAGTGGTATGAGAAGAAATGATATTAAAAGAAATATTTAGTAACGCTTCCGCTGAAAACAATGCCTAAGGCCGAGTTGCGGCGTGCACCACCCTCCTTCCCGCACAATCTGCAAACAGGAAGTATACAGAATAAACAACACACAAAACAACCCAATCAACCAAAATCGATCAGATTCGACACGTGTTTCGCCTCTACACGAGGCATCCTCAGAACGATGTTGACTTGTCGAGCGCTAAACCTTTCCAACCGACTACCTTTTCTTCCAAAAAGGAGGAGGTACTCAGTTCGACTGTAGTTTTTTTCATTTTTTTTTTTTCAAATTCGGTCTGTAGTAAAAGTAGTTTTGAGTTACACTCCAATAACTGAATAGAATGGAAGTCGGTATTACATTTTTTAAATTGTACTTGTTTTATTTTTTATGTTTGTTACCTCATAACTTTCGATTGGTGAACCGATCCTCAAAATTCTTTTTTGTTTCAAAGCTGGTGCTTTCCGTGTGGTCCCATTTAAATTTCATCAAATTCGGTTCAGTAGTTATTGAGATACACTCGGATAAATACCCAGTGACGTTTGTGATATCAAGTACTAATCGCATTAGATTAGTTCCATGTACCATTTATCAAAATTGGTTGAGCCGTTGAGTAGTTACGAGCGGACATAGCAACGGACATGTCCTGAAACTCAACTGATGACCTGCAGGGCTATTATGTATCTCAGTTGCTATTAATTGTTAATTGAAATTTTGAAAAATGGCGGCTCTATTTCAGTTTGGACAACTCCAGTAAGCAAAAATGTTAGTAAGTTGATGACTGGAGCTGACAAAACTGATATGGGGCCGCCATTTTTTTTCGATTTTAAACTACATTTGTTAGCAACTGAGATACATAATAGCCGTACTGATACTGGGCGAAAGATCAGGTATAACAGGTATAAAAAAAATAAGAAAAAAATAACTTTTTTTCAACTAGGAGTGTTAAAGATAACTGACAATAATTTTGTACACCATAACTTCGACTTATTTCACTTAAACAACTTTTATTGCTTTGATTTGTCGTTGCGATTAAATGCACTGTTATTTGAGATTACATTATTCAAAAACTCAATCAATGAATACTAAACTTTTACGAAAAATTTACCTACTCGTATATTATCGCTTGTCCATCTTTATCCTACTGAAACATGCTATTCGAGCTATATACGAAATGGGTCCCCGTGAATCTATGAGAGATTTACTTAAAGAAATCAATATATTAACTTTGCTTTCCTTATATGTATTTGAAAATATAATGTATGTCCGTAAAAATTACATAAATATAAGTTAAATAATAATCCCCACCTTTTTAATACTAGAAATACAAATGGGATAGCTGTACCTAGTTTTAGACTTGCACCGTCTTATTATGGTTGAAGGTTTAAACCTAAGTTTACTAAGTCTCGATCTATGGAAACTTTTGTTTTGGATTCGGCCTGAGAAACATCCGTATTATGGTCGCCGAACTATCGAAGGATCACATAGTCTCGAGTTTTCCCACAGATAAGATATTTTGTTCATTCATTTTCATTCCTATTCATTCAAAACGATCCTATTCACTCATCCATACTTTTTACATGTATTTAAAGTTAACAAATAAATATTAAGAGAAAGTATGAAACAATACATAATTCCTTAACGACAATCCGGATAAATAATAGCAAATAAATTCTAGCTTGGTAGCAGGCTATAAATACCTTAAAATATCAAGTAAATTTAAGTGATATAAACTAGTAGGTATCTACGAAGCTACGAAGTAAATGTAACGGAACGTATACGTTTTCCTTAACAACATTTTTGATTTATCTATGAAATTATATAACAACTTTTCTATCGGCATACTTGTTTTTGGCATGTCTTGGTTTGTTGATTTTTCAAATTCTGCAAAGCAATGTAAAAAAGAAAAGGTGCGAGAATTGAGGAGAGGAAGAAAAAGTGCGTCAATAAACACATCGTTTAACATTGACGAAAGTAAAATGTCTGCTGTAATCCACTCGATTCATATTTTACGTCGGGATCATATGCGACAACTTGTAATGCTAGCAGCGCAGTCTAATTCATATCACTAATTAGAGGACGAAGGACAGACTTATCTTTTCTGTTGAGAGTTGAGTTCTATTGAGAACAAGATGAAAGCTCAACTCGGGCAGAAATAAAAAAAAACAGAACTAGTGAAATGAGATGACAGACTTTCTCGTATAACTTGGAAAATTACAACGGGCATGAAGCGTTTCCGAAGTTGAAATCAAAGAGCAAATAATACTAGTTGATATAGTAAAAGATAATATGTCATCATATTGGAATAATATGTCAACAGGGCACAACCATGCATGGATGTTCCAGTTTCTTACTTACCTACAGTTGGTCGCTGCAGATCAAACCTGTGTATATGGGTGTCTAAGATCCTAATCTCATTGAATGTGATTTCAGTGCTCCTACCTAGTCCAGAACACTACAGTACAGGCACTTTATAGGAAAGGTTGACCTCAATGAGGCCACCTAAAGTGTGATTGAAGCGGCCAAAGTACCTACTTTGACTCATAGATAGATAGATAGATAGATAACACTTTATTGAGACACCACATTTATGACTTAATATTAGACAATAAAATAAAAAAACAATGCTTAAAGCTAGGTGCAAAAATGGGCGGTCTTATCGCTCAGAGCGATCTCTTCCAGACAACTCATATAGAAGAAGAGTATCTGTTTATGAAGACATTGATACCTAATAGAATTACAATATTTACTTTATTTGTGTACATGTTTTTCACTTAAATATTTATTATGGTTACTGATTTTGTTTATAATAATAAACAATTATTATACTAAATTGTATTTTGTTTCTGTTGTTTACCATATAATTTGTTTTGGCTAAGCTCACAACTATAAATATTAAAATATGTCTTGTATAATTGATGCTACATGTTTATTATTAAATATAAAGTTCTCATTAATTGCTTATGCTTATTATGATGCAAACATGATTTATTACACGTGGGAGTGCAGATGCCCTTTCACCTGACCATTTAGGTCAGATTTAATCAACGCTGAATTAAGCTATTATAGGCACCTAGATTGGGCATTTGAGGCCTAACTTACGGGTATCACTACAGTTCCCTGTTCATATTACATATTTAAACTGGCTAAAACTTGTAATTAGTTTTAAAGTATAGAATCATTGTGTGTAGACTTCAGTTGCTCCTCAAAAGATTTATAAGATCTTAAATGTTAAGTTAACTATACTTATTAATATTATTAATTAATTATGAGCTAATATAGATGAGAACTGGGTTTTGTAACCTTCATCATCATCATCATCATCTCAGCCGTAGGACGTCCACTGCTGAACATAAGCCTCCCCCATGATTTTCCAAAAGGACCAGTTGGAAGCGGCCTGCATCCAACGTCGTCCTGCAACCTTCTTCAGGTCGTCTGTCCACCGTGTCGGTGGACTACCTACGCTGCGCTTGCCGGTCCGTGGTCTCCACTCCAGAACCTTTCGGCCCCATCGGCCATCTGTTCTGCGTGCTTTGTGCCCTGCCCACTGCCACTTCAACTGGCTAATCTTCTGAGCTATGTCGGTGACTTTCGTTCTTCTACGGATCTCCTCATTTCTGATTCGATCACGTAGCAAAACCCCGAGCATAGCCCCATAGGCGAGCTATGGAGAGCCATAGCTCTTTGTGCGACTTTGAGCTTATCTATGAGGCCCATAGTAAGAGACCACGTTTCACATTGGTCGAAGACTCTTGTCTTGAGGCACTGAGGTATTTTTGAAGAGAAGACTTCGCGAAGTTTCCGGAACGCTGCCCAGCCGAGTTGGATTCGACGATTGACCTCTTTCTCGAAATTGGACCTGCCTAGTTTGACTGTCTGTCCCAGGTAGATGTACTCGTTAACAACTTTGAGAACTGAGTTCCCAACTGATATTGGGGTAGGTACAACATGGGCATTAGACATAATTTTCGTCTTATCCATGTACATCTTAAGACCTACCCGTTGGGAAACTCGATGAAGGCCTTCGAGCATTGTACTGAGGTCTTCCATGGATTGTGCCATGACTACAATATCGTCGGCAAATCGAAGGTGAGTGATGTATTCGCCGTTAATATTGATGCCAAGTCCTTGTCATTCCAGAAGCTTGAAGGCGTCTTGCAATGTAGCGGTGAACAGTTTCGGAGATATAACGTCTCCCTGTCTCACGCCTCTTTGCAATGGAATTGCCTTCGAACTCTGCTCCTGTACTCGGACTGACATGTAGGCGTTTTCGTACAAACACTTCAGCACTTCAATATACCGATAGTCAATACGGCACCGCTGGAGAGACTCAAGCACTGCCCACGTCTCAATCGAATCAAAGGCTTTCTCATAGTCCACAAACGCTAAACAAAGAGGCAAATTATACTCTTCGATCTTCTGTATAACTTGTCGTAGCGTGTGGATGTGGTCTATGGTACCTTTCGGAAACCTTGGTGACCTTTTCGGAAACCGGCTTGTTCCGGAGGCTGGAATTCATCAAACCTGCGACTGAGACGGTTTGTTATGACCTTCGAAAACAGCTTATAAACATGGCTCAAAAGCGAGATGGGTCTGTAATTTTTAAGTAAAGTGTTGTCACCTTTCTTGAAGAACAGCACCACCACGCTTTTGTTCCATGCTTCTGGCGTTGAACCTTCGAGTAAGACGGTATTAAAGAGCTTCTGAAGGACTTTAAGTACCGGTGTTCCACCCGCTTTCAGAAGCTCAGATGTGATTCCGTCGTCACCAGGCGCCTGGTTGTTCTTAAGCTGTTTCAAGGCCATTCTAATCTCGTTGATGTCCGGGATATCTTCGGTATAATGTCGGGTCAGCTTGGCTCTTGGGTCTTTGACCGAGCTGCTAACAGGTTTAGCGACCGAGGTGTACAGCTGTCCGTAGAAACTCTCTACCTCTCCTAATACTTCTACTTTGGTCGACGCTACACTGCCGTCTTCTCTCTTCAGCTTCGTCAACTGGCTTTGCCCAATAGACATGTCTCATAGCCAAATTGCCCCACTTTCAACTCATCCTCGCTTCTCTTACCCAACTTCGCGTTGATGTTCCCCCTAAAACAACTAGAAAATGCGTTTCAGAGGTATGTATGGCCCGACTAATGTCCTCATACATATCCTCCACCTCATCATCCGGGTGCGACTTCGTCGGTGCGTATACCTGAATGACCTTCAGCGAATATCGTTTGGATACTCTGAGTATTAGGTATACGACCCTATTGGAAACGCTATCGATCGTAACTATGTTGTTAGTAAGGGACTTGTGGACGAGAAAACCGACACCACCTTGGGACTGTTGGTCGCCCTCCCGGTAGTAGAGTAGGTTACCTGATTTTAGGGTTATCTTGTCCTCACCCGCTCTACGTACTTCAGATAACCCCACAATGTCCCAGTGTAACTTACTCATTTCTTCTTCCAGCTCATATATCTTCTCGTCTGTCCTCATCGTGCGTATGTTGTGTGTCACCAGGGCCAGTCGTCGTCGTTGGGGGTGGTAGCCGGGCGTCTGCCGGGGATTCTTAGCACCCCCTGCCCCACCGTTACCGTGGCCGCTACCGTAGCCAGGAATGGCGGGGCTGCCGGGGACTAGGGGCCTGGTTCCTAATGTGTCCGTCATTTGGGGGGATTTTGCCAATACTCGCCACGCTTGTCAGGCGGGTTGGCGAGCGCAGTTTTGGGGTTTTAATACTAGGAAGGTGCTGCTGCCCACCTTTCGATTGTTATCCCTTAGCAGATTTCTACGCACCCACGGGTAGAGTTGGGGGGTACTATTCTAAGCCTGTATCCCACGGCATAACCTTCACAAATGAGTAAACGCAAGTAAACAGTCATGTCTTTATTTCAAACTGAACCAAAAGAACCTGAGTAAGTAATTAATTATTTCTCAACTTAGTCTACTTGTAGGCATAAACACATCTCCCAAGGTCACTGGAACTTTTAACACAACTATAGAATTGGAATTGGGCTCTCCTATAATCTGTCTCAATGATTATTGGGTCAGGTTCGATAAATATTAATACAGTGCAGCAGCATTACATAACACATTAATTCATCCTGTATGACAGCAACAATTACTGTATGAATGTGTTCAATATTTTTCTACCACTTTCTTCTTCACAAAATGGTTTCTTTCTCCAAATTTCTTGTCATAGCGAAGTAGCCCAAGTCTTAGTCAAGCCTTCTATTGTTGTCCCATAGTCTTTTTGCAGTAATTATTTATAGATAGCTGCATAATACAGAATACTGAGTCTAGTATCATATTGTATCTGAAATCAAAATAATGTATGGAATTATTGTTAGTAAGCCACTAATCTTGTAAGGAAAATGTTGTTATCATTGAGCCAGGTGATCGATGAATATGAATACACAGTGAGTGCAGTAGCAATTCATTACACAAAAACTCATCAAGTAAGACAGCAGCAACTCTAGTAATGTGTTGCATTGCTGTCTAGCACTTTGTTCTTCAATAAATGGAAATGGTGCTTCGTCCATTTTCTTGTCAAAGCGAAGCAGCTCAAGTAGCTATTATTGTCCTAGTCTTTTTGCAGTATTGGTTTATAGATAGCTGCGAAATACCATACAGATTACTAGTATCATTGTATACGGTATGGTAGTACATTGTATGTAGCTTTTGTAAGTAGGTAAGGATGTAAGAAACATTTTGTTGGTATACCTACATACATAATGCACTGTGTAGATATCCATTTCTCTGATATTTACTCGGATGAAAACAATACCTAATAGATCTTGAGTGTAAAAGTAAAATACACCTACTAACAACTTTAGACATTGTTGAATGAAATGAAAACCACAGAATTCGCCCTATTTACATACCTTATTTACCTCGGGGCTGCTCAGGTCGCCTTTTAAGAAATTTACAATCTATCTGGCGTGTGGTTCTGTCTGTAAATTTTGTGAAACTCCTCTTCGTCAAGTTCCTTTCTCAACAACAAATGCATCGATGTTATGCTAATCTGTGCGGTAGATATAACACGTCACGTCGCAGTAAAATAATTGTTGTTTCTTTAATTATTTATAAATTATATATATAACCATTATCAAGCCAGTAAATAATTTCGAGCAATACAATGCAACTCGAAATGAAAAATTCAAGTGATTGTAAAAAACTTTTTAATAAAAAGAGCTTATTATAAAGTCCGGCATCATATAGAAGATAAAGATGCTTGGAATACTCCACTTCTGGCAAGCTGTCACTCTGCCACCCATAAAATGTAATATTTGTAGTACTTAAGTAGAAACATTGTAAACTTCTGTATAAAATGAATGGCCCCGAGTTTCTTGCCGCTTCTTCTTGGTAGGGTCTACATATTATGAAACGCGGCGATAGAGTCTTTTAAGTATATTATAATGAAAAATTTACGTTCATAAGTACGTCTTTTATGCCTAAATTGAATAAATGATTTTGACTTTGACTTTGACTTGCCTAAATTACATTGATATTTTCTTAATGGTCAAGTGTTATCTTATGCGCACAATATTGTGATACTATAGGTACTTTTGAACTATCATGATACCAATTTCAACAAGTTATTTCGCACTTTTTGGTGTTGCAGTCTGTTAATTTTTTTGGATAAAAAAATTGTTAGCTTTGTAGGGCTATTATGTACTCGTATCTCACTTGCTAACAAATTTTGATTGTAATCTAATAAAAAGGCGGCTCTATGTCACTTTTGTCACCTCCAGTCATCAACTTACTAACATTTTTGCTTAGTGCAGTTGTCAAAACTGACATAGAGCCGCCATTTTTGCCGGGCAACATTATTTTTGCTTACTGAAGTGGTCAAAACTGACATAGAGCCGCCATTTTTGCCGGGCAACATTATTTTTGCTTACTGAAGTGGTCAAAACTGACATAGAGCCGCCATTTTTGCCGGGCAACATTATTTTTGCTTACTGAAGTGGTCAAAACTGACATAGAGCCGCCATTTTTGCCGGTCAACATTATTTTTGCTTACTGAAGTGGTCAAAACTGACATAGAGCCGCCATTTTTGCCGGGCAACATTATTTTTGCTTACTGAAGTGGTCAAAACTGACATAGAGCCGCCATTTTTGCCGGTCAACATTATTTTTGCTTACTGAAGTGGTCAAAACTGACATAGAGCCGCCATTTTTGCCGGACAACATTATTTTTGCTTACTGAAGTGGTCAAAACTGACATAGAGCCGCCATTTTTGCCGGGCAACATTATTTTTGCTTACTGAAGTGGTCAAAACTGACATAGAGCCGCCATTTTTGCCGGTCAACATTATTTTTGCTTACTGAAGTGGTCAAAACTGATATAGAGCCGTCATTTTTCAAGATTGCTATCAACATTTGATTTTTACTGAGATACATAATAGCCCTGCTGTTTACATTACTCAAATGGATTTCCATAAGTCAAAATGAAATGCACGTGAATATTTGATTCTCCGTCGCCGCGGGTTTCCGAGAGGCACCGTCGTCTGACAAACATTATGCACGACTCAATTTCATCGAGCAAACACCATTCTGCACTTGTGTGCATTACGCTTTATAGTTCCAGCTAATATTCTATTTTCACTTTAGATTTATTATGAGGAAAGCTATAGTTCGTAAAATAAAAAACATATCAAAGTAATTCGCCGCATTTGTAAATTTCTACACACTCAATCACACCATACTCTCCGCATCATTGATATTAACAAGATCAGAACAACCGGAAATAATATGTCTGAGTGACTCTCCAGGACGGCGGCATGCCCGACAAATGTCGACCGTACCGTCTTTCAGAATATATTTCCGGTAGTTATTCGTCTTGATTACTTCGTCAGCAATTGCACACACAAAACCCTCGGTTTCACCAACCAGATCACCGAAACGTAGCCAGTTCACTGACGCGAGCTGGTCTACATCAGGTCCTGTTAGGGCTTTGTAGAATCGTCCGTGCAGCTCTTTGCCCTTCCATACGTCTCTTCGGTCTTCGATGTTTAGCATCACTGGTTTACGCCAGTTCTTGTTTGCCAAGGATAGAGGCGTGAGGCTCCTATCAACTGCTATGACATCGCAATGTATCCCACACTCGTTGTTACGGAAATCCACAGTTATGGAGGTTCTTGGCATTGAGGAAGCCATGACCCCCTCCCCCCCCCCCTTTCCGTGGGATGTACAACCTCATAACAGACGAGCGTGGATGTAGCATACGATTTTTTGTAAGCATTTGACGGACCCTCCTATCCAGGGCGTCAAGTTCGGTCTGAGTCCATCTTAGTATGCTAAAGGAGTATATGAGTAGGGGCATCACCCAACCATTGAAGGCGCGCGTCTTGTTGCCGCCCGACAAAAGACTATTAAAAACTTTTGTTAAGCGGTAGAAGAAACGCTCTTTTACTGTCTCCTTAATGTCTCTTTCCATGATACCCAATGACTGTGACATACTAATGTAATTGTCTCAGAAAGTTGTAAATTTGAAGAATTAACAACCTTCCCCCGTTGTACATGCATGACCGCACACTTATCTACCCGAACTCCATCCTGGTGGCACTACTGAAAGTTTCAGTAATTTTCAGAAGGTTCATCAGGTCTGGGTGCTTCGGTGCAAACAACTTGAGATCATCCATATACAGCAGATGAGAAATTATCTCACCATCTTTACGAAGTCGGTAACCTAGTCTTGAATCCACCAATAAAGTGCTGAGAGGATTAAACGCTAGGCAAAACCACAAAGGACTGAGACTGTCGCCCTGGAATATGCCTCGTTCAATCCTTATGTAGTCCTGTGAACTAGGGACGCTGCCTCGATCTCCCGGTTGAAAAAGGACTGTGGTCCAATGTCTCATGCATGTGCTTAAGAATGATCTCAGAGTTGCATTGATTTTATACAACTCTAATACCGGCTCTAGCCATGAATGAGGCACTGAATCATATGCCTTCTTATAGTCAATCCAGGCAGTCGATAGAACCCCCCTGTTTCGCCGGACTTGTTGACAAATGGTCATGTCTGTGAGGAGGAGAGCTCTTTAGTACCACGGGACCCAACCCGACATCCATTCTGAAAAATATTATTATTATTCCTTTTATTTGACATATTTCACTGGTTTCACCCGGTCCTTTACATAGGCATAAGTGGGGCTGTAGCCAACACTTAGAGGAGCGTTTGGTATAAAAATACAATGTAGTATAAAAACAGAAACATTTTGGATGGATGGTTACATGGTATATCTATTACAAAAATGGGTAAAATGGGCATGGCTATTGATATGTTACATATTATTATTATTATTATTAAATTCAGCCCACTGGCTTTTTCTTTCCGATTCTAAGCGGTACAACAGAGGGTACACCTAGGTTTCATCGCCTGACTATACCGCATTAATTTTTTTATCATTTTACTGCACCATTCGACACGCAGTTGTTTTTGGTCATCCGTCAAATCGTGCAGTATTATCGAGTGCAAAACTTCCGCACCAGCACACGTTTTGCATTTTGCTCATTCTAATGCCGAATACAGTACGAATTTGCTGACAAGTAATTTTATTATCTATTTCAATCAGTTGTCGTACGCTACCAACATTAGGTTCTGTAACTGCAGTCGCCAGCAGACCTTCACGAACATCTTTATGGAGAGGATCACGTCCGAACCTAAATTCTCACCACAAATACACGGAACTGCAATTTGGGGCTTCATCACTAACACTTGTTGACTTTAGCCACAGCGAAAATCGTATAAAATCATTGATACAAAATTTGCCCGAGCTAAATTCATTGTGATAGCATCACACAATTTTCTAAAGGACGACACAATGAAAAACAAATGACAGTCTCCCAAATTATAAAGTAACATGTTTCTAGTGAGTTCCATTTTCAAATTCCGTAACTGCTTTTTTATTTCTAATTGTAAGAGACAGGAAGTTTCAGAAACATTCAGTACCTATGCCCCACGTATATTTGTAATTGTTTTGTATATTGTCATACATTTTTGTTTACATAAGTTGAACTAATTTTGTATATATAAATACAGTTGATATTATTGGTTCTTTTCATTATTTGTATATAAATGTGATCCTATATTGTTTAGTATCCCTAGGTCATACACATCCAGTGGTCCTTTTCAAGATAAGAAAATACAAAACAAAATTAAGAGCGCGATGGTCATTTGCTTCATATTTCTACCACAATATTGCAAACAAGCCTCTCACATTCACCTAAATGTATTTCCATAAATCTTAATGATAATGTACGTGAATACACATTTTCCGTCTCCACGGGATCTCGACCGGATTCGTCGTCAGTGAACACTCAACTAAATTTCGCCGAACAAACACCATTCTGCACTCGTGTGCATTGTGCTTTATAGTGAGAATTGTAGACGAATAGTAATTATAGTGTATTTTTGGTTTTATTTATTTTAAGCAAAAGTAGTTTGAAATTATTTAATATTTTCTGGACCATTGACGTTTATATAAGCATAGGTGAATCTACTACTACTATCGATCCTGTCTTCAGTACAGTGATAACTCTGCGTGGTTTAGCAGACAGCAGTTTAGTAAATTCACCCAGAACTCCCTTATGCTTATTTTTACATGTTTATACCATGAAGCAGAGTATAATGACATAAGTACATGACATTATGACATACTTTATTGCAGTAGAACTCCATTTGAATGAGTTCGTCCGGGGAAACACTGCCATCACATCCTTATGTACTGTGAAGTAGTAATTGTTAAACTCATGGGGGGTTTTGCCAATACTCGCCACGCTTGGCAGGCAGGTTGGCGAGCGCAGTTTTAGGGTGTTTTACTGGGATGGTGCTGCTGCCTACCTTCTGTTTGTTATCAGTTAGCTGCCTATTTTATGTCTATACATATAAAAATATACCCCTATTTCTCCTGGTCACGCTATAACTTGAGAATGGCTTTACCGTATTCATTCATATTTTTTTAAATGTAAAAATACTTCGTAGAGGGTTTTTTACATTTAAAAAATTAAGAAAAGATGGGAGCTTATGGCGAGGCGGAAGGCCGAGCCTTCTACGCAAATGAAGTCACGGGCAGTCGCTAGTATATAATAAAACCTTATTAAGATTTTCTGTAAGTAGAAAAACATTAAATTTAAACCTATGTAAACCCTGGGCCAGTCATAATTGACCTTCTTTCCTAAAAAGGAGGTAGTTTTCTGTGGCGCTATTTATCGACAAATTTGATATAATACTGAAATAAAAATTAAGCGAGGGAAGCCGCTAGCACGAAAACTACTATAAGATATACTGAGTGATAGATAAACCCTTAAGTTACATAAAATATGAAAAAAGCAGACTATTGAACGTACACAAGCCTCAAAATAACCCAAAGTCGCACAACGAGCTATGGAGAGGGCTATGCTCGGGGTTTCTCTACGTGATCGAATCAGAAATGAGGAGATCCGTAGACGAACTAAACTCACCGACATAGCCCAGAAGATTAGCCAGTTGAATTGGCAGTGGGCAGGGCACATAGCGCGCAGAACAGATGGCCGATGCGGCCGGAAGGTTCTGGAGTGGAGACCACGGTAGGTCTCCCACCGACACGGTGGACAGACGACCTGACAGAGGTATCAGGACGACGTTGGATGCAGGCCGCTTCCAACCGGTCCTTTTGGAAAATCAGTGTCAGGTCAATCAGCAGTGGACGTCCTACGGCTGAGATGATGATGATGACGACACAGGCCTCTGTATGTATATATATACGCACACAAACGTAAACAAAGCTTGTTCGTAACGAGACGATGAGCTTTAATGACGCCATAACGACATTTATAGCCAATATTGATTTTATTATCCAGGAGAGTTATGTATTTACATAATAACAGGGGAGCGTACGGTAATTCCGTCTCGTTTTATATGATGCTTATAGGTGAGGAGACGCGGTTAAGGCGTGATGAACGTTTAGGCTTGTACATATCAAGAGCCTTACTATGAGTTCTCAACGCAGGACTTCTAGACAACTGCCCGGTTTTTTCGTACCATGACAACGTTAAAGCAGGCCTGCCCAAGCCTACTGTTCAAGAACTGCAGAAAAACCGTGCACGTGTTTTTTTGTATGGACTCTCGTTAACATGTCGCTCTAAATCCGCTCAGTTTATCAGCTTACAAACTACGCGTGCTTACATACTAGGCGTCTGCAATGTTGGTTATAGCAAATTGTTAGAATGCCAAAGACAATATTATCCGTTCACCTTTGAGAAAACAATATTCAAACAGTTCACCTGAATGAGCGTCATGGTATGATTTCATTCAAAACTGCTTATGTGAGGTTTAAGATCTGCACGGAATTTGTATGGTTTTTACGAAGCTGATAGTAAGGCCCCAGGTCCAGTGCTACACAGAGCACGTGAAACGTTATCGTATTGATCAATTAATTAAAATTAAAAAAAATTAACTATAACTATATTTATCATTGTGGTTTAGCTACATAAATGAGTACCTTCAATGTTTTACTTTGAATTAACAAGGACTAGTTAATTGTGTAAAGATAATAATAATTTTACTTTAAAAGCTGCAATTCTTTAGAATTTATAAATAATATTTAATGTATTTTTCAACACACTTGCTCATAATGTGGATCTATGGTCACCGCAATCAAAATGTGACTTTTTCATTGCTATAACTCACTAGTGAGTTATAAATGTTTTTTTAATTTTATTGGTTGAGGTGCTTTGTTCTTAAAAAAGTTTTTGTTCAAAAAAAAGATCGTGTTCAATAGAACAAATAAATTAATGTTCCTATTGCTTGCTCATTTCATGCAACTTCTTATTTAAATAGATAATTTTACTCGTACGTGTTTACTAAATAAAACTTTCACCCAAATATAACTTTCGTTTTCTCTGTAATAAAAGAAAACCTTAAATTCCCCATTTTGTACGTGGCAGAATAGGCGCAAACCCTATGCGCAGAAAATAAAAAAAAATGCTGAGACTCTGTGTCTGTGGCTGATTAATTTTTCCTGCAATTGCGAAAAAAAATTCACAATTCGTTTTCACTGTTAAATTACAGTTATCTATTAGTTAAAATATCTACAAGTAGTCATTATGAACAAAATGTTTTTTGAGTATTACTTTCTTCACAAGTGTGTTGAAAAACGTCGTATGATACACGTGTGTACTATTGATTACCGTCCTCGGCTCTCTTAAGACCCTCACCTGACGACTCGGGTCTCAATGGCGCCTCAGCGGTAATCACCAACATTACACACTTGTACCACGATGTACTATTATTACACAGTATTACTGGGCTTCTGTGGATTGTCTGATAATCTATTTTTTTTATTAACTGTGTGAGTATAATTTCATTTATTGCATAAAATGTATCTGCTAAGAATGTAGATTTGAAATTTTCAGAAGTGAATACTTACCTTACGAAATGTACACTACACATGTGATGGTTGGGTATTATTGGATTGGTACTTTTCAATTTCATTCGAGTCAAATTTTTATGATTAGTTTTACTGTCTTTTTATTTCTCTTGTTTTTGTTATATGTCATTTGGGCGTTCGTGATGCTGGTCACGAGTTCCTGCTGAAAATCAGAGCAAGGGTCGCCAATCCTTTGCTTATTGCTGAGCAGAGACTTATTTCTGGCCTCGCGCAACACTTCAAAGAGAATTATTGTACTTCCTTGCTTTAAAATATCTCAAATATGTTATGTAAATTTTCATGTAGTGTTGTGTGTATGTCTGAAGTAAACTTATTTTCTTTCTTTCTTTATTGTTGAAGTATATCGTACAAACTATGAATTAGCTGTGCCACTAATGTACTAGATAAATGATAGTTTGTACTGTATACGTTAACGATACGATAACTTGTATAACACATTAAATTTAATTAGTTTAATTGTAGAATAATGACGTAAAAAATTAAAATGACACAATTTTTATTAAACTTTTGGAACCTATCGCTAGTAACAATGTAAGCAATGTTCACGCAAACTTTCTTACACTCACTTGTGCACTCACACTAATTGATAAAGTACATAAGATGATTCACGTTACGTCGTTATACGGATTAAATTGCATAACTGTATAAAGATTAAGTTTCCTTTAACATTTGCTCTAGCAAAGCCATATTTTTAATTTTCTTAAAGAAGTATGTAAATAAAATATACTAATAAAAGTCTGTATTTCAATTCATAATTAGAATATTACTGAATGAGATAAATAAATTAAATTAAAGCATTATTCTCCTAACAAAACATTTTTTTAATGGGGATCCACACGCAAAGCTCAACGCAGAGGGCGCCAGCGGCGAGATGGCCACTGTAATGTTAGTGTCGCTTTGTTTTTTTAGGAAAAAAATATTTTTTTGTCTTGAAACCGATCAACCATCGTTACTTTCAAGACGTATGCTACCTGGAAGCTTATAAAATTGAAAGGTGAACTAAAAAATCGAGGAGGAAAGATGACAGATCTTGGAATGGATGGAAAGAAAGCAGGTCTTGTTGAGAGGTACCCACTATCTAATTATTTTTTTACGTTTAATCCTTCATATACCGTGATAATTAAAACAAAAGCTGTATGAATGAAATGGACGTAAATGTACGTCTCTGGTACGCAAACAGTTAACAGTGTTCTGTTTTAGATTAGAGTGTTATTTAGTTGTAATTTAATTATTATTATTTGACTCAACATAAATTAACCACTTTTTTATAGTGGATCTTTGGAAAATAAATGTACACCGTTATTATTACATCCTGGTACAGCACACAAAGGCATATTTGGAGAAAATTTTTGTTTACTGCATGTAAGGTTACAAAATGAATGGAACTAACAGGTTTCAATGGCCATCCCGACGATGCGCCATCTGGCGTGATAAATTGGCAGTGAAGATCCCCATTATTAAAGTGCAATGTGTCCCGACCAAGGAGGTTTCAATTCAATTTTAGTACACATTATCTGTGGTGAGCGCGCTGCGCGCGCAACGCGCTGGTTCCGGGCCTATTGACTAATAACAGACTTTTTCCAATGATATTGGCAAAATTGTGGTTACGCCGCACAAGACATATAAACAAGAAGAAGAAGAAGACTTTTTTCCATTTTGGCGCTATTTCGTACATACAAATTTGAGTAATATTTTGTTGGATAAAACTTTAGTAGCAAAAATGTCATGAGATTAAATAAAGTAGTGTACTGCATATAATTAGGTATTATATGACAGTTGCGTAAACTACTATTTTAAATGTGTTTAAAGGGTCATGAAATATATCAAGATCATTTATGGAAGCATTCTATTAATTATTTGTACGACACACTCTAGAGGAGTTATAAGCTAAGTTCGTTCTAGCATGTGGAATATGAAGGATATTTTGGATTCTATGACGCGGATAGTGGCAAAGAACTTTTAAGGAGATGTGATTTAAAAGTGACGGACAATCGATTAAGCTGTGGATTTGTTTATAGAGAAACGATAGGTCGCGAATTTTTCTTCTGTCGCGCAAGTTATTCATTTTGAAGAAAGACAAGCGATTAGAATACGGACTTCTGTGTGATATTCCAGAGCAAGAAAAAGCCAAGGATCTTGTCAAGGCTCGCTGAATACTTTCAATGCGTTAAGAGTGCACTACATAACAAGTGCAATTTGAAAAATTTTATACCGACTTCCATTCTATTACTTTGGTAATAATTAGTTATTGGAGTGTAACTCAAAAACTACTAGACTAGGTGGGCCAGGCTGGGCTTATTATTTCGTATTTCAGTTGCAATTAAATGTTGATTGAAATGTAACACAAGTACAATTTGAAATAAATTATACCGACTTCCAATTTATTCAGTTATTGGAGTGTAACTCAAAAACTACTCGATCAAATTTGATGAAATTTAAATGGGACCACGCGGAAAGCACCAGCTTTCGAACAAAAAAATAATTGAGAATAAGTCCACCCAATCGAAAGTTATGAGGTAACAAACATAAAAAAATACAGTCGAATTGAGTACCTGCTCCTTTTTTTGGAAGTCGGTAGAAAAGGGTTCTAAGTTACACTTGAACATTCCAGACAGCTATGCACCATATCATTGTATAATAGTATCTTTGTGCCTGGTGATTTCAAACGTTTAGTGAATACGAGCTGTTGGGTCGCCTTTTTAACTATTGAGTTAATATTAGCTCTAAAAGATAATAGAATGATAGGCATTCGATTAACCCCCTGAAAACACAGATATATAAACACTGCAGTGATAAATATGCCCATGTACCTGTAGACCATCCAAGTTCACCCACAAATCCTTCAACACGGGATTTATAGGCATTTCTTTGGAAAGCTCAGCCTGTGATGATAGAGGCCGGCCGGCGACACAGTTATTAAAATTCATAGAAATGTTATAGTGTCTCGTCCGCTTCCTTCATTATTGATACATTCATTAAACTGCATCGTATATGCAAGTGAAAGATATTTTTTCAAAAAAGTTTTTAAAATAGAGATAAATTTACTAAGCCGTGGCTTGTCTTGCTGGAATCCTCTGTTTTCCTGATATACACGGTAGATGTGAAGAATTTCTAACCCGCCATATGATGTCCCGTACGTCCAGTCAGTGCGTCGGTTATTGGAACGATTTTCTATCCTTGCGATACTACTAACGCCATCTCTGCAGACTGTTAGTAAACTAGGACAGCTGACAAGATGCATGAGCGCTGCGATATACCAGTGTTATTTTAGGGTTCATCAACTACTAGTATGAAACAATGCGAAAACTGTATAATTATAGACTAAATAATTGTTATAATTCCAAGCGGCATTGAATTCGCCAGCCATTATTAAGTAGTTTTTTCCCGCCATTAAAAACATGGTGTTCCCATAAAAGATGCACAAGAAAGTTACCAAGATTATAAAACAGATGAGCAACCTCATTTTCCTCAGTCGATTGGACGCGGGCAGAAAATAATGTCACCATTTGTCAAAGTCGGTAATAAAAAGCGAAAAACTTTGTGCTTATAAAAGGGAATATATAATTTAGATGTTGGAACGGACAATAGGGAATGAAGAGATAAAGACGATCAACTTCGGTTGATTCGTTTGACAACTGTTCCGGAGATTAAAGTTAACGGTTTTGACACTTACAATATAACTTTTGATGGTGTTCATAATTTTGTTTATGTTTCAGAGTTGGTTACGAATTTCTGGTCCTACAGTAACAGAGGATGATGTGCCAGCTAACAAAGCTGAACTTTTGTTTAGTGCTGTATTACATATTTAAATAATACTGCGTCATGTGGTTTAACCGCGTGATTATGAAGAAAATATTTTTATTAATATAATAATAATGTTACGGGGACGGGTCGAAAGAAATATAGAAGAAACATTTTATTTTTATTTTCCGTCACTTACAGGCGTTTTCAGCAGACTGAAACATGTTTTCAGGCCATTTCAGGACACCAGCAATTACATGGCACTATTTCCTGAAAACCCATTTTCAGGCCTAGTTTACCCCTGCGGTCTCCAGAATATTCTCAAAGGTGTGTGAGAAGGACAGCCTATACGTGCGAAAGAGAGAGACGATTATACTTGATCATGGAAACTTGCAGAAGAGTGTGCGCAGGACGGCTATATGAAAGAGACTACTAGTACCTATTCGAATGTTCCAGAAATGTGTTATAAGCATAGCTTTACGCGGATAGAAAGAGATGGTCATATTCCACTACACTACAATGTAGAATGTTCTCAATGGTGTGTAAAAGGGACGGCTACATACGTGTAAGAGAGACAGAGACGTTCACAGACTAGAACATTCTCGAATTTTGTAGTACAGTTCATCGCGCAAATATAAACGGATCGGGACGCGGCTAAAGACAGTTATTATTCTCAGGTAAACACATTCATACACCGAGCTCGCCGGCGAGCTCGAGGCAAAAATTATGTCTTGGTTGGATTCTCTCCAAATACTCATATTGTAAAAATTCATAGGGCCCACTTTCAACGGTACACTTATGTACCGGGGCGATTCTCTCCGACTCCCCTCTCTCCTCCGCGACGGCCCAAGCCGAGGTCCGTACCTTAGTGGTGCCCTTGAGCAAGTCGCCTACTCCTATCCTTGCGGCGAAGCGTCTTCAACGCTCGCCTTAGGCGGTGCGCCCTCTCCGCCCGCATCTGGCTAAGTGCCATCTGCGCTCGCCAACCGTCCGGTGACGCTGTAAATGCCGGTAGAAGCAAACAGCATTAGTCAGTTCTAAAAAAAAAAGTCTAAAGACATTTTCGACTAAGATTCCAATCGATATACGAGTACATCAAAGAACATTAAAGTGATTAGTGAAGCGAATTACCCAGGCTTGAGATTGAGTGATTTTTAAAGTGAACAGTGTTTCTAGTGACTCCTTTTGTGTTCAATAAATAACTACTTCTAGTCTACTGTCTATCCAACGAACCCTACAGCTCGTAACAATAATAAATGTTTATTGTTCTTACACAACAGTACATACCCTAATAGTACGAGTACTAATATTAAGTAATTTACTTATTAGTCTTTAAATTACAGAATGATCTTGCAAATGTTGATAGTTCGATCACAAGGCGTAGATATATATATAACTTACATGTTGAATAAACAATTTGAAAGTAGTACTTTTTTAAACTTTCACGGTCGTTTTCAATAAACATATTGTTACTTACGGTGGTGGATATTTATCCAACCGTGTAATTCGGTATGCTAAAAAAAATTAACCTATGCCAATTCCGAAACCATTTCGAGATTTTATGTTACAAACCCTTATTTTTCTACTCTGACCTTTTAAAACGATAAGATGCCATTTATTTTAACAAAAAACGATGAAATAATTCGACTTTCATTGACCTCTAAATGACGTCACTTTTTTGCACTTTTGTTTTGATTGAATAGAGACTTACGAATTAGTAGGTGTCACTGTCAAGTGTTCTAGTTTCTTTTTTTTTACTCGCGTGCTTTTCTTGGCTCCTCAACGCAACTACATATTTGTGCAAAAAAGTGACGTCATAGGATTCAAATTTTCAAAAAAATATTATAAAATAACTACTGAATATAAAACAAAAATATTGAAATTAGTTTCTTATAATGACCTAATCTACGAAATAAAAATATAAAAAAAAATACCAAAAAAAAAACTTTACATACCGAATTAGATTTATAAAAATGCACTTGTAATGGTCTACTTCCTATCCTTATCTCCTTTCCGCATGCACGTGCGCATATAAAGCCGTTACTCTGACGACGGACAATCTCCGAACTGCAACGTAATGCATTCGGCTTCGCTCGCCAAACCCGCTAGTTAAAACAAGATGGAGAAAAGCCCCGCTATTAAAACGTGCGCGTGTATCAAATCAATTCATATTTGATGAACTCATAACTATTTCTACTGTGTTTCCGCTACCAATGAACGTGTGAAGTGTACCGTCTTCTGAACCCATATAAAAGGTGCCGTTAACGAGCAGCAACTGCGAATTAGCGCCAGGTCGAGTTATGACCTAGGCGCGAGGCTGAGGATCCTAACTCCAGAAGTCTACAGGTACGTGCATGCTTCCTTTCCTTTTAGCTGCTGTATTCTACTCCTGTGATATATCCACTCGCAGCAGTGTTGTCTCCTTATTAGGTCACTACAAGTGCTATTGGGTTTGTGTAGGTATATCTACTATCTAGGCATAAGTAAAGAGCTCTAATTCGCACATACAGTCCACTCTAATTGCTATAAATCAACCTATGTTCAGCTATCGTCAAAACCCTGAGTGATAATCCGTTATCACACCCCATTGTGGTGAGGAAGAGAATTGAACCAGCTTAAATTCCCACCATACGGGATGAAAGAAAACCGTGGTATTACCCGCATTCTCCAGTCGTCCCGCAATCATGGCGCTTGCAACAGTGTCGAGATATCGATGGCTCATTAAAATAAATACCACGGTTTTTATCCCGTAAGTAGCAATAAGTTTATTGAAAGTAGTAATTAATTATTGAAAACATTTGGCGGCACATACAGCAAATTTTACTTAGCATGAAAATAACTGTTTATAATTTCATTGACATTTATTTATATATTGCAATCAACAGCGTAATATATTAACTAATCACAATTCCTAACTATATAAATAAAAATAAGGCCAAAGTGATTACAAATGTGAAAACATAAATAATTATAATTTTACGTATTCGAAAACTATGTACGTGTGGCACATGGAATGGGTGTGTGTGTGTGTGTGTACTTGTAACTGTGATTAGGGAGGGTTTGACTAATCCATTATAAATTTTATAAAGCCAGCACGTGAGACTTTTTTATCTCAATTTTTAGGGCATTTCTTGGTAAGTGGAAGATGTCTAGTTTTGAGTAACGCTTTTTACAAGTTTCAGCGGTGCGACAGAGAACAGAATAACGAGCGTAGTTAGTGTGTACACATTAAAATTAAGACAAGCTTAGACTACAATTGAAGAACGAACATGCTCTTCAAAGGGTTATACTATTAGAAAGAACTCTGAACAAGCAGATAGACATAACTAAAATGTATAAAATATATGATTCTAACGATAATCCATACATTCAAATCTTTATTATTATAATTCTATTTAAAACTCTATAGCGATTACATAAAAGTTACATTAAGTCCTGATTATTTATAGGTACCTAGTAAAAGCAGTGTATGGATACAATTAATATGTAAATCGGGTATACTTCAAGGCTTTTATTAATAAACGTTGCGTAAACATACATTAGGCGTAACATGCTTTGCCTTGCTTTCACGCGTGACATTTACTGCAAGCGAAAAATTGACAGATAGATGTTTTAACTACTCCGGGTTTACTACAAGTTTATTAATAAGGCCGCAAAGGTATATTGTGTAAGAGTTAACGTTAGAAACGGGATATTTACCATGTATTGTATTTATTGTGTTCTCTCGATATTTCGGCACAGTTGCACGCGCCATGTTCACGAGTAAACTGAAGTATCTGCGGGTAGGTGTTGTTATGAGCAGACGAAACGTTCTACCGTCTGCTTTTCACGTAATTTTTGCATTAGTGATCATGTCAGTTTAAAAACTTATATACTGTGTAACATCTGGCTTGCAATTAATTGTAAATTATGTCTTTCCCCTGGATCTAACATATCTCCTTGCCAAATTTCATTATGAATCGTTCAGTCGTTATGTTATAAGGTCACTAACTAATAGAGTAACTTTCGCATTTAGAATATAGTCGCACTAAATTTTTCATATTATCGACAGCCTCTTCCGAAGATGAAAATCGTTCATCATAATGACTATGGTTTTTAATTTTGGGAACAACAAAATCACAAGGTGCCAGGTCAGCACTGTATGCAGGCCTCCACCGTATATTGTGTGTATTACCTAGAATTTCTCCCTTTAGTGTTTACTACTGACATTGTGTCTATCTTCACAAGCAGCTCTACAAGCCCGCAGTTCGGGCGTCGTCAGTTGCCATAATATGTTTGGTTCAACGTATTGTTTTCAATAATTATTTGCTTTTAAAACTGACTTAATTCTTTAGACACTTGCTCTAGGAATTATTGTGTATATATTAATATATCGATCCAAGACTTCCTCTTAGTTATACGGCTTAGCAGATTGCCTATTATAGTCCTCTATAACTAAAGGGCTCAAGGTACCTAACATATAATGACTGCTGTCCACACAACCGGGGTCAGGGTCAACGTTCTAAACACACAGAAGTGCATACTGGTAGATGTCTCTATCGCTCACGCATCCAAATAATGACCTCAACAAGCTTAACTCCCGAATAACCAAGCGTGAGCTTCACTATGAACATTTCGGAAAGGTATATGCTACTTTCTGCGCACTATAATCATTCGCTATTTCTCTGACTCAAAATTTAACGTAATAAACCACAGAGGGTATTAAGTTTGGCAACGAGCAAACCCAGGTGATCAAATATAGTCACATGTAGGTGTGTGCACATAGATAAACAAGTGTTACGTTGTATTGCAGATTCTTGTCTCTACATACTTAGATCGTGTGATCTCTGGATTAGAACCCGAAATAAGATTAACATATCAACTGGATCAGCCCACGGGAAGTATCTAGGGAAATGGACGCTCCCTTTGATTACCTTAAATGGCGTGAACGTAAACCAGATGTTACGGCTTAAATACCTCAGTGATATACTTGTCGACGACCTTAGAGACTATGACGACATCGAGGAGTAGCGCAGGGCGCTTTAATTTAGTTTCTACATTCATTCTAAAACTACCCATAATTTGTAGCGTTATTTATTAATCAATGTGCACTTACCAAAAATGAAGCGATGGTTGTCTGAAAGAAACAGATATCATTAGAACTTGAATAAAAAAGTTTCTGTTAAAGTTACTATTGATTAATCCAGTTTTATTCAATTAAATATAAAACATGAGTTCAATTACATATTTAATCAAATTTAAATTATTAAATGTTGTCACAAAACTTGCTTACGCATGAGTTATTTTCATATTTGCTACTTTTTAACTTGTACGGCCTTTCAAAGAAACGAGGTATTTGCAACCGACGCGATTTACACTGCCCCCGTGAACTTAGTGACTATGTCGAATATGTCGGATAATTGGAGTGTTTTATATTTATTATTGTATATTATATCGCACGGCCAGACACAATAGAAATTTCATTGTTATAATGACATCAACCCCGTAAAGCTGTCTTGGCATACCTGTATGCCAAACAAAACTTTCGTAAAGCCACCTTGGCATACAGGTATGCCAAGGCCAAAGCAAGTAAGGATCCAATTAAAAATGTTAACTATTCAAATATACAATAGATTTCAGCTAATGTTTTGTTTTTTTGATGCTGTAAAAGACCTGGAAATTTTTTTACATAACAAATTTTCATTTTAAAGATCGGTAATATCAAAATCGGTAATCGGTAATAGAAAAAAAAGCGACAGTCACTTGTTTTTTTAATTGTATGCAAGTACGTTTTTGCTAGTGTATTATTTAGTAAAAAGTAGTAGTATTATTGCCAATTCGAGTAAAAAATCTAAGAAAAGTATTATGATCCTGCTAAAATATGTTTTTTTATAGAGAGCGGCCATTTTGTTTTTTTTACAAGTGTGAGTACGATTATGATCTCTATTTGGTATACAATAAAGTTTATATTTATATAAAAAATGAGTACTTCTTTTATGCCGTTTACAGATACAAAATATCTTGAATAAGTAATTTGCTACAATTCAATAATCGCGACTGCGCGCATTTTTTTTAAATGGCGGATTTTCGCGGGGTTTTTGCAACTTTGGTTTGAAAATTTGATCATAGTCGGGAGCTCACTTGGAGTTTAATATTGCTCTGTATCCTTGATATGTTTGCCTTTGACTTTTTTTTTCTTATAATTATTGAACATACCTAGCATTGAAAAATGTGAGAACAGGAAAAATACCTTAAACATTTGCGCATGGAATACGATTTTCGTTGATGTATTAAATCCAACTCGGCTGGGCAGCGTTCCGGAAATTTCGCGAAGTCTTCTCGTCTAAAATACCTCAGTGCCTCAAGACAAGAGTCTTCGACCAATGTGTGTTACCAGTGATGACTTATGGCACTGAAACGTGGTCTCTTACTATGGGCCTCATAGATAAGCTCAAATTCGCATAACTCGAGATGATGATGATTTAATGTACATTACTCAGCAATTTAGCTGTTACTTATCCAGTCGCCCCTACATCCAAGAGTAGCTAAAGCAATGTTTACAACACTGGAGTAATGCAAATAAACTGTGAGCGCGACGACTACATCGTACTGTGTGTTTGTATATATTATGTATGTACTCGTATAAGAGCACAAACACACCTACAGAAGTAGCACTTAGCTCGTAAGGACGAGATTAGTGTTCCCACAACAGTAGCTTAGCAAGGAGCTACCTTTGAAGTTAAGCCAAGTAATACATACAGGGAAACATTCAGGACCAAGAGCTATATTATGCACGAGAATACTACAGTAATGTTATAAATGAGAAAGTTTGCGATTGAGTGAATACCTATACGAACGTTTGTCTTCTGTTTTTGATTATGACCAATGCCCTGCAGGGCATAGGTACATATAGGTACAATCATAGAGTAACTTTTTATGGTACACTCAAATGTTGATTGACATCCTGAAAAATGGCGGCTCTATGTCAGTTTGGCAACAGTAAGCAACAATGTTGGTAAGCTTTTGACTGGAGCCGACAACAGTCACTCATCTCAATCATCTAAAAAAGTGGCGGCTTTATGGCCGCCATTTTTTTCGATGTCTATCAACTTGCATACGAGATACCTGAGGCTGAGTGCAGACTTGAGTCACGATAGTTTTAAGATAGCTTTTACAAAAGCTTTACAAAAATTATGAAGACGCGCAAACTCCAATCAAAACGTCTTATAGACAAAATTGTCTAATAGTCAAAACAGTTTCGTTTTTCAGATGTGCGACGTGTCATAGGCAAACCAATTTGGTTTTAGTTTTAATACAGACTTGTCTATGTGAGGAAAGTCTGTCTTAAAACTGTCGTGACTCCAATGTGCGCTCATCCTAATAGCTCTACTGGTTAAACACGTACAGTTCGCAGTGTTTGTTGTACGCCGATGACTTGAAGCTTGGCAGATCAAATCGCTTAGTGACTGTTGCTCCTACATACGTGGAGATTCAATTAAAAATACTTTATAATAAGTGATGTGTTTTAACGTTTGATTGCAAGCGAAACCCTATACAGTAGAGCCTCGATAATCGAACTACCAAAAATCAACCCCTGTGCGTACTCACGGAGCGTTCGGGTTAAGTATGTAAAAAATATATACAAGTTTATCTTTCGAATAAGAATGTTTATTGAACTTTTACACAAAATACATTTAATTTGTCATTAACTATTTGTCATTAACCTTTGTTGATAGGTTTTATTTATAGACCAAGAGAAAACTTTGTCGTGAATAATTCTTTTAAATAGCCATTATACTCTTTAGTTAAACAAATCGATCCATGTCTGGCAATACCAGCCTGCTTTCTAAGAGTGGCAACTGCCAATGCTTTCGTCAAATCACAGTCGAGCCCGCCATTTTCTAACAAGGTCATTGGCTGGAGTGTATCGGTCAATTTCGCGCCATTTTCGTTAGCTGTGGGGCGAAGCAATAGATAATGTCCTGAATGTCTGTTTTTCAAGGTGAGATTGACCTCATAGTCGGTTGACTACGAGACGCCTAGCGCTTAATTTGTTCAGTATCATTCTCTAGTAAGATGAATGCTGCAGAAAGTACAGTAGAAGAATAAAGTTTACAGTGAAATACTACAGAGTTTTTAATTTCTTAAAAACTTTATTCCTCAATTTACGAAGCAACATGTTTTCCGATAACGAGAGGTAATTTGCCCAATTAATGCAAATTTCTAGTGCTGATAATGGCTTTAGAATGGGTAATTTTCTTAATAACTGGCGTAGGAGAATCGTCAATTTGATGATCTTGAGACTCTCAGTCCCTTTCGTAAGTTCACTTATAATCGCACTGTGTCACCGCGAGCGGGGAGCGGGGACATACAGGCGGGGTAATTTGGCAGTTTAGATTAGCCTGCATACGGACTATCGAGGTTCTACTGTATTTGCAAAACTGGTGTATAAATGGTGTAGGTAACTTTTGATTGGGATTTGACTTTTCATGTCGAACACAGTGAAAGTCATTTCGACGTCTTGACTTTGTTCTTCGCAAAGCCCATGAGTTCATGTCTCCTGCATAATCATCAATACTCTTGTCAGAAGTAAACTAGAGACAAGCGTGCTATTCTGAAATCCACATCACGTCTCATACACCCCGATGCTCCAAAAGGTTCAAAAAGCCTTTTGCCGATATTTGATTTGATTATTTATTGTCAGAACCTCTTTCTTTACCGTACTAAGTTCCTATTGGACAGCTACAGGTTTTGACTCACTGGAGGTTAGAAGGTTTTGTTTTTAATGCTTTTGTTCACAGAATACCAATGGGTCCGTGGCATTGTTTGGATTTATACTCGTATTTTATTTTATTTTTTTATTACTAAAGGAGTACAGGAGGACTTTTTTTACTTAACAAGCCTGAAGCACTATAAATAATACATTTGTAAAGGCCTGAAGGGCACTTTGAAAACTTCCGTAGCGTGAGGGACACAGTTTTTCAGCCTGAGGGGCACACATACGATATATATATAAGGGCCTGAAGGGCACAAAACATTTTTTTTGTAAAATTTTAGCCTGAGGGGCTAAAATACTATATTATAATACTATGTTCATAAGAAAATATTATTTTTTTAAGAAGAAGCCAGAAGGGCATTTTTGCATTTTTTTTGTACACAAACGGACTTCTAACTAATTTCTAAATATCGTACATACCGAGAGCAGACCCGCTCCCGCAGCAGCACCCGTTCACGAGCTTGACACGTGTGCCAGCCATCGCCCTCCTCAACTATATTTGAGGGAAGAGGACGACCCGCCACACGACGCCGCCGCGAGACGAAGCCTTTTGAAGTGAGCGTGAATGCTCAAGGTATACACGCATTTCTAATACAAAAGCCGTGTTTTACTCGTTTTTTTTATAACTAGGTTCAAAAACTAACTTATAAAGCGTATAACGGTTTTATAAATTACCGTGGTCATATTGTTGCTAAGTATTACCTACTACATTTATAAGGTGCTATTGTCATAAAATACAGTTAACATAAATCCATCCCAACCCATCGACTGTACGGCGAGATAAAACCGACAATAGTTGTCAATGATTATGTTTATTTTCATATATTTGTTTCCTCGACTTTTGACGTGTATAAATCGTATTATTACCCATGTTTGTGATGATGCACAAGTGTAGGTAAAGTGTACAAAATCATGAAGCTGTTATTGTATTTCTTATTGTAAACCACCGTAGAAAGTTTTAATAATGTCCACCGTTTTACTAGAACGTGCTTAGACAGGACAGTGACTCAATGACAGACTTATTTATGTGACTGTGACTTGATTACATGGCTTGACGAAAAATCTCACTTGATCCAAATATGACTACCGGAATTACTTGAGTAATGGCCAATGTACAATATGTACATTGGCCATTACTCAATCATTGGCATTATTTATGAATGAAACTGACCTATATATACGTATCTGGGACGCAAAGGGTTAACAAAGCAGTTATTGTTCATTCACCTCAACACAACCACAAATCTTTACAACCACTTCTAACTTTTTATTGCCTTGCCTCCGAATTAGTTAACATTTATAAAGAAATACTGTAAAATACGGTATAAACATGAACTTTTATCACGCGTAGTGGCAGCCGATAGTCATGAACAGAGCTGTATATTGATACAATAATTATTATCTTTAATAAAGTATTCAGCGCAAATGCTAGTATAAAATATGTACAAATGTGGCATACTTGTATGTTTGGTAGAAACAGAGGTTAAGAAAGCCATCGGTTAACAAAGCAGTTGTTCACTCACCTCAACACAACCACAAATCTTTACAACCACTTCTAACTTTTTATTGCCTTGCCTCCGAATTAGTTAACATTTATAAAGAAATACTGTAAAATACGGTATAAACATGAACTTTTATCACGCGTAGTGGCAGCCGATAGTCATGAACAGAGCTGTATATTGATACAATAATTATTATCTTTAATAAAGTATTCAGCGCAAATGCTAGTATAAAATATGTACAAATGTGGCATACTTGTATGTTTGGTAGAAACAGAGGTTAAGAAAGCCATCGGTTAACAAAGCAGTTGTTCACTCACCTCAACACAACCACAAATCTTTACAACCACTTCCAACTTTTTATTGCCTTGCCTCCGAATTAGTTAACATTTATAAAGAAATACTGTAAAATACGGTATCAACATGAACTTTTATCACGCGTAGTGGCGGCCGTTAGTCATGAACAGAGCTGTATATTGGTACAATAATTATTGTCTTTAATAAAGTATTCAGCGCAAATGCTAGTATAAAATATGTACAAATGTGGCATACTTGTAAATGTACTCGTAACACAGATAAAAAAATACAAATACATATTTTAATTTAAAATTTTCAAATAACCTCATGGCATCCAAAAAACCCCATCTTACGGTACTTGTATGTTTAGTAGAAACAGAGGTTAAAAAAGCCATCGGTTAACAAACAAGTTGTTCACTCACCTCAACACAACCACAAATCTTCACCGTCACTTCCACCCCCCTTACACAAACAACGATGAGTTTAGGGTTACCATACCTCAGGATTTGTCCTGAGATTTAAGGATTTTAGGCTCTTCTCAGTATTGCGACCGGATTGTGCAAATCTCTTCAAATCTCAAGATTTTAGAATGTCCAATAAAATGCAGTACATTTAAAAGGTCTCTTTAATATAAGAAAAACTATTTTAGTTTGAAAATTCTCGTGAGTTTGACACACATTTATTAATTATTAAAACCGACTGTACTCACGTAACGTGAAGTCGGTTTCAATATTTAAAAAGGTAAACACCTTACTTAAAAAATAGCTGGTAATCTACTTTTGCACTAATTGCACAATTAAAATCAACACTTATTTGTCCAAGTAGGTACCTACTTAATCAGTCTTTCCATATTTAGTGTGTGAAGTCGCACAACGAGCTATGGATAGGGCTATGCTCGGGGTTTCTCTACGTAATCGTATCAGAAATGAGATCCGTAGAAGAACGAAAGTCACCGACATAGCCCAGAAGATTAGCCAGTTGAAGTGGCAGTGGGCAGGGCACATAGCACGCAGAACAGATGGCCGATGGAGCCGAAAGGTTCTGGAGTGGAGATCACGGACCGGCAAGCGATGCGTATGTCGTCCACCGGACACGGTGGACAGACGACCTGATAAAGTTCGCAGGACGACGTTGGATGCAGGTCCTTTTGGAAAATCATAGGGGATACCTATGTTCAGCAGTGGAGACGTCCTTAGTACGCTACGGCTGAGATGATGATGATGAGTGTGTAAAGATACATTTTAAGTAAGGTTTGTTTCTTTATTTATTGATTTTTATGCTAAGTTTGAGAGAAAATTTTCAACCGCAACAAAATCTCAGTATTTTTCAATGAAAATGAGAAGTGTTACCAAAACCTGTTGAAAAAATCATGATTTTTTCATCTGGTAACACTAGCTGAGTTAAGCCGCGTAGAAAGTACAACAATCACCAGCTTTTGGAAACTTCCTTCAGATAAACTTTTTTATATAAAAACAAGGCAGCTCGACGAGAAATGGAAATAAAGCAATCAGTTATACGATTGTTTGCTTTTGATAAAACACTGACTTGACCCTGGAAACTTCAGAGTTGGAAGTTAAATTAAGTTTTGCTGTTTTGGATGCGCATTTTCATAATTATGATCGCAATCTTTCGGGATGAGTCACTCATAATATGTTTGGTTGAGAAGTAAAATTCGTGAGAAGTAAATAAAAGATACGTGTTTTTTCCTTTTTATGTCACTGTCCTGTCTAAATCATGTTCTAGTAAAGTGGTGGATGAATTACTAAAACTTTTTAGGGTTATTGATGAGTAAAACACGAAAGTATATGATTATGTATATACAGTTTGCTTACACTCGCACCCTATTATCTATTCATCTAATAAAGAAGTAGAGGCCAAAAAGTTTGTAGTTAGTAGAAAAAATATGTGTGTCAGAAGACGTAAAATTTCCTGAAGAACAAGAAAACGACCGAAAAAAACTATCTGCCTGTATGTTCACGCATACTTTAAAACTATCGCAAAGATAAAGATGAAATTTAATATATGGATAGGATGGAGCCCGGAGCTCCCAACTATAAACTTTTATCTTGATCCATCACACAAATCCAAGATGGCAGCTTGATCTCTCTATGCTACACGGTCTCATATAAAACTGGGGTCTCGATTAACTGGTCGGCGCGCAGGATCTTCTATGGTACGGTTAAGAGCCGCAATAATTAAAAACGTAAGAAGTATATTTTATTAAGAACCCAGGACTTTGAGATTCCAAAGCGGTGCTTCCTCCACTACACCAAGACCAAGCGAGTTCAGCTAGTATTAATATAGATGAATACGAGTACTAAATACTTGCGCAGAAATAAAAATAATCATGCCTCTTATGCTAAATAATTTAAAACAGAACGACCTGTAATTCTTTTGTAAACTGACATGGTCACTAATGCAAGAATTTTAGAAACGGGATATAATTATGCGGAAACGTATGCAACTGTGCCGAAATATCGAAAGCTCACATTAAATACAATACATGGTAAATATCCCGTTTCTAAACTTAATTCTTGACCTGTCAATTGTCTAGTGTAAATTTTGTAAATGATTTAGTGTTAGTACCACCCTTAAGCCTAGCTCGGACTAGGCTAGTAATTTAGTAGAGTAGCGAGTAATTTAGTAGCTGAACTACTCACTACCGCCCAGCAATCGTTTGCATTACGGTCAAGTACAGGACAGAAGTGACTGGTGTTTTGCAAAATGAACGAGCTGCATTTTAGCGGCCTACTAGACCACTTGACTAATCTACAGGTTCGCACTTGTTTAGCCGGTGAACCAGTAGACACGGACGCGTGGTGGGAGGTGCTACTCGCCCGAAAAAAATAAAATGAAATGGATCGATTCGAATCGTTCACTAAACTACTAGGCTAAATTGATGAGACTTTTAGCCACTAAATTACTCGCTACTCTACTAAATTACTAGCCTAGTCCGAACTAGGCTTAAGAGATGTGCTATGCTGCGTTGCATTGGATGCGTTTGATATCCACCAATCATATTCATTGGTTCATATAGCATAGCACTGGTGAAACGGATTCTACTGTATATATTTTTTTATGGAGGGATGCGTGCTATGGATGCGTGCTATGCATGGTCGCAAGTGGTGTAGCTATGTCAAAGGCAGAATATCTACAGTAGGCCCGCGGCGGCGCTTCTTCATAGCACATCTTACTCGCCCCGCTATATAGCTTAGCAGCAGTGAAAACGGCCACATAGTTTCGTAGCTTAGCTTTCACATCCTCGCAGCATAGCACATCGCTGGTGGAAAAGCAGTCTAAACGTCAACGGTGCAAAACGTGTAGCGCTTTCTCGAGATCTTTAAGAAGGACAAGCCGCTTTATCCTATTGTTTACATCGTCTACAAAAAGTTAAGAAGAATCTTTATGATAAATTATTCGTGCTTAATTTTCAGTTTGGTAAGTGATATATCTTTTCAGTTTGGTTGAGGTCCGGTCAGTGAAATCGGTTGCGTTTAGGCACAGCCTTAGAGTGCTTCCAACCAGAGATGTGCTATGCAGCTATTCTGCGAAGATGTGAAAGCTAAGCTACGAAACTATGTGACCCTCTTCAATGATGCTAAGATATGTAGCGGGGCGAGTAAGCTGTGCTATGAAGATGCTCCGCTGCGAGCTTACTGTAGGTACTCTGATCATTGCATAGCTACACCACTCGTGACCATTCATATAGCACGCATCCATAGCAGGTATCCGTACTCCGTAGCACGCATCCATAGCACGAATCTTCCATATAAACAAGTGCAATTTGAAAAATTTAATACAGACTTCCTTTCTATTACTTTGGTAAAAATCAGTTATTGGAGTGTAACTCAAAAAGTACTAAACCGAATTTGATAAAATTTATATGGGACTACACGGAAAGCACCAGCTTTCGAACCAAAAAGAATTTTGGGAATCGGTTCAACCAGTCTAAAGTTATGAGATAACAAACGTTAAAAAAAATACAGTCGAATCGCCTCCTCCTTTTTGGAAGTCGGTAGAAAACATAGCTTAGTTGAATCCATTTCCACCAGTGCTGTGCTATATGGACCAATAAACATGATTGGTGGATATCAAACGCATCCATAGCAACGCAGCAAAGCACATCCCTGGTGGAAAAGCACCCTGAATCCATGGGCACGACCGTGTTGTCAACAGAAAGCTGACAAGAGTAACATAGTAACATATAAGTAGGTTACATAATTGGTAATACAATTTAAATACAATTTAATTTGATCGAAACATTCATAAATTAACTGTTATTATGTGTGACGGTCCTTGTCATTGCAAGTGCATACATACAACGGGGTCGTGACCCTGCTGTACATGCATCGGTTCAAGATATGAGTATACCTCCTTCGTTCAACTGTTTTTGACTCGTAAGGACTTTCATCAACAACATACAAATACTGGAAATGGGACAAACTGGTTCATCCTAAATTATCATAACCAGCCCATTTTGTTTCCACTGCTTTCCGAAGGCCTTCGACATAGCCTAACGACTGTTGTCCTAAGACAAACAACCGGGAGCGACGGTATAACGTGTCCTCCGAAGCACGGAAGCGCTCAGTAGAATAATGCCACTAGCGGTCACCCATCCAAGTCCTGACCGCAGCAAGCGTTGCCTAACTTGTTGATCGGTTAAGATCGCCAAGTCGAGCTCCGCTACGGGCGCTTCAACAGGTTAAAACCATATTTTTTGGAAAATCACCCAAAATCTTGCCTTTAAATTGTCATGACTTTGTGATTAATACCGTGAAATCGAAATAATTTTCAGATTAATATAAATAATCAGCGTTGTGCTTAGAACTAGTGGCTGTCGATCTGTTGCTATTCGCTACAACACCTTTCAAACCACCAAAGATTTTCGCAACAGCGTGCGTCGCAATGACATTCTTCGAAACTACCACCCTGTTTAACAAAATGTATATAGAAGTTAGAATATCGTTGTAAAACCAAGAGTGTTAATTAGCCAGGCGAATACCTATTATGAAAAGCTCTACCGTAGCGTAGAATGTGGAAATATATTCCTCATGGTGTTAGCTTCAGCGAAAATTCAAACTCAAGGCACGATCGTCCAGCGGGCGATCTTCAGTGCCTATATTAGCCTGTTATTTCTACTTTTTTATTGTAAATACTTTTGTCACTGGTGCAAACGAATAAAAATAGCTGGTAACTAAAAAAGAAGCATGCTTTCAAATCTTCCAATGCCGGCTGACCTCTGAAGATCAAAATGCTGTTATACCCTTTAGGAACCGACTAGAGTTCGCATGACATTTAACGGAAATTTTCACAGGCATGACTGGCAACAACTGGCATGGAACTCAATTGATGTTCTTTGTCCGGGTGTCACTGCAGTGCACAGCGGCGAGCGCAGGCAACAGTTACTTACTACTGTTTCGAACTCATAGTTTACATTATATTCACATAAATCTACTGGATCCTCCGTTTTAGAACCACACAACATTTTCAAACGTGGCAAAACAAATTTACATTTTAATTCTGTTTAGAAGTGTCGCGTTACTGTTCACCGTCTGCTCAGTTCGCGAACTTGAAACTTTTTACATAATCAACGAAGAGTTTTACAGAATTCAGTTGGGGTTTACTGGCAGTAGATTTATTTAAGTCTAGTGTAAGAGAAAACATTCGCTGTCGTGGCGACGATGACTTTAGGTATATCTATTTTAGCTATTAGAAAGCGGATCAGTTAAGCGGATAGGTTTTAACTAAGTCGATTTTTTTAAACCCTTTAAAAGTAAAACTAAATTACAGTTTATATCATTTAGATTAGGAAGAATTAAAAGCTTATTATGTCTTATAGAAAGCGCTTATATTCCAAAACTTTGCTACTAAAGAAAAAGATAAATGAAATCGGTGAAGCCGTTCTCAAGTTATATCGTGACCAGGAGAAATAGCGGTTCATTTATATATATATACTAGCGACTGCCTGCGACTTCGTTCGCGTAGTAGACTCGGCCTTCAAGACGGGATGTTACTCAATCTACCTTCCGTCTTTTCTTGGGTTTTCTTTTATAAGAACCTTCTCCTCTGACAAAAATTAACACAACGAAAAAATGATTAGCCAGATTGTTCCATCTGTTCTCAAGTTATAGCGTTACCAGAAATAGGGGTGCATATATATATAAATAGATAAATATCTTTTCCAACCGTGAATCAGTAATGATCATAATACTGTATTATGGTTTGACGCTATGGTTTCTGACGTAATTACAGGCACTCGTTACTTTTGAGGAAACGCATCTATTCTAGGCAGAGGGAAACATTTAACATCAGGTGGGCCTCGTGCTTGTACCGTTACCTATAAAATAAAATAAAATTATAAACTATATTTTCTAACAACACTAGCTGTCTGCTTAATGATCTCAAATATTGAATGTGAATTTTCTCTATAAATTAATAAATTTCTCTATAATCTTCAATGTTTGAGATCGCTAAACAGGCGTTAGTGCTTTAAAAAAAAGTAAAAATATAAAGGGTTGCGACGTCAATACGAAAGTTTAAGTATTTCTAAAAATACTTCTTTAGGTTGGATGGGGCTGTCAAAGCTGTTCAACAGATGTCGCTTCGTCCCCCCGTAAGACGGTTAAATCAGATAGAGTTAAAATTCGATGCACGGACCTCGAGCCTCGGTGGCCTAGATGGTCATGGCGTCTGACACGGATAGTCAATTAGTTAGAATCCCGTCCGAGGATGTAAATTTTTCTCTCCGTAATTTTCAATATACATAGTTGTTATAGTAAATTTATTTTGCTCTTACACCTCACTTGTATCCATGTATTTAATCAAGTTCAGCACAAAAACGTTACAGGGGGCAGCTCGTCTAATGGACCAGTTCCACTTTGCAACATTTTTATAATGGTCAACTGGTCCCACATTGATTTAGTAAATGGGACGATTTGTCCTACTCAAAACTCGTAAGGGGTCCGAACAAAATAATTGCGAATTACTTACCTTTGTTTTTCTTCTCGTGATACATGTAAATTGATATGAGCTCCCATTTGCACTTCCTGTTGGTCACAATACGTTTAGCTGACCGCAACGCGATCCCCAAGACACAAGTCTGGCGATTAGTTTGGGGCTTGCCAATATATCTCCTTATTAGCTAATAAGTTTATTACCACTGTGATAAAATTTGTTTACTTTTATTGGCAATAAATATTAACTACTAGCTGCTCTCCGCGGTTTCACCCGTGCGGTGATGGATGATGATAATGAATCTTATATAGCCTATGTTACTCAGGGTGAATGAAAGAAAGAAAGAAAGAAAATAGATTTATTCAGGACATCACACAACATAACATACAAAAATACTGACAAAATAGGACAACATCATAATAATAATGTTGCGTAATGCCATGAAAGAGCCCCGACTCAGCATACGCTAGGGTAAACCCAAGCACTGATTTTCAGTCGGCGCTCCTCACTGACACCACGAACGTAACTCGTGACACAACAGAAACAAATAAACAATAGAAAATAAACAAAGATACATAGTATGAAACAAAGATAATTATTATAATTACAGTCAAAAATACAGACAAGAAAACAAAAACAAACAAGATGGTGCATTCCGAGACACTTCGCGCGTTGCCGACAGCCAAGCGTCGATTAGCACTATTGGCGTGTTTCGGGCTGGCCAAAAATATCAAATTATTATGGTAACACCATGACGTGGCACCATGCCACCAACGATTCTATTTTATCTATGCGTGCCACGTACCGCCACGTCTACAAGCAACCGCTATGTAGTGTAGTGTAGTCCACAGACAACTATAGGTACTACGTAATGTACGTCACTCAGTCTACAAATACAAAGTGAATATAATATAATACAAGTTTGTGCACAATACTTTAAAGCTAGAACTAATGATTTATAATTTTTATTATTGATTTCAAGTTGACTGTGATAATTTAACATTGATTAACTGGTTTTGTAACCGTCATCTACAACTTACTAA
Organism: Selenia dentaria; assembly: GCA_917880725.1. Lineage (NCBI taxonomy): Eukaryota > Metazoa > Arthropoda > Insecta > Lepidoptera > Geometridae > Selenia > Selenia dentaria. The sequence goes on along the minus strand of OU862885.1, from coordinate 3,667,976 downwards.
ATACAATGTTATCCACTTCCTAAGAATCAGGTAGACAGTGTTTTTGTGGTGAGAAAAACAAGCAATATCATCAAATCTGGAACCGTCCATACGCCAACATTTTGAGCAGTACCATTTGGTAAGTAAACAATATATAGTATTAGAGGTACTTTAGTAATAATAAGTAATCGGTAGTTACTGCCTTTGAACTTACATATTACTGCATCACAAAACAACCATAAGCATGTAAAAAGAGAAAACATCCAAGTAATGTATCTATATAGGTATATGTATATACACACACAAGCATTTATACCACATTTGAGTGCATGCCCTGGGTGTTTATATACATATACATATATGTATGCACATGTAACTAATTACCCGTATATGCAGCTAGGTGCTCCTTTAACCGCCTGCTAAATGTTTTTATTGCTTTCAGGGCTCGAAAAGGGGGAGGGAGGTTGTTCCAGCAGCGTGTAGCTGCATACCTAAAGCTGCCTTTAAAAGATTGCGTTCTATGTGGAGGTGTGACTAGCAAATACAAGGATGCTCGAGTATTATACATTCGTCTCTCATGAGCCCAAGTCAGCCTACGCAGAAGGTATTCAGGAGTTTTATTTATGATTGTGCCAAATAGTAAAGTAGAAAAATGTAGCTGTCGCCGTGCCTTCATGTTCATAAGATTAGCACTTTTAAGAAAAGGAGTAATATGGGCACGAGGAGGAACATGGAAACAGAAACGTGCACAGGCATTTTGTACTCTTTGAATCAAACGTTCTGTCCTGGATAAGAGACGTGGACCATAAACAACATCTGCATAATTTAACCTGGACAAAATGAGTGACTCACACAATGTTATTCTGAGATCAACACTCAGAATCGGCCTGATATTGTATAAAACCTTTAAGCGAAAGAAACAGTTGCGTACTGCTTCATGCACATGTTGTTCAAAATGCAAATGACTGTCCATAATCAGACCCAGATTTCGAGCCTCAGTTACACATTGTATTTTTTTCATTAAGGATGGCTACCTGAGGGTTGTAGTTAGCTATGGTTTCTACCTGCTTCCTAGATCCCATAATCATAAATTTTGACTTAATAGGATTCATAACCATGCAGTTAGCTGAAGACCATTCTGCCAATCGGCATAGATCTTCATTTATCTTTGTAACTGCATGATTTGTATCATCTGGGGTAAAACTCATGTAAACTTGTAAGTCATCAGCATACATGTGGTATTGACAATTCTGAATGCAATTTATTATGTCAGCACTGTACAGCACAAAAAGAATAGGGCCAAGAATAGAACCTTGAGGAACACCTCTCAGATTATAGACACGACTAGAAGAGTCGGTGGTGCCATCAAAATTTGTAACCTCTACAATTTGAGATCTATGGCGCAAATAGCTATCAAACCATTTTACAGTATTTATATCGAAGCCGTAAAATGAAAGCTTAGACAACAGAAGGGGAATATTAATGGAATCGAATGCCCTGGAAAAGTCCAGGAGAACAAGGATGGTACCCATACCCCCATCTTGTGCTGCAAGAACATTGTCAACCACATCAAGCAAAGCAGTTGCAGTACTTCGGTTTTTACGAAAACCAGATTGCATTTCTGGTAAAACTTTCTCTGTCTCTAGATAATTGACCATTTGATTACATATGATTTTTTCCAAAATTTTTGACATGCATGGCAATATGCTTATAGGTCTATAATCATTAATCGTGCTAACATTTTGTTTTTTAGGAATCGGTTTGACAAGTGCTATTTTCCAGAGATCAGGGAACACACTACTTGCAATAGATAAATTAATTATTTTAGTGATAATGCTTAATGTGCAAGGAAGAGTTAGGTTAATCATTTGTAGTGTAATCTCATCTACACCCACAGCATTTGAAGACAAACCTTTTATGACCTTGGCTACAACATCTTGACTGACAGTCTTTAATTTAAATACAGAGGAGCTCCACCTGTGATATTCATAGTATGTGAGGTCAGACATGTGAACAGTTTCGCTGCCCGGGACATTCAAAAAATGCGCATTTAATACATCAGGATTGCTGATGTTACTAGGTATGTCACTAGAGTTTTTGTTGTTCGGGAGAATTGTAGTTTTAAGGTTTTTCCATAACTTCTTTGAGTTTTTAATATTTTGATTTATATTATTTTGAAAATAGACCTTCTTTTCTTGGTACATTGCATTAATCACTATATTTTTTAAGTCCTTATAACTCTGTTTGTGTTTGTCTAGTTTTGAGACTTTGTATTGAGAATGACATTCATCACGAGTATGCATCATCTCTACAATAGTGTCAGTGATCCAAGGGAGTCGCCTGTGTTTTAGGTAAATTTTTTTCGTGGGGGCATGCAGATTAAATAAATTCAACATGTACCCGTTAAAGCTACAAACAAGGTCATTTACATTGTTTAATTTCTCCATTCCATGCCAATCAATTAAATGTAGATCGCTTTGAAACAGGTTATATAGTATATTTTTAAAAGGTCTGTAAATAATGTAACGTGGTTTTGGTTTTTCAGGCTTGATGTTGAATTCTACAGAGATCATTGCATGATGGCCAAGATCAGGGATATGAGACACCTTAACTGAACATACTTCAGCGTTCGTGCACACCAAGTCGATAAGAGTTTCACTGGTATCTGTAAAGTGAGTTGATTCTGTTACTAGTTGCTTCAAGTTAATATAGTTAAGAAAAGATTGAAATAATTTAGTTTTACCGTCTAAAATGTTAAGATTAATGTTAAAATCACCAAGAATGGTCAGCTGATCAAAATTTGTAAAACTAGTGATTGACTCGGTCAAGGCATCCAAAAATAAATGTAGCTTTCCAATGGTGAAATAATTTTTTATATTGGTCCAGTACTTTTTGAGCCAATTCGTTACAAACGTACATACAAATCTTTCCTCTTTATAAAATTAGAAGTATTATAAGTATGATATATCTTATCTGTCAAGCTCAAGCAAGGCAGCGATAAAACTAAGTAACAACTTACAAATATTGTCGCAGTAACACACATATGTTATATTTCAATTTGAGAGCTCGAAAGGCGTCTTGACACAAGGCACACTTCGTTCACGCAGTGGGGACGTCGGGAGCTGGGTTTCCATCTCCTAGGTGCAATTGATGGCGGATGCACTAAAAGGAGATATGGTTGTGTTTTTCTGCTTTGCAATAATAAGTAAGAAATTATGATGATTTTTAAACTGACATGGTCACTAATGCAAGAATTAACGTTAGAAACGGGATAATAGGAATTTTAATAGAGACGATGGGTTTCAACTGTCGAGAACCTGAAGTCCAGCATCTTTGCAAAAACCGAAGAATTATCGAAAAAAGCTCGCGAACAGATACCGTGAGTTACGTGTGTCGAGACCCAGATTGAGTTCCAAGTGACTGTTGTGTCATTGGTAACAAGACGGAACGCAAGAAACGTGTGCGGAAGAGGGTAGACCGTTTCGTCTGCTCATAACAATACCTACCCGCAGATACTTCAGTTTACTCGTGAACATGGCACATTCAACTGTGCCGAAATATCGAGAGAACACAATAAATACATTACATGGTAAATATCCCGTTTCTAACGTTAACTCTTATAATAATGTGGTTTATGACGTCTGCCTATTGAGGAGGACAGTGATGATTTAGTTTGAAAATTCTCGTGACTTTGAAACGTATTTATTTAATATCAAAACTGACTTTACTCATGTAATTAGCCGACGTTATCGACCTAGGTGCATTGCGACCACTGCAGTGGTCGCCGCGATCTTACAGCGTAAACTCCCTGAGGATGGGCATCGGACATGCCCGAAACCTAGGTTGAGAACGTCGGCTAATTCGGCGTGAGTAAAGTCGTTTTTGATATAATTATACATTGATGAAGGTTTATTTTCCTATTGTCTATTTAAAAGACTTGATCGCGACGCGACGTCACCTTAAGGAATGCCCCGCGCCCGCGCGTCCCGCCGCCGCTGTCCTGCAGCTGTCAAACTAGAAGAAGGCGGCTGAAGGGCAGCGAAACCAGTCACCATTTTAGAGTCGAAGCTAGCGGACGTATACCGCTCCGCTACCGCGTCGCGACCGCATGGGAACCGCCATTATCAGCCCCGCGTTTACGCGTCAGCCCAGAGTGACCTTTAGGGTGTGTTCGGCACGGCCACACACCACCTCCTAAATCAGCCCGTGTTTACGCGTAAACCAGTGCACAACCAATAGAACACTACAAGGACATTATACCTACAAGTGAACAATAGTTCGTCACCCCATTCAGCACGACGTCCACAGCAGGACGCCTCCACCTAGGACTCACAGTCACCAGCCCCCATCAGATACAGAGTCTCCCGACATCCCGATCGGAAATCAGGTACTTATAAACCTTCCCTAACTATTGTATGGTTGCAGCAAACTGTTTAAATTTTTTTTTAAATAATTTAAAATTTAAAAAAAAAATAAAAAACTTTTTTAATATAGGTATACGGATTACCATGAGATGATAATAAAACTATGCCTGTTTGCACAATATTCACTATCATCATCATTATATCACCATACCGCCAATATCATTATCGTCGTCATCGGTAACTTCACCGATAAAGCGAGGTTACGTTGATGTTGTTGATCTCTTTTATATTTGAATATTTGCAAAGTCATTCATCAAAACCTGTAGGTTACTTCTCCATTTGTGCATCACCCTCAACCTTGATAATTGCAAGACTGAGTTTGTAATGTATGAAATATTTTTTGCCAATACAAATTTACATTGAATATTATTATGCTCGCTTTCTTGGCGAATAACGGCCCGGGCTACTAAAAAACAGCGCCGCGTGTACGTAAAAATGTGAACGCGGCATACGCTGAGTTTATCCCTTTTGTCCTCAAATAATTGTGGTTTCTTTTTTACTTTATTTATTTTGTGTACTTGAGTAATAATAAATATACTTTGATTTAACTTGATTGAAACTTTCGTACGTAGTACACATTTTAATGTTATTTTGACGGTTTAACTTACGTGGTAGGTATAGTCGAGTATCACGATCGGTTTCGTGACCGTCCCGCCCACTTCTTCATGGAGTACTTGCCCACCCTACGTTTGCGCAAGTACTAGCGTAAGTTAAACCGTCAAAATAACATTAAAATACTTTGGTTTCAGTAGTCTGCATCCCTGGGATGCATAAACTATTCACATACTTAGTTTAAGTATATAAGAAGTCCTTAGACCTTCTACTACTACCTATTTGTCCGGTTTTCTCGGATATAAAACACACCAGCGAATTACAGAGCCTACACCAAAATATATACGCTATTATGTTAAGGTAAGGAATCCACTCGTAGATGGAGTCCTGAATGCCCCATATTATATATTATATCCACCATAGATTAAGACAGAGAAGAATCACTCGGGATCTACACAACATAAATGTTATAGAATGATTATCAAGCATCTTCCACTAAGGTTCAAAATTGCTGTGATGGCATTCGAGAAGCAAAATGTTGTAAATTTTGCAACTTTTGGTTACAGCCTAATCACACCGCAGTCGCAAATAGTACCTCGTGCCTGGGCGTGCGTTGAAAAATTATTGGCATTTGAAGAAAAACGATATTAGAAGAAATATTTAGTGACACTTGCGCTAAAAACAATGCCTAAGGCCGAGTTGCGGTGTGCACCACTCTCCCTCCCACACAAACTGCAAACAGGAAGTATACAGAATAAACAACACACAAAACAACCCAATCAACCAAAAACAATTCGACACGTGTTTCGCCTCTACACGAGGCATCCTCAGGAGATGTTGACTCGTCGAACGCTAGACTGACAGTGACCGCAACTTGGCCTTAAGCATTGTTTTTAGCTGAAGTGTCACTAAATATTTCTTCTAATATCGTTTTTGATGGATTTCCGCAAAGTAACGCCTGAATCAAAAAATTATGGCATTTGAAGCTTTACCAACGCTGAACAAAACAGCTCATAAAGACAATTTCAGCCACAGATTCCCAATTCGAACGCCCTTGTGTACGTTGTTAGCATTTTTGCTGTTATTTTGCCAATTCGAGGCTATCCGAACGCAGCTTTCGCCGTTGGCACTTACCCAGGGCGAATGAGTTTTGTTGTTGAAGCACAAGTCGAGACCGCGAAGTGCCTTCTCCATCCTTCTTACATTAAGACTGCAGCTCACATTCACCATTGTGGTGTAACCATAGCAGATAAATTGAAGTCTCTGATCCCGCTGAGAATTGCGGTGGCGACGGCGGCAGCTTACCTCGAGAAATTGTTTTCTTGCTTCACCTTACTGTGGCAAGGTTGTGTGGCTTGAGTTGTTTCACTGCAATTTGTTCTCTATGCGGGAAAGGAAATGTTCTTTTCGCTGTTTGTTTCTGTTCAAATGATGTTTGTCGCATTAAAACGAGGGACTTGCTCTGACTTTGACAGATAATATCGACAACAGTGGGTCAACAGGGTCTATACTACCACAAACGAACTAGGAAGTTTCGGTTGACGGAATTCACAATTTCTACTGTGAAAATGAAAAACACAAGTAGATGCAAGGGTGATGAAATGTATTTTCATAATGATTAATAATATTTGTATTTAGACATTGTGTTTTATTATAGGCAGTTGCTGATTGACCTTCTGATCTACTATGAACAAAGTATTCACTCGTATTACTGTGTAGCTATTGTTAATTATTGTTAATTCTAGCATGCAAATATTCACTTGTTATATGTTGTTGTTCCATATAAGTAGTATGTTTTGACACAAGGACCACTCAATTTCTAAATAAGAATATTAAAGTCAAAGTCAAAGTCAAAATCATTTATTCAATTTAGGCATCAAAGACGCACTTATGAACGTCAATTTTTCATTATAATGTACAAAATATATAGAGTCTACCGAGAAGAAGCGGCAAGAAACTCGGGGCCATTCTTTTTATATAGATGTTTTTACAATGTTTTTACTTAGGTACTAAGATTAGCTCCAGTGTGTTGCCTTACAAAAGAGAACATAATAATGGTATCAGTACGGCAAGACACGCTACTCTTTGACATTTTAGTACACGAGTAGATAGATCCTGGAGTGATCCGTCCCAAGCTGTTTCATCCTCCAAGTAATCCGAAATTTTGTAATAAGCGTTTCGACAGAGTTTAGTTTTAATAGTAATTTTAAACTTAGTAATAGGCAAATCTTGGATAACATTGGGAACTTTATTATAGAATCGTATACATTGTCCCATAAAAGAATGACTTATTCTGTGGAGACGCGTTACATGTACGGATAGCTTGTGCTTATTTCGCGTGTTGATGGAATGAGCATCACTCCTTTTATCAAAACTGCGAATGTTTTTCTTTACATACATTAGATTTTCATAGATAAACTGAGAGACAACAGTTAGAATGTTTATGTCTTTAAGACGGTTTACGCACTTAAACAGAAATAAACTTCATCAAATGACACATTATGATGTTTAGATTTCATATATCATCACTTTAACATAAAACACTAATCACTTTATCTGTCATTGCATTTCATCACCCTTGACTGTATTTTTGCTTTATCACTTTCACAGTAGAAATCGTGACTTCCGTCAAACAAAACTTCGTTGTTCGTTTTTAGTAGTAGGCCTCAACAGAGAATAAAAACAATTCACAAATTATACTATAATAATTCTTATAATATAATTTGTGAAGTGTTTTTATTCTCAACAACGTAGTTAAATGGACAAAAAAAGTTATTTTTAATAGCATGGAGGCAGAAGGGCGTTTTTTGTAGTTTCTGAAACCTTAATGAGAAAAGTATAAGGACAGAAATGCACAAATAATTAATTAACAACTAAGTTAACTAGACGAGATCTTTTATATAGTCATACGGTCTTACTAGCTGCGCCCTGTGGTTTCACCTGCGTGATGATTATTTGGTATATTTTTTTTAAGTTTAGGTTTCCCAAGTTTGAAGTATTTATAATAGTGCATTATTAACCGTTAAGTATTTGTATCTTATTCGACTGTGAATTCACTCTTACTCGTACTTCTGGTATATATTTTTTTCTAAATGCAAATTTCAATACTTCCAAAAATAACTTGAAGAATGGCAATTCTACAACCGTACGAGTCCAATAACTAAGGAAAAAAACTATGAATAATTTCAGCTTTCATTTAAATAAGTAGAAGAGTCTGTTTGAAAATTCTAAAGTAAGTATAAGTACTCTGGTTTCAACGACACTCATCTGATCGGTTCGGGTAACATAGTCGAAATAACTTTGTCGAAAGTTTAAAGATTGTCTTATCTAATGAAAGATCCTTGTACGAAAACTTTACAAGCCGCAAGTTTTACAAGTATGTAGAATGAAAGGCTGTGCCTTTGGATGGAGGAGTGAGCGGCGACGGGTAATGGGATTTAGGACGTCAAAACCTTTAAGTATTGTTGTAGACAATGTCACTAAAGTTTACTATAGAAAAGGAAGGAAAAGGAATCATGTGGTTATCATAATGTTATTTAAAAAAAATTAAAGACTTATCTTTCATTTTTAAGCTATTGCATAGCTTCTATCGCGGGCCTTGAGCGTGGAGACCGAATCCAGAAAATCCGTAACGAAAATAACCTAACACCCCCCACTCCGACTCCATCTATCGATGAGTAGCAGAACTTTTAATGACTTTTTGAAATATCACGCTTGTCTCTTTAGTTCAGCAACTCGCCTCTAGATGGCATTAGTTTAATAATTATAATTGCATAAGTTGATTTGGCATCTATCGATGAATAGCAGAATTTTTAATGACTTTTTGAAATATCCCGCTTGTCTCTTTAGTTCAGCAACTCGCCTCTAGATGGCATTGGTTAAATAATTATAATTGCATAAGTTGATAAAAACAGCTATGCAATAGCTTTACCGCGGCAGTATCCGAATGCCACACGTCTTTTTTTTTCTAGGAGAAGATGTACCTTAGAGAATGATACAAGATATTAGTGGTGGAAGCAGTAGTGAAGGAATGGGAACACAGTTCACTACATCAAACGTGGACACAATATCACACACCCATAACCTGACGTGTACTTAGCATAATTATTATATTATTTACTATTATTTCGTTCATATTATATAATCTGTATACGAGTACATTGTATCTATTATATACCTAAATTGAATGCAAATCTGGAACAATTTCATTTCATTTCATCATTTCATTCATCATTCAGAAAATAGTGTTTAGATATTTTTCTGCGATATTTGAAAATATTATATTCCTAACAAAACACGTTGGTAAGTTATATAGAAAGCTTGTAGTGACTATGTTATTCAGTAAGGTAAAGTCAAAATCAAAATCAAATCATTTATTCTGTATAGACTTACGGCACTTACGTTTATTTTTCATTTTTTTTTTAAATCTGCAACCGGATCGGAACGCGAGAGTCTGAGAGTTCTGTCTGAGAGAGAGAACGTCTGAGAGGATCCGGCAAGAAACTAAGCGGGCTAGTCTTTTTTTAAAGAAAAGTTTCATGCAAATAACTACTTGTATAAAAATCAATAATAATTTAATTGAAATAATTTGAAATAATAATATATTATATTTTTATTTATAATATATTATTATATTGTAATATAATATAATAATACCCCATAATTATATTTTTTTTTAATGTAAATAAGTAGTTTAGAAAAAAATTACAATTACAAACTTATTATTTGCAGTTGCTGCGATATGCATGTCTAGAAATCGAACGGCACAGTTAAGTTTGTCCTTTAACCTAGTTTGTATTTTATATAAAGCTAGTAAAATAGTTCTTCATGTACGGAACTCTTGTTGAGCGACTCCAACATACACTTGGCAGGTTATTTTTAATCCAGCGCAAAACTGAGTAGTTTTTAACCGATTGTGATTTAAATGGGACCAAATTGGAGTGGTTGAAAAAGGCATGACTCGGTGATAGGAATCGGTGAACATACTTAAAAAATACATACAAAAGTCGATTACGAACTTAGGCTCGTCCTTCCAGTCTTAACTTGTATAGGGACCTTTCTAAACGTTTAGTTGAAGCGACGGGTGACCGAAATGCTGGCTGATGATGGGTAAATGATAAATGATGAAAAAGTAAATGATATAAAAAAAATGTAAATGAATAAATATACAATACAATACAATACAAAAACTCTTTATTTGCACCAAAGTAAATACAACATAAGGAAACAACTTAAATAGTAGGCACAAATGGGCGGTCTTATCGCTAAAAGCGATCTCTTCCAGACAACCTTTGGATGGATAGCGATTTCATGATTGACATGGACGGTGGTGCAACATCACGAAGAAATATATAATTATTGTTTTAAACTATCACGGTTGTTCTCTAAAATTATTATATAAATAAGTATATATAAATGGTAAATGATAATTTTGGGCAAATAGTTAGCATTGTTATCCAGCGCGATAATGCTGCTAGCGTTTAGGCCACTTCTCCCTTGATCATGGGATTTATAAATAAGTTTATTTTTTATTTACGTCTTGTTTATATGTAATGCTATTCCAGTTACTTATCTAATAAATCAGTAACTTATAATCAGTTTATAAAAATAAAACAAGAAAATACTCTTCATCGCCTCTCTCATCACCACGCTATCAATTTCAAGAATCCCAACAAGAATCCAATCAAACTGGCCGTTTCTTCTTACGGGAGATACATTCGTATAGCTACTTGTTTCATTTACTACATAACTAGTTATCATGCGTGGCTTCACTTGGCTGACGCACTTCGTACTTTCGGGCAAATAATAAATACTATTACTTTTTTTTTATTTTTTATTTATGTAGTTATCCATACAGCGTTACAATTAGTATTTACATATGTGACATTTCTTATTTACAGTATGGCCAAAATAGGATACAATTAATTAGCATACTAATATATCCGTACTAGTATCTAAATATTACGTAACATTCAAATAATAAAGTAGTACCTACTTGTTTCAAATGAGTATGTACGAGTATATGCCATTATCCGTACTGTATCAATAATTATGAAGTACTCATTGCCGCTTTATAAGTAATGGTATTGTTTGTTTGTGAGTGCGCGCGCGCGCGCGCGCGCGTGTGTGTGTGTGTGAGAGAGTGAGTGTGAGTATGATACATTTAATTTAAGTATTCTTACGTTTTTCCCTAATGCGGTATTTGAGAGAACTTTTCGATAAGTGAAACAGATCTAATTCCGAATAATATTTATTGAAATTGCGAGCTGCACGGCAAAGCACCGAGTTCTGGGCATAATTAGTACTGCGATGGGGTACATGCAGTAACGATGTATTCCTAGTGCGAATAGAAGGTACCCGAAGCGAAACGTTAGCAAGTAGCTCTGTACAATCTATATTTGCATTCATAATATCATGTAACAATGTGACGTCATATTGCCTACGCCTCTGCTCTAATGTATCGATATTATAGTACCTACAAGCCTCATCATATGAATCAAATAACTATTTATTTTTAAAATTTAAATATTTAATGAATTTCTTCTGTATAGATTCTAACCTATTAATATGTACAACGTAGCGTGGGGCCCAAATACAACACGCATATTCTAATATGCTCCGTACATACGCAAAATATAAAACTTTTATGCAAGAAATACTTTTAAACGGAGCGCAGACTCTTTTTATAAAACCTAACTGTTTGAATGACTTATTTACAATTACATCTACATGTTCGGTAAGCATCATTTTAGAATCTAATATGACTCCTAAGTCTTTTATAGTGGTTACCTTCTTAATCGGTAAACAGTTAATTCTGTAAGGGAATTGGATAGGTTCAACCTTACGTGTAAATGTGATTTGTTGACAAGTCAGTTGGTAAGCCACCTAAGTAAGTCGCCTCTTATTCCCATTGCTTGAAGCTTATGGAGCAAGATGATGTTGTCTACCCTATCAAATGCTTTTTCTATATCGGTATAGATCACATCCACCTGCATCTTATAATCCATGCTGCGAAGAATGTAATTTGAATAAACAGTTAGATTAGTTACTGTTGAACGTCTGTTAATAAAGCCGTGCTGCTGTTCCGGAATAGATGTTAATATAGTTATAGTTATAAAGCGGTGTACCACCTTTTCAAATACTTTACTAAATATGTTGAGTATAGATATAGGCCTATAGTGCTCGATTCTATTACGAGATCCCCCTTTGTGCACTGGGACTATCCTTGCCTTTTTCCAGATGCTTGGAAAACTAAATTACTACGTAAAGAAGCGACACTCACCTCCTCCCAACAGCAACTTCGCGCGTTTCCCATTAGAGTCAGCGTCACAAGTTACCGATTGTTAAATAATTACGCCAACGCGTTATCTTGGTGAAGCAGCACTCCAGCTCGATGTTTCCCTCGCTTCTTATCCTTGATAGCTTATCGGAATCTTATTTGGTCTTCGTAGCAAGATACTGTAACAGCGACTCCCTTTTCCAGGTAACCCATCATTATGATTCCCCCGGCTTCCCAGAAAGTGGACACCATAACCTTCTGTGCTGAGCTTACGGCTTTTCCGTGTTGGTGAAGACGATCCAGACTATCATTGGTCTCAGGATCAAAATGGTGGAATCAGGTTTCATCCATGGTTATGAATAGCTTCAAAAGTCTATCCGCGTCGGCTTGGAAGTTTCAATTGCTCTTGAAATGTCAAGTCATTAATTCTTTTGTTGGGCGGTTAACATTCTGGGTACCCAACGCGCCGTTACCTTGTTCATGTGAAGTTCTTCATAGAGAATTCTCTGAATGCTGCCATATTCGATTCCCGTGACTTCAGCTAAATGCCTGATGGTACGGTCATCCAATACGAGAACTTCAACTTTTTCACAGCTGCTCCGGCGTCGGATAAGGATGGCCGTCATTCACGGTGCTCATCTTCTGTCGATGTTCTTCCCAATCTCTCTTTGCACCCACGTGCACCTGTAGGAAATAGAGAAGCTGAGTTTCATAATGTTACGTCTTTGCTAGATTTTTCAGGCAGATGTTTATGACGACTTGAGTTTCATTTGTCTTCCATTACCGTGTTATGGCTCCAACTGTTCGTATTCAAATAGATGTGGATTCTTGAGTTGACTGCTTATTCATACGATTTTTTACCTGGAACTAGTGTTGAACTGAGAAAGCTTCCATAATTTGTAGGTTTTTGGCTCACTAGAAATACCGTTTATCATTACTTTCAGATCTACGTACTCGTAGTTATCTGCGGGAGGGATGGGGATGGAACTGCGGAATAACCCTTCACTGTCATAATATGATGGGTGATAACCGCCTACCACCAGACTTATCGTCTCCAGTCCTCGTCAGCCCCACCTAGTTCAAGCCGCCGTCTCAAAGTAAAAGTTCCTTCCGTTAAGACAAAATTTGCAAAACGATTCAAATATCACTCATACCCATTCATATACCGCGGTGCAAGCAAACACTGTGAACTAACGTGCTCTCTCTACGGTGTCAAAGAGAAAATACGAAGGTGGCTGCTGACCTTGGACTACGACAACACCGAGAGTCTCCTGGCAACCATTGCTTAGTTTGACAACATTGAGTACCTTTATTAATCCTTTTGTTTTAATGTAACCCCCCCCCCCCCCCCTTAACTAAATTGGCAAGCACTTTTTATTTATTTTTTTATATCTTCCTCTTAACTTTTTGTTTTTGTCTTCATAATCATCCAGACTGGAATACGATTGTCAGCTGAGCTAAGCTAGGTTCTAATTTTATTGTATTTTATGGTATTTACAGTTATATTTGAGGTACTTTTTCTTTTTCTTTTTTACTTATTGTTATGTTTACTTTATGCAGTTTGTCTGATTTGGAATTAGTTTTATCTTTTGTATCTTTACTTACTTTTATGTTAGTGTACACATACCCTTGCTCTGGTAACCACAGCCCGAGTCGATCTCCCGCGATACAGGCCTGGCCTAGTGCGGGGATCACCAGTAACTCCTTTTTTACATAGATTTAAGATAAACCTTAGCTTAAGTACTATGTTTTTTCTTATATTTGTGTTAATGTAACTCTTCTTGGTAATAAAATTATTTGTATTTGTATTTGTATGAATATTAATAGGTAAAGAAATCTTACTTGGCAGCCTTCTGTGTTAGAGCCCGGTTTTGTTGGTTCCAACGCAGTGTCGAGAGAATGGTAATGTACATATAGAAAGCGAAAATACTGGGCGAACGAAAATCTTCATCATTCAGAAACGAATGACACTGGATAACTAGTGTAGTATAACAAACTCTACGATGTTTGATCGATTCTCGTATGTATTGCGATGTTTCAGTTTTGATGGATAGCAAATCAAAACTACAATCTAACCTAAAATGCTAGAATATTTAATTACTCTTATAATTATAAAATAGTTAAGAATGTTTCCAATAACGCCTATCTTAAGGCGATGTCAGATCAGCGCTTGGCTACGTTCAATTTCCTTTACTTGAAATCAAGCAAGCGCATCTCGTAAAACGTACAAATATCATAAAAAAATAAAGTGCACTCTTTAATAAAAAAAATCCGTCGATGTATGTGTATCAAAATTTAATATTTTGTGATATGTGTTTCATAACAGATACAATTGTAAATAAAGAGAAAAACTGTTTTAAAGATGAAATTAAGTGGTATGTTTGATTGTCTTTTAATGTACTCTAAGTGTGTTAAAATATGTTTTTATTTCCATCAATGTGTACTTAGAAGTCTTAAAAATGACATTTTATTTTTAATAATTTTAAATAAACCGCTGCTTATGAGATAAACTGCTTTAAAACCCTCATTTTATTGACATCATGAATTGACAGCACCTTAAGGGGAAAACACTTTGTTCATGTGTTCTTTTATAGTAGTACTTACAGACGGCACTATTTCACACTGTCACTTCACTGCACTAACTTGAAAGGTTTTGTCCTCCTTACTATGTCCGTATATACTATGATCGGTTATGTAAGAAACACACATACAAACTCACTCGTTACATTAATATAAGTACGGGAAAATACTCAGACCTGTGGATTTGGTTCGTTGTAGCAAACCTTGTCTTGGTCAGAAGTTTAAGGGTTGGAGGCCTTAAACCTTTCCCTACTAACATAATTTAGTGAAGGGCAAACTCAAAACAAAAGTTATTTGTGTTTGGTTCACTTTATAGAATAAACGTGTGTACGTCAATAATGTAAAGAAATATGATAATGAATGATATAACGTATAAACAAGTGATCACACGCTTACGCAATTTAGATTACATAATTAGACGGTGGCGCATGTGTAATACCCACTTCCATAGTGCTTTGTTTTAGTTGTTTTTAATTAGCTGTGTAATTAGTTGCGTAGTTATCTGTAAGTAATGTTTATATTGAAGCGCTCGTAGCGGAGCTCGACTTAGCGATCTTAACCGATCAAAAGTTAAGCCACGCTTGCTGTGGTCAGGAGTTGGATGGGTGTGTGCTAGTAGCATTATTCAACTGAGCGCTTCCGTGCTTTGGAGGGCACGTTAAGCCGTCGGTCCCGGTTGTTCGTCTTAGGACAACAATAGTTAGGCTATGTCGAAGGCATTCGGGCGGCCTGAAAACTTCGATTTGGGTTGGCCACTATCTTATCCACCAAGCCGCACTGGGCCCGCGTGGTGGAGCATGGCCTTATTCCTCTCTTTGAGAGGAGGCATCGAGTCCCAGCAGTGGGAACAAAATTGGCTGATTATGATTATGAATGTTTATATTTCTTATATAATACCTATAATAGAATATACCACATTTGCACTTCCATGTTGTTCCACTGTTACACTGGGTGTACGCGTTAAGGCGATGTAAAATTAGACGTCGACCCACACAGCCATATGTCTGATGTAGTGGGGTAAACGATAAAAAGCGGCCAAAGAGCTCCATCGGTAACTTAACCAGGGGGCAGATTACACTAACTTAATTCCAATCGAACTATAGCTGAACGGAGAATTTTATACATTTCCTTATTCAGCTATTGAAAAAAAGTTCAGCAGTGTTATAATATACGTTTCTGTTGACGACAGCGATCGATCAAAACTTTATTCTGCTAACTCGATAGATCATGAACGCGACGTTAACTCATATTCGTATATGTATAGCGTTTAATATTAATAATATAATGCAGATATTAGTGTTTAAAATGATGTTACATTCCAAATTGTTTATAGAAATAGTAGAATGGCTTTAGGGTAATTACTGATCTACTGTCGAACTGCAGTTGCAGCGGGATAGACTGTTGAACGTTCTGAAATAGTAGCATTGACATATATTTCACCTGTATGTATGTATATCCACTTGTGACTGCTGAACGGCTTAACCGATTTTCATAAATGGTCCCACATTAGATACGTCTTGATGGCACGCATAGAGTACAGCAAGGCATTCTAAAACAGAATCATGTCCAGCACCCTCACAGCTCCATGCCCCGAGTATTAAAAATTGCAGCTGAGTATATTCTCTACACTTCATTATGTCTACGAGAAAATAAGAGGCGCTTTGAAATAAGACTCATGAATATATAATGGCAATTGTGTGGTGGCCCAGAACCACTCTGAGCACTACCAAAACCAATTACAAACCATTCAGAGACTTGCCTGTGTAGCCGGAACAGGCTGCATGCGCACTGCACCAACCGCCGCGATTGAGGCCTTGATAGGCCTAACCCCGCTTCACCTATACATACAACAAGAGGCCGCGGCGGCTGCTTACAGGCTAAAGGCACTAAATCTCTGAAATCAGGATCAATTAGCACCCCACATAACCATTATAGAAGACTTTGCAGTTGGGAACCCCCTAATAAGGTCTATCTATGATTCGGTACAAAAGCAACATTTAACCCCATTAAGCCCCTAATAAGGTCTATGATAAGGTACAAAAGCAACACTTCTTCACAAAGAGCTACCGCGTACGTCTAAATGGAGAGCCAAGCGACTGCTCATACATGAAATCAGAATTTACACATTTTACGGATGGCTCTAAGATGACAACAGGCATCGGAGCGGGAGCGTTCTTGGAGGAACTAAACATACACATAGCAACAGAGCTAGGTAAACACAACTCTATATTCCAAGCAGAACGTGTGAATGTCATCCAAGCCACAGCAGCGGTACTCCGCAGAAAGGTAACCAATAGTAATATCAGGATACTCTGCGACAGCACTGCGGTACTACGAGCCCTACAAAGATATGGCCACTCTTCGGGGTTGATCATACAATATCACCGACTATTGGAGGAAATAAGTAACAATAACAATAAAGTCATACTCCAATGGATAAAGGGGCACAGCGATTGCAGAGGTAGCGATGCGGCCGATGAGTTAGCTAGAAGAGGTTCCGGAATGAGGTGTGCAGGATCAGAACCAATGATTCCTTACCTTTCAGCCAAATTCGTGCATGGATTTGCAAAAAACTAAAGACCAGCATCAGGACTACTGGGCAAGTATCGAAGGGTTGCAGGCAGTCGAAGGAGGCTTTTCCGATTCTAAATCTGAAATTCTCTAGATAACTCCTCAATCTCAAAAGTAATGTACGACATATCGTCGGGATTATGACCGGTCATTGCTCCAAATCCAAAATTGCTCTAAACAAACACATACAGACAGCCCCCTATGCCGAGGCTGCATGTAGGCGTAAGAAACGGCTGCGCATCTGCTCATCGAATGCAGGAGCGGTGGCGGTACAAAGGGCAGCCAATCTCGGCTCGCCGAAAATAGTGTGGGAAGCCTGCGCCAAGGCTTTCCTGGGCGACACCGGGTGGCTGGACTGATCAGCGTCACTCGGTTATCACGCAAAATGGGCCGTGCCACGGTTGCACAAAACAGCCAGCAGTATTAAGTAAGTATATGGTGTTAGAATGATATTTATTTATTTATACCCTCATATTTTGCAGGTACATATTTTCAATTTAAATTCCGCTGAATGTTCAGTGAGGTCAGAGGACGGATACATCTAGTTTGTTCGTTTTTGCAAACAATATGCATGTAATTAAGAAATATTGTTTTTTAAGCATTGTGTACAAAATAAATAATCATTGTTTTTGTGTTTGCTTCTTCTTGTCTTGCTTTGTGGCTTACACAAGTAAGCCTCCACAATTTCGACAGTGTCACGTAAACCGATAGACTGTCAAAGAATCATTATTGTAGGGTGAAGAGATTTGTTCAGTGAATGTGATTATTTAACCAAATAAAATGTAAAATATCCAATGTACCGCTGAAGCAAATAAGGATTAAACTACAAACTATACAATAATATAAAAGAAGAAAAAATAAATACTTGGGTAAAAGGTTTTGTATTTTTAGCAGACTTCAAAAAAGGAGGCGTTTATATGTTCGTGTGTATGTATTTTTTTATGTGTATGTTAATCGATTTCTCCCCATTTGTGAACCGATTCTCGAAATTCTTTTTTTGTTTGTTAAACTATATTTCCGAGATGGTCCCATTTAAATTTCATCAAATTCAGTTCATCAGGTTCAGAAAATTGTTACGCCTATCTTGACGATATCATCATTGACAATGAATGACAATCGATTCCGTAAGTAGAGAGGGTCACTAAAAATAGTGAAAAAAAATGTTTACCTAAAAATGGAACCTACTTCAACACCAAAAAGTGTGAAAGAACTTGTCGAAGTCGATACCGTGTGCACATTATTGTGATACAAGATACCTACTTGTACTTTTGAACTGTCAAATCACAGTCACATAGAAATCATTGTTCTGCCTAAGTCAAATAAGCTCAAGCGGTGACTGCAATACTAAACATTGCTAAGGCGATTGAAGAAAATACTTGGCCAAGTATTTAACTCAATAGTATAGGTATATAATAAGTATTTATCTAATCACAGTCACATGACATAGAAATCATTTTTAAAGTCAAAGTCAAAATCATTTATTTAATTTAGGCATCAAAGACGCACTTATAAACGTCAATTTTTCATTATAATGTACTTTGAAGACTACCGCCGTGTTCCAAAATATATAGAGTCTACCGAGAAGAAGCGGCAAGAAACTCGGGGCCATTATTTTTATATAAGTAGATGTTTTTACAATGTTTTTACTTAGGTACTACAAATATTAGCTCCAGTGTGTTGCCTTACTTTTTTTTTTTTTCCCGGCGAAATCCTTTATGGATACCACCCACCACAGGGAGGTAGGTGGTTATGTGGGAGTCCGTAAACCGCGGGGTGTTCTGTCAGTGCCGCTTTTGGCGGGAACGCGGGACAGATTTTGCACACGACCGCGAACCCGCCGCGGCTGTCCGTTGCCGGACCCTTCTCTTCGCGGCGCGCCAGAACACATGGCGCGCCGCAACTGCCTCGGAGACCGAACCCGCCAACAATGGGCGCCAGACTTTCCCGTGTCTGGACGCCCGTGGTCTCCCTGCGGTGGGTCGGATACGTAGCCCCACCGCCTGCTACGTCAGCCACAGGGGATAGCCCCCCCGCGACCCCACCTCCTCGAGTCTGCGCCGAGCGCCCGGACCCCACCTCCTCGAGCCTGCACCAAAGTGCCCGGGCCCCCCTCCTCGAGCCTGCACCAAAGTGCCCGGGCCCCATTCCTCGAGCCTGCGCCAAAGCGGCCGGGCCCCACCTCCTCGAGTCTGCGCCAAAGCGCCCGGATCCCGCCACTCCTATGTGGACTTGGCGGCCAAAGCCCATAGGAGCGGCCCCGCCTGAGCCAGCCAGCGCACTCCAACGCCAGCGCGGCCCCTGGGTTCCTCTTGGCTTCACCGTGGTGATCCAAGCCACGGCTACTGAGCCCCCCCCCCGCCACGTCAATGCGAGAAACTTTCGGGGGGGACGAGTAGATAGACCCTTTTTTTTTTTACATCCCGGGGAAATCCTTTATGGATACCACCCACCACGGGGAGGAAGGTGGTTATGTGGGAGTCCGTATACCCACCAAAACCCCGGGGTGTTCCGTCACTGCCACCCTCGGCGGGAACGCGGGACAGATTTTTCCACACGACCGAAAACCCGCCGTGGCTGTCCGTTGCCGGATCCTTCTCTTCGCGGCACGCCAGAACACATGGCGCGCCGCAACTGCCTCGGAGACCAAACTCGCCAACAATGGGCGCCAGACTTCTCCGTGTCTGGACGCCCGTGGTCTCCCTGCGGTGGGTCGGATACGTAGCCCCACCGCCTGCTACGTCAGCCACAAGGGATAGCCCCCCGCGACCCCACCCCCTCGAGTCTGCGCCGAGCGCCCGAACCCCACCTCCTCGAGCCTGCACCAAAGTGCCCGGGCCCCCCTCCTCGAGTCTGCGCCAAAGCGCCCGGACCCCGCCACTCCTATGTGGACTTGGCGGCCAAAGCCCATAGGAGCGGCCCCGCCTGAGCCAGCCAGCGCACTCCAACGCCAGCGCGGCCCCTGGGTTCCTCTTGGCTTCACCGTGGTGATCCAAGCCACGGTTACTGAGCCCCCCCCCCGCCACGTCAATGCGAGAAACTTTCGGGGGGGACGAGTAGATAGACCCTTTTTTTTTTTTCATCCCGGGGAAATCCTTTATGGATACCACCCACCACGGGGAGGAAGGTGGTTATGTGGGAGTCCGTATACCCACCAAAACCCCGGGGTGTTCCGTCACTGCCACCCTCGGCGGGAACGCGGGACAGATTTTTCCACACGACCGCAAACCCGCCGTGGCTGTCCGTTGCCGGATCCTTCTCTTCGCGGCACGCCAGAACACATGGCGCGCCGCAAATGCCTCGGAGACCAAACCCGCCAACAATGGGCGCCAGACTTCTCCGTGTCTGGACGCCCGTGGTCTCCCTGCGGTGGGTCGGATACGTAGCCCCACCGCCTGCTACGTCAGCCACAAGGGATAGCCCCCCGCGACCCCACCCCCTCGAGTCTGCGCCGAGCGCCCGAACCCCACCTCCTCGAGCCTGCACCAAAGTGCCCGGGCCCCCCTCCTCGAGCCTGCGCCAAAGCGCCCGGGCCCCACCTCCTCGAGCCTGCGCCAAAGCGCCCGGGTCCCACCTCCTCGAGCCTGCGCCAAAGCGCCCGGACCCCGCCACTCCTATGTGGACTTGGCGGCCAAAGCCCATAGGAGCGGCCCGCCTGAGCTGGCCAGCGCACCCCAACGCCGGCGCGGCCCCTGGGTTCCTCTTGGCTTCACCGTGGTGATCCAAGCCACGGTTATGAGCCCCCCCGCCACGTCAATGCGAGAACCCTTCGGGGGGGGAGTAGATAGATCCTGGAGTGATCAGTCCCAAGCTGTTTTATCCTCCAAGTAATCCGAAATATTGTAATAACCTTTTTGACAAGTTTAGTTTTAATAGTAATTTTAAACTTATTAATAGGCAAATCTCGGATAACATTGGGAACTTTATTATAGAATCGTATACATTGTTCCATAAAAGAATGACTTATTCTGTGGAGACGCGTTACATGTACGGATAGCTTTTGCTCATTTCGCGTGTTGATGGAATGAGCATCACTCTTTTTATCAAAACCTAATGTTTTTCTTTACATACATTAGATTTTCATAGATAAACTGAGAGACAACAGTTAGAATGTTTATGTCTTTAAACTTCTGTCTAAGGGAACCTCTGGGAGCTAAACTGTAGATCGCTCGAATAGCCCTTTTTTGCAGTATTAAAATAGAATTAATATCTGCAGAACATCCCCAGAGCAGTATGCCATAAGTTATAACGCTATGGAAATAACCAAAATAAACTATTCTAGCTGTGTCTACATCAGTTAATAGTCAAATTTTTTTAACAGCCTAAGCCGCTGAACTGAGCCTACTAGACATTTTTTTAATGTGGGGACCCCATTGCAATTTAGCGTCCATAGTTATTCCTAAAAAGACCGTTGACTCCACAAGGTCCAACCCTGTTCCATTCAATTGTATATTGGATTCTACTTGTCTCACATTTGGTGTCGAGAACTTTATACAATTAGTTTTCTTCTCATTGAGGAGAAGATTATTTGTATTGAACCAATTCACAACTTTAGCTAATGCATTGTTAACATCGTCATAGTTTAATAACTGCCTTTTAATTTTCCTGCCTAACTCAAATAAACTCAAGCGGTGACTTGATTTGTCTCGGACTACTTGAATTTGTATTCACTTCATTGCCCTCGATGGAACCTAAAATTACGCTTGCCCATGGCAGTTGTAGTGCCACCCAGAGCTAACAACGGGTGCAGAGCACCACTGTGCAGAAAACAATATTATCTCCGTAGCACAGTGGGGCACGGCACCCGACGACATTGTTTTTTAGTCTCTTTTACTCAGTAATTTTACTTACTACAGCGCTCTTTACACCCACAGTAGTTTGCACAAGAGACCAAGACCTACCTGTGGTGCCAACCAATATGACCTCTTGCACAAGAGGCCAACCATATAGTAAACCTCGCCTCTTACGAGCCGGTGGAGTGAATATTCTAAACTCCATGCCCTCATGGAGTAAAAAGCAATTATAACAACTAAACTACAACACTGCCGCTATATCTAAGATATAAAATACTCGTAATTTAGGGTGCGTCTCTACCTCCCGCATTCGCCCCACTACACATTTAGGCCGCGACTTGTGAACCCACTACTGGCAGCCTGTAACACCGAGACGTACTGTAAAATACAAAAAGAAACTTTTGTGTAACACACACAATTCGTTCTTTGTTATTTTGTTTTGTACTAACATTTCTAGAACTATAATAAATAAATAATATAAAATAGGCACAGAAATCTATAGATGTATTACTTCTCATCATCAGGGACTTGGACTCCATAGACAGATCGAACAAAGAAGCTTTTGGAGACGATGTGCTACTAGATGCTAGCTGGCCTGGAAAATGGACGCAAATTTGCAAGCTTCTCGGTATTTTACAAGATTTGGAGAATGTGTGATCGATCGCCACAACTTCATTCCCCCATTTCCTTTCTTTCATCGGACAAGAAGACACAAAGGAAGACGGCATATTTTATGATTAATCTTCCGAAAATACATACGAAGCGCTTTCAATCCAGCTTCATAATGCGTACGGCTGAAGTATGGAACAACCTACCAGCGTATATGTTTCCAGATAGATATAATCTAAGAGTCTTCAAGTATAGACTGAACATCTTCTGTGCAAGCATGTCTCACTGTCAACCGCGTCGTCTCCTTCCGTCAGGTGAGACTGCGGTCAAATGCTCATAATGTTATTTTTTTTGCCAAAATGTTAGCCTAACAGCCTTTGAAAACTATATTACCATATCACAGACTCCAACTCAAATATTTGGAGCAGTGTCAACGAGCCTTTAGTCGGCAGTGAACCCAGCGTTCACTGACTGAGGCGAGTTGAATCTATGTTGATGTGGCAAGTTTTTATACTCTTTAAGCGGTAATCTTTCTCAGTTGCGAAGAGCGAAAGAAGTTACCGTGCATGCTTACAAACTTAAAACAAATAAAATAACGTTCCAACCATGTCAAAGTCGCGGGTGAATCAGCTAGTAACCTAATTCATTTTCTAATTTATATCAACTTTACCAAAATCTAAATGCTTGACAGACCAGTGACGCTTGGTACAAATGTATGAATTGTATATTTTTGAATTATATATATGGAATAAGTATGCGTGATTCTTAGCTGTTACGTTAACAAAGATCATGGGAACATTATGCACCAGAAGCAGCTTGGTGTGTAGGTCATTTGATGTTCGTTCGTCTAGTATAAAAAATCCTATCGGTGTGATAGGGGGCGATAAGCGGCAAAGGCCACTTGGCAGGATCTTTATGGGCATATTATGCAACATTATGCATCTCGCATCCGAAGTATATTCTAGTGCTACCTTCAGTAATTTCAGCTCAGAGTATTCGAGATTTTAACGGGAGTGTCAGTGACTTATAATTAGTGATGTGCCGGATATCCGTATCCGCGGATATACGAGGGAGCAGAAATATCCGTATCCGTATCCGTATTCATTAGATTTTGGCGGATCTTTCACTGATTTTTTACTTTATTAATTTTCAATTCATAGATACATTTTTATATACATAGGTGATTAGGTAACAATGACAAACAAACAATGCCAAATAAATTCCATTCAGATAACTTTTTATTTCTTAAAATCTTATTTGGCACCTTTATATTGCAAATATAGTGAGTACCATACCAATAGTACATAACTCAAAGGTACTAAATCAACTATCTTAATAATGAGATCAATCACAAATCTTTGTTATTAAGCTTCTTAAAATGATGATATAATTAAACATTTATTATAGGAAGTTTTTATAAAATAATTAATAAAATATCTTTATGATGAGATAAATTGAGTTTAAATCTTAGTGTTAGGCGGCTTAAGGTTTTCTTAAAACTACTTACTTTGTCTCTGATCCGAACCAACTCAAATGTGAAAAAACACCCTGTAACGATGCCAATCGAAACAACTGACAAAAAATAATCTTTGTGCAATATTGTACAAAATACAGATAATCTATATATATATATATATATATATATAATATAACAATATATAATTTAACTTTTTTGATATATTTTAAATTACCAACTACTAAAAAAAAACTAGGTTAAATAGCATGTTTAACTTTGCTATTATAGGCATGATTATTGCATCAGCCGTAATCAGCCATTTAGGAACCAGCTGCCATTTGAGCTATTTTGGTACCGATACGACTTGGAAACCTTCAGGAAGAGAGCTTATTCCTTCCTCAAAGGCCGGCAACGCATCCTCGAGACCTCTGGTACTGGACGGTGATCACTTACCATCAGCTGAGCCACCTGCTCGTTTGCCAAACTATCCCATAAAAATACATTTGTAATAATTAATTTGCTTTACTAAGTTAATTAAAGTAAATATTTACGGTTTTTAGATTTTTTCCTTTAGGTATATATGCTGTAGGAGATTGGTTTTTGCCAAATTTCATAATTCTAGGTCAACGGGAAGTAATAGGTTTTGATTCCTTTGTTAAATCGTAAGTTACGCAAAAAAGCGACATAAGCCGTCGTATCTTTTGCTCGCGATGACTCACAAGTTTGATTCTTTCACAGCGTAGACCTGAGTATTTGATATAAATTTCAACTTGACACCTCTACGCGTACAGCGATTCTATATGAGCAAACATCGATGAATCTTTGACATCCGTGAAACAAATGACGAGATGGCAAGAAACAACATTATGTACAAGGGCGATATCTCATTAAGTATTTGACATCGGTGAGCTTGTCGACGAGCACATCGACGAATCATTAAAGAATCGCACGGCAGAACCCTAAAGAGAACAGTTATTCAAACCAATGCTACAAAAATAGAGAAAGAGCAGATCTAACCAACGTCGCGGAATAATTGATTAAAGAACCCCGTCGTTATCTCAAGAACACACTTTGTTGTAATAGAATACGGTTTAATTAAACGAATCGAGGAGCTCTAGCTCTTGAATATTTTAGTTTCAATTGCAAGATTGAATGGAGAACTTTGATTGGAACAATCCTACGAACAAAGACTGTGTATCTATGGACTTCGATTCCTTGACCACCAATTCCAGGAAGCGTTTTGTTCTACAAGGCTTTTGTAAATGAGTTCTTCCTAATATAATGGGGTAGTACTACACCATACCCTTTTCTGCCGCAAAGCAGTTCCTAATGTGTTTTGGTTTGAAGATGCCGGCGAAATAACAGGCTTACGAGACGACAACTTTATGTCTCAGGGTTACGGGCGCAGTTCGTCACTTGTGACGAAATGTATTATAAACTTCCCTCCAATGAAACTACACTTGGGTTTACATGCACTGTATTATACTGACTTTTCTTACACTAATTTCACAATATACTTGTTGCTCTTGTACCCGTTCTTCCAGCTCAAGCGCTGGCGATCGAATGACCCTCTCCACCGAGCGTGTTCCCACGATGCCCCGATACGCTCACTTTCCCGCCAACAGGAAAAACGTATCACAGACTCCGCTTTATTTTGTCTATGACTTCAGTGTTGCTAGACTTTAAAACCACAGAAGAGTCGATTCAGTCTCCAACTCGAGCCATCGATAATATCTGGGTTGCAACCTTACAGTATCTTTTCTAGGCAGAGTTTACCACTAAACATCAGGTAGGACTTGAACTCGGTACAAGTTTCCCAATAAAATAAAATAACTCGTATCTTCTTCAAATTACCCGTTACCCTGTTGACTCCATTTATAGATAACCTGTGTAAAATATATTAAGGCAAAACAACATTAAGGTGTAAATATTTGCCCAAAATCTTTTGCTTGCATACCTTGTAAGCGCTCGCAGCGGAGCTTGACTTGGCGATTTTAACCGATCAACAAACTACAACGCTTGCTGCGGTCAGGGTTTGGATGGGTGTGTGCTAGTGGCATTATTCAACTGAGCGCTTACGTGCTTTGGGGGACACGTTATGCCGTCAGTCCCGGTTGTTTGTCTTAGGACAACAGTCTTTAGGCTATGTCGAAATCCTTCGGGCGGCCTGAATTCGTAATTAGAACAGACATGAATAATTTTAGTTTTGTTTGCATTTAAGTCCTGCATCGTGTGCCTATTTGGATATCTGCGTAAAACCTTGTTGTAGCCATCGAGCTGCTTCACTTATGTCCCTGCTAGCAGATTAAAGGCACGTGTCATCTGCATATGGAGCAATGGTTAACCACATTTTCCATATCATTGTCATAAGCAAGATAGTGCAAAGGCCCTAACACCGAACCTTAGTCCGTTCCTTCAGTGACTAAAACTGCATCACTAATTTCATCACACACTTAGACGATGTATTTACGGTTATCTAGGTAGTCCTTGCACCATTCTAGAATGGGCCCCGAATACCTGAGTTCTCCAGTTTTGTTAACAGCGTGTCATGTCTTAGTGTTTCAGAAGCCTTGCTAAAATCTATAAATAGCAGAATTACGTGCTTCTTGTCATTGAGGTATTTAATTAATTAGAAATATGTAATTAACACTACATAACATACGTATTTCTAAGAAACATCACTGGACAGATAAGTCTGAATCGTAGACCATCATTCATTATTAATATTGGATTAAAGTACCTGGTGGAAATTATAACCTGTTTAACGAAAATAATAAATTTTCACCAAGCGGTTGCTGGATCTATGATTATATTCTAATATTTTGGGCTGACAATGACGAGGAGAAGCGTGTGTCAGAAGGCCAGAGGTTTAGATCTAAATACTGAAATACAGGTGATTGTACATACCAATGTATCGCCTTCGGCAGGTATCCGTCGCCAATCCTGGAGGACCCAGCGATCCTGGCGGTCGGCGTGTCTTTCCTTTTAGTATCACCTCACAAGTTCTTATATAATTTGCACAGCTTCGCGAAGAGTTTATGAAGTTATTGGGGTTAATGCCTATATCTAATTAGATGCGCACGCGCGGCAGTTTTATAAACGGTGAAAACTGTCTGGTCAGCTTGAGTGACTGATTGTTGCGGATTGATGTATTGCCAGTTACGGGCTTAAAGATGCCGCTGGATAATCCAACCCGCTACTAAGATCTAGCGATCTATTAGCATGTTTATAAATCACCAAATATAACAGTAAAAAGAACCAGTTCCTATTGCAAAAAAAAACTAAAAATCCTGCTGCTATTATGACATTATCAAACGATACTTAAAAGTTTTAGTAACTTTGAATTTTAGTAGTATTATATATACAATGTAGTATTATAAATGTTTTGGTTTTGGAATTTTGTAGATGAAGGTTTGTTACTCACGCCAAAAAGGCTGAACGGATTTATATGTAATTGAAAGTAGATAGATGTGGCGCTGGAATTACACATAGGATACCTACTTCCACGTCTCGGGCCTCGAATCTAGTGTGGGGGAATACATTATCTTGGAAAAAAATAGTAGTATTTTTATAAAAATATTAACAAAGCATACATATACGTTGTAAGTTTCCTCTGTAATTGACTTTTTGGAAAATAAAGTATTATTAATATAATTTTTCACGGATCTCATCCGGTCCTTTACAAAGAAATTAGTGGGGCTGTAGCCAACACTTAGTGGCCTGTTTGTAATAAAATATACAATGTTGTATAAAAACAGCATTTGGGATGAAGGTGAAATGGTAAAGCTATTGCAAAAATTGGTACAACCCGGTCACAGTATCTGTGCACCTGACCTCGTGACGTCATATCGGCGGTCTGGGTACGGTGTGAAAAAAAGTTTTTTCGAGAAATGTGGAGGTAAAAGAAAATTACTAACCTTTTCAAATCAATTTATTATTGATGAAGGGTTTGTTATTAAAAAACAATAATTTTGATTACAAGAACATTTATTATTAAACTCAGTCACTATAAATTATTGACTCTATGCCTGACATTGTAAACAGTCTAAACTTAACAATAAATATTAAAAAACAAAACAACAACAAAGCGAAAATATCAAAATTATCGGGACGTGTATCGACAACGAAGATGCTAACCGTACTGTCGCACCGGGAGTGCGCGGAGAGGTGACAGGGGAAGCGGGAGAGGCGCCGCATTCCAGCGAGGTGCACAGATATTCTGACCGGGTTGTAACATAGTAAGGCTATTGACATGAACTCTTAAATCATAAAGTAAATTGCTACTGACGAGACTACCGAACCTGCCAATTTCAGTCTCATCTTTAAATATTAATATTATTATTATTATTATCTATAATTATTAGATTTATTATTATCTATAATTATTAGATAATATTGTTATTATTACTTTTCATCATCATCATCGCGGGTGAAATAGCTTGAATCTCAAGTAATGTCGCAATTACCAAAACCGCATAATCGTAAACCTCGATACTTACATCAAAACACATCCGGTTATATCCGGCTATCAAATAGTACTCATGCTTCACCCGGATATGTCCGGGCGCAGATGTGTGCGGTAATTGCGGATGCAATTTGATTACGTATAGTTAATTGAATCGCTATTAACATCCGCATCTAATAGGGTAATTGGACTATTAAAGTACATACCTATTCGTTGTTACTATAATTATTGTACTAATTTAGTTTTAATATGGCATAAAGGATTTTTTTTTTTAAAAACAAAGGACAAAGAAAATGTTAACATAGCAAAATCCATTTTTTTTGCCAATAAGTGATGAGACCTTTCAGGCATCTGATAGCACAACTCTGCAGGCAGTTTCAGTTACACCATGAACTCGGAAATGTAGTTTGTGTGACACAGTGTTCTTTTTTTTTCGCAGAGAATGATTATAGACCCTGATCACCAGCTCCGGGGAGAGGTGGCGCGCGTGTGGGAGTCTACGCCAGAAGGGCGGCATACCCACCAAAACTCTGCGGTGTTCCATCCTCATCGACTATTAGCGGGGGGCGTAGGACCACTTGCGTTATTCAGCCACAGCCCCCACCGACGTCGCTGCCCACCTAGGCAGGCCCAGCCTATGTGACACAGTGTGCCGTAACCCAAAGACATTGGTTGAATGCAGTTAGACGACCTTTGATACTGCCGCGTTTTTTCATTAGCTCCTTTTCCTCGGTCATTCTGGGAGACTGGCACGGTTGATCTGGAATTGATACAGGTAATCTTTGTTTACTTGTACTTAGAATTATGACACAAAGTACGTAGAAACACCTAATATATGATGAAATTAATTGAAATAATTAAAAAAATACCTGATCACAACACGATATACTCGTATATGTAACAATTCATCATCATCATCATCTCAGCCGTAGGACGTCCACTGCTGAACATAGGCCTAACATATAACATGTAACAATTGAGTGTATTTAAATGTGAAATGCTGATGGGCATGTAAACAATAAGTTCTGATTACGATGACACTTGATAAGATATTGTTTTACAGGTCGATAAGTAACAAATTTATAAAAAAATACTTTGTCTTAAACATTATTAACATAATTAGGTACATACATTTAGCAACATAGGCTCGTCCCTACCTTACAATTGACTATTAAACATTAACAATTTGCAAAGATGTTGAAAGACTAATGATAAATTGGTTGAAATTAATGTTAGTTAAACAGTTTTGTCCAATAAATATTTAACTAACTAAGTACTTAGATACACAACCTAAATTTATCTAAGATTAAGCAACATGTTAATAATATAACGGTACATAACTGTAACATTTAATAGTAAGCAAATAGAATGTTACCTTATATTATACGTCGAATTATACCGAAAATACATAATTAGAGTGTTGGGTTAATAATTAAAATGTTCACTTCACTAAGGCTTAGACACGTAGACTTGAACTCCCGACCACTTTGCAATGTCGTGCAATCCCCGTTGCATTTATTTGCACTCCACGGCTTCAATAATGTATGCAAACTTTTTGCTCAATCAATCATAAGCTGGTAATCCAATCCGGCTCGAAGGACTATGTTGGGGCTATGTGTAGTTTTTAAATAAAATATGATATACATTCGACAGATACGTGTATTTCATTCGACAGAATATCAAACGAACAAAATAAATATGAGATACGTCTGTAGACTTGTTAACTATGACTGCTGTAATGTATTGAACGGGTGGCGCGAATATTTTAATCCTGAACAGTTGTAGACGTTATATTTCGTTCGTAAATTTCCGAGGGTACGTATAAATCACAATGAATTTAAATCTAGAATATCATTAATTAGATCCGCGGCAACCTGCGTGTTATTTGTCACACATCTCGCAGTTGTGGGCCACTAAATTAGCGGTCACCGCGCTATTCCACTTCTTTATGCACCTGCTTAGTATATGGTTTGTTTTATATGCTCAAAGATGATTATATGTGAACGACAAAAATATAAATGATAGATTTTAAAAAGAGGAGGATATTTGTATACCTACTGATATATGATGTTATTTTTTTTCTTTTTATTGCAATCTGTGACGAGACGAGCGAGTCAGAATTTCAAAATACAACAGTTCATAACCCTGCATGGTAATGCACTGCACTCACCCTGAGATATAAGATGTTGAATCTGTTGCTCTGTTATTTCGCTGGAAACATTCCCCATTTAACGAAACATAGTAGGTGATGTTTGCACACTACTGCTTCAGTGTTGGATAACTGTCAAAGATATGTTTTTATATGGTATAATTGTACAATAAAGTAACATATATTAAAATCTTGTCCACCGAACGCCATTACATACCAAGGCTAGTAAAGGAAACTATTGAGATCTCGAAATGCCAGAATTTCAATCGAGGTGATGGTTTTCAACTCGCCAGTGCGTGGAATCCAGTATTAGGTTGTTTTAAAAATAAAAGTCCGCGTTCAAAATGTGTTCAAAATACTATACGCAGTGATACAGTGAGTGTGTTTTGTCGGGACTTAGAATCGAGTTCGAGTTCCAGTGATAACCGTAGCAAAAAACTAAGAAAGAGGGTAGATCATTATGTCTGCACCTAACTTTTAAACTTTTTGACCAACCACCCGCATTCTTCAGTCTTCCCGTGAACATGGTGCATGTAACTGCGCCGAAATTCGGGAGCTCATTCCACAACCTTACCACGTTAAATATCCCGTTAATAATCATATAACTTTATATATTTATCTGTCTATATCTATTGACTTGTCTAGGCGCTGAATAAGTACCTACTAATAAGATGCGTTCGTTTAGCTTTTAGGGCATTGGTGGCGTTGTCATTGATGGCTCTTTTGTTAAAGCTTTCGTAAAGCTCAAAAGCGTTATTTTTGCCACTTTTGTCCACACCCTATTCGAACGCTCAACTGAGCATAAGAACTAAAATCGCATGATTATGCTGTCAAATACATAGCTGTCAAAAACGATCACATACAACCATGCTCCGGACGTGGGTCAAAAATACCTATTTTTTAGCTTTCCGAACGCTGAACAAAAAGAGACATGAACGTCATTTTCACCCACAGATTCCCAACTCGAACCCACCTTGTGAGCGTTTTTGGCGTTATTTTCGCTAAAACGCTCACAAGGGGTCTATTCGAACGCACTACCAGTAGCAGAGTAAGGACCATGAAGCTAGAAAAAGAATGGCGAGTACGAAGCCTATGGTAACGTATCAAGTCGGAGTCATCGTAGTATGCATGGCTTAGCAAAATTTTATTCTGATACTAGCTTGGAGTACGTGTAATTAAATGTTTAAGCCATTTTCTAAGGTTACGTGCTATATACACAAATTGAACGGAAAATTTGCACTATATTGCAATATAATGGTGGGTCGAAAGCTACCTACAACTGCATTACATTATTTTTTCCTACTACCAACCTTTTCAACACAAACCATGCGCTCCGTACCGCTACAAGTCTCGAAATTTGTAATGAAATGAGCAAGGGCCGTCTAGTGACGAATAGGGGAACTATCATAGCGGTAGCACAGTTTCAGTTATCAGTGACCTTTGCGATTCTCCGCTAGATGGCTCTATCAAATGTAGATGTAGCCAGACGCCCTCGCTCATACCCTGCACACTGACTCGTTATTATAAGGAAAATGTATTTATTAGCAGATTTTCACCTTTCTCTTTTCTGTGATCTGGTTTTTATTCCCGCTAGTACATTATAGGTATATAACATTGTGTTGCTAGGTTTTAAATAATTTGTTTGTAATTTTGCGTTATGATATACAAGGTCTTAATTTGTATTATTTATTAGGAATAAGTTTAATACGAGTATGTATAATTATATCTTTTTCTTTCTTTCAGATATGACCACATTACGACTGGCAGCAACTGGCAGATCCTTGTGCTATTACTACAAATACCCTCGGGTGTACCTATGAAATAATCTTGCTGTAGCTAGATACGTATTGAAAATCGAAGGAAATTATTTATTCAACGAAAACTACTTTTAAATTTAAATTAATCAAACACGCAAAAACAGTCTTATATCATTATACATAATTTGTAAGCTTAGAGAAAAATCTTTTTTTTAATTATGTATTCTGTTTAAATGTCTATATTATATTCTAAGTATACTAAGATTATTGAGCTTTTTAAAAAAACATCGATGTTTATATTTACGGATGTTTCTTTTAAAATAGAATCCTAAGTTTCTAATATCATATATAACTGTTGCATGTTTCAGCCGCAGATACTCTCAAAAGTAAATACGCACTGTATTTTTTTATTAGTATATATGGAAGAACATTCACACAAGGTCAAGTCCCAAACTAGGCAGAACCTGGAACTATGGTAATCTGATGACTGGTATACAGTTCCGTTAGAGTTCCGTTTAATCATTTCAATAGTGAACCTTAGCAAGAACATTCACACAAGGTCAAGTCCCAAACTAGGCAGAACCTGGAACTATGGTAATCTGATGACTGGTATACAGTTCCGTTTAATCATTTCAATACTGAACCTTAGCAAGAACATTCACACAAGGTCAAGTCCCAAACTAGGCAGAACCTGGAACTATGGTAATCTGATGACTGGTATACAGTTCCGTTAGAGTTCCGTTTAATCATTTCAATAGTGAACCTTAGCAAGAACATTCACACAAGGTCAAGTCCCAAACTAGGCAGAACCTGGAACTATGGTAATCTGATGACTGGTATACAGTTCCGTTAGAGTTCAGTTTAATCATTTCAATAGTGAACCTTAGCAAGAACATTCACACAAGGTCAAGTCCCAAACTAGGCAGAACCTGGAACTATGGTAATCTGATGACTGGTATACAGTTCCGTTAGAGTTCCGTTTAATCATTTCAATAGTGAACCTTAGCAAGAACATTCACACAAGGTCAAGTTCCAAACTAGGCAGAACCTGGAACTATGGTAATCTGATGACTGGTATACAGTTCCGTTTAATCATTTCAATACTGAACCTTAGCAAGAACATTCACACAAGGTCAAGTCCCAAACTAGGCAGAACCTGGAACTATGGTAATCTGATGACTGGTATACAGTTCCGTTAGAGTTCCGTTTAATCATTTCAATAGTGAACCTTAGCAAGAACATTCACACAAGGTCAAGTCCCAAACTAGGCAGAACCTGGAACTATGGTAATCTGATGACTGGTATACAGTTCCGTTTAATCATTTCAATACTGAACCTTAGCAAGAACATTCACACAAGGTCAAGTCCCAAACTAGGCAGAACCTGGAACTATGGTAATCTGATGACTGGTATACAGTTCCGTTAGAGTTCCGTTTAATCATTTCAATAGTGAACCTTAGCAAGAACATTCACACAAGGTCAAGTCCCAAACTAGGCAGAACCTGGAACTATGGTAATCTGATGACTGGTATACAGTTCCGTTTAATCATTTCAATACTGAACCTTAGCAAGAACATTCACACAAGGTCAAGTCCCAAACTAGGCAGAACCTGGAACTATGGTAATCTGATGACTGGTATACAGTTCCGTTAGAGTTCCGTTTAATCATTTCAATAGTGAACCTTAGCAAGAACATTCACACAAGGTCAAGTCCCAAACTAGGCAGAACCTGGAACTATGGTAATCTGATGACTGGTATACAGTTCCGTTTAATCATTTCAATACTGAACCTTAGCAAGAACATTCACACAAGGTCAAGTCCCAAACTAGGCAGAACCTGGAACTATGGTATTCTGATGACTGGTATACAGTTCCGTTAGAGTTCCGTTTAATCATTTCAATAGTGAACCTTAGCAAGAACATTCACACAAGGTCAAGTCCCAAACTAGGCAGAACCTGGAACTATGGTAATCTGATGACTGGTATACAGTTCCGTTAGAGTTCCGTTTAATCATTTCAATAGTGAACCTTAGCAAGAACATTCACACAAGGTCAAGTCCCAAACTAGGCAGAACCTGGAACTATGGTAATCTGATGACTGGTATACAGTTCCGTTTAATCATTTCAATACTGAACCTTAGCAAGAACATTCACACAAGGTCAAGTCCCAAACTAGGCAGAACCTGGAACTATGGTATTCTGATGACTGGTATACAGTTCCGTTAGAGTTCCGTTTAATCATTTCAATAGTGAACCTTAGCAAGAACATTCACACAAGGTCAAGTCCCAAACTAGGCAGAACCTGGAACTATGGTAATCTGATGACTGGTATACAGTTCCGTTAGAGTTCCGTTTAAACATTTCAATACTGAACCTTAGCAAGAACATTCACACAAGGTCAAGTCCCAAACTAGGCAGAACCTGGAACTATGGTAATCTGATGACTGGTATACAGTTCCGTTAGAGTTCCGTTTAAACATTTCAATACTGAACCTTAGCAAGAACATTCACACAAGATCAAGTCCCAAACTAGGCATAACCTGGAACTATGGTAATCTGATGACTGGTGTACAGTTCCATTTAAACATTTCAATACTGAACCTTAGCAAGAACATTCACACAAGGTCAAGTTCCAAACTAGGCAGAACCTGGAACTATGGTAATCTGATGACTGGTGTACAGTTCCGTTAGAGTTCCGTTTAATCATTTCAATACTGAACCTTAGCATCATCACCAGTAAAGACTAGGTCAAATAAAAAAACAGTATTTCTTTGTAAATTAGCTTATTTCCTAATTGGCCCTTTAGCGTGAAACAACGCAGACGTCAACACGCCCCACAATTCAAGCCTAATTTGATTCGCAGCCATATTAAAAAAAAACAACACAAAATAAATTAGATTATGTAAAACACATAATTGCATTTTATGGCCCCGTATAAAACAGGCTTAATTGTTCAACTCAACACGTTCCGTTGAGAAAACTCACCTGTTTTTCATTAATATCAGAGACGCTTGAGGGAAATTAATTTATTTAAATTTATTCCAAGGAACATTGCGTGTTAAATTGTTTTCGGAAACATGTTGCACTGTTTACATATACATCAGGAACGTTAAGCTTATCAGCACCTTTACGATACATACTTAAGGTGCTGTCATATCATGATGTCGATAAAAATGACGGTTTTTAAAGCAGTTTATCTAATAAGCAGCGATTTAATTAAAACTACTAAAAATAATAAGACAGTTCTGAGACTACTAGTAAACATTGATGGAATTAAAAACATTATTTAACATACTAGAGTATATTAAAAAAATTAAAACATTCCACTTAATTTTACCTTTAAAACAGTTTTTCTCTTTATTCTATTGTATTTGTCATGAAACAAATATCATACAAGTACAATTTGAAAAATGTAATACCGTCCATTATATTTAGTTATTGGAGTGTAACTCAAAAACGATTGGACCGAATTTGATGAAATTTAAATGGGACCACACGGGAAGCACCAAACAAAAAAGAATTTAGAGAATCGGTTCACCCTATCGAAAGTTATGAGGTATCAAACATTGAGTACCTCCTCCATTTTGGAAGTCGGTAGAAAATAGTAATTTGTAATACACATACATTGTCGAATTGTTTTTTCATTTAAGAGTGCACATAATTGTTTTACGTTTTTTTCGAGATACGCTTGCTTGATTTCAAGTAAAGAAAATTGAACGTGGCCAAGCGCTGAGCTGACAGCGCCTAAAGGGCTTATATATCTATTTAACACACCTACAAAAAGAGGAGATTCTCAATTATACACAAAATCTGGGTCTGTATTTCTTACGACTTTACGGACTAAGATAACTAGATTTTATCTACCGACTTCTAAAA
This sequence comes from Selenia dentaria, assembly GCA_917880725.1. Lineage (NCBI taxonomy): Eukaryota > Metazoa > Arthropoda > Insecta > Lepidoptera > Geometridae > Selenia > Selenia dentaria. The sequence goes on along the minus strand of OU862885.1, from coordinate 3,631,489 downwards.
GGAGGAGGTACACAATTCGTCTGTATTTTTTTATGTTTGTTGCCTCATAACTTTCGATTGGGTAGACCGATTCTCAAAATTCGTAATTAAATAAATTTTCACGAAGTCGGTATAAAACTTGTGTATAAACACAAGTGCAATTTGAAATCAGTCCATTCTATTATATATCAGTTATTGAAGTGTAACTCAAAAACTACTTGATTGAATTTGATTAAATTTAAATGGGGCCACCAGATGCATGATATATTTTGCTCTTTCCATAATTACTTCTGCCAATGTCTGTTCGATGCCTGAGTCTGTGTTCTCTGATAGATATATGTACTGCTAAAATTTTAAGTTTGCAGACTCTGCGATGATAAGATATATAGGTAGATCTATCTATCCTCACTTTTCCTTAATACCAACAGAAATTTGACATAAAATCAAAACAAATAGTGTCAAATACACTGTTTTAGACTTTCGCGGTTGTTAACTACATTATAATTAGTACTCACGGGATGTACACCACGATTAGGCGGGTTTTGGAGTTCCCGATATTTCGGCGTAGTTACATGCACCATGTTCACGGGTAGACTGAATATGCGGGTGGATGTGAAAAAACTTCGAATTTATTAAGAGCAGACAAAACAGTCTCAGTACTAATTATAATGTAGGTCAAATATCTATCTCTAGTAGGTTATGCCGGTGATAGATAGGTTATTGGTATCGGCCTAATCAGTCAATTATGACATGTTAATATATAATACATATACTATATGAACGGGTTTTTATACAAAACAAAACATCAATTTTGGCAAGGCATCCAATTATGTGAACAGATTAAAACTAAATCTATATAACTTTCAACTAATTAAGTACTTCATTAAATTTATATTAACTGTTATCTTATTCATTATCAAACTTTTAACAATAAATAAATAAAACTGATCACTATTATTTACTTTCATAATGTAGTTTTAAAACTTAATTCTGAAAAACAGAATTAAGGTTTCTGCGAATCAGAATTAAGATTTCGGCGAAATCTTAATTACGAGTGTACACAGTGAAAAACTTTACCTTTGATTGCATTTTCTTTAAACAAACTATATATAAAAATAGAGGAAAAAAATGTCTGTCTACATTATTTTTTAGGGTTAAAGTTATTAGCGATCACTGATATTAATAGACGTTCACTGATTTTATTTTTTTCCAAAATGAATACACAACGAGCGTCCGCTTCAATTCTTTAGCCATCATTTTCAAGAAATCCTTTGTTCCTTGGGAAAAATACATTCCTCACAGCGAGCCCGATGAAAGTTAATAATTTACTTATTTAAGTTACATTCAAAAGTACTGTTCTTACCGTTCATAAGAGTGTTGACACCTTGACACCTTCACCTTAAATAAATTGTATAAATGAGTTTGAATTTGATTTTTTATCTTTTCATGCGGCGAAATAGACGATATTGCCACATTCATTTTCAGTATAATCATCCTTGCAACACTAACATCTTTCAATTTCTTCCCATGAACGAAACCGCGTGCAACAACCGTCTGAAACAAAGTGCAAAATGTTGTTTTTGCTGCTTAAACTTTACAAGATAGCCCTCGTTGGAGAAAGTTTAGCTGAGCAAAAAATGTCGAGACGATCGTTAAGTACTCGACGACGAAAATAAACGGTTCGTAAAGGGGAAAAAAGAGTTGAGTACGAGTAGATTTACTTAAATTAGGAATACTTAATTCATCATCAGCCTGTAGCAGTCCACTGCTGGACATAGGCCTCTCCAATTGCACGCCACTTAGGTCTATCTTGGGCTTCTCGCATCCAGTTTTTGCCAGCCGTCTTGCGCAGATCGTCACTCCACCGTGCCTCAGGACGTCCTACACTATGTTTGCCGAGACGCCGATACTTAATTAAAATAAAGTATATTCTAGAGGTTATTATTTGTGTTTTTTTTTACATACAATAGGATGGGCTTCACAATTACTTTACTTGATGGTTAGTGAAAAATCATTAAGAAGTAGAAAATAGTATGTGATCGCGCCATAAAGCGATAAAACTTATCTGAGGTCTTACTAACAGCTTCATAAAAACCATGCAAGCTCCGTGCAGCTTTTAAACCTGGCATATACAGTTTTGAATGAAATCATACATGACGCTCATTTAAGTGACTGTGTGACTGTTTAAATATTGTTTTCTCAAAAAGAAAGAATAATGTTGTCCATGGTATTCTAATAATTAACTATAACCAACATTGCAGACACCTAGACGTTTGTAAACTGATAAACTGAGTGAATTTAGAGCGACATGTTAACGAGAGTCCATACAAAAAACCGGTTTTTATGCGGTTCTTGAATAGTACGCCTGGGCAGGCCTGCTTTAACGTTGTAATGGTACGAATAAGCCGGGCAGATTTCTAGAAGTCCTGCTTTAAGAGCTCGACTTCGACAGCGGACTGTAATGAATGTAGCGAATGGTACGTGCAACGGAACAAAGGAGAAATGCGTAAAGACAACGGAAATGCAAGCCTACCTGAAGATCCACCGACGCAGGTGCATCAGCAGAACGGGAGCCGCGACCGCCATATGGGGTTCCTCCAGAGAAAGCACTGCGATCCTCATCAACACCAGTTCCGAAGCACGGGAGTACCACTCACACTCAGAATGTCGCGACTGTAGAATTAAATATTTGGGACACAATGCCCTGGACACTTAGATAATATTTCTAAATAGGTCCGCGTTGAGTATAGAAATCTCATGCAGCCATCTTGGCCGGCGGCGAGTATAGTACTAGTTAACCTTTCGATTGTTCCATTTTTCACACTAAAGGGCGCAATTAGCAACAAGCGCGACGTAAAGCTTGCTTAAGTGTGTTGGGAGGTACCAATATGGGATTGTACCATTCATAATAATAAGCCATACATAAAATTAATTTTATAATTTACTGGACACCAGTATGGAAGATGGTACACTGCTGAACATCTGCATTTGTGTTCAATAATATCAACATCGTTAGTTTTCGTCTTTATCCACGCGACATTTGCGAAATTGCGCACCCATAATAAAAAGTTGAAATTGATATTTTTATTCAGGTAATCAAGTTACAGTTACCTAAGTCTATCATTAAATGACTGTTCTGTATAAATCTGATTCCAGTAATACGGTGGATGCAAAAGGTACTAAAACTTTCTAAGGCAATTGACGAGGAGAATACAATAATAAACTTGTAGCAGAGTTACAAACTTTTCTTCTTATTCTTGATGTCGATACATTCTCCTACCAGAGGTTGGCTATCAAGCCTATTCGGACCTTAGATGCTGCTGCCCGAAATACTAACCAGCGGCCTTAATGTCTATCTTTACGAAGAGTGGGAATGGGCTTGATGTTGACATTTGAATCCCATTCTGGCCGAAACCCTGCTAGCCCATTGGCTGGAACCATCGATGGGAATGAGAATGAAGAGACATTTCATTCTCATTCAAGTTAGACAATAAGGCGGCTGTTGCTCATGTTAAACCACGTCCGGAGATTATTGAGCCATAAGGTACGTCTTCTGCCTGGTCGTCTACGTCCTTGGACTTTACCCTGCATAATAAGTTGGAGTAGATCGTATTTTTCATTTGCACATGACATGACCCAAGTATAGGAGTTTTCTAAGAACACTTAGCACTTAATAATTTACCATCGTTACACGTTTAAAGTCGGACACTAATCTAAAAAAGATAAACAAAATTACTGACAGGAATTGTTGCGTCTTTTTCCGCTTCTCCGGTATTCTTTCCTGCAATTGCAAAAAGAACTCAGTGACAGCGGATTTCACAGCAAAGGCCTTTCCAACTATGTCCGATAATCCTAGCTCCGCTCCAACACGTAGCAGATAACTTATTCAGCGATTTATCGAAGAAAAGGCAAACAATTAGGATTCCTGGTTGCTCCCCCATCTATCTACTTTTTATAGAATCGATAAGCGACTGTGATGCCGAGTAAATCGGATAAAATGCATCCAAAGTGATATAAATTGGCCCCAAAGGAAATTTAAATCTACGAACTAATGCTGAGAAGATTTGCTGCTTTAACGTACCGGCCTTATAAACGAACCAACCTTTTTTAATGGAAGATCGGATTGTTTAAAAAGGCAACGTTTATTTTAATTTGGTTTGGGGTTTCGTTCAAAAATTGCGAATGAAGATTTTATTCACTTAGTTTTTGAATTGATAATGCGAGAAAAATCTGTGTATATACGAGTAAAAGCCAAATAACACTGATACACGGTCTAAACACGTAATCTTAAAAAGCTAAAGTTTAAGTTTTATCATGATTATGAAATAAAGGAGGCATATTTTTGTCTCAAAGTCGCACAACGAGCTATGGAGAGGGCTATGCTCGGGGTTTCTCTACGTGATCGAATCAGAAATGAGGAGATCCGTAGAAGAACGAAAGTCACCGACATAGTTCAGAAGATTAGCCAGTTGAAGTGGCAGTGGGCAGGGCACATAGCACGCAGAACAGATGGTCGATGGGGCCGAAAGGTTCTGGAGTGGAGACCACGGACCGGCAAGCGCAGCGTAGGTCGTCCACCGACACGGTGGATAGACGACGTTGGATGCAGGCCGCTTCCAACCGGTCCTTTTGGAAAATCATGGGGGAGGCCTATGTTCAGCAGTGGACGTCCTACGGCTAAGATGATGATGATGATATTTTTGTAAAATAAACCCTGTATTAAGTAAATAAAAATTAAAAGAAAGAGAAATGTGCCTTCGTTGAAATTAGGTACCTTTATAAATGGAATGGACGACGGGTGAAAAACTATTTTAGAAAAGAGACGAACGAAGAGGAAGATAGTGAATTATACAAACAAACAAATTATACAAATAAGAATTTATACAAACTTTTGTTAGTGTTACTTGGTGTTACTAACATTGTGATTGTAATACAATACGAACGTTTGTTAGTGTTACTTTGTGTTACAAATGTAGTAATTGTAATACAATACAAACTTTTGTTAGTGTGTCTTGGTGTTACTAACGTTGTGATTGTAATACAATACAAACGTTTGTTAGTGTTACTTGGTGTTACTAATGTAGTAATTGTAAATCAATTCAAAAGTTTGTTAGTGTTACTTAGTGCTACTAATGAAGTAATTGTAATACAATACAAACTTTTGTTAGTGTGTCTTGGTGTTACTAACGTTGTGATTGTAATACAATACAAACGTTTGTTAGTGTTACTTGGTGTTACTAATGTAGTAATTGTAAATCAATTCAAAAGTTTGTTAGTGTTACTTAGTGTTACTAATGTAGTAATTGTAATATCATACAAACTTTTGTTAATGTTACTTGGTGTTACTAATGTAGTAATTGTAATACAATACAAACGTTTGTTAATGTTACTTGGTGTTACTAATGTAGTAATTGTAATACAATACAAACTTTTGTTAATGTTACTTGGTGTTACTAATGTAGTAATTGTAATACAATAAAAACTTTTGTTTATGTCACTTGGTGTTACTAATGTAGTAATTGTAATACAATACAAACTTTTGTTAATGTTACTTTGTGTTACTAATGTAGTAATAGTAATACAATACAAAAGTTTGTTAATGTTACTTGGTGTTACTAATGTAGTAATTGTAATACAATACAAACTTTTGTTAATGTTACTTGGTGTTACTAATGTAGTAATTGTAATACAATACAAACGTTTGTTAATGTTACTTGATGTTACTAATGTAGTAATTGTAATACAATACAAACGTTTGTTAATGTTACTTGGTGTTACTAATGTAGTTTTATGCCAAAACTGATGGTGCCAATCGCTGTGTGCGCCATATTGTTAAACATACAGTTATGTCTCATCAATGCCATTAAACTGAGGTACGAAGAAATCAGCAATCATCTTTTTTGTTATAAAAACTAACGTGGTTTTCAATTATTATTAATTAAAAATACGGGATTACTCACGTAATATTTATCGGATAGGTCCGACTTTAGTTTCGACCACATTCGGTGGCCTTTTTCAAAGAGTGTTCGGGACGCGCGCGTCGATGACGTCTCGCTTAGCACTGAGCACTTTTAATTAATAGCAATCATCTTTCTGTAGCGCTCTGCAGTTACGAACAAAAATTATGACCGTTTAAAAAAAATGGGCCTTTGTTTCCACCTGCTCATAAAGCGTGATGAAATGGCAAAACGTACTGACTACTAATGAACTGTCAAGTGTCAAATTGACGGTCAGTAGAAAAAAATGACACTGACTTCTACACTAAAAAGTGTGAAACAACTTGTTGAAGTCGGTATCATGATAGTTCGAAAGTGCCTAATTAGTATCACAATATTGTGTGCATGGTACCGACTTCGACAAGTTATTTCACACTTTTTAGTGTATATGTCGGTTCTATTTTTTGATGAAAAAATGTTTCACCCTTTTTAGTGACCTACTTACGAGATACACCGTCAATGATATCATCAAAATATATCTTTTCGCTTGACCGAATTTGATGAAATTCATATGAGACCACTACGGAAGTATACTCTATCAAACAAAAAAGAATCATCAAAACTGATTCATAAACGACGAAGTTATCAGCGAACACACATAAAAAATACGGTAGAACTGAGAAACCTCCTCTTTTTTGAAGTCGGTTAAAATATTACCAGTTTAAAAACCAAAACTCTGAAAAAATACCCACAAAAAGAAGTGCTCGTTTAAAATATTCAAATAGAAATAAGCTATAATGGATTAGGATGGGTAAACGGAAAACAGAACGACGTTATATAAGACTATATCAAAAAACAGCTGTTGTATATTAATTTTCTCAAAAGCTAAGATTTCAATTCCATAGATGCATGCGAGCGTTAGCTATTACCCCGAGAGTGCAAACTACAAGTCTAGATATATATATACCTACATCTCAGAAAGTGGGAGATATTTAGTGCACCTAGCAGTTCAGTAATGGGCTGCCCAAGAAATAGTGATGGGACAGTACTAAGAAAATATTAAATGTGGTTGAATTTCGATATTTTCGGGTCGTTTTTATACCAGCCAGTCATAAAATCGAGTTTCAATGATTTTCATACAGCAGTTTATAGATTATTGTTCATTAGAGGCATGCACTTAAACGATGAAGACGTAACCATGCCTTTTAGTATACGCATGGAAGCGTTCAGTTCAATAGTATAATGCTAAATGTACCTATAGATATACATAACAGATCGTCATCTGTGGTCATACTCGTCGTTATTTCAAATTAAATGTGAAAATTAATAATACTTGATGATGAGTACCTACCTAAGAGTATTGAACAAAACGTGTTACTAAACCTCAAAAATCTCATGTGGTGACATATATAGTATATAAATTGCGATACATGCAAGAAGTATAAACATCATCATCATCGTCATCATCTCAGCCGTAGGACGTCCACTGCTGAACATATGCCTCCCCCATTCCGTTTGTGTCAATCATTGCCAATACTCCCCACACTTGGCAGGCAGGTTGGCGAGCGCAGTTTTGGGGTTCGGACTGTTATCCTTAGGCCGGCTTCTACGGCACCCACGGGTAGAGTTGGAGGTACTATTCTAAGCCGGCACCCCACGGCAAAATAGAAAGATATTAGCCATATAATAACTAGTATAGTACCGTTCAGTATCAAAGAGTAAAATATTTAGTTCCTTTTGATGTTTCTCTGAAGGTCTCTGTATAGTTCCATTATATAAAAGGTGCTCCACAGATGTTTTGTCTCGGAACACCAAATATTTCAGCGCAGATGGGATTCAAACCCGTGTCTTCTGACTCTCATCATCTTGAGTCCACTAAAATACAATCATTAGGCACATAGGTCATCCTACAGCATGCAACTCCATTAAATTATACAGCGTGTAACAAAAAGGCAAACGTAGTGTAGGACGTCCTGAGGCACGGTGGAGTGACGATCTGCGCAAGACGGCTGGCAAAAACTGGATGCGAGAAGCCCAAGATAGACCTAAGTGGCGTGCCATTGGAGAGGCCTATGTCCAGCAGTGGACTGCTACAGGCTGATGATGTAACAAAAAGGTGTAGTAATACTAAAACCACACGGAGAAGCTTGCATACAATTGGGACCTAACTACTGCGTCCCAGGAAGTCATTAAACTTCTGAGTTTTGCTCATGCAGGTTCATCCCTGGAAAACTAAGCCAAAGTCGGCAATCACCAGAAAGTAGACTGGGTAAACAAGAGGCTTTTAAGCGGCTGGGCTGCGGCGCGGGGTGAAGGCGCATGCAAGGTAAGGCGACGGATATGAATGAATAGGAGGCGTCACGATTGTAGAGCGCATTGACCCCAACGAGCTCCAAGAATAGATGTGTCTAATAAGTCTGTATAAAAAAATACACGATTTATATGTTGATACTTTACCGTGTGAATCCTGACTAGGTACATATGCACACTTTAGTTCAACACCCTTTTGTTACACACTGTATAGCATTGTCCGTGACAATTAAGATTATAGTATATTGGATGAATGTCTACATGTTACCACTCTCAGCGCTGTAACGGCTGGACGGATCTGGATGTAATTTAGAATTATCTTACCCATATCTTACAGAGTACCCCACCCCACTTTAAAATTACCTGGAGGGGGATCACGATAAAATTATTCTATACCTGGTTCCGAAACAATCTATCAGTTATAGTAATTTTTAAACTTTCGCGATGTGAACACTATATATTTATATTATATTACCAGGGCTTAAGTGTTTCCTTAGCGATTTATCCTCAGAAAAATCTGTCGATATCGTTAGTGTTGTGTGTCAGGACAATGACTTTTTATAACAACTGTTGGGGGTATATTAAAAAGTATCTCCATACTTCAAGACAATGACACCCGCCTCTTCAGTCCGCTCGTGACCACGATCAATGCAACTTGATCGAAACGTCGAGGTAAATAAATACTATTACTAACGCGATTAAGCCCCGTTAATATAATATAAATCTATTCGTTGTTTTGAATTCAAGAGTTTCAAATTTATAAAACCTAGCATCACATATTTTAAATCTCCGAACGCAATGCAAATCATCGAAAGGTAAATAAAACTTCTGATAGGTATCGTCACAATGAACCGTGCTGCAGGTTAATCGGTCGTTGATGGTGTTCTAAATGGATTAAAGCTATTGGAAATAATCGTACAGCTCTGATACAAAGTAATGGAGGTAGGTCTATCGAGAAGATTCAACAAACTTCAAAGTTCTGAGTGGGGCAGTCTGTCTGGTTTATGATATAAATCCGAATTCCCGTTTCATCACACGTGAGTGATGAAACGATGAAACGGATCAACCGATTTGAGTGGAACTTAGAATGGAGATTACTAATATGCATAGAGATCTCCTAATTTCTGTGATCTGTTATGTTAGGTTAAATTTGGAGTTAGGTTAGGTTATACACAAAGGCCACCTCGGGGTACGTACATCGGTGAGGTTCGGATCGAGGTCAAGTCTGCTATTAAATATCTCGGACTTGTCATCAACAGCAGGTGGAATTTTCGCGAGCACCGACGAGAAGAATGTTGGAGTGGCGTGACTCCTGCTTTATCCCACCGGGATGGGGTCCTCGTGGGAGGGCCAACGCCGCCGGGGCCGCGAACGATTGCAGAAGCGTTCTCGTTGCCCCGACATTAGGGCGCCCGGAGAAACACCGTGTGGTGGTTTAGTCGGTATGATCTGCTTGCTGCTATGGGTGCAGTTGGCGCGTAAAGGACGAGTCCGACATACCCCGTCGGATCCCCCCGGGTTTGGCGGGGATGTGTGAGTGCATTCCCCGATAATAAAAAGAAAGTTATACACAAAGGCTATTTTTATCTTGGCCAAAGGTTCTATGGGGTAGTTATCCAGTTAGTTATATATATATATATATATATATATATATATCCATATTATGTGGTACTGAAACAACGTAGGTCGTCCACCGACAAGGTGGGCTGACGACCTGATAAAGGTCGCTCGCGGCTCCGCGTCCGCGCACGAACACCACACGCTACGCTCCCTCGGCCGCCGTTTCACTCATCAATGATCTGGTTGCTCAGCAGATAGATTTAGACTTTTTTCATATACAATTTTTCATGTTTGTTGATATATGTACTAAATTTCTAGAATAATATTATTTTGTTAATTAATTAGGTTAATTATAATATACTGGCCTGTCACACGCCTTGGCGTAGCTGTTAGTGTGTAAGCAAATTATAATAATAAATAAATAAATAAAGGTAGCAGGACGACGACGTTGGATGCAGGCCAATTCCAACCGGTCCTTTTGGAAATCTGTGGGGGAGGCATATGTTCAGCATTGGACGTCCTACGGCTGAGATGATGATGATGATGATGATGATTAGGTGATTGCACTGCATCTGTTATGGGCAGGCGTAGTGTTAAGACGCGGTCCAACCCCATGTTAGATTGGACGATGTAATGCGAAAATGCATAGTTTTGTACGTTTTCTTTATATCTTTCGATATATACTAACACAATTGAAAAAAACTGCTGGTTACTACTGTAGTAATATATGTTAGCTATGTATTACCTAAAAAATAATATAGTGTTATCGCTGAAAATTCTGAGAGTTTGGACGCGAATGTTTATTTTTATGGATATTTTTAGGATTTTTTTCTGCAGAGAGCGAGTAATATTTATGAATTCTGTTCGGTTATTACTCTTTGTCTTTTTCTTTTCTAGGCTAAGTATTTTTTATAGATTATTATCTATCTGTTTCGTAACACTAGATGTAAAGATTCTACTTTTTACTATTATCAGGATACGACCGCGCCTTAACCATCACGCTCACTTGTCCTCTGCACTTCATAAATAAGCGTGATAGTGAGTAGAACAAAAACAGCCAAAATAAAGCGTTAATACACTTAGAGATACGTTGTGGCACTTCCCTACGTTCTCGTCGCACTCGATGCTATTTCAAGGCAAATCCGAATGGATAGCAATATGTGCAGTTGGATATAAGCCGCGAGTAAATCTGGAGGATATTATCCCTCCATGAGATACTGCACCGAGCCGCGTCGAGGTTATTAGAGGTGCAGTAGGCTTGCTGGCTTAGCCCTGTTCTGATGTAACAGACTCCTACTGTGGTAATAGGTATACCTACTATAAGTTTGTACATTCTATTAAATAACAGCCTATATAGTTACATTAGACATGTTAATGGATATTAGAATTTGAAAACTATCATATCACATTAGTTATACCCACGATAGTTTTAATATTAAGATATCGGCTGCACTCACTGGTACTATGTCGGTTTAAGTCGGACGACGTTTCGAATGTTTGAGACGTTCTTCTTCAGGGAGTGTTAAAGATAAAGATAAAGAAAATGATACATTTATTGTATAAAACATGGGTAGATGATACATAACTAAATGATATGCACATAGTTGTTAAATTAAACATTCTGTTCCACCATGTTTTGCCTTTGCAGGCGTACAATTTTCTGAGATGGAGCAACCAGTCATTCCTGTGAATACTAAAATTATAATTATATTAAACATTTGGACCAAAAACAAAATTAAACTGATGTCATCATATTGAATCAAAATTTATCAATAAAAAATGATTATTATAATAACATTTATCAACCAACAATATTTTTAAATTAATTTTAAATGCTTTAGCATTTAATTGCCTTAGGGATTTTTTTATAAATGCGTGGTGCCATACCGATTAAATTTTTTCGTAGAAGAGCGGTTTTGCCTGTCGGATTACAAATAATGTTATGGTCACGTCGGTTTCTTTCTGTTGTCGGATAATTTTGGAAAGAAATCTGTGTTCATCGGTATCTTTCATCATCATCCGCCCATTCTGTTCCCTCTGCTGGGACTGGAGCCTTCCTCTCAGAGAGAGGAGTATATCGGTTTCTTTATATTATTATATTATTATGATATTAATATTACCCAGTGCTCTTTTATTTGAAGCGCTCGCAGCGGAGCTCGACTTGGCGATCTTAACCGACCAACAAGTTTAGCAACAATAGCTGCGGTCAGGACTTGGATGGGTGACCGCTAGTGGCATTATTCAACTGAGCGCTTTCGTGCTTCGGAGGGCACGTTAAGCCGTCGGTCCCGGTTGTTTGTCTTAGGGCAACAGTCGTTAGGCTATATGAAAGGCTTCGGGGCGGCCTGAATACTTCGACATGGATTGACCACTAACCAATACACTAAGCCGCACAGGGCCCGCGTGGTAGATTATGGCCTAACTCATCTTTTCGAGAGAAAAGCTCGAGTCCCAGCAGTGGGAGCAAAATGGGCTGATTATGACTTTTATAATATCATAAAAAAATACTCATCACTCATACATCATACTTTGTAGACAGTACAATAAAATGTGTTTCGGTCCGACTAAATTCTAGGAACATTTGAGAGAGCACTAGTAATAGGCCGTTTCCAACGGGTCTTTTTGGAAAGTTGTGGGGAGGCCTATGTTCAGCAGTGGACGTCTTACGGCTGAGATGATGATGACGTAATAGACTATTGTATGTTTTATTTATTACACACTATACTTGTATAGTATTTGAATGTACTATTTATTACAGTATAGTCAGGACACTGAGTCACTTGGTTATGTATACTTTTAACCGACTTCAAAAGAAAAGGAGGTTCTTAATTTGACTGTATGCTTTTTTGGTTATATGTTACGCGATCATTCCGCCAATTATGAATCGATTTTGACGATTATTTTTTTGTTTGGTAGATCATACTTCAGAGACGGTCCCATATAAATTTTACTTTACTTTTACTGGGTGGCAAGTCACCACCTGCATAATTATTTTATGATGTGGCTCAAACTGGCAGGTGCCGTAGTCTCGCCAATAGCCATTTACCCACTATGTTACCATTTTTATATACATATCATGTCACTGTTATCCCAGAACATGTTTTTTCTAATGCCTTTGTAATGAACCGAATAATAATAACGTGATTTATTTTTAATAATAATGGGATAACATCCACACAAAGTCTTCCAGGTCCCAAATCAGGCAGAGCCAGTACTTAACCTAATGACTGATAAACAGACATATTCATGTACACAAATTTTTCACCTGTCCGGGGATGGAACCCGGGTCCAGCTGAGAAGGCAGGGGTGCTACCAACTGTGCCAACCGGCCAATCAGTTTGATGACATTTTGTATGGTAGATAAGGCACTGGATTACAACTGATGGATACCAGGGGGCAACTCTTCTCGGAGGGCGCGGAGGCGAGCCAATCGAGCTCGCACTCCGTCTCCGCTCCGAGGACCTGGGGCATCGGCTGAGGGGACAGCCGATGCCTAGCCTAGCCTAGCCCTATCAGGGTTAGTTCTGCACGAGGTGTGGATGTACCCTGTGTTCCGGGACATCTCACGAGGCGGCAATGCAGTGGGCTCTTTACTTTTTATATATATATATATATATATATATATATATATATATATATATGACGGAGAAAGCACCTCCGGAGTGTTTTTAAAAAGTGTGACGTCAGCATTGCTGACGTCACAATTGTTGTTTTCGTGATGATCACTCATTTTTGGGTCTTCGAAGTAAAACTTCACAAGTACTTTTATAAGCTTCGTATATTCAACGAGCAGCGTAACAACGTCACAAAGAGGTCCGTACTGTACGGCGACTCGAGAGCGACTGAGACGAGCGCCTACAGTGCGGCCGTACTTATAGGACTCGGCGCACGTGCACGAGTTTACAAGTTTGTTGGTAAAGTATTGAAATTACAATCATAACATTAATTTTACATCGTAATCAACTCAAAAATAATCAACTGATGATTTATAAACTATTTTTAGGGCAATCAAATGATTAAACTTAATTATTCTCGACGAACTGTTGTAGTTGCGCCGATACGGCCATACTGACAGGCGGTGCGCGCTCTGCACCAGCCTCGTTGGTTCTCGTAGATTGTTATGGATTCTCGTAGATTATTTGGATTCTCGTAGACCATTTATTCTGATGGGTCATCTTGGTTCGAGTCGTGGTTTGGCTGTACTTGCAGCCCTTCTCGTGAGGTCGATGGAATGGGCTCATTTGATTCTGCAGTGGGATCTCGTTGAATAGGTGATTCGTTTCCCGCCGATACGGTCATACTGACAGGCGGTGCGCGCTCTGCACCAGCCTTGTTGACTCGTTAACTCTCGCAGACTGCTGTTAATTATGGCTGGCCTGCAAAGAATGAGATATTCTCTGAGTAGTGAGTCTGTAAACAACTTACGTTGCTTTATCTTGTTTGTTACATTAACACAACTGTTATGTAACCTTAGGAGTCTTTTGATTAGTAAACAGTACACAAAGACATCGTGCACTGCCTTATTGATTTAGAATCTGTGGTGTATACGTGTCTACCCATAGTTCCACAAGGCGTCCCCACGGTATCTCAGGGTTCACTTGTGGATGCATCAAGGATCCGTGGCTAGCTCAAGGGTAACACATGGTTAGCTCAGGGGTATCACTCTCCAGACATTTTTGTAGATTACTACAGTACACTAAGACATCTTAAGTGCACTGCCTTATTAATTTAGAATCTGTGGTGTATACGTGTCTACCCATAGTTCCACAAGGCGTCCCCACGGTATCTCAGGGTTCACTTGTGGATGCATCAAGGACCCGTGGTTAGCTCAAGGGTAACACATGGTTAGCTCAGAGGTATCACTCTCCAGACATTTTATTTTTGTAGATTACAACAGTACACTAAGACATCTCAAGTGCACTGCCTTATTAATTTAGAATCTGTGGTGTATACGTGTCTACCCATAGTTCCACAAGGCGTCCCCACGGTATCTCAGGGTTCACTTGTGGATGCATCAAGGACCCGTGGTTAGCTCAAGGGTAACACATGGTTAGCTCAGAGGTATCACTCTCCAGACATTTTATTTTTGTAGATTACAACAGTACACTAAGACATCTCAAGTGCACTGCCTTATTAATTTAGAATCTGTGGTGTATACGTGTCTACCCATAGTTCCACAAGGCGTCCCCACGGTATCTCAGGGTTCACTTGTGGATGCATCAAGGACCCGTGGTTAGCTCAAGGGTAACACATGGTTAGCTCAGAGGTATCACTCTCCAGACATTTTATTTTTGTAGATTACAACAGTACACTAAGACATCTCAAGTGCACTGCCTTATTAATTTAGAATCTGTGGTGTATACGTGTCTACCCATAGTTCCACAAGGCGTCCCCACGGTATCTCAGGGTTCACTTGTGGATGCATCAAGGACCCGTGGTTAGCTCAAGGGTAACACATGGTTAGCTCAGAGGTATCACTCTCCAGACATTTTATTTTTGTAGATTACAACAGTACACTAAGACATCTCAAGTGCACTGCCTTATTAATTTAGAATCTGTGGTGTATACGTGTCTACCCATAGTTCCACAAGGCGTCCCCACGGTATCTCAGGGTTCACTTGTGGATGCATCAAGGACCCGTGGTTAGCTCAAGGGTAACACATGGTTAGCTCAGAGGTATCACTCTCCAGACATTTTATTTTTGTAGATTACAACAGTACACTAAGACATCTCAAGTGCACTGCCTTATTAATTTAGAATCTGTGGTGTATACGTGTCTACCCATAGTTCCACAAGGCGTCCCCACGGTATCTCAGGGTTCACTTGTGGATGCATCAAGGACCCGTGGTTAGCTCAAGGGTAACACATGGTTTAGCTCAGAGGTATCACTCTCCAGACATTTTATTCTTGTAGATTCTAGTTGAAAATATCGTGAAACATAATGAATTTTATACTCGCCGGTTTTAATCCGTTGATGCGTGTTCGTCGTTGTGAGTTATCCGGACTGACTGGCCAGCTTGAGATGTGGATGACACTGAATCAGGGGCGATTGCAGCGTTGTTTTGCAGTGTATCGAGATCATCTCCCGCAGCGATTGGTGTGGACGTCATGTCTGTGGTAATTCCCGTTGTGATGGGCTGCATGGTATTAAAGTTGTTTGCTGGTACTCCTGAAGTGTTCAATGAGGCAGGGCCTATCAGCCTGGTACTGCCCTGCGCTGTTCCAGTCGTGACAGGTTGAACCGAAGTCGATGAGGATGTGGTTGGGACCAGAGCTTGTTCTGATCCCACTTCTGATGACGGAGAAAGCACCTCCGGAGTGTTTTTAAAAAGTGTGACGTCAGCATTGCTGACGTCACAATTGTTGTTTTCGTGATGATCACTCATTTTTGGGTCTTCGAAGTAAAACTTCACAAGTACTTTTATAAGCTTCGTATATTCAACGAGCAGCGTAACAACGTCACAAAGAGGTCCGTACTGTACGGCGACTCGAGAGCGACTGAGACGAGCGCCTTTTTTTTTTTTTTTTTTTTTTTTTTTTTTTTTTTTTTTTTTTTTAGAACGGACTAATGCTGTTTGCCTCTACCGGCATTTACAGCGTCACCGGACGGTAGACGAGCGCCTACAGTGCGGCCGTACTTATAGGACTCGGCGCACGTGCACGAGTTTACAAGTTTGTTGGTAAAGTATTGAAATTACAATCATAACATTAATTTTACATCGTAATCAACTCAAAAATAATCAACTGATGATTTATAAACTATTTTTAGGGCAATCAAATGATTAAACTTAATTATTCTCGACGAACTGTTGTAGTTGCGCCGATACGGCCATACTGACAGGCGGTGCGCGCTCTGCACCAGCCTCGTTGGTTCTCGTAGATTGTTATGGATTCTCGTAGATTATTTGGATTCTCGTAGACCATTTATTCTGATGGGTCATCTTGGTTCGAGTCGTGGTTTGGCTGTACTTGCAGCCCTTCTCGTGAGGTCGATGGAATGGGCTCATTTGATTCTGCAGTGGGATCTCGTTGAATAGGTGATTCGTTTCCCGCCGATATATATATATATATATATATATACACATAATCTAGAAGATGGGCCTGCGTAGACGGGCAGCGACGTCGGCGTAGCTGTGGCTGAATGCGCGAGCGGGCCCGCGCCCCCCGCCACCAGTCGACGACGAAGGAACACCGCAGAGGCTTAGTGGGTAGGATGACCTTCTGGTGGAGACTCCCACACGCGCATCAGCTCTACCCAGGGCTGGTGAGGGTACAAACCCTTATTCTGCGTTAAAAAAAGGGGCAACTCTGCTATGGTCGTACCTACTTAATGTACCAGTGAAACTATTGGTTGGGTATGTTGGGACAAATCTATAAAGAGGAAAGATCTGTTTGTAAGTATGTTTGTAACGAATTAGCTTAAAAAGGACTGGACCGATTTAAAAATATTCTTTCACCATTGGAAAGCTTTACATATAAATATTATAAAGAGGAAAGATCTGTATGTATGTTTGTAACGAATTGGCTCAAAAAGTAATGGACTGATTTCAAATATTATTTCACCATTGGAAAGCTTTACTTATAAATATTATAAAGAGGAAAGATCTGTATGAATGTTTGTAACGAATTGGCTCAAAAAGTAATGAACTGATTTCAAATATTATTTCACCATCGGAAAGCTTTACTTATAAATATTATAAAGAGGAAAGATCTGTATGAATGTTTGTAACGAATTGGCTCAAAAAGTAATGGACTGATTTCAAATATTCTTTCACCATTGGAAAGCTTTACATATAAATATTATAAAGAGGAAAGATCTGTATGTATGTTTGTAACGAATTGGCTCAAAAAGTAATGGACTGATTTCAAATATTCTTTCACCATTGGAAAGCTTTACATATAAATATTATAAAGAGGAAAGATCTGTATGTATGTTTGTAACGAATTGGCTCAAAAAGTAATGGACTGATTTCAAATATTCTTTCACCATTGGAAAGCTTTACATATAAATATTATAAAGAGGAAAGATCTGTATGTATGTTTGTAACGAATTGGCTCAAAAAGTAATGGACTGATTTCAAATATTCTTTCACCATTGGAAAGCTTTACTTATAAATATTATAAAGAGGAAAGATCTGTATGAATGTTTGTAACGAATTGGCTCAAAAAGTAATGGACTGATTTCAAATATTCTTTCACCATTGGAAAGCTTTACTTATAAATATTATAAAGAGGAAAGATCTGTATGAATGTTTGTAACAAATTGGATCAAATAGTAATGGACTGATTTCAAAAATTCTTTCACCATTGGAAAGCTACATTCACCTTGAGTAACATAGGCTATATAAGATTCATCATCATCATCATCATCCATCACCGCGCGGGTGAAACCGCGGAGAGCAGCTAGTAAGTATATATAACAGGCAGCGTTCCATTTCAACATTTTTGTCCCCACACATATCACAACTGACAGAGATATGGTAGAATTAATATGAAAAGTTTGATCAGAGGCAAGTTTTCCAATCATAGGTCCTTTTGTGCCGAAGCGTAATTAATGAGGACATCGGCCGGAGGCATTTCCCGAACGTGTGGAATGTTGGATGATAAAGGAAATATATTTCAGCAGAAGATAGGGTTCTTTGGCAACAGTCCGTCTTGGTGGGTATTAATATATAACATATTCCTCCAACCAGGTAGGTATTAGCAAAGTAATGTGTTCAGGGAAATATATACAAGAACAATGTAGTATCAATCTGACATAACAAATTCAAATTCAAAATTATTTACTTGCATGAACATGGTATACGTATGTATCAGATGTTACATAAAAATAGGTAGCGCTCTACATTCCATCATAACGACATGCAAAAATTAGGTTGACTTTTATTATGCGTCGACACATAGATTGATATTAGATTATGTACAATTATTATTCATAGGTTTATTAATTACTGGATTAGAATACATAACAAAATAATTAAACTTATTATTAATCAATTTACAATCACGCTGTATGTCATACATGTCAATAATTCACTTAATGATAAGTCAGATTGATACTACATTGTTCTTGTTCCCACATTTAATCTAATTACATACATTATACATGTATTACCTATAATAGTAC
The DNA here is from genome assembly GCA_917880725.1 of Selenia dentaria. Taxonomy (NCBI): domain Eukaryota; kingdom Metazoa; phylum Arthropoda; class Insecta; order Lepidoptera; family Geometridae; genus Selenia; species Selenia dentaria. The sequence goes on along the minus strand of OU862885.1, from coordinate 3,612,577 downwards.
ATTTCAATATAACTTATACTAAATTGTCATTTGAATATTATTTAATCGTGTAATAACATTACGATACCAACAATTTCAACAATTCTCTCTTAAACGTTATAACACACTCTGATTCCATTATCGATTTAGGTAGGTGATTATATAACATTAAGTGAATTATTAATATGCATGACATACAGTATGATTGTAAATTGATTAATAATTGGTTAAATAATTTTGTTATCCAGTATAGTTTAATACAGTAATTAAAGTTTATTAGTTTATCAGTTTATCTAATCCAGTAATAAGTAAATAAATCTAGGAATAATAATAGTACGTAAACTAATATCAAGCTGTATGTCGACGCAATAAAAGTCAACCTATTTTTGCATGTCGTTGTGATGGAATGTGGAGCGCTACCTATATTATTAACATCAGGTAACATCTTATACATGTTTATACCCATGTTCATGCAAGTAAATAATTTTGAATTTATATTTTATAGAATACTAGGTGACCCGCCAGCGACTACGCTCGCGTGGCCTCGCGGGATACGTTACTACAGTTGTATTACGGTTTTTTTAACTATCTTACGGTAACTCTTTAATTTACGACTCAAAAGTATCCTATAATTTTGACCAGGGATATAAGCTACATACCACCATACAAAATTTCAAGTCGTTTCGGAGATTAGCCCGTACAAACAGACAGACAAACAGAGAAACAAAAAATGTAAATACGATCTGCATCCATACATTTATGCGACACTTGCTTATAATGCCCTTCAAACGTAGCAAAGTAACGCGTGCAGACCATTAATTGGGAGAATGTCTGACACTTCAGCGATATCAACAGTAGGCCTACCATCAGTCCCTTATACCAGTAGGCCTACCATATGCCCCACCATAAGCTCCTTATAGCAGGACAGTTAAGCGTTTTATTGAGCTGTCCATCAAATTCGTACTATGGCGGACTCTTACTTACTTGACTTTCTTACTTGACGGCAAGTCAGCCAATTATTTCCCACGAGTTTATTTGGTTATTTAACCAGGGGAGGCCGGGCACATTCCTGCCCCTTCCTGGTTACGACTATGTATGTATACATAAATACTTCACCCCCAATTGCGAAAACCCTGATTTCTGTATATGGATACCTGGGCGCGTGTTTACGGTACGGCATTACATTTGAAAATAGAACTTCTGTTATTTTTTCCACTATCACACCCGAGCCTATTATAGATTTGCATCTGAGAAGCAATACCGGGCCTCGGAATCAGGGTAAATCCGTAGACCCGGCTCGAGCACGTTCAATACTGCAATATGCACCTGCAACCCGATGTACAGATTAGGTTGAGTGCAGAGAAAACTTTCGAATACATTACTATACATTATTATAAACACATTTTGGTCAAGGACAGGCGTGATTGCTATCGGGTACATCACTTGTCTGTCTTTGTTTTAAAATAATTTATATTATAAAAATGAAGCCCTATTTCTCCTGGTCACTCAATAACTCGAGAACGGGTCCGTGACTGTTGTTCGAAATTCATTTTAAAGATTTTTATTTTATTACCCTTCACTGGATATAAAAGACTTTAGCCATTACGGACAGTTGACATAATTTTATTTGATATACGTTATAGTTGTTATATAATTTAAAATCTATACCAGCTCTTGATATATCGATCAACTGTAATATTATAATTTAATATACTGCTAATATTACATACTGTTCAAGTATCATATTTTTTCGATATATCGATGATTTGACATACTATACATTTTGGTAATTCCGTTAACAAAATTATGTAAGTATGTTTAATGGTGTCCAGTTTTCATGACTAGTCTAAGGCAAAGTCACGATAGGTGCGACGATAGGTCCGACGACGGGCGAAGCGAGGAGGAACCGTTAGGTTGAATGGTGACCACACGACGCGCGAGCCAAGCGAGCATAGCGAGCGTGCCGCGGCATCGGCCGGCAAAGCACCAGAACTAGAGTTTTATCTACACCTCGATAAAGATATAGCGCAGCACTTTTGGGATAAAATTCTTGTCTAACATATGTCCTGTCGAAGCAATGGTTTGTATAAATATATTTTTTCGAAGTTTCGACGTTTCATTATATATGTTTATTAAAATTCGACAAAAAAGTAAGTATGTGTAGTAGATATATTTTTTATAATAGTTATTTCATTTGCTAAGTATATCACATGGATGTATAGTTTATGAATGGTTTTCATTTATAGTTATTTGTTTTGGTCACGCTTGAGAACTTGAGAACGGCTTTCATTCATCTTTTCTGCCGACTTCCAAAAAGGAGGAGGTACTCAATTCGACTGTATGTTTTTTTGTTTTTTTTTTCCTCATAATTTTCGATTGGGTGAACCGATTCGATTTTTTTGTTTGAAATCTGGTGCTTCCTGCGTGGTCCCATTTAAATTTCATCAAATTCGGTCCAGTAAATTTGAGTTACACTCCAATAACTGAATAGAATTTCCATAACTAGGTATGTCAAAACTTATTCAAAATTGTTTAAGACTGTTTGTATGCGTGCTAAAGCTTTGTTTATCAGAGATATAGTTCGGAAATCGAATAACAAAATAAAAACAGTTTGGAAGACTATAAATACTGAGGTCGGCAAAAATAAACCAAAAGACACTGCATGTGTCCTTGTAATTAACAATCAGACTGTCTCAGAACCAATAAACGTAGCAAATACTTTTGATAATTTCTTCTCTAATTTACCTCTAGAAGTTACTATGTACGTTATGTATGTTAGAATAAGCTATGTACTTATAATTATTACTATTATTGTACTGTAGCCCAAACTAATGGCAGTTTCGGAAAAATGAGTTTCTTTCATAAACCTGCGAACCTAGGTATTACCTAATCCAAAAAAAAAATCACACGGCCAGACACAATAGGAATTTCATTGTTATAATGACATCGACACTTGAGGGGTTAATAATATTTACAATATTTTTATTCAATAATACTTAGGTTCAAATCAACGAGATTTCGTCTACTACTCAGCTTCGTCTACTCTACACAAGCCGCATTATATTCCCGGAAGGCTATTTAGAAATAAGCATACGATTTTCTTGGAAACATTCCTAGTCCAATCTTCTGTACTACTTAACTGTAATAGTTATATTCTAAGGACACTGCCATAATATCTGTTTCTTACTTTTACGTAGAGGAGATGGGGTCCATTTATGCGTATTAAAAAAAAAAATACTGTGTTTTAGTGCAAGTATTAAACCGTAAAATTAAACAATATATTAATACATAAATTACACTACAACACAATATTTTTTTAGTGCCAAATATACACAAAGACATTTTTTATGGGATAGGTTGGCAACGAGCAAGCGGATCACCTGATGGTAAGTGATACCGTCGCCCACGGACATCCGCAATACCAGAGGTCTCGAGGATGCGTTGCCGACCTTTGAGGAAGGAAGATATAGAAGGGGTGAGGGTGGAGGGGAGGGGGAAGAAGAGGGAGAACGGGAAGGGGGGAATCGGGCCTCCGGAAGTTCCCACAAACCGACGAAACGCAATAGCAAGCTATGTTACTTCACGTCGGTGTTATGTGGGAGTGTGCGCTACTTCTCCGGTCGTGCCGGCCAATTCGCCTGTGGGGTTACAGCAGCGTGGCACTACCATATAAAGTAAGTCTAACCTTAATGTAGGGTAGTATAATGGGCGGTCTTATAACTAAAAGCTATTTCTTTCAGACTACCGTCAAATGGACTTCGTAAAAATTAGGAAAGAAATCAGGCAGTGCTGTTAGGAAGAGCTGTACTACAGAGGAGGAATAAAATATGAGAGTCACGGTGCAGATGAATAGGTAAACCAGTCCACAATATATCAGTAGGGAAAACATAGCAGAGCTAAAAATTATTACTTACCTACAATAAGCATCTATTATCATGCATTAGTTTTTTTTTTAAATTTTGCAACATTATTATTTGCAAGATTATTATGTAGTTTTACTGTAGTAGAGTAAGTAAATACCTGTGTATAATATAAGGTAACATAAGATAAGATAATTTTTATTTGCGAAAACATGTGATGTCATACATATAATAATAACATGCATGTGGTCTTAAGCTAGGTCTGTATCAACATGTTTTGCCTGTTTTAGGCATACAAATGTAGCGAGATGGCCGTCATTTACAATAATAATAATAATAATCACATGAATAATATCATTGAAATTGATTGTTGTTACAAAAATGTCGTAAGGTTATATATATTAAAAATAATGTCATAGGTAGGTACATATTATTAATCCTAAATATATTGGTGTACAAAAAAAAAACAAAAGCAAAAATGCCTCTCTGGCCTCTTCTTAAATTGTATGTGCCCCTCAGGCTAAGAAATAAAAAAAAAATTAGAGCCCTTCATGCTCTTATCGTATTGTGCCATTCAGGCTAAGTAAGTTTTCAAAGTGCACTTCAGGCCTTCACAAATGTATTATGTAAGTTTAATTAAGAAAAAAAAATGTCCTCCTGTATTCCGTTAGTAATTATAAAAAAAAATTATAAGTTTAAAATATAAATGTAAGCGGGCCACGGACCCATTGAGTCTGTGAACAAAAGCAATAAAATTAAAAAAAAAAATATTATAACCAAAAATATTGGTGTAATAACGCCATATTGACTAGGTACTTAAATTCTACAACTTATCAGAGCATATGTTATCTGATGAATGTAAATCTCATAGTAATCAATCAAAGTTTTATTAAAGTAACTTCAAATTTAAAATACACACTTGGGCAATTAATACAGTGTGTTTGGTAGAGGGACCGACAAACCAAATGAGCGTGTTCGGGGACTTGGAGAATACAAGTTGGCCAAAAAAAATCCCCGACAACCCAATTTTTTTTAACTAAATCAGTTAGCTCTGTTTTGTATCCAATTTTGATTTGCGTGGCCTGAAGGTGTATTAGAGACCAAATTCAACTAAAAACATCCGGTCTAAAACAGATTTTACAAATGTTATGGTGGTAAATAGGTACAATTTCGGAGAAAAAGGAAAAAATCACAAAAAAAAGTTAAACATATTGGGGGGTCGGGGATTTTTTTGGCCAACTTGTATTCTCCAAGTGGTCCCCCGAACACACTCATTTGGTTTGTCGGTCCCTCTACCAAACACCCTATATATAAATAAATAAAACAAGTAAGGTGAATAAAAACAGAAAATGCTCTGCTTACTCGCCTGTAACTTGCAGTAAGATTAACTTGTACTAATTAAACTCTGCGGGGATAATTCTAGTATGCTATAATTATTGGTTATAATTATGTCAGCGTTAAAGAATGGCTCACTTTACGAGCAAGAGTGTTAAAAATGGTCATCTCAACCGATAAACCGGCGGTACAACGCGGTCAAATTAACTAGACGCTTGACCATGTGACGTCATTTTGGTGCTCAAGTACAGTGTGCAAAAAAAACCTGCCAAGTGTAGAAAAAAAAACCGGCAAAGTATTAAGATCGAGTAAAAATTTATTAAAAATGAAGTTTGTTAAATGAATAAAAAATATTTATTTATTCTGAAAGGTAATATACAACTACATATTCTGTGAAAATTTAAGGCGTCTACCTGTTACCGTTATTAATATTGAGCATAAAAATAGGAAAAACACACATTTGTTGTATGGCTACCGAATTAATATTTATTTATTCGGCATTTTTCGACATGAATGTAGTCGATTAGTCGATTATCTTTTAGTCATCAGCGTGTATCGGTAACAAAGATGCTGACTGTACTGACACTTGCCGGGCGAGAAAAGGGAATGCGGGGGGAAGCGGGCGGGGACCCATATTCCAGCGATGCGTCGAGTTAATGTGACCGCGTTGTAACAATGAATTATTGTTTTATTTTGACGGTTTAACTTACGCGGTCTGTATAATCGAGTATCTCGACCGGTTACGCAGACGGGTGCGCAAGTACTCCATGAAGAAGTGTCCCAGACGGTCACGAAACCGGCCGAGATACTCGACTATACTGTTAACAATATATAATTATTTCACTATAAAAAAACATACATTATAGACAAATTAATTTCAGTAGGTTGAAATTAGCAAAATTGTTGTATTATTAGATAAATGGAATGTATTTGACTCGCAGATGTTTTCTAAATTCACCGCAAGGTGGCATTGTTGACGATCACGGTAGGAGAGTTGTTCTACCGCTAAAATATTGTTATAAAAGTAGTAAGCGTGGCGGAAAGCGGGCAGCAACTTACAGGGCTATCAGGGAGGCATTCCGGTCAGCGCGCTCGAGTGGGACGGACGTGCGCTCAAGTGCTCCCCGAGAATATTCCGATCGGCCTAAAAGTGCTTGCGCTTTTAGTGCCGGTTACCTGTATCGTTTCGATTGAAGAGGATTCAGTGTTGGACTTCGCTAATAGTGGATTTTCTGTGTGCAGATTCGACGTCAAGCCACCGCTTCGTGTACCGTTCGGCGCACGGAGGCGTTCGGCTCGGCTCGGCTCGCGTCGCGGAAGAAGCGCGCTCTTGTAAGAGCGCTTCGACACATCAATCACCTATTGTTCATTGTCTAATCAAAACCGCTCTTCTCAGAGCGATTTCTAGTTTCGATTTTTAATTTTTCAATTTTCAATTTTCAAAGTCGAGTCAAACAAATCCACGCTTCACGTGGTCTTCTGGACGATCCTTGCGGTGTTAACGCCACCCAGTTGGGCGCGGACCCGGTGCGTCAAGCCTTTCCCTCCTGAGCGTGGGAGGGAACGGCTAAAACCGGACGGGCCTGCCTTCACCGGCTTTGGGGTCTCCCCTCGCCGACGGCAGGTATCTCCTTCCCACCCTACCCTATCCTACTCTCCTATTCTCTGGGCAAGTGTTTGGTTGGAAGCCGGGTTTTACTCGGTCTTCTCTCCTCGCCCCCGGAGCAGCTAGGGCCTCGCGTTTAGGCACACATCCCTCTGCACAATAAGACTGGCAGAGGGCACACAGTAGGGACACCTAGGCACTCACTCTCCCGCCTGTACCCGGCGGGAGTGGCATTCACCCCTCACTCGCATCTCGAGTATTCCCCTCGAGATGTCACTACTCTCTCCCTCCCCCGCTCTGAGCCTCCCGCAAGGCGCTTCGCCTCAGGCGTTCGTCTCGTGGGTCTCGAGCTGTTACCCGGAAATGCTTTCCGAGTATCTCCAGTCCAATAGGGACTTTAATGAGAGACCCCGCTTCACGGACTCCCAAATTCCCTCCTCCGGCTCCCTCCCTCCGAGGGGGCCCTTCGGCTCTTCGGCGTTCAAGCCATTAGATAGCCCTCTTTCTCCCGACCCTGCGCCTTATGCGCCCCGCGCTCCCCGCGCACCTCTACCACCCCGCGATCGCTCCCCGGTCCCTCGGACCATGTACGAACGCGCCTACGACTCAGCGTCCAACTCGGAAAATGAGATGGATGTAGAGTTCTCCCGCTCCCGCGCTAACTCTGTTGGCAACATCTCCAACGACGGGTTCACTACCGTCGGAAAGAGAAAGCGCGTCCCCAAAGCCGCCTCAGAGGCCCCCTCCCCGCCACCCAAAGCGGCCTGCACCGCCCCGGGAGCGAAGCCATCAGGCTCTCTCGCTCCCACCTCCCGCGACCCTCTCGCTCACTCCGATGCTCCCGCAAGCATCGCCGCGTCTCAACGCGACGTCTCCTCTCAAGGAGCGTCAGTTAGACGCGAGAAACCGCCGCCGCCTCTGTTCCTTCAGGACAAGGCGAAGTGGGACATGGTCTCACGACTTTTGACGGATCGTAAGATCCAATACACTAGCGCCCGCTCAACCCAACTGGGTATTAAAGTCCAGGTGCCCACCCCAAGCGACCATAGGGCATTAACCAGGATTCTCAAAAACGAGAGTATAAGTTTTCATACCTATGCTCTCGAAGAAGAGAAAGTCCTACGCGTCGTCATACGCGGTGTACCTAAGGAGGTACAAACTGATAGCGTCCTCGCCGACTTGAAGGCGCAAGGCTACCCCGTCCGCGAATGCCACCGGATGTACAGTGGCAAAGATCGCAGGCCCTACGACCTACTATTGGTCATCCTCAATCGCACGCCAGAGGGCAAAGCGATTTTTAATGTCAAAACGGTAGTGAACCTCTCGGGGATCACCGTTCAACCCCCATTCCGAAACCGAGCGCCTGGCCAGTGTCATAACTGCCAATTGTTCGGGCATGCCGCCCGATTCTGTTTCGCCCGCCCGAGGTGCGTCAAGTGCCTAGGGGATCACGGGACAGCCCAGTGCTCTCGCACTAGGGACTCATCAGACCCGCCTAGTTGTGTCCTCTGCGGCACACAGGGACATACCGCCAACTACCGCGGTTGCCCTAAGGCACCCCGCGCACCCAGTGGGCCGGCTAGGAGGCCTATTCCCCCTCCTCGCCCGGTCACTACCCGCTCACAAGGGAACGGCCCTAAGCCTAACCTTTCACCCGCACCGCAGGCAACACCTGTTGTACCCGCGCCCGCGCCCGCGCGCAACGCTTGGTCCAAGCCCTTGAGCATGGTACAAGCAAGCGCCCCCCTCACCCCCGCCCGCCCGCAGGCCTCTGCCAGCGCGCCGGCTCCTAAGCCCAAACCGCCGCTCTCTAGGCCTCCAATGGCTGGGCTCATGGACGCCCCAGGTCAATCTGACCTGGCGGCCGACATAGCCCTTGTCATGGACTACGCGATGGTCATAGACGTGGACGAAGTACGTGCATTCGCGCACAAACTTCGTACTGCCACAAACGACCAAGACCGCTTGCGAGCCACGCTCACACACGCGGGTTTAATCAGCGCAGTGAGGCGCTACGCCCTCCCCAGCGTTTCTTAGGTATCATCCAATATGGATAGTACACCGAAACGAATTAAGCCCCACTCAGTCACCGAAGCGACTTTCAACGCTGACGGCCTCTCTAGTCAAAAGGACGAAGTTCACGAATTTTGTAAGACCCATCAGGTCGATATCCTATGCGTGCAGGAGACCTTTCTGAAACCAGGTACAGCGAACCCTAGGTTTGCAAATTACCGTTTGGTTCGTAATGATAGAGTGGCCACCCCAAAAGGTGGCACTCTCATCTATTACAAAAGAGCTCTGCACTGTATCCCAATTGTTACTCCACCACTTAGAATACTAGAAGCCTCTGTTTGCTTTCTAGCGATGTCAGGTCATCAACCTGTCATCATAGCCTCATGTTACCTCCCCTCTGGTAAAGAACTATTACAGACAGACTTGGAAGCCCTCTTCTCTCTGGGAAGCTCCGTCCTTCTGATCGGTGACTTCAACAGTAAACATGTCATATGGAACTGTACTAGTAACAATAGTAATGGTAAAATCCTTGAAGGCTTGGTCAGCCACTTAAACTTTGATATTCTCTCCCCTCTGGAGCCCACAAGATATCCCTATGTTGACAACCAACGACCAGACATACTTGACATAGCACTTCTTAAGAACGTCACCCTCCGGTTGCGCTCAATAGAAGTGTTACACGAACTGACTTCAGACCACCGCCCTGTATTGTTGAAATTAGGCCCCGACCCGACGGACATAACCCCTATCACTAGAACGGTAGTGAACTGGAAGCAACTGGGGGAATCCCTCCAAGCTATCAGTTCACCCGCTCTCGATAGAATCCCCGATGACATACAGACAGTAGAAGACGTGTCAATTGCGATCGAGGCTCTCAGTGACCACCTCCGCACCGCAGTAGGTGAATCCTCAAAGCAGGTCCAAGTGGCGGATGGTCGCCGCTTTGAACTGCCCGAGGGTGCGAGGAGGTTACTGACAGCTAAGAACGCCGCCACTAGGGCGTATGACTCGATGCCAACCCCAGAGAACAAAGCCACCATGCGCTATTTACAGCGTGCTGTAAGGAAACGCATGAGTGAGCTGCGTGATCAAAGGTGGGACGACAAACTGTCAGAGATTGAGCCAACTCACCAGGCATACTGGCAGTTGGCTCGAACTCTGAAATCTGACGGACAACAGACAATGCCTCCACTCATTAGGCCACCTCCCCTCTCCATAGCGTTCCTTGACGAAGACAAAGCCGAGTGTTTAGCTGATAGCCTTGAGGCTCAGTGTACTCTAAATGTAGATCACGTCGACCAGAAACACCTCGATTCGGTGGAATCTGAAGTTGAACGTAAAAGCTCTATGTCCATCTCTGACCTCCCACTCCTCCCACCGGTAAAATCATCCGAGGTTGTGTCTCTGATCAAGAGCCTCAAGACCCGTAAATCCCCTGGGGCTGATGGTATCAGCAACAAGGTGATTAAACACTTCTCAGTCCCACTAGTCCATCTCTTAGTTAGCATCTTCAATGCGGCTATGAGCAACTGCTCCTTCCCAGACACTTGGAAGCATGCCATTGTCATTGGTATTCACAAACCAGGCAAACCGGCAGCCGAGCCCTCCAGCTACCGTCCCATAAGTCTCCTCAGCTCTCTAGGGAAGATTTACGAGCGGCTCATTGTGAACCGACTCTGGTCCCACGTTAGATCCAATAACCTCCTTCCCGATGAGCAATTTGGTTTTAGAGCCAAACACTCTTGCGTCCAACAAGTGCACCGCGTAACGGAGCACATCCTAGGCGGTTTCAATAAGAAACCAAAGCCCCAAGGGACCATAGCTGTCTTCCTCGACGTAGCGAAAGCGTTCGACAAAGTCTGGCACAACGGCTTGATATTCAAGCTGTACCAACTGGGTGTGCCAGACCGTCTTGTACTCATCTTACAAGACTTTCTCAGGGATCGAACGTTTAGCTATCGCACCGAGGGAACGCTCTCCTCCCCGCATCCCATTCACGCAGGTGTCCCTCAGGGCTCTGTACTCTCACCCATTCTCTTCTCGCTGTACACCAGCGACATCCCACGATCTGAACCTAATGTTCAGATCGCTCAGTTTGCGGATGATACTGCAATCTACTCTACTGGCTGGTTCAAGGTCAGGCAGAGATGCGCCATCCAACGAGCCATCACCGTAATCGGTGCATGGTTTCGTAAATGGCGGATTGCAGTAAATCCTAGCAAAAGTGCAGCAGTGTACTTCACTGAGACCCGGCGAAATCTCATGCCGTCACCCATAGTCCTATTCGGCGAACCCATCCCTTGGGCTAAATCTGCCAAATACCTGGGCGTCACCCTTGATTGCCAACTCACTTTCGCGAAACACATCCAGATTGTTCGCAATAGGGCGGCCTTCATTATGGGTCGTCTTAATCCCCTCATAGGCAAAAACAGTAAAATGTCTCTTAGAAATAAGACGACTCTTTACAAACTTTGCATCCGCCCAATCATGACTTACGCATCTGTAGCGTTCGCCCATGCTCAGAAACACGACCTCCACAAACTTCAAGTGATTCAGAATCGCTTTATGCGCAGGGCAGTGGGCGCTCCGTGGTACTTGCGGAACGCCGAACTGCACTGCGATTTCACCCTCCCCTCTATTACGCAGTATATGAAAGACTGCTCCCGCCGCCACTTCGACAAAGCTCCCCACCACTCGAATCCCCTCGTGGTCGAAGCGGCGAACTACTCCACTGACATAACCGATCCCCACTTCCTTCCCCCCCGTCGCCGTCCAAGGCATATTTTGGGTGACCCGGACGACCCCATCGCAGCCGTTACTTCGGCAGCTTTAGCGTCGTCCCAAGGGAACCCCGGTAATGGTTGTAGACCCGACCAGGGCTGTGATCCCGATCGCATTGTAGGCTCCGGCCGAGATCTTCTTCGCAGCCCCAGTCGCAGTCGAGGTAATTCACACTCACACGATTGTAGTCCCAGCCACGGTGCGGGTGGGAGTATACACCGCGGCCCCGGTCGCGATGTATCCTCCGGCCCAGCAAATGGCTGCGGACGAGGTAACACTGGTTTTCTAAGTAGTCCCAGCCACCATGGCTGTGGGCGAGGTATTACACTTTCTTATTGTAGCCCCACCCAAAGTACAGTCATGAGTGCACAACGCGACGATCCTGGTCGCGGTGTGGACCCATGTCGCGGAAATGAGAGGAGGCGAGGTACACAAGGTTATGATTTAGTGGTAAACACAGTCAAACACCGAGCTCGCCGGCGAGCTCGAGGCAAAAGTTATGTCTTGGTTAGATTCTCTCCAAATAGTCGTAGAGTTAAAATTCATAGGGCCCACTTTCAACGGTACACTTATGTACCGGGGCGATTCTCTCCTACTCCCCTCTCTCCTGGCGACGGCCCAAGCCGAGGTCCGTACCCTAGTGGTGCCCTTGAGCAAGTCGCCTACTCCTCTCCTTGCGGCGAAGCGTCTTCAACGCTCGCCTTAGGCGGTGCGCCCTCTGCGCCCGCATCTGGCTGAGTGCCATCTGCGCTCGCCAACCGTCCGGTGACGCTGTAAATGCCGGTAGAGGCAAACAGCATTAGTCCGTTCTAAAAAAAAAAAAAAAAAAAAAAAAAAAAAAAGGAAAGCGGGCAGTCTGTTGTCGTTAGCCGAGGTGAACACTAGGAAGCGTTGAGCGTCGAATTTATGTCGGAACAACTATAAAATCTGAGCACAAGTTGCATAAAATCTTTATTTAAAGGGATATGTAGTTATACTTTAAATAAATAATTAGAATAGTTTATACTTGTGGTTTAACATTGTTGAACATAGAGAAATGGTATTAGATGCGAGGTATAGTGATTAGTAAATTGTTAAATAAAGTGTAAAATAATGAGTGAATGCTCTGTCTTATTTACAATACCTTATTGAGGAATACATTCCTTATCAAGTACGCTTATTACAGCGATAATGTTAAATGAAATGTTACAAATCAGAATTGGGATTACTCACGTAAAGCTGTTTAAATTTAAACATTGTTTAATTGTTCCCAAACTGTATTTCATCAAGATGTTAGTTGCGGTCTGAATTTTTTTTTATAGAAACCAGATATATCGCCCAATTGGCATTGAAAGCGTGCCATCACATGGATCTTGGGGGCTCGGATGTGCAACGTACGAGCAGCGAGGGATTCGCCGTGCGAGGTACGAGACGCGAGGCTCCGCTGTGCGACGTACGAGACGTGAGGGCTCCGTTGAGCAAAGTACGAGACGTGAAGGCTCCGTCATGCGATGTAAGAGCCGCGATGGCTCTGGCATGCCACGTACGAGCAGCGAGGGCTTCGCTGTGCCACGTACGAGACGCGAGAAATCTGTTGTTCGACGTACGAGACACGAGGCTCCGCTGTGCGATGTACAAGACGCGAAGGCTCTGGCATGCAACGTAAGAGCCGCGAGGGCTCTGGCATGCGACGTAGGAGAAGCTAGAGCTCCTCCATGAGACGTCCGAGATATGAGGGCTCCGCCCTGCGACGTACGAGACGCGAGAGATTTGTTGTGCAACGTACGAGACATGAGGGCTCCGTTGTGCGACGTACGAGACACGAGAGATCTGTTGTGCAACGTGCGAGACGCGAGGCTCCGCTGTGCGACGTGCGAGACGTGATGGCTCCGTTGTGCGACGTGCGAGACGCGAGAGATCTGTTGTGCAACGTGCGAGACGCGGGGCTCCGCTGTGCAACGTGCGAGACATGATGCCTCCGTTGTGTGACGTGCGAGACACGGGGGATCTGTTGTGCAACGTACGAGACGCGAGGCTCCGCTGTGCGACGTGCGAGGCATGAGGGCTCTGCCATGCGACGTGCAAGACGTGAGAGCTTCGACGTGCGACGTGGGTGTGCAGTAAGTGCAATCCCGAGCGTTCTGAGATGAGTCACCGCAGACGCGAGCGCTCTGTCGTGGATTGAGAAGAGACTACTCCAGAAGTGAGTTGTTGTTTAATATAACTGATGTTTTAAGTGGGGCCAGTTCTTATAATTATCATGGAAACTTGCTAATACTCGTAACAACATTGTGCCAGAGTTTATTCCGTCCTACAAAAACCAAAGTATAGCACATGGGTGCATAAAGTCAATGAAGTTCGTCTGCTTTATAAATGGTCAGACAGACAAATCGTTCGTTGCATTGGACTATAAATAGTCCAATGCACTATGATTTATTTTTGTACTGTGCAAAGCTTTGCGAAAACCGCTTCTAGCTTTTGGTGGAAGGTTCTTCCGTCCGACATTCTTTCGCTATATCGTGGTAATTTATATATCTATTTATGGGTGTGGGGCGGAATCCGGAAATATTTGCGTGCCGAAAAGGCAGAAACTAAAAAGAAACTATTTTGTGTCATGGCTTGTTCGGGAAACATTCCTGCGTATTTTTTTATGATTATTGATTTCTTTTCTACACACGTTGCAGTTCCTGGAAAAGTGGGTGGATTTCGGCGAAGTCTATTGTATTATTGGCCAAATATGGCGATTCGCGAGTTGGCGGGTTAAACGTACAGCTTTGTACAATTATCAAAACGGTAATGTGACTATCATGCTATTATCCACTCGATACATTACATAAAATTGTGTTTGTGAGATGCAATGTGTTTATATACATCGGTTAAATATGTGCTTTCAAGGGTCATCGCAAGCTTTATCAATGTGAGTTTGATGAGGTCCAGCCTCCGAAACGGGCTAGTTGGGTATAAGACACATACAGGACTGTGTTATCATTGGTCGCATTCACACGCCACGGGTTATGGGTTTTTTTTGCCAACAACTTACTTACGGAACTTACTGATTGTTGGTCTTCTCCAATTTGATAATTGAATGCTTGCAGTGCCCACAGATGGGTCTTTTTTTTGTATATATCATATAGTTATTATTTTTTGAATGATATAATAAAACCATACCACATGCACTTTGGTAAACAAAGGTTATTTTTGAATAAACGTGCCTATATGTTTGGGGTGAATCTCAAAATGATGATTTTGGTAAGGGAAAGAGAGCACAAACTGATGTTTGGTTCGTCATTTGATTTTGTCGAGTGAGTCGGAATAGTACGGTGATATGGCGTCTGACTCGTGGCCCCCTCAAACATCCTATGGAGTGAAGAGTTCGAATCTCTTTAGAGTATATTTTTGTATTTAGTTTTTTTCAGTCCGCTCCGCGCGCCCGTCCGGTGAGCACGAGTCGTATTACGTGCTCCATTTACTCGCTCCTGTGCGGAATCAATTAACGCGGAACCGGCACACCCACATTTATCTTACATCATGTTTACGTGTCCAATCTGTAAGACCGATCATACTGATGGAGTTAAATGCTCCAAATGCGTGCAGCTGTTTTGTTTTTCGTGCGCGAACATTTCCGAAGTAAACTACAGAAAGCTTGGGCCGGCGAGACAAGCCGCCATGCAGTGTGCCGCTTGTAAAGGAAAGCTGGCGCTGGTGTCTACCTCGTCTCCTAGCGTCTCGGGAGGTGCGTCTTCTCCGGCTACTCTGGACATCGTGCTTCAGGAGCTAAGAAATGGCATTAACGGAATACATGTTCGACTCGAGCAACTACCCTCTCTAGTTCATGAAATTCATGAAGTTAGTGAAAAGCTGCGTAATTTTGAATTATCCCTTGACAGCACGAAGAAAGAAGTGGCTAACAACTCTGTAAGCATCGGAATTGTGTCCAAAAGAGTCGAAATCCTCGAAAAACAGCCCTCCGTCGCTGCCGACTACCCCCAACTTAAGAGTGAATTGGCTAACCTAACTAGTGAACTTGCCAAAAAAGATCAACTATTGAGACTAAATAACTCGGAAATTAAGGGTATACCTTACAAGAAAAACGAGAATTTATTTGATATTATCAGCAAAATTGGAACTGCGATCGGTCATCCTATCGAGAAAACCGATATTAACTTCATAACCAGGGCGCGGTCCTCATCTCAACCGAAGCCGATTATCATAGGTTTCCTTGGTAGATATTCAAAGGAAAATTTCGTGGCTGCAGCGAGGTCACATAAGCCAGGTCTCACTGCCGGGACCCTCGGCTTCGAGGGAGCTTCCGCAAGGATATACGTTAATGATCACCTTACAAAAGATAACAAGCAGCTTCTCACCAAGACCAAGAAAATGGCGTTGGACAAGGATCACAAATACGTATGGGTCCAAAGTTGCAAGATACTTACGAGGAAGAACGATACGTCTCCGATAATTGTAGTAAGCAGTGAAGAGGACTTCTCAAAAATCAAGTGACTCGTTAATTTAATAGCCTTGTGTTGCATAATTTATCTTTACTTCTTTGAGTTTCACTACTTAACTAAAAATATTCATCTGTATATTATGGTAAAGCTAAAGCCCTATCAGCCTGTAATCTACATTAAAAGTAAGTACACATCTGTTGCGTTTTTATATAATTCTGTTAATCTAGTAACTTACCTACCCTACGTACCTGGTTTCGATGATGGTGGTGCGTGTTATTACTGTTATATTTTTCTAACTATTGTTGCATCGACTGGGTTTTTCAATATTCTACATGCATTATTATTCTATAACCTCAAAAAACATACTAGTGTTTGCTTGTTACGTATTTTAATTAGATCTGCACTAAAAGTGCAGCTTGCCTATTCAACGCGTTCATTTACACGCATTATTTATTACTGGGAATATAGAATATATTTATGTCAGTTGATGCGATATTCCATGTCACTGAACTCATTATTCAAATTTTGTTTTTCTTTGCACACAATATCTCGTTTCTTCTTTGCCTACAAATACCTTTCTAGCGTTCTACTGAGTAACTTATACCGTTTGATACCACTTTTATTATCTGAAACGTCATATATAAAGTCCACTTGTCATGTTAAACTTCTAATTATTGCTAGAGTTAGTCAATCCCGGTTGAATATTATCTTCGTTGCGTCATATTTAATTATTTTTGCTCTTGAGGGTCATTTTACTGTTATATATTTTATGATACATCATAAACAATCTACGTCATTCATTGCATTATTAATTTTTAAGTTCACTGAATTACTTCACTCGTACTGCGCAGTCTTTGTTTCGCAAACACCTAACATTTTGTACAATAAAGTTGTTTACCTTTCTAATACTGGTAAGGCGCGCTCCGGCCGAACATTGTTCGGGCCGGACCGTGTAACATGATTTTTAATATTTACTATCAAAATGTTAGGGGTTTGCGAACTAAGACGCAGCAGTTCAAGAGAAGTGTTCAGTTACATGACTATGACGTTATAGTGGCAACGGAGACGTGGCTGTTAGAGGGAATTAATAGTGAGGAGCTTTTCAGCGGTAAGTATTTGGTATGGCGGAGGGACCGTAGTTATGCGAATGTGGGGCAATCGCGGGGCGGTGGGGTGCTGATAGCGACGCGCCGTGATATCACGGTGGTCGAACGTCCGGAATGGCATTCAACAGCAGAAGATATTTGGATTTCTGTTACACTGAGAGCGAGTTCAGGCACCCGACCCGTTACTCTGCACTTAGGTTGTATTTATCTTTGTGAACAGAACCGAGGGTTATCTTTTTCTTCCCAATTATCAAATTTCTCCGAGAAATGTCTTTCTATCTGTGCTAATTACCCTGGTGATCAAATATTCGTAGCTGGTGATTTTAATTTAAGTGACATAACGTGGTCTTCTACTTCTAATAGTTCACACTTTACTCCATCTTTTCTTAGCCACAACTCTAATCACTCCGAGCTGCAAGATCTTATGAATATTTGTAATTTAAATCAGTTTAATATCATTAAAAATCATAAAGGTGGTATACTTGATTTGATTCTATCCAACAATGAGCTCTCTGTGTCCCACTGTACCGACCCTCTGGTAAAGGAGGACTCGTATCATCCAGCTCTCATTTGCCGTCCACATTTTATAAACTTGCGCACGCTAAGTCCTAACCTAAGACCTAAATATTATTACTCTGAGGGCAACTTCTCGGCTATATGCGAGGATTTGGATAACAAAGACTGGCTGTCCCTGCTGTCGTGTGGATCGGTCGACGAAGCAGTCGATTTGTTTAATAGTATTCTACTTGAGCTAAGGGATAAATATATACCGTGTAGGAATGTACGTCCGAGTCAGTATCCTGCTTGGTACTCACCGGCTCTGAAAAAAATTCTTAAAGAAAAGAACAAGTTTCACAGAAAGCTGAGGACTTATGCTAATAATTCAGATGCATCTGCGTTTAGTATTCTTCGGCAACGAGCTAAGAGAGTTGAGCAGGATTGCTATAATGCTTACATAACAAAAACGGAAAATTCTATCCGAGTTAACCCTAAAGCTTTTTGGTCTTTCGTTCAGGCAAACAAACAACACAATTCGTATCCCTCTACAATGACTTTCAAAAACACTAACTTGACATCGGGCGATGTTATATGTGATGCCTTTGCAGAATTCTTCAACTCTACTTACCTGACACCATCTTCACCATCTGATTTACACATAAGTTACTCTTCCTTGGCAAGCCCAATTAGTTCTTCTCCAGCGGCGGACATCGGTTCAGTTGAAATCAATGAGACGGAAGTTTTCAAAATCCTAAAAACGCTAGATGGTCATAAAGGCGCGGGCCCTGACGGATTGCACCCAATTCTGATATCTAATTGTGCGAGTAGTTTGACTCTTCCATTATCTTATCTATTCAAACGTTCTATTAAGGAAGGAGTCATGCCTAAGATCTGGAAAAAAGCAGCCGTTACCCCAATCCACAAAAAAGGGCCAAAACGTGAAGTGACTAACTATAGACCTATTTCCAAACTTTGTGTGTTCGCTAAATCTCTGGAAAAAATAATTCACACTCAGGTTTATTCATCTCTTAAACATACCTTTATCTCTCAGCAACATGGTTTTCTGAAAGGACGATCTACCTTAAGCAACCTGCTGGAGTTTACTGATCTTTTGCTTAGAGATATGGAATGCGGAGGTCAAGTAGATGCAATATACACCGATTACAGTAAGGCGTTCGATCGAATTGATCACGTGATCTTGCTGGACAAGCTTCAAATGGCAGGTATTCGCGGAGATCTCCTTAGGTGGTTCAGCTCGTACGTCAATGGCCGCTGCCAAACTGTGGTATTGAATGGCTTTGCCTCGCATTCCTGTCTCTCCGCTATACCATCGGGTGTCCCACAGGGCTCAATTTTGGGACCTTTGATGTTTATTTTGTTTATTAACGATATACATCAATGCTTCGTCAACTCTAACTTTTTGCTATTTGCAGACGACATGAAAATATACAAAAAAATTAACTCAATTTATGATTGCTTATTACTGCAACAGGATCTAGACAGACTACAGGAGTACTGTTATGTTAACAAATTAGACCTTAACGTTTCTAAATGTAATTGCATCTCCTTCACTAGGTCCCCTAACTCACAAATTTTTGACTATATTTTAAATCATCAGTCGCTCCAACGTACTGACCACATCAGAGATCTTGGCGTCATCCTTGACTCCAAGCTACTTTTTGACAAGCACGTGGAAAGCATTACCAGTAAAACCACTAAATCGCTTGGTTTCATTTTTAGAATCACCAAAAACTTCAAATCATTAAAAACATTGAAAATTCTATATTGTTCTTTGGTAAGGAGTCATTTGGATTATGCGTCCCAAGTTTGGAATCCATGTTATGAATTGTACATAGATAAAATTGAAAAAGTACAAAGAAAGTTCTTGCGCTTTATCAACTATAAGCACAGGATACAAGTCGCCAGCTACGAATACAGTTGTAAACACCACCATCTTCTTCCTTTAGCTCGGAGAAGAGAAATGGCTGATCTAACCTTTCTTCACAATTTGGTCTTAAGTAATGTTGACAGTAGCATTCTTCTTTCCAAAATAAACCTACAAATACCCAGTCGTATCAACACCCGGCGCAAATGTCTTAAACTCCGCGCTGACTCGTGTTCGACAAACTACAGATATAACTCGTACTTTATCCGAATTTGCAACACCTTTAATGCTAAGTATACCGAACATGTTGACTTATTTACCGCTAAAACGAATTTCTTCAAACAGTACGCATGTACCACGTTCTTCGAAACTAGTACATAAACCATTACTAATTTTTCTACGCTGTACTATTATAAACCTCGGTGGGCTGATGCGGTTTCTTTTCATATAGTATATCATTATAATTGTGTATATAGTAATTACTGTTTGGCTGTTATTTTGTATATCTCTGTCTTTAGATCTGGATCGTAATCATCTTTCGATTTTATAAGTGAAAACTTTTTATGGCTTCCTTCTACTATCTACCTACTATAATTAGTTAGTTTCAGCTGTTTGTTTTCCGAATAGTGTAAAAATAAAAATAAAATAAAATAAAAAATAAAATAAAATTTATTATTGTTTTGTAAACTCGCGACTGTATTTGTCGCGGGTCTCGCTTCACTGGTGCTGGTCACCTGGGTGCCGTCAGCTGTGTGTGGTCGCGTGACGCTGTGACGTGCAGTGACCGGTACGGATGGTTTTTTCTTAGGTTGAGGGTGTATTAACATTTATGTGTTAAAAACGAGTGGAGTACATCGCGGTCGATTGCAAGATGGTTAATGTAAAAACGTTTTAACTGTATTTTCATTGTGAGTGCGAGTACATCGCGGTCGAGTGCTTTAATACTTATAAATGTGCGCCGATATATTTGTGTTATTATTGTGAAACTAAGTGAATTTGGTTATCGCGGACGGACACGGTATCGGAGGGCTACGTATTTCTGTGTTTAGGTTAAGGACGGCCTTCTGGGGTAGGATAATTCTACGGTTAGCTGGATCAGCTAGGTACTTGCCACTGCGACACGACCCACGGATGGATCGGGAAGGTCGCTGGAGCGAACACTGCTTCCCCGCCTTGACGGACCGAGGAGCCGCCTGGATGTTCCAGGTATTGTGAGTTTTACCCTTAATTTAATTGTCTATGTACTGTATTGTTTGTTACTTTTGATTAATTAGCGCTACGTATCGTAGCCGATGTTCGCTGGAGGCGCTTATGGGCCCCGCCTCCCGAAGACCCGAGTAGGCTCTTCGACAAAACCTATTGGCCCACGGTTGGGCCAAGGTTGGTTGTTAGCAATTATGTTTGCATTTCAGTTTTGTGTGATGTTCTCGAAACTGAACATGGCTGATAAATATATGGGAGAGGAACAGAGATACTTTCTGGAAATTTGACTAATAAACTAATTTATGAGAGGTCTGCCTGCCTGGTCTTGCCCATTTCAATATACATCTGAATAAATGGGGTGTTACTAGACTTGAGCATAATTAGATACGACCGAAGAGATAGAAAATTTAAATACACAGGATAATTGAAGTTATATTAAAATTATAGCCCTTTTTTTTAATAAAAACTTAGCATCACAGGTAATTTCGCAAGATAAAACCTACGTACAGGGGCTGCGAATTGAGGCGGACTCGCCCTGCGCATTGGCGCCCTTACTGATAAACGCTGCATGGATCGTGAATCGTACAAACGGACCTGTGCACGTAGTTCTCGCCGAGTTGCTGTCAGGCTTGTACGTCACACGGTCGTAATACAAAGAATGGGAAAGTATTACATATTATATTATTTATGTTCAATACGTTGATAATATGTATACCAAATTAAAATTGTAATCCTGTATTATTAGTTCTCAACCGACTGGCAAAAAAAAGAGGTTAACAATTCGTAGTAAAATTATTATGTTTATTTGTGTCAACGCATAACTTTTTGTGAAACTGAGTAGTTGTTTTCAAATTATATTCAGCACCGGGTATAATAGAATAGACTTCCATTGTCTAACGGTTGCGCCCTGCAGTATTACTTGCAAATAATTTAATGGTGGTAAAAAGGGGACTAAATATATATACTATTGGATAACATAGACGGGTTCACAGGTTTAGTTGTTGTCTGTGCGGTCCAGGAGTACAATAAGTAACACCACTATAAATGTGTATGTTGCTGTGTTTAGTGTGCCATATAGAGTTCTCTAGTAGACTTAGTTCAGCGGCTTCTTTAGGCTGTTGAAAAGAAATAGTGCATTGACTGAGGTAGACACAGCCGGTGTGGTTTGTTTTGATTGTTTCCATATTTTTGTGACTTATGGCAAACTGCTCTGGGGATTTTATGCAGGATGCAGATCTTAATTCTATTATCATTCTGCAAAAGAGGGCTATCTACAGTTTAGCTCCCAGAGTTTCCCTTAGACAGAAGTTTAAATATATAAACATTCTGATTGGTTTCTCAGTTTATCTATGAAAATTTCATATATTTCAAGAAAAGTGTTAACAGTTTTGATAAAAGGGGTGATGCTCATTCCATCAACACGCGGAATAGGCACAAGCTATCCGAACATGTGGCGCGTCTCCACAGAGTGGGTCGTTTTTGTATGGGACAATATATACGATGCTATAAATAAACTTCCCAATATTATCTGAGATTTGCCTATTAATAAGTTTAAAATTACTGTTAAAAGTAAGCTCTGTCAAAATTGTTATTACAAGATTTCGGATTGCTTGGAGGATGGGGATCTATGTACTTGTTTATTGCGATGTCAAAGTGTAGCGTGTCTGCCCTACTGATACTATTATTATGGTCTCTTTATAAGGCAAAAATAAACGGACAATTGGTAAATACATTAGTTAATTGGCATAAAATTTAAATATGTAAAGGACAAGCTCGCCGAGTTTCTTGCCCGATCTTCTCAGTCGTGGTCGCGTTCCGATCCAGTTGTGGATTTGAGCAGAAAAGAATAAAATAGGATGACAATAAGTAAGTGCCCCCGTAAGGCTTTACAGAATAAATGATTTTGATTTTGATTTTGAGAAAAGTATCATGATATAAAAACATGTAAAGAAAGAAAGAAATAAGTTGTATTCCGGATAAATGTTCTCAACGCTGTTGCCACACCACTGTCAAGTTAAAAGATTTAATCGCAAGAAGTCGGCTGAGAAGTTCAGGGTTGCATTGAAAGGAATGGAGAGAGCTATGCTTGTGTTCGCGTTGCGCGACCGGAAACGAAATGAATGGATAAGAAGCATAACTAGAGTGGGTGACATGATGGCGAAGAAACAGTGGACATGACACGTTATGGTGAGAACGGGTGCGAGTCGATGGGTGTGAGTTCTTGAGACACTGGACTGACACAAGAGGGCAAGGCTACCCACCGCAGCGCTGGGTTGACGACATCAGGAGACACGCAGACCGGGACTGGATGCCCAGACTGGAAGCCGGGATTGGACGAAACAAGATCGACAGGAATGGAAAAAAAGGAAGTGGTTTACATCCAGGAATGGAGTACAACGAAGCCTGTATGAAGATCAAGATGACTAAATTATAGGTATAAATTAGGAGATACACTTATAACATGGAAAAGGACTAGCATTATGTGTCTTTCTTTATGAACGTAGATAAAACTCATCCGTGGCTTGTTTTTAGATCTACAAGGTACTGACATTGAAAGTTCCTCTGATAATAATTTTAATGAAATTGGATAAATGGCTTAAGATATGGTGTCATTATTTAAAATTATGTCTACTCGTTGAATAATGATCGTTAAAATATATTAATACAATTATTATAACACATAATTCAATTATGATTGTTTATGTATGGCTGATTAGGGTTAGTGTTGTTTTCGTCCATTACTTAGCACGAGGACGTGCTGGTTATGTCAGGATGGACGAATGTTAACAATATATAATTATTTCACTATAAAAAAACATACATTATAGACAAATTAATTTCAGTAGGTTTAAATTAGCAAAATCGTTGTATTATTAGTTAAATGGAATGTATTTGACTCGCAGATGTTTTCTAAATTCACCGCAAGGTGGCATTGTTGACGATCATGGTAGGAGAGTTGTTCTACCGCTAAAATATTGTTATAAAAGTAGTAAGCGTGGCGGAAAGCGGGCAGTCTGTTGTCGTTAGCCGAGGTGAACACTAGGAAGCGTTGAGCGTCGAATTTATGTCGGAACAACTATAAAATCTGAGCACAAGTTGACTAAAATCTTAATTTAAAGGGATATGTAGTTATACTTTAAATAAATAATTAGAATAGTTTATACTTGTGGTTTAACATTGTTGAACAGAGAGAAATGGTATTAGATGCGAGGTATAGTGATTAGTAAATTGTTAAATAAAGTGTAAAATAATGAGTGAATGCTCTGTCTTATTTACAATACCTTATTGAGGAATACATTCCTTATCAAGTATGCTTATTACAGCGATAATGTTAAATGAAATGTTACAATACCTACCGCGTAAGTCAAACCGTCAAAATAACATTAAAATGTGTACAACGTTCGAAAGTTTCAATCAAGTAATGGATTATTGTGTCTGGTTCAGTGACAGTCGATGGATTATTTTCTACCGACTTCCAAAAAAGGAGGATGCACTCAATTCGACTGTATTTTTCTACCGACTTCCAAAAAAAGGAAGAGGTACTCAATTCAGTTGAATTGAGTACCTCCTCCTTTTTTTGGAACAAACATAAAAAAACATACAGTTGTATGTTTTTTTATGTTTGTTACCTCATAACTTTCGATAGGGTGAACCGATTCTGAAAATTCTGAATCTTCCTGTGTGTCTTACTTAAATTTCATCAAAATCGACCCAGTAGTTTTTGAGTTACATTCCAATAACTGAATATAATGGAAGTCGGTACTAAAGTTTTCAAATTGTACTTGTTTTATGTTTGTTACCTTTAAGCTTCGACTGGATGAACCGATTCTCAAAATTCTTGTTTGAAAGCTAGTGCTTCCCGTGTGGTCCCATTTAAATTTCATCAAATTCGGTCCAGTAGTTTTTGAGATACACTCCAATAACTGAATAGAATGGTATAGTGTATTATTTGTGGAACATACTCGTATTTATCTATTTTGGAAACAGCAGATATCTCTACAGTTGTAGGCAAGATAAACATTTTCTTTTCAATGTCGTAGACTTTATAGATGAGATTCTATTAATATAAAACTTAATCAATTGAGTGTCCCACGTCATTGTTAGAAAATATCTACGTAACTGATGGTAGGTAGCGCTCCATCAAATCCCGCGGCACCCAGAGCCTCCTAGCAAAAGGGCTGCACAAAGGGGCACCAGCTCATAAATATTTTAATGCCACGCAACTGTATTCATTCACTATCTTATTTAAATGAAGGTAGTGCATTATTCAAGATTTTCTAAAGGATTTTCGGGTGTGAGGAAGTCGTTTTATAAAAAGGCGTCTCAGCTAAAGACTTATATTACGTGTTACCAAGCTGCGAGCCTGAGAAATCAAACCCTTTCTATATATGAGTAGAAAGAGTTCATAGCCAATCATTAAACAAGCAGGTATAATAACCAATATTTTTACACTTCAAGTTCAGTATTATGAAACAAACATACTAAGCTAACTATGCTAAGTTGAATAACGAGAGAGAACCGCCAAGAAAGCCGCTGGGATCTGAAAGTCCCATGGCCAATTATGGTGATATTTTTGTTGGGATTTAAAGTCCCAAAGCCGCGTAAGCGGTTGACAATAACAAACAGCATGCTGTCCATTCACATGCTTGTTGTGTGTGTTTTTGCATTACTTCCAGTGATTTCTTCGCTTTAGCTTTAAGCCCTAAGGGACTTCTAAACCTGATCAAGTATGATTCAGAGTACGCGACAATTACCGCCTGCTACATTTTCGTAATTATTCGAACTGCTTCTATAACTGGCCTACTCCCAAAAACGAATTACGAAGTTTGGCACATTTCGAGATTTCTACTGTGAAAGTGAAAAAGCTTAAATACAGTCAAGGGTGATGAGTATTGAAAGGTTAGTAAGAGAAAAAGTACTGTTAGTAAATCACATTGAGTCTTTATTCACAGAAAAGCCTATATCCCTACACGTGAACACTATTTATAATAAGATATTAAGCATGGCTGCTCAGATTATAATCTGAGCATGGCTGTTACTTTATTTATCACTATTAGAAGGAACACACACACACACACACACACACACTCTTCACAATCAGTTTACAGAATTTCAAGGAACAGCAGAATAATTGCACTGACAAAATTACTTTATGGTTAATGAATATGTAATACCAAAAGCTATTGAGTGTAATGTTTATCTATATATTGAATATGAAACTACTTGTCGGTACGAAGGCTCGAGCGGAAGTGAGTTTCGTCGCCATCGCCATCCCGATGCCGCCATTTTGACGGCCTCTTGATGTGAAGTTTGCTGCGATGTTTTTGCACCTTGCTGACGTCACATCCCGATTCGTTCGAAAACACGAGAGCGACAACATTAGAGTGTTTATGATTCGTGTTTAATGTTAAACTGATGATGGCATATGAACTCGTAACATCATTATGTGTAATTTGTAAAAAATATTTATGTGTTTGCATAAATCGTCTTTAATATTCTTTTTAGAACTTGAATAGTACTTATAATAAAAACATACACATATGTACAACCAGACCGATATAATTATTGATATTGTACAGATCTGTACAGCCCGACAGTCCAAAGGACATTATACAGGGTGTTTGGTAGAGGGACCGACAAACCAAATGAGCGTGTTCGGGGGCCCACTTGGAAAATACAAGTTGGCCAAAAAAAATCCCCGACACCCCAATTTATTTTGACTAAATCAGTTAGTTAGCTCTGTTTTGTATCCAATTTTGCTTTGCGTGGCCTGAAGGTGTATTAGAGACCAAATTCAACAAAAAACATCCGGTCTAAAACAGATTTTACAAATGTTATGGTGGTAAATAGGTACAATTTCGGAGAAAAAGGGAAAAATCACAAAAAAAAGTTAAACATATTGGGGGGTCGGGGATTTTTTTTGGCCAACTTGTATTCTCCAAGTGGTCCCCCGAACACGCTCATTTGGTTTGTCGGTCCCTCTACCAAACACCCTATATACAAAATATAACATTATCAACGTGTTATAAAATATTTATATGCTCTAACTATAGATAACAATAGCTCCTATCTTATCTATAATTATGAGTAAATGATTTGTGAATTAATACTAATAAATATAATAATAAAACACACTACCTAAATACAAAAATCACCATGTAAAAACTTGACATTACATTTCATCTCCCTTGACCGTTTTTGTGCTCTTTCACTTTCATAGTAGAAAAGCCGAAATCCGTCAAACGTACTTCGTACTTCGTTTTTGAGCGTAGCCCTCTCGAGTCTATGAACCGAATGACAATCCAATCTCTGTTACAAAACAAGCCAGTTAGTGCCCTGGCAAGCCAGTTTCCTGCCAAGCCAGCTGATTGAGCTATTTTTACACGGGAGGGCATTTCCCATCGAAACGAGATAAGTATTTGAATGTAGCAGTTTATCCTTGATGGGTTAAAACGGGGTTAAGTTCCCCGCTTCACATTCTCATAACAGCCCTATATATGAAACGATCGAAACTCAATTGACAAAGTCAATGAAGACGCTCAAAACACCCCTAAAAGGAACGACGAAATCACGTTTTTCCTCCTTTGAAATCAGCATTTCGCATTCAAAGATCTTTTCCCATCCGCTTAATCCATTCTCGCGAACATTAACAAGGCGATTCTCTTAACTCCATGGCTCCATGGTATTGCCATAAAAGAGGCTTCCCTTAACTGCCCCCCTTTCGATGGGGTCAAATTTCATTTTCTCTAATGAATAATATCCTCAAAGTGGCCCCATATATTTTGGGATTCGTGAAAATAATATCTACTTGATGCCTCGTTTGGTGAAGAGAACTGGAATGGAATGGGTTAAGGTTGTGACTTGAATGTCTTCCGATATAGATATACTTCATACCTGATACCAGTTATCAGTAATCACTAATCGCTAGTTCGTACTATACGTATAATTGTTACTTCGACTATGCGGAGTCTGTTTAGTATAATACTAAGTATGTTTCCCGACTTTCTCTTTGTATCTCGACACTATCAACTTTTGTGACATAGATATTGACCACTAGCATGCCCTTATGTTTAGCTTATTAGGATTAGATACGAGATTATGAGACCCTATCACGTCTATACCACCCGTCTGTGTGTCCGCCCGTCCCATATTTATGGGTTGTCTAGAAGAGATCGCTCTGAGCGATAAGACCGCCCATTGTTGCACCTAGTTTTAAGCATTGTTTTTTATTTTATTTTCTAATATTTAGCTTAATTATAAAAGTCTAATAGTACATGTGGTGTCTCAATAAAGTGCTATCTATCTATCTATATTTGAAAGGGTTTCGAACGCGTAGGTTACAATTTACAAAATATATGTATCAATGTGGCGGCCATATTATTATGCCCTCTTAGAAGAGAAGTGTTTTTGTGATCAAAATAAAATAGCCTTGGTAGAAAACATATTTTAAAATCAAATTTTCATGTAGTTGTATATACCCGTAACCTGAAAAGTGCTCGAAACGTCAGTATTAAGTAATATAATATGCATGAAATATACGCGTATGTAAACCGTTAAAAAGTTTTATTGGTTTAAAGTTTCATATATCTGATGTCTTTAGTCTGTGGGTGTAACTATGGCGCTTGGTGACTGATTTCGAACCATAACGGATTATTTTAGATATATTTTTGGAGTACAATTCCGTGACTCCTGTAAAAACTGGTTAAGTGCAAACGGGTCTTAAGTGAGACTAATGTGCCGTATCTTAATAGGAATCTTGGTTTCATAATGCCCAAGTCATCAGCGTTTTCCGAAAATATCCTTCTTAAGGACCACCGGCGTTTTTGCTGAAAGGTACATTTTTTAATAACCTCCTCGGAATAAGTAAAGTTATTTTTTTCTAATTGGGTTAAAGAGATTAAAGGTGGTGGAGACTCTTTTCGATTTAATTAAAAACTTGGTTTTCATAAAAAGTTAATGCATGCGCTCAAATATGGAACGAGTTAGCACTCAATTAAATTAATTCAAGAAATATTAAAGAATTACCGATGTTTTTGCCATTAGTAGATTTGGCCATGCTTAGCAACGTATTACAGGTCTTGGAGTCTTACTCCCAAAAACAAACTAAGTACGACGTTTTCATCATCATCTCAGCCGCAGGATCCACTGCTGAATAAATGCCTCCCCCACAAAATTTCGAAAAGGACCAGTTGGAAGCGGCCTGCATCCAACGTTGTCTGTTCTGGGCTAATTTGAAAAGTTTGAGTTTTAAATATATTTTTTTTATATTGGACGAAGTTTTAGTTTGCTAATGCTCGAGGGTTTGACACATATTTATTTATTATCAACACCGACTTTACTCACTTAGTAATTATCCGACGTTATCGAGCTAGGTTTCGGCACGTTTGGCGATGATACAGATCACACTGACGAAGAAGACACACCACCAACACTCGGGCAATCTCCGTGCATACGGGAGTACCGAACGCATCCCCTCCCCACATACCGCGCCCGCGCACGCACTGCGCACGGTCCTCGCGCCGCCGCCGGGCCGAGCGCGCTGCAGCCAGTGCTGCCAACTTAGCGCGTTCAGCGCCAGATCTAGCGCTTTTTTCGACGCAAAGCGCGTTTTAGCGCCTAGCGCTAAATCTAGCGCTTTTTTTTAATTATATTATTAGCTTAACACAGAATGCATCAGTAACTTTTTTAGCAACTCTGAAATGCTAAATGTATTGTAGTCTATGAGTAAGATGATAAATGTTTTTTTTTGTCATTAGCAGCTAACTTAGTTACCATAGTCTACGCTTCGTTTTATTTCATATTAGAACTATAAATTGTGTATGATACCTACTGTGTATGATGAGTGTAGTATAAGTACGTTGAAGACCATGATTCGGATGAAGATTATGATTTAGACCTGATTATGAGTAGTTCTTAAGTCCCTTTATTAAATAATATCATTATATTAGGCACCTACTATTTTATTGCTTTTAAGTTAACTATTAAATGTTATTTCTTGAATAAAAGTTTCTACTTATGTTATTTTTTTAATTATGTTGTAATTTTATAACGTATACTTGCCTATTTAGTCTGATTTACCTAATCAATTTACAATAATTTCGATAAATCTCTTACCTACCGAATCTGACCCGAGCATATTTTTTATTCGTTCGTGGCATTTAGCTTAGTTTTTGACTTGCCGAAAGCGCGTTTTTCTAAAATCGAGTAGGCAGCACTGGCTGCAGCCCGCAGTGGTCGCCGCGATCTTGCAGCGTAAACTCCCTGAGGATGGGCATCGGACATGCCCGTCTAATTACTAATTACTTGAGTAAAGTCGGTTTTGATATTAAATAAATAAGTACCTACGAAGTTTCGTTTGACGGATTTCCCTATGACCTTCTTTGCCGATGACAGTACTGCAATTTTTACGGAAGATATTAGTAGTTCCCTTGGTAGTTCTCACGAAAACGACATCAATAGTTCATTATGTTCTATAATTAATCGGATGCATGTTAATATGTAATCTTGATAAAACTCACTTAATAACATTTAAAAATAAATACAATACAATACAATACAATAACTCTTTATTGCTTACCACACAAACAAAAACAGTAGGTAAATTAACAAATTAATCTACTTACAAGTAAGGAGCTTAGATCTATGCTGGTAATACAATTGGCGGTCTTATCGCTAATGCAATCTCTTACAGACAACCTTTGAATGGACTGGACAAAAATAAAAGTTTAGACGGTGGTGTGCAACAAGATAATAGTTAATACTAAACAGAATATTTCAAAGAAGCATATATATATATATATATATAAATAATAAACTTTAACATTCTAAATATTAATTATCTATGCAAAATAATTGAGAAACTAGACAGTATTCAATTGTAATGAATAAAAATTTACTCAAGACTTTCGTGGTAAACGCACATCGAGCAAGTCAATGTACAAAATTCAGTCAACCATATGTCTTATCTGAGAATACAGAAGTTCTTTCTGTATTCTGAGTGTCTTAGGTATATAGGATAATTCTCATAATTATGCCTATATCACGAGAAATAGCCAACAAAAATGTACTTTTAAGTTGTAACTGCATATCATGCATATGTTGGATGTACTCTTAAATATGGAGGCTTATTTTAGGCAAACTCCACTGATAAAGAAATGGCTTTCAAAACCCAAAAAAAATGTGTTAGATCCATTTGTCAAAATATAAAACCAACAGACTCATGCAGACCTTTCTTTCAAAACCATAAAATTCTGACACTTCCTTCAATATATATTTTAGAATCGGCCTTGCTTGTAAAAAAGAATATTGGAAACTTTGACACTCTAAACAGTAAATACCACAAACATAATATATTAAAAGTAACAAACTGCAAACCTCCATGTTTATCAAAAGTATATTCTGCATGCAGGTCAAAACAAAATATATAAGGTATTTGTTAATTAATCATCATCAGCCTGTAGCAGTACACTGCTAGACATAGGTCTCTCCAATTGCACGCCACTTAGGTCTATCTTGGGCTTCTCGCATCCAGTTTTTGCCAGCCGTCTTGCGCAGATCGTCACTCCACCGTGCCTCAGGACGTCCTACACTACAGCCCGCGGCACGTAACTCTAGCGCTGACCGTTATTGCGCAGAAGTCAAAAATTGGGTATCACAGGGGGGCTAGACTCTTGTCTCTCTCTGTCACATCGAAGACGAGGGACTCTTGTCTCTCTCTGTCACATGTGCGCGACTGTACCCATGCGCAGCTATCCCCTCCACATTTCCGTCAGCGCTAGAGTTACGTGCCGCGGGCTGTACGTTTGCCGAGACGCGGTCGCCACTCTAGAACTCGTTTACCCCAACGGTTGTCGGTTCGGTGTGTCGGTGTTAATTAGTGCACAATGTTAAACGGGTTTCTTTTGGAATCGATAACTGTTCATGAAAGTAAAAGAAAAAAATGACATATATTTATAATTATGAACCCATATTCGCCGCTCCATGTCGTAAGAGCCATTTTGCGACTGAACGCATGACCCGACGCACCGCTACATCACAGAATAGATAGCAGTAAATATGCGAGACATACCTACCCGCTTAGAACAGGTACACGGTCGTTTAGGCATAGACATCAGCTGCGTAGGTAGGTTCTTATGTCGTTGTACCTATTCTAAGTGGGTAGGCATAGCTCTCTACACACCATGCAATTTCGTATGCAACATGCTGTAGCAATCTGATGTGATCCAGCAAATTGTATCGTATGTAGGCGTGTTGTCACTCCCTTCCAACATGTTGGACGTCGTATCGTACGTCCTAGCATCCAGCAGATTGTTACAGCAAGTTGCAAGCCGCGTTGTAACGTGAGTAGTGCGGTTGCAAGCAATCTGGGCTCAGTCGCGATCGTGCCGCCGCCCGTGTCTAGCGTCGCTGTGAATTTTATTTAATGAAATATGTAAATGGGTGCAAAAATTTATACTACAGAAAAAACTATATTGATAAGAATTTCAGAAATCTTTTAATGACTAGCCACATTTGTGGAATAATTAAATAGTTATGGCGGATTTTTAAATACAAATACAAATTTATCTATTTACTTTTCTTAACAGCTGATGTTTTTTCTTTGTGAAAATAATTGACACGCCATTGTTCCTTCTAGAAATAATGATTTTAATTATTAAATAACATAATAATAGGTATTATATATTGTAGTATTGCTGTGCATATATTAATGTTCGAAATAAAATAATATAAAAGTATAATATTATATAATACATAAAAAGTATAATCGTAGCGATTCTCTTGTTAAAAAAAATTATGTAAACCACCGAACTAAACATGTATTACGGTGGTCCTTATTCTGTCAACAATAAAATCCAACACTTAGAATGACATATCTAAAAATAGGATTATACTATTCAATTTTGGGTTATTTTAGGTTAGTTTATCGAGCACCAAGTTACGTGACGACTAAACTGTCTAAAATATGATTGTCTAATTATAGATAGATAGATAGATAGATAGATAGATAGATAGATAAACTCTTTATTGAACACCTTAAACTAAAACAAAATTTAAAAATATTTAGCTTATATTAGTGAACAATAGGCGGCCTTATCGCTCAAAGCGATCTCTTCCAGACAACCTTTGGATGGAGAGGAGCAAGTTTTGACAAGGGATGGCGGTGTACAATATAGTTCATAGTAATTATATTTATAAATATCTACAATATTATATACAATATAGATATTAAATATGTTCTTACACAATATATACATACAAAAATACATACATATATACTTATATATATTAATATATATAAACATATAAATACGATGTTTACACGTATGGAGCTTATACTAGCACGACAGGTTTTATACAATTTTAGTGCTGTCATTCGAAAGTGTTATACTAATTTGGATTTTAGCCTAAACACAATAGGTAGTGCCATAATTTAGAGATTTTTAGTTAAGAGAATGCTTACAGAATCGACACTATTAATGTTTATTGTCTCTCAGTCTCAGTAGCAAAGAATACTTTTACTCGGGGAGGATCCAACGCGGAATGAAATTGTAATCGCCGCTGCAACGTGTGTAGAGTACGTACAACCGCGACTACAGCATGTTGCGTTCGGGCACAGAATAATAAGTATGTACAAGTATTCGGGGTTGCATCGTATGTAGAGCGCTTTAGTCTCGCATAGTTACTGTTGTCTATTCTGTGATGTAGCGGCGTGTGTTTAGTCGCGCAATGATTATGAGCTGCGGGGCAAAGAATATGGTTTCATAATAATAATAAACATGATTTTTTTCCTTAACTATAATGCTCAGTTAGGTATCGATTCCAAACCACCCCATTCGATACTGTGCACTAATTAACAATAACCTTATATAATAAAATACCTACAGCCATAAAAAAATATAAACACTACTCTAATATTCAAACATAAATTAAAAGCTTTCCTTATTGACAAGGCATAGGTACTATTCAATAAATGAATTTATGATAATTGAACTTTGAAATGTAGTTGACCTGATTTGACCTGACATATTGTTATTATAATTATTCCTTTTATTCCAAAAACATATCGTAATTTATTACATTCGGTCTTTTACATAGGCATAAGTGGGGCTGTATCCAACACTTAGAGGACTGTTTGGTATAAAAATACAATGTAGTATAAACACAGAAACATTTTGGATGGATGGTTACCTACATGGTATATCTATTACAAAAATGGTTAAAATGGCAAGGCTTTTGATATGAACTTAATTTATAAGTGATAAGGGAGATATCCATCACTAATAAATTAAGTATGGACGAGACTACGGCACCTGCCAATTTCAGTCTTATCTTAACATATTTAGGCAGGTGGTGACTTGCCACCCACTAGACGGGCCCCCCATAAGAGCCACCCTCAATGGTGACAAAAGGAGCAACGTTGGTGTGGATGGCTAAAGGGTGTCGGGAGGCGGGCTACGGCTTCACTAGAACTCTACTATACCGGCGTTATGCCCTTTAACCAATCCACCCTTGGAGTTTTTTGTTACTTGCTCATTACGTCTCCACCCCTAGAGGGCCAATTAAGGCAAGCCGAGGGTCAGGGGTTTCATTTAAAATATTGAAGCTGATAAAGCAACACCTACCAAACGACAACCTCAGAACTCATCTCAACTCCCAACAGCAAATATTGATCAAAAGGTTATTTTCACTCCTCTTTTAAGTCTTGATCACCCATCTGCTGCAAATAACGAACATTCATCGTCCTCTGTTCTTGTTGTACCCATTGAAGAAATTTCGCCATATCCGAAGGGACGTTTTATTAGTGAACAAGGAAAACGAAAGCCAAAGAACTCGGCAGACCTCGTATTTTTAACTTCTAGACCTAATATGAAGGAAATCAAATCGAAAGCAAGCCAAACCTCCCCCAGGGAAGAAAATACGAAACGACACCTAAAATTTGATATCATTCAAGATAGTATCTTTAAAGATACTTATAGTGAAGTAGAAGATTTTTCTAATAACCTTCAAGATGATGATGACGACTGTCCATGTATTTATTGCAACGACCTTTTTTCACGATCTAAGGCTGGTTGCGTGCTTATAAGTTCATAACGTTCATAAAAGGACCAAGCATTTCATTTATGAACTTTGGCAATAACTCTGCTGGTTTTACGCATATGTCATTTTGTCCGTATATAATATTATGTCATTTTGTCCGCAGCATATTATGGAGAAAAAGCGCGGTGACGAGTCGATTGAACGACTAGTTGTCCAGGGCAGAGTAGAAGGCACTAGATCGCGAGGGAGATCACCGATGCGATGGACCGACCAGATACGAGCAGCCATGAACGGTCCTCTACACGCGTGCACGAGGAAGGCTGCAGGCAGCACACAACCTGAAGTGATGACCACGATCGCTCTGTCAAGAGTGTAGCGACGAAGAAGAAGATATGCACAAAATGGATTTAACTGATCTCAGATAAAATAAGAACATTTTGTTTTCTGTTATTTTTAATTTTATATACGTTCATAATATCAATAAATAAATAACCGAAGATGATAATATGACTGACCTGTGATTCACCCATAAAAAGTTATGATCCAAAAATAAAACCATATCGTCGCCTTAGTGCTTATTTGTTCCATCGACCAATTTCATCGAAAATGACTTTTAAATTCAGAATTGTAAAGGCTTACATTTCAGTTCTATTGGCCAAGGAAGATATAAAACTTTTTGCTTCTAAACCAATAAAAAATAATTTTAATTTTATTTGTTACACGTCACTAATAAAAATTTCGTGCTTGACTGTTCTATCTCTAAGAAATCGACCAATGACAGCCCGCACATCGTGCCCACCATTTTTTTGATTAGTTACTAAATTCGTTGCTCCCGAAAAATATTATGTTTTTACGCTTAAATTGTCGTGTTTTGGTTCTAAAATTATTCTAGACAAATGCGAAATTATGTCTAGAATTAAAAGAGTTAATTTAATTAAATGCAGCCGCAACAGTACTTTCAAGTACTTTTTATATAATACGCGATTCTGAAGGTAAGGTCTTGAATCGAGTCGCCTGAATTTAGGGGGGGGGAGGGGTTAAGGGGGGAGGGGGGAGGGAGGGGGACCCCCCCCCCACCATTTTTCCCTGCCGGAATCGCGTAGTTTTTTTTAAATTTAATATCAAAGATCAATTTTTCTACTCTATTTAAACACTTTTACACTTAACTTTGGGGGAGGGCCAGTGGGTAGGAGGGGGGGTTGGGGGCAGGGAACCCCCCCCCTACCATTTCCCCCTGCCCGAACAGCGTAGTTTTTTTTAAAATTTAATATCAAAGATAATTTTGTCTACTCTACTAACACTTTTACACCTTAATTTTGGGGGGGGGAGAGGGGGGGGGGGTCAGAGTTGGATTTGTCACTAATTTCGACCTAACCGGTCTGACTTGGACTCCGGGTGGGCTCCCGCCAGAAGCTCTAGCGGTCGCCCCTGAACGTTGCTTCGCCGCATGAAGTCGAGTTGAGCGAAGGGGGGAGCTGGCGAGCGAAGCGAGCCGGCGACCTCCGTAGCTAAAGGAACGTTCAGGACCTCCCTTGAGCTTCTGGCTCCCGCATTATTTATAAACACTCTAGGGGTAGTAGCCACAAGAATAGGTGGAGTCGGGGTGCTCTGTGGAGTATTTATTTTATTTTGTAAACATAGTTAATTACATTGATCAACTCGACAAAGGGATCTTTTTTCTGCTTGAATAGATCTCGCCTCCACAAATATTCAACTATAGCATCACTAAAATCACACGGATTATTATAATTGTCTTTTTTAAAAAACCTTTTCACTCAACGTCACATACGTCAAACACCACAAACCTCAAAAATAGCGATCAAAACGTTTCGTTTCACGAACATAAACATAGCAGACGTTCAAATTTATGCAATATTTCCTGATATTGCGTTCCGTTTCACGCATCCGCATGTTTTTCGTGTGAAATTACAGAAACTTTAAATATTAATTTAAAATACTTTCGCGTAACTCCGGCAGCCAAAATCGAATTGGGAGGGTCAAGACAAAGCCCCTTGACCATTCCACAGTAGCAGAATCCTCAAATTCAGGCGACTCGATTCAAGACCCGACCCGATTCTGATATAAATTTGATACAGTGTGTTGCTTTTTATTTAATATCTCTTTCAGCTCATCCAATGTCAGAGTAGGGTACCAAACCCAACATGGGATGGGGGCTAGTTTCTCACAGATATGCAATGATTTTTAACTTTGGGCCCAAGAGTTATAGGGAAAGTCCCTCATGGGTGCAGAGGGGATAAAGGCGTCCCCCTCCTTCTTCTCCCCCGCCCCCTCAAAACTTCGGTATGCTTGGAAGAACTCCGGGCTGTCATTAAAAAATAACCTGAACCTAACATCGGTGTGTTTAAAGGGATTTTTTGGGCTGATAGAGTGGGGCAATATTCTTTATCCTCGCAAAGTTGCTGCACAAAAATACTTTACACGAGGCTTAACTAGGATAAGTGTTGCCTTAAAAAAATAAATCTGAGCTCGTCCCTCGATAATGGAAATATAAACCAAATACCGTCAATATACCTGCATCCTGGTGGCATCCTGTATATACGTTTTGGTACTTAGAACAAATAAGCACGCAAAAATAACCAGTCACTGACATGTCATGTCTGCAACGAAATAATAGAATATTATTCGAAGTCGAATACTCCACACTCGTAATTGTATTTGAGAATGTTTGTTCTAGCTCTACTTAAAAACGGTAAAATAATGTAAAGTTAATTACAATCTATAGATGACTATTATGCAATCAATTCAGAAAGGCAAAATCATCAAAATCAAATCTGGAAAATACGGCTTTTCCTTAGAAATAAACAAACAAACGCTTCTCCCTCCTGTAAAATTTAACCAATGGTTGATATGAGAAATAAGCACTAGGGCGACGATGTCATTTTATAAGTACGTATTTTCCCTATCTTTAAGACTTCCACGACTAATATTGTCAAAATTAAAGTCTGAGTCAAAATCATTTATTCAATTTAGGCATCGAAGACGCACTTAGAAGATCAATTAGGTACCTATTCATTATAATGTATACCTACCTACTTTAATGACTACCGCCGCATTCCAAAATATATATATATATATATAAGTTGGTACCTACCTAGTGCCTAACTACCTACCGAAAAGCGGCAAGAAACTCGGGGTCATTATTTTCATGAGTATAGAATTTTACAATGTTTCTACTTAGGAATAGATACCTAGGTATTATTATTATTAGTTTTTGATGGGTGCCAGATGACAACTTGCCAGTCACGGTAATATTATCTATAATATTACCGTGCGGTGTGCCAGTGAATATAAATTCTACTGTTTGTAGGAGGGGATCTACCTACATGCTAGTAGGTACCACTACCACAGCAACGACTATGCTAGTACGGTGATATCTTGACGTGTCACAACTGCGTGGAGTTGGGAAAATGTTGATTACGAATATGATAGGTATGACTTTTATATTTAAGTAGGTGTACAGTGTACACTGTCAAGTTACAGCCGCTTGGGTATTCTTTACAAACCTTTTCTAATTCTATAATACCTACAAGTGTAACTGGAACTTTTTACGAAAATAGAATTTAAAAAATTAAGCTTAGATTTTTTCTGTTAGTCTGCGTTTGTGCACGCTAATCTCAGTAAGGTTTATCCGATTTAGATGTCGTTTTCACTACCTAATGTATTGTGGTAAGCTTCACATTTAGTGTTTGTTTCATGTCAGTCGGGTTATAAATAAAAATGTTATTGAAATATAAGAATAACTCTCTCGCCACCTCAGACCAAATAAAAAAGTCTAAAAGTCAAGACAGAATGTTGTGAACAGAAAAGTGAAGCCGGTAAAACTACGCCTCGCTGTGTACATACACAATTACACACACACACGCACAACGAAACTACGCCTTGACTCGTCAGTCGAACTATCGCTGCGCGTGGAAGCAACACGTAAAGTAAATCAACAAATTTACCAGTCAAAATGCCGAATTGTGTCGTGAAACGGTGTTAAAACAAACATCAAAATATAAAAAGAAGGATGGAATCACATTTCACACGTAAGTAACTTGGAAAGCAATATTTTAAATAAATAAAAATAAAGGTTATTGCTTGGAACATAGAAAGTGTTGCCATGGTAAAGCCTGTAAGGTTTACCCTATTATTGGGTAATCTTAATATTTAGTATATATGTTACGTTAATACGGGTACGTTTTTATAATAGTTTATCAACGTGTTTTAATCGACTTCAAAAAAGAAGTAGGTTCTCAATTAGACTTTTCTTTAAATATAATATTGTATGACACTCGACGCAATATCTTTATACAAAACCGGTTACGTCGTTTGAAAGCAAATTAAAAAAAATAGGCAATTCCTTTTTTTTTATTTTTAGTTTAATTTCAACCGACATCTAAAAGGAGTAGGTTCGCAATTAGGTTCTATTGTTTTAAATACTTGTTACCTCATAAGTCCGTTATTTATAAACCGATTTGAACAATTATTATTTTGTTGGAAACCTGATACCTTTAATATGGACTCGCATTAATTTCACACTGGATTTTCAATTTCGTACATATTGAAGGCGGTTATGTATTTTTGTAAAAATAAACCATATTTCTATTGAAGTCTTTTGTTTTTAGGGTGTATCTATATTGAATGTTGTTGTGTGTAGTTAGTATGCGGAAAGTTATACGAGATGGTCGACCAGTCTTTGTCATCACGCGATTTTATAAACCAGTCTTAGAAGAAAAATGCAAAGCAGGATTCATAGGTACATTAATAAATATTGAAAGTTTAAAAACGCTTTATACGAAGTACATAGAATATGAAAAAAGGCTGTTTTTTTATCTACTTATAAATTAAGCCAGGATCATTTGGAGATTCTATTTACGTCCATTAGGATGCATGGAGGGTTCAACGATAACCCTAACGTAAGACAGTTTACAAGCAAGCTACAAAAAATACTATGTCATTTAGAATTAATATATTAAAATGTCTTGCAAAAAGTAATTGTGTTCCTTTAGAACACATAGCAATACTTAATTGCACTTCAACAACTAAAATTATAAATAGCACTTCATCGTCGTATAGACACGAAGAAGAAGAAGAAACCATTGAAAATTCTTCGTTGCAACTTCTTAATGAAATTGTTAATGAATCATTTGATTGGACCAGTTGTTTACATGACAATTAATATTATGGTGACTACAGAAAAATGATAATTGGTTACATATATGGAAGTACAGTACACTATCTTGTTAAAACCATAAAATGCTCTAAATGTTAAGATGCCTTGCAGACTGATGAGAAACTTTATTTTCACAAGCTCATTAGTTTAAAAAACAAAGGCGGTTTTCGCTTCCCGTCTAAGGATCTTTTTGACATTTGTGTCACTTGTGAAGCAGTTGTTCGAAAATTATTGAATGAAAATATTGCAATAACCGCAGAAAATCAACACCAAACTATAGTCTTGAACATATTAAAGAAATTCATTGGAAACAATCAGATTTTTATCAATTTAGAGTCAAAACATGAATATGTTGGGCAGGAACATAAACTTAATATAATACGGTGTGTAATTGAGAAATACTTAAACATTAGATTCCACCATATTGCTAAATTAGAAAGTATTTCTAAATCAGTGCAAAGTAAACGACAAGCGTACAAAAAAATTATTCAGCATAAAGGTTTTTAAATAAAACTAGCAGTTACACCGAGTAATTTTATTTCTGAAACTCTTTGTCTTTTCTCTTTCACTACCCAATGCCACTACTTTTTACCGACACCTAATGTAGGAACCCTATTATTATATTAAAACTAATAACGTTATAACTTTATTAAATTTATAACGTTAATAATTTGATAACGTTATTTTTATGGGGTAATTTAAATTATCATGGCAGCACCGATTCACGCACTACATGCATAGAAAACCGGCCTCACTGCTCTGTTCACAACATTCTGTCTTGACTTTTTTATTTTGTCTGAGCTCGCCACTACACCAAGACCAAGCGAGCGAAGCCGCATGCGGGTAACTAGTACCAGTAGGTAGGTAGATATATGTCATGTCCTAGTTAGGTAGGTAGGTAGGTATATGGTAGAAGACTCAAAAAGAAAACATGGCAACAATAGTTTACCTATTATTGCCAATACCTGAGGATATAGTACCTACCTATACCTACAGACTAGAAAATATAATAGAATAGGTAAATTACCGCCATTGTCGGCAAAAAAAACTTAGTGTTGAGTCAAGAAGTTTTCTTTATTCAGCCAACTTTCAAAAAAAGGAAGAGGTTCACAAGACAACTATGTACCAAAATATATAGACGACGCGAATATTTTTTGATGTAGGTAGGTAATTTAGCATGACATGACATCAGTAGGGCTATTATGTATCTCAGTTGCTTTGCTAACAAATTATGATAGAAATCTTGAAAAATGGCCGCCATATGTCAGTTTTGGCAACTCCAGTAAGCAAAAATGTTAGTAAATTGATGACTGGAGCTGACAAAAGTGACATAGAGCCGCCATTTTTTTCGATTTCAATCAACATTTGTTAGCAACTGAGATACATAATTAGATGTTTTTTTGCGGGCGCGGCGCTTCAATAACGTCATAACCTCAGACCAAATTTTTATTTGGTCTGAGGTCATAACATGGTAGGTATATTTATTTTTATGTATGCATGGAGAACCGATACATAAGATGTGCTAACATCT
Source organism: Selenia dentaria (assembly GCA_917880725.1). Taxonomy (NCBI): domain Eukaryota; kingdom Metazoa; phylum Arthropoda; class Insecta; order Lepidoptera; family Geometridae; genus Selenia; species Selenia dentaria. The sequence goes on along the minus strand of OU862885.1, from coordinate 3,571,140 downwards.
GTTGAAATCTTAATAAATGTTTTTCAATTTTAATGGTTTATTATTATTAATAAATGCAAAATATATTTTAAAGTTATAAAATAGTAATAGTTTGACTTCTACTTTGTCGGTAAAATAACACGCCATATGACTTTGACATCTTAACAGTGACATCTATTACAAATTGTTTGAACTATTTAATAAAGGCACGTCTTGAAATTATACCTCAGAACGCGCCAGATTCAAACTATTCCTAAAGTGTCCAAAAACGAGTACTTATTGTTTGCCTGTTGACTCAAGACACTAGTTTTAATGAAATTTTGCGAAAACTAACACCATTTATTTTGTTTTCAATCATTAAACTACATTTTAGACACATTCTTTGCACTTCACTACCGCCATCTACTTTTATTTTGTACCAATTTAGGCTGTCATCTGTTGGATGGCTTAGGTAAACTGTCTTTTAGTTCACCATTTGTGCGTGGCGCTCACAACCCAAACAATGAATTCCAACATGGAGGCAATGTGCTACACAGTTTGAAAATGCAGGTCGTGTCATGCTTTGAAAAAAATCATTTTATGCTTGAATTTGGTGGAAAATGTCGGACCCTAAACGTGCTACTCTTATAACAGTGGGTGCTCCAAAAAGTGCAAAGGCTAATGTGAACAAAACAGTGAGATTAACCATAAATTTGGACGAAAGCAACGAAAGTAAATATCCGGAGCTAAATTACAAGGAACTAGTCATTGCAGAAGAGGTAAGTTATAACAGAAAATCATAGCAATTTACGCAACCATACTGGTTTTCCAGGTCTTTGTAGTGCAAGGAATGGGCTAAAAAAAAATTGTGACGCTAACTCCACCGGTTTGGCGGTAACATATGGTTTCGTCAGGGCATGTCGAGATAGTAGTTAGAATATTTTTATGCTTACGTTATACCTTTTTGTATTAGGTTTGTGACATGAAAATGCGTCCACGAGCTGTATGAGAAGCCCAGATAGCGGTCGCCATGTTTGCAACAATCATAGAAATCTGTTGGCAGCTTAGAACAAAATTTCAGAAAGGCATTGTTTTGGTCGCAGATCTTACGTGATTGCGATTGTTTTTACGCCGAAAGTATATAATTTCCCTATTCCTATGCATAATTATTAACGTACGTAATTAGTGCTGACATAATTGCATTGCATACGACATCGGATAGTACGCGAAAGTCTCAAATGACCTAGGATAACCTGACCACTGATTCCGGTATACAATGCATACATTTTTAGGTTATTTTTATGGCTAAAGTTGAATTATTTGTAAATTAATGTTAATACTTGTTACAAATGTGTAGGTATATAACGCGTTACTTAGGTATATAACACGTAAAACATAGGTACTTTCGTATAGGGTGACACATAGATAACGCAGACGTATGCATTGTTTAGTAGTGTTGTTTCGCTCTAACTTGTTATTTTATAATATCGCGATTAGTTTCGCAATACGAGATAAAATAGAAAGGCCCTTTTTGTGTATAATTTTATGGGGATATGTTTATTGTTTTTGTTGTTTGTTATTAAACTGGGCGGTAGGGCGGGAAGGGAAGTTGCCAAGTCGGTTTCGCTCGCAAAATAGGTATGTGTATGTTGGCAGAATGAATTTGCGACATCTCGCTGTTTGTGCTTTTTTTATATCTTTGCTGTGCAATCGATAAAGTAAATAGTTCACGTGCTTATGTACCGAACATCTTTATGTACTTTACAGTGTGTGGGTGAGTGACTGTGATTGATAAATTGATGTTTTGGATGCGCGGGTGTTTCGTCAGTGTCATTTTAGGGTTTGCCCTCGTAAATGTTGATTTAAATTTTGTGAGGTAATGAAGTTTAGGTATTAAAGTTTTGTAGGAACATATTTTTTAATGTGAGTTGGTTATCACTGTGTTTAGTTCGATGATAGGTATAATAATACGACAAAAAGTGAGTAGGTAGGTACTTATTTTATTGTAGTTTGTTTATTCTGCTTGAATGTAGGTAAATGCCTGTTGTTATGTGTAAGAATGGTTATTTCCTTCATACCTATTTTGTGGAGATTTGTTTACGATTGGGTATGTGATTGACTTCTTTTTTTAGTTTTGATCGTTTTAGCTAATTTGTGCGATGAAAGTTATGAATCACTATTTTTAATTTGCTTGTTGAACCATGAATATTATGAATGAATGAGGTCAATGACTTGTAAAGGAAGCGAATGAATTGAGTAATATTTATAGTAGGTAGGTTATGTTATGCCGTATTTCTATGTTTTGATTGACTTTGATGTTGCGTGTTTTGCGTTGGGTTTGAAGTGGTGGTGCGTGGCTGTATCAAATTTGATGCGGTTTTCAATTATGAACAATATTTGTTAACCTTAGTTTTATAAGAAAAGCTTTCATTCTTTGTTTACTACTTACATCATTATTTTTGGTATTTATTTTTGTTTGACAATGTAGGTGGATATTCTAGTTTGTTCAACTTATCTTGCGTGTGTATATAGATAGGTAGGTACCTACTATCCCTAAGTGAAAGACACAAATACATAAATATTTCAATACATAATTATTTTTATATGAGACATATTATGGAACGTGGCTTGCTGTTCAGATATAAATGGGATGCAGGTAAATCTGCTCTTCGCCACGCTACCGCCGGTTAAGCTGGATCATCTCAATGGCTATCCAACGAAAAAGCGCTGTGACGCACTTTTTAATGATCCTCCTGTAACATAACGGAAAGGTGGCGGATTCAACTTTAGCGGGATTATTCTCCCGATTTTCATAAAAAAAATCAGGAATAATAAAATTTTTGGATTGTGGCGATTTATTGTTATGCCTACATAAGTAACTATTTATCTTAATTTATAGTGACTCCTAAGTCACTATAAAATGTTTAAATAAATATAGATAACATATTATATAATTGTATTATATTATATATTATATTGTACCAAGGTGTATGTTTTATGTTACCTATATGCCTGAATTCCTACCTACTACCTACCATATTTCGTAATTAGGGTGAGATAGTCTAAATGACTAGAATAAACTTATACCTACCTAGATTTAAAAATATTCTATAAATCAGACATACCTACCACATATGCAAAAAATAAGACTATTCAGGAATATGTCCCAATTGGGACGTCTTTGTATTAGTTCGCGTATAATGCACGAGATCTCGTTTCTATTCTCAAAGCACCATTATTTCACCATACAACTACACCCGCTCTCACAATACACAACACATTTGGTGCATTCGTTTAGCTTGTGAGGGCATTGGTGGCGTTGTCATTGATGGCTCTTTTGTTAAAGCATTCTTAAATTTTTGCCAGTTTTGCTCACACCCTATTCAAACGCTCATCTGAACATAAGACCTAGAATCGCATGATTATCCTGTCAAATACATAGCTGTCAAAAAACGGTCACAAACAACCATGCTCCGGACGTGGGTCAAAAAATGCAAAAAATCCTCTTTTTTAACTTTCCGAACGCTGAATAAAAAGAGACATGAACAATATTTTCACCCACAGATTCCCAATTCGAACGCCCCTTGTGAGCGTTTTTAGCGTTATTTTCGCTAAAAACGATCACATAGATCAAATAGCCTATTCGAACGCAGTTGGTACTACAAGATAGTTTTCGGAGTTGTTAGGCCTTGTTTTTTTCCAGGTTGTTATCTATCATACTAATAGGTATTATAAAGGTGAAATTTTGTGAGTGTGTTTGTATGCTTGTTATGTATGCATTGCAAACAATGTGACTTACTCTACTATACACAAACACCTGTGTGTCACAATTATGCCATTACCTGTTCTGACAGGTACTGGCATAATTGCCATATTTCTTGAAGCTAAAAATAGTGCCATTTCCATGCTTATACATTTACGAAATGTTGCTATTCGTTCTTAGTATGAATTTGGTCGAAATACACAAAATAAAGCACACTAAGCACAGGGGCCTTACCATCAGCTTCGTAAAAACCATGCAAGCTCCGTGCAGTTCATAAACCTGACATAAACAGTTTTGAATGAAATCATACCATGATGCTCATTTAGGTGAACTGCTTGAATATTGTTTTCTCAAAGGTGAACGGATAATATTGTCTCTGGCATTCTAACAATTTACTTTAACCAACGTTGCAGACGCCTAGATGTTTGTAAGCTAATAAACTGAGTGGATTAGAGCAACATGTTAACGAGAGCCCATACAAAAAAAAAACAGGTGAACAGTTTTTCTGCGGTTCTTGAATAGTAGGCCTGGGCAGGCCTGCTTTAAAGTTGTCATGGTACGAATAAACCGGGCAGTTGTCTAGAAGTCCTGCTTTAAGAGCTCATAGTAAGGCCCCTGGACAGCATGTTTTACAAAGGGTGTGTTTGGTATGGGTCCTTTGATATACAATCATTTACCGGGAGCAATACTGATTTCGAGGGGGTATCACCATTTTTAAAGAAAAAATATTTACCTGCGTTTCTAATAAATAAACAATATTACGTATAAAGTACGCGACTTTCTAAAAGACAATAAGGATTTGTTATATGACTGGTTAAATTTGAATTCGAATTATTTGACATTGTATTTAATTGTATTAATAATAAAATAAGGTAGTGTGGACGTAAATTGTTATGATTAGTTTAAGTTATTTACTAATACTATTGTATGTTCAATATGGACCAAGCTGTTGGGACTATAGTTATGTATAAGATGTGACACAGTTTTACAATAAAAATATATCTGAATCTGAATTGTAACACAAGTTGCAAAGGCCAACAACTAAGTCAGATTATAATACTACTAAAGGTGCATTTGTTTAGCTTTGAGGGCATTGATGGCTCTTTTGTTAAAACATTTGTAAAGCTCAAAAACATTATTTTTGCTACTTTCGCCACACTTTTGCCCACATACTACTCGAACGCTCAACCAAGCATAATACACAACATAAACTAAAATCACATGATTATACTGTCAAATATATAGTTGTCAAAAATGATCACTAACAACCATGCTCTGGACGTGGGTCAAAAATTGCACTCTTATTATGCATTAACTCATTTTTAGCTTTCCAAACGCTGAACAAAAACAGATATGAAACGACATTTTCACCTACAGATTCCGTATTCGAATGCACTACATGCGACTTAGAAACCCATTACTTTATCAAGCATTATGAAGTTTTGCAACATTTTGAGGGAATATAATTGATAGAAAAGGCCAGCAACAGAACTCTGTGGAGAGAAACAGTAAACAAACTGCAACAGAGTCGCGATCCTCAGTAATGAGGGAACGATTAAGGATGATGAATTGATAGAAAACTCAAAGGTCATTAACCTTAGAAAACTAATATCAATTTGTCCCTAACAGTGATCAGTCGGTAATTTATTAGTGCTATTTGATTTCACCATGTAAACAACTAGGTAATTTTTTAACCACAATTTAGATAAATAAAAAAACAACTTTTATTCTATTATACCCAATGTTGATAAAATATTATCACAGAAAAAACTATGTTTCCGATATTGATCAAATTTAAATGGGACCGTAATGTGATGCACCAACGTTCACATACAAAAAAATCATCATAATTGAAAGTATGTTGAAAAATAATTGATAATCCAAAAAGTATGTGTTTATGTTGGTATGGCACACATTTAAAATTTTGAAAAGTTTAATTAATTTCATAATTCCATTTATAATATACCTCAAGACAAGAGTCTTTATACAATATATGTTACCAGTGATGACTTATGGCACTGAAACATGGTCTCTTACTATGGGCCTCATATATAAGCTCAAAGTCGCACAATGAGCTATGGAGAGGGCTATGCTCGAGGTTTCTCTACGACTGTACAACTAGGCTAGGCCTTTTTTATAATATAATAATTATAATAATAATATTTTATAATATAAATAATAATTATCATAATATAAATAATAATTATACAGTAGAACCTCTATAAGTCGAACATCAAGGGAGACGCCAAAAAATTCGAGTTATAGAGTTTTCAACTTATGGAGGATTTCGACTTAGGCGGATTTTGATTCGACATAAAGAGTTTGAGGTTTATTCTTATAAATTTTGTTAAAAAAATTAAATTTATGTATTTAAAATTAAGTTTACGTTTCACAGCACTCATGTTAACTGTTGTACTAATTGATGTGTATTGCAGTAGAACCAAACTACTTCTGACAGTATTTAAGTCGAAAACAAATGACTTGCTTAGCTAAATTTCAAAGGAAATCAAAATTGAACACCTGACACCAAGCAAGCAAACACGTGTTTACGTGAGTCATAAATTTATTACCGTATACTCCTAAAATGTTTTCTAAGAAACAATAGTGTACTCACACTGTCGGCAAGTTCTTAAAGTCGGAAACTTATTTTTGTTCGAACAATAGAGGTAATAAATTCCAAATGATCAAGTTGTAAAGGTTGTAAAATAAAACGTTGCTATGTTCGAGATACAGAGGTCAAATTTAATTTTTCGAGTTATAGAGTGAAAATATGTACCAAAATGGCTTGGAGGGACTCGGTGATTATTTCGACTAACAGAGGGTCAAGATTTCAAGTAATGGAAGTTTTGGTGTTTGAAGGGAAGGGAACAAAACATTTTTTCGAGATTTGGAGGTTTTTGACTTATCGAGGTTCGACTTAATGAGGTTCTACTGTATAATATAAATAATAATATTTCATATTTTACCCTATGGGGTCACTTACAAATTATTATATCTCTATGTACAGTCGCCTGTAATAAGATTCAAAACTATGATACAGCACTACATTTTATAATTACCTAGATAAGGATAATTTTAAACAGTCAAATATCATAAATAACTTCATTTTAGATTATTTTTGAATTAAATTTTTACGAAATTTAATGCTTAGGAACTTTTGCAAATTGTGAAATGTATACATCTCAAAGCACATGACTGTACCTAAGTGCTAGAGTTAGGGAGAAATGGAAAGTTCTAGAGGAGGCCTATGTCCAGGGTGGACAACCTGATCAATAAGAATATCTGTATAATGTTGTTGGTGTTATTTTTAGTAATTGTAAAATATATTTCTAGGTATAAGTAAACTTTTTAAGAACTGAAACCAAATGGGATCAGTGATTAAAGATTTTATTATATATGTACATAAGTGAATTTAATTCTTTTTTATACCCACTAAGGAGAAATATTATCACTCTTAGTAGAGGCCCTCAAGATTTAAAATCACAACAGTATCTTATTCCCTTTACTCTAAGCATCAGTTGCGAATCGTTGTCCAAATAGCATTTTCCATGTACAGCTATAGTGGCCAAACCCTGTAATTTTTTATAACAAGCTTTTGTAAGTTTTTTTGTCAAGTCCACCTACTACCAGTTTTTAAATCTATTAAATTGATGGATTACATTTCAAAAGACAGTCCCAAAATAAAATTTAGAGTCTTGGTCTGACATATCAAGTCAAAGTCCCCTAAATAAAAAAAAGTATTAATATTTTTTGTTACTGTATACCTGGCATAAGTATAATCATTTTTTTGATACCAAAAAACAACATTGTAACTTACAATTGACACAAAACACCATATAAAATTAATTTCAATAATTACACACAACACTAAAGCACACAGTGCTGTAGGTATAACATGTTAGTTATATTGTAATTATGGGATACATATACACAAAAAAGCTTACAAAGTTAGACTGTTTAAAACTCTAGCTCTCATGGTAGGATACCCTGTTCGTGAGAGCTAGTTCTTCCTTAATGTGCAAATAGTTTGATGTTTATAGCAAATATCTCTGTCTATTGCATATCAAGAAGGAGTTGGCCTGATTATGAAGTTCCATTTTCATTTTTCAGTGCTGTAGAAATAATTGTATATGTATACTTACACTATAACTCCTTGCATCAAGGAATACCTTATTTATATCTATGTTTAATTTAGGGACTTTGTCTTTTGACGTGCCAGTCCCATCATAACCTTATTCTTTATTATCTAGCACACATTTTATAAATTTTATTGCATCCTCCAATGCATGTTCTGCTAGTATATGAATAATTATACCCCTACATGTATAATATTTAAATATAGCGATGTTATCAACTGTTGCCTTTGACTTGCATTTCGGGCACATTCCATAAGTTCATGATATATATATATCATCTACTACTCCACATGAGTCACAATTAGGTGATGTTTTCTTTCTCATCATATAAACAAATTTTTTCATGTGTCCTGTAACGTTATATTCGTTACAAATAAACTTGGCTAGTAACTAATCGATAACGCTCGACTATATCATCGACTTTGTCCGATCCCCAAGCATGCACCGTCGCCGGGCCAGCAGAATGAACTGGTTATAACCGGCGCACCGCGATGCGCCGGCCACCGATTCCCTCCCCTGACGCCCGCGCATCTTTTGCGAGACCTTCGAAGCGAGCGCACGCCGAGCTCATTTATAATAATTATATTGCATAGTTTTCTGAAGTGTGTTCGAGTGGTCTATATATTAAAGTATAAAGCTATTGCAATGAATAAAAGTTTATGCACAGTGTTACGACTGTAAGACTAGTTGTATGTTGTGAACTAACCCCCCACTTGTGGGTAAGTGTGAATTATATATTCATATAGTAATATTTTTGAGATGAATATCGAGAAGCAACACATCAGTCCAGAATTGCATTAGAACACTTTTAATAGCATATCGTATTGGTCTCAATATTCATTTCAGCTCTTGTACCTACATAATAGTTGTAATAGTTTACTGGAAGTGCATTTTATTACTTTTGTTATTGTAAAACATCGTAACAGTATTTGTTTACGTGTTGTCAATATAACGTAGCGTGACTATAGGTACTCCGATGTTTGCCCAGGGATCATTTTACCATGTTGACGTCTGCAAACCAAGCCTTTAATACTATATTGTTTCCCTTATCTATGTTGTTTGTAACCTTTATTCAAAGACTGGAAATAATTCCAGGGTTTACGGCTAGGCTGCAAACAAAAATACCTGACATCATTGTTACACGACTCTGACCGACGAATCCATCGATCCAAGTACTGTACCTACTGGACCTTCAGGACCCACTGCTATACACTCGTTGTACATTTAGTTAAGTTTCACTTTTGGGTATCCAACAACTGCTAGCTAAGTTACCGTGTATTTTTTTTATAATAATATATTTAATAAAACGAAGGTATCAATCTTTTTATTGAATAGGACCCACGGTACAGTGGCGCCTACAACGTGGTTAGGTCTCAGTATCTTGTATTAATAATTTGGTTCTTTGGATATGTATTTTGTGTAAATTACCTACTGCATACAATTGTAGTGTGACACATTATTTTTTCATTTTATGTTACAACTTATATTTAGGGCCGAGAAAAAAAAAATCGATAACGTCTATCGATATTTTATTTTTCTCATTAAATAAGTTACACCTTATTATGTTGTGCTGTTTTAACTTAATTATCGTACTTTTGGATATTTCAAATATTTCTTGCGTTATTGTTACCAATTACTGATCGATTGTGACTGTGCGTGATTCACACTTACCCAAGTTTTAATATATATATCACTCGACATAAATAATGCCGTACGAAATAAAATTCTTGTCACTTCAGAAGCCTGAACTCGCTTACGAAGTCGAGCTTAGAGGAGAAAAACCAGGTGACACTGTCCAAGAACTTCGAAAACAGATTGTAAAACTTGTACAACTGTTTCCCTCCGAAGACATTTTGGAATCACCTTATGAGCCTGTAGATGATGTAAATGCTATAAACGATAGCCTAAATAAAGTAGAAAACAATATTAAGAGTCTTAGTGTCGGTGTAGACAAAAATCTTTTGGAGCGAACTATCAACTTAATGAATCATATCTACCACCGTTTTAATAGAATAAACTGTTTAAACCAACCTGATGCTTTAGACGCCTGTAATGAATCCATGAAAAGATTCCAGTGTCTCAAATTATCTCTCACAAAATTAAAACCAATGCCTTCTTTATTACAGTCAGATAACCCGGAAATTCCCACGAACATTACTGTAACATGTGATCGTAACTTTACTTCCGACTTATCGAAACTTAAATACAACGGAAAAACATGTGTGCGCGCTTTTATATTAAGCGTAAATGATTTCACTAGAGCCCGAGGCATTCCTACTAGTAAAATATTGTCATTTGCTACAGAAATATTTACGGATGATGCATTACATTGGTTCCGTAGTATACAAGACATGGTAACCAATTGGGAGGAGGTTTGCGACCGACTCAAAGTGGATTTTAGTCACTCTGATTATGACTATCGTTTTTTAGCAGAAATTAGAGCGCGCACTCAAGGTGAACGCGAAAATATAACTATTTACCTCTCTATAATGTCTGGAATGTTCTCACAATTAAATAAGAAGCTTTCTGAGGAGGAAAAACTTGAAATCCTTCTCCATAATATTCGCCCTTGCTATGCCAGCGTCCTAACATCTTGTCCAGACCTTAAAGATATTGATACCTTGCGATCAATCTGCAAAAATTTTGAAAACGTTCAGTCCCGCTTATCGCAGTTCCGGGAGCCACCTAAAATAACAGCCGATACCTTGGCACCTGAATTCGCTTATTCACAACCCCATTCTTCAACAAAAGCTTATAAACTGCCAAATAATGAGCATCAAAACTATATTCAGAGACAATCCTACAATAACTACAATAAAAGTAATTTTGATCAGACTAAACCTTATAACAACACTTCTTACAACTATAGTAAACAATCCTTTTACAAAGTAAACCAGAACAATCCACAGGCCGATTTACCAATAGGCGCCAAGTCCGTACATGCTGTTAATACTAGCACTAAACTAAAATTTTGTCCTCGTTGTCGGGTAGATACTCATGGACTTAGGAATTGTACAGCCGAACGCACTATTGTCTGCTTCCGTTGTGGTCGGCCAGGTTTTCGATTCTATGAATGCCCTGATTGCCAAAAGCCCCCTTGCCCCGAAGAGTCAAAAAACCAATAAAGCAGAATTGCAGTTACTCAGACGACGATGACTGGCAAAACTGGTTGTCTTTTATCAAAATTTTTTTCAAATTATATAAAGTAACTTCAATTCTGCAAGCTAAACCAAACAATGATACAAGAACTTATGTTACCATCAAGGTAAACAATATTGATATGTGTGGTTTACTCGATTCTGGTGCAGCCGTATCTATTATAGGAAATAACTCCCATTACCAATTGCTTGATAAGGGTTTAGTGTTGCACACGGATGATAAAGTACATATTGTAACTGCTGGTGGTCAAAAAATTGCTAGTATAGGATATTTTCACTTACCTGTGAACTTTGAAAATTCAAATGATACACTCAAAGCATACGTTGTTCCAGAAATTGATTGTCCTCTTATTCTGGGAATTGATTTCTGGCGTCAATTTAAGTTATGTCCCCAGTATATTGGCTCTATGGACATTACTAAATCAAACATTGATAAAAACGAGAAACTAGTGTCTAACCATGTCACCTCGTACGAAAATCTTAACAATACACAGCGGGTTGTTGTTGATAATGTAATATCACAGTTTGAAGAGATATCCTTTGAAAAGCGAGGCTTGGGTAGAACCTCGTTAATTAATCACCGCATTGATACGGGTGATGCCTTGCCGATTCGACAACGTTATTATCGCATGTCTCCTGAGAAAACTCGCATCGTAAATGAGCAAATCGATGAAATGCTTAAACTAAATGTGATTGAACCATGTGAGAGTTCTTGGTCCTCTCCGGTTCTTGTTGTTAACAAAAAGGATGGCAAACCAAGATTTTGTCTTGATAGCCGTAAACTTAATTCAGTCACTGTCAAAGATGCATATAACCTTCCTTATATAGCTGAAATCCTAGACAACTTAAAGGATGCAAAATTTTTAACAAGCATCGATTTGTCTAAGAGTTTTTGGCAGATTCCAATTCGCACAGAGGATAAAACTAAAACTAGTTTCTATGTGCCAGGTCGTGGTACGTTCTGCTTTCAAACAATGGCTTTTGGTCTCACCAACGCTCCTGCCACACAGCAGAGACTTGTCGACAGGCTGTTTGGACCAGAATTTGACTTAAAAGCATTCTGTTATCTAGATGACATAATCTGTGTAAGTAACAGTTTCGAAAGCCACGTGACTCTACTAAAACGCGTTTTGGAAAGACTAAAAGAAGCCAACTTAACAATTAATCTGGAAAAGACCCAATTCTTTCGTAAGAGTCTAAAATACTTAGGTTATATTGTAGACTCCCAAGGCTTACGTACAGACCCAGAAAAAGTAGAAGCTATCCGCAACTACCCGACTCCAACCACTAAAAAGGAAGTCAAAAGATTTTTAGGTACTGCGTCGTGGTATCGCCGCTTTGTGCCGAATTTCAGTACCATTGCAGGTCCTCTAAACAAACTTACTACAAATAAGAAGAGCGCTCCTGCGTTTTCTTGGAATCTTGAAGCTAATGAAGCTTTTGAAAAATTAAAACGTCTTCTAATTTCAACCCCTATCCTCTCATGTCCGGATTACAAATTACCGTTTGAAGTCCACACAGACGCTAGTAATTACGGCATAGGAGGCATGTTGTGTCAAGTTATTGATGGAAAGGAACACCCAATAGCTTATATGAGCAAGTCGCTCACAAGTTCGGAAAGGAACTACAGTATAACTGAGAGAGAGACTCTAGCAGTACTTACTGCCATAGAATATTGGCGCTGCTATCTTGATAACGGTCAACCTTTTGTTGTTTACACAGACCACTCCGCTCTAAAATGGTTTTTGTCCCTTAATAATCCAACAGGCAGACTGGCACGTTGGGGTATTCGGCTATCATCATTCAATTTTACAATAAAACATCGTAGAGGTGTAGATAATATTGTGCCAGACGCACTAAGCCGCGCAGTACCTATTAGTTCGGTTAGTACTTCCAATTTTTTTCAAAAGTCTTCTGATTATTGGTACAAGAACAAATATACAGCTTGCCTTAACTCTCCATCTAGCTTGCCGAACTTCATTGTGAAAAACAATGCGCTATATCGACTTTCAAAAAATAAATTTCATTTAAAATCTGAATTTGACTGGAAGGAAGTAGTTCCAAACGAGTTACGTGAACAGATAATATCAGATAACCACTCTGAGCCAACCGCTGGTCATCTGGGAATTCACAAAACTTACTATCGTCTGGCCCTGCGCTATTTCTGGCCAGGCATGTACTCTGATGTTGTCAAATATGTTTCTAGTTGTCCTACTTGCCTAGCGTATAAACAACCAAATCATGCTACTTTAGGAGAAATGGGTAGACCGAAACAATGTTCTCGTCCCTTCCAGATGATATCTATAGATTTTATCGGGCCACTTCCCGCCAGTAGAAAACTGAATGCATATTTACTGGTTGTCGTGTGCTGCTTTTCAAAGTATTGTCTTACATTTCCACTCAGAAAAGCTAACGCAGAAGCGGTGATAAAGAACTTAGAAGATTCTGTTTTTCTTGTTCACGGAGTCCCACAGACAATCATATTAGACAATGGTAGTCAATTCATTAGTAAGAACCTTGAAAACTTTTTTCAAAGGTATAAAATTCCAAATATTTATTTTACACCTCGTTATACACCTCAAATAAATACGGTCGAGAGATATAATAAAACAATAGTCACTTGTATCTCAACATCAATTGATAATGACCAAAGGGCATGGGATGTAAAACTCCCGAAAATTCAATTTGCCATCAATAACGCGGTAAATGAGGCTACAGGTTATACTCCAGCTTTTCTTGTTTATGGGAGAGAACTTGTTACTTGCGGATCCCACTATTTGGAACCTGACCTTGGGGACGAGATCGTTTTCTTTCCACGTGATATTTATGCAGAGAATGTCGGACACCTTGCTGGGATTTTTGACGAAGTACAAACACGTCTTTGGCATGCTCATGCTAAAAACGTGGCTCGATATAACACGAGACGTAAACCAGCTGAATTCCAAGTTAACGACATTGTCTGGAAGAAAACGTACTACCAAAGCGACAAAGATCAATATTTTAGCAAAAAATTAGCACCCAAATATGTAAAGTGTCGTGTCATATGTAAACGTTCTCCACTTGTGTATGAATTAACTGATATGGTCGGTAAAGATCTTGGCACCTGGCATATTAAAGACTTGAAACTAGTGAATAGCTAAACTAGTAGTAGTACTAATAATACACACGTTTCAGTTTTCATCGGTCAAGCATTTCGCTTATTTGTTTTATTGCAAACGCTAATGCGTTTAAATAACAAAAACAAAAAATAAAAAAAAGTTAATGCAACGTAACTTACGGATTTTTTCGCCTAATAAGAGACAACAAAATCCTTTTGAACCCGAGGGGGTACTGTAACGTTATATTCGTTACAAATAAACTTGGCTAGTAACTTATCGATAACGCTCGACTATATCATCGACTTTGTCCGATCCCCAAGCATGCACCGTCGCCGGGCCAGCAGAATGAACTGGTTATAACCGGCGCACCGCGATGCGCCGGCCACCGATTCCCTCCCCTGACGCCCGCGCATCTTTTGCGAGACCTTCGAAGCGAGCGCACGCCGAGCTCATTTATAATAATTATATTGCATAGTTTTCTGAAGTGTGTTCGAGTGGTCTATATATTAAAGTATAAAGCTATTGCAATGAATAAAAGTTTATGCACAGTGTTACGACTGTAAGACTAGTTGTATGTTGTGAACTAACCCCCCACTTGTGGGTAAGTGTGAATTATATATTCATATAGTAATATTTTTGAGATGAATATCGAGAAGCAACACATCAGTCCAGAATTGCATTAGAACACTTTTAATAGCATATCGTATTGGTCTCAATATTCATTTCAGCTCTTGTACCTACATAATAGTTGTAATAGTTTACTGGAAGTGCATTTTATTACTTTTGTTATTGTAAAACATCGTAACAGTATTTGTTTACGTGTTGTCAATATAACGTAGCGTGACTATAGGTACTCCGATGTTTGCCCAGGGATCATTTTACCATGTTGACGTCTGCAAACCAAGCCTTTAATACTATATTGTTTCCCTTATCTATGTTGTTTGTAACCTTTATTCAAAGACTGGAAATAATTCCAGGGTTTACGGCTAGGCTGCAAACAAAAATACCTGACATCATTGTTACACGACTCTGACCGACGAATCCATCGATCCAAGTACTGTACCTACTGGACCTTCAGGACCCACTGCTATACACTCGTTGTACATTTAGTTAAGTTTCACTTTTGGGTATCCAACAACTGCTAGTTAAGTTACCGTGTATTTTTTTTATAATAATATATTTAATAAGACGAAGGTATCAATCTTTTTATTGAATAGGACCCACGGTACAGTCCGGAATATATTCTATTCTAGGCTATTACAACAAATTCTTTGTTTAATTTATACCTAACACACCATAGGAGGAGGCTGACTTCGTATAGATTTATACCAGATACCCTTTTCTTGGCTTCTCTTATCAAAGTACTCTTTGAACATGTTAAGGCATTTCTCCTAACATTTATATAGAATGTCCGTATGGTTTGGTAGTATACAATATTAACGTCCATCTGTGTTTGCTAATTTTGCAAACCTATCAGCGTCTTCATTACCTCTTAACCTCCTCCTATTGTGTCATTGATTGTGTTAGCCATTGCAATTTCAGACCTACGCCGGTTTGCCTGAGGTTGATTGCCTTATTTTCTATTAATAATAATAATAATATTTTATTACCAAAGAATACACCGAGAAAATACAAAAGATTACCAAAAGAACAAAATTTTTAACCTTAATAAAATAAACTAGATTTAAACCAATATCTTAAATAATATAAGAACTAATTATAAAGGTTAACAGATTGCTTGAGAGTCCTGCACTAGGCGAACCTGTATCGCAGGAGCCACGATCACTACGCTTAAATATCATGTTTATGGTGCGGAGAGTATGGTGTGATTGAGTGTGTAGATAATTACAAATACGGCGAACAGAGAGTATGAGATGCGAGATTTGTTGTTGTGATTCATAAAAATGCGTTTTGCGTGAGGTTTGTGTGTGTATGTGTTTGGGTGTGTGTGTGTATGTGTGTTTGTTTGCGTTTCTATTCAAGTGCTCAAAAGGGTAGATGTTAGGTGACAATTTTCAGCAGATTCTCTGTGTCGTCATGTGTGAGTGAGCATAAGTATTTAGTTACAATTGCTTTGCATTCCCGTAATCTTTTGTCTCGAATATCATTAAATATCATATATTATTCTAGCTAATTTAATTTATTTCTTAGTATATAGATAACAATCAATTAATTAATAAGTTAGATTAAATCAATATCTGATTTTGGTATGTACATTAATTTAAATTGTATGTGTTTCAGAGAAAGAAGCGTGTACAAAATGGTAAAACGGCCGGGCTGGACCCATTCTCGGACAACGATGATGATGTTGAACGAGTTGCCAGGAAGTTTGAACAGAAATATGTAAGTATTACATTTAATAAACAAAATTGAACCTGAGAACGAATATTATTGTTTGTTGTACAAATATTTACCCCCATCAGGGTTAAATCATGGAATGCTGCACTTTTAAGGCAGGGTAGCTAGCTGATAGCTTGTGTTCATGGACTATGTTTTTAAATACATAAACTAACATGTTCAGTATTTTATATTGATAAGCTAGTTGATAGTTTAATTAAGTCATGTTCCTACCAAAACGGTTACTTTAACTGTTAACGGAAAATAATATTAAAAATGTCGGAAACACTTGCGAAAGTTCCTCCTATTGTAATTATGGTTCTAATGAGTTGTACATCTTTTAAGTAATCTGGTACTACGAGGGCGGCACTGAAAATTTCGGGAATCAAGGAAGTGACACAACATTACTATTTAAAAATGTATTTATTGCTTTTCGAAGTATTCTCTGCGAAATTGGACACATTTTTCCATACGATGGAACCAATCATTGGAGCAACCATTCCATTCGGAAGTTGGGGTCTCCAAAATTGCCGTTTTGTAGGCGTCCACAGATTCTTCAGGTGATGAAAATCTCTGTCCACGCAATTTATTCTTTATTTTAGGGAAAGTATAGAAATCATTAGGGCTTAGGTCGGGGCTGTACGGCGGATGGTCTAATAATTCTATGTTTTCTTGCTCTAAAAACGTATATCCAGGATTCGTCACCTGATACGATGTTCTATACAGCATTTGAGGATCCTGCGTGGAATCTTTCGTACATACTCGATTGTAGCTGTTGTGAACATGATAGATTGGGTTATAATGCCAATAATTAGGTAAATCGTCTGGATGCTTATTCTCAGCGTAACTCTCCCTATGTACCACCGGGCATATTATTAAACAATTGTCAATCAAAAGTCAAGAAGTCAAAATCATATATTAAATTTAGGCATCAAAGACGCACTTATGAACGTCAATTTTTCACTATAATGTACTTTAAAGACTACCGCCGCGTTCCATAAATATATAGAGCCTACCGAGAAGAATGGGCAAGAACTCTAGGCCATTCTTTTTATATAGATGTTTACAATGTTTCTACTTAGGTACTACAAATATTACATTTTATGGGTGGCAGAGTGACAGCTTGCCAGAAGTGGACATCTTTGTCTTCTATACAGGGTGTTTGGTGTATGGACCGACAGGACCCCTTGGGGGGTCTCGGGGGCAATGCGACAGTTTTCCCCGATAGATCCTATGTCCCTAGCGTCACGGTAGTTCTAATTCTACTACTAAAGTAATTCTATTCTATTCTATTTCTTAGATTTTGGCCTCTGCGAATTGCCGCAATTCCGCCAATGTCGCGTGGATAGAGTAGAAAACAAACGAAGGAGACTGGGCGGTGGAGGAAAGATTGATCGGATTCTGGATCATACATTTTGTATCTGAGCAAACAAACCTAAGGAAGACAAACACAAAACATAAGTACAAAGGATGTAACATGCAAGCATAAATGACTAGTTACTGGGAGCAGTTAGAAATTGTTAATTCTCCTGATGGTTTATGAAACTAGCACAACGGACACTGGCAGAATTGTGACAATAGTCGCAGAAGTCATAATCTAAGATCTAATCTAATGCCAACTACTCTTGATACTTGATTGTATAAAAAAAATGTTTTGATTATAAATATGTTACATTATTGTCACCATGTTCCAGGGAGGCAAGAGCACCTACGGTAGAAAGGGCAGATCCAAACAGGACGACTTTGCTGACATTGGGGCTGGATACGATGAGAATGATTCATTCATCGACAATACTCATGGGGTGAGTGAGAGACTTACATTATGTAGTACTTACTATACATAACGTGACCATTTTTTTTGTGTCAAACCGTGATGCCCACGGAATTTTGTTTTTAAATAAATACATATTATAGAGTATGTAGTTGTAATATGTCACATTTAAGTGTAAAATGAAAATTATGGTTTAAAAATGACTTAAAATAATTTATTGTGGTATCTTACCCTCACCCTCATTCTTACATCAACTTACCCTAAAAATAATATTTATAACTAATTTTGCAACAAAAAAACTACTTTGCTACAGCAAAATCGGTTCAACGGTTTAGACATGAAACATAACAGCCAGATTAGAGTTACTTTCGTACATATTATGTATTTTGTAATACAATACAATACAGCTTCATTTATCGTCTATCCCCTTCTTGCATGTCAGTCGCTCGCTCGCACTTGTTCCTCACTGTCAGCCCGCGTCTACGGTGCGCTGCCGTCTTTCGCGATATATTAATGTACGCGCGCCATTTTTGTTCTCATTGGGGACAGCGGGACGGACAGCCTGAAAGCGGGATAATCCTGCCCAAAGCGGGACGTATGATCACGTTAACTATACAGCATGTCACAGAGAGGTGTAGTAAAAGGGGGAGTCCGTGTCTACACAGGGAAATGGTGAGGCTGGGTTCTAAGAGCCATTCTAATTCTTAACCCTAACGTTGAAGCAATCACCTATTGAGGATTAAGCAATTGTGAATACACGAGGTGTGGTACGTCAGCGCCCCTATTTAAGGAATAATTTGGTGTCGCCCGGCTAGACCTACACGTGGAAAAGTCCTTCCGAGACATTTAAGTAGTTCACTAATACTAAAACCAGACATGCAGAAGCTTGCATACAATTGGGTCCTAACTACTGCGTCTCTGGAATTAGTTATACTCCGAGCTATGAGTAACCAAAGTTTTTCTAATACTCAAGCAGGTTCATCCCTGAACAACTAGGCCAAAAACGACAATGGCCTAAACATAGACAAGGGACCTAAACGAGCTCCAATCATCAAATTACTAACATTTTGCTTTCTTTGTTTGTCAAACTGACATAGAGCCGCCATTTTTCACGATTTCAATCAAAATTAGATTGCAACGGGTTGCGGTGCGGAGAAAGGGCGCATGTAGCGTAGTGGGACAGAGGGTAATGAATAGGTGGGTGTGGGGATTGCAGATCGCATTTACCTCAACAAACTACAATAATTGGCAAGTCTAATAGGGTAGTCCATAAAAGATTTCGGTTTTTTTTCTTTAAAATAGAAATAAATAAGCGATATAAATTTTGATACTTTGTCACGTGAATCCTGACTAGGTACATATACACGCCTTTTTGTTAGACGCTGTATAAGCCAATGATTTTGAGCATTGTTAGCTCAGGTGATAGAGACTCCCGCCTTCAAAGCTCGGGGTTCCATGTTTGGTCTTTATTAACATTTTCTCCTGTCAAAATGTTTCAATTTTCTTGTAAGTGGCTGACATGATAACTAGTGTTGACGAATTGGAGAATATTTCTCTGAATTAGTAAGCTAGTATTGCGTTTATTTCACTGTCATTCATCATCATCATCATCTCGCCGTAGGACGTCCACTGCGGCCTGCATCCAACGTCGTCCTACGACCGTAATCAGGTCGTCTGTCCACCGTGTCGGTGGAAGATTTACGCTGCGCTTGCCGGTCCGTAGTCTCCTTTCCAGAACCTTTCGGCCCCATCGGCCATCTGTTCTGCGTGCTATGTGCCCTGCCCACTGCCACTTTAACTGGCTAATCTTCTGGGCTATGTCGGTGACTTTCGTTCTTCTACGGATCTCCTCATTTCTGATTCGATCACGTAGAGAAACCCCGAGCATAGCCCTTTCCATAGCTCGTTGTGCGACTTTGAGCTTATCTATGAGGCCCATAGTAAGAGACCACGTTTCAGTGCCATATGTCATCTCTGGTAACACACATTGATCGAAGACTCTTCTCTTGAGGCACTGTCATTAAGCCCGTGAAATAAATGCCCTTTACAAAAAACCGGGTCTAACCTATTTAGTCATTGTGAGACGAATGTTGATATAAAGGGGTCGAGAGGTGTGCCTTGGTTTCATGATATCGCTATTTCCAGGGGGGCAAGCTATTGAACCGCGTTATCGCAACTCAATAGTATGAACATTGTCTTTTTTGACAGTTTTCATATTCTGCTCGCTATTTAGGTTCGATCGCGGGCCAGCGGCTTGCCATCGATAGTTTTTCACATATTAGTTATGCTGCAAACTATTGAGTTGCGATGCTACAGTGGCATACATCGGTAGTTCGTGACGTTTTTAGAGGCAAATACGACATAGTTTATTTCATATGTATGTTTTTCATTAAAGTATTACAAACTCAGTTTCTGTGATATTTTGAAGGTATATGTTTAGATAGCAAGCTATATTATTTCTGGTGTTATGTGGGAGCGTGGTATTTTCCCGGTCATTTGGCTGTAAACCATAGTGTTAAAGCGTGGCACTTCCCCCCCAAAAATGTTTACTAATATAATATGTAATTCATGAGTTTATCCCATTTCCAGTACGATGAGATGATACCCCCCGAGTGCGACACGTTGTACGGCGGGTTCTACATCAACAGCGGGTCCCTAGAGTTCAAGACCGTGTCTCAGGAGCAAGCCGCCAATTCCGATGAACCTGCTAACAGGAGAAATAAGGTACATTTTGTTCTGCTGTATTTTTTTTACGTACTGCAATGCGTATGTAACCCTCAGACTTTAACAGCCGGTGCCAATAACTTATCTATCGCCGGTTTACCCTACTAGAGATAGATATTTGACACTATTTCTACGGACGTTATGTCACATTCCTATCCGTAGTAAAGAAAACTGTGGATAGATAGAATATATAAGTTATATAAGTTGTTAAGTCTGCCTGTAATTTCGCCGGCAACCATACCTTCAAACCAGTACGCAGTATTGCGAACATGACTGCTTCACGGTAAAAGAAGGTATGGTGCCAGTACTACCCCGTCGAGTCTCGAGCATCGCCGCAAAGTCGCTTGTTTATCGGTTTTTTATCGAATACATTTCGGTGAGTGTGCAATGGAACTTCACAATTTGATTCCGCCATCCCCATTCTATAATCGGACATCCAGAGATACTCAGAAGCGCCACCGCTTTATGGTGGGTATTCCATTTACCCGGACGAAGCGGTTTACTTCTTCGTTTATCATACGAACCGCTAGGGAATGGAACACCCTCCCTGAGTCGGTGTTTCCGGTTAAGTACGATATGGGGGTCTTCAAAACACGAGTGCATAGGTATCTTCTGGGTAAGCGCGCTCCATCATCGATCGCATCATCACTTAGCATCAGGTGAGATAGTGGTCAAGTGCTACCCAGTACGGTATAAACAAAAAAAAATAAAAAACCCCGGACGAACTCATTCACAAAAAAAAACATTTATAACAATAATATAGTCAGAGTAAAGTCACATGCACATATTTATATTAAAATGCATGTTAACATAGATATACCTTAAATTTTTATATTGTGATATATAGTAAATAAAAAAATATTTCTATTGTTTATTTACTATATAAATAATTGATTATTAAGAAACTATTATAATGAAATGAATCTCGTAAATATGAGGAATAAAAGGCTATTTAATTTAATTTAAAAGGCACATTTACATGAATATTTTTTTATTAAATCTCTGCCTCATCTAAGTCACGTTGTAAAGCGGTGGATACATTACTTTAAACTTTGTAATAATTTGACAATTGAATGGTAGGAAGTCACATAGCTCGCCTTATATTTCTTATTGCTTTACTCACAGAGGCGTATATCGTCTAGCAGCAGCGAGTATGATTCATTGGAAAGTCACACAGCTTGCCTTATATTACTACTTGTATAAATGTATTTCTTATTGCTTTACCCACAGAGGCGTATATCGTCTAGCAGCAGCGAGTATGATTCATTGGAAAGTCACATAGCTTGCCTTATATTACTACTTGTATAAATGTATTTCTTATTGCTTTACCCACAAAGGCGTATATCGTCTAGCAGCAGCGAGTATGATTCATTGGAAAGTCACACAGCTTGCCTTATATTACTACTTGTATAAATGTATTTCTTATTGCTTTACCCACAGAGGCGGATATCGTCTAGCAGCAGCGAGGACGATTCCTCGGAAAGCTCTTCGGAATCGGAGAGCCAGGACGGAGAGAAGGATCCGAAAGCGATCGCCAACGGCGCTGTGGACTCACATAAGACTGAACATCGGAAAAAGGTATAAGTTAATTACAATTATACTAGTAGTTCTGCGAACAGTAAACCTCGCGAGCACTGTGGGCCGAGCACGAAATTCTGCTTAAGTGTAACGTTATCGTATCGTTTACGTATTCAGTACAAACTATGCGTTATCTGTGCCACTATTGTACTAGATAAATTACAGTTTGTACTAAATACGTTAACGATGCGATTCATAATCAGCCCATTTTGTTCCCACTGCTGGGACTCGAGCCTTCCTCTCAGAGAGAGGAGTTGGGCCATAATCTACCACGCGGGCCCAGTGCGGATTGGTGGATAGGTTAGTGGCCAACCCATGTCGAAGTTTTCAGGCCGCCCGAAGGCCCTCGACACAGCTTAACGACTGTTGTCCTAAGACAAACAACCGGGACCGACGGCTTCACGTGCCCTCCGAAGCACGATAGTGCTCAGTTGAATAATGCAAGTGCACACACCCATCCAATTCCTAACTGCAGCAAGCGTTGGTTAACTTGTTGATCGGTTACGATCGTCAAATCAAGCTCCGCTGCGAGCGCTACAGGTCCGCTTGATAGTAATGGAGATAGGTAATTGTCCTGCGCGTCACTGGGTGGTAGTGACCAGACCTGTCAAACCGCAAGGTCCCACAGTGCTTGCGGTTTGTTAGGTCTATGGCCGCTGCAAATATTTGTGCAGTGTGTGGTTTGTTGTTATGTGTCGGATGTTTGTGTTGCGTTAATGAAAGTCCGCGTGGAACTCTAACGTGCTTGAACGTTATTTTATTATATTTTATATCATTACTCATATTCGGTTTTCCTGGACAATAAGCTTCCTCCTAGAACCTCTATACCAGGGGTGGGGAAACTACGGCCCGCGGGCCTTCTCCGGCCCGTGAATAATTGAAATCCGGCCCGCGACCATCAAAATCATGTCATTGTGAAGTTTTCATATAGTTTAAAACTTCTCTAATTCTTTATTGTACTGAAAAACAAATTAGGTATATGTATTAAAATATGTATTTGTATGTAGAAAGGCGAGCTTACCCCTAAAAATAGTTTTCTTCTAGCAAACCCTTGATGATGGATTTTTTTCAACTTTTATATGAGTAGTAGGTTTCTTTACATATTTGATATAATTCTATAGCTATATAAATATACTCGTATATTGTTTGCAGAAAAACAAGAAGATTGATGTAAAGTCGGCGAACAAAGTGCAGAGGACAGATTCGTCAGCAGCTAATTCGGGAAAACAGACGTCTGACGGTAAATACTCAGTTATACACAGAACTGGCTGACCCGCCAGCGGCTTCGCTCGCTTGGTTTTGGTGTAGTATAGTATAGCGACCACCAGTCAATCGAGACCCTAGTTTTATATGAGACCGTGTAGCATAGAGAGATCTTGCTGCCGTCATGGATTTATGTGACGGATCGAGATAAAAAGTGTATACTTGGGAGCTCCGGGCTTTATCCTATCCATATACTAAATTTCATCGAAATCAATGCTGCAGTTTTTAAGTTATCCGTGAGCATAAAGATAGAGATAACGCGTCATATTCTTGTTCAGTAGGTAATTACGTCTTCTGATCCATATTAGTGGATTTTTAAGGATAAATTATGACGAAAAAAGTAAAAATATGTCGGTCCGCTTCTACTCATAAATATTGCTATGCAATAAACTGGGTACATAGGTATATAAAAAAATATTATAAATAAAGTAATCATTTATTGCCACTAAAGTAAAACATTTCACACTATCAACTAACTTATAAATTATGTTGAATATATATATAAAATAAAAGGTAACATACTTACTAATATTATTTAAATAGTTAATATCTTAGGGCAATAGGGGTAAACTCAGCATATGTTATGTTCACACTGTGATGTGAGCATAACGCTGTTTTCCAGTCTACCCCTGAGCTCGGACTAAGGTCTATGACCTATATATGACTGCATTATAATATTTAAGATTCCTGTAACATAAATGATATGAATATATGATGTATGACGCAATAAATGATATGAATATGAATAACACATCACAAAATCCAAGATAAAAACATCTCTGGCGGCAAACCAATGGCGGGTTTTAAACCGGGCTATTCATTTCCGTAGACGGGTTATTAAGACGCGGTCCAAACCCAATTTTAAAATAATTTACGATGCTTTACGTAAGGTTGAAAATCGCTTGTTAGATTGGACGATGTAATGCGAAAATGCGTTAATTTTGTGCGTTTTCTTTATATTTTTCGATATATACTAACACAATTGAAAAAACTGCTGGTTATAACTTTAGTACTATACGTTGGCTAAGTATTACCTAAAAAAAATATAGTGTTATCGCTGAAAATTCTGAGAGTTTGGACGTGAAAGTTTATTTTTGGGGACCTATTCAGGATTTTTTTGCTCTGAGAGACAGTTATATTTATGAATTCTATTCGGTTATTACTCTTTTTCTATTCCTTTTCTAACCTTTGTATTTTTTTTCATAATATACTATCGTTCTGTTTCGTTACACTAGGTGTTTAAAAATACCGGTTTTTCTTTAATCAGGGTACAAGCGCGCCTTAAGCTTTTAATTTGTGTTCTCTTATTAATAATAACTTGTTTGTTTCCAGATAATGTCCACGCGGACGGGGAAAGTGTGGATTGTGCCGACTCAAGGACATCTCAGTCGGACTCGCTCACCTCTAAACCCGCTCCCAGTTCGGAAAACCCGATCACTTCCGATAGTTCTAGGTATGGGGAACAATTGTATTGAATATTGTTGCCACCTCTGGGATGCTCTCGACAGACTGCAACGTCGCGCTGTCCCCTAGAACCTAGAACCCCTACAAATGCGTAGAACTATAGCTTCTCTAAGCCGTTTTTTATCGTTTTTATGGCGAATGTTCCGAAGAGCTATTTAATCTTATTTCTTCCTCATCATTCCGATGCCGTACTACTAGTTCGGCCTAGCATTGCATCCATATACTGTTCAAAACCACGAACCAAAAAGTTTGGCAGTTCCTACCTCTGTCGTGTAAGTAAATTGTGGAATGCTCTGCCGGCGTACGTATTTCCTTGCAGCTATCACCCTGGGTCTTTCAAGCAGGGCGTGAAAAAGCATCTCTCAGGTCATCATAGGGGTTACTTATAAACTTTATTTAAATTTTAATAAAGACATTTAGTACGGCGGCGAACAATTTTGCTGTGCGCAGTACTAAATAACGTCATTTAAAGTTAAACAGCGTTTATAAGTAAACCCAAAATTTACGCTTATCATACCCACAATTGAATATAAATGGCAAATTTAAGGACTGTCATTCGCTAGAGTTATACGAATTTGAGCTTTAGTACGAAAATAATAAGAACTATTATAATATACTAAAAATTAGATTTTAGTTCGCTAGTTTGGTTTGATGTACTGCACAAGAGAAACACTGTCTATCTAATGATATTCGATGATCTATAATCTAATGAAAGATTTCATTTGAATAAATACTAGCTGCTCCGCGTGAAGGATGATGACAATGATGAATCTTATATATCCTATGTTACTCAGGGTGAATGTAGCTTGCCAATGGTGAAAGAATTTTTGAAATTGGTCCATCACTTTTTGAGCCAATTCGTTACAAACATACATACAAATGTTTCCTCTTTATAATATTATATCAGTATAGACAAAACAAAAAGCATGTCTGACGCGGGTTCGAATCCCGTCCGAGAAAGTGTAATTGTCCTCACTAAAACAAAATAAAATACATACAAATTGCAGAGATCTCGAAGCGAAAGCGGAAACGAAGCTACCGGAGGCGATAGAGCAAGCATTGGTCGCGTTGGAAGCAAGCGTTGCGAAACAACTGATGGTGCACCCGAGCACAGCCGCGAAACAACTGCTAGCTAACAACGAACAACATCTACTCAAGTAAGTGATCAACAAAAAGTAATTCCTAAGAAATTTTGTGCATTTTTACAAAAAAATCCCAAAACACATAACTGAGCTCACAGAGGGCCAATTCAAGATGACTGTAAAAAACGTTTTAATAAAAAAAGCTTATTATAAAGTCCGACATTATATAGAAGACAAAATTGCTTGGAATACTCCACTTCTGGCAAGCTGTCACTCTGCCACCCATATAATGTAATATTTGTAGTACCTAAGTAGAAACACTGTAAACATCTATATAAAAAGAATGGCCCGAGTTTCTTGCCGCTTCTTCTCGGTGGGCTCTATATATTTTGGAACGCGGCGGTAGAGTCTTTAAAGTACATTATAATGAAAAATTGACGTTCATAAGTACGTCTTTGATGCCTAAATTGAATAAATGATTTTGACTTTGAAAACCTCAAAGTCGCACAACGAGCTATGGAGAGGGCTATACTCGGGGTTTCTCTACGTCATCGAATCAGAAATATGGAAATCCGTAGATGAATGAAGGTCATCGACATAGCCCAGACGATAAGCCAGTTGAAATGGCAGTGCGCAGGGCACATAGCACGCAGAACAGATGGCCGATGAGGCCGGAAGGTTCTGAGTGGAGATCACGGACCCGCAAGCGCAGCGTAGGTCGCTTCCAACCGGTCCTTTAAAAAATTATGGGAGAGGCATACGAGTATGTTCAGCAGTGAACGTCCT
Source organism: Selenia dentaria (assembly GCA_917880725.1). Taxonomy (NCBI): domain Eukaryota; kingdom Metazoa; phylum Arthropoda; class Insecta; order Lepidoptera; family Geometridae; genus Selenia; species Selenia dentaria. Next base: position 3,544,022 of record OU862885.1, on the reverse strand, counting down.
ACAGCTGAGATGATGATAAGGTGATGATTTAAGAAATAATTTATCCAACACGTATACCATACGCGAGTTTCTCTAATACCCAGGCTCGACTCTTTTACAACCTTGGTGTTATTGTAAGAAGCTCTCTCACACTCGTGAATATGTGTATTACACAAGTGCAATTTGAAAAATTTAATACTGACTTCCATTCTATTACTTTAGTAAAAATCCGTTATTGGAATGTAACTTAAAAACTATTAGACCGAATTTGATGAAATTTAAATGGGACCACACGGAAAGCACCAGCTTTCAAACAAAAATAATTCAAATTAATAATTTTGAGAATCGGTTCCTATCGTAAGTTATGAGGTACCAAAAAAAACAATACATTCGAATTGAGTACCTCCTCCATTTTTTGGAAGTAGGTAGATACTGAGTGTGTATGTGTAGACACACACTCATCAAGTACCATACGAGAGTTCTACTCGCACTTGCCAATTTATTATTAATGTGAAGAATAACCACTGACATTTTTTATGTGTCATGTATTGTTTCTAACACTGGTACTCGTATTTGGAATAAGGAGATGTGAACCAACTAGCTATATCTGCCTAAGATAAATGGAAAGAATTATGTTGCACATAAAATTAAAAAGAGATTAGTCTTGCGTTCCCAAGTTATAGCGTGACCAGGTGAAATAGAGGTTATATATGATAATTATATATAAGTACTCTGTGTGGGAGGAACACTGGCATGCCATATCACAAAGTAATTCTAGTTTGGGTGCCAATGACTTCCAAGGATGTACATAATAACGTGTACAATAATATATATTGAGTTATGATGTTGAAATTTATAGCGAGAAAAATTCACATCCTCTGACGGGATTCGAACCCGCGTCTTCTGACTCTCGGTGTCAGACGCCATTGACCAACTAGGCCACCGAGAATCTGGTCCGAGCATCGAATTTTAACTCTCTATTTGACTAACTGTCTTGCGGGGACGGAGCGACATCTATTGGACAGTTAACAGTACCATCCAACGGAGAGTTATGATGTGTTTGTTAATTTAAGTTTGTAATGAATAAAGAAAAATTATTATTATTATTATTATTTTCATCCCGAAAATATTTTTTTTTATGTGATAGGTTGGCAAATGAGCAAGCGGCTCACCTGATGGTAAGTGCCGTTGCCCACGGACATCCGCAATACCAGAGGTCTCGAGGATGCGTTGCTGCGATGCTGACCTTAGAAGAAGATAGAAAGGATGAGATAGAAGGGGTGAGGGTGGAGGGGGAGGGGAAGTATAGGGGGACGGGGGGATTGGAATCGGGCCTCCGGAAACTTCCACAAATCGACTGAAACGCAATAGCAAGCTATGTTACTTCACGTCGGTGTTATGTGGGAGTGTGGTACTTCCCCGGTCGTGCCGGCCCATTCGGCTGTGGAGTTGCAGCGTGGCACTACCACCAAAAAAGTATTTGTGTAGTGTACACATTTTTATATGTCCCGGAAACTGTTGTATATTAGTTACTAAAGTGGTCCAGCCCATAATGTTCAGCTTAGCCTTAAAATAAGATAAATAACCATGTTTATCATTGCACATTTCAGAATAGAAGAAGCAATAAAGAAGAACCCTGTAGATTCGTGTTCGACCAGAGCGGCTTGGTCCAGAGCCGCACTAGCGTTTGGCATTTCTCGGGCCAAAGTTATGCAACGGGTTAAATTGGCATTGGAAAAGGGGAGAGCGGAGAGTGGAGACAAAGGTGTGTATTTTCTTACACAATATACAAACAACCTGTAACAAAAAGCAATAGTTATACTAAAACATTTTATAGTATCAAAAAATTTCAATCACTTTAGTTAATGAACAACATTATCGATTAGTAATATTTCATAATATTAAAATATTACTAAATGAGACGTATATGTTACCATATGACTTATAGCACTGAAACATAGTCTTACTATAGGTCTTATAAGTAAGCTCAAAGTCGCACAACGAGCTATGGAGAGGGCTATGCTCGGGGTTTCTCTACGTGATCGAATCAGAAATGAGGAGATCCGTAGAAGAACGAAAGTTACCGACATAGCCCAGAAGATTAGCCAGTTAAAGTGGCAGTGGGCAGGGCACATAGCACGCAGAACAGATGGCCGATGGGCCCGGAAAGTTCTGGAGTGGAGACCACGGACCGGCAAAGCGCAGTGTAGGTCAGACGACCTGATAAAGGTCGCAGGACGACGTTGGATACAGGCCGCTTCCAACCGCTCCTTTTGGAAAATTATGGGGTAGGCGTATGTTCAGCAGTGGACGTTCTATGGCTGAGATAATGAATAAATGTACACCGCCAACCATCTGTCATAAGTGCGTTTTTGATGCATTTAATTGACTAAATCATTTTGACTTTTTAAACAAATATCTTAGTAATGCATTTAATTAATTACTAAATCAATTAACTATTCTCAATCTGTTAATATTTTTATAATCAATCCAAAAAAAATGCAACTTGTGTTATATTTATTTAACCTTAGTTTTGACATCATTAAATAAGCGTGTCGGTATTGCCATATATTTATAAGAGTATCGGAGGTTTTTATGAGAGTACTAGCGACTGCTCGCCACTTCGTTCGCGTAGTAGGCTCGGCCTTCTGCCTCGCATTAACCTCCCATCTTTTCGTTTTTTTTCATAAGAACCTTCGATTGTTCCAACCGTTCGCTAGTTATAGCGTGACCAGGAGAAATATATATACATAGATTTAACCCGTTGCGTACCATTGACGTAAATGTACGGCCGTTTCCAATGTACGTTCATTCATAAATCTTTTGTTTTAATTATCATGGTATATGAAGGGTTAACAGATGTTGTATTGATGACATTATTTATAATATTTTATTTGTATTATAATTTTCCAGAGCCCTCGTCGGTTCCAACAAACAACATCCAACAACCCCCAGCGACGTCTACGGCGACTACGACGGTGACACCAAACAACAAACGGAAACACAATGAAATCGAAACTGATAATGATTTCAGCAAACTGACTGATGACCAACGGGAGCAGTTGATACTAGAGACATTATTAAGGTAAACTTGTACATATGTTAACCGACTTCAAAATAGGCGGAGGTTTCTTAATTCGACTATATATATATATATATATATATATATATATATATATATATATATATATATATATATATATATATGTGGTCTACGGTAGTGTACTAAGATGTCAAAGTGTAGCGTGTCTTGCCCTACTGATACCATTATTATGTTCTCTTTTGTAAGGCAACACACTGGAGCTAATATTTGTAGTACCTAAGTAAAAACATTGTAAAAACATCTGTATAAAAGAATGGCCCAGAGTTTCTTGCCGCTTCTTCTCGGTAGGCTCTATATATTTTGGAACGCGGCGGTAGTCTTTAAAGTACATTATAATAAAACTAAAATTGATATTTATAAGTGCGTCTTTGATGCCTAAATTGAATAAATGATTTTGACTTTGACTATATAGGGTGGTTTTTTGAGAAGGGCGGCTATGGCCATGTCCGGAACCACGAGAGTTAGAGAAAAATCGCGAAAGGCGACATTCCCTCGATTTATAAGAAAACAATAACTGCAAATTTAGTTTTTTTAAATCTTGACTTGTTTTTGAAAATCGGTTCACCCAGTCGAAAATTATGAGGTAACAAACATAAAAAATCGAATTGAGTACCTCATCCTTTTTGGAAGTCGGTAGAAAACCCTAGGTCAGTATTTCAAGCTATTCCTTAATCTGCAAATTCTGCAATTATAATCTAACTAATGTTATAAACGCGAAATTTTGTTGTATGTATGCTTGGATGTATATTTTTCACGTCACATATATTTCCAATGTCCAACCTGAACAGATAAGTAAGTGGCACTGTACTAACATTTTTGCTTACTGAAGTTGTCAAAACTGACATATAGCCGCAATTTTTGAAAACAATCGACATTGGAGTGTAACTGTTTTACGTAATTACCCTGCTGACTTTTCACATTTTTTTTGACCTGTAGGGGTATTATGTATTCATTTGCTAACAAATAGTGATAGAAATCGAAAAAAATGGCAGCACTATGTCACTTTTGTCAGCTCTAGTCATCAACTTACTAACATTTTTGCTTACTGGTATTGTCAAAAATGACTTAGAGCCGCCATTTTTCAACATAATAGTTTTTTTATATAATAGCCCTGCGGATAACGTTTTATAAATCGATGAAAGCTGGCTGCACGCACATTATGACTCATTGTCACGTTCCGTCTGGGCCGAGCTTGTAAGCGAGAGCGCAGTACAAGCGATAGAGAGGCACGATCGGCCTAAGCGTTCGGCTTGTCTTATGACGTTATCAAGTAAAATTATCGTCCGTAAACCGACTTTACAGACAGCACATTTTTGTGTTTATTTGGCTTTCATATGATTGTAATAAACAATAATTTATGTTACAGGTTAAAAGGATTGATAGATGAACGCAAGCCATCCATGCTCGCTAACTACAATGCCGAATGTGAAAGAGTCCAAGAGGAGAGGTAAGGATATATTATATACTAGCTAGATCGTGCAGCAAAATTTACTACCAGACTATTCAATTCCATTCGTCATCGTCATCATCTCAGCCGTAGAACGTCCACTGATGAACATATGCTTCCCCCATAATTTTCCAAAAGTACCGGGAGCGGCCTGCATCCAATGTCGTCCTGCGGCCTTTATCAGGTCGTCCGTCCACTGTGTCGGTGGACGACCTACACCGACGACACTGCGCTTGCCGGTCCGTGGTCTCCACTCCAAACTTATGAAATAAATGATTATGATTAGAATTCCCCTGAGTACTTAGCGCTTATATAATCAGCTCATTATGTTCCCACTGCTGGGACTCGAGTGTTACTTTCAGAGAGAGGAGGTGGGTTGTAATCCACCATGCGGGCCCAGTGCGGCTTGGTGAGACTTAATGTATGATCGATATTGTTCGACAATAAAGATTGGGGGCAAAATAACTAGCAGTGCCGTGATACCTACCAAATTGGGAATGTGCTGCGAGTCATTATCATAAATAAAAATAACACTGAATATTATATTATTTTTTTCTTAATTTAGGATTTTTATAGTTTTGATGCTTAAGTATACGGCTAGAATGTTAGACAGTAAATGTCTCGGGTATCTGTCGCCGAACTAGGCTCATCGCCTGTGTTCGACCGTATTTTTTTGTGTGTTCGCAGATAACTTCGTCGTTAATGAACCGATTTTGTTATTTTTTTGTTTGATAAAGTATACTTCCGTGGTGGTTCCATATAAATTTCATCGAATTCGGTCAAGCCGTTTTTGAGTTACACTCAATAAACTTAAGTGTTTATTTATATTAATGATACCATCCCATAAGTATGAGTAAGTAATTCACTAAAAACGGTGAAAACAATTTTTGTTGTCAAAAATTGTTTTCACCGTTTTTGAACTTGAAGTCCTTGAAGTAAGAAGTGATAGTTCGAAAGTACCTATTATCACAATATAGCGACTTCGACAAGTTATTTCACATATTTTAGTGTAGAAGTCGGTTCTATTTTTAGATTAAAAAAATGTAAACAAATTATATTATGTAAATGTTAATTAAAATCTCTTTGTTTCAGAAAAAAGCTCCAAATAGCAAGTGTGACGGAGGGAGCCCCACACATAGAAAAACGTCTTCCCAAACGTCGTTTCCCGTGGTGTCCCCGGACTCGGTCCCTCTTGTCGCGGCTCACCAAGCTCGCGGGGGGCCAGCAGGAAGCCGCGTATCTCCTCGCCAAGAGAGCTCTGCCTCTCTTCCCTAACGGCTTCGTGAGAATGCCCACGTTACTGCGCCAAGCCGAGTGAGTATACTGCACAATACTCTTACTGCCTTCATACAAACCCTGGACTATAAAGATAGTCCGCTATTAAACAATGGTTTAAGCAAATTTCACATATGAAATTCCCTTAAACTATGGTTTGAACTCGGCAGACCTATTATTTATCTCAGTTGCAATCAAATGTTGTTAAAAATAAAAAAATGGCGGCTCTATGTCACTTGTCAGCTCCAGTCATCACCTTACTAACATTTTTGCTTCCTGGAGTTGTCAAAACTGACAGAGTCGCCATTTACAAGATTTCAATCAACATTTGATGGCAACTGAGAATAGCCCTGCTGGACCATCTTTAATTCACGTTTTGTAATAAAGTGGTTACGGTTTCATTAAAATAACTGTCAATACTCAATAGAAGTTTGCGATCCTTATTAGTGATGCTATTGAATGGTGTAATAAATACAGTTTCTTTTTCTAATCAACAAGTTATATTCCTGGCGTCGCATATTGATTTTTTAAAAGTCTAATGATGCTGTTATAGTTCAATGCTCTTTTTAGACTAGTTTTCTCTAACCTTCACAGTTTCAGTTTAGGCTATTGACAGGCACTTGAAATTATTCACTGTATAAATCACATACAACTTTTATTCCATTTATTAACTATATAAATAGCAAATGTGTTCTATTCAAGTCAAAATCTAAAATTACTATATAATTTTATAAAATAATTTACACAGAGATGCTTATTAAAGTTTGCCATTTGTACCGTCGATAAATTAAAAGCATTGTTTATAATTTATGAAAATCTATAAAAAATTATGTTAAATATATAGTATGATGAATGTTATAAGAATTAACTTAAATAATTATCTATATTCAACTCATCATACTATGCAATCAATGACGCAAATACGATGGTAAATGTTCACTCGAACAATAATTAACGCTATATATATATATATATATATATATATATAATCGCAAAATCGTTTCTTTACTGATGTCTACTCCTTATAAACGTGCTCACCAGCCAATTTCAGCTTCATAGCTCAAGTAATGCTTGATATTTCATGTTTAGTCAGAGATCAGCGAGTGAAACTTCGCTTTTACACGTATTTATACATTATGTTTTTTTTGTTTGCAGCCTCAGTAAGGAAATCAAAATATCAGACATAAAACGGCAACGGGTCGGGTCATTTACTCAACCACCCAATGCGGCGCACATACAAACAATTCCACAAACTTCAGCAAACACCCAACCCCCTACAACACCCTTCGAACCTATACAATTCCCTAGTTCTCTCACTGTCACCACAATGGTTAAAACCTCTCCGGACAAAAATGAACCCATGGAAGTGGACGATAAATGCAAATCAAACTCCATATTTGGATCAATTCTTAACTCATTCAGTCTTAGCAAAGATTTAATAGTCGAAAAAGAGACAAAAGATGAAAAAGAAGACCCTTACGTTCCTCCAAATAACATAGGCAGCATTACGATAACTCCAGTGCCAAATCAGCAGAAGGAAAAGAAAAGTGTAATAGTGGCAGATAAATCTTGTACCGGTTTGATAAGAGTTAAGTCTCCTGCAGCTCTGAACGATATGGTGAACAAGAAAGATGTTAAAGTTATCAAAAAACAAGAAAAGCCACAGTCCAACAAAGAAAAAAGAGTCGAATCTCCATTACATATAGATACAAGTTACCAGCCCAGTAGCAAAGAACCCAGCCCTAAAAACATAGATGGTAATCACAGTAAAAAAGACCAGAGCCCCAAAAATGTAGACGGAACATACAGTAAAAAAGATCCAAGTCCCAAAATCGTTGATGGTAATAATAGTAAAAAAGATTCCGCACCCAAAAACCTAGATGGTAATTATAGTAAAAAGGATCCCAGTCCTAAAAGTGTAGATTTATCTATGCAGACGAGTAAAAAAGATCACAATCAGAAAAATAAAGATGAAACCCTACAACGGCAAATAGAAAGTATGAGAGTAGCCGAAAACAACATACCTCGTCCTGCGTTAGTTCCCGTTCATCATTCCCCTACATTTGCTAAACCCGATAAAAGGCCTCCGGAGCCGAAGAAGAAGAAAGATATAATTGTTGTGTCAGATTTAGATCCTTTAGCGGATCTATCGGAGCCGTTAAATGTAGATGACAGTTCAAGTGATGTAGAAGTGGTAGAAACCACAGACAAAAGTGATAGTTTAGTGCCTTTGAAGGACAAAAAGAGTAGTGTAAAGAGTGTGCCAAAGGTTAGGGACGGGAAAGACGAAGATGCAACTAATTCTGACATTGATACGCTTATGAGAAATATTAGGGAGATGGAGGTGAGTTGGAAAATAATAATGTTGAAGCAGGGTCTCGATAATCCATATGCCTAAAATTTATATCCTGTTCGGCTACCTATTGTGCTCTCGCATATTTTAACATCTCATATTGCCTTTTCATTGGTGTTAAAGCCATGATACAGCAATTTTGAGATGCCACACAAAGCAAAATGGCGGATCGGCGCGCGGCGCGAACGATAAAATAACATGTAGTACCTAAAACGTACTGAGACAGAATTTGTGAGAAATATTGTTTGTGCAGGAGTAAGGTCGTTCTATTATAGAGGCGTCCAGGTTATCGAGGCTCTGCTGTGTTTAGATTTCTTAGTTAAATACAAAATTGTACAAGATTAACTTTAGAAATGCCAGCCTTGTTAACCGTGATTGGTGAGTGCCTTGAAGTAAGGACTACCAGGTTCGATGCCTGGCTGGGGCAATTTTCGTGTATTATATTATGCCATTAAGTTGTGCATCTGATCATAAGCTACGCTTGATGGTGTCACAAAGCTCAGGGGTCCTACTTCCCACCTTCTACAAAACTATCATAAATATGGAGCGTTTTCTTATAAGCTTAGAATAATCATACTTACTACCGTACTCCCACTGACACATAACGGTCGAAGATATATAACTTCAATACTATTTACGGCGTGTTCATTTTTTAGCCGAAATCGATCCTAATGGTGCGTTCCAGGATCAATTAAAAAACCTCAGTCACCTACCGCCACTGCCCAATATAACACTAATGCAATTATGAAGTACGCGAATTGAGTGCACTATTTCATAATACCTCATTAAAACGTCTATCGTAATCCATTATTACTTTAAGCTTGCTTTATTGACGTGGTGGTACCAACACTCATAGACATCGTTTTTTCAGCTCGTATCATCCAGAAATTTCACTTACTGTATACCCTAGCACAGTAATAATTGCACTCCAATCTAAATAGCAGTCCAAGGTCTAGTGGCTCAGAAAACAGGGTTGCTACCATTGCTACAATCGGATACTCAAATATCAATAATGTGTATAAAGAGTATTCTGCAAAATGGAATCCTATGAATATGGAAACATTATGTTTAAACAGTTTATTATTTAATTTCCAGCATTCACAAGAGACTACAAAGTTCAACAGTAATTCGTACGGCGGAGTTATAACGAGCGGTAAGCATAGTTTTTGTCAGCCATTTACACTTGAAAAATATATTCTGCTCATAATATGTGCAACCAAGATTTGGAAGTGACGTTTGCCGCACTGCAGTGTAGAGTGACACTGGACTGACCTCGTAACCCGGAGGGCTTAGTTTCGATTCTCATTTGCTCAGTATTTTATTTTCACTTGCTGCACTGCCCTAAATACAATGATGTTAGCCTGGTCTGCTAGTACTCAGTCTTGCTTAGTACCACCACAGCGGGGAGTTGCGCCCAATTTGAAATCCAAACCTCCATATAATGAAACATCTATATATCTATTAGTGCGTTCGAATAGTTCACTTCTGATCGTTTTTGGCGAAAATAACGCTAAAAACGCTCACAAGGGGCGTTCGAATAGGTAATCTGTGGATGAAAATGTCGTTCATGCCTCTGTTTGTTCAGCGTTCGGAAAGCAAAAAAAGAGGATTGCAATTTTTGACCCACGTCCGGAGCATGGTTGTTTGTGATCGTTATTTGACAGCATAATCATGCGATTTTAAATCTTATGCGCAGTTGAACGTTCGAATAGGGTGTGGGCAAAAGTGGCAAAAGTGGCAAAAATAACGTTTTTGCCATTCGAGCCATCAATGAAAACGCCACCAATGCCCTCATAAGCTAAACGAACGCACCTTAAATATAACCTTTAAATGAGCTATTCGTGTATATATTATAATATCTGGATCTCGGAAACGGCTCTAACGATTTACATGAAATTTATTATGCAGGAGGTTTAAGGGGCGATAAATCGATCTATGCTTCATTTTTAGAAAACGCTAAAGTTTTATTTCCTTTCATGTGTGATGAAAAACGTCGTATTACACGCGTGTGGGATGCTGATCATCATGCACTTGTATCATAATGTACTATTATGTTATTATGTGATCTAACTGCGTTGTTGTTTCGGTCAGCAAAGCGCGCGATGTGCTCCCGGGTTCGGTTCGTGCGGGACACAGTTTTCGTGGGCGCACGCAATGAGAATGACCAGCCGTAAGTCACCGTGTAGTGGCTTTTTGTTGCTCTGTACCTCTATTTACTTGCTTAGTTAATCATTCCATCCATTATTCATGTGTATTATATTTAATTTTTAACCGACTTCAAAAAAAGGAGGAGGTTTCTCTGTTCGACCGAATATATATATATTTATGTGTGTTCGCGGAAAACTTCGTCGTTTTACAAACCGATTTTGATGATTATTTTTTTGTTTGATACAGTATACTTCCGTGGTGGTCCCATATAAATTTCATCGAATTCGGTCAAGCAGTTTTTGAGTCACACTCAAAAAACGGAAAGTGTTGATTTATCTTGATGGTGTATCCCGTAAGTAGTAGGTCATTAAAAAAAATTACGAGGGTCATTTGAAAAGTTCTTAGCCTAACATGGTTAAAGTCATTGGTTTTTTTTATAACTACCTTTGTTTTGTAGTTACATTATTTAGCAATAAGTACGCACAGTTTAGTTTATTCACAGTAACTTATTGTTCGTTTACACGTGATACCGTAAGTAAGTAAAATGGATAAAATTGAACATCGTGGAGTGATAAAATACCTGAATTTGAAAGGTTTAACTCCAAAAGCTATACATGAAGACATGTCTGCTACTTTGGGTGAGTCCGCTTCTTCGTATGCGACTGTTAAAAACTGGGTGGCAGAGTTTAAACGTGGTCGTGAGACCATTCAAGATGAGCCCCGTAGTGGCCGGCCTTCGACTGCTTCCACTGATCAATAAAAAGAAAAAATCTGTGATTTAATTTTATCTGATGGGCCCGCGTGGTGGATTATAGCCCAACGCCTCATAATCAGCCCATTTTGTTCCCACTGCTGGGACTCGAGCCTTCCTCTCAGAAAGAGGAGTTGACATTACCAACAGATATTTCAATTTCATTTATATGTATAGATTTCATATTTTCGTGCCATGCTATAAATAAATATTAAATTATGATGACAATTCTGTAAGCAATCTCTAAACTATTGCCGTTCTTATTCTGTTCAGGCTAAAATCCAAATTAGTATAACACTACCGAACGACAGCACTAAAATTAGACATTTCTCTTCAATTGTGGGCATGTGTTAGACAGATTAGTCGTCACGTAACTTGGTGCTCACTAAACTAACGTAATGGCCAAAATTTAATAGAATAATCCTGTTTTTAGAAATGTCATTCTATGTTTTACATGAATTTAGATTTTAGTTTTAACAGAATAAGGAATACCATAGTTTAATTTTAGTTCGCTAGTTTAGTTTAGTTTTTGAATAATTGAATCGCTACCAATATTATAAATTAAACTTTAACCCGCTCTCGTATCTCTCTATCTCTACTTTGTTTATATATTAAGGCCCACTTGCACGTGCCAGAGTTAGCTTCAATAACTCTTTTATAATTAATTTATCTTGCACCATTAAAGGTTAGGAGTAAAGCTAAGGTTATTTATTGATATTTAACCCAGCGATGTGGGAGGGTTAAGACTTTAACCAGGGTTAGTTAAGTTTTGTGTCAAAACAAATTGAGGTTACATTCTGCTGTATAATGTACTCTTTGGGCGAAATGATGCGAGACAATACGTATAGAATAAAAAGTCGTCAAACTTCATACGACAATGGATAAACGAGAAAGTCTATATACATTGTACTGTAGTGCCAAAGAGATAGATATAAGTTTCACTTATTTTTTCGATTCATTCATTATTGGTCAGGTTACAATATAAGAGCATGGACAATTCAATGTTTCCATGTAAAGATTACAAATGTAAGTTTAGCAAAACCGGTAATCTTTTATAGTCGTGCAAGGCAAAATGAGAGTTAAAAATTGATATGACTAACGCAAGTTTACAAACTCGTAGACTTATTTAATCAACCCGAGCAAACGTGCAAGTGGGCCTAAGTAGAATTGTATAGTAGGTTTGTATGTTGCAGCGCAGAACGAGATACTTTGAACAAAATGGATGGATCTAACGCTATCACTGGTGAGTTTTCTCATGTACGTTTCCATGTGGCAAGATGGACATATCATTCGCATAGGCTACGTTCCGGGAAGCGCCGAAATCACTCGCGGCGTTCGCACACCCATTTCATTAGAAGCCCGCGATCATCGTGAGCGAGCTCGATACGTCATCGATGACGTCACCGAAAACGCTCACAACACTCGCAGATCGTAGGTGGGTTTTCGCGTCGTTTGCGAGCTGTCACTGTCAAACATCAAATGTATAGGATCCTATCGATTGTTGAAAGAAAAGTTGGCGCGCTTTTCGCGACCGCGTAACTGTTCCGCTTGGGTTGAACATTGCAAGCATTCATTCCAACCGGGGCGCGACAGTTGTGAGCGTTGACGGCGCTTCCCGGAACGTAGCCATAATGTTAAGTGCCATGTTTGGCAATGGCGGAGCCAATAAGGTTTTAAGTTTTCTCATTCTGAATTAATTGTGAGAAAATTATAATATGATTTTTAAAGCATTAACGCCTGCTTAGCGATACCAAACATTGCAATTTTAAAGAGGGAAACATTACATCCGTGCAGGATTCGAACTCGCGTCTTCCAACAATCTGTGTGAGACGCCATGACCACTAGGTCATCGAGGCACGAGGTCCATCCATCGAATTTTTAACGAATTTTTGCTCGCTATAGACAGGGTCAGAAATCGTGGAAGCGGTTCATCGAGTATTTCTCTCTCTCTCCCATACACGGGTCCAATGGTCGGGTGCAGTGCTACCATTATTACTAACAATATATATTTTGTTGCCATTACTTGAGTCAGTAACAAAATGAAAGGAAAATATGTAAAAACAGTTCTGAGTAGTTTTAGTAGCAGTAGAATGAGTTCCTTCTGGGAAATACTGCCACCACACCATTTCTACCTTGAAGCAATAATGTTTGCAATACTGTGTTCTGGTTTGAAGGGTATGGGTGCCGGCAAAATTACAGACACAGGCTTAACAACTTAATGTCTTAGGGCGTAGTGCAGTTCGTCACTTGTGAGGAAATGCATCTGTTCTAGGTAGAGTTTACCACTTAACACCAGGCGGGCCTCGGGCTTGCTCCTTATAACATAAAAAAATCCATGTAGGCATTCAATTATAATAATTAACAAAAATCATTTAGTACACAACAAGTTCTTTTAATATTAAATACTTATGTACAATTTACTACGAATAAATAATAAGACATTTAAGTTTTAAGGCGCGCTCGTACCCTGATTAAAGAAAAAGCAGAATTTTTAAACACCTAGTGTAACGAAACAGATCGATAGTATATTATGAAAAAAATACAAAGGTCAGAAAAGGAATAGGAAAAGAGTAATAACCGAATAGAATTCATAAATATAACTTTCTTTCAGCAGAAAAAAATCCTGAATAGGTCCACAAAAATAAACTTTCACGTACAAATTCTCAGGATTTTCACCGATAACACTATATTTTTTTTAGGTAATACTTAGCCAACGTAAAGTACTAAAGTAATAACCAGCAGTTTTTTCAATTGTGTTAGTATATATCGAAAAATATCAAGAAAACGTACAAAATTAACGCATTTTCGCATTACATCGTCTAATCTAATAAGCGATTTTCAACCTTACGTAAAGCATCGTAAATTATTTTAAAATTGGGGTTGGACCGCGTCTTAACCCGTCCGCATCAGCGCAAAAAATAACAATAGATTTATGAATGAAACTTAACTCGAATGAGTCTTGCTGATTCGGACAGATTAAACTACACTAACATTCTATATTTTAATATCAAGCTAATGAAAAACACTATTTTTTGTGTGTTATTGTGTTTGTTTTACTGTGTCCTGCTAGAAAGAGCAATGCATATCACTAGTTTTGTGTTGTTTATGTCCCATGACTAGTAGGTATTGTCCACAGACCATTATATGTACTACGGTTACTGTCTGTCTCTTCTATGTTATTCTTTGTAAAAATTGTCGTCTAGTAATCTAACCTTTTATGAGAGGAAGATCCACAATTCGAACTCAACATGTCCCTCTATAACGGTACAAATGTGTCCAATTAGAATATTAAAATTTATTTTATTTTTAACTATATAACTGCTATTTTACAGCTCTGAGTTTTTATTGTCCCGCAGTAGGTATGAAAAGTAGAGTATGCACCTCGAGGATAAAGCCTGTCTTCGTCTGGGGCGGCTTTAACCCCACGCTTCACTCAGGACTCTACATAACTCCCTCGTTTCGCTCGGGATTTAAATTTTACTTAAATATAATTTGAATATCAATATGAGATCCTATTAGGAATCAATATAGTAGTCATGATTTAGCTAGATAATGTGTTGGCTTTGATATTGTCAATCTTCCGCTACACTTTATGGTTTAAAAAATTAGACGCTCTCAGTGAGTGGTGGATGTAGTCATTTGTCATGGCAACAGCTTACAGAATATACTATTTACGAAACAGATCTTATAAAGTTGATGTTTGTTACAGGTTGACCCTACGCACGGAGAGTTGATGCAACCATGAGATACTTTGTTATATAATGCACGGAATATAGTATTAAATGTCCAATGGAGAAATATTCATAGTTATGGGCCGATTGTTTCTTAGCACGAATGTTAAACGAAATGTTAGACTAACTAGATGAGACGACATTAAGAGCCTTACGCCAGCCATAACAGTACACTCAGGAGTGAAATCTACGCTTGAGCACAGATCTGAGTAAGTTTTACAAAACAGTAAGTTTTTCAAACCAGTACGTTTTTCAAAACAGTTTTCAACATAGTAATTTTTCAAATCAGTAATTAGGTTTTTCAAAACAGTAAATTTACTAAGAGGACGTTTTGCAAAACAGTAAGTTTTGCAAAAAAAATAAGTTACACATAAAATTTACTGTCTGATCTCCACTTAAGTAAAGATTCATAGTTGAGCGTCTTTTCTGGAATAAAGGCCTATATATACCTGCAATTTACCACTGAGCATTCCAGATTAAGTAACTCAATAACTAACAGTAAGTAAAGTTCCGAAATATTTTGAGCGCAAAATATAGGTTTGATGCAGTATGCACAGGTACAAACGTTAAAGTTACATTTTCCTAAGAGATCTCTAGAGGAATAACTTAAAGTCATGAAGACTTTGAGTTATTCCGAACTGCATATACAGATATTAGAAAAATGTATTCACCATAAAAAAAAAACAATTTTTTTTTTATGCTGTTGATATCGTATTTCATGTAGAGATCAAAACTCGATGGGTTCAATTGAGTACTAGAAATATTTTGAAATCGCTATAAACTTTTCCCATAAATGATGTAGAGAAAACTTTTAATCAGCAATCCTCTGATGGCCTATCGTACTACGTGACATTGGCGAAATCGTGGGGCTCCACCACAAAAGCCATATAAGGAAGATTTAGGTTAAAAAAGTTTTGGCGATTTCTTACCGTTCCGTCTCAAAAATCCATCCTGTATAACGAATAAAGACTATCTTAAACGACAGTTAATTAATAATTTTTGGCTAAGTATTATTTATTAATTCGCTAGTTTCCGATTCGCGCAGTTAAATTGTTTCAAACATCCGCGCGAGAGTCGCGAGCCAAGACAAAATATATTATAAACAAATGTACTGTATGTAACCTATATTTTAGTTTTCTTATATATTTTTCTAGCTAAAATTTTATATATCTACCGCAACCAAGTCTCTCATGCTTAACTTTATTAAATAAAAGGTTGTATTTGTAAACCTAAATGCATGCCTAAATAGTAACTTAGTGTCGTAACAAGAGGATTGAGAAATAAATTCTTATAATCACCTCCAAGTTCATGAAGTTAGAGATGATATTCGCTTTAATATATATGTTTCCATAATCAAGGTTATATTACAAAAAAAAGTTTCTTACAAATTATTCCGTCTCAATAATGGACGTGTTATACTCAGTCATACAAATAATATAGGTATATTCATTCAAACACAGTGAATATAGCTATATTCATTCAAACACAGTGAATGTAGCAATATTCCATCCTGTATAACGAATAAAGACTATCTTAAACGACAGTTAATTAATCATTTTTGGCTAAGTATTATTTATTAATCCGCTAGTTTCCGATTCGCGCAGTTAAATTGTTTCAAACATCCGCGCGAGAGTCGCGAGCCAAGACAAAATATATTATAAACAAATGTACTGTACGTAACCTATATTTTAGTTTTCTTATATATTTTTCTAGCTAAAATTTTATATATCTACCGCAACCAAGTCTCTCATGCTTAACTTTATTAAATAAAAGGTTGTATTTGTAAACCTGCATGCCTAAATAGTAACTTTTCGTGTTGTAACAAGAGGATTGAGAAATAAATTCTTATAATCACCTCCAAGTTCATGAAGTTAGAGATGATATTCGCTTTAATCAAGGTTATATTACAAAAAAAAGTTTCTTACAAATTATTTCGTCTCAATAATGGACGTGTTATACTCAGTCATACAAATAATATAGGTATATTCATTCAAACACAGTGAATATAGCTATATTCATTCAAACACAGTGAATGTAGCAATATTCCATCCTGTATAACGAATAAAGACTATCTTAAACGACAGTTAATTAATCATTTTTGGCTAAGTATTATTTAATAATCCGCTAGTTTCCGATTCGCGGAGTTAAATTGTTTCAAGCATCCGCGCGAGAGTCGCGAGCCAAGACAAAATATATTATAAACAAATGTACTGTACGTAACCTATATTTTAGTTTTCTTATATATTTTTCTAGCTAAAATTTTATATATCTACCGCAACCAAGTCTCTCATGCTTAACTTTATTAAATAAAAGGTTGTATTTGTAAACCTGCATGCCTAAATAGTAACTTTTCGTGTTGTAACAAGAGGATTGAGAAATAAATTCTTATAATCACCTCCAAGTTCATGAAGTTAGAGATGATATTCGCTTTAATCAAGGTTATATTACAAAAAAAAGTTTCTTACAAATTATTCCGTCTCAATAATGGACGTGTTATACTCAGTCATACAAATAATATAGGTATATTCATTCAAACACAGTGAATATAGCTATATTCATTCAAACACAGTGAGTGTAGCAATATTCCATCCTGTATAACGAATAAAGACTATCTTAAACGACAGTTAATTAATCATTTTTGGCTAAGTATTATTTAATAATCCGCTAGTTTCCGATTCGCGGAGTTAAATTGTTTCAAGCATCCGCGCGAGAGTCGCGAGCCAAGACAAAATATATTATAAACAAATGTACTGTACGTAACCTATATTTTAGTTTTCTTATATATTTTTCTAGCTAAAATTTTATATATCTACCGCAACCAAGTCTCTCATGCTTAACTTTATTAAATAAAAGGTTGTATTTGTAAACCTGCATGCCTAAATAGTAACTTTTCGTGTCGTAACAAGAGGATTGAGAAATAAATTCTTATAATCACCTCCAAGTTAAAGAAGTTAGAGATGATATTCGCTTTAATATATATGTTTCCATAATCAAAGTTATATTACAAAAAAAAGTTTCTTACAAATTATTCCGTCTCAATAATGGACGTGTTATACTCAGTCATACAAATAATATAGCTATATTCATTCAAACACAGTGAATATAGCAATATTCGTTCAAACACAGTGAATATAGCAATATTCATTCAAACACAATGAATATAATATTAATATTAATTATGGTTTCTGAATATACTATTGTGAACGCAAATTGTTTGAAATCACTATACAATTCGGTAGTTAATATTCGTGCTAGGTAAATAATGAAGGGTGCGATTTGTGCTGAGATGCAAAGATTATTAATGACTCATATTTTAGGTTATTGTGTAGTATATGGACACAATATTGTCTAAAGAAAAAGTCTGGCAAGAGAATAATCTAAATTCTTCTGTGTGTATATAAATTAAAATTATGTGCTGTTTGGTTGCTATACCATCATCAGTTGTTTATATGCTTGATGATAGATTGATTGGTATTGCCAAAATGAATGACCCATTCGATTATAATTTTTAATCAATTCAATTCTATATAGTATAATTTGGTATTGTTTTTGGATCTGAAAAACGTACACTTGCATGCACATTAAATTTTCTGTACTTAAATCGGATATCATGAAAAATATGTGAAACTGTTTCATAATTTTTTATAAATAATGTGACTCAAACCAGTTTGCCGCAATCAAATTTGTTTATTTTTTATAGAATACGTTTATAAACGTGTTAAAATTATGTGAATGTATATTTTATTTTAATTCTGACGAATTCACTATCGTCCAGAAAAGAGTCCAGTTTTAGGGTATGTGAGGCATAGGCTGCCTTGGATGGCGCCATAGATGGACAAATATGTTTACCTCATCTCTCTGTATATATATATATCTCGTTATTAAAATAGTTTTATTTTACCTAAAGCACTGAATTCGGCCTATTAGAAACTAGGCCAAACATAACTTGCCTGCATGCTCTAACAATCGATATGGGGGCAAGGCCCCAAGCCAAGACGAACTATAATAGTATTTTTAAGTAAAGTTTAAAGTAGTATCTTATTAAACTTTACATCTCAGCATATATTGACAGATAAAGTATTGTACACTGCTATGTTTTGTTTTTATATTATACCTACACTAAGTTTGTATAGAAGTCGATATTTTGTATTGAATGTTAATTTACACAGATGTTGAATTACTACATTTTTTTTAATATTAAAATGCTGCTCCACATAGTTGAATATATTGTTGATATATACCATACATTGTACAGTAAATATAATTATAATACGGCCGCTCTAACACCACACAGATTTTTTCATATTATTTTGGTTTTTAATTAAATTATATTTGGCTTGTAAATTGATTTTAAACTGTCAATTGGAAAGAGCATAGATTTACGAAACGTAATTTCTTTTTTGTAATTTTAGTATTTTTTTATCTGTTCACAACATTTTATTATTTGCAAATAAATATTTGTCAATATTGGCGAAGAGATTAGGATCGAATAGTCATTTGCATAATAACAGAACGGAGTTGGGAATTATATATCTGAACTTGGGTGATTCACTACCTTGTGCCTATGTAAGCTGTTTACTATGGACTTCCCCTGCATTTGCTTGCAAAACTTTTGTATATCATTAACATGTATTTGTCTACGTATAAACATGTAATGATATATTATTGTATATAGTTATAGCCACTGATAGTGGAGCAGTACCTATTTCGAGTCTCTGAAGACGTAATATCACTAATTATGTTTTTATATTTTTAACAATCAGTCAAAGACGAGATTTTGTTTGTGAAATTGTGTACGGGAGAATATTGTTTTAAAGCGTCTAGTTCCAAATTATGCCCAATGTAATGATAATGAATAAATATTTATAATGAATAGTATGTTATTGGTTTTATTGTTAAACTAGCTGCGCCCTGGGGTTTCTCCCGCGTGGTGACATGATGATAAAATAAAAGAAGCCGAAGTTACTCCTTATAACAGATATCTGGGAATGCCAGGCCAGGGAATGACCTGTTCAGAGATTAGCCGGAACAAACATACAGACAAATATTTTAAAAATTGTTTTTATGTATGTACTGAATATACTGTAGTGAACTACATTTAGTGAAAATCTGTAAATTTTGACTTACAGACATTTCAATTTGATTTATCTGTATAGATTGGTTGAGAACGGAAATTTACTCCGTGAGCATATATATGTACCCTTCGGTCGTCGGTGTGTAAAGGCAATATAATATGTGGTATAGCCACAGTGTGTAAGATACTGTCTTGGTTGGTACCCCGCAGTGTTATTCTGCTCGGGAATATTAGGGCGCAAGAATTACTGTATTTTTCAGTGTGAAGGGTACTGTAGCACGTGAGGTTCTGGTCGAAAGAGTAAAAAAACAACGTCTCCTGACGAGCGCAGTGCACTCCCACG
Organism: Selenia dentaria; assembly: GCA_917880725.1. Lineage (NCBI taxonomy): Eukaryota > Metazoa > Arthropoda > Insecta > Lepidoptera > Geometridae > Selenia > Selenia dentaria. The sequence continues at coordinate 3,523,818 of OU862885.1, read as the reverse complement.
GAAAACTTCAGGTCTACGCTCCGGGTGCCACTGCAACTCTCATGGGCAAATAGTACAGTACTAAACAGGTGTTGTCCATAATTGACACGACTAGTTGAGCCTAGAGTCCAATTCGAAACGGTCCATTTCGTCACTTAACATAAGCATAATTAAATGATGACCTCAGAGTAGTGACGGCCAAATCCAAGCACGGCCATGAGCTTTCGGTGAACTGCAGCGCGGTCACAATATCTGTGCACCTGACCTCGTGACGTCATATCGGCGGTCTGGGTACGGTGTGAAAAAAAGATTTTTCTAGAAATGTGGAGGTAAAAAAAAATTACTAACCTTTTCAAATCAATTTATTATTGATGAAGTTATTTATAAGTTTGTTATTAAAAAACAATAATTTTGATTACATAAACATTTATTATTAAACTCAGTCACTATAAATTATTGACTCTATGCCTGACATTGTATCTTCCTCACTCTCACTTTCTGAACTCTCCGAACTGTCTTCCCCTAGTGATATTAAAAGTTGTGTGATGTTGTCATCTGCTAGATGATCCTTTTCCCAGTATTCTCGCTGTAGTCTCTCCACGTGATTCACTTCTTTTTTCCAGTCAGCTGGCGTAATTGACTTAATCGCATCTTTTGTAAGTTGTTCTATTTTCTTTTCCGATTGGTCAATGTTTTTATCTGCCACCCTTTGCTTTACCAAGTTCCATATATATTCGATAGGGTTTAGGTCACAATGATAAGGTGGCAGACGCACAACTTGACGTGTATCGGCAACGAAGATGCTAAACGTACTGTCGCAGAGGTGTCAGGGGAAGCGGGAGAGGCGCCGCATTCCAGCGAGGTGCACAGATATTCTGACCGGGTTGTATCTTACTGCTCCTACCTTCAGTTTCTAAAGCATTTGTCAAAGCCTTGCTTTTATAACTACTACTACGCTCTATGGTTTTGGTATTTTATGACGTGATATGTGACCAATCAGAGGCCGTAGCACAAACAATTTGCGAAAAGTATTCGTATGGTAAACATCAACGCGTCACACTTCGGCCTACAAACTACGAGTTATCTGTGTCACAGTCGCCCTAGATTACAGTTTGTACTGTTCCACTTGAACGACACGTCACACTTACGTAGTTAAGGCCTATTCAGACTTGAGCGTTATTCGCTACCGCTGTGAGTAGCGAAAAATACCACGCGGAACTCGATGGGTAAATAATATGAAGTTCCATAACTGCAGCGAAACTTGTGCCGCCTAGTGATGCGGTATTTTCTCTTGTTTGGCGAAACTAGTTCCGCCGCCCCGCTAACCGTTGCCAACGATATCTCTCTACTGCGCGCGGAAGAGATATCCGCTTTGGTGTGAACAGTGAAATTACCGCATACCGTTTCGGATTTCTCTATCGCTCGCGGTAGCGAATAACGCCCAGGTTTGAATAGGCCTTTATTCGTGTCAGCGGTCAATATTCCGTCTGTTAGCTGATCCAACATTGACAATCGTTAAACAAACTGGAGGTTAGTGTAGTAGTATGGAACTTTTTAGGGTCCGCCTGGCTTGTTAGGTACCTACCCTTCTGAAGGATGTAAATTTGTCGCCACGGGCTGTTCCAGCAGTTATCCTTGAGAGGAAGTTGTTATTCGGAATTAAAAGTTTTATAATATCTAAGTGTAGTTTATATAACTGCCATTAGTTTATTTACAAAAATACATAAAATTTGAATATATCAAAAAATCTTATAGTAATATAATCGAATAGTAACTTAAATTCTTTGTTACATTAGTGCATGAAGGATTACGTATTTTTTGATACTGACATTTCTGTACAAAACTATCCTCTAGATCGGCTTCGGAAAAATAAAAGAAAATGTATACCGCAACGTCAAATTTAATTTTTAATTTAACTCTGGGGTTTCGTATCCCCATAGACAAAGCGAGCGAAACTGGGTGGTTAACTATTTTATTAGGTACCTACCTAATGTTTGTAGGTACCTACTTACCTGTACCGCGGTAATTATTGTATAATATATTACCGTGACAATTACCGTGTCTGTATAAATCAATTCAGTGGTGCCACTCTTAGGTAAATAAATAACTCTAGAACGCTGTGTTTATGTATTTTTTTTTATTAATTTCACAAAAGTATTCATTAAAAGCCACAGTTTTAAGGCTTTTAAGCTGTTGAAGCGTTACTGTAACATTCCCCGTTTATACATTGTTCGTATCAACAGTGAGCCGGAAAACAGGAATCCACAAGCTATCGAACGAACTACGTACTACACAGTACACTTTTATAGAAAATATTGACATTAGTACACACTCCATCCAATAAAAGGCAGTCGAAGCTTGCATTGTCACATCTATTCCATTTAATCGGCAATCCACGAGCGGTCAAAAAACGCCGCGCTTTCTACCCGCTCGTATACCCCCGACATATTACAAAGTTGCCACTTTTGCCATAAGTTTATATTACAAAAACGGCACTTCCGTACATGTTATTAAATTGTAGAAATAATGACTATTACTTAGCATTAACGTGTATAACACTATAATTACGTATTATAGAACAGCTCAGTGTATTTATATTTATAATATAGGGTGTGAAGCAACACTGATTCTAATATTTGAAATATATTTTGAAGCTAGTTCGTGATTTCTAATTCAAATGCCTTAATCTACGAGTGTGAAATGAAAATGGTTTTATGTTATCAAGAAACTTGGAAAAAGAAAGATACTATAACTTTAGTTTTTAATTGGGACGGCTTGTTGCGCCATTGCGACGTATGTTTTTTTAATTATCAAACGAGACGTGTAATTCTTATTTGAACAAGTGAATCATTAAAGAGTGCTCCACAAACCTATTTTCTTTCACACTCACGTTAAACTATACTTACCTATTTGAAGTGTTACAGACACAAAAACACAGTTCTTCACACACTTTAAACAGACAGAACAAGTTTTAAAATTATCTATTTTCTTTTTAAAATAAGTACACTATTTTAAAACTTATTCCACGCTGATAATTCAAAGATTTCTTACATAGGTCCCAATATCCGTCTTACAAATCCTATGCTATCATTATCTGCATGTATAGAAGACCAAAATTATTTCAGGCATATAGCATTTTGTAAGCATAACTATTATTATTGTTAATTTTCTTCTACGTTTCAAATTCGCACGTGTTTATGTATAATTATATTTTTAATTGTGAAAGCTCAATGTGTTTCTAACACCCTTTGTTTCATGAGGTTTTTTCCAACATGTAAAGTAGTATTGTTTAAAATATTTTTGAATATACTACCTAAACATTCATAATGATTGAGTATTCAGACGTATAGTCAAAAATAACAAAATATACATCATATTTTGTTATTTTTGGTAACATTATTATGTATTTTTGACTATAAATGTTTTAAATTTGTTAAAATTACTCAAACCAAATAATAAAGTGTCAATATTTATTTTTATGCTTAAAAGCTTACATTATATAATAAGATATCTCAATGCAATGTCATACAAAAAATATTTATATTTGCAATAGAATATTATATCTTAAAGCTTAAGCAAAAATAATATCTTTATTATATTATATTATACTCGTAGGGTTTCTATATCTTTCAAATTAACTATTCTACCACGTAACTAATGAAATCTTTACCGTGCTCGATACCAAACCATGCTCCAGCTACGACGCATCAAGTTATCTCGTATATAAACACTGTCAGGATTTTGCAGTCAAGTCGTACTATAAAACCTTCAATGTTATATTTTAACTAAGCTACATACATGTTAGTGAGATCATTCCAAACACTTACAACTTCAGTAGAACGAGGCTTGACCCACACCACACCAACTTTTATATATTATTTATAAACTTATTTACAGGCTACTCAGATTTCAGATACAGCGGCGTTTTTCATCTTACGTTATTAATACTTTACCAACCTTACACCTACTATTGTTACGCCAAAAGATTATAATAACACCGATATTTCTGTGTCGTTACATTCACAGATTAGATTGCGTTAAATTTACAAAAGCTTAGTATAATTCCTACTTCTATGGACTAGGATTTAAGGTAACGTCGATAAGAGAGACCATTAATACACTTACATAATAAGTAATTACCGTACTACTTTAGAATAAGTCTCGAATATATATCCTACAAAATTGACAGTCGGGCAAATTAAGATCTTGTTGGAAATGTCTTCACAAAGGAATGTGCAAGACGCGCAACATAGTTTGATTTGAGTTGATATTTCCATCATCATTCATTGTAAATGTACAAGTATGTATTAATTTCAATTAACAATAAGTATTATTTTGTTGATAACTTCAAATTCTTCAGGCCTACCTATATCTGGTTGTTCAGTAATAATTACCATTTCATGGACATGTGAAATTTAGCAAAAAAAAATTATGAATTGTAGGATTTAAGCTTTTAGGATTATACTAATGATAATTCTTATAAAGTAAACGATTATGTCGTAAGTAGGGTACATTATATTCTATACATCGTTTACTATAAGTTTAATTAATTAACTTATGGAAATGATCAGCTAATAAATAACTTGAAGTAACATATAATTAAAAACAAAACAAAAAGTATATCAATAGTCTGACAAATTACAATAAAATACCATTAAACAGTTATTGCTCAACGGATAAAACGAGGGACGCACCGGACTCAATCCTAAAGAAGGCTTTCATACGAAGCTGAAACATGCGTCGATCTTGACATTGACAACGCGTAATTCTCACATTAATCCCGTTTTATTATTACAAAATTGTAATTAAAATGAATATTAATTACTTATACAATATGCATGAGAACAAAATAAATAATAGAATATGTTACTGGTTTTTAGATGCACCAAATGTTTACATAGTTGTATAATATATAAAGTATATTTATTACAGTTTAACTAAAACGATGCAACACAATAAACAACAATTTTACGATTAGTTGCTATCATTCGTCACAAATTCTTTAACGTGAATACCTAAGTATTGATGATACGGTGTTGACCAAAGTTTATTTAATTAAAACATATTATCTATTAGTAAAAATGTATGATATAACTGAGGTCACATTTGTCAAACATACATTGCACGAGAAGTAATATATAATAGTATAAGTAACAGATATGTTATAAAAGCAGTCGGCATTGAAAATCCATAATATTACAATTTTTTATATTACATTTTTGCATCCGGCAAGATTGTAATATTAACAAATTGTGGAGAGAAAAATATATAACGTTTAAGCCCTGTTATTAATTATACATTATGTTTCCTATGCATTATAGTTCAAAACGAAATTCCATTAACACAACAGAAACATAAAACAAACATTTGAATTGTCAAAACAATTATTTATTATAGTGAGTACTGCCTTAACAATAAAACTTTTACATTAATTTAGTCAACATCTATATTAATAATTATGACTGCTCTTCTCTTCTTTATCTAATTATTCCCTAGCCTCAGCCGACTTGACCTGCTATTATATTGTTATAATAATGACGTCACATTATTAATACTTGGGTAGTTCAATACCTGTTGACGTGATCGAAATATTACAACTGATTATAACAAAATAAAAGTGTGATACGGGGGTTTAATGAGAAAGCAAAAATTATGCCCACATTTTACCACTCTAATGAGGTCATCATACTACTTAAATAAAGGTAGATATTCATTTTCTATAGTTACTAATTATTTTTCGAAAGCCCAGTTTTGCTTCAATACATCAAGTAAAGGGATTCACTCATATAATCTTATACAATGGATTGTTTTCCAAAAAGAAGGAACTAATTTTAGTTCCATTAAACGGGTTTATGAGAATATCGTTCAACAGCGAAAACTGAAATGTGCTATACGTCCCTTTGATCATAGATGGCGCTTTCGACATTTTCTAAACTACCCGCAAGTATTAACAAAGTTAACGTATCTGTACGCAAAAGAACGTCGATAGGAGCAACGCAAGAGTATAGTTTAGTGTGTCGGCGCGTCCTCCGAGCAAGCGTGCGCCGCGGCGGGCTGCGGGCCGTCGCCTTCCGGGGTCAGACCCTCAGGGTCTGCAGACAGAGAAGGTTCATCTTATAACGGAGGAAACCATACATATCTATACTAATATTATAAAGAGAAAAGATTTGTATGTAAGTATGTTTCTAACGAATTGGCTCAAAAAGTACTGGACCAATTTCAAAAATTCTTTCACCATTGTAAAGCTACATTTACCCTGAGTAACATAGGCTATATAAGATTCATCATCATCATCATCCATCAACGCGCGGGTGAAACCGCGGAGAGCAGCTAGAATAATATAAAATGATTCTAGGTTAGGAGAGAGTTCGTGATGTTTTTGTATACATGCCTTCCGCAACACTAGGATTTTATAGCGGGTGTGTGTTTGGGTGTTTGAGTAGGCTTTGTTGAAGGTGTTATCCAGCGTAATTAACTTCCACACCTATCAACGCGTGACTGCACAAGATTTGCAGCTTAGAACGAAATTATGTTCTATATACCGATGGCAACAGAGGTTTATAATCGATCAGCTCATGTGATCAGCGATACTAACCATCATCCGTGGGCGAGTTGAGTCCCGTTCAGGAGCCCCGTCTGCCGGTGAGCGAGCCCACGAGAGACTTGAGCGCCTGTCCGATGGAGCCGCGCCCGTTGTCGCTGCTGCTGTTCTCACTCTTCGTCGAGCTGGTGAAGGCCGCCGCGCCGCCGTGCGCGTCCAGGCATTTCTGGTAGCGCAGCTGGAATATGGGAAAAGACGGAAAAGTTAGCCTTAAATATGAAACTTACATCCACTACAGTACCTCTACCATGAGTTGGCAACATAAACGTCATCTATAGTCGATACTCGATCTCGCCTACCTACTAAGCTTGTGATTGGCGTACTCGCTGTCAACTTTAGTTCTACAATTGACCGCGAGGTGGCACTGTTCTTTTTTTCATACATTTTTTCTCGCGGCAGTCGATATCGAGCGTCGATTGGTGTCAATGTTGTACTCGTGGTAGACCTACCGATGCGATGTAGGGAAGTACGTTCTACAGAGTTCTACTTAATTAATCCATTATACTAATATATATATCTATGAACCGCGGGTGCAGCTGGTATATATCTATATATATACAAATTTGCCTTGGTCATCGCATCACGCGTGATGGACGGAACAATTAATATTTTGATGTGTTCATTGTTGTCAGGAGAAGGTTCTTATGAAAGAAAAATCAAGAAAGTGTGGGTATGATATCGTGGCAGAAGGCTGAGTCTACTACGGAACGAAGTCGCGGGCAGTCGCTTGTATACTATAAAAATGGAACCATATTTTCCTTGGTCACCCCATAACTTGAAAACGGCTTTACATTGTAAGGAGATATATTATAAACATATTGTTACTTACGGGATGAAAACCGTGGTATTTATTTTAATTTCTGATATTTCGACACTGTTGCAAGCGCCATGATCGCGGGACGACTGGAGAATGCGGGATGAAATAACATTAAGAGCAGACATATCTGTCTACCCTCTTTCTCTGTCTTTTGCTACGCGCACTGTTGGAACTCGATTGTAATTCACGACAGAACACGCTCACTGTATCACCACGTTTTTCCGACTCCATATTTTTGTCCTTGATACCCTACAGTGATATTGATAAATCTGCCATAGCCGAACATCTGCTGGAATTGAGCCCGACCATTCAACAACGACTTCAAAAAGGTGGAGGTTCTCAAGTCGACGCGTATATTTTTTACTTATAACTTTTCACAGAGTAGTCCGATTTTGGTCAAGCGGTCTTCGAGATACACTCCAATAACTAAAAAGTGGTTCGCCTATCTTGATATCATCATTGACGGTGAATGCCAATCGATCTTGTAAGTAGCAAGGGTCACTAAAGGGTGAAACATTTTTTTACCCTTTAATGGAACCGACTTCAACACTAAAAAGTGTAAGTGTAATACTTTGTTGAAGTTATGTGATAATAGGTACTGTTTAATGTTGAAGTCGGTTGATCAGGCGCCAGTTAACCCTAGTCGTTACGACCAGGGGCCTTACTATCTGCTTCGTTAAAACCATGCAAGTTCCGTGCAGTTCTTAAACATGACATAAACAGTTTTGAATGAAATCATACCATGACGCTTATTTAGGTGAACTGTTTGAATATTGTTTTCTCAAAGGTGAACGGATAATATTGTCTCTGGCATTCTAACAATTTACTATAACCAACATTGCAGACACCTAGACTTTTGTAAGCTAATAAACTGAGTAGATTTTGAGCGACGTGTTAACGAAGGTCCATACTAAAAAAACAGGTGAACGGTTTTTCTGCGGTTCTTGAATGGTAGGCCTGGGCAGGCCTGCTTTAAAGTTGTCATGGTACGAATAAACCGGGCAGTTGTCTAGAAGTCCTGCTTTAAGAGCTCATAGTAAGGCCCCTGGAGGCCGATTCCACTAATTAAATTGCAATCGAACCGTAGCTGAACGGCGACTTTTATGCGTTTTTTTTATTCTGCTATCGCAAAACATTCCAGCTGCAGTTACGTTTCTATTGACGCCAGCGATCGATCTAAACTTTATGTCCTGCTAACTCGATAGATCATGAACGCGTTGTTAACTCATATTCGTATATAGTAGTGTCAATTACATATTTATTAAAAAGTAGCGTTTATGTTATGTTTATATAACGCTACAATCCAATTTGTCCATATAAATAGTAAAATGGCTTTTTGCCAAAGTATAGAACGACAACCGGAGTTGAACTGGAGTTGCAGCGGTATAGATTGTTGAACGTTGTGAAATAACAGAATTGGTCTCCAGTAAGGCACCTAACAGCTGTACGCCTGCGGTACCCTAAAGCCTACCTAACTTTAATACTTACTTTCCACCCTAATACCTTACTACCCTAATTCCCTAGCCCTAACCATAGATCAGTATAGATACACAGATAGTGCAGTTTTTTTTTTGGTATAAATGTTGTTACGCTACACAACTTAGTGGGTATAAGATCTTGTGATGTCATACCTTACAAGCGGCCTCAATGGTCTTGCAGAGCGCGCCAGACGAGGGCTCGGCGTGGAAGGCGTGCGCCACGAACAGATCCTGCGCCGTGTGCACGATGAACGCGCAGCGGCGCACGTCGCGCCCGATGCCCAGGAACGACAGGTAGCGCACGCGGCACTCCACTATCGGAGTGCTCTCCTGCAAGTTTACATTGTAGGCTATAACAGGCAGGTGTCTAGCCGTCAGGAGACAGAGTTCAAGAATATTCTTAATATTCCGTTGTTGGAATGCGAACTGTAAAAGCAGAGGAACCCTATTATAAGTAGGTAAGTCTACTAGGTAGGTCGGTTGTGCAAGAGGCCGTCTTGGTTGGTTGGTACCACCGGAGTGCCGGATATTTTTTATAATGTTTCATCAAAATGACTCCCTGATAGAAAGCGAAGGTGGAATCAAGAAGCGATGACCATTAGTGCGGCCGTAAGCTGCTGCAGCTCGCCACCCCCATGATGACCTGAAATATGGTTTTTCACGCCCCGCTTGATAGACCCAGGGTCATAGCTGCAAGGGAATACGTACGCCGGCAGAGCATTCCGCAATTTACTTACACGACAGAGGTAGGAACTGCCAAACGTTTTGGTTCGTGGTAAGAAGTTTTGAACAGTATATGGATGCAATGCTAGGCCGGAACGAGTAGTTCGGGATCGGAATGGTGAGGAAGGAATAAGATTAAAGAGCTCTTCAGAACATTCACCATGAAACAAACGGTAGAAAACGCTTAGAGGCTATAGTTATACGCATTTGTAGGGGTTCTAGGTGTTGAGTGACTTCAGTGTCTCCAATAATATGGACAGCGCGACGTTGCAGTATATCGAGGGCATCCATAAGGTACTAGTATATTATACCGTGAAGCTGTAGTGCGTAAGCATTACTGTATCAGGGTGTGAAGGGCATTGTACCAAGTGATTATTGGGTGAAAGACACTCAAAACCCAATATCTCAGGGTGACGAGGCCAATACAATAACGCAAAACAACACTTCTAAGCTCTCTTGGACAACCACGCACGATTAAGATGCCGTGTCTAACTGTGAAAACTGTTTTGGCTTATGTTTTGCTATTGTTTGTTTAATTCTAAGCTGTTTGTTTTCCTGAACAACTAAAATAAAACTAGCCGTCTCGTCACTTAATGACATTATAAAAGTAACTTACCCCCTCCTCAGTTATAGTGATCATAGAGGGCGCGACGGCGACGGCGACGGGACGCCAGGCGGATGGCGCACGCGCAGCCGCGAGCCGCTCGAGCGCGTCGTTGAGCACGCGCATGCCGGTGGGGCGCGCCACCTCCGCGCTGCCCAGGTACCGCGCGCGCACCGTCTTGCGGGGCTCCTCCATGGGGGTGGGGAATACGCCACCCACTGAGGAAGAAAGAGCTCTATAATAACTATGTAAGAAAATATGACAGAGACACGAGGTAGGAACTGCCAAACTTTTTGGTTCGTGGTAAGAAGTTTTGAACAGTATATGGATGCAATGCTAGGCCGGAACGAGTAGTTCAGGATCGGAATGGTGAGGTTAAGATTAAAAACTCTTCAGCTAATGAGTGAGGCTGATTTAGCCGTAGTGGAAATTACCTGAAGCTACCGATTGAGATATCATAATCGCTGTGAGCTGGTTCCTCATGCATGAAACTAGGATTTTTCTAATAGCGGTTCAGCTTCTGAAAACATAAAGATCCCGACAAATACCGAGGTGTAATAGATGTTCTACGAGCAATACTAACCTGATAGAGGTCTTGGACGCCTTGCCGCCGGTAAATCCGTCGGCCTAGGAGGCGGCTGTAGCGACCTCTCAATCATGATACGTTTGCAGATATCCCTCAAAGCGTTGGCGATGGTGCGAGCTGGTGCTTCACACCGGAAAACATGGCACATGTGCTTGCGGGTCGCACGGTCGCGGGCCACGTATGCAAAGTCCCTGGAATTTAAGAAACTTTAGATGGAATTAAAATGAACTAAGCCACTCCTCAAAAAATGGCGCCACAGAACTGATTTTTACAAATTCGTTTGTGGAATTTGTATGGATCAAAGACTTGGGCAGTAACATTAAATACATTATTTAGCTGTTCATATACTCTGTTCCATGAGTTGAACCAGTTATTTTCAGTGTTCCTGTGGTAGAAATAAATGATGTGCCCTACGAAAAGCTGATACACATTTTTGTTATCACAAAACTTGCAGTGGAATTGTGGAATGGACTAGTAGAATTATACTTTGGCCCAGCAGGGTTAGTAAAAGAAGGTATTGATAATGATAAAAAGCGTTGAATTAAACTGATACGGATGTATAAAGTACATTACTTGGAAATTAAAAATACAGATCACATATTTCATATCTAGTTCTTGAGACTGAAGAATATACATACACAATGTGGACATAGGCAAAACAATTAAAATATATAAAATTTTAGGAGAGGTTTTTGATGAAGATGAAGGGAGTTTCTAATTTTTTTTAATTGGGATATGTTACGTGTCACACAGTGCACACTGAAGTCAATGACATGTTGCAGCTTAAGGTCGATGGTAAAATCGTGTTACACATAGAAGAAACAAGTGGATAAAATTTTGTAAATGAAGTGAGTGAATTTTGATTTTGATCTACAATGAAGTGATCACTAGAAAACTATATTTCTAGAAAACTGTTCTGAGAAGTTCTAAACTAAATCACACGTTTCTATTACAAAATGTATGCAGCCAATTATAAATCTAAAGACGTTTGTATGATCAAAGCCTGAGTCTACCTACTCGTACCTTTCGCTGTTCCGAGAAAGCAAATAGGAAAAAGAAAATTAAAGATTAAGTCTGAACAACATACTTAGATATAATATTACAAAGTGTTACGTCAGGGGAAATCTATATAAAGAAGGAACTTAAAAGATAGAAGAAGAACATTAAAGCACGAATAACATAAATATATGTAAATAGAAAATAGGTAAAGGTAGTTGAAGATATGGCAATGGCATTAGTCAATGTTGTCAATGTTAAAGCTCATCCCACTTTTCACATGGAAGTTGTTTGTACAAATCCGAAGACCTGTCCTTAGATTGGTTACACAAAAGATATTAAAATAGAAGTTTTCATAAACACTCCCAGCCGTCCCAGGTCTTTTGACTGGAATTGAACCGCCACTGTATTATCATACTTTAGTGTAGACGGTTTAGTTGACTTAAAGCCTATACCTACCAAGTAGATAGATTATAAAGAGAAAGGAATTCTTACCGTCCATTATCCCTTCCAACTCCCCAAACACGGATAGTGTGGATGGGCTGTGTGTGGAGTGTGTTCAGGCTTTCAGGGTCAATCAGCTTCAGCGCGCCGTCGTCCAGATCCATAAACAAGTCTTTACCCTAAAAAAAATATCATGAAATTGTATATTTTACCGTAGCGGTTATAAAAATATAAGATGTTTTGCTACTAGAGATCGTTATATTCCCTTCTCTATGCAGAGATATTGCTAAGGCGCTGACATAGCATTCCACTGCGTGCACTCGTACGTGGGTGGCATCCCAGACACTAGCTAAGCATTTTTAATTGTTAATTATAATTGTAACGTATGATGTGATGCTTTATGTGGATCAGTCTCTAAGTTAGCTCCGAGTGGTGAACAATAAACTCTTGTTCCTCTCGTAAAATAAAATACACTCAAGAGCAATGAATCCGGGTCACTTAAAGAATGTTAAAAATCTCGGAAACTAAAAATGATAGGTTAATGCAATAAATTGTATTTAATAGACAATGTAATACTCCTTAAACGAAAGTAAAAAAAATATGAGTCACCATACATTTTATTAACACAAAATTACATAAAGAAAAAAACTGCTGATCTCTCCTTAAAACAAAAATAGGAAACATGAAATTTTTGAACTTTATTACGATTTTCTTGAATTTTAATACTTCGTATTGCCTCCTCGTGCTTCCATTACTGCGTTTACGCGGTTTGGCATGCTGTACACCAAGTTCCTTATACGATTTTGGGGAATATTCTCCCATTCCTCTGTGAGAGCAATTTTGAGCTCACGAAGCGTGATTGGGGGAGGGTTTCGTTGTATTACACATCTGCCTAGCTCGTCCCAAGCATGCTCGATCGGGTTGATATCCGGGCTGCGCGCTGGCCACTCCATACGAGTAATGTTCATCTCTCGAAGGTAGTCATTCACAATCCTACCTGTATGAGGTCGGGCATTGTCATGCATAAATATAGCATCCTCACCTAAATTGACCATAAATGGACCAACGTGATCATTGAGGATTTCTTCCACATATCTTTCGCTAGTTAAAGAGCCGTTTTCTATGATCACCAGCTCTGTGCGACTTTCAGAAGAAATTCCGGCCCACACAAGTACAGACCCACCACCGTAGGCTACTTTTTCTTCAATGCATCCTTGCTTGAATCTTTCCCCTGGTCTTCGATACACTCCGTGTCTTCCATCGTGCTTGTAGAGCATACATTTTGATTCGTCGGAGAACATAACTTTTGACCAATCTTCAATACTCCAATTTACGTGGCTCTGGGCATATTTTAGTCTTGAAATACGATGCCCACGCTCCAGTTTAGGGCCGTTTGCAGGTCTAAGGGGTTTTAAGTTAGATTCAGCAAGCCGACGTCTTACTGTCCATGCACTTGGGTTACTTCCTCCGAGGCGTCGAAACTGATTTGTGAGTTCAGTTCCTGTGAGAAAGCGATTTCGAAGCATGGTGTTCACCAAGTATCGGTCTTCTCGTGCTGTGGTACACCTGGTTCTGCCCGTTCCTGGTCTGCGTAGGTTAGAACCAGTTTCTTCGTAACGTCGGAGAACTCTTTGTACTGTTGACAGCGACACACCGACAGTCCTGGCTGTATCGCGCTGACTCCGGCCGGTTTCCAGCATTGTAAGTATTCTAGTGCATTCTTCAGGCGTAAGCGACATAATTTCAGCTTGAATAATGAATATAGAGCACTATCAACATGGTTTATGTACCCACATAAATGACAGATTACAAACAAAAGCAAAACCAAATGCTGTAATTTCATAGTTCCATATTCGAAACTGGCCCTTTTTCAAATTTGATTTTTTTATGATATAACTTTACAATAACTAAGAAGTTTTAATACCTTCATTTAAGGAGTATTACATTGTCTATTAAATACAATTTATTGCATTAACCTAGCAATTTTAGTTTCCGAGATTTTTAGGATTCTTTAAGTGACCCGGATTCATTGCTCTCGAGTGTAGTTTTATTTATAAAAACATACTTCCGCGCTCCCAAAAGTTATCTAGATAGATAGCAAAGTACAAGGCTTAGTCTGTAATGACTAGTGCGAATCAATACATTTTGAAAGAGGTGGGGTAAGGGGTAAGTCGTCTTCAAAGTTTAAAAAAAGAAGCGATTCAATATTTTCAATCTCTGTTGAAAACATGATATTGTTTACGATAACTGGAAGTGGAATTTGAAGTACCATGCCACATATTTCAAAAAGACGAATATAAAAGATATAAACTAAAATAATATTTCTCGAAGATCCCTGACATGTATTGACGAAATTTGGTCCCCATTTCATTCTCTTTGTCAAGACAAGAGCGAGACATTATGGTATGTTTGTAAATGACGTTGTTAGTGGTAGCTACTTACATCACCCCAACGGCCAACTTGGTCAAGAAGATCGTTCCGGCCAAGGCTAAGGTCAACTATACACTTGTTGACGGCTCGGCTAGACCGTTCAGGTGTGAGGTCCGACTCTGATATCTCCACCCAGCCTAAAGACCGGACGAAAAACCGGACGGCTCGGCCATCCGGGTCAGGACGGGCTGGAAAGCTGCGACGTCTGCAAAAGTTCGTGAATTGCATAAAATGTACTGTAAGTTCAAGTCCGTCTTAAGTCTGAATACCACCAAAATATCGTTTAGTCAGATAATCTGCCTCCAAGAAATGAAATGTGAAATGAAATGGCTTGAACAGCACTTCAGTAAATGAAATTGCAGGGGCATACGAGACGCAAGATTTAACTATGTAATGTATCCTTTGGATAATGTAATAAGCTTTCTCCGTGCATCCAATATAATTTTACGAAACATACGCGAAACTGATTTCCATAAACAGTAACGCAGCAAGATTTTCAAAACATCCTCAGCTACCTTGCTTACAAAACAAACTGAAGTCAAACTTACTGTAGATTATCTAAGTCATTACCAACCCCTAATCGATTAAATAAAAGAACAAAATTTGAGAAAAATATTAACAACAACAAATATTGTATTCGGCAAATAATTCAAGTTGGAAATAATTCCGAAACTTTGCTTCTAACTATGTATAAAGTAGTCATTGAACATCAATGAAAGTAGTATAAACTTGTGTATTGGGGATCAGCACAAACCACTCACTTATAAGACATCTCCTCCTTCTTCCTTCTTTCCTCTTGATCTACATTGTCCAGGGCTCCACTGGTCGTACTCCTAGTCACGGAGGAAGTCATGGCTCCCTCGTACTTAGCGTCTGAGAGGTTAGAGCAGTCTCTGACCATGGATATGCGAGACTCCTTGGCTTCTACGGGCGGCATTTTGGGTATCTCTCTCTGAATTGTGCCACTTTTTATATGCCAATAGTACGGGCCGTCATTATCTGAAAACGAAGTTAGATTCATAAGTCATGGTTTATTATGGCTGCTGAAAAACAGTTCATCGATAAAAAAACTGTTTTTGAGTGCAAGTAGAATTCTATTATTCTATTCTATTCTATTCGAGTTTATTTCACATCGATGTTCACCTATTCAAGTCCACTTTCTCAAACGCAGCGAAATAATTACCAGACAAAAAAGACAAGGTTCGCAGACTTGATGTATAAATTATTGCCTTGTAGAATAGATCGTAAAACATTGGATGTATTGGCTCTGCTTTGCACTTCATGGGCAATAGGACTGTGCTACTCACCCTCATGTTTTTCCCATCCAGGGGGCAACTGCGGCTCTTTCTTCGGCCGCAACTTGACTGGGATAGCATATAGGTCATCATTGGGACCTTCAGCTGAATGCGGCACGTTGGCTGCGTGGCTTTTCTCCGTGTCCTCCTGATCGGCTCGCTCCTTCTCTGGCGGGGGGGAATCCTCGCCCCCATTTTGTGATGGTGCGGAGATGAAGCCGTTCTTCCCACTGGAACAATTAACATTTGGATTTATTTACTGTAGAAGTAATTTTTCTGTTATTTTTTTATGCACATATGAAACGGACAAGCTCTCCGCCTGATGGTAAGCCCTACGCCTTTCCATGACAGTTGCAGTGGCGACCAGAGTTTAGACCAGTATTTTTATGGCTGTGCACAGCGCTCGTCACCCCAAGCTTATTTAATGAATTCGGGCAATAAGACGTCTTATTATATCCATCCATCTATACAGATACATAAAATTTAAGTGATTGTTTGCAATTTTAAATTAACAGCTTTTTTACTAAATGCATATGATGTATATACTCGTAGTATATGGAATTTACATAAAAAAACACATTGCAAATTTTTGCCTGTTTGTCTGTCTGTCTGTCTTTTTGTTCCAGCTAATCTTCTGAAACGGACCGATTTCAACGGGAGTTTCACTAGCAGATAAGGAGGACTAAGGAGTTACATAGGCTTCTTTTATTTTCATCATCATCTATCACCATGCGGGTGAATCCGCGGGACGCAGCTGGTCCTAAAAAAATATATCTATTTCTGCCTATATATCATACCTATCAACGTCCAATGTAAAAATCAAAAAGCATAGGAAAGCAGAAATGCTTAAATTGCTGTGTTCTGTTGCTGATAATTTCATAAGCACTTACAAAAACACAGCTCTAGTGTCATAGTTTTCAAAACTCCAGAATGCCACTAACATGGCTTTTCGACACGACTGTTCCTATGCTGTACTCCGTTCAAATAATCGATATCGGAGGTGACAGCACGTTTTACATAACTGATCAGTTATGTTTTACAAAGTAACAAAAATCGTTTCTTTACCGAACGAGTACACAGTGTACAAATCCCCGTTTGTAGCAAATTGTTTGTCGTCCAAAATCTTGAACTGATATTCTGGCATTGCCTAAACTAAAATCCTACTATGGATCGTTTAAGACGCGCTCGTACCCTAATTATAGTAAAAAGCAGAATTTTTGAACACCTAGCGTAACGAAACAGATTGATAATATATTATGAAAAAAATACTAAGGTTCGAAAATGAATAGGAAAAGGGTAATAACCGAATAGAATTCATAAATATAACTCTCTTTCTGCAGAAAAAATCCTGAATAGGTCCACAAAAGTAAACTTTCACGTCGAAACTCTCAGAGTTTTCAGCGATAACACTATTTTTTTTTAGGTAATACATAGCCAACGTATAGTACTAAATTTATAATCAGCAGTTTTTTCGATTCTGTTAGTATATATCGAAAAATATAAAGAAAACGCACACGTAAAGCATCGTAAATTATTTTAAAATTGGGGTTGGACCGCGCCTTAAGACCAACTAAACTCTGTTCCGAACTCTTAGTTCTACCACAGCATAAAGAGTAAGGTTTACATAGACTCTAGTTCTACTCTCTCTTGTTCTACGTATTGTACAACCCTATACTTTAACACTCAGTAAGTACCTCCGTACATGAAAGCTTTACACCGAGCTTTTCCCAACATTGAAACACATTGTAATTTTACAAGTTCTACACGCGTGCTTTCCATTTTATCCCATGGATTACTTTTAAGTCCATACAACGTTCTGGCTGGTACATAATGAAAACAAACAAAGCGTATACGTCTGATGTATGCCACTGTACTGTAGGTATGCATTAGGTTTTATTAAGTTGAGTCACACGCTAGTGTTGAGGTGTTAGTGCATAGGCGGAAGCGAGAGCGATTTTGTCTTGGTTTTGCCATAGCACAATAACGAATCTATAATAAATGCATAACTGTTTCTAAAGTGTGCATAAATAACTATCAGATAATGAATATCTCTTCGTTTTACTGCACAGATGCTAAAGTATTATTATAAAGTCAAAAGTTTTACACGAGTGTTAAGGCTCGAAAAACAATTGATAATAATTATGTAGTTACTCTGCTAGGACAATATGTATGTTCACTAGCATAGTTATTGTGATTGTTATGTGAAACAGAGATTTTTGAAAATAAAAATAACATTGATTCAGCTTGGAAAAATAAGTAAAATTGGAATAAAAATATCGTGAGAACTTTTTGAAATAGTAACCTTAAATGTCTATCTAGAGCATTGGATTATAGTGTAACCAGATATCCAACTACAGCTTCCAAGCAGTCTTGGATTATATTATTTTCTCCAAAATCTGTATTTATATTAAGTACAAAATATTGACTAGATTTATATGTACATATGTCATCCCTGTCTTAGGTAATCTTGTGAAAATAAATCGACCGATGCTATGAAATAATACGACAAGTCCATGAAGTTTCATGAACGTTAATTATTATTGAATGTACTTCAGACTCTACCACCTTGTTTAAGGGTAAATAGAGAAGATGAGGCGACAATAAACTCCGGGACCATATTATATCGCGAGTAAAATATATTTCTCATTTCGTTGCATATATACCTTATTATACTTGAGTAACCAAGCTATTAAAGAACAACCTGTATACTATGACTAAAATGCTAAGTATTTACCATTCATTATTTTTTTTTATATTGTTACGATATGCTACTGTTGTCAGTCCGACAGAATGTATTTCTAGCTATCAAGGTCCAAAGTTTAGAAAAAAAAATATTTTTTATGATATCGCCCATTATTTAACCTTCATTTTTTACATACATTATAGCTGATACACCTGACTTTACCTTTGTCGTATACCTTATTTTAGTCTAGAACTTATACCTTCCTGGTAAAATGTATTGTATTTAAAACTAAATATGTAATCAAATATTTTGCGGATGGTTTACCTAGTGAAAATGTCTACGGCTGCACTTAATAAGAATAAATTCAATCAAGGTTATTTTCATATTTCAACCACTTTCTAGTCAAACAAATATATGTCATACGAAACGTATCTACGATAGTACAATGCCAAAGGAAGTGCAAAATGTAGGTTTCACTCCTTTTTCCAATTACTGTTACTGAGTTGCCAGGTTAAACACGTAAGTGTGTAGTAGCCATGTGTATCTTATTCTAATTAAATAGAGATCATTTCATTGCAAACACAGTGGTTCATAAATCACAGTTGCCAGGTTTGGAATTAAAAAAACTAAGCACTCATATACGCGTCAGAAAAGAAAAGAACGTGACAGTAAAAAGTATAAAACAATATTAATGACATTGATAGCCAATACAATAATTTTAAGTGGAACTTACTAAATTACACTAAATAAAGTTAGCATCTACAATGAGCGAGATAATAGGTATTTATTCTAGACAATATCAAGCTCAATAAGGTCATACAAAGTAGTAGACGTAAACTGACCGTGCATTTAAAGTTCATAAATAAACAATGATCGCTATTCGCTCCGCTTATGCAAACAATCCGCGCCTAGCTATAATTCCCGCAGCAAGGTCGCAAGCTCACGTAATAGGTCGACTGATATTGCATGCTAATAACATACAGCAAAGAAATATGACTCGGTGCACTGGGAATCTTGGTAAGAGATCCGTGTTGTGTCGTACTTAACCTCGAAACAGGCTGTATTTATGAATCATTTATCACCTGCTTACTTGAATTGAATTTTTAGTCTGAGAGGACCGAGTTTTTTTAAAGAAATTGCGACTTCGGGATGCGGGTCGTAAGACGCGAAAACCTGGTTTACCGAACGCCTGAGTGTAAATGGTTCTGCCTCGACTCTGTAGTTGATAGGTGGAATGGAATTGTGGGCGAATGAAATTAGACCAAATAGACTTTTTGCTACCCATAAAGTTTTGAATAAGGGTTTAATTTTTTAAACCCATTTCACAGTTTCCATTCGGAAGGGTAACCCTATCATAATGCTAATGGGGTAATCCCATACCATAATAAGAAATATACCCAATCTTATACTAAGCAAGCTGCACCCCCCGGTTTCACCTGCGTGCGGTGATGTATGATAATGAAGATGATTTTTATTTTATTTTTAAACTGTATCAGAGAGACCTCAACAAAAAAAAAGAATTATTCCTTAAAGAATTACCTATATCGATCGGTAAAGTCGTTCGGTAGTTATACGTGTACATATATTCCGGCGATTCATTTTTATTTATATAAAGAAGAAAAAGATAGAAGATATTGGAAAATAAAACTAAAAAACATATGTATCCCTACATGATCATGTTTTTGTAAGAAATTCTACTGAACTACTTACCTACTTCAATTGTATGTCTGTTTTTATAGTATTACCTTTTAAAGCACTTACGTCTGCTTTAGCGATGTCAAACATTGAAGTATAGAGAGAAAAATTCACATCCTCGGACGGGATCCGAACCCGCGTCTTCTGACTCTCCGTGTCAGACGCCATTGACCAACTAGGCCACCGAGGTTCTGGTCCGAGCATCGAATTTTAACTCTCTATCTGACTAACCGTCTTACGGGGACGGAGCGACATCTATTGAACAGCTTTGACAGTACTATCCAACCGAAAGAAGCATTATTTAGAAATACTTAAACTTTTCTATTGACATCGAAACCCTTGTAATTTTTATAGTTTTACTTTTAAAAGCACTAACGCCTGCTTTAGCGATCTCAAACTTTGAAATTTATAGAGAGAAAAATTCACATCCACTGACCCGAACCTCGGTGGCCTAGTTGGTCAATGGCGTCTGACACGGAGAGTCAGAAGACGCGGGTTCGGATCCCGTCCGAGGATGTGAATTTTTCTCCCTATAAATTACAATTGTATATATGTTTCTCTGTTTTCCAATTATGACGTGGATGCCTACTCGCTCGGTACCTACGTCTCTATCTATGTAGATCTTTGGCAACAGTAGGTATGTGATGACTTTGATGGGGCCCAGAATATCACAGCAGTTATATATTATCTACCATAATTATATTCGTAAATATAGTACCTACAGCGAATTACACATCGGTGATGGCAATATCTTATTACCCTCAATAATTCAACATGAGTGTATTTAAACCTTAGGCCGCAGCACTAACAATTGGCGTAAAAGTATTCGTATCGTAAACGTCAACGCGTCACGCTTCGTCGTACAAACTATGAGTTATCTGTGTCACAGTTGTCCTAGATAAATGACAATTTGTACTGTTTCACGTGAACGACACGTTACGTTACACTTCGCAGTTATTTGTGCTAGATACACTAATGCAAATATGTGTGCATATAACTATTTCAGCAGAATACCGAGGAAAGCTCCATGAAGTCTGTAATTTGTAGTCACTTTTTTTATTGCCATAAGTAGGCAGGCGGCCCAGCTGATGGACCGTGGTCACCTATAGACGTTTGCAACACCAAGGGCGTTGTCGACGCGCTGCCGACCTCTAAAAGGAATAGGAGTGAGGGTGGAAGGCGGAAGGGTGGGGAAAGGGAGGGATTGGGCCTCACTACCACACTTGCATCCACGATCTAGCAGGACAAAGTATAAGAAACCTGATATATCTACTCGTACCTCACAACCCTATAGCTTAATCTTTAAAACTGTTTCAAGGCATTAACTCTTTAATAAAGTTACCTCAAAGGATGTCGACGAACTTCTCTCCTAGAAACCTACTAGTTCATAAGTATTTTGAAGGTGTACTCATAAGAGATGGTCGATAAGGTGACCTCATGGATGAGTATATACATCTTCTTCGGACTCTCGCAATGAAGGCGCTTGAGCGGTCTCTGGACGAAATGGCTTTGTCACGCGGCGGGTGACGAGTTCAGAGCAGGCACTGTCCCTCAAGTATTGGTCACAAAAAAGGGAAATACTCGTATTACGCATATCGTAGTGCGAAATGAATTCACATTACAATTTGCATGTACCTGCGGAAGTGCGGACAGACGCCTTGCTTAGCGTGGGATACTAAAGTAGTATCCCTCGCTTCGATCCGGGTGCTCAGAAACACTTTCCCTTTAAAATACTTGTCTGCTCCCGAGGAAAAAATTTACTATTATACCTCAGGCCGAGAAAAAACTAAAGTAAAAGCATGCTTCATTCATATTGATTATTTTAAATTACATTTAACCCGTCGCGTGTCGAGCGTACACCATGTGTACGTACAAATAGTGCTTAGATTCAATGCACATCACTGGTATAAATTTGCTTTTAGTTGGTCAAACTATACAAGAGTACTATTTTTTATCGGAAATTTTATGCGTATTTCGGAAAGAACCCGAAAGAATTGAAACATTGGACGGGTTAAGTAGGTTCATAAGGTCTTAGTAAGATTTTTTTAATGAATACTTAATTTATTGTGGCAAAAACAATTTGAGGGTCGGGTCAAAAGAGCAAGAAAAAAACTATAATCACGGGGGAAGTGTTGCTGCTATAACAAAAGTATAGGAACCCAAACTCAAGTCATCGCGTGCGTTATCCCCATTGCTTGCATTGTAGCGAAGGTACTTTTTATATTATGGCGCGTCTACACGCTCGACCTGTCTCGTCTCGGGGTGCTCGTCGCGTCTCGTGGCGCTCGTCGAGTAAACCAGAGCATACCGTCTACACGCTCGTCGTGTCATTTGAACTCCGGACGCCGTATGGAGCGCTCGTATGGCAAGAGATAATAACGGAATGATTAGATTTAACCGTGAATTTTGCAATGTTGTACAAAATACATATAATCTACAAAATAAAGCGTACCCGATATGTAAACAAACCTATATGAGAAACTAGCAGTTACACGCGACTTCGTCCAAGTTTATATGAAAGCAAATTTACCATATAAATAAAATTACGAAGCCATGATGAAAAAAGGTGGTGGATGATTTCTATTTACCGTAACAGAACCTATATAATTTAATAATAACTACTACATTTTTTGATATATTTTAAAATTACCAACTACTTAGGTACTTAACTAAGTATGTAAGTAGTAAAGTACTTTTAATTAAGTAGTCATTAGTAATAACTACCTGTAGTAGTATGTCATAATTGTTTTTTTCATACAAAAAGACGGTTTTAGAGTATATAATTATCGTTGTCAACATGCTGCATGCACGTCTTCCCTCGAACGCAGTTGGTGGGCTATTAAACGAACGAGTGTGTACACCTACACGGGCACTCTCGTTGTCCTCGCGAGACAGTCCGAGACCCTTTGACTCGGGCGCAAAACACAGACACGCTTCCGAGAGCCCACGAGCACCGCGAGTCGCGTCGCGACGCGACGAGCGAACCGTCTACATACTCGTGCTCGTGCTCGGCTTGTTTCGGGGTGTCTCGACGAGCATGTAGACGAAGCATTACAATACTCGTAGCGTGCACTTTTCATGTAATTGTCTGCTGGCGCAAGGACAAAATTTAACAAATAAGATGTCATGTTTCTCAAACCATTTTTTGTAACTGAAACAAAGATTGCAGATTCGTGATATTGAAGGCGACTAGTTTATAACCCCAGCGGTTCTCCGTTAATGAACAAGTCAATCGGGATAACTAATTGTAAATATGAATCTTTGATATTAAAATGAACCCCTATTTCTCCTGGTCACGCTATAACTTGAGAACGGCTTAACCGATTTCATTCATCTTTTTTTTAAATGTTTTCTAATACTACGTGGAAGGTTCTTACTTAAACAACAATTAAGAACAGACGGGTGGTTATGGTAAGGTCGAAGGCCGAGCCTACTTCGCAAACGAAGTCGAGGGCACTCGCTAGTCTATAATATAAAAATTACCCCTATTTCTCCTGGTCACGCTATAACTTGAGAACGGATCGAATAATCTCGCTAATTCTTTTTTGATGTGTTAATTATTGTCAGAAGAAGTTTTTTATGAAAGAAAAACCAAGAAAAGACAGAAGGTTAAGGCGAGGCCTACTACGCGAACGCAATCGTAGGCAGTTGCTAGTATATATAGATATATATTATATTATATTGTATCTGCCGACAAACTGTTCTGCAGTTTGGCAGAATTTAGAATAAGGTAATAAAAATGTATGCTTAATGAAAAAAAAATATATATATATATATATTATTATTTTGTGATAATTTATAATTATGTGACCGAAACTAATGGGCATTTGCAAGACTTCTCACAATGTGAAATACTAGCTGCGCTCTGCGGGTTCACCCGCGTGGTGATGGGGATAATGTAGGATACAAATGGGGAAATAATTTTTCAGTTCTGTCCAGTAGTTTCAGCGCCTATTTAATTCAAACAAACAAATCTTTTCTTTTCTACCGACTTCTAAAAAGGAGGAGGTACTCAATTCAACTGTATTGTTTTTTTTATGTTTGTTACCTCATAACTTACGACTGGATTAACCGATTCTCAAAATTCTTGCTGACCGTATATACATAAATATACCCCGTGATATTATTACAAGAATATGTGATAATATACACTGTTTCAGACAAAAATATTCTATAAATGAACTGTCTTGTATGTAAGGCGATACATTTACAAAGAAACAAGTAAAGTCACGCAGGAATTGTATTGTTTTAAAGTCAGCACTGCCTACCTACGAAGAAGACTATTATTTCCTTGTAGCTGCCTACGGGAGAAAAGATTTCACGAAATTGATGGCCAAAGAATTAATGTATTTTGTGCATTAGACGATCAACTTGTTAAAAAGTATTTGGACCAAAGACTATATTCTCTTCTTATAGCCTCTAAATTCAGGTGAAAAGCAATAAATGACGCACTGCGCTTTGTCATACTTCATTTCCCCCCCGAATTCAGGCGCCACGATTCTAAATGTTTACCTTTTTGATAGAGGCTTATAAAAGTAATCAATATGTATAATATAAAGAAATTTTGGACAAAGAATATTTTTGACGAATGAAATGGGCATCTGTCAAATAAATATGTACAAAGAAATTTATCGAGTGAAATAAAATAAAATAAATTATTAGTAAAATGACACCCTAATATATAATTATTAAGCCTAAGTTACTCCTTATAACAGCTATCTGCTAGTAAAAAACCCGTCATAATCAGCCCAGGTTTTTCCGAAAGTAGCCAAAAGACTCAGACAGAAAAGCAATTAAAACAGTATTTTTTGTTATAATAATATAACAAAATACTTTATATAATGTCATGGTATGCCTTTAGTACAAAAACGTTATTTATTGTTAAGTTATTTTACATTTAAAAGCTGGTGCTTCCCGTGTAGTCCATTTAAGTGCATTAACATTTCATCAAATTCGGTTCAGTAGTTTTTAAGATACACTCCAATAACTTAATAGAACGGAAGTCGGTATTAAATTTTTCAAATTGTACTTGTACAAACAAACTACAAACAGACAAACAGATATATAGATTTATATATAGCTTTTAATGTAACTTACTTTGATTTTGTCACTGGTGAGGAAGCTTCATCTTCAACTCTGAAACAAGACAAAACACTTTATTAAGTAGATTCAGTAAGTAATCATTGAGGAGTACTTCCCCCCACTAGGCTGCAGAATATCATGTGATACATATACTCTGCAGAATGCAGCTTGAGATGCGAGGCAACTTAGAGATGTTCAAACAATGTTTTAAGTAACTTATTTACTTACTATATAAAAAAATACAATTGCTAACACACTACAAAAACTACAAAAAACAACAAGTGCAATTTGAAAAATTAACGACCGATTCTATTACTTTGGTAAAATTCTGTTATTGAAGTGTAACTCAAAAACTACTGAACCGAATTTGATAAAATTTACATGGGACCAAGGAGCACCAGCTTTCAAACAAAAAAAGAATGTTGGGAATCGGTTCACCCAGTCGAAAGTTAAAAGGTAAGAAACTAAAAAAAAACAAGTGCAATTTGAAAAATTTAATACAGACTTCCATTATATTCAGTTATTGGAGTGTATCTCAAAAACTACTGGACCGCATTTGATGAAATTTAAATGGGACCACACGAGAAGCACCGCAGTGCTCAGACAAAAAATAATTATGAGAATCGGTTCACCCAAGAGAAAGTAATGAGGTAACAAACATTTAAAAAAAGGAGTCGAATTGAGTACCTCCTCCTTTTTTTGGAAGTCGGTAGAAAATAGTAATTTTTAATACACATACATTGACGGGTTATTTTTTATTTAGGAGTGCACATTATTTTTTCATGAATTTCGTACGTTTTTACGAGATGCGCTTGCTTGATTTCAAGTAAAGAAAATTGAACGTAGCCAAGCGCTGAGCTGACAGCGTCTTAATTGAGTACAATGTTATCTCTTTTTAAAATATCAAACAAACACGAACACAGGAAATTTATTGACCGAGCGAATGCGTATATATAGCTAGAGTGAAAGCGTCTCTGCAATAACTACGGCAAAAATGCTTTCGTACTCGTATGTCTGTTCTCCTCTATTTAAGTATTTCTCAACCGATTCTCGTGAAATTTTGTGAGCAGCAGTGCAAGTACCGTAATAGTCGTTTAATTTGTCGAGTCGCTAAGATCGATAAAAAATCGTATCGCCCCTAGCAGGTGTAGAAGTCATATCGACAACTTATACAATCGTCAAATTGTCGACAGTATATCGATTATTACGGATTGTTTGCATTCCACAATGCGTCCTTATATCATTTGAATATTTCTACGAGCATTTCGCTCTTCTACGATCAAAAGAAGGCCGAAGTCTATTTTTTATTACATGCTAGCTGCGCCCCGCGGTTACACCCGCATGGTGATGGAAGATGACGATGTTGATGAGAATCCTATGTGTTAATTCAGCGCCCCATCTACCTCCATGCCAAATTTCATCAAAATTGGGCCAGCCGTTTGAACGTAAGTGAATAACAAACATCCATTTGTCCATAAATACAAACTTTCCAGTTTATAGTATTAGTAAGATCAAACGCAACTAAAAAATATCCCCATTCCCGTCGCCTGTCGATAATTTATATCGATGTCATTTTCAAAGCGGACCAAACAATCGTTAAAATCGATTAAATATACGATCTCAAACGTAATTTAACAGTTCCATGCTAGGGTTATCGTTATAATCGTAAAAGCTTATCGAATTTGTCTACCGATCGCTTCATTTTGTTACTTACTTGCAATTATCGACACAAGATCGATATAGCCAGTTTTTTTCGACATTATGACGAATTCAAAACTCAAATTTATCGATCGGTAAGTTCGGTAGTTGCACTGCAGTTTCGATAAATATATAGATTTTTACGATTTTTTTAGAGATACTAATTTCTTAGGTTTGATGAACTTGATGGATGTAACTTTTACGTGCACGGTGAATATTTATTCAGTTTAAGCTATATTAGTTTTAAATATATATAATGATAATAAAAGTACTAATAATAGATAGGTATATAATAAACTAGCTGCTCTTCGCGTGGTGATGGATGACGATGATGATAATGAATCTTATATAGCTACTCAGGGTAGGTAGCTTTCAAATGATGAAAGAATTTTTGAAATCGGTCCAGTACTTTTTGAGCCAATTAAACAAACATACTTACATACAAATATTTCCTCTTTATAATATTATTAGTAATTGGTATTAGTATAGATATTAATGAGTTATTTTTCTGTAAATATGGTTTTGTCGTGTAAACTAATTATTTATGAAATGAATATGAATCCAAGGAAAACGATCTGATTTATAAACTTCCATCAAACTGTTTGTTGCACATAAGCAAAACTACAATTTTCATCTTCTGGTATGAAATAGCCTTCTGTGCAGTCGGGTAAAAAGCGAAATACATTGACATTTACTTGTACCTACATAGAGAAAGGAGCGCATAAAATAAAAGGTAGAGCAGGCAACGTAAAAACCCCACGAGTTGACGATGCATCCGGCCGCAGGGAGCAATAATATCCTTGTAAGGTACACTCACATACACAAGTCCAGTAACAGTTTTACAATAAAATAGAACGACACTCTTGTGTAACTTGCGAAGTTTACAACTAGAACAGTTTATTTTAGTTATTTCCATAGCGTTATGACTTATGGCATACTGCTCTGGGGATGTTCTGCAGATCTTAATTCTATTTTTATACTGCAAAAAAGGGCTATAGGTATATACTGCGACGAGCTATATACTGTTTAGTTCATAGAGTTTCTCTTAGACAGAAGTTTAAAGATTCTAACTGAGATAGACAAGAAAACAGTAACAGTTTTAAAATAGAAATCAGGCTTATTCCATCAACACGCGGAGTAAGCACAAGCTATCCGTACATGTAACGCGTCTCCTCTTTTTAGGGAAAGTGCCCCTCCCCCATTCAAAATTGCAGACAACAAAAAAATATATTAAACAGTAATAGAACATGCTAATATACCAAGTTTCGTCAAGATTGGTTGCTTGAGACCTGTACAGGAAGATAAACGAACAACCTAACAAACATACGGACAGATAATACAAATACAACATAATAATACAACTCAAAACGTAATGCACTTATGAAGGCAACTGTACAGTTCATAGGCCGATAGAGCAATGGACATACATAATATAATGACTACAACAAACACACAACCCTCCTTTTGGGCTTCACCGCACTAGGATAAATTATGTTAGATAGTATTGTTCATAGACCAAAATATATATTAGGAAAGTATTGTTGCTTATGACTTGTACATTTAGCATAGCATATAATCGTTCCCACTGCTGGGATCTTGCCTTAGGACGTGTGCCCAGTGTGCGTTGGCAGATAGTCTAGTAGGCGTAGTGAATTGTCAGATGGCCTGAAGCTTCCGACTTGGACAACAACAATTGTCCTAATAATGATGGCGAGAAAAAATCCAGCAATGCCTATTATTGCTTTAATGTAATTTTCCTAGATTTGTGTATCTTGGACATTTGACGTGTACTAGTGGTGGGTTATAAACCGTTAAATGTTCGTGATGGAGCACGAGTGTACGCAGTGAACAAAATCATGAAACGTTGTTCTCGTGTTTCCTGCGTCATTCGCCATAGAAAGTTTTCCTTCTTCGTCTTCTTCTTCTTCTTCTTCTTATTGGATGGTTTCTTCGACTAAATTGTCACAATTCTGCCAGTGTTCGTACATGCTAGTGTCATAAACCGTGAGGAGTTCGTAGGTTGTAATCGCCATAGAAAGTTTTCCATCGCTTTCCTAGAGACAGCTTGGACAGTGATTTAATGACAGACAGATTTATATGACTGTGACTGCGAGGTGACTTTGACTACTTAAACAAAAATCATAATCCAAATAAATAAGAGGAGAAATAAAGTATAATCAGAATTACCGAAACTTCCTATCAAACATTTAACATCAATCACTCTATAAATGAATTTGATGGGCATAATACGGATATAGACAAGAAACAGATATAAAAGGTTTTGAAAAACATATAGGTAATAATCTCTGAATGATACACAAAAATGCGCATAACGTCATCTTTTTCCAAAACTTTCCCTGTTGATATTGTTCTGGCAATACCTACATCAGCTCAGTGCTGAGTTTCCATTCCGAATGCAGATCGCGTCCGCAACTCATTCTGCTGCATTCGTGCGTGCTATTCGGAATATTGCTTTATTTGGTGCACCCGGGCTTTTGTATGTTTTCGGAATTTCAAAACAGCTCCTGTTGGAACGGCTTTCAGTTCAATTAATTTATTCATGCAACCATATTATTAAAGATAATTATTTGATAAATCATAATTATATGCACTTTTAGGGCATTTTAAGCTTTAGGTTTAATTTCAAGGCATTTTTTGCATTGCTTACCAATTTTCTACCGATTTCCAAAAAAAAGAGGAGGTACTCAATTCAACTGTGTTTTTTTATGTTTCTTACCTCATAACTTTGGATTGGGTGAGCCGATTCCCAAAATTATTTTTTGTTTGAATGCTGGTGCTTCCTGTGTGGTCCCATGTAAATTTTATCAAATTCAGTCTAGTAGTTTTTGAGTTACACTTAGATACTATAGAAGTCTATTTAAAAAATTTCAAGTTGTACTTGTATTAAATTAATATGTCTCTGGTCAATTACAAGGAGAATAAATATTATAAATTACATACCTAAAGTTCCACAAGGAAAACCAGGTGGCGGGGTGAGGGGACAGAAAGAGATGACAACATACAAAATGATCAAAATGAACACAAAGAAATATCAAAGCGGGCGCTTTTAAAAATTAAATATTACCATACTTTTTTATATGCATCAAAGTTTATAATGGAAAAATGATAAGCAGAGCGTTGTATTTTGTTGTAAAACAGTTAAAGCGACATCTCTGAATTGCGGCATGGTTTGTATTAAATGTTAATAAATACGTGTATATTTGTTTTCTTGATATTGAGAAAATTGCTTTGAATCATTACAAACATTCATAAGTTTCCCAGTTGCAATTAGAATTCTCGTTTGAGGCTCAAATAATTTAGATGCTAGGGAATGGCTATGTAAAAAAAAGGAATAAGAAAATAATTATACCCCAGGCCAACGCTGGGTAATTATACCCCAGGCCAACGCTGGGTAATTATACCCCAGGCCAATGCTGGGTAATTATAACCCAGGCCAACGCTGGGTAATTATACCCCAGGCCAACGCTGGGTATTTATACCCCAGGCCAACGCTGGGTAATTATACCCCAGGCCAACGCTGGGTAATTATACCCCAGGCCAACGCTGGGTAATTATACCCCAGGCCAACGCTGGGTATTTATACCCCAGGCCAACGCTGGGTAATTATACCCCAGGCCAACGCTGGGTAATTATACCCCAGGCCAACGCTGGGTAAGAATGACTGTTATTTATTTTAAACCCTCATGATAGATATTATTATCTATGTTCTACTCGCCAGTTCATCATTCTCGTGCACTTTAGCATTTTCCATTGTACCAAACACATAAGCCTGACTATTTGAAAGAAAAAGTACTCGGTCTTGTTTGTTCATATTAATATGGACTCAAGACATTTTGTTAGCTGACTGTACTGTTTGCCAACGCAAGTACAAGCCGCCATAGGCATAAGCTACATTTATCCGGGTTCAAGGGACAAAGTTTCAGACAGAAATTGAGTCATAAATGCCTGTAAATTCGTACACCGGCCCGCATTGGGCCAGCGTGTTGGATTATGGCTACTCCATAGGCCAATGCCCCATGTTCATAATAAGACACCATAATTCATTCATAATTCTTCTTTATTCAAACGGTTATTAAAACGCTACTGAGTTATCCGGTTACAATTGAAATGTCACTGCTAAAACACGTTCCCTAATGCTTTTATCTTCATTTCATCGGTTCGAAATGCGCAGCACGATGAAGCTTCGAATTGGGATCGAAGTCGACGTCCTCACGTTCTCTTTGTGTCTGTCTTAGAAATGTATTTCTATTCGCCTCCAATATTTCTCGTTAGTTTCCTTTGTGTGGAGTTCTATCGGGTGCACGTACGTTTGACTTTTCGTGGGCATGTACAGTCACAGACACAACGTTCAGCGGCAGATTAAAGAAAATATAACAACAGTAATGTATTGCAATGTGTAATATAGTACCTTCTTAAACTCACTTCTTTATCTCACCGTCGGTCAAGCGCTTGACGAGCCAACATCTCGAGGATGCCTCGTATAGAGGCGAAACACGTGTCGAATCGGTTTTGGTTGTTTTGTGTGTTGCTCTGTATACTGGCAATTTGCATTATATGTGGGAGGGAGGGTGGTGCATACTGCATCTCAGCCATAAGCATTTTTCCCGGGGAAGTGTCACTACATATTTCGTTTAATATAGCTTTTAAAATGCATTTTGGATAATCAATACCATGGTCAATGTCTAATATTAGATATCATATTTATATACTTTCTACAACTACTCTCCATAACAGCTTGTGATTGCATTCTTCGCTGCAATTACTATTTGGATGGGTGACCGCTGGTCAGCGGTTAATGCCACTAACCTATACACCGGCCCGCATTGGGCCAGCGTGTTGGATTATGGCTCATACTCCTTCATAGACCAATGCCTCATTTTCATAATAAGAAACCATAACCAGAGTACGTCCAAAAACTAAAAATTATAAACAAGATTCATTATTCTACATTTCTAATGAGATACTTGACTTCCGACTTCTTACATTAGTATGTAAATATTAGGTACTTGACGTATGTACCTAAGTGATCCAAAAATATCACATAAGTTTGTCTCTGTTTTAGAAAAGTATTCTAAATATAAGTAAACTACTCGTATCACCCGATTTTTGTGTTGTGAATATATGTTTTTAATAGGAGCGAGAGATATCTGCCGATTATCGCTGATAGCGTATAGGTACCGCTGGGGACCCCATGCGGCACACACCTCCAGCGTATGGAGCGCCGTATCCTCCGGCGCACCACATACTTGACAGGCTGGAGTCGCCTCCCGTCTTGCGATTTGGTGCACGTACTTTCCGAAGCATCCGTGCCCGGAAAGCACCTGCACCAATCGGAACACAGTACACGACTTTGCCCGTGTATTCCACAGGAATAACGGATATATTTGAACGGACAGATAATGAAGTGGTCAAAGGGGAGCCTGACCGGATAGATCCTGTATTCGGTTCGAAATGTCCGTGTTGACTATTTATTTCATGATTGATAGGCACAAAAATTAAAGCACATTTGTGAAGTGAGCTTGATTGACAGGCCATAATGACGTTTCGAAAATGAGAGCAATCTAGACGAACAAAAGTTGGTTGTCAAGCGCTACTTAATGTCACATAGGTGAAGCGCAGAAGAAAAAAATAATTCAATAGGACTTCTAACGTTAAATCGAAGTCGACTCTATAACCCAAACTTATTATACCAAACTTTTTACTAAAATTGAAACCTTGGCGAATTTAGAAATGTATACTCTCAGACGGGATTCGAACCCGCATCTTCGTGTCAGACGCCATGACATTAGTCTACCGAAGGGCCAGTCCGATGATTGAATTCATATCTCTAGTTGTTTTCCTTTGACATGGAAATTTAACGCCATCTATCGAACATCTTGAAAATCTAAATTCAACTGAAAAAAAGTTTTACAAACACTTCTGCGTCGATGATGCAACGGTTTAATTTTTACTGTACGTTGTCATTTAAAGCACTAACACCTGCTTAGCGAAACTAAACATTGCAAATTTAAAATATATAGTATGTATGCTAATTACCACAATTCAATTTCATTTAGTCTACTCCAAACATATTTTGACATAATATTATATGTTACAGGGCCAACAACCAACGAGGGCGTGTAGAAATATCTCCGTTACAAAATAACAGGAAACTTTTTAATTACAAAAATACTAATAAAGCCGTTGTGCACATAAAACTCGCACGAGATTTTAAATTCGCCCGAGTTTAAACAGGTTTTTATTATTACACTATCCGGGAATACCGGAACCATAAAACGAAATGACTGTTAAAAATGTTTGCATCAAGCTTAAACCAAATTCCGTAAAAACTGGCCAAAACGTATTCTGTGGAAATGAAATGAGAGATGGAAAATCGATCGAGCGCATCGATTAGCTTAGCTGCTTGAAGCATCTTTAATAATCAGCTCTGAAAAAATCATCATCTCAGCCGTAGGACGTCCACTGCCCATACATTTGCAAAATGACCGTTAGTCGTATGTCTACCTTGTCAGAGACGACCTACGCTGCGCTTGCCGGTCCGTGGTCTCCACTCCAGAACCTTCCGGCACCATCAGCTATCTGTTCTGCGTGCTATGTGCTGCCATGCCTGCCCACTGCCACTTTAACTTTTTAATTTCGAGACTATATCGGCCGGACTTTCGTTCGTCTACGGATCTTCTCATTTTCATTCTCTGATTCGTATAGATTCACGTAGAGAAACCCCGAGCGTAGCCCTCTCCACAGTTCTGAACAATACTAATATAAACTTATTTGACAGTTTTTTACCAATTCTGTATTTGATCCTTCCGTAACTTAACTTAAACGATGGTGCAGGAATAGTAGCAACAAAGGTATGTTAGGGTTGCGTGTTATTTATCCCAGATACAGTGGACAGGTGTCGCTTAAACCTGATCGTATATGCATATACGAACATTGTCGGTGTGTAAGCTGTTACAAGTAAATGCTAAACTTTAAGCTGTCATTTCAACAAGCTCATCCTTAATTACAAGTCATTATAAGGGTAGCCAGGATAAAAACCTAGTCTACCTTTGTGTCCTTTGTTGGTTCGAGCTGACACAATATATTAGCTAGTGTATGCCCAAATTATATTAATATAAATAATTATATAAAATATGCTTACTATAGGCCTCATAAGTAAGCTCAAAGTCGCACAACGAGCTATGGAGAGGGCTATGCTCGGGGTTTCTCTACGTGATCGAATCAGAAATGAGGAGATCCGTAGAAGAACGAAAGTCAACGACATAGCCCAGAATAAGATTAGCCAGTTGAAGCGGCAGTGGGCAGGGCACATAGCACGCAGACCAGATGGCCGATGGGGCCGGAAGGGTCAGGAGTGGAGACCACGGACCGGCAAGCGCAGCGTAGGTCGTCCACCGACACAGTGATCAGACGCAGGACGTCGTTGGATGCAGGCCGCTTCCAACCGGTCCTTTTGGAAAATGATGGGGAGGCATATGTTCAGCAGTGGACGTTCTACGGCTGAGATGATGATGGTGATGCCCAAATTGTAACATCAAATTTATTGACCGAGCGAGCGAAGCGTCTCTGCTCTAACTAGCCAAATTGATTTTCATCTGTCCGTGTGTTTGTTAGGTTGTGTGTACGTCTTCCTTTACGTCGCATTTTTTCAAACAATCTGGACGAAACTTGCCGCGGTGCCGCGGGGTGTTCGCGCACTGCAGCGTTACTATCGCTCCTGACAAGTGACGTAGTACCGCACCGTATCGCGTCAGTCGCGACCCGCGGATGTTACGCCAATCTAGATAGCGCCGCCGTTAATCCGGCGCCAGTTTTATGCTGGATATATGTAAATATCTGATATTATTTATAGCAACACGTTATTCTTTTTTTCAAGTCATAGTTTCAAAATTTCAGTAAGTAGCAGAAGTATTTTCTACATAACGTATCTAAGATAAGTAGTACATATCTACTAATTATACATATCGGTAACACAATTCGACTGTACATTAAATAATGTTGAGTTATATGTATGAAAAAATATTATAAAAATTTATGTGACATGTAACTTAATTATTATTTTTTTGTTTTCACACAACCCTGACGCGACACCTATCGTATCAGTCACATATAAACGCAGCAACTGCCGCAATAGTCCAACTCACGCGGCAACAGTCGTTACAGACATATTGCAGTGCCCGCTGTTATGAACTATAAGAAGTATTTATTTATTTTAAAGTTTTATTACTCCCGATTATGTTTTACACCATGGGCCGTATTCGCTATGACCATTTAACCGGGTAAGCGTCGTACGATAATTAAATTTGCGACCCAGTGTTCGCAAACCCGCGTAAAACCCGCCATTTATAAAAAATGCGCGCGTTCGCGGTAATTTAGTCGTAGTAAATTATCTATTGAAACTATTTTGTATCTGTAAACGGCATAAAGTGACACTAAGTATAGACGTAACGCGGTGCGTTACAATATCGATACGAATGATGGTGAAGTCCATACAATTTTAACATGATTTCATGAAGATATCGCGCCGCGTTACATCTTTGATGGCCATAGAGAAGACCCCAGTTTATACCGGTACCTTAAACAACTTCACTTATTTATGAGAGCATGATGTACTGCTTATATTCTGATAATTGGCAGCTCTCCCCCCCATTTTCACTCGTCCCTTTTTATATCTCACATTTAGAAATAAGCACATGCTCTGTACAGTTAGTAAGGCAACCGCACACGGTGGTGCAGCGATCGATGCACGGCGCATGCGCGACGCGGCGCCGGTCGATGCACCCCTCATCCCTTACTTTACTACAAACGATGTGATGTGTGGGTGGCGTAGATAGTATAGGGCAGGGTTTCATACTATTTTAGTAATATTGTGGACGAACAACCTTTGACGTTTACAAACACATTTATCGCACAAATTTATCTCTTTTAGAAGCGGCGTGTATGTATTATTACCAGTAGAACTTTTAAGGTAACGAATTCGTCTGTGTAAGTAAGTACTGCCACCACACACCTATTTCTATCGCTAACCTGTAACGTTCGCATTACTGTATTACGTTTTGAAGGGTGAAATAAAATGAATAATAATAATAATAATGCTTGCGAATTCACAGGCACCTGCGACCGCTTAACACCAGAAAGGCCTGTACTAAGTTCCATAACCTTACTCACATAAAAAATGTATATATGATTTCGTACATTAACACAATAAAAATATTTTGTACAGTTCCCGGTTTAAGAATCCAGGATATTTCCATAAATTATAGGTTCAGGTAGTTCCATTTGGTTTCGGTGGAGACTAATGGAAGAAATGCGACGAATCATAAGCATCCCACTACTCTCGATAAGTCATTTAAAGTATTAATACTGAATATTAGCATTGAAACAATTTTAATGCTCTTAAAACCGGGGAAGGTACACACTACCTTTTTAAGTACACTACCAATAAGGTTTATGAAGGGGGGGGGGGGTTTATAACAGAATGCAGCAGACATGAAACGAAAGCAAAAATAATTACCCTAGTCGTGTAGTAGTAGTAGTAGTAGTAGTAGTAGTGGCGTGAAGGAAGGAAGATGACGAAACATTCAAGACCTAGTGACCGGATTTCACGTTCATT
This sequence comes from Selenia dentaria, assembly GCA_917880725.1. Lineage (NCBI taxonomy): Eukaryota > Metazoa > Arthropoda > Insecta > Lepidoptera > Geometridae > Selenia > Selenia dentaria. Next base: position 3,487,073 of record OU862885.1, on the reverse strand, counting down.
ACACAATAAGCGCGCATTTAAACCTTAAATCCCTAAAAAGTAAGATAACTACTGACTTAGAACTACAGTGTCTATAGTACGAGAAAATGTCTGATCAATTTCGAGTATAGAGTACACATTTGGTGTTCTCTATACGTGCCTGACGAGAGTCGTGGAAGTTTGACTTTTGATATATAAATTACTAAAGCTCTATGACTATTTCAAAATCAAAACATAAGTCGAGTGATTAAAATAAAAATCAGTGACATTTATCTGTATCTCACTCATCAGAATTCAGAATATAATGATTTTTATCCGGTGAAATGTGCAACGGGTTCAAACAGTGCTAAGAAAATGCAAGTTAAAAAAATGTGGAAGACGAATGCCGAAAACTGCGAACATGGGACAGATAAAAGAGAGATCGGACGCAATATGCTAGTCTGCCTAACGAAAGTAGACACCCTAATTTTTTTAAACTTTTTACATGGCCAAATGAAAGTGTTTCCACCTCCAGGAATTATGCTCCATAACGAGGTAAATTTAGGGTGCCCATAGGTACAAAATAATGGGCAATAATTAATTATTGTAACTTACTTTTTAGTGGAAAATTTTCTATTAATTTAGTTTGAGTCCAACGTAATTTGCCACTATACAATCTTTTGGTATGTACATTGTGTACGAAAACAAATAAGAACGACTTCTAATCAAATGAATAATTTAAATTATTGAGCTCTTTGATTATTATTTCTAAATCGGAAAAATGAGCATATGCCTACTTGAGGTAAATTTCCGTGTTTTTCACAAATATTATGGAAAAGAAATAGGGTTATGGTATAACTATTCTCCAATGTTTACAAGATGGCGACATTATTGGGTTACCATACTAATATTTATTGAATTTGCTGCGATTTTTCAGTCTCTTTTATTAATCAATCAATCAATCAAATCATTTATTCGCCAGAATACAGTCATAAAGGTCTTAAATAATATAAATGTAGCAAATTGTACTTAATCTGCAAGCAGACGTGCGAATTCTTGAACTTATAAAATATTAAAGTAAATGTCAAGTTAGATAAAAAAAATGGTATTATAATTAAAATAGATAAATGTCAAAATAAAGAAATAAATAGCATTAAAATCAAATTATTAACAAATCATTACAATTTTGAGTCTCTAAACTCCTTAACACTATAAAAACTCTTGTCCAGCAAATAATTAGTCAATTTTCGTCTAAAGTTATTGTCATTTAATATTTTAATGTCATTTGGTATTTTATTGTATATTACTATGCACAATTTATAAACATTCCTTCTGTACAAATCCTTCCGTGCTGGGGGTTGGTACAGAAGGTTGTCAAACCTTGCTCGCGCTTGCCGGGTAAGAGCTTCACAGCGTTTTTTGAATTTTAAATGTGAATATTAGACAGACTATATAAATTCACTGTAAACCACGTTGCAGTTTAAGAGTAACTCCTCCTCTGCCAAGTCAAAAAATTAAATATTGCACAAAAACATTCAAAAATATTAAAATAGCTTCTTGGTAGTGGCTCTATTTATTTTGGAACGCGACAGTGAAACCTATACTTAAAAAAAAGTAGGTATATTATTTAATAATTGAGTTTTTGAAGTCATTCTTTGATGTCTAAATTGTAAAAAAAATGATTGTAATTTGATTTGAAGGTGAAATAATGCGTAAAGCATTACATAGGAGCTTTTAGAGGTATGCATAAGATAAAGCGCAAAGAATGTCATTATCTGGAATTAGTTTTGAATTATAATTTGAATTTATAATGACACGACATGGAAATTCATGATTCAACACTGCAATCAAAGGTATCCACTTCACACAGCCGTATATTGATTAATTCCCAAAATAGCTCAATGCAATTGTGTTACTGAACCCAGCGTGGGTTGTTGTTTGGATTGCGTTCCGATTTCTGTTATTACCGGCACCATGATAATTTGGGATTGGAAATAGTTTACTGTTATTATATACGTGCTTGGATCGTGTATTATTTATGTATTGATTATAAAATACTACAACTGGTTCGTTAGACTGATTTATTGAGGGTCTGTTCAGACAGAGCGCGGTCAACGCGTTCACGCGGTCAGCTTTGCGTTCGTTGTGTTGTATTACGTTACATAGAAATAACCAAAAAGGAGGCGTTCTGACCGTGTCGGTCAACTGTAGGTATATCTATGTAACGTAATACAACACAACGAACGCAAAACTGACCGCGTGAACGCGTTGACCGCGCTCTGTCTGAACAGCCGTGCGATTCTCTAAGAGCAAGCATCTTTGACAACATCCGTGAAACAAATGACGAGATGACTAGAAACGTTGGAAAAACCACCTTATATACAAGGGCGATATCTCATAGAGTATTTGACATCGGTGAGCTCGTCGACGAGCGCATCGACGAATCATTACAGAATCGCACGGCTGACCCTGAAAATATGCGTACAGCTCTATTATTGATTTAATGTTATTCATGGTTTTAAAATATGTACCTGTATATAATTAATTTCTAAATAGTTTACAATAAAAATTAGTAACAATAACCTTATTGTTACTTATTTTTATTCATAAGGTCGAAAATAAAATTAATTCAATATACAGGCAAGTAATTACAAACTATTCGATTACATTTAGAAAGTCTCTATAAAATTGCAATTTTGGTCTCGCTTAGCAAGTGTTAGTGCTTTAAAAATCATATATTTAAATTTACCTATATATATATTATTAATAACTATTTATTAAAACTCCCGTTAATTTTATTTTTTGTACAATGTAACGGGATAAACGCGTGATATCACGATACGAGCATGTTTCGGCTTCGTCCGGAACCCTTCTTCAGGATCTTGAGCGCGGTGCGCATTTATTGACGAGTAACGCTCACTTTAAATCCCGTTTTATTATTAAAAATGTAAAACATGAATTAAAAAGCAAATATATTTGAGTTAACTGCAGGGCTATTATGTATCTTGTGCTAACAAATGTTGTTAGAAATCTTGAAAAATGGCGGCTCTACGTCAGTTTTGGGAAATCCAATAAGCAAAAATGTTAGTAAGTTTATGACTGGAGCGAGAGATAAGTGACATAGAGCGGCCATTTTTTTAGATTTCAATCATTATGTTTTAGCAAATGAGATACATAATAGCCCAGCAGATATATTAACACGTTTGCTATGGTGCAGTATAATAGGCAGGTATTTAAGTAGGTCTTCACAAACCTATCAAATCGGGAACAAAACCCATAAACTGCCACACATGGTTGTCCGCCGGCCTCATGTATAATACGTTAACAATGCAACTGGGAGTGAGGCGGACGCGATGCGGTTCGTCGGTTCTTTTTTATATAGTTCGTTAGGTCGTTACTGAGTGTGCGTTAGCCCTAATTGGGTCACGCAAACCTGCGAACTTTGGTAACCCCTGCTTTAATACTGTTACGCTTTAGTGGGCATATTCATTTTCATTAACATTTTTTTACATTATTCGTAATTAGAACTCCTGCTCTCTTTGCAATGTAATTTAATTTATGACTACTTACGATAAAAAATAGAACTTAGCCAAAATGTATTCATTTAGGTAACTATAGATTATAGATGATACTTACGAGTACCTTCTATAGAATGTAGTTTTGCATATAATCTGATATCGAAAAGGCATATGTATCACGATAATCCCTTATGGTAATATAGAATTTTATCGTATCGACAATCCATGCTACTGCACTAGAGTATCGATAGTTTTCAAGATTTTGTTCAAACTGAAAAAAAATTTCATAGGCTTCTTGTATCCTAGCGGCGTTAATTTACAGAAAGGGTTGTGTGTGACATTGATTTTGACAACTTTTATTTCGATGAATTGTTAATATCCGGCGATGCCTGTTAGAGATAAATATTATTATATTATATTATAATATATTATACTATATTATGTAAATATTATAAAGTGGAAAGATTTGTTTGTTTGTAATGAATAGGCTCCAAAACTACTGGACCGATTAGAAAAATTCTTTCATCATTAGAATCCTACATATCCCCTTATGAACATAGGCTAATAATAATATATAATAATAATATTTAAAAAAAGTTAGGGATCCGTATGAAAACTTCGATAATGTGACCGACCCAAGGTGTGAAAAAGATACCAAAAAAGTCCTTATATCGCGTACGCTGCTCAAACTATTGACCATATAATATTTGTATATGCTTTTGACATTAGAGCAAAGTGATGTAGGTACTACAGCGGGTCGATTCCACTAACTAAATTTGTTCCAACTGCAATCGAACTGTAACTGATTTACACACATTCTTATTCTGCTATTGAAAAACAGTGCAGCTGCAGTTACGTTTCTGTTGACGCCAGCGAAAGAATAACATTTAAAATTAATGGTATTTAAATATTACATGGTGGTGTTGTAAGTTGTGAAACAGTAGAATTGCCCCCCAGTTTTATAGAAGACGACAATATCTACAAAGATGTCCACATTATCATATTTCTAACTATTACAGTTATTCACAAAAGTACTTTTACATTTTGAACTATGCAATACTGACGAAACCAGGCCACAATATTCGTAGTTTGGTATTAGTCCTTATCGACTCTAATAATAAAAGGGAAAGATTATATAATCATAGATTAATAGTATGTATACTGGAGATATATAATTGTAATGTTTCTTTATAATGGATACACGTAAAACCACGTAACATACGCTATATTTGATTCATCCTCATCATTATCCATCACTACGAGGGTGAAACCGCGAAGCGCAGCTAGTTAGAGATATTGTCGTTTTTAGTCGGCATTTTAAATTTCAAAGTTGCGCGGGTCATAGCAGTTGGAACGAAGTTCCTTATCGCGCGTTGTGAAAGGGGGCTAGACGGAAAAAATTCTTACGAAAAGTTGTCACGACACTTTTTGCTATAGTAAGCTGTCTGTCTGTCTCTCTCTCTCTCTCTTATAGAAAGCAAGCCAGATGTTGTAATCGTAGCAAGTGGCGCCATTTAGTTCCGTAAATTTATACTAGATGGCGACTCAGGTAAAGTTAGCTCGCGGAGGCATTTCATTCACTGGATGTAATATGTAATTTTGAGAAATCACACTTCCCATACGCAGAAAGGGATTTTATTGACGTAACCCTATACGCGCGATTATCGGAACCCATTATTGGAATATTTACCATGGTTTTGTATTTTTAGCATTATTTTTTCTGATGAGGAACTTCGTTCCATCCGGGTGTCCCTTGACACCTCTCAAGTTTTTTTTATTTAATACTGAAAAACTGAATGAGTTCACGAAACATAAATTACCTAACTGAACACATACGAAATGTACTTTTATACATTTTCGTTATAACTATTTCTTTTACTATTTCGTCATGATACCAGTAATAATATGATTAGGTATATAGTCCGTGCACCGCATCTGATCCTATCTTGTGGTTCAGTTTTCGGCGAAAATGTTCATTAATTTTGATAAAATACAGAGCATAATAAGGGCACGTTGTAATGCCGAGCTGGCTCCAGTTGTTATGCTACGAGTAGGGGTTGTGACCAATCACCGTGTACCATGATTGTCCGCAGGATCATTAACAATCAAGTGAGATCATGGAAACATGTAATCATCATCATCGGGCCACATTCGTCCACTGCTGGACATAGGTTTATCCTAAAGTACGCCACAGAGCTCGATCTTCAGCTCTCTGCATCCAGTTACTGCCAGCCGGTTGTCTCTTCACCTGGCTGCAGGACGTCCTACACTACGTTTGCCGAAACCTGGTCATGTCATGCAACATGCAATCAAGACTATCAAGAAAATTATTAAAAAAAAACAGAGTTTTATCTGTTAACAACTAATTCATATCTTGTTTGAATATTATACGTGACTACGTGCTCATGAATATATATATAGTAATAATGTATAGCGGTTCCGATTTGATTATTACGAAAAAAAATGATTAAAAAGTGACGTTTATCTTAATTACTCAAGATCTATATAGTCGAGTTGAGTCGGTTAAACAAGAAGACTTAGTTGGTTTCTAAAAAGATTCGAATGGTTTATATGGTATGAACCATTCGAGTCGGTAGAAAATATACCAAACCTAAAATTTTCTACCACGGACTTCACTGAGACTTCAGTATATTACACAAATTTTACATTATTTATTGTAGAAAAGTACGAAATATGTTTAGTAATTTCTACGTCTCTCTTTTCCATCGTATATTTATCGTAATAGCGCTAGTAAACGGAGTAAATTTATGTTTTCCAATGTTAATTTACTTTTAATAACAGCTCAAGAGCAAATGAGAAAAAAGAGGAGAGCCAGATTTCTAATTAGCCTCGTTGCTCTTACACATAGTTTAACCCTTTTCTGCAAATGGTGCTTGAACTGATTGAACCAAATAACCAACTGGTTCTATGACAGACTCAACTGGTTCAACTAAGGACTCAACTGGTTCATGAACAATTGTTTGTAATTCTTACCTCCTATTGTCTAGGTAGTTGTCGTACTCATCCGGTGTGTGTTTATCGTCGTGCATGTCGTAGAGGTCGCTGTAGATGGCAGAGTCCATCCGTGAAGGGTCCAGGTGGTAGTTTGGGTTCTCGTATGAGAGAAGACCATTCTCTGGAACAAAGAAAAGGAGGCTTTAAGGGGTGTAATAACATCCTACTTAGAAGTTATTTCTGCTATTTGTGGTAGTGTCAAAAATCCACTTAGATCGTGCAGCGCAGGTCACGTGGTGCGGAAAACAGGATCGTTCGAAGGATGCGTTGCGTTTGTAATAGCCAGAGTATTCAAGGAATTACATGAACGTATATTAAACAAGTTACATTGTGTATGGTTCTGAAATAATAATAGATTATAAGTACCTTATGAGTGACGAAACTTTAGAGCCCCAAACATGAATTAAAATATTTGTAAGAGAGAAGTATAAGATAAAAATGATAAACACAGCGGTAAAAGAAATTTGTTACCAAAAATTTAACCGACTTCAACACTAAAAAGTGTGAAATAACTTTTTGAAGTCGGTACCATGATAGTACAAAAGTACCTATTATCACAATATTGTGCGCATGGTACTTGCACGTGCGACTTTGATAAGTTATTTCACACTTATTAGTGTTAAGGCGCGGTCGTACCCTGATAACAGTAAAAAGCAGTATCTTTAAACATCGAGTGTAACGAAACAGTTCGATAATAATCTATGAAAAAAAAACTTAGGTTAGAAAAGGAACAGGCAAAGAGTAATAACCGAACAGAATTTATAAATATTACCCGCTCTCTGCAGAAAAAATCCTAAATATGTCCATAAAAATAAACTTTCACGTCCAAACTCTCAGAATTTTCAGCGATAACACTATATTATTTTTTAGGTAATACATAGCCAACATATAGTACTAAAGTAGTAACCAGCAGATTTTTCAATTGTGTTAGTATATATCGAAAGATATAAAGAAAACGTACAAAATTACCGCATTTTCGCATTACATCATCCAATCTAACAAGCGATTTTCAACCTTACGTAAAGCATCGTAAATTATTTTAAAATTGGGGTTGGACCGCGTCTTAATGTCGATTCCATTTGTGGGTAAAAAAAATTGTTTACCCTTTTTAGTGACCCTTGCTACGAGATCGATTGTCATTCACCGTCAATATGGATATCAGACAGATAGACGAAACACTTTTCAGATGAGTGTGACCCGGAAACTGCTTGACCGAATTTGATGAAAATAATTGATGAAATGATTTAAATGGTGGTCCCGTTTGCATTTCATTTCCTCGGAAGTATAATCTTATTGAGAATCGGTTCACAAATTCAAATTCAAATTCAAATTCAAAAATTATTTATTCAGTTTAGGCATCATAGACACTCTTATGAACGTCAAAATTTTTAAATGATTCTACCGCTGTCTTCGGAAAAGAACCACCGCCGAGAAGAAGCAGCAAGAAACTCGTGGGCCATTATTTTTTCAAGTCTTTGTACATTGAGGTTACATATGAGTAGTATTAAAATAACAAATTTATTCAATAGTTGGCTATTAGGCAGAAGTGGAAAGCTTCCAGGCATCTTTCTCTTCTAAGTAGTGACTCAATTTATAATAGGCTTTTTTCATTAGTATATTTTTGACACGTAACTTGAATTTCCCTTCAGTGAGCTCAGTAATGTCTTTCGGGATTTTATTATAGAAACGTACACTATTGCCTAAGAAGGACTTATTTTTAGTTTTCGTGAGTCTAAATTTAGATACAGCTATCCTATCCTTATTTCTAGTATTAATATTATGCATATCACTATTTATTCTAAACTTCTTTATATTTTTACGAACGTACATTATATTTTCTAGGATATACAAAGATGGAAGAGTTAATATATTAATTTCTTTGAACATTTGTCTTAAGGATTCGCGGGGACCCATTTCGTAGATGGCTCGAACTGCCCGCTTTTGCAATATAAAAACTGTCTCTATGTCCGCCGCTGACCCCCACAGCAGGATACCATATGACATTATGCTGTGGAAGTAAGCAAAGTAGACCAGTCGAGCAGTAGCTATATCTGTCAATTGCCTAATTTTATGAACCGCATATGCAGCTGAGCTCAGTCTTCCAGATAGTGCATCAATATGAGGACCCCATTGTAATTTAGAGTCTATGCTAATACCTAGAAAGACTATTGCCTTGTCAATTTTCAATTTATTTCCGTCGAGTAATACGTTTGGCTCTATATGTCTTACATTAGGCATGGAAAATTTTAAACATTTCGTTTTCTTTGCGTTGAGAAGCAGGTTGTTTGCGGCGAACCAATTTGAAACAATAGTTAACGCGTTGTTGACTTGAACTAGTTCTCTATCTTTCCTATCTACTTTAAAAATCAGAGAAGTATCATCCGCAAAAAGAACTATGTCAAAAATGGGGAAGAAATCGGTGAACAAACATAAAAAATCCGTACAGTCGAACAAAAAACATCTTCTTTTTATGAAATCGCTTACAAATAAAGAGCTCCGTAAATGTCTTCTTTGCTAACTGTACATTTGGGAGTAGAAAACTTGGGACTGACACTGACCCTAAATAGAAGTTTAAAAAATATCTTCAACAGGTTATTGATGTTATAACTATAATGTATCTCAACCATCTTTACCTTATATTTACAAGTAATTAAACAAAATACTCGACATAGTAGGTGACACGAGACAAACTTGCAAAATCAAAATCCAAAACCACTTACTAGCATTGGGCTTCAAGGGTACTGAAGATTTACTTAGAATCAATATATAGACACACTAAGGTCATAAAAGAGAAGAAGGAATATATGTTAATTAATTTTATTTGTATTATTATTATTCCTTTTATTCAAAATAAATCACGGATTTCATCCGGTCCTTTACAAAGGCATAAGTGGGGCTGTAGCCAACACTTAGAGGCCTGTTTGGTATAAAAAATACAAAGTAGTATAAAAAAACAGAAACTTATGGATGGATGGTGACATGGTATATCTATTATAAAAATGGGTAAAATGACAAGGCTATTGAAATGATTTTATTAGTGATAAAAAGATAGTGGGCTATGGAAGAGACTACGGCACCTGCCAAATTCAGTCTCATTTTAAATATTTTGGGCAGGTGGTGACTTGCCACCCACTAAACGGGCCCCCCATAAAGGCCACCATGAATGGTGACAGAAGGGGCAACGTTGGTGTGGCAGGCTAAAGGGTGTCGAGAGGTGTGCTGCGGTTTCACTAAAGCGCTACTACCGGCGTTATGCCCTTTAACACTTCCACCTTTGGAGCTTTTTGTTACTTGCTCTTGCGTCTCCACCCCCAGACGGCCAATTAAGGCAAGCCGGGGGTCAGGGGTCTCATTTTGCCCCAGGGAGAATCAGAGTCCACGGTGTCGCCACTCACCGACGGCTCGCCACAAAGCCGCCCCTGCGGTTTTATTATTATTATTATTATTATTATTTCGTGGTTATTTCTATAAACGTTTCAAATAAAAACATCATTTGCTCTTTATATGTAAGAACTAATTGTCTTAATTAAGATAACCTAAGGGAGTAAACTAGCTCTCACAAACACAGAGAATCCTACTGTGAGAGCTAGGCCTGCATGTGATCTTACGTTATTTTTATTTTATGTTGTTAAATTATATTTGTATAACATGATATAAGGATGAACTTTGGTCACGAAATAAATATGATTATTATCTTCAAAGTTTGTTTGATGAAATATGTAATTAACTTGATTTATTATATACTACAGTTTATGCTATCCTGGTAGATTATAGCAACACCATGTTCCGGCAAGAGTTAATATGATAATTATTTCATTGATATTCCATTTATTTTTGACATGGCTGTCTGGAAGAAATCGCCGTGATCGATAATACCATCCATTGTGACAATTATAAGTGTGTTTTACTAAATTATCGTATTTTTTTTATTTGTTATATTTTATACCTACTGTGGTGTTGCAATAAATAGTTTATATTTTTGTTTTTAGGCAGAACTCTGCCCTTTATGTTATAAAGATCAAAGTAATTGAATGTTAGTCAGGCAGCACTTGTCGGGTATCACCTAACCAAAGCTGAAGGCTGAAGCCGTAACAGTTTATGATTTCAGGCTGACCTGTTATACGGTATGTCAAGTACGAGATATTCAACTAAGTTCGATCGATATTGAACTAAATACCAATATAATAGATACTGGTTTAAGTGGTACGTTTGTTTTTTTTATGTACAGGATAAAATATGTTTTTAAGTTCGTCAATGTGTACTTAGTCTAGTTAAGTCTTAGAAATGTCATATTTTTGTAATTTTATGTAAATCGCAGGGGCTGTGTGTAAAAAACTGTCTACCGTGATATTAACAGCCCGTTAGTCTCATGTTAATCCCGCTTTACTATCATAGAATTATGATGAACGTGAAGTTTAACAACATCAAAACCATTATAATAGAAGTGCTTCTCTCCAAATTTGTGCGATTTGGGGTTAAAGCGTGAACTTCTACCTATATCTATAAATAAGCTACGCTACGCGGTTGCATTCGCGTGGTGATGGATGATGATGAATCAAAATACACACCTAGCCTATGTTCATCATGAATAATGTAGGATTCTAATGGCGAAAAAATATTGTCAAATAGGTGTAGTAGCTTCGGATCCTATTTCAATTCAAAACAATCAAATAAATCGTTCTTCTTTATAATATTAGTTTAGATATAGAAAAGGATAATTTTCGTATGTTTACCATTGAGAACGCTGCTCCCGCCTTCTATCCACGTGGATACACTATACTCTGACTAGTAGACAAGGGAGATAAAAATGACATGGTGGAAAAGATTTCTTTTCTCTCCACGGCGATAAATAGTCCACTGCCCGTGCCTTGCTGAAATTAGATTTTTTAAATGCGTTTGCGAGTCGCAGAGGATCTGACAAACACGTCCTCCCAGTCCACGCATTATAAAGAAAATAATATATACATGGCTACTCGAGCGAAATAAAAACGCGGTTTGCACGTATCGATTACTATAAGTACTATTACCGTGCCATCATCCCTGTATGCCTGTGTTTACTAAGGGGTGTGAAACACCCCAACCCTTTATGGTTGTTGCTCGTATCTAATAGTCGTTGAACAAAGTCCTACAACACTAACATGCCTACATAATCGAGCGTGCTGCAAAATAATGGCTATTTCGCGGTTACGTACTTAATTCGCGTTGGCGAGATTTTCCACTCCGCCGTCGGGGTGTGAATCGTACGAGGCGAGGAAACACGATCTACTAGGTGTTAGACCTCTTGAGCAAGAGGTCGTCTTGTATGATACCACCGCAGTGACTATATACTCATTGTCATCATCTCAGCCGTAGGACGTTCACTGCTGAACATATGCCTTCCCCATAATTTTCCTAAAAGACCGGGTTGGAATCGGCCTGGACACAACGTCGTCCTGCGACCTTTATCAATCCAACTTGTCGGTGGACGACCTACGCTGCGCTTGCCGATCCGTGGTCTCTACTCCAGAACCTTCCAGCACCATCAGCGTGCTATGTGGCCTGCCCACTGCCACTTCAACCACTGGCTTCTGGGCTATGTCAGCGACTTTAGTTCGTCTACGGATCTCTTCATTTCTAATTCCATCCAAACCCGAGCATAGCCCTCTTCATAGCTCGTTGTGCGACTTTGAGCTTGCTTATGAGGCCATAGTTAGAGGGCACGTTTCAGGGACTATGTCATTACTGGTAACACACACTGGCCAGAGACTTTTCTCTTGAGGCGCTGAGGTACTTTTGAACGAGAAAATCTCGTGAAATTTCCGGAACGCTGTCCGATATAGGTACTACTGCGAAGCAAGTACGCAAGCATTACTGTGTTAGGGTATGAAGGGTACAGCATTAATTAATAAGCATTATTTACTGAGCAGGCCGCATTGCTCACAGAACCAATATAACCGATGGTAAAAAAGGTTCTCGAGTCGCGACCACGCACCGGAAGACGATGTGCAGGGCGGCCCCCCGCTAGGTGGACCGACGACCTCGTCAAAACCGCGGGGAACCGCTGGACGCAGGAAGCGAGCAGCTGTTCAAGTGGTGCTCTATGGGGGAGGCATGTGATCAGCAGTGAACGTCTTCCGGCTGATAATAATGATTAGTAAATCATGCTCCATGTTGTGTTCTTTGGTTGATATTTTCTGTCGCATACATCCTTGTTATATAAAAGCCGCGTTACACGCGCGCCACAAAACGTAACGGTAACTGCCCCCCCCCCCCCCTTCCGTAATGACTCGTTTTGTGTTCGAACGCTAAATAATTGATACTTTCGTTATACCGTATAGAGGTTTTATGTTTTATGGATACATTCATACGTACGAACTAATGTATGATTCATATACACTAACGTATAAAAAAATACTAAATATGGTGCTTATTTATGGCGGCGTACTTAAAGAAAAATTTAGAGCATCTTTATAACTAAATTCTACACATGTTTTTTTTAATATGCGGTAAGTATTCATGCACATCAAATCAGGACAAAACATTTCCATAGTTAAGGATAAATGCAAAGAAGAGGTGCCGAACATTTGGCTCTATTCCAAAAATATTTGAAAAGACGGTTTTAAATAATCCCAGTACAGAAAACACAGAGATAAATGAAGTAGCACTATTGAAATTTAAAAAAGATTCAGACAAAGCATTTTAGGTCTTAAGCGTTGTAGGCCTAAAGCGTTTTTGTCATAGTGTTTTAGTCTTAAGGCGTTGTAGTCCGATGGTGATGTAGGCGAATGAATTTTAGTCAAAATGCCACATAGACTTATAACGTTTCAGGCATACAGAGAACATAAGGTGTATAAAGACCTACTACGCTTTGACAAATAGAAGCAGTTTATGCTTAGACTGAATCTCGTCTGCGACTCTGATTCTCACACCGTTATTCGAGAAAGATGCTCGCAAATCGCTGGATGCAGGAAGCGAGTAACCGTTTCAAGTGGCGTTCCTTGGGGGAGACTATGTTCAGCAGTCGAACGTCTTCCGGCTGATAATGGTGATGCTAAAGTGACGTCTGCTTCTCTGAGGGGTAGGTACACAGTTGCGGCGAACTTATAAACATTGCGTTTTAAATAACACCATTTAGTACTGCGCACTACAAAACTGTTATATGTTACTAAATGAGGTTAATTAAAGTTTTTGTTTACGCAATTATTTTATACCATTATGTCACGAGACGAGCAAGTCGGGTGCTTGATGGTAAACTTTATGCTTGCCCATGACAGTTGCGTTGCAGTGCCACCCGAAGTTAGAACTGTAGTTTTGCGTAGCACTGTTCGTCACCTAAAGGCATCGGTTCTGGAGTCTCAGTGATTTCCCTTGCTACAGCTGCCCTTCAAACCCTAACACGATGATGCCTTTGTTTTGCTTCGTGGTAGAATATCTGGCACTGTAGTGGAACCAACCCAGACAGTATATTATAATAATAATAATTCTTTATATAATTCGCAAACCGAATCCCTGCTACATTTAATTTAAAACTTTACCGTACAGTTTTACGAGGGCTGTCTCACATTTCTATAAGTGTATATCTACGTATGATTCCCTTAGGCACAGAACAAGTTCTAAAAGTGTTGTTATCAGCAGGCGGCTGAGACGCGCAGTCTGAAGGTCGAGGGAAATCGATACATGTCACAGAATAAGCGGTAAGTTGTACTAGTGAACCAGAGTATACTTGGACGGTGTCTTGCCTTCAAGTTTGTCTGATTTGGATGTGTATTTCTGTAGTCTTGAGGAATCCGGCAAAACTTTGTTAAAGAAGACGGCAAGTGGCTGCAACTAAAATTTAAACCAAAAAAAATTACGACTCTTAAATTTACTATAGATAATATTAATGAAGTATAGTAAAATTAAATTAAATTTAGAGACTTCTGTCCAGGTTTCTATTTTCACTTACAAGGCACAAAAAGATAACTCATGAATCCCAATTTCAAGCAGTTTTTTGTCAGCAAAAGACATTAAGCCCCGACCAATAAAATATACAGGTTTTACATTAATATTTTTCTATATTACAAAATAAAACCTAAAAGCGCTAATGAATACGCACGTAACACTGAGTAACCTAATTTCTCTAAGGGATCGGATCTGAAATAAAGTTATTCTTCAGAGGACAAAAGTTACCTACTGAATAGCTAATCATTAGGTAGGTGTTCCGTATTAGCGAGTTTAGTTGCAACGGCAGGGCTATTACTCATCTCAGTTGCTGTAATATAAATTATTATAGATTGACAAGTCAAAGTCAAAATTAATTTATTCAATTTAAAGACGCTCTTATGAACGTAAATTTTTCATTATAATGTACTTTAAAGACTCTACCGCCGCGTTCCAAAATATATAGAGCCTACCGAGAAGAAGCGGCAAGAAACTCGGGGCCATTCTTTTTATATAGATGTTTAGAATGTTTTTACTTAGGTACTACAAATATTACACTTTATGGGTGGCAGAGAGACAGCTTGCCAGAAGTGGAGTATTCCAAGCATCTTTGACAGACTGTATCGCCAATTCGGTATGTAAAGTTTTTTTTGGTATTTTTTTTATATTTTTATTTCGTAGATTAGGTCATTATAAGAAACTAATTTCAATATTTTTGTTTTATATTCAGTAGTTATTTTATATTTTTTTGAAAATTTGAATCCTGTGACGTCACTTTTTTGCACAAATATGTAGTTGCGTTGAGGAGCCAAGAAAAGCACGCGAGTAAAAAAAAATAAACTAGAACACTTGACAGTGACACCTACTAATTCGTAAGTCTCTATTCAATCAAAACAAAAGTGCAAAAAAGTGACGTCATTTAGAGGTCAATGAAAGTCGAATTATTTCATCGTTTTTTGTTAAAATAAATGGCATCTTATCGTTTTAAAAGGTCAGAGTAGAAAAATAAGGGTTTGTAACATAAAATCTCGAAATGGTTTCGGAATTGGCATAGGTTAATTTTTTTTAGCATACCGAATTTCTTAAATGATACAACAAATGCTCGCTTACTGATAAATGGCGGCTTTATGCCACTTTTGTCAGCCTCAGTCATCCACTTACTACCATTTTTGTTTACTGGAGTTGTCAAACGTGAAACAGAGCCGAAATTTAACAAGATTTCAATCAATATATAATCGTAACTGATTCTGATTTAAAATTAAATTTTTAAAATACAATTATGGCGGCATAAAAAATAAGGTGAACGGGACTAAAAGTTAAATGGTTAAACCGGCAAACACTCACGTTTATCATCTAGTCGTTATCGCGCAGTGCGCGACTAGCGGCCTTCGCTGCTAGACCACGCTCTCCATGAGGATGGGCATCAGTACTGCCCGAACACCGGTCGGAATATAACGACTAGATGATAAACGTGAGTGTTTGCCGGTTTAACCATTTAACTATGAGTTCTCACGGAAGTTTTTATGACAATATGGGACTAAAAGTTTTTTTCTTACTGGGAACCTAACCATCGTGCTCTATATCAGTCCACTACTGGGCATAGGCTTAAACAAAATTACGTTTCAGAGTCTAATCTTCAATTTTTCTCGTGCCACCTCCCTCCATATGTCGTTCAGCACCCCATCAAAAATCCAATCCAATCCATGTCCAGTAGTGGACTGATCTATATCAGCCACCTACTGGACATGGGCATACTGAGCACGATTGCTTTAGTCCCATTCAAATTATTTTTGTACAGACATAATCATATTTTAAAAAAATAATTTTCACGAGAACATAATTATTATAATTTTGAGAAAGTTCCAATGCAAATCTAAATATTTAATTGCTGTCTAGACTAACATTTGACATATATTTTAATTTATTTTTCTCTCTACGTTTCCAAATGTCATTAATTAGCATAATTACAACTTTATGTGAAATCAAACTGCATTATAGCAAAATTATAATAAATACTGGTATTTACGATAATAGCAACCGGAATATCTTATTTACTAATTTGAGAAATGATCCTCGTATGGTTACGTAAATCCGGTCAGTTTTTATAAACAACCTCTCCATTGGTTTGGATCGTGCGGTACAAATTTTACATAAACTTCAGAAGATATCACAACAGTTGTTCGGCCAAAAATAATGGTTTACGTACTAGAAAAAGACAACTTCTTGCCAGTCCCATGTTGTCATAATCATAATCATAATCAGCCTATTTTAGAGAGAGGAGTTGGGCTATAATCCACCACACGGGCCGAGTGCGGCTTGGTGGATAGGTTAGTGGCCAACCCATGTCGAAGTTTTCAGGCCGCCCGAAGGCCTTCGACATAGCCTAACGACTGTTGTCCTAAGACAAACAACTGGGACCGACGGCTTAACGTGCACTCCGAAGAACGGTGTGCCAATCGCAAAATATCTTTGCCTGTTCTTGTGCCTTTCAATAAGGGAATGGATTCCATCAACCTCAACATGAGTATGGGCTTTTAGTTAAGTATTAATGTGGAATTACATCTAAATACAGGATACTTTTGGCAACCACAGGTAGCAGGCATAGAAATGCATGTTTTTATTTTGCCCAGCACAGTTATCGGACTAAATTACTACCCTTTTGACATCTAAATCATCAGCAATGTCATAAACCATTTCATCAGGCTGACGCTAGTTCATTTCCACCTCTCCCAGCCTTGTACTCGTCTCACATAATAAAGGTGTATTTTTAGTAGTGTTGTCTAAAATGGTATTATTTAATGTCCACCGCTTTCTGAAATAAAATGTTTGTCCATTTGTAGATCAACCGAAATTATCTTATGAGAGCTATTATTTAATAAGCTGTTTTCTTTATCTTGAGCTTTGCACTTGTATCTGGTTTCTGCTTCTTCTGTGTTTTTGTCTTTTTAATTTTATTCTTGCCGGCTCATTCCACTGTCAATATTAATTCCATTATATGAAATAATGTGATGAATTTGGTAACAGCTTTAGTAGCTAAGTTGCTTCAGAATTTTCATACCAAACGCGGGGTCCCAGGTTGAGTACCTGGCCGGGACAAAAATTTGTGTAGTGATCAGAAATGTTAGTCGTCGGGTCTTGGAATTTTGTTATTGTATGCATCCACGCATTCTGCAATTGGACAAGAAATCTTAAGTACGATTGTTTAAATGTTTTTTTTTAAACTTAGTTCAAAACGACCTAATCTTTGTTCAATAAAACTGCGACCCTCTGGGACGCACCTAGTAATGCATATAAACATAACACAGATATACCAGGAGGACCGATTCCACAAACTAAACTTTGCTACAACTGCAATCGAACGGCAGCCGAACGATGTCTCGAGCAAACATCGTCGCATCTTTGACAACACCCGTTAAACAAATTACGAGATGTTCAGAATCGTTGGAAAAACAACCTTATGTACAAGGGCTCTCATATAGTGTTTGACTGAAGCTCATTAGAAAATCATTAGAGAATCGCACAGCTGTCAACGATCAAAACGTGACATTCTGCTAACTCGATAGATCATGAACGCGACGAGTAACGTTTATTATTACATATCCTCGCTGTTTCTAAAATACAGGCTTTTCTTTAAGTCTAGTTTCGGAAACAACAGTTTCCATTGTAATATTACATGTACAGCTTAGTATTTGACTATTTATCTGCAAATAATTAGATTATACTGACCGGAATTTATATTTAATATAATTTTATGATATTATAATTTTGACATTGATTTATATTCAATGGACTTGACATCACTGCTACGAAGAAATAATAGTCAGGAAGCATAATTCAGAACAAATTCCACGCAAAAAGTGGGCCTTCAAATCAAAACAACGTATGATTCCAAATACAAATTACTTCCGAGGTTACAAATAGACATGTTCGATGATTGGGTTAAATTCAGAAGGAAAGCAGGGATTGGTTTACGCGCGTGCTGCAACGTCTACAATGACAGCAGAGTCATAGCGGCGTGGACGATGTTATGCAACAAGTGGATTGGACCAACTCAATAATAAATCAATCGTAAATCTCGTATGTCTCGCGAAATATGATTAATTTATTAAGTTTTTGTCTATAAGACATAAGAAGAGATTGGTAGTAAAGAAAGATTATGAAACATTTTAGGCTTATACATTTTAGCAAATTAAAAAGTCGTTATCTGCCAGCTGGATGTTTTTCAGTGGTCACAGAATACCTTCATTATCAATTTAGAAAATTCAATCAATTTATAGAATTACTTTAGAAAAGCACTGTGTTGGTATTACTGACAAATTAATTAGCAACTCAGCTAAACCACTTTAAAATTAGCAGAGGATGAATTTTCATTAACTTGAAAAATTAAACGTGCTTTAATTTGAACAAACAATGAACTGTTTTTTTAATGCTATAGGCAATCGTTTATTGTTCATTGTCTGTAGTATCTCTTTAGAGCGTAAACGCTTTGGAAGCGCCAATTCGCGTTTTTGCTGAGTATTTGAAGGGTCACATAATAATGATTGATATAGTATATTATGTCAATTATTCTTACCTGATATAATATAACATTATTTGATTAACAAGTTCAAGTTCCACAGACTACATTTAGGAATTGTTTATTAAATTGTTATTGCCGAGCGGTTTTTACACACACACGTTTTTAAAATCAATCATTAAACCGGTCGCGCCAGTCACGAATCTTCAGTCGCGGCTGAGTCCTCTAAGAGAGAGGTGAGAGGAAGTATCGCTCTGACGCCCGCGCTTACACAACTAAATATTAGTGCGCTCAAAACTTCCTGGTACTTATTGAGGTAACATTTCTAAGTGGGATTCTAACAAATAATTTTATATGACATCTAGAATCTAGAAATTTCATTGTTATAATGACATCGACCCTTGAGGGGCTAGTATTTTGCTATTAACCAAATTTCTTATGCTTATACTTGGTATCCAGGAATCCATGCTGGAGTCGGAAACTGGTAGCAGGAACTATGTTTAGGACACCGTGTTTAGGATCGTATGAATCGTCTTCGCGATACCTTTTTTCTAGCTGGTGACCATGACCTGATGAGATTGGTAGCAGGAACTAATTTATGGTTGTTTTATTTGCTATTCTCATCTCTTTTTGGTAGGTACATGAGTTAAATCTTACTTTTATCTAGTCTATGCTCTTGTAGATAATATGTACCTACTTGATAAATAATTATCATTTTATGTTAATTAATGTCGATATTAAAAATAAAATGTGTCCTGAGTGATATTTTATTTCATATTGTTGACCTACGTCTATTTGTGACATAAAAACCAAAGTAGATTAAAAAAAAAGATCCAAATATTAATGCGCGCTATTTTAGACAAGCGGTAAGGCCACTGCCACAGGCCGCTCTAGCAAGTAACTCGCTAATGGTAAATTACCTAAACTCGCGCAGCGCTGCGCAGAATAAAGGCTCTTAAAGATGTTGATGTTTCTTCGGGACAAATCAACAGCGTAAAATGATAAATATAATATTTTATATAACACAATTTAAAAAAACAGTAGGTACTTACTGTACCAACTGGTAGGTAGGTACTGCAGTTTTGTGTAACATGGTCCATAATTTTTTTATTATCTATATTTTTATTGTTTTCAGTCAACATTAACGTAGTATAACTATGCTGGTATTCACAGGCAGTTATACTCTTGTTTTTCTAGCTTAAGTGCAGCTAGGCACTTATTTTGCCGCATTGAATTTGCAAGCAAGCGAGAATAAAACATAAAAAGCAAAACCATTGCACATTACATACATTTCAATATTTAGTCCTGAAGAAAAAAATACATCCTAAATAAAATAAAAATTTACTGACTTTATTTTGCATAGTATTGACCATCTCGATTTGTTAACGTATTTGAACATCTCTGAATAACTATAATTTTGCTATTATTTACTAGTAAAAGTGATCCCTGGACATTTTAATCGTGTATTGTTCCTGCACCACTTCACAACGAATGCTGGCATGATGATCTACAACTGTAGTTCACTATGATAAAAATGAAAATGTACGCAAAGATTTGAAGAGTGCTCGCTTGCAAGTAAAATGTCCGACTGATGACGTACTGAACACGACTTTTAAGCCCCGCCTACTTGAACACGACTTTTGTTGGGTCATTTTTTTAACGCAGTTACAGTTCCTGACTATTATTTCTTCGTAGCATCACTGTCCTAATATTATTGAGCTCTATTTTTAATGTAATTTTGATATTCCATTGGTATATTAAATTTGACATTTATTATTATATTATTTCACAACTATTTTAAGTAACGTAAATAGAAACTTATTGTTGACATGTAAAATAGGATTTTATGAATAAACATGAATATGAATGAATATGAATATAAAAACTAATGTATAAGACGTATGGTTTGATAAACAATGATTTAGTATTATTATATGAGCTTTTAAGATGACGTTACGTTTTAATTTGTCTAAAGAAATAGTAGAATGGATTTTTGGGTAATGATCTAACTATCGCTGGGCAATTAAGTACTTACGTATCTCAATTACAATTAAATGTTGTATGCTTGTATGACATCTTAAATATCGCGGCTTTACGTCAGTTGTGACAAGTCCAGTAAGCAAAAATGTTAGTCATTTGCCGAATGGAGCTGACAAGTGACATAGGACATAGGGACTGCCCCGATTCTGCAGTGCGTCAGGGATGTTCGCCGATGCTCGAGTGGATTGTTTCTATACAACCATGAGAAAGCGGTGCACATCGCTGGGGCGCAGGACTCGGGCCCGCTCTAACGGCATTCTGTCAATTTTCACAGATAGACTGGACTGTGAATACATCATGCATTGTGGCATGGTCCATCTTCGTCATAATTAATGAGATCTGTTAACCCTCCCTATACATTTATATATATAGTACTTATTTGTCTGCCAATAACCATCCAATTAATTTATTTATAATGTTTAATTTCAATGACATGAATAATTTTTATAATTTTTATTTTTTATTTTAGCTTTTTAATCATAATATCCTTATTTAATATATAATTTAATATTTTAATTTTAATATAATGATATCAATATATTTTAATTTGTTTTGTTTTTGGTTGACATTGATCTTTTTTGTAATCATGAATGTAATATAATTGTTTAATTTTAGTGTGCAAATGTTGTGTGTAATTGTGTTGTAGTTTTTAGTGAATTTAATTATTATTGTAATATGATTCCTATGTGTTTCGAAATAAATGATTTAATAATAATAGGGCCGCCAACAGCTTTTTGCTAACAAATGTTAATAATAATAATAATGTTATGAAAAAATATGGCCGCTCTATGTCACTTTTGTCAGCTCGAGTCATCAACTTACCAACAATTTTGCTTACTGGAGTTGTATCTATAAGCGATGTTTTGGTTATCTATTTATTTGTATCAACTTTTTTTACTACTACTATGTACCATGTTAGCACAATAAACATTATTATTATTGCTTACTGGAGAGTTGTCAAAACTGACATAGTTCCGCCATTTTTCAAGATTTCAATCAACATTTGTTAGCAACTGATATACATAATAGCCCTGCCGGTGTCGAAGCAGTTGCAACGGGATAGATTGTTGAACGTTGCTAAATAGTAGAATTGTCCTCCAGTATGGTATAACAAGGCAAGTTCATGGTCACTCGGTGGTCAGTGTAGCATTCATATATGTAGTTCCGCTGCCATTCTAACGGTGTGCTAACTATCTGGGGACACGAAGGTTTACATACGTTAAATTAACGTAAGTGAACAGTCTAGTTTTATGTGATTTGTGATTGTTTACGACGGTATTAGCCTGGTAGGTAGTTTACCCGTTGATTCGCGATTCGCCATATTTGGCCAATAATACAATAGATTTTGCAGAAATCAACCTACTTTTCCAGGAACTGCAACGTTGTGATTAAGCTGACTGGTGAAGCTAAATCTCCCTTAGGATGTTTATGATGCGCGTATCCTATGCCTCCTGTGACCTATGGCATCCTAGTATGATCGTGTGAACGTTTATTCTATACTAGCTGGTGCCCGCGACTACGTCTGCGCAGGATTAGTACTTCGAGTAGCTTATTATCTTCTCCAAGGCCATATCTATCTTTATACCAAAATGTCATAAAATATGTACATGGTCAAACGCAATTGCTATAATAGTATATGAGTATATTTAAATACTTAGTAAATCAATCAGTAAACATTAATAATAAAATACAGGACTTACGTACATACAAATATAAAATTAATAACCATGGAATAAAACTGTCATTACATTTCATCACTCTTGATGCTATTTGTGATACATTTCATCACTCTTGACGGTCACCGAGCACGTCTAATGTATCGAGCTGTCAAATTGACTTGGCTTTTAACTTAGCTATCAGAAACTGACACAAACTTTGACAGAACTGTCATTATTGCGATCTTGACGTAGGCAGAGATCTTATTATTTAGTCTATTCTGTGCCCAAGCATAATACGCTTTTTTACCCGCGTGGTGAAGGATGACGATGATGATGAAAAGTATCCTATATGTTAATCCAGGGCATCATCTACCTCCATACCAAATTTCATCAAACTTGCCCCCGCCGTTTGAGCGTGAAAGAGTAACAAACATTCACACATCCATACTCACAAACATTCGCGTTTATAATATTAGTAGGATTTTTTATTATACTTCATAATATAAGTAATAAATCCTAATATTATTATAAATCGGAAAGTAAGTCTGTTTGTTTCGCTTTCACGCTTAAACTGCTGTACGGATCTCGATGAAATTTGGCAAGAAAATAAATTATATCGGGGGAAATTACATAGGGTACTTTTCATCATCATCATCTTCAGCACCACGCGGGTGAAACCGCGGAGCTCAGATAGTAATAAATAATAGTTTAAAAACGATTTATTATACATTAGTGATAGAGATAACATATAAATAATTGCTATTTCATGATTTGGCATTGCAGATGAAATCTTATTATACTTACTCACTTCTTGATTATTTTAACTTAACATTTTAGAGAGAAAATACACATCCTCGGACGGGATTCGAACCCGCGTCTTCCGACAATCCGCATCAGACGCCATGACCACTAGGCCACCGAGGCACGAGGTCCGAGCATCGACTTTGACTCGAATTTTAACTAGATATTGTAGCTTAGTTATGAAAAGCAACTGAAGCGCTCGTAGCGGAGCTCGACTTGGCGATCTTAACCGATCAACAACTTAAGCAATGCCTGCTGCGGTCAGCAGTTGGATGGGTATGTGCTAGTGGCATTATTCAAATGAGCGCTTCCGTGTTTCGGAGGGCACGTTAAACCGTCGATCCCAGTTATTTGTCTTAGGCTATGTCAAAGGCCTTCCGGCCACTAGCCTATCCACCAAGCCGCACTGAACCCGCGTGGTGGATATGGCCCAACTACTCTCTCTGAGAGGAAGACTCGAGTCCCAGCAGTGGGAGCATGGGCTGATTATGTAATAGGACAGCAAACACTCAGTAAACAACTATATTTAAATACAATGCACCTCAAAATATATATGAGTCATTAGAAATATTCAAATTATCAACGGGATAGTTGCCATGTATATTTTCTGCGAGTTTCCGACATTTCTTGCCTGTTGCAAGCGCCATGATCACGGATGAACTGAGGAATTGCGGGTGGGTACTGGGTGAATGTTTACGAGCAAACGAAACGGTCTACCCTCTTCCGTACTCGTTTGTTATGCGAGGCACTACTACTATTGTTCGCACTGTTAGTTTTTGTATTATCTCGACACACAACACTAACCGTATCAGCTCGAACTTTACTGTTTTTGTTTTTACACAATCGTACCATATATGAGTCATCTAGTAATATTAATTTGTTCAATTACGTTTATACCAAATAATAGATAGAAATTATAAAACACTAAAAATCTTTAAAGTAAACGATTTATTGAAGGAAAGGTGTCCAGAATGCTGGCTGCATTTCCACGTTGAATAGCTAAGCTAATTTGTGCAGAATATGAGCCAGAAATATGATTCAAGGCAAGATACAAGGCAAACGCAGTGCTGGTAGGAGAAGAACATCCTGGCTGAAGAACATCCTGGCTGAAGAACTTACACCAGTGGTATAATAAAAGCACCCGTTCATTGTTCAGAGCTGCTGTGTCGAGGGTTCAAATTGCAATGATGATCGCCGACCTTCATTAGAAGATGGCACCCCGAGAAGATGAGCCAGCATTCTGGTCTCCTGACGCTTCAACCAAACGTTTAGCCAAGTCCCTGAAGTATTGTACTTAGATCATGAACTAACCTTTACTAATAAACGTTGCGTAAACTTTATACTTGGCGTAATGCTAAGGTAAAATTCTAATAATTGTAATGATTCTAATGATGTTTATTGTAAATATAATGTAATTGTAATATTTAATTCAGTTCCAAGCTAATTTGACTTTTTAGAAATATTAAGTATGTAAAATTCTAATAATTGTAATGATTCTAATGGTATTGAAAATATAATGTAATTGTAATATTTCATTCAGTTCCAAGCTAATTTGACTTTTTAGAAATTGTAAGTATGTAATATTCTAATAATTGTAATGATTCTAATGATATTGAAAATATAATGTAATTGTAATATTTAATTCAGTTCCAAGCTAATTTGACTTTTTAGAAATTGTAAGTATGTAAAATTCTAATAATTGTAATGATTCTAATGGTATTGAAAATATAATGTAATTGTAATATTTAATTCAGTTCAAAGCTAATTTGACTTTTTAGAAATTGTAAGTATGTAAAATTCTAATAATTGTAATGATTCTAATGGTACTGAAAATATAATGTAATTGTAATATTTAATTCAGTTCAAAGCTAATTTGACTTTTTAGAAATTGTAAGTATGTAAAATTCTAATAATTGTAATGATTCTAATGGTACTGAAAATATAATGTAATTGTAATATTTAATTCAGTTCAAAGCTAATTTGACTTTTTAGAAATTGTAAGTATGTAAAATTCTAATAATTGTAATGATTCTAATGGTACTGAAAATATAATGTAATTGTAATATTTAATTCAGTTCAAAGCTAATTTGACTTTTTAGAAATTGTAAGTATGTAAAATTCTAATAATTGTAATGATTCTAATGGTACTGAAAATATAATGTAATTGTAATATTTAATTCAGTTCCATGTTAACGTATAATACGTACAGATTATAATAACCTAGGGAAGGAACTACCAATCAAGATACGGGTGTATTTATACCCAGTGTGGTAGGTAGAGCCGCAAATTGTAATGCTGTACTAAAAATGAATAAATATACATTTGAATTGAATTTGAACTTTCTTTGTCTTGCTCTCACGCGTGACTATTACTGTAAGCGAAAAATTGACAGATGGATACGAATAACTATTCCGGGTATAGCAAAGTTTATTAGTAAGGCTGTTAGTGTACCTACAATTTATTTACTTTGTTTTCCATTCAAACAAAAACACAAAGTAACATGTCGATATCTTTTAACACATGACATAATATTTAATCCATATGACAAAAAACGAATATCACCTAACTTGAGAAAGCAACCTCGAGTGCAGAGTACACATGCTGACGAAATTATACGGCTAATATTACGAGTTTTTGTTTGTCATTCACACAAACAAACACGTAAGATGTTCGGTAGGTATACACGTAAGTTATCATTTTATTTTTATCTGTCGCATGCTTGAGTTAAAACTATTATTGGTGGCGGCTTTTACTTAAAAGGTAAATTACCTTTTAAGGTAGAATCTAGAGCATTAAATAAATATTAACCCTTCATATACTATATACTATGTAATAACATAATAATAATAATAATAACCGCTTTATGGTGGATATTCCATTTACCCGGACGAAGCGATTTACTTCTTCGTTTATCATACGAACCGCTAGGGAATGGAACACCCTCCCTGAGTCGGTGATTCCGGTTAAGTACGATATGGGGGTCTTCAAAACACGAGTGCATAGGTATCTTCTGGGTAAGCGCGCTCCATCATCGATCGCATCATCACTTAGCATCAGGTGAGATAGTGGTCAAGTGCTACCCAGTTCGGTATAAAAAAATAAAAAAATAAAAATAGAACAAAAGATTTATGAATGAATCGAACGTAAATGTACGTCAATGGTACTCAAAGGATTAAACAAGTTTAAACGGCTTTAATGACGTATAATTGCATATCCCTTAATTATATATAATTAGCTTAATTTTCTACCGACTTCCAAAAAGGAAGAGGTACTCAATTCGACTGTATTTGTTTATGTTTGTTACCTCATAACTTTCGACTGGGTGAATCGATTCCCAAAATTATTTTTGTTTGAAAGCTGGTGCTTTCCGTGTGGTCTATGTAAATGGTTCCTATGTAAATTTTATCAAATTTGGTTTAGTAGTTTTTGAGTTACACTCCAATAAATGTTTTTTACCAAAGTAATAGAATGGATGTCGGTATTACATTTTTCGAATTGCACTTGTATATTATTAGCATGGCATCCAGTCATCAAGCTTATAAAGTTCAAAAGCCAGCACAAATATTGCAACACCTCTGGACACTGTGAGTGACTACTGCGTGCATCGGGAACGTTTTGATTAAAATCAGATAAGCAGTAAATACAAATAATTTCCATAATTTTATAACAGACAACTGTCATCCACTCTACCCGTGAACCATGTTCACTGGAGAGTGTTCGGGAAGCACCAGCTTTCTAACAAAAAACTAATTTTGAGAATCGGTGCACCCACTTAAAAGTTATGAGGTAACAAACATAAAAAATAAAACATACAGTTGAATTGACCTCCTTTTTGGAAGTCGGTAGAAAATATTATATACTACGAGACCCGCGGCTTTGCTCGCATGGTCTATGGAATACGAAAGCCACAGAAACAAATTACATGTTCCATAAATCCTATCTTAGTGTATGCTTACAACTTAGAAGGCATCAACTGGTGACATGTCGCAAGTTTGTCTCGAGAGGCTCTGTGTTGATGAGTCAGTCAGTCAGTCAGTCAGTCAGAACAGGTAATTATATTATAAATAAATAAATAAACCATTTACTGCCTTATGAGTATACAATTAACTAAAAAAAACACAATTGAAATATCTTAACCAGCAGGTAAAAGGGGTATGCTCAGCATAAGCAGCGCTTGCGTCCATCAGTGCGCAGCGCTGTTTTTTAGCATTTAGCAGCATATCCCTGCTCGGGAAGATGTTTGCCGAGAAACAATTATTTAAATGTCGTAGGATGATTTGTAAAAGGTAAAGTAGAGCGAATCATGTTTTTGCAAAAACCCTATAGTTTGGCAGCCTATGGATTCACTAAATAATTGTACAACAAGTTATATCAATACATTATTTTTTAGTTGTTTTTTTTTTACTTTATGATTTCGTAATATCCAGGGTTTTCGCGCAAGTACGATTATCAAATCTTCCTACATGTACATAGTTATAAACATGACGTCTCTCCGATAGTAATAACAATATGTAACATCGCTAGATACGATACATCGCATGATTTACCTGAACCATAACTAGCCTATAATTATATAGAACATATATATATATATATATATATATATATATAAATTATTAATTTAAATAGCAAAAATAGCTTACACACTAAATACTCACTTTCTCGCTTATGTAGTCCCATATTGCGCGTTGTCGTCGAACAAACTAACAGACAAACTAACACATTTCCAACACTGACACAACACTTTGAAGACTGAAGCTGTGTCACACTTCACTTCGCCATCACTATGCTGAGAACGTGCGAGATAAGGCGGGGGACACACTGGAATATGCAATCGGTGAAGTAGATAAAAAATGTTGGCAACAATTACGTAATTGAAATGGAAGAAAAAGTACGTTTTGTGAATTTTTATTCTTTTTATTTTGCGTAACAATTGAGTCGATTTTCCGTAAGTTTTTGCAAGGTTATGTAATCTCTATTCAGAACAGCAATAAAATATAAATTATCAT
The DNA here is from genome assembly GCA_917880725.1 of Selenia dentaria. Taxonomy (NCBI): domain Eukaryota; kingdom Metazoa; phylum Arthropoda; class Insecta; order Lepidoptera; family Geometridae; genus Selenia; species Selenia dentaria. Next base: position 3,458,659 of record OU862885.1, on the reverse strand, counting down.
ATCAAATACATGTCATATCTTTGTTTTATTACTTTATACTCAATCCTAATTTACACATTTACTGTTATTTGCACAGATGGCCGATGGGGAAGGATTTTTTTGGACGGAAGCATTTGGAGTGGAGACTACGGGCCGACAAGTGCAGCGTAGATCGTACACCGAAGCGGTGGGCAGACGAACGACGTTGGATGCAGTCTACTTCCAACCGGTCCTTTTGGAAAATTATGGGGTAGGCATATTCTCAGCAGTGGACGTCCTACGGCTTAAATTATGTTACAATAGAATCCTAATTTATAATTTTGTAGTGTGAGCGAGTATAAACATTTTTCAATGTAATTCCCTTTGACATGTGCATAGTTTTGCATAGTTCTTTCGGCTGACGAAATCATTATGTACGTACGTTGTTGGATTGGGTTGTTGTAGCGCCCTAGAATCCATTACAATTATACACAAAAGGCTCATAAAACGCATAAAACATTACCCAACTGTAATTGTCGTTTGTTACGTTAATTCAAGCATATTAATGACTCAATTATGCTTAAAAATATTATATAATAATCTGAGATACAACAACAGTGTGTACACTGCTTTACACAAGTCTGAGAACTGGCGCTGGATGATGGCAATGTAGGACATCGAACGTTTTAGCGGTTTTGGGAAAGTCATACGAATAAGTTGATTGAAACTTTTGTAAGTATAACACATTTCAATGTTATTTTGACGGTACTAGCGCGAACGCAGCCGGGTGCGCAAATATTCTATGAAGAAGTGGCCCGGACTGTCACGAAACCGGTCGAGATACTCGACTATACCTACCGCGTAAGTTAAACCGTCAAAATAACATTAAAATTCATACCAATGTTCTTAATTTCGACCCGGATTGTTAAGAGCGAAAGTAACTCCTGTCCGTTTATTAGCCATTACTTATTTATCAGCATTTCCCAAATAAACGAACGGATATATATGTTTTTTTCTACCGACTTCCAAAAAAGGAGGAGGTACTCAATTCGACTGTTTTTTTTTTATGTTTGTTCCCTCATAACTTTCGATAGGGTGAACCGATTCTCAAAATTCATTTTTTTAAAGCAGGTGCTTCTCGTGTGGTCCCATTTAAATTTCATCAAATTCGATATACTTTTAGTTTTTGAGTTACACTCCAATAACTGAATAGAATGGAAGTCGGTATTAAATTTTTCAAATTGTACTTGTTAATTTTAAGCATCAGGCCCATAACAGTTCATTCAGAATTTTTATCTACAACAGTTCAAAACCCCGCTTGACAATGCACTGCGCTCATCCTGAGATAAAAGATGTTAAATCTCTTGGCCTGTAATTTCGCTGGAAACATTGCCCTTCAACGAAACAATAATGTATGCACACTACTGCTTCACGGTATGCCTACCTAATAACCGCCAAAAGTGTGGTACTTCTTGCCTGCAGAAGACTACAGACAGACTACAGACAGACTACAGACACACTACAGACAATAGATACATTTATATATTGATGGTGTCAATATTGGTAGGGACCTATATTAAGGGGGGGTTTGATGATGGAGCCAGATGGTGATTATAATGGTGATGATAATAATTCCATAGCTACACATACACATCGTATAAGTACATCTAACGATCGTGTTTGTATTCATCATCATCATCATCTCAGCCGTAGAACGTCCACTGCTGAACATATGTCTCCCCCATGATTTTCCAAAAAGACCGGTTGGAAGCGGCCTGCATCCAATCCGAAGTTTCCGGAACGCTGCCCAGCCGAGTTGGATTCGACGATTGACCTCTTTCTCGAAGTTGGACCTGCCTAGTTTGACTGTCTGTCTCAGGTAGATGTACTCATCAACGACTTCGAGAACTGAATTCTCAACTGATATTGGGGTAGGTACAACATAGGCATTAGACATAATTTTCGTCTTGTCCATGTTCATCTTAAGACCTACCCGTTGGGAAACTCGATGGAGGCCTTCGAGCATTGTACTGAGGTTTTCCATTTATTTCGTCGGCAAATCGAGTGATGTATTCGCTGTTAATATTGATGCCAAGTCCTTGCCATTCCAAACGCTTGAAGGCGTCTTCCAATGTAGCGATGGAACAGTTTCGGAGATAGAACGTCTCCCTGTCTCACGCCTCGTACAGGCGGATGTCCGGGATACGGGTATAATGTCGGGTCAGCTTAGCTCTTGGGTCTTTGGCCGAGCTGCTAACAGGTTCAGCGACCGAGGTGTATAACTGTCCGTAGAAACTCTCGACCTCTCCTAACACTTCTGCTTTGGTCGACGCTACACTGCCGTCTTCTCTCTTCAACTTCGTCAACTGGTTGTGCCCAATAGACATGTCTCTTGCAAACACTTTGGAGCCTTTTTTCCGCTCTATCGTCTCTTTAATACGGTTTGTATTAAAGATCCGGATGTCGTGTCGCAAGGACTTCCATATTCGTCTATTGAGCAGCCTATATGCTTCAGCATCATCCGAAGACTGCAGTTTGAGTGAGCGTCGTTCAGCCATGAGGTTGAGGGTATCGTTGGAGAGTTTCTGTGGCCTATATGTACGGTGGGGTTTAAAGTATTTGGAACCCTCTGTATGGACTGTGTTTGTATTAATTCTATTTAAATACGGATTGTCGAAAGACGCGGGTTTGAATCTCGTCCGAGGATGCGTTTAAGTAGAGAGAGAGATGAAATAGATAGCGGTGTGTGTATACGCTATTATAGATTATTTTCAATTTTAGAGAGAATAATTTACTAAATTATATTAATAAAATGAATTAACTAAATGCATACTTGTCTTGAAGAGATCGCTCTAAGCGATAAGACCGCCCATTGTAACCCTTAATTATACGTTTTTAAGTTTTGCATAATGTTTACTTGACAAAACTATCTTGTATATTTTATTTTTTGTGTTATTTTCTGTACTGTGGTGTTGCAACAAAGAGTTTATCTATCTATCTATCTATTTATCTATCTAACTAGGTTGTCTGGAAAAGTGTGTCATAAGCAACCATGCGCTGTAGTAAATGTTGTGTAAACTGTGGTCAGGCTTCACACCTCCAAGGGTTAAGTTATACCATCGTATATCATCCAGCAGTATACTATTTTGGCGCCATTTTGATTCTATTAAAACTACATAATTAGTGAATAAGCCGGCCAGACCTGGGAACTCAATTTGAATACAAAAGTTGAGTCTGAGATTAAACACGTTTTCAACACATTAAGCATTCTTTTACTTTCGTTTTTTATTTTGAAACAGGTTCTAATTAAATTAGAAATTTACATTATTATGCTCTGAATATATTTGACGTTCATTTTCTTAAAATAAAAGTAAAAGTTACCTGAGATCTGAGAGTTTAATTTATTTGAATTTCTACAGGCTTTCTTCTGCATTTTATATGTTATTTCAAATATCCTTCTACACTAGGACTTTTTCCACACGGCAAACTTCGTAAGAGTTTAATAAAACTTTCTGTTACGACGCCACAATTTCGCGCAATCTCACTTTAGCTGGATTACTGGCCAGTTGGCGCAGTCGGTAGGATCCCTGCCTTCTGAGCCACTGGAGCCAGGTTCGATCTCGAGACAGATCCTACATTTATGTGCATGAACATGTCCGATTGAGCTGTCTCTCAGGCTGTGTATATGTATATAAGTATGTATATCAGCCATCAGGTTACCATAGTACAGGCTCTGCCTAGTTTGGGTCCTCGAATTTGACTGGATGTAAAATTAATAGGATATCTGCCTTCTGAGCCGCTGGTCCTGAACATTTGTGTGCATGAACATGTCTGTTTGACCTGCGTCTGGGTGTGTATATGTATATAAGAATGTATATCAAACGCTCTAACTGCTCTTTTTAAAATAACTATATTCACCTAAGTTTTCTTTGAAATATAATTGTATAAAAGTTATTAGAAAACCTACCGTACCGTATAACCTCAGCAACCGTGACTTAAGTGGTCCTTGCGAAACAGGATTCTCCTAGTGCAAGGCCACCAGTACACTGATAACCTATTGAGTTTTACCTAGTTCGCATTAGAAGCTATTCAGATGTTAATTTATATGTAAGGTACTCATGTAATTTTTTTGGAATAAAGTTATTATTATTATTATATCAGTCTTCAGGTCACCATAGTACAGGCTCTGACTAATTTGAGAGCTCAAAATCTTGAGTGGAATGAAAAACAAATTGATGTTTGAAGTTTGTTGCTCAATCAACAAATCAATCAATCAATTCAATCAATCAATATTCAACTGTGACCATCAATCTGACCGTCAATCCTTTGACTTAATAACTTCAGGTATCCGGCTTTCATAAACCTGAATACCAATTTCCATGGAACTTCTCCCCGCGTAGTTTTAGAACAATAGAATATGCTATATAAATGCCTAGGTACATTTAAAATAATGATTAATTAAATAATATTCGGTAGTTAACCTTAACATATCATTTTATCATAATTATAATCAGCCTTTTTTGTTCCCACTGCTGGCACTCGAGCCTTCCTCTCAGAGAGAGGATTGGGCCATAATCCACCACGCGGGCCTAGTGCTGATTGGTGGATAGGTTAGTGGCGAACCCATGTCGAAGTCCAGGCCGCCCGAAAAGACCTCGACATAGCCTAACGACTGTTGTCCTAAAACAAAGAACCGGGACAGACCGCTTAACGTGCCCTCCGAAGCATGGGAGCGCTCAGTTGAATAATGCCACTAGCACACACCCATCCAAGTCCTGACCGCAGCAAGTGTTGCTTAACTTGTTGATCGGTTGAGATCGCCAAGTCAAGCTCCGCTACGAGCGCTTCAGATCATTTTAAAAATAGTTTAATTCATAAAAATCGTATGTAAAAAATGGTGTTACGAGTGAAGGTGTATTAGAGAAATTAACTAAAAACATCCGGTATAAAACAGATTTTACAAATGTTATGATGATAATTAGGTACAATTTCGGAGAAAACTGGAAAATTCCAAAAAAAAGTATAAAAAAATTGGGGGGGTCGGGAAATTTTTTTAGCCAACTTGTATTCTCCAAGTTCCCCGAACACGCTCATTTGGTTTGTCGGACCCTCTACCAAACACCCTGTATATTCTATATATTTTATTCGTAAAACTACTATTGGACTTGAAAACACGACTGTACTACTGAAAACACGATTAGTTAGCAAAAAAGTCAAAGTCAAAATTATTTATTCAATTTAGGCATCAAAAGACGCACTTATGAACGTCAATTATTCAGACTCTACCACCGCTTTACAAAATACATAGAGCCTACCGAGAAGAAGCGGCAAGAAACTCGGGGGCATTATTTTCATATACATTTTTACAATGTTTCTACTTAGGTACTACTATTACATTTTATGAGTGGCAGATGACAACTTGCCGCAGAAGTGGAGTATTCCAAGCATCCACATACTGTCGGACATTATAATATGCTTTGTTTATTAAAACATTAAATGTTTAGATTTGTATTATCGTTGTATTGAACAGAAAGCAAAGGAAATCCATATTACACATAATCATAATAACATATAACCTTGTTAACGTAATGTGATGGTACCTAATGATCGGAAATTACGCAATGTTATTATTTGGTAGCGTTATTCAAGAGTAATAAAATATACGCTGTAGTTGTTGTAAACATTATTTAATATGTCGTACGAATTAAGGTTATTATGTATCTCAGTTAAAATCAAATGTTGATAGAAATCTAGAAAAAAATACCAAAAAATTGAACCGACTTCAACACTAAAAAGTGATATAACTTGTTGAAGTCGGTACCATGATAATTCAAAAGTACCTATTATCACAATATTGTGCGGTGGTACCGACTTCAACTTTTTGTTTGGTAAAGTAAACCGAGGTGGTCCCATTTATATTTTCATAAAATTCGGTCAAGCGGTTTTTGAGTTACACTTCAATAACTGAAAAGTGTTTCCCCTATCTTGTTGATATCGTTATTGACGGTGAATGACACTCGATCCCCAGTAGCAAGGGTCACTAAAAAGAGTAAAAAATATTTTGGCAAAAATGGAACCGAATCCAACACTAAAAAGTGTGAAATAACTTGTTGAAGTCGGTTCCGTTTTTTGTCATTTTTTTAGATTTATTTTAGTCAGATAGATATCACTTTATTATTATTTTAACTGATAATAAATATGTATTCTTATTTTTAGTAATAAAGATTACTCCAACGATACCCACGCGGCGACGCTGCAAAATTCTGGTACACTCAAAACATTAAAAACTTCACTGCACTTGCATTCAAATTCAGTACAATTATGCGTAATGCGGACACTTTATACATGCAATTGAAATGCTAATGCAAACCGAAGTACAGTTATTGCCTAATGCAACAATTTACATGTGTTCGAATTAATGAAGAAACATGATGACACGTGTTTCGCAAATTACATTAATATCTACACGTATACGCAACGTAGTATTTGTGACACACTGTTTTAGACTTTCGCGGTTGTTAACTACATTATATTTAGTACACACGGGATGTACACCACGATTAGGCAGGTTTTGGAGTTGCCGATATTTCGGCGCAGTTACGTGCACCATGTTCACGGGTAGACTGAATGTGGATGTGAAAAAACGAGACTTACTATTACTTATAATGAAGTTCGAGAGCCAGTGGTATCCGTAGTAAAAGAGTGAGAAAGAGGGTAGACGGTTTTGTCTGCCCTTAATAACTTCGAACTTTTTTCACATCCACCCGCATATTCAGTCTACCCGTGAACATGGTGCATGTAACTGCGCCGAAATATCGGGAACTCCAAAACCTGCCTAATGGTGATGTACATCCCCAGAGTACTAATTATAATGTAGTATTTGTGGTTGAATACCTACATGTGAGCAATTATTACTTTAACCACACACGTTGCAGTTCCTGGAAAAGTAGGTAGATTTCTGCGAAATCTATTGTATTCTTTACCAAATATGGCGAATCGCCATTCAACGGGTTAAGGCGCATCCCAGAGCAAATGACCTTTAGAATCTGGTGCTGGGCGGCAGGCGGTAGTCTACTCTCAAACCCCCGTTTAAGACGCGACTACCGACAGCCGCATGACTTTTGCTGCCGAAAAGTCTCTTCGACTATTTAATAATTGGTTAATAAATATATTAAAATAGGTCTTTTTCAAAAGATAAGCCAGTTGGCAGTGGGCAGGCCACATAGCACGCAGAACAGATGGTCGATGGGGCCAGAAGCTTCTGGAGTGGAGACCACGGACCCGCAAGCGTAGGAGGTCGTCCAGCGACAAGGTGGACTGACGACCAGATAAAGGTAGCAGGACGACGTTGGATGCAGGCCGCTTCCAACCGGTAATTTTTGATATTTGTGGGGGAGGAATTCGTTCAGCAGTAGACATCCTACGGCTGAGATGTTGATGATGAGTTTTGAAGAATTTTAAACGTAATTAATTTTGAACGGTTAATCCATTAATGTACACCAAATTGCATTCCATTGAGATGCAAGGAATCAGTAATTTTTCCCAATTACATTCGTTTCTTTTTTGTAATTTTTAATTTCATTGATGCTTAATACTGTAAATAATATTTTACACATAAAATGACTACAGATAATCTTGGAAATTGTCATGACATATTTCATTTTGCTTGTTATTGAAATAACGCTAAGATACGAGGGTCATTTGAAAACTTCTTAGCCTAACATGGTTAAAGTCATTGGTTTTTTTTATAACTACCTTCGTTTTGTAGTTACATTATTTAACAACAAGTATGCACAGTTTAGTTTATTCACAGTAACTCATTGTTCGTTTACACGTGATACCGTAAGTCAAGTCAGAGCTATTTTTGAAAATGGATAAAATTGAACATCGTGCAGTGATAAAATACCTGAATTTGAAAGGTTTAACTCCAAAAGCTATACATGAAGACATGTCTGCTACTTTGGGTGAGTCCGCTCCTTCGTATGCGACTGTTAAAAACTAGGTGGCAGAGTTTAAACGTGGAAATACCGTAGAAATATCGTGAGAATATAATAAAAAAACACAGATTCCATAACGTAACAATAAAGTACACCACAATAGTTGCAAATAAATAATTCAAGCAAACGAAGCCACGGCGTTCCGTTTTAGTAAAACGCGTTCAGTTTCATACGGACACTTTTGGCTGCAAGCCAGAGCTGTCCTTATTTACGAGTATGTCCTACGACGTTATTCAGTCTACTACAAGTCTTTGACCTTTGAGGACGTACACGAAGGACGTAAGGGATTGTGAATTTAATTCAAAAAAGTAACGGGGAATGCTTTGGTTATTATGTAAACTGATATTAATATTTACTGCGTGAGGGAACTGAGTTTTAAAGAATAGCTATTCTCTCCGCTGCTGGACCAAACCTGACTTACTGATAGGCTTCTTGTGCAAAAGGTGGTCTTGATCGACTAAACGTCAAGATTGGCCGCCGATACTTACACTCCGCGCAGTATCTGTTGTTGCAGCTCTCTCCCTGCCGAGCGTGGTTAACGCCATGCTCTCGAGATCGTGGCAGGCGGTGGCCACCTTCTGCGAAGTGGTTATGGCGCAGAAGTAAGCCGCAGAGCGGATCAGGGAGTACGATGTCCGAGCTGATCCACTTCGGCGTAGACGGCCGGGAAAACGGAGGAGACGGTTCGCACGTCTCCACCCTCCTCCGTAGTGGGGTCACCGGTGAAGAGTCGGGGGACTCTTCGCCGGCTTGCACGGCCCTACACGTCTATGGGGTGACCCTGGTGGGCAAGAGGCGCTGGGGCGAGATAGTGAATACTAGCGCGACCCCATCTCGCCCCACCTTGGCGTATGACTGCTCACAGGGGGTTTTAGTGGATCTGAGACCCACACGCCTTCTTCGTCACCCCCGTGGCGGAAGGGAAGTGCACAGCATTTCCCCACCTCAAGAAAAAGTATCTGTTGTTGCAGCTGGACACACGCGAAAACTAAATTGCGTGATAATTAACTGGAATAGCCCAAAAAAGTTCGAGCCCCCAACGGCACGGACTTATTTCCTATCACATGTGTATCCTGTATGGGTGACGAGAGGGGACGAGAATGAATAAATGTTGAATGACTGACATTGTGACTGACTTGTTAATGAAAGTATTTTTCACGTAATAAACTAAATGTAAAAAAACACAAGTGCAATTTGAAAAATTTAATACCGACTTCCATTCTATTACTTTGTTAAAAGTCGGTTATTAGAGTGAAACTCAAAAACTACTAAACCGATTTTGATGAAATTTAAATGGGAAGAACCAGCTTTCAAACAAAATAAGAATTTTGAGAATCAGTCCATCCAATCGAAAGTTATGAGGTATCAAGTATAAAAAATAAATAAAAAATATAGACGTATATATATATATATATAGAAAAATATAGAATTGAGTACCTCCCCCTTTTTGGAAGTCGCCAGAAAAGAGGCTAGATATAAGAAATTACTACTATTATATGTAAATGCCTTGTATAACGTCCACTGTTATAAGATGGCCAATAAATGATTTCAAATCAAATAATTAAAAATACATTTGTAACATTTGGTGTACCTCCAAAATTTCCCGATTTCCTAGATGTATAAACATAAAAACTTTGCGGAACACTGCTTTACAGAATAATTTATGACTTATTACTTAGATGTTACTATAGAACATGACCTTTTGTCTGTAACATCGTAATAAAATGATATTCCGGATTAACACGATCATACAAAAACTAATGACCACATAAAAAACAATGGACGAGGCCACGCGATGACTGCAGCTAACTTAATTATACTTTAATTTGGGAATTGACTCAAATGACGTTATCGGTCCGTCATCATTGACTATAATGAATACTGTCTGTATATGCGGAAATATATATTTATACTAGCGACTGCCCACGACCTCGTTCGCGTAGTAGACGCGGCCTTCGGCCTCGCCATAACCTCCCATCTTTTCTTGGTTTTTCTTTCATAAGAACTTTCTCATGACCAAAATAACACAACAAAAACAGAATAAGCGAGATTGTTCCATCGGTTGTCAAGTTCAAAGACAACGTGTCGGTAATAAAATGCCATATCTTTTGAAGTATAGCGATCCTTTTAAAATAAAAACTGAAGTATATGTTCATAAAGAAAAAAGTAAATGAAATATAGGAAGAATAACCTCAATATTTTTAATATTACCATTATACTGCCATCATGGCGCTGTTAAACACGCCAAACCGGATAACAGCCGTATATTAACAGCTAGGTGGCAATACTGGCAATACAAAATACTAAAGTGTAAAAATTGCATACGTATTTGATACAGTAGCATACATTTAGAATACATTTTTCAATATGTAGTGCAAAAATATCATTAAAAACCAAGTAAAAAGGTTTAACTTCTTTCTATATTTTCTACCGACTTACAAAAAAAGGAGGAGGTACTCATTTGAGTACCAACTGGTTTTTTTATACAGTAGAACCTCGTTAAGTCGAACCTCGATAAGTCAAAAACCTCCAAATCTCGAAAAAATGTTTTGTTCCTTTCCCTTCAAACACCAAAACCTCCATTACTTGAAATCTTGACCCTCTGTTAGTCGAAATAATCACAGAGTCCCTCCAAGCCATTTTGGTACATATTTTCACTCTATAACTCGAAAAATTAAATTTGACCTCTGTATCTCGAACATAGCAACGTTTTATTTTACAACCTTTACAACTTGATCATTTGGAATTTATTACCTCTATTGTTCGAACAAAAATAAGTTACCGACTTTAAGAACTTGCCGACAATGTGAGTACACTATTGTTTCTTAGAAAACATTTTAGGAGTATACGATAATAAATTTATGACTCACGTAAACACGTGTTTTCTTGCTTGGTGTCAGGTGTTCAATTTTGATTTCCTTTGAAATTTAGCTAAGCAAGTCATTTGTTTTCGACTTAAATACTGTCAGAAGTAGTTTGGTTCTACTGCAATACACATCAATTAGTACAACAGTTAACATGAGTGCTGTGAAACGTAAACTAAAAACTTTGAGTCTATGTCTATACAATGCTATAGATAGAGAACAACCAAATTATCTAAAGCAAAAAAAAATTATCTGACTTTTTTTAATGCCATATTTTTTACTTTAAAATGATTTGAAATAATGTTGATTTATAATAAATAAAAATATGTTTGTCACCTCTGCAAGTTGAATTTTTATTTATTTTACCTCTCTAACTCAAAATTTATAAGAAAAAACCTCAAACTCTTTATGTCGAAACAAAATCCGCCTAAGTCGAAATCCTCCATAAGTTGAAAACTCTATAACTCGAATTTTTTGGCGTCTCCCTTGATGTTCGACTTATAGAGGTTCTACTGTATATCACTTTTGACTGGGTGAACCGATTCCCAAAATTATTTTTTGTTTGAAAGCTGTTGCTTCTCGTGTGGTCCCATTTACATTTCATCAAATTCGGTCCAGTAGTTTTTGAGATACACTTCAATAACTGATTTTTACCAAAGTAATAGAATGTAAATCGGTATTAAATTTTTAAATTTGCACTTGTAATGAAATGCACTTTAATTAGTTTATTTTAATTAATTTTAATTTATCACATATTTAAGTGACTGCTATTTTGCGGCTTTTATACTGTGCATTTGCTTTGTAAAGAGATATAATGAAGCAACTCATGGAGCTAGTAATCAGCTTCTTAGTAGTATAGTACATGTGGGCCGAGCACGAAAATCTGTTTAAGTGTAACTTAACCGCTTGGTTAACGTATTTAATACAAACTGTCATTTATCTAGTACAATTGTGGCACAGATAACTCATAGTTTGTACTGAATACGTAAACCATACGATAACGTTACACTTAAGCAGATTTTCGTGCTCGGCCCACTGGTACCTGGTTGTCGTTGAGTTTCAGGATAGCCTATACATGAAAATGGCGAATTTAATGCATTTTGTAAGTTATAAATGTACAATCACTAACAACATTATTTAAATTTGGTATAGCAATATAATGGTGAGACATGGAGAGCCGATGTAGCAATATAATGGTGAGACATGGAGAGCCGATGTAGCAATATAATGGTGAGACATGGAGAGCCGATGTAGCAATATAATGGTGAGACATGGAGAGCCGATGTAGCAATATAATGGTGAGACATGGAGAGCCGATGTAGCAATATAATGGTGAGACATGGAGAGCCGATGTAGCAATATAATGGTGAGACATGGAGAGCCGATGTAGCAATATAATGGTGAGACATGGAGAGCCGATGTAGCAATATAATGGTGAGACATGGAGAGCCGATGTAGCAATATAATGGTGAGACATGGAGAGCCGATGTAGCAATATAATGGTGAGACATGGAGAGCCGATGTAGCAATATAATGGTGAGACATGGAGAGCCGATGTAGCAATATAATGGTGAGACATGGAGAGCCGATGTAGCAATATAATGGTGAGACATGGAGAGCCGATGTAGCAATATAATGGTGAGACATGGAGAGCCGATGTAGCAATATAATGGTGAGACATGGAGAGCCGATGTAGCAATATAATGGTGAGACATGGAGAGCCGATGTAGCAATATAATGGTGAGACATGGAGAGCCGATGTAGCAATATAATGGTGAGACATGGAGAGCCGATGTAGCAATATAATGGTGAGACATGGAGAGCCGATGTAGCAATATAATGGTGAGACATGGAGAGCCGATGTAGCAATATAATGGTGAGACATGGAGAGCCGATGTAGCAATATAATGGTGAGACATGGAGAGCCGATGTAGCAATATAATGGTGAGACATGGAGAGCCGATGTAGCAATATAATGGTGAGACATGGAGAGCCGATGTAGCAATATAATGGTGAGACATGGAGAGCCGATGTAGCAATATAATGGTGAGACATGGAGAGCCGATGTAGCAATATAATGGTGAGACATGGAGAGCCGATGTAGCAATATAATGGTGAGACATGGAGAGCCGATGTAGCAATATAATGGTGAGACATGGAGAGCCGATGTAGCAATATAATGGTGAGACATGGAGAGCCGATGTAGCAATATAATGGTGAGACATGGAGAGCCGATGTAGCAATATAATGGTGAGACATGGAGAGCCGATGTAGCAATATAATGGTGAGACATGGAGAGCCGATGTAGCAATATAATGGTGAGACATGGAGAGCCGATGTAGCAATATAATGGTGAGACATGGAGAGCCGATGTAGCAATATAATGGTGAGACATGGAGAGCCGATGTAGCAATATAATGGTGAGACATGGAGAGCCGATGTAGCAATATAATGGTGAGACATGGAGAGCCGATGTAGCAATATAATGGTGAGACATGGAGAGCCGATGTAGCAATATAATGGTGAGACATGGAGAGCCGATGTAGCAATATAATGGTGAGACATGGAGAGCCGATGTAGCAATATAATGGTGAGACATGGAGAGCCGATGTAGCAATATAATGGTGAGACATGGAGAGCCGATGTAGCAATATAATGGTGAGACATGGAGAGCCGATGTAGCAATATAATGGTGAGACATGGAGAGCCGATGTAGCAATATAATGGTGAGACATGGAGAGCCGATGTAGCAATATAATGGTGAGACATGGAGAGCCGATGTAGCAATATAATGGTGAGTGCATGGAGAGCCGATGTAGCAATATAATGGTGAGACATGGAGAGCCGATGTAGCAATATAATGGTGAGTGCATGGAGAGCCGATGTAGCAATATAATGGTGAGACATGGAGAGCCGATGTAGCAATATAATGGTGAGACATGGAGAGCCGATGTAGCAATATAATGGTGAGACATGGAGAGCCGATGTAGCAATATAATGGTGAGTGCATGGAGAGCCGATGTAGCAATATAATGGTGAGACATGGAGAGCCGATGTAGCAATATAATGGTGAGACATGGAGAGCCGATGTAGCAATATAATGGTGAGACATGGAGAGCCGATGTAGCAATATAATGGTGAGACATGGAGAGCCGATGTAGCAATATAATGGTGAGACATGGAGAGCCGATGTAGCAATATAATGGTGAGTGCATGGAGAGCCGATGTAGCAATATAATGGTGAGACATGGAGAGCCGATGTAGCAATATAATGGTGAGACATGGAGAGCCGATGTAGCAATATAATGGTGAGACATGGAGAGCCGATGTAGCAATATAATGGTGAGTGCATGGAGAGCCGATGTAGCAATATAATGGTGAGACATGGAGAGCCGATGTAGCAATATAATGGTGAGACATGGAGAGCCGATGTAGCAATATAATGGTGAGTGCATGGAGAGCCGATGTAGCAATATAATGGTGAGACATGGAGAGCCGATGTAGCAATATAATGGTGAGACATGGAGAGCCGATGTAGCAATATAATGGTGAGACATGGAGAGCCGATGTAGCAATATAATGGTGAGACATGGAGAGCCGATGTAGCAATATAATGGTGAGACATGGAGAGCCGATGTAGCAATATAATGGTGAGACATGGAGAGCCGATGTAGCAATATAATGGTGAGACATGGAGAGCCGATGTAGCAATATAATGGTAAGACATGGAGAGCCGATGTAGCAATATAATGGTGAGACATGGAGAGCCGATGTAGCAATATAATGGTGAGACATGGAGAGCCGATGTAGCAATATAATGGTGAGACATGGAGAGCCGATGTAGCAATATAATGGTGAGACATGGAGAGCCGATGTAGCAATATAATGGTGAGACATGGAGAGCCGATGTAGCAATATAATGGTGAGACATGGAGAGCCGATGTAGCAATATAATGGTGAGACATGGAGAGCCGATGTAGCAATATAATGGTGAGACATGGAGAGCCGATGTAGCAATATAATGGTGAGACATGGAGAGCCGATGTAGCAATATAATGGTGAGACATGGAGAGCCGATGTAGCAATATAATGGTGAGACATGGAGAGCCGATGTAGCAATATAATGGTGAGACATGGAGAGCCGATGTAGCAATATAATGGTGAGACATGGAGAGCCGATGTAGCAATATAATGGTGAGACATGGAGAGCCGATGTAGCAATATAATGGTGAGACATGGAGAGCCGATGTAGCAATATAATGGTGAGACATGGAGAGCCGATGTAGCAATATAATGGTGAGACATGGAGAGCCGATGTAGCAATATAATGGTGAGACATGGAGAGCCGATGTAGCAATATAATGGTGAGACATGGAGAGCCGATGTAGCAATACACCAGGTTTAACATCGATTTAAATGCATGTAGGTATGCAAATAAGTTGATTGATTTGATTAATTATAATAACTTGAAACGCGCGCAGCGCAGCTTGACTTGGCGATGTCATCTTTCACTTTCTTTCTACACTTTTTGCGGTCAGGACTTGGATGGGTGACCGCTATTGGCATTGTTCAACTGAGTCCATGCTTCGGAGAGCACGTTAAGCCGTCGGTCCCGGTTGTTTGCCTTAGGACAACAGCCGTTAGGCTATGTAGAAAATCTTCGGGCGGCCTGACAACTTCAACATGGGTTGGCCGCTAGCCTACCCACCAAGCCGCACTGGGTCTTCGTGGTGGATTAGGGCCCAACTCTTCTCTCTGAGGGGAAGTTTGAATGGAAATATAATAAGCTGATTATGAATTATACGAACCTACATTTACCAAAAATGTATGAGGAGTTATGTTTCATTACGATTTCACAAGTGTTTATGGACACCACTATAACTTAAAATATTGATTTACGAACATTAAATTTTTTATATCGATTGTGCACAATAGATGCACTCGCGTTTATAACTGGAGAAGGTATTAAGCAGTAAGTAAAGATTAGGACGGACAGACGGACTGATAAAATAATATTAGGTCTTCTTAGGAATATTCTTCCATATATCTAATTGACGTAAGTTCATTCGGGCAATGATATGTAACAAACCACGCTGTAGAAATAGGTAATTCACCGAAAATGAAATTTTAATTCTCAAACGAACCAAAGCTTTTTATAAAACTAGTACTTCTGCGAACAGTAGACCATGCGAGCACATAGCCTTATCAGCGGGAATTTTTCGCAGTACTTCATAACTTATTATCTCGATAACCACTTGACCAATGCTCTAATTCGAAATTCCTCTTTAAAGTCAGGTTTTTCAATAAAATTTTCAATAAAAATCGGTCGGAAGTAAGCGCCGTAGCAAACTTCCGCCCTTTTTGGGAAAAAAACACTCAAAATGCATACGAAAAAAATTATTTAATAGTACATGCATAACAAATTTCGTCAAGATTGGTTGAAAATTCGACTTGTACAAGAAGACCAACATACAACCTAACAAACAAACGGACAGATGAAAGTCAATTTGGCCAGTTAAAGCAGAGACGCTTCGCTCACTCGGTCAATTAATTAATGAAATATAAATTTACAAACGTTTATATAAATAACTTTCATTTTTAATTGAAATATATAACTTTAAAAATATTACATACATATACATTTTTAATTTATCACAGACATTACGAATAAATATTTACTTTCTCAAGGCGAAATCAGAAGCAAAAATTACATTTTCTACCGAATTCCAAAATAGGAGGAGGTTCAATTCGATTGTATTTTTTATTTTATGTTTGTTACCTCGTAACTTTCGACTGGGTGAACCGCTTCTCAAAACTTTTTTGCTTCCTGTGTGGTCCCATTTAAATTTCATCAAATTCGGTCCAGTAGTTTTTGAGATACACTCCAATAACTGAATAGAATGGAAGTCGGTATTAAATTTTTCAAATTGTACTTGTTAACGTCCAAGTTAGAATTGCTCAGGGTTTATTTACTCTAGCATCAATTATCTTAGAAACAACACACGAATTATATGCCAATTAAAAAGAATATCATCCTGGCATAACACCATAACTCTACAGCTAATGATAATTATAAAGCAGTAAATATAATCATTTATTTAATTGGCCTTGAAATGTCATAAATAAATATTTGCATAATTTTGTAATCAAGCTTTAATTTCGTTTCTAAGGCTATGTGCACACACAGTGCGCTTTCGGCTACATCATGCGTTTTTCTGAATTAATAAAACCTCTTTTGTTATGTTATTATTTAGGGTTTTTAGGGTTCCGTATACAAGTCCAATAACCGTGTCTAAGGATCTAATTTCTTGCATCATTTTTAAATGTTTTCTTATATTTCGTAGAAGATTCATACATTTAAACCATTTCGAGATTTTATGTTACAAACCCTTATTTTTCTACTCTGACCTTTTAAAACGATAAGATGCCATTTATTTTAACAAAAAACGATGAAATAATTCGACTTTCATTGACCTCTAAATGACGTCACTTTTTTGCATTTTATTATCTGTGTGACTATTGAAGTAAAACTTTATCTAACAACACGAGCGGACTTTTGTTTTGATTGAATAGAGACTTACGAATTAGTAGGTGTCACTGTCAAGTGTCAAAGTAAATTCTAGTTTCTTTTTTTTTACTCGCGTGCTTTTCTTGGCTCCTCAACGCAACTACATATTTGTGCAAAAAAGTGACGTCATAGGATTCAAATTTTCAAAAAAATATTACAAAATAACTACTGAATATAAAACAAAAATATTGAAATTAGTTTCTTATAATGACCTAATCTACGAAATAAAAATATAAAAAAAATACCAAAAAAAAACTTTACATACCGAATTGCACCCTCGAACTGCCTTACAGCCCTTGGCTACTAATCTACTATTATACATATATACAAGAATTGCTGTTTTAAAAGCTGGTGATAAAGTGGTACGGGACGAAACTGAAGTAAGTTTGCCCGAAAAAGTCTTTACTAATCTAAATAATTATATGCCTTTCAAGCGTCGATTTCTTTTTATTGTGACTTGTGTACTAACAATGTACTCGTACATATATTTGACTTAACCCAACTTTACTCCATTTTATTATGTTTTATAAGTCGGTCTTAGTCGCTCAAATGGAACTGTCCTGTTAGACATATACCATCATGTGCACCATACAAACTGTCTCACAGTAAGCGAAATGTTCCAGAGCCTATAAAATTATTCGGTTCGGTTTTCATATAGCCATAATGTCCAATAAGGTTATATGATGGCCAAGGAGCAAATCGTCTACAATGTTTGTAGCAAATAGCATAATCTCTTAAAATTATTCGAAATTACATTTAAGGTATTCATTTAACAACTTCAAACGGATTAAATCCCTTACATCTTAATTTAGCATGCTCAATGGGTAACTAGTTCTTCTATGACTATTGGCTGAGCTTTACTTATAATTGTATAGTTCATACGAATCGCAAAGGTTAAGGTATTAGATTTTTTACTTACACATCTGTATGTCATATGTACAGAGTGTATGCAGTATCCATAACGGAAACGGCAAGCTAATTTTCCGCTGATTTTAAATACAAAGCTCATTCTGAGCACTGCCATGCATTCTTCACAAGATATCAGATTCAATGATAAACCTCTCTGTATTTAAGGCGCGCTCGTACCCTGATTAAAGAAAAAGCAGAATTTTTAAACACCTAGTGTAATGAAACAGATCGATAGTATATAATGAAAAAAATACAAAGGTTAGAAAAGGAATAGGAAAATAGTAATAACCGAATAGAATTCATAAATATAACTCTCTTTCAGCAGAAAAAATCCTGAATAGGTCCACAAAAATAGTATCCACATAAATTAGGTAATACTTAGCCAACGTATAGTACTAAAGTAATAACCAGCAGTTTTTTCAATTGTGTTAGTATATATCGAAAAATATAATATGTTAAAATTGGGGTAGGACCGCGTCTTAACCATGTTTAAATTGCAAGTGAATAGACATTAATATGATGTTCTGCGCTAAGCTACAATTGCTATTTTAGTAATTTACTTTAATATGTTTAGTCCTTAGTTTTGGGAAATTAGCCCCCATGACAATTACACAGCAGTATTTATGTCAACAGAGTGATTATGCTTTGAGGACTATGATATCCAAAATGTCTCAAATACCACAATCAGCGCATCTAAGTTCAACGCACCACATCGAGGGCGTACTCGATCAATCACGACCACCCCACGTGACCTCATCACGGACCTCATTCATGATCAATCATTCCATTTCCGTATTTTTATATTCTAGGGATGATGAGGTGTTTTTTATGCTTTCATTGCCTTGTAAGGGTTGTTTTTGGGTTAACTTGATTTTTTTATTATGTGGAAATTAAATTGTGTTACTTGTTGGCTGCACGCCAAAGTTTCTAGTTTATGAGTCAGTGTTTAACGAACTCATTGCATATTCGCGTACTACTTGGTATATCTTGGGTATACCTGCTGTGGAAGCATTTATTTTACGGTAAGAAATAGATTCTACGTGATTGAATCAGGAATGAGGAGATCCGTAGAAGAACGAAAGTCACCGACATAGTCCAGAAGATTAGCCAGTTAAAGTGGCAGTGGGCAGGGCACATAGCACGCAGAACAGATGCCCGATGGGGCCGGAAGTTTCTGGAATGAAAACCACGGACCGGGAAGCGCAGCGTAGGTTGTTCACCGACACGGTGGACAGACGACCTGATAATGGTCGCAGGACGACGTTGGATGCAGGGCGCTTCCAACCAGTCCTATTGGAAAATTATGGGGGAGGTATATGTTCAGCAGTGGACGTCCTACAGCTGAGATAATGATGATGGTTATGAAGGAATAGAAGTTTGGAAGCGTAGTGGCAACAATAAATGGGAAGACGAGAATAATTTAGAAGTTCTACCCTGGACAAAAATATTACACAACAACCATCAACTAAGACAGCAAAGGCTAAAATAACAGTGTGAGTCCAGTGACATAACATATCATACAATTCTCTGTAGCATTCTGGAATAGGGTAGGTAGGTTTCCAATAGGTAAAATCGAAAAAAAAATGGACGAAGGAAAAAAGGTAAATCAACAATATCAGCATGTTTTGACCTGGTTAGTAAAGTAATTGATAACCTAGATGCTCGTTGTAATGTGACGGTTATATATTTTGACTTAGCGTAAGCATTTGACTTTGTGTCTCACACAATATTATTAGAGAAACTAGACAGGTATGGGATTAGAGGCCCAGGGTTACAATGGCTGAAAACTTACCTAGAAGGCAGTAAACAATCCTTAGAAATTCCAAATATAGATGAAAATAAAGAGCTTAAATCCTACAGATCATAAAGCAAACAAGCTCGGTGTTCCTCAAGGTAGTGTCCTAGGCCCTCTAATGTTTTAGTGTACATTAATGACCTCCCTATATATCTATATATCTCTGACAACTGCATTTTATTTGCTGTTGACATTTCTTTGATTCTGACATGTAAAAATGTGTTTTGTTCACATAAATAAATATAATTGACATAAATAATTAAATATTGGCTGAACGTGAACAATCTTCAGCCGTGCGATTCTGTAATGATTCGTCGATGCGCTGATCGACGAGCTCACCGAATTCAAATACTTTATGAGATATCGCCCTTGTACATAAGGTTGTTTTTCCAACGTTTCTTGTCATCTCGTCATTTGTTTCAAGGATGTTGTCAAAGAGGGAACGATGTTTGCTCTTAGGGAATCGCACGGCTGGTTAATTTGTTAAACTGTCACAGAAAAGTCATACTATTCATTGCTCGATCTCAAAAACAATTGCTAGTTATTAAGATTACTTTAATTTAAATTTTATAATTATAATGATTAAATATCTGGTATTTTAAAATGACACTTTAGACAAAGTCCAGCCATTGCGCGGCCCCGATTTACTTACTTTGCTTTTGACATTCTGACACATTATATTGACATATGTAGGATGAAAGAACTTCATTACCATCAAAGACAAATTGTCACTTACGAGGCAACATAATTTAGGTATACAATTTATGTTCGTCGTCGCAAAATATGGACTTAATTAGAAAACAAATATTGTACCTATGTTGTCCAATACAACAAAGGTTCACAAATAATACATCGTATAAGGTACTAATTTCACGCATTACATTTACCTCAAGACTCATCTGCGATAATATGTTGAGCCAATATCTTTTTAAAAGCGTGAAGTGAGTTAACATTTTTTTTATGTGAGGGTAGTTGAAATGTCACGCTCCTTCAACAGTAAGCATTGTTTTGCCGTAATTAGTGCGATGCTTCGGAATTATATAATATATATATATATATATATATATATATATATATATATATATATATATATATATATATATATATATATATATCCTAATAAATGTTAATTTGTAATATGTGCACGTCGCTATGTGGCAAAATGTTATATTTTTAAGTTCCAACTTGAATGCAACCTATTTAATCAGGCAATAAATATTCTAAGTATTATATTGTATTCTATAGGTGCCACCAATAGAATGTGCTAGTCGTCTTGATTATTTTTATGGGATCAAAATCATAACTGTTAAGGTGCTGTTATACCATGATGTCGATAAAAATGAGGAGTTTTAAAGCAGTTTGTATCATAAGCAGCGATTTAATTAAAACTACAATAAATAATGTGACATTTCTAAGACGTCTAAGTACACATTGACAGAATTAAAAACATATTTTAACGTCCAAGAGTACATCAAAAAAATCACACTTAATTTCACATTTAAAACAGTTTTTCTCTTGTTATTTCATTCTCTATTGTATTTGTCATGAAACCAGCTGGGCTATTATGTATTTCAGTTGCTAACAAATATTGATTGAAATCTGAAAAAATGGCCGCTCTATGTCACTTTTGTCAGCTTCAGTGATCAAATTACTTACATTTTTGCTTACCCGGGTTGCCAAAACTGACATAGGGCCGCCATTTTTCAAGATTTCAATCAACATTTGTTAGCAACTGAGATACATAATAGCCCAGTAGAGATATCATAAAATAGCAATTTTTAATACACATACATTGACGGATTATCTTTTTACTTGAGAGTGCGCATTATTTTTTTATGAGTTTTGTACGTTGTTACGAGATGCGCTAGCTTGATTTCAAGTAAAGGAAATTGAACGTAGCTAAGCGCTGAGCTGACAGCGCCTTAATATGGTTATTTATAATACGTCTGACAACACATTTCGAGAAGAAATGTCAACAAGTACAATTTTAAAATTTTTATACCGACTTCCATACTACTCGGCTATTAGAGTGTAACTCAAAAACTACTTGACCGAATCTGATAAAATTTTAATGGGACCCCATGAGAAACACCAGCTTTCAAACCAAAATTTCGAAAAGCAGAATTTTGAGAATCGGTTTACACTATCGAAAGTTATGAGGTAACAAAAAAAAATACAGTCGAATTGAGTACCACCTCCTTTTTTGGAAGTCGGTAGATAAGAAAATTGCTAGTGGTAAGCTGTATTCTACGTTATATTGGCCATCGTACTTACTTCAGCACCAGAGGTTTATTATTTCTTATTTATTAGTCGGTTACTACTGCAAAAGTACTAGCAAAATAAACTGAAGTACATGTTTAATGGCCGAATTTCGACAATTCAAATTGTACAGTAGGTATACATTGTATACAGGTTTAATTTTATTTATTTTTATTTTATTTATTTAGGCACACAAAACAGAACATTGTCACTAAATTTACAATTATAAAATTACAAAGTATTGTGCTGAACAATGTTCCTTAAATATGTGTACACAGCATGACTATATAAAACAGTTTAGATAAAGATAATTAACAAAGCAGTTAATACAAATTATTTAGATAAATACGGATAATAGCCATTATCAGATATTATAATATGATATAACCTATCAAGTCACCTCGGATGGCGACTTGGTCTCAGTAGAGAGAATGGCCAAAATATCCTTTTTAAACTTATAAATATTACCATTAAAGATATCTATATTAGTATTGTTTAATTTAATCATCAAAACAAGGATGTTTTTTAATTAAACAAGTAATTACCAAACGACACAAAAAGAAAAAAGACCAAAAAACTAAGGCGAAGGAAGTCAAAAAAGTTAATTAAGAACGTCGAACAAAAAACCCTCCTCATCTTGTAATTATTAACGTTATTGTGCTGTATGAACGAAACAACAAGATGAAACAGCTGTTTTTTAGGGTTCCGTGCCCGAAGGATAAAACGGGACCCTATTACTAAGACTCCGCTGTCCGTCTGTCACCAGGGGGCCGGTTCCACTAATTAAATTGCAATCGAACCGTAGCTGAACGGCGACTTTTATGTGTTTTTTCTGCTATAGAAAAACAGTCCAGCTGCAGTTACGTTTCTATTGACGCCGGCGATCGATCAAAACTTTATGTTCTGCTAACTCGATAAATCATGAACGCGTTGTTAACTTATGTTCATATATAGCAGTGTAAAAAATATATATTTATTATAAAGTAGCGTTTATGTTATGTTTATGTGACGCTACAATACAATTTGTCTACAGAAATAGTAGAATGGCTTTTTGCCAAAGTATCGACGACAACCGGAGTTGTACTGCAGTTGCAGCGGGATAGATTGTTGAACGTTGTGAAATAACAGAATTGGCCTCCTGGCTGTATCTCATGAACCGTGATAGTTAGACAGTAGACATTTTTATAGATGATGTGTTTCTGTTGCCGCAATAACAAAAATACTAAAAAACCGGCCAAGTGCGAGTTGACCTATACATAAAATTAAAATCATAAAAACAGCCAAAATCATGTCTTTTATGGGAGATTTGTAGATAATGGTACGGAACCAATCGTGAGCAAGTTTTTTTATTATAACCTCCTGCTTAACATGAACTTAGTCTATTTATCTGTCTGCCTGTTGCCTATCTATTTCTATACAGATAAATATTATTAAAGTGTCTGTTTGTAATTCCAAATTAACAGATTTTCACTAAATGCATATGAAAGTGTATACGGTACTTACATAAAACAAACAAAAATAGAAATTGTTGTCTGTCTGATTGTTCCAGCTAATCTCTGAAACTTTTTAGGCTTATATGAAGGCACAGGTAATTACTTATTAAATATTACTAATATACTAAGATATATTAATGATGAAAAACATCAACAATAAGTAACTTTAATAATATTAAAAATACTTTACTAATTATTAAAGCTTTATACATTTTATTATTTGATCATCATTTTACCAGCCTGTATGTAAGGTCTAATTTCACTGTTAAGACGCAGTCTAACCCCAATTTTAAAATAATTTACGATACTTTACGTAAGGTTGAAAATCGCTTGTTAGATTGGACGATGTAATGCGAAAATGCGTTAATTTTGTACGTTTTCTTTATATCTTTCGATATATACTAACACAATTGAAAAAACTGCTGGTTACTACTTTAGTACTATATGTTGGCTATGTATTACCTAAAAAATAATATAGTGTTATCGCTGAAAATTCTGAGAGTTTGGACGTGAAAGTTTATTTTTATGCACCTATTTAGGATTTTTTTCTGCAGAGAGCGAGTAATATTTATGAATTCTGTTCGGTTATTACTCTTTGCCTGTTCTTTTTCTAAACTAAGTTTTTTTTTCATAGATTATTATCGAACTGTTTCGTTACACTAGATGTTTAAAGCTTCTGCTTTTTACTATTATCAGGATACGACCGCGCCTTAATCAAGTTCAAAATAACAGTCTTCTGAGTAAACGAGATCAAGTTGCTATGGCAACGAGTGCTGTGATTGGTGCAAATAATATGGGACAATATCCACACAAGTACTTCAGGTCATAAACTAAGCAGAGCCTGTACTGCGGCTGATATACAGCCCTATAAGGTATATGCCTACTATACCACTTATATACAACCATAACCCATATAAAGGATATCTTATGTAATTAGTTAGAAATTTGTACGTTCCGATTTGAATTGTTACTATTTCGGTAACTAAACACAGTCAATGTGTTTAGTTTGAACTTGTTTCTGACAATAGAATGGTGAAATGCGACCTAAACAACCTAAGCCCTTTTTGTAGGCCTTTAGTCGACTAAACGGTTAAACGGATCATAGATATAATGAAGGTGTAGTGGCCAAAAAGCCTGTACTGGATAGTAAAATCGAAAATACTTGGGTCAAAAGACGTAAAATTACCTACTGAACACGAATATAATGTTTTTGAAAAAAATCTCTGTCTGTTTTAAGCATAGCTTAAAAACTACTGCAAAGATTTCGATAACATTTTGGTGAATGGATAGAATAGAGCCAGGAGCTTTCAACTTTAAACTATTTATATCTTGATCCGACACATAAATCCAAGATGGCAGCTTGATCTCTCTATGCTACACGGTCTCATATAAAACTGGGGTCTCGATTGACTGGTCGGCGCGATGGTCTTCTATGGTACATCTCAAAACCGTATCTATTAATTATGAATGTAACTATTTTTACTTAACAAATGTACCGATGTAAAGTATGCAGTTAGGTTCAGAAATTATAAGGAAAGAATATTACTTTATTACTTATAAAACGTGGTAAAAATAAATTTTAACGAAAATAATGAAATACATGTTATTTTTAAACACAACAAATTGTGACACCTATATATCCACGAAGGGTAAGCAACGGTGGTTTAAACACCTGCGTTTCGCCGGATATATATTTGGTCCCATGTAATAGGGGAGCGAGCCTATTGTCATCTACTGGACACTGTTCCAGACTTCGGACTGCTATATAACTTCTTTGTCAAAAAATCCCAATAACTGTCCAACTCGGAGATTGAACTCGGGACCCCGAGATTCCAAAACGGTGTTTCCACCACTACACGAACACCAAGCGAGCGAAGCCGCTGGTGGGGCAGCTAGTATTAAAAAAGTAAATAAATAATAAACAAGTACAATTTGAAAATTTTTATACCGACTTCCATTCTATTCAGTTATTGGAGTGTAACTCAAAAACTAATGAACCGAATTTGATGAAATTAATGGGACCACACGGGAAGCATCAGCTTTCAAACAAAAAAAGAATTATGAGAATCGGTTCACCCTATCGAAAGTTATGAGGTAACAAACATCAAAAAAGAATCCGTCGAATTGAGTACCTCCTCCTTTTTGGAAGTTGGTAGATAAGTTAAAATTATAGTCAAACATTAATTTGTCTTTGAAGTCACACTTAATTACGTTTTAAAAGTCCCTTTCAGGCAACCCCGCGCGCGGTCGCCTAACCACGCTTTAACCCCGTTCGACCCTAATTAATTAAATTGATTTATCGTTAAACCCCTCCACGGCGTGATTCACGACCCCATTTAGCAGTTTTATTGGTCACACCTAACATTAGTGGTGGAACTATTTGACGGCTGCGTTGGCTCAGTTGGTAGCAACAGTATTTTCAAAGCGAGGGATCCTCGGTTTGATCCTGGCCGAGGTAAATATTAGTGTGATGAGCAGAATTGTTTGTTCTCTGTTGTGATGTGTTATTGTGTGTGCCCATGCTTCCCGCGACACAGGAGTTTTTCATTTGATATATGAAGTAGAAATACTTTAATTTGTATTATTATTAAGTACACTTTATAATAATCTATAACATCATCATCATCTCAGCCGTAAGACGTCCACTGCTGAACATAAGCCTCCCCCATAATTTTCCAAAAGGACCGGTTGGAAGCGGCCTGCATCCAACGTCGTACTGCAACCTTTAACAGCCGTGCGATTCTGTAATGATTGTTTCACGGATGTTGTCAAAGATGCAACGATGTTTACTCTGAGAGAATCGCACGGCAGGACATATGTCCACCGTGTCGGTGGACGACCTACGCTGCGCTTGCCGGTCCGTGGTCTCCACTCCAGAACCTTGCGGACCCATCGGCCGTATGTTCTGCGTGCTATGTGCCCTGCCCACTGCCACATTAACTGGCTAATCTTCTGGGCTATGTCGGTGACTTTTGGTCTTCTACGGATCTCCTCATTTCTGATTCGATCACGTAGAGAAACCCCGAGCATAGCCCTTTCCATAGCTTGTTGTGCGACTTTGAGCTTGCTTATGAGGCCCATAGTAAGAGAACACATTTCAGTGCCATAAGTCATCACTGGTAACACACTTGTCTTGAGTATAGATAATAATCTATATAAGTACAGATAAATAAACTTCAAGTGTCTATTTGTAATTCTAAATAAACAGCTTTTCACTAAATGCATATGAAAGTATATACCTACGGTTACATTGTATACATTTTAAATATAAATTTGTCTGTCCGTCTGTCTGTTTGTTGTTAATCTCTGACGGCTTAACCGATTTAAACGGATCTACTTTCACTGGCAGGTAGCTGATTATATAAGTTTACTTTACTCTAATTTTATTTTAGAAATAAAATATATATAAAAAATGTCTCTCTGTCCATTTGTTCCTTTATCCCAACCAGGATCGTAATAAAATTTACCAAGGTACTTATAGGTACTTATAGGTAGGTTAGATTATACCGCCATAACCATAAACACCAAGCAGTAGTGTGCAGATATTAATGTTTCTGTTTGAAGAGCAATGCTTCCAGCGAAATTACAAAGCAAGAGTTTAACATCTGATATCTCAGGGCGACGAGCGCAGTGCTTAGTCATGCGGGGTTTTGTACTTTTATAGACGCCGAGCGACGTGAAAAAAAGATTATAAAAAACATTCATTGATACAACGATTACCAAATTTTTTAGTAAATAATTTATGCTAATATATAGATAACATATAATTTACTATATATATTTAAAATGGCGTGTCCCAGTTGCATGTTAATGAATTAAGTTGAAGCTATAACAACCTTGGAACTAGATTTTATCAAATAACTCTTACGTGTTGAAATTAAAGCAAATCAAAGTCACAGTCAAAATACAGTTATGAAGGTAACACATTACGAAAGAATCAAAACCTCTCGAGGTGACGAGCGAAGTGCAGTGTCAAGCAAAACTACAAATGTAAGCTCTGGGTGCCACTGTCACTATCATGAGCGTAGCGCTTAACCGCAGGCGCCCGACTTGCCCGTCTTATCACTTAAAGCATTAAAAAAAACTAAAGGTGAATAGAGTTCGCCAACCGAGAACCTTTACGCGGTCCGATGCAAATATCGAAGGAAGTTTTAATTGAAACTGCTATTAAATATTTCTAGTGAGTTAAAATAGTGATTCGCAAAATGACAGACCGGTTGGCGCAGTTGTTAGCACCCCTGCCTTCTGAGCCGCTGCTCCCGGGTTCGATCCCCGGACAGGTCAAACGTTTGTGTGCATGAACATGTCTGTTTGACCTGTGTCTGGGTGTGTATATATGAGTATGTATATCAGTCATCAGGTTACCATAGTACAGGCTCTGCCTAGTTCGATACCTGAAGACCTTTGTGTTGATGTTGTCCCATATTATTATTATTATTATTATATTTAATAGTAAATTGTGATGAAATATACCCTTCGATACTATTTACGATAAGATTGATATATTTTATTATTTTCTAAAAGAGCACGCTCTGAGATAAAAAATCACACATTTAAGTTATTTGTTTTACTATTTGATGTGGGTAAGTAATATTTTTATTATTACCTTCAAGAAACTTATGAGATTAATTAAGTTTCAATTAATTAACATACCTTTTTTTGTTATCATTTATATTGAAGCAACGTACGTACGTAAAACATTAAAAACACCCTAAACTAAACGGTAACTTACAAATGCGAATAAACGTAGATATACATACATTATAATAGTTAATTCAAATTTAACGTTTAGATTTTTTAGCTATAACTATATATAAAAAAATACATGCATTTTCAAAGCTGTCTTCATAAAATTAATTATCAATATAATTCTTTTAAATTTATTCTCAATTAATCGAAACAATTTCTTTTAAATTCTCAATTTATCAAAATAATTATTATAATGCACTATCACTACACCTCCATAATCTACACAAAGGTTAGCTGGAAGAAAATGCTAGTTAACGTTATGTTCGCCTAAAAGCAGTTTTGTGCAATAATTTTCAATCAATCTTACATTAATTATAGATAGTATTTTTTTAAATTACGTAAGTATTTATAATGGAAAAATAGTTTAATTGTTTTATCCTACATACCTACATTGCAGGCACCACACGCCAATAAGCATGTGACCAATACTTTATTTAACCTTTACAAAACCATCGGACAATTGAACCTAAAAAACCATCCGTATTTATCCGTAATCACAAGCACATCTCTAACAAAAATAACACGGATTCACTGCATTTCTGACGCACGTCATAAAAAGAACGCAGATAATGTAACGTTTTAAAGTCGATAACGTATTTTTTCTTCCAAATTCAAACGTGACACTTACAAAAACAACACTCAACGTCACAGAAACTTCGAATGTCACTGGATATTGTTTTTTTTTATTGTGTAATTCGTGGCAGAGGTCGCGTCGCGTTCTGCCTCGGTAGTGGCTGTATGCAGACTGGCTGGCTCATTGGGCGGACGGTAGAGGGGGTGGGAGGGACGCCCGCCCCAGTGTTTTAGGCTGTACATTTTCTAGGTATCTGAGCCAGTCAATAATGTTCGTAAAGGCATGTCTTCAGAATTGGAATACTCCTTGTACTTATAAAAGTCTCGTATTTTGTATTCCGTCCGAGTTTCGGTGCGAATACGTAATGTGGCATTTTTTCATGATCTTTCTAGATTCGTACCTGACGTTAATATGTCTGAATCGAATATTTATAAGTTATATGTCATTTAGAGTACTAAACAAATATATTATAACGTATATAGATATAAGAAGCTATATCTGACCCACCAGAGGTTTCGCTCGCTTGGTCTATTGGGATACGAAACCAAAGAAATAAATTGAATTCAACCTCTTCGGGATTAATTTCAAAATTATTTTCTTAGTGCATCCTTATAACACAAAAGCATCAAATGCCATAACATGTCCCCAGCGGTTTAGGCTCCACTTGAGGAACAACTCAGTCTTGACAAAAGACTATTAATCAGCTGCCTAATAATAATTACTCTGAATACATAAACGTAGAAAGATTAGTGCATGCACATAAACTGTAAAAGGATTCCCGCTATAGATACATAGTATACATATACATATGGACATAGAATACACCTGCATCAGATATTGCACTGTATAACATAAGTCTGTGTTAGTTGGTACCACCACTGCAGTGCTAGAATATTTTCGATACCCGTAACTCCAAGCGTTAGTTTGTGGTTCACAAATTGATATCCCAGACAAACCATATACAGGTCACCTTACAAACATTTAACTATCTATATATATAAAAATTAACCCCTTTTTCTCCTGGTCACGGTCTATGGAAAAATTTCGCTAATTCTTTTTTTGTTATGTTAATTATTGTCAGGAGAAGGTTATGCAGGAAACACCAAGAAAAGATGGGAGGTAATGGCGAGGCCGAAGGCCGAGCCTACTTCGCTAACGAAGTCGCGGGCAGTCGCTAGTACTTAATAAAACTTATGTTTAGTTTAATTTATACTTGCCCATTTCATAACATATTAATGTATTTAAAAGTAGGAAAACCTGGGATATATCCCATCTAAGGATTTAATGAAGGATAGGAAATACCTGGAGCTCCGCAGGTATGAAACTATCAACAGAAACATGTCTTTTCTTAAGATCATTGGTATCAATACGAGTAAGTCGATCGCCTGATGTAGCATCACGCGTGTCCAGTACCGTCCAGTGTCATTCAAATATTAAACCACAACAGTTCAAAGCCCTGCATGGCAGTGCAATATATATATATATTATTGGTCTTAAGCTTTTGCGTAAGGAATAACCCTGTACCGTGATAATTTAAACAAAAGATTTATGAATGAAACTGACGTAAATTTACGTCAATGGTTACGTAACGCAAAGGGTTAAACCAAAACACAGTAATGTGCACACTACTGCTTCAAAGTTGAATAACTGGTATTTATAGTACTTCCAAGCGGACTCTACAAAAGTCCACCACTGCAAAACTATTTTATAGTAGTATTTTATTTTCATTATATTCCAAGAGTGTAGTATTAATAAATGAGTACGAAATTATTACTAAATTAAGCTCTTTTTGTCCGGGGTGGAGGATTTTTGACTAGGACATTTAAAGTTTTATTTTTTTACTAGCTGGTGCCCGCGACTACGTCTGCGCAGGATTAGTATTTCGAGTAGCTTATTATCTTATCCAAGGCCATATCTACCTTTATACCAATATGTCATAAAATATGTACAAATGTAAAATTAATCATCACGGAAAAAAGTAATTACATTTCATCACCCTTGACGGTCACCGAGCACGTCTAGTGTATCGAGCAATTGACTTGGCTTTTGACTAAGCTATCAGAAACTGGCACAAACTTTAACAGAAGTGACATGGTTACAATCTTGACGTAGGCGGAGATCTTATTATTTTGTTTATGCTGTGCTCAAGCATATTACGCTTTTTCGCCCGCGTGGTGATGGACGATGATAATGATGAAAAGTATCCTATGTGTTAATCCAGCGCCTCATCTACCTTCATACCAAATTTCATCAAAATTGCCCCCGCCGTGTGAGCGTGAAAGAGTAACAAAGATCCACACATCCATACTCACAAACTTTCTCGTTTATCATATTAGTAGGATTTTTAGAGTTCAACTAAGTAAAACTTAGGGTAAATATCGATCTCTTGAACGTAAACAATTTGAAATGTTCAACTTTAAGTTACAGAAATGGGTCAAACCGTAATGTTTTAAACAATTTATGTAACGCTCAGTTCCTGTTCCAAAGTATTTACATTTAGTTTATAGGACAAAGGTCCTCGCACGCAAGTGCTCCAATTATCGAGGTACTTCCACTGTGGATTGGTCACGCACCAATTCCATTATAGAATTCATAGAGTAAACAAAGACCACGCTGTTGCCAGTTGGTCGGTTATAAGGTAAATTTCACATATAATATTGTTATTAACTACGCAATGGTTGGATATACTGTAATGTTATTTTTGATTAGTATTGCCATAGAGCATGTCAATGCTGACAACATTCTAGACACTTTTCCCGGTGCCTGTAAATTAGCGGCCATACTTATAAACGCTGCTTAAATTTAAATAACGCCATATAGTACCTACTGCACACTACAAAACTGTTCTGTTGATGTGATGATGTGTGACTTACCCTGACATAAGGAATCAAAGAACGGGGTTAACCATTTAGACTTTTTTATATTTCAAGTGCTTTCAAGTGAACTTCACTGAGTTCACTTTTTTGGTGATCGAATATAAAGCTCTTAAGTTTATTGCGGAAGTTTTGCAAATTACGCAGGTTCCTTATCGGCGGCGGAATATTATTCCAGCATTTCGATGCAGCATAACGAAAGCTACCCCTAAACGCAGCAGTGGCATGTCTCTCTGTTAGTAGCTGCATAGACCACGTTTTACCTATTTACGTCTTTGAAATAATATAGTTTAGCAAGAGAAGTGAATATTATTTATTCAACAACATTGTAAAAAAAGAATTCGTAAAGGTTGAATATTTTATCCGTTATTTGTTCGTGTCCCAACTCTAAATTATATTTATTATTTGTTTCTTCCGTGATCGTCTTCCAAAGAGTTATCAGGAAATTAATAATAAGTGACAATTTAACATTTAGTTATTGTTGACTGGCCGGTTGCCGCAGTTGATAGCAACTCAGCCTTCTAAACTGGTCAAAGTCAAAGTCAAAATAATTTATTAAATTAAGCATCAAAAAAGTACTTGTGAACGTCAATTATTCATTATAATGTACTCTAAAGACTCTACCGCCGCGTTCCAAAATATATAGAGCCTACCGAGAAGAAGCGGCAAGAAACTCGGGCCATTCTTTTTATATAGATAGGTACTAAAAATATTACATTTTATGGGTGGCAGAGTGACAGCTTGCCAGAAGTGGAGTATTCCAAGCATCTTTATCTTCTATATAATGTCGGACTTTAAAATATTTTTTTTAATAAAACGTTTTTTTACAGTCAACTTGAATTTTGTCTCTGTGAGCTCAGTTATGTGTTTAGGGGTTTTATTGTAAAACTGATACCTGGTTCGATACTTGGACAGGTCCAACATTTGTGTGTATGAACATGATTGTATGTATATCAGTCATCAGGCTACCATAGTACAGGCTCTGCCTAGTTTCTGACCTGAAGACCTTGTGTGGATGTTGTCCCATATTATTAGCAATTCTCGGTTATTTCCTGTTTCGGTAATTACTACGGTTAAATAATTCCGATGTAAGTATTTCACACCATCGCCTACAATAGCAGTTTTTATGCATTCACTGACATGCAACACACGCGGGTCGGTTCAACTGAGGCCGTATTCATAGTCTAAACTGAAGTTTGACTTCACGAAGTAAAACTTAGTTGATAATGGAGGCAAACTAAAAGTAGGTATGTAGATAATTTTTACAATAGTAATCAGCATCTAGAATTACTATATTGTCATGTTTTCAATTTAAATGACCGTGTTTCTTATCACAATAAAATTAATAAGCGTAAAATTGCCTATAGATTTCATATTCCTGATTTGAGCAACAATGTAGGTAAGATATATTTATGTAATATAATAATATATATGTTTATTCAGTTCAGATTACAAAGTACATATCTTAACTATACCTCTAATTAAATAAAGTATGTAATTTAGATAATTAACACAAAACTGTGGTAAGTAGGTACAATTGATATCCATTGACAACTGTGCTAGGTCGTACCTGTGTTACAGCTGTCAATGTCTTTCTCCAGTATAGTAACAGTTCAAACGGTTCATTATTTTACAAAATTAAACGCCCATCCAAATAAATACATACCAGATTTATGACAAAAATTTCTCATGCCTACCTCCATATTTTGTTGTTTTACATTAATTTGTGATTCATTTAACCTAGGTAGGCAAAACAACAAAAATAACAACGTAAGTAGCTATTAGTTCTTAATTAACAATACCTAAACCGACACACTAATAAAGTAATACAAATTTATCAGCACACGCCAAATTTTGCCGATGTGAAATAAAAATGTCACCCTTAATAACGTAGCGTTAAAGTGCATTTTGTTTATGCCAAATATGGTAGATATCAGCTCAAGTAAAACATTATATGCATGCGAATAACCAGTTTCTAATTTAAGAGGTTCAGATGGTTAACTTAGATAGGAGGCTAGTATCAATTGTGGACCCTGGCGGGCACAACAAATCTAATAGCAAGGGTTTTTCAACATCGAGTAGGCCTATTATTACAAAGAATCTATGTAATCCTCAAATTTATATTATTATTAATAAATATTTAAGATCATTTAGATACATACCAGTTTGGTTTTGTTTTTTAGTGAGTCAGGTAGCTTATTATATATTGTATGCACATAACTAAAGCACTTGTTGAGTGCAGTGGTAAGCGAGAGTATGATCACTTAAGCATTGTATTATGTCTAAGGGTTCACTAAGGATATTTTTCTAACCGTGTGGTACAAAACTTAAGATTTTATATTATTTTTATTTAGTCATAAAATATTAAACTGTTTATTTAACTTATATAATATTTATCTTTAATATTAAACTTTTTACTTTAACTGAATATTAACTATTCAACTTAAGATATTTTTTCATTTTAATTTTTTTTTATACCTCAAAATAATATTAAAATACATATTAATAAAGAAACATTTTACAAACATACAAACCCCGAGCACAAACATTTCTACTCATAACACAAATATGTGCGCCGGAAGGGATAAAAACCTAACAAGGCTAATTAGGCCATCAAATTAAAAAAAAAATTGCATAAACTGTATTTTATAAATACATAAAACAAGAAAACAAACTATACATTTAATAACCGTCTAGGAAAATGATTAGCCTGCACATGTCATTTTGTATCCAGTGACATTCGCGACATCAAGACGAATCTAATGACGTAATATTTATTAAAATAGAATGAACCGTTAAATAGTTATGAGGGACATGGGACAATACATACCTACAGGTCAAACATATCCTGCAGTCGGGTAATAAAGTGGCTATACCTGGAAAATGTAGAGTTATATGATGATTGTAAGCGAACAAGGTCGTTCTCAATAGCAAACTATAAGTACGGGCCCAGCGCTGGTTATCCATCAGACCATCGCACGTTACCCAACCTCAGTACAATACATTGCATCATTGCACATACCGCGCCAATAGTTTTCGTGAAGGAATACATTGGAAAATTAAACTTCAATTAGCTTATTTTTTACCCGACTGCAGCGTAGCCTAAAAGGATGTTTATGTGTTTGACCAGCCG
This sequence comes from Selenia dentaria, assembly GCA_917880725.1. Taxonomy (NCBI): domain Eukaryota; kingdom Metazoa; phylum Arthropoda; class Insecta; order Lepidoptera; family Geometridae; genus Selenia; species Selenia dentaria. The sequence continues at coordinate 3,423,487 of OU862885.1, read as the reverse complement.
TGCGATTCTCTAAGAGCAGCATCGTTGCATCTTTGACAACATCCGTGAAACAATGACGAGATGAAAAGGAACATTTGAAAAACAACCTTGTGAACAAGAGCGATATCTTTTAAGTATTTGACATCGGCGACGAGGGCAACGACTAATCTTTAGAGAATCGCACGGCGGTAGTCCGATTCTCTAAGAGCAAACATCGTTGCATCATTGACAACATCCGTGAAACAACGACGAGATGACAAGGAACATTGGAAAAACAACTTTGTGAACAAGAGCGATATCGTTTAAGTATTTGACATCGGCGACGAGGGCAACGACTAATCTTTAGAGAATCGCACGGCGGTAGTCCGATTCTCTAAGAGCAAACATCGTTGCATCATTGACAACATCCGTGAAACATCGACGAGATGACCAGTGGGTCTAGCACGAATACCTATTTATTAAGATATATGAAACACTGTTTCTTACATTTTTCGACATAATTAAAAAAACTTCGTAAGTGTTCACTATTACTATGTGGAACCAGCTGCCACTTGAGGTGTTTCCGAACAGATGGGACTTGGGAGCCTTCAAGAAAAGAGCCTATTCCTTCCTTAAAGGCCGACAAGGCATCCTCGAGACCTCTGGTGTTGTGGATGTCCGTGGGCGACGGTGATCACTTACCATCAGGTGAGCCGCTTGCTCGTATGCCAACCTCGTGTACCGTTACGTGACGTTCACGTGAAACAGTGTAGGTAACCTGCCCAGGTGCTTAACTGTGCCCACAATTAACGAATGTTTGACTTATAATGTGTCGTGTAGGAACACGAGACATTGTATTGATTTCCCATTAAGGATAGGACTGACAGACAGCTGTTAATGCATTATTTATAGAAATCAGATTAATTTACAAATTTCACTGGATAATTGGTCAAAGGTAACCATTAAAATGTGATTATACATTTAATAACTATTAAGGACTAAAATGGAATTTATTTAAAGACGTGAATTTCATGAGATTGGAATTTGATTTGTAAATTGAAATTGGGTCTCTTTTTTTTCATAACTCGTATACCTTGAACATTGAAATTTATACAGAGAAAAATTCACATCCTCGGACGGGATTCGAACCCGCGTCTTCTGACTCTCCGTGTCAGACGCCATTGACCAACTAGGCCACCGAGAATCTGGTCCGAGCATCGAATTTTAACTCTCTATTTTACTAACCGTCTTGCGGGGACGGAGTGACATCTATTGGACAGTTAACAGTACCATCCAACCGAAAGAAACATTATTTAGAAATACTTGAACTTTCGCATTGACATCGCAACCCTTGTGATTGTTATAGTATTACTTTTCAAAGCAATATTATATTCATTTTGACATATGAATCCCATTCTAGGCGAAACCCTGCAAGCCTATTGGTTGAAACCATCAATGGGATTGAGAATGAGATGACATTTCATTCTCAGTCAAGTTAGACAATAAGGCGGCAGGTTAGCGTTGAGTTTATATTTAACCTAATTAGTAGAAAATGGAAACTCTAAGAAAAAAAACAATAGCGAAAACTGGCCAAGCGCGAGTCGTAGTCGCTCTAAGGATACAGACATGAGGAATATATTTTTATCACTAGATGCTTTGAAAGTTAACATGTCGTAAAAAAATTCAACCAAGTTCTGGGGACTTACTATCAGCTATATAAAAGCAATGCAAGTTCAATGCAGTTCTTAAACCTGGCACAAACAGTTTTGAATGAAACCATACCACGACGCTCATTTAGGTGAACTGTTTGAATATTGTTTTCTACAACGCTGAACGGGTAATGTTGTCTCTGGCATTCTAACAATTTACTATAACCAACATTGCAGACGCCGAGACGTTTGTAAGCTGACAAACTGAGTGGATTCCGAGTGGCATGTTAACGAGAGTCCATACAAAAAAACAGGTGAACGGTTTTTTCGGCATGTGAAGTTTCTTGAACTTATAAAAAACACTAAAGAACGAAAACAAAAGTATTAGGTAGAGCTCGCGCATTGTGACCAGTTTGAGGTCACAGTTGAACAATAACAGTTTGACCCACATACCGTGAATGGGAGCCAGCGTTACCTTTAACCAATCCACGACATTCCTGTGTGTAACGTTAGTCATTCTTTTTTTATAGTATTACGTTTTAAAGCACTAACGCCTGCTTAAGCGATCTCAAACATTGAAATTTATAGAGAGAAAAATTCCATCCTCGGACGGGATTCGAACCCGCGTCTTCTGACTCTCCGTGTCAGACGCCATTGACCAACTAGGCCACCGAGAATCTGGTCCGAGCATCGAATTTTAACTCTCTATTTGACTAACCGTCTTGCGGGGACGGAGCGACATCTATTGGACAGTTTTAACAGTACCATCCAACCGAAAGAAGCATTATTTAGAAATACTTGAAACTTTTGTATTGACATCGCAGCCCTTGTAATTTTTATAGTATTACGTTTTAAAGCACTAACGCCTGCTTAAGCGATCTCAAACATTGAAATTTATAGAGAGAAAAATTCCATCCTCGGACGGGATTCGAACCCGCGTCTTCTGACTCTCCGTGTCAGACGCCATTGACCAACTAGGCCACCGAGAATCTGGTGGGTTCGAATCCCGTCCGAGGATGGAATTTTTCTCTCTATAAATTTCAATGTTTGAGATCGCTTAAGCAGGCGTTAGTGCTTTAAAACGTAATACTATAAAAATTACAAGGGCTGCGATGTCAATACAAAAGTTTCAAGTATTTCTAAATAATGCTTCTTTCGGTTGGATGGTACTGTTAAAACTGTCCAATAGATGTCGCTCCGTCCCCGCAAGACGGTTAGTCAAATAGAGAGTTAAAATTCGATGCTCGGACCAGATTCTCGGTGGCCTAGTTGGTCAATGGCGTCTGACACGGAGAGTCAGAAGACGCGGGTTCGAATCCCGTCCGAGGATGGAATTTTTCTCTCTATAAATTTCAAAATTTCAATGTTAGTCATTCTATAACATTGCTCTGAGTAACGTGACGCGTGCGTTCCGAAGCACGACCGCACACGTGCCCTTCGGCACAATTACTTATAAATTAATAGGTTGACAACAATACGCGGATGAAGTCGCGGGGAACATCTTGTCAAATAAAATGTACGCCTGAGCTCACATGCGTCTGTAAAACTAAACTTTCCAACAACTCTCACTTACACTGCACTCAACAAGTACTCGTATATATATATATGCTTTTGTGATGTGCATAAAATTAAATATAATAAACTACCTAACTCACAAAAAATTCAACTAAATATAGTACATATCTAAACAACCTTACCTTTATTAATTAAAAAAAGTTATATGATTATTAACGGGATATTTACCGTAAGGTCGTGGAATGAGCTCCCGATATTTCGGCGCAGTTACATGCACCATGTTCACAGGAAGACTGGAGAATGCGGTTGGTTGGTCGAAAAGTTAAAAACTTAGGTGCAGACATAACGATCTACCCTCTTTCTTAGTCTTTTGCTACGGTTATCACTGGAACTCGAACTCGATCCTAAGTCCCGACAAAACACCCGCATTCTTCAGTCTTCCCGTGAAAATGGTGCATGTAACTGCGCCGAAATATCGGGAGCTCATTCCACAACCTTACCACGGTAAATATCCCGTTAATAATCATATAACTTTAGAGAACAACCGTGATAGTTTAAAACAGTGTTTTAAAAAAAGTATTGAGGATTACATAAAAGATTATTTGTATTAGGCCTTCTTACTCGATGTTAAACATGACCTGCCCTGCTCTCTCCTAAATTTGTTGTAAAGACCCTGTCAGGACAGGGTCCTTAATTGATACTAGCCTCTGAGTTTACCATCTAAGCTCCATTATGGAATGCAAATAAAGAACATGAATATGAATAAATTCTACAGAGCCTCCATGGCGTGCTTTCTCAGAAGCCACAATCGAATCTTATTAGATCCGGTGGAGCATTTCATCGAAGTTCGGCGGACGCTGTTTCGACAGTCGAAACTTCGACAATCGGTCGACACAACGGACCTTCGACTCAACTCATCTTCGATCCGACTGATCGACACGTCCGAAGTTAAAGAAGAGGTAGCAGCACTTCCCCGGGCGAACTCATTCACAAATCATAAAGAGATCTACAATACTAGAAAAAAACAATCTAAAATTGCAAGGTTAGGTACAGTTACGTTCAAAAGTGCATTAGCAAGCTAAAGGTCACATTCCTCTGAACTTAACAGGGCGTTACGTCTTTCGTACGAACACTCATACAATTATCCACAATGTGACTTATTAAATATAAATTCAAGACATAATACAATTACTAATGTAAGTGCAGCTAAGAGGAAGTAAAAAATATTTCACGTACTGAAGCAGTTTTATGCAGATCATTTCTAAAACGTAATAATGATGTTTAGAATTAATTACCCTTACCTATAACAGTTCAGCCATTCGGAAGTTTAAACTACAACAATTCATAACCTTGCATGGCATGCACTGTGCTCGAAACCCTGAAAAATACGATCTTAAATCTCTTGCACTGTAATTCCGCTAGAATTTTTTCCCTTCAAACAGGAGTATGGTAATGTTTGCACACTACTGCTTCACGGTTGAATAACTGGCACAGGTGTGGCACTTCCCCAGGCGGACTATGCAAAAGACCTGTCTCTACGACGATTTTACGTGAAATATGATTTTCTTTCTCTTTCTTTGTATAACTGCTTCTGAACTTCTGATTGGGACTGTACCAGGGAGACATACTCCGTGGGTGCAATGTATATACAGCCTAAATAGTACCTGGATGACCGTTTTTTTTAGAACCTGGACCTGTTTTTGTTGCTTAACAACGCCATCTATTGTCAAGTGGCTTTAGTGTTGCTGTGTCAGTAAAACAGTTTATTGTAGCAGTTTTTATTGCTTGAAAACACGGATAAAACGACGTTTTCTAAAAGTGAAATCTAGCTGGATCGATTTATCGCCCCCGAAACCCCCTGCGTACTGAATTTCATGAGAATCGTAGGTGCAGTTTCGTAGATTCACACTATTTATATAGGTACATACATACAAGAATCGATCGTTTAAAGGTAGATAGATTTGAAAAAAATCTTACTCACTCCTCAAAGGTTTCACGACGTAACCAAGTAGCCCGAATAAAAACACAAATCGACACATGCTTTAAAAAATACTTAGAAATCAAATGACGTCTAAATCCCCATGGACACTGACTCATGTTCATGAATGGAATCTACACGAAATGCAGCCTTCAGGTCTTACACAGACTGGAAACCACACGCAAATATCGACCTTAAAATCCACTCGCGAGATTAACTCGAGCTTTGAGTTTTGGTTGAGAGGTTATAGAGTCGAAAACTCCGTGAAGTTTTGTCGTATTGCGTATTTTTCAGTCGCTGGAAAATACGCGTGACTCACTCGAACTATTGAGGGAGGAGCTTCACGGCGCCGACGTCACAGATTATTATAGCAGTGTTTCCATGTACTATTATTTAAAAGAGCTTAGTTCTCAAATTCCTGCGATTCAATGACGTAGAGTGTGCTTTGAAGTTTAAATGCGTTTTGACATGAAAAGTCAATTATGCCTGGTTACGATTGTATTGGATACATCAGTAGGGCTATTATGTATTTCAGTTGCAATCAAATGTAAATTGAAATCATAATCATAATCAGCCCATTATGTTCCCACTGCTGGGATTCGAGCCTTCGACTTGGGCCATAATATACCACGCAGGTCCAATGCAGCTTGGTGGATAGGTTAGTGGCCAACCCATGTTGAAGTTTTCAGGCCGCCCGAAGCCCTCGATATGACTTGTCCTAAGACAAACAACCGGTACGACGGCTTAACGTGTCCTCCGAAGCACGGAAGCGCTCAGTTGAATAATCCCACTAGCGGTCACCCATCCAAATCCTGACCGCAGCAAATGTTGCTTGTTGATCGGTTGAGATCGCCAAATAGACTACGAGCGCTTCATTGAAATAAAAGGCCGCTATAGGTCAGTTTTCAACCGACTTCAAAAGAAAGAAGGAGCTTCTCAGGTTGACGCGTACGTATATGTATTTTATTTATGATAATTCAAAAGTAGGTACCTATTAGCACAGTATTGTGCGCATGGTACTGACTTGTACAAGTTATTTCACACTTATTAGTGTTGAAGATTTGTCGTCTATTTATTGGTAAAAAATCACCCTTTTTAGTTACCCTTGCATTCACCGTCAATAAGACGTATATCATTAAGATAGGCGAAATACTTTTCAGTTATTGGAGTGCTTAGTTAAATCATTGGTCTCGCTCTCGCTTCAACCGAGAGCGAGACCAATGATTAATCTAAGCACTCCAATGCGCGCGCGCGGAGACTAATCATTAATCTAAGTTGGAGTGTAACTCAAAAACCGCATGAACGAATTTGATGAAATTTAAAAGATAACACATCGGAAGTATACTCAACCAAACAAACATAATTATCAAAATAAGTAAAAAGTTATGCGTGGTTAATTTGTATGTTTGATCACACATAAGTCTGTGTGAATTTTGTCAGCTCAAGACGGCAACTTACCACCACTGCGGTCCGTATCGCGATATTTTTGCTCACAGTGCTATCGTCTACCAAAGCTGGTCCGAGACAAATATCGCGATTTTGACAGCTCGTGGTACTGTAAGCGTGTTGATAAATCGGACCAGAGTTGTAGCAATAACGAACCATTTGCGCGCGAAAACAAATTCATAAAAATAACGTGCATAGTGTGAAGGTTAACTATGTGGTGTGTGGAATAAAAAGAAATAATGGAATGACTTTTACAACTTTTACATCAAAAACAAGGGATACCAGTAAAGACCTTGTAGAAATAAACAAACACCTGTCACTTTTGACAGAACGCTCACGACGAGTATGGTGTAGAGCATGGTTCATGTAATCGTCAATATGGCGGCAGTTAAGACGTCATCGATGACGTAGCGTGGGCCATCGTAATCACGCTCACAGTGAAAGGGACAAAAAAAAAAGGAAGAGGTACTCAATTCGACTGCTTTTTTATGTACCTAAGTTACCTCATAACTTTTTAGTGGGTGAACCGATTTTCAATATTATTTTTTGTTTGAAAGCTGGTGCTTCCCGCAAAGTCCCATTTAAATTTCATAAAATTCGGTAAGTAGTTTTTGAGTTACACTCCAATAACTGAATAATGGAAGTCAGTTTCAAATTTTCAAATTGTACTTTTTTCTGATTACGAAAAATATATAGTAGGTGCCGCTCAAGTTATTGAGAAATGGGGTACGTAGATTTTTGCTGTGGTTTTATTTGCGATTTTTCCTATAGGATTCCTGATACATACTGTGTACTGTGTCATATTATTATACATATCTTTTTTCTAACTCTTAATTATGCACTGTATTTTTTCAGGTTCAAGTTTGTATCAGTAACTAATATAATAACTATAAAACCCCGAACGAACTATGGGAAAAAGTATAGGTATGTATTTATGAAGGAGCCAAACTGTATAACAGGTTACCTAAGGACATCAAAGACGAACTTGCTTAACTGTTTTAAAAAAATACTAAAGAACCACATTTTAAAGGATTTTTCATTATTAGAACTTTGAGGCTAAAGCCATTTTAGTTACATAGATATTGTAAATTAAGATAGATTATTTATTGTACTATATTATACAAATTAGTATTAAAATATCAAACATTTTATAATATAATATTATGTAAATTAGAGGTCTGTAAAAAAATAACATTATTTGCAAAATGTCTAGTGCCCTGTATACGTATCTGTTTCATGTACTTGTATTGGTTTGCATGCACCTAGCGTTTCGTAGGCGTTCTTGTAACTCGTAGGTATATTAATTATTTCTGTCTTTTATACTATTATATTTGTTTTATTATGCTGATGTTTACTACACATAAAATGTATTTCTCCGTAAGTGAATTTTTGTAAATTCTTATGAGAAATAAATGATTCAAACAAACTGTGCGACGAAACACATCTCTTTTTTGGGGACGGTTTTGGGCAGCGCCTTAATCACCTTGTCTTAGGATAGAACACTTGACAAAATACCTTAGTTATAGAAAGACAAGCCATAACGAAACCAGCACGTACAGAAAAACAAAATCTAAAAAGTTTCATTTATTTGCCCCTCTGTTTGAAGACTATTTTTAGGTCACCAGTTCTTAATAACACAAATTGTACACTCTAAGCAAAGGCTTAACATTCCTTGCGCAACGTGACCTCCCAAATAATGTACTTAGGTAATTAAGCAGTAAGTAAAAGTATGTACCGTGTAATACATATTTAGGACATGTTGGTCGATACTTTGAAAATGGCTGTAAGTATTGGATCTAATTTTAAACTAATAAATATAACAACAATTTCGAAATATTTGAAGGCAAACGTTTTTGTGTTCTGGTTTGAATCAAATGTTTCGATACTCCTAAATTATTCCGTATAATGCAAAGAAATCAGTATTATTTTACTTTTGTTAGTTAGTATAATCAAAATTATCTTTTTGGTAAACTGTTTCACGTGATAGTAACATAACTCCTGCCAGTGAATGTCGAAGTAACAGCCTAAGCTCTAAAGTAAAATTTTGCGTGGCACAAAACACATTTGTTTTTAAACTGTCTTGTAATTCGGTAACGTACTAATAAAATTGCTTGAGCTCTATTGCTCCGTGGCATAACATTTGACACTGCGGTGGCAGTTTCACGAATCGGCTGTTTTAGCCTTAAATGAGTAATCCCTGAGCGAATGAATGGGCTTTCAGAACCTATTTTGGATGGCAGTCGACAGTTGCCTTTCAAACTGCTCACGGCCCTCTGCCGAAAATTTTGATCGATTTTGATCGATTTTGAATAGATAATATAGAAATAGGTGCAACGCGCATTACTTACACCGAAAGTGTCTCTAACTGACCCGTTTCCAAACTAGCAAGCTTCCGCCCAGATGACGAGCGCTACAAGATGGACGATACTCGTGTTGCGTTTTTATGTTTATATACTGCAACTTGTTTCTGAACCCACTTTTTACAGTCAATGAACAAAACGATATTAAAAAATATTTAGTGACACTTCCGCTGAAAATAAAACAATGATTTTGGCCTATTTGGGGGCGTGCACCACCCTCCCTCCCGCATAAAATGCTAATAGGAAGAATACAAAATAAAAAACACAAGAAACCCCAAATAAACCAACACCGATTCGACACGTGTTTCGCCTCTACACGAGGCATCCTCAGGAGATGTTGACTCGTCGAGCACTAGACCGCCAGTCAATGAAGTTATAGTGACCAAGTGATAAGATCTATTTGTTATAATAATATAGGTCACGTTTCAAAATTTTCCAAAGACCTATCTTTGGAAAATTTTGAAACGTGAGCGCAGTGCCATGCAGAGTTTTGAACTGATTAACCAATACAATACAATAGATTTCGCAAAAATCAACCTACTTTTACAGAAACAATTCTGAATGGCACTGAACAGTTGGCCTGACGCTTAACATCGGGCGATCGACTAGCTCGTCTCGTCACCGATTGGCATTAGAAAAAGCTTCTTTACTGTTACGCCTACGTCTATTTGATACAAAGTAAAAGAGACAAAATATAATATCCGACGGACATGTCCAGAATCGTATATTATGCATAACTGCAAAAGTCATTATACACGGCCTCGTGAGGTTTGATCCTGGGGTTTCTTAGGGTTAATTGAACCATATTACAACAGTGAAATAAGCAAAAAAGTGTCCCATGAGAATTGTGTCACTGCAATTGAGAAATTTGCCACGTGACTTCAGCGCGCCATCTAGTTTTCAATAATGTAACTAAGTCCAAACATTCCAAGTATATAGTTTGTACCTATGCGTATTTTAATATAGGATTTGTAGGCAAGTATTGTGTGGCATATTAATATTGTAGCATTGTGTATTAACAATACAATACTGTACAACTGTATCAGATATAATAATACAATAGATGATTCATTTAAGAATGGGTTTTGATTGATTATAAACGCATGTTAGGAACCACGGCGCGCGGCGTTTGGAAATCCGTTCAAGACCACGTTTCTCCGTGCACTAGGTATATGGTCACAGATTAAAAACTTACGAAAGGTAGCTTATTATTATTAAATACTAGCGACTGCCCGCGACCACAGCCGCGACTTCGTTCGCGTTGAAGGCTCAGCCTTCGGCCTCACCATCACCTCCCATCTTTTCTTGGTTTTTCTTTCATGAACCTTCTCCTGACAATAATTACCACAACAAAAAAGAATTAGCGAGATTGTTCCATCCTTTCTCAAGTTGTGAAATAGGGGTATTTTTTATAATAAATATATTTATTTAAAATAGCCCAGTTGGTGGTGATATTAATAGGGGACGACATATAATAACATACGCTGCGCTTGCCGGGCCGTGGTCTCCACTCCGGAGCCTTCCGGCCCCATCGGCCATGTGTTCTACGTGCTATGTGCCCTGCCCACTGCCACATTAACTAGCTAATCCTCTGAGCTATTTCGATGACTTTAGCTCGTTTACGTATGTTCTCATTTCTGATTCGATCACGTAGAGAAACCCCAAGCATAGCCCTCTCCCTAGCTCGTTGTGCGACTTTGAGCTTACATATAAGGCCCATAGTGAGAGACCACGTTTCAGTAACATCATCACTGGTAAGACATAGGTACTGATTATAAAAAATTCAATAATTTCTGTATGTATTTACAATAATATGTACCTACTTAAGTAAATATTTGATCGTATTGAAAAGTCATACATATAGGTCTATCATTATTAAAGTTCTCTGTAGCTTCTAAACGAGTACGTACTACGTACTTATTGGTATAACTATGTACTACACTGCAACGAAATGAAATATACCTTATTCGTTGCATTTCCACAGATTAGCTAATAATTATAGATTCAGAACAGCAACCTTCTAAAAGGTCGTGGCCTGTGCGTCACACCCTGGAACTCCATAAACAGTATATAAACTAACGTGGTTTCCATATTAATAATCATAGATTAGCTTATGGTATGTGAAGTTGCGCTTAATTAACTCTCAGGTTTTAAGGCCAGGTAAACCACAGGTATAGACGTATAAAAGATAATGTAAATGCGTGTGGTACCCCTGTCCGAACCCCGACCAAGCGTCAAGGTTGGCCGCTACTTACAGTCCGCGCAGTGTCGGACACACGCGATAACTATATTGTGTGATAATTAACTGCAATAGCCCAAAAATTTCAAGCCCCCAAAGGCAAGGACATATTTCCTATCAAAGTGTCAGTTAGTTTAAAAGAGATTTCAATACAAATCGTGATACTTGCGTTACCTATTGTACATACCTATAATCTGTGTAATATAATCTGTATAATATCTGTATAATATAATCTGTACCTATAATCACAGATTATAGGTTGAACATAGGTTGATTATAGGTTGGTAGTATAGGTTATAGGTTGCTCAAGAAAGGATGGGTAGACCAATAAAATGATAAATAAACACAAAGTTGACGATCTGAAAACTAAGTTTTTTGAAATTTTTGATTTATAATAATTTAATATAAGTATAATTTTAAATAACAGGAAACAGTCACGTAAATAAGTGGCTTGAATTTGGAGCGGAAATAGCTTATACATAAATTAAAAAGATAATTGTGATGTGTTTGTATGAGCACAGGTTAAACACGATATGCAGGAAAATATCCTACTGCAATTGTTTGTGCTGATAATTTTTTTTTCTGTAAGTGGCCGTAGTTTGCGTGACCTTATAATTACCGCTCTTCCTAAATAGTTCCTTTAACACGTATTTTAACTGATATTTAAAAAAAGGTAAAGAAATTCACAAATGTTTGTAAATTTTTAATCGCCGCATCATATAAATGAGTCAACTACAACTACTTGCAGTTACTTTTTCTTGAAACACTGCGCAGTGGCACTACGCAGTGCGAACATGGATCGTCGGTTCGATGAACTTTTCACGTCGATAAACTCATTTTATCGTATCGGATCTTACTTCTAGCATGGATCTAACCGCGATAGCTATATCTAGGGCTGTCTTTTATTAATAATTACTGTCAATTTTATCCTATCGACATTCCAAGCAGCAGTGCCAGATGTGTAACTTATGATTTATGTTTTGTTGTATTGTTTTGTCAAATTCGACGATAAAATTTTATATATTTTAATATTCGTCATTTTTAAGTTAATACTTATTTTTATGATATTACGTATTTTTGATCGGTACCTTTTTCGTAAAATCATAAAAGTTTAGTTACTGTCTACAATTATACAATGTTCTGTACCGGCGCCGAGATGTCTGTGATAGGGTTGCATCGCGTGACTCTTCTATTAACCAGGGCTGGCTCTGATTGTTATTGACGATTCTTTTTGATTATTTGCTCCAAAAATACTAGTGAACGTTATCAATAAAGGCCTGATATGCACCGGTATTCATTGTACTTCTAAATATAGTGTAGTTGAAGTATTGTGCGTCATACGAGGCGCCAAGATGTCTGCGATAAGCGTCGCGTGACCCGACCGCTTGGTAGGGTTGCCAGTTATCGGTATTGATGTGCTCTGGTTTTGAATGTTTGTTTTGAATAAATATTCACTATTTGCTACTGTATAATTGACTGAAACCAAATTATATCGTTCAGTTCAAAATCAACATATAAGTTTATTAAGGATAACTAAATATGTATAAAAAACCAAGAATAAAAAAGAAGACGTGTGGCACTCGGAGATTGCCGCGGTAAAGCTATTGCATAGCTGTTTTTATCAACTTATGCAATTATAATTATTTAACCGATGCCATCTAGAGGCGAGTTGCTGAACTAAAGAGACAAGCGTGATATTTCAAAGAGTCATTAAAAGTTCTGCTATTCATCGATAGATGCCAAATCAACTTATGCAATTTTAATTATTTAATCAATACCATCTAGAGGCGAGTTGCTGAACTAAAGAGATAAGCGTGATATTTCAAAAAGTCATTAAAAGTTCTGCTATTCATCGATAGATGGAGTCGGAGTGTTAGGTTATTTTCGTTACGAAATTTCTGGATTAGGTCTCCACGCTCAAGGCCCGCGATAGAAGCTATGCACTAGCTTAAAATTTATTTTGTTCTATACTAGCTGCACTCCGCAGTTTCACCCGCGTGGTGATGGATGATAATGGTGATGATGATGAAATGTGTGCTATGTCCTTCCGCGGGATGTAATCGATCTCCTCGCCAAGTTTTATCGAAATCGGTGAAGCCGTTCACGCGTGATGCGATGACCAAGGGAAATAGGGATTCTGTTATTTATATGTACTTACCTATTTCTAAATTATTATGCTTATTAGTTTTATTTAAAAAATACTTAGGATATGCCTACTAATATAACACAAGTTTTGTATTTGATGCTTGATTTTTAATGCTTAAAAGAAAAATATTCATCTACCGCCGAGCGGTTAACATCGTTTCAAATTAGTGTCTGTTATTTAATTAGTTTTTAGTGGTAAAACTTAAGTTTTCAGTTCAAAATTTGTGTTAAACGCATTGTACACCTAACCAGATTGTCAGTGAAATAAATAAAATTTGGTGGAATATGTGATTTAAAGCAATAAATACGATAATAACAAGTACAATTGAGGACACGCATAGCTTTCGACGTAGACGCGTAAGCGCCGCGTTCTGCACGGCGCTTTCGACCTTTTGGACGGGACTCGCTACCAGCGCCGCTAAGGAAGTGACCAGTCACCGAGAGCCGTAACTACGTTTGTTTCGCAAGCTGAACGAGTTCTTCATATATTGTCGACGATTGGACTTGTTGTTTACTTGTTTCTTTACAATGAGTTTACAAAAATGCGCCGGTTGCAATAATGCGATAAAAGGAGTGGCTACTTCTATGCAATGTTTTCGGTGCTCTGACAAATATCACTACTCCTGCTTGAACCTCAGTAAGCAAGATTACATTGGCTTTTCGAAAGAGTACAGGGATTCGTGGGTGTGCCCTTCGTGCAAGTGTAAACAACCTAAGACCGGGGATAACACGAACACACCGGTGCGATCCACCGCCGTTCCCACGCAAAAACTTAGCTCGGTGTTAGAGGCGCCGCCGGTGGCCCTCCCGGCTGAAGTGGACAGCGCCAACGTGACGGTGCGCTCGCGGCCTCGCAGCTCCTGCACTTGCACCTGCCTTTCTGCTGAGGACCTTCGTGAGATAATGAGAGAGGAGCTCGATAGAAAGCTCAACACTCAGTTGAATTTTATTCAGTCGCAACTGACCGGCTTCGACGAGAGTCTCACCGCCTATCGCACACAGAACGAGATACTTATACAAGAAAACGAGTCACAGAAAGCTTTAATCGCGGAGCTGCAAAAAGACAACGAGACACTCCGCGCTGCCACCCACGACGTGACCCGCCGCGTACACCTGCTGGAGCAGTTCTCGCGCTCCAACAACTTGGAGCTGCAGTGCGTACCTGAGAACAAGAGTGAAAACATTTTGAACACTATCCAACCAGTGGGAAACATAATCAAGTGCCCAGTGACCGAGACCGATATTCAGTACTGCTCACGAATCGCCAAACTGAATAACCAGAGTCCCCGACCTAGGTCAATTTTGGTTAAATTTGGAAATAAGCGACTGCGCGACAATTTTTTGGCGTCAGTTATAAAGTACAACCGAAACAACCCTAAAGCCAAGCTGAACACCAGCCACCTCGGCATCGGCGGCAGCAAGAAGACCGCAGTGTACGTGAGCGAGCACCTGACGCCAGAAGCCAAGTCGCTGCACGCCGCAGCTCGTCGCGCGGCCAAGGAGCTCAACTATAAGTTCGTTTGGGTTCGAGACGGGAAGGTGTTCCTCAGGAAGACCGATACTTCGGGATACGTACACGTTCGGAGTGAAGAAACTTTGAAATCTCTGTCTTAATCATCACAATTTTCAATTTTATTTTAGTTTCTTTTAAATTTGTCGTTTGTTGTTTTTTTTTCTTTTTTTTAATTATTATTTAATCCTGGTAAAAATTTTGCTTTACTTAATGATACAAGTCTATTATCAAAATGTACGTGGCCTAAGAACCAAAACCCCAGACTTGTACAACGAGGTTGTTTGTAACAATTATGACATCATTGTATTAACGGAGACATGGTGTAAGAGCGGCATCTTCGATTCTGAATTATTCGATAGCAGATACATAGTTTATAGACGCGATGGTGAGTCTAGCAAAATTCATAGAAGGAGTGACGGGGGAGGGGTAGCTGTGGCGGTGTCCAGGCGTTACAACTCAAGGCGACTTGAAAATTTAGAGTCAAACTGTGAAGACGTGTGGCTACAGTTAGATGGTTATAACGACAAGGGTAAACAAGTATCCTTTTATTTGTGTTCTGTCTATCTCCGCTCACCCTTGCAACATGAGGCGTTAGAAGATTTTTTAAGTAATTCGAGTAGTATTTTAGAACAAAATAATTTTGAAAACGTCATAATTGTTGGTGACTTTAATCTCTCACGAATAAGTTGGAACGTTAGCAATAATACACAATCCCTAAACTGTAAGCCTAGTGAAACCTTTTTACCTAATATGCTCCTTGACTTTTGTGAGACGCACAAACTAGTACAGTATAATAATACTTTAAACAAAAATGGCAAAATCCTAGATTTGGTCCTTAGTAACAATAAAAACATCGTAAATTTGCATGCGACCAATGAACCTTTATCAAAAGTAGATAATTATCACCCACCGTTTGTGTTTAGTATATCTTATTACGAAGTGAAAATTGGCGCCAATAGTCTCATTCCGAGCAATAACTATCGTTTCTGTTTTTATAAGGCAGATTATGAAGAAGTAATCAGTGATTTAAACGGCATTGACTGGGATGAAAAATTGGTCGCATGTGCATCTGTTGACGACATGCTTGAGGCTTTTTACACATGTCTTCGCGGCGTCATTGAGAAACATGTGCCCAAACGCTTGCCGAAAAGTAAAAAGCACCCGGTATGGTTTTCTCGAGAGCTAATTAATCTACTTAAGGAGAAACTAAAGTATAGGAACAAACTGAAAAAGTTCAATAATAATCCTATGGATGTATGTTGTCTTATGACCTCGCCAGGCAGCGCACCAAGCAGCTCACAGCTAAGTGCTACAAAGACTACATAACTCGCCTAGAATATAGTTTGCGATCTAACCCAAAATTGTTTTGGTCCTTTGTCAAAAGTAAAAGACAGAACCAAAGCAGTTTTCCTGCACAGATGTCGCTAGGTGATAAGACTGCGACAAACGGCAAAGAAGTTTGCAACTTGTTCGCTGATAGCTTTTCTTCAGTATACAGTACAAGCCGTCTGTCCGGTACGAATACTGGAGCCATGACATTACCGAATAATTACTTGACGCTAATACAATTTGACGACGATCAAGTCTTTAAGGCACTAAAAAACCTTGATTCGAGCAAGGGCGCCGGTTCTGATGGCATCCCTGCAGTTTTCGTTTCTAGAAGTGCTCCGGCACTAGCACGTCCTTTGCGTATCATTTACAACCGTTCGTTATCCACTGGTGTTTTTCCTCTCGATTGGAAGCTGACGTTGGTAGTCCCTCTTCATAAAGACGGACCGAAAAATATGGTAAAGAATTACAGACCTATCTCTATTCTCCCAGTTTTTGCCAAAATCTTTGAGCAATTGCTTCACCCAATTTTGACATGGCATTTTAAAAACTTAATCAGCCCTCACCAGCATGGATTCATGAAATCCCGATCAACGGCAACAAATCTCTTAGCATTTATCAATGCTATTACTATTGAAGTCGACAAGCGAGCGGCTGTTGACGCCATTTACACCGATTTCAGCAAAGCTTTCGATCGCGTGAATCACCAAATACTTCTCCAGAAGATTTCAACTTATGGCATAGCTGAACCACTGCTAAGCTGGTGCTCATCTTACCTTTCTGCCCGGCAGTCTACAGTAGTCGCATCTGGCTTTTCGTCCGACCGTTTTCCGGCACTTTCCGGGGTGCCACAAGGATCCCATCTTGGACCTCTATTGTTCAACATATTTATTAACGACATCAGTGATTGTTTCCTCCATTGCAAGCATTATTTATTTGCTGATGATTTGAAGATGTTCAAAGTCGTAAACAGCTTATATGACATGTTACTTTTACAAGAAGATGTCGATCGACTTGCGTCATGGTGTTGTTGTAACGGTATGGATGTCAACACTTCAAAATGCCATTCAATTCACTTCTCAAGGAAAAAGACCAGAATTCCCTTTAAATATAAGATTAATAACAGTTACTTAAACGAACTTGACAGCATTCGCGACCTTGGTGTGGAGATAGATAGAGAATTAAGGTTTCACACCCATGTCGATAGCATCTGCTCTAAGGCGTTTAGATCTCTTGGCTTTGTACTGCGTAACTGCAAAGATTTCAAAAATCCAAAGACTAAAATTTTACTTTATAACTCTTACGTTCGGAGTGGGTTGGAGTATTGTAGCGTTACTTGGAACCCTTTCTACGACGTCTACAATAAGAAGCTTGAAAGTGTACAAAAGCGTTTTATGTGGCACCTCGCTTATTCCTGTAATGTTGCGAAGACCATCAGAAGTTACCCGGATAGGCTTAAATATTTTCACATGAGCTCCCTCTCGGATCGAAGACGCATGTTCGACTTACTTTTCCTTTATAAAATTGTTAACGGAGCACTTGACGTCCCCGAACTCTTGTCTCTTCTGAATTTCCCTGTACCAACAGTATTCACTAGGGCCTCGAGGAGCAACGTCCTAATTAATCCAAAATATTATACCAATCTTGGCAAAAATGCACCTCTGAAAAGATTAATCACTCTACTTAACAAAATGCATAACGAACATTCCTTGGACCTCTTCAGTGGAACTGTTGGTAGCTTTAAGCGGGCTATCCGCATTATTGACTCAGCTTTATGAAAAAACTACATTTTTAACTTTGACCACGCAATTTAAATTTTTAATTTCTAATTACGACATATTATTATTATTACTATTACTATAATTATTATTTTTTTTTGACTGTAACTGAACTGTAACTTTTATTACTCTTAACTGTGACTATATTATTAATTTCTATGCATGCCGTCTTCGCCTATAATTGTTGTGACATTTAGCTTGATTTGTACTTATTTGACATATATTGTAATGTATTGGTGTACACTACGTTGGCGGACTTAATAAATAAATAAATAAATAAATAAATGCTTATTATTTTTCTCGGCATTGTGTGGAATGATAGACAGTAATGTTATAATCGACTAGCTGACTAGCCAACGGCTTTGCTTAGAAAATTTCGCAAAGTCTTTCCTTAGATGCTTCCAACATAAAAGGCAGTGGCATAGGTTCTGCGTTTTGAATCAGTAAGTCAGGACAATTAATTATATACCTACAGATATAAACAAGAAATAAAAACACCTCTAAACGAATAAAATGTCGGATAAAAAAAGATACTCGTAACTTATTCAAAAACTATTCCATTTTTTGGAATGAGTTATTATAATATGGTTTAAATAAATCGAATGAAATTCTGTTCTTGATCAGCTTGTATAAACTTGAATCGTTATTCCAAACACCAGAAGCCGTCTTGGTCGATACCACCGCAATGCCTGACGTTCTACTGCGAAGTAATTATGTGTTAGGGCGTGAAGGACACTGTAGCAAAGGAAATTACTGAGCAAAAGAGACTTAAAAGACAATAGGAAGACGAGTACAGTGCAGTACTACGCAAAACTACAGTTCTACGCTCTGGATGGCACTGCAACTGACATGGGCAAGCGTAAAGCTTACCATCAGACGCACGACTTGCTCGTTATGTCACTTAATGACATAAAAATAAAGACATTACCTACTTCTGAAATAAAAGGTTATCACATGTTATTGTCGTTCATCGTTTACCAAGTGTATTGTTAAAACTCGGTGACATGTGTAAAATAAAACAAACCGAAGTGTAATACTATATTATAATATAATATTAAAATATAAGTATAGATTCTATAGAAAATTCTATGTTCATTTTACCGAAGGTATACAATGGCTGAAATGACCACATTTTCCGTTATCAAACGACTTTTCCCGAGATCAAATCGTGCAAAAAGGGACAATGGCGACCACTCCACACTCAATCCCGTCAAAATAGAAAGGATGTAGACATACTATAAAGTTAGCCGTGCCACAGATTAAATAAGTTACTGGCCGTGCGTTGACTAAAACGACAGAAAATATATAGACAGAAAAACCACTAGCAAAGTTTTTATTTTAAAGATAAATTTTACCTTTAAGGCGCGGTCCAACCCCAATTTTAAAATAATTTACGATGCTCTACGTACGGTTGAAAATCGCTTGTTAGATTGGACGATGTAATGCGAAAATGCATTAATTTTGTAGGTTTTATTTCTATATTTTTCGATATATACTAACACAATTGAAAAAACTGCTGGTTACTATTTTAGTACTATATGTTGGCTATATATTACCTAAAAAAATATAGTGTTGTCGCCGAACATTCTGAGAGTTTGGACATGAAAGTTTATTTTTGTAGACCTATTTAGGATTTTTTTCGACAACAAGTTTTTTTCGAATTCTGTTCTGGTTATTACTCTTTTCCTGTTCCTTTTCTGACCTAAGTATTTTTTTCATACAATATTGTCGATCTGTTTCGTTACACTAGATGTTTAAAGATTCTGCTTTTTACTATTATTAGGATAAGAGCGGGCCTTAAACCGTAACCACTAAAGTTCAAGTTAAAAACGAATTTTATTTCCCTCATCCCAAATTGATTTCATTGGTGATTTACAATCTTATCAGTAATACAGTAAAAATTTAAGAAATGAGAAAGCGCGTTTGTTGTTTTTTTTGTACATATTTATGAAGCGATTTTGATATAACTTGTCACAGAGATAGCCCTTGTAGTTCGGAAAAGGACATAGAGCAGCTGCAGAGTGAAGCTTCTATCTACTATCTATTGGTTTAATAGGTTAGTAGGTATATAGTTAGCTAGGTTAGGCTACCTACTAGGCTAGCTAACAATGAGTTTTACCGCAGGAATTGTTGTATAAATCCCAGAATCATTTAAATCCCTCCCACTCCCAAAATTCAATGTCAAACATTTCAGATGGTTAACTGATTGCAGCTTTTACCAAATTAATAAACCATAAATAAAGCCCATCCTAATATCAAACATAAAGTATAATTTTAGTTTTTCATTAAAATGTATAGTGTGGTGTATTATAAAAATATTAGTTGTTTTTGCTAGTTAACTTAGAATTTTGGTGTACCTATATTACCTTAAATATAATATATTTTAGATTAAGATTTTAATTTTTGCATGCCAAATAGGCAAAAGTTGTGCTGTACTTAACATTATAACGATAAGATTTTTCATTGTTACCACAATAAAGTGAAATAAATGACTTGAACTACCTAGCTATATAGTTAGTTCTATCTAGTTGGTACATCACTACCTTCTGAGCCAGTGGTCCCAATTTTGATCCCCGGACAGATCAAACGTCTGTGTGCATGTCATCACTTGTCTGTTTGACCTGTGTCTGGGTGTGTATATGTATATATTGGCTGAGAGCCGATATGAAGTGTGACCCGGTATGAAGAAAATACGTAATGTCTGTTTCAGCTTTAATCTTCTATCATTTATTAAATTGTAACAAGTCAGAGACATCCGCATGGGGCGAGCGCTCGCAGCAAAACTGAGCTCCAGTTTTTTTATTATTTTTTTCGAACGGACTAATGCTGTTTGCCTCTACCGGCATTTACAGCGTCACCGGACGGGTGGCGAGCTCAGATGGCACTCAGCCAGATGCGGGCGCAGAAGGCGCACCGCCTAAGGCGAGCGTTGAAGACGCTTCGCCACAAGGAGAGGAGTAGGCGACTTACTCAAGGGTACCACTTAGGTACGGACCTCGGCTTTGGCCGTCGCCAGGAGAGAGGGGAGTTAGAGAGAATCGCCCCGGTACATGAGTGTACCGTTGAAAGTGGGCCCTATGAATTTTTACTCTATGGCTATTTGGAGAGAATCTAACCAAGATATAATTTTTGCCTCGAGCTCGCCGGTGAGCTCGGTGTCTGATTGAGAGCTCCGGTTGCCAAGCGCAGCTGTTTTATAGGCGATTGTGGTGATGGGTGTGCAGCGGTACCTAAAACCGCTCGCCCGTTGCGCATGCTCCGTCAAAATAGGCGGCCGACGCCGTCATATATAATAATAAGTATGTCTAAAAACAAAAAAGTACAGGCTCTGTCTAGTTTGGGACCTGAACACCGCGTGTGGATATTGTCCCATATTATAGCTAAGTAGTGAGAAATTAAAAGCTCAGATATTTGCGAGTTGAAATGAGATGTACGAGATTAAATGTATGATCCTATTTTCTAATGTTGATAATGATTAAAACTGTTCAAATAGTGTTTAGCACCGCACATGTTTGAGAAAATGAACAAAGCTAAAGTTCTTAAAAACACAATGCATGTAACAACAGATAATGCATTATACACAACGAACCGTAACGACCAAAACAAAAATCCTAAACCAGGCACAATCCCTTTCTATTTCCAGTGTAATAAAAGCAAATCACCGTACAATAAGACTCCTAAAATATTTTTTCGTTCCTCACAGTAATCATCAGAATACACAAGATCTCCCAAATTTTACTGTCTTCCATCAAAATATCGCAGGCCTAGTAGGCAAATTAGATCTATTACAAGTGTCCTTAGTAGATTTTGCTGAAAAAGGAAATCCAGTAGATGCAATATGCATTTCAGAAGTCTTTGCTAAACGTGGAGACGAAAACAATATAAAGCTTAAAGGATATAAACTTGTCACTCATTTCTTTAGAAAACACAAAAGACGAGGAGGAGTTTGTATCCTTATCAGATATAACATAGAATATAAAGAAATACCACTTTTTAATCAACTCTCGGTTGAAAATGGCTTTGAATGTTGCGGAGTAGAATTACCAAATCATAAATGTTATATAGTTTGTATTTACCGAACTATAAATATAAATTTACTTTTTGAAAAAATTGAAATTTTACTGCACAAATTGCGTAAACATCAGAAAATAATACTTGTAGGAGACTTCAACATTAACGTATTAAAAGTAAACAAAAATACCACTAAATTTAGAGAAATACTAAGAAATTATGGTTTGAAAATACATATAAACGAACCTACTAGGTTAAATACATGCATAGATAATATTATGAGTAACATTTCAGATGCTACAGGAAAAGTACATTACACGGGTCTGTCTGATCATACAGCACAAACTTTAACTTTTTCCATAAATGAAATAAAAGCTACACCAAAACGTTTATATATAGAGAGAAGAGACTGCAGAAAAGACAATATTGAAATTTTTAGGAAACACCTTACCAGTCTATCATTCCAAGAAGTGTACGATAACGATAACCTTGATATAGCATTTACTTTGTTTCACAAAACATTTATTTTATTATATAAATTGTGCTTTCCTGTACGTAGGATACGAGTTACAACTAAAGAAAAAAGATTAAAATGGATCACAAAAGGAATTAGAAAATCATGCGCTACAAAAAGACGACTGCGATATACTTACTATAAAAATAAGAGCGAACATTCCAAAACTCAGTATAGAAAATATGCGGAATGTCTTAAAGCATGTATGCGCGTATCTCAGAGAAAAATGAATAATCAAATTATATATAAATCTAGAAACAAGTGTAAAGCAACATGGGATATCATCAAAAATAATGGGGCAATAACAACAACTAACATAGAACAGATTCAAATTAATAACAATTATACTATAGAAGATCCTATTCAAATTGCAAATATATTCAACATCAACTTTATAAATAAAAATAACGATGGTGATAAACATTTACATAATGTTACTGCTATGAATACCGTTAGTAATAACGCTTCCAGTTTCTTCCTTAAACCAACCACCCCAGATGAAATCAAAACTACAATAAAATCACTAAGTGATACTAAATCTGTGGGATATGATGAAATAAGTACACATGTATTAAAACTTTGTAGCAATGAATGCGCTGAGATCGTCAGCCATCTAATTAATATGTCTTTTGAACAAGGTACTTTTCCTAATGCCCTAAAATTTTCTACCGTAAAACCTCTTCATAAGAAAGATGACAAACTTAACATAAATAATTACAGACCTATTGCTCTAATACCAATTCTCTCTAAAATCTTTGAAAAAATAATGTACCAGAGATTTATTACAAAAAACGGTATTCTAAGAAATGAACAGAATGGCTTCCAAAAGAACAAATCCACCACTTTGGCTAGTTTCACTCTAGTCAAAAACATAACAGAACATATTAATCTGAAAACGCCAGTGGCAGTAATTTACTTTGATATGAGCAAAGCTTTCGATTTTGTTTGCCACAAGACATTGCTAAAGAAGCTTGAAAACTACGGTGTTCAAGGGGTTGCTTATGATTGGTTTAAGAGTTACTTGATTAATAGAAAACAGCGAGTAGAAATAAAAAACATTGATGAATACAATACCTTGAGTAGTTTCTTCTCTGATTACTTATGTAACAAATCTGGCGTTCCTCAAGGTAGCATATTAGGGCCGCTGTTATTTCTGTTATATATAAACGATCTACCTGGTATAATTTCTCATAAATCCGTTCTTTTTGCAGATGACTTAAGCATTATCATCCCAAAACAAAAGAATATTGATTTTGAACAAAGTATTAATGAAACAATAGCAACTGTAATAGCTTGGCTTAACAGAAATAACCTAAAAGTCAATGTAAATAAAACTAATATTATGCAATTTTACAATACCAAATCTAAACCTCAAAATATTAAAATAGTTTACCAAAATACGCAAATAAAAGAAACCAATACAGCTACATTTCTTGGAATCACTATCGATAACCACTGTAACTGGAAAGCACATGTAGACAGTGTGTGTTTAAAGCTTAGCAGATTTGCATTTGCTCTTCGTAGGCTGTCTTTAGTTGCTTCTAGAAAAACATCCCTTATGGCTTATCATGGATATGTGTCGTCGGTCCTAAGGTATGGTCTCGTAATTTGGGGCAACTCGGTAGAAGTGGAGAGAGCTTTCAAAGCACAAAAACGATGTATCCGAGCAGTTTGCTGTGTTGGTCCTCTAGAATCCTGCAAGCCTCTTTTTAAGGAATTAAAGGTGCTGCCACTTCCTTGTATGTATCTATTTGAAATTTTTTATGTTTGTAAAAAAACACCCTGAAATTTTCAATAACTTGTGCGATAACCGTAGCTACTGCACAAGATTTCCGAACAGATTAGTGTTTCCGCAGTGTAATAATGAGCTTTACCGCAGAAATTGTTATATTATGGCGTTAAGAGTGTTTAATAAAATCCCAGAATCATTAAAATCCCTTCCACTCCCAAAATTCAAAGTCAAACTTTTCAGATGGTTAATTGATTGTAGCTTTTATCAAATTAATCATTTCTTTTCACATAATGACCATAAATATAGCCCATCCTAATATCAAACATATAGTATAATTTTAGTTTATCATTAAAATAGTAATATAGAGTATAGTACCTACAGTGTCATGTATTATAAACATATTAATTGGTTTTTCCTAGTTAACTTAGGATTTTAATGTATATTACCTTAAATTTAATATAATTTTAGATTAAGATTTAAATTTTCGCATGCCAAATAGGCAAAAGTTGTGTTGTACTAAACATTATAGCTTTAAGATCTTTCACTGTAACCACAATTTAAAGCGAAATAAATGACTTGGACTTGGACTTAGTTTTAATTTTATTTTTTATAAATCCTCTACATTCGTACATTAATTAGGCATGGTTAGGTTAGGTTAGTTAGTTTTTGTAGCTGGAAGTAAAAAGAATAATAGTAAGAAAGATTTTTTTTTTAAACTTCTATATATATATTTCTTCCTTTCTTTCTCTTTGTCTAAATGTATCCTTAAAAATGATACATTAATATTGTCTCCGATTATCACAAATAATTCATGCACATACAATATATAGTATATTTATATATAAACAGCTAGCTAATCTATAGTAAACAGAGTTACCTGCTGAAAATAGCATGTATGGAAAAAGCAGTAAGCATTCCTTATTTCTTTTTTATAAATTACCTCAGTATCTAATATTACTGTTTGCCAAATTTAAAAAAGAGTTACAAATGTGGTTGTTACAGCATAGTTTTTACAAGATAATTTTAGACTGGTGGCGTAAGGTTTTTAGTTTTAATATTTTGCATGCCATTAGATTGGTGAAATGTGTAAGGTCTACTTAGTTTATTTATCACCTAAAATTTGTATGTTCTGTTCTGTTCTATTTAAATCATGTTATCGTACGAATATCCACCACGCTGGCCGAGTGCGGGTCATAGTGTAGTTTGCAGAATGCGTTTGATATGGCCTAAATTTTGTCTTAAAAGAGCAAGACGTCCAAGTGATGATCGCATACTTGAATACCCTTTCAACCGTTAATAGTCGGTAACTTATTCTACTGTATATAGTTACACTGTGACAAGACAACCGATAGCCGTGGCAGCACTAGCGCCCGCCGCCGGGGTCGAGAGTCGAGACTCGGAGCGTGACGGCTATCGATGTTCTCTACCCTCCGTGAAGGGTTATCAATTTTAATTTTATGTTATTGCCAACTTTTTGTTACGGCCAAGAGGTTAAACGGTAAAATGCGTGTTCGGAATTTGCGTAAAAGGTTGTAAAAGGGTCACGAGTAGACGGCGAGAGTCGCCCTAAAAAGAAACATGATCGATATAATAATTATATATTGTTACCTAACTCTAGTCAATAGTGTGCACGACTGCACGTGTGTGTGAGTGGAGGTGGGGGAATGCGTGTGTGTGTGAGAATAATGATGTATTTTATTTAAATTTCATGGCGTCGTAATGAGAAGAGAGGTATAAAACTATCTAAAGAACTATAGCAGAGAACGCGTTACGCCTGTTAAGGACTTTTTGTTAACATTGGTTAAAGGATCGCAGATTAGTATTGACTAAACAGTTGGTACGTCTCTGGAGTTTTCAGCATACAAACTGTAATATTTGTAAATATTCATGGATTGAAATTCTCTTTTCTTTACTTTTTCATTCTCTGTCCCTTCCAATTTTTTTTATTTTCAAATTTAAAACACCCAATATACAAATTTAAAAAATGTATGAATATTTAATATTGTCCTGATATGGATGCTCTCTTGACACAAATACCAATATGTTTAAACGTGATCAACGGGATCACTGGCATGTACCCATATTTTTCTTTTTAACCTATTTCAAAAAAAGGGGTTCTCAATACGTCGGAATCTATTTGTATGCTCCCCAAAATGCCTGGACTGATCTCAGAATGTATTTTTTATTTGAAATGCTGGTACGTCTCATGTGGTCCCATTAAAATTTGATTCAGATTTGTCCAGTAGTTTTTTATTAAATAAACTACCGACTACGCGCGACTTCAATCGTGTAGTTGGTATAACACCCCATCTCTTCTCGATGTTTCTTTCATAAGAACCTTTTCCTGACAATAATTAACACAACAAAAAATAATTAACGAAATTGTTCCATACGTTCACGCGTGATGTGGTGACCAATGGAAATAAAGATTCATTATTTATATATGTACATGTTAAAGGAAGTCGGTTTGAAATTTTCATTAAATAAAAGTGGTTGATAATTTACTTCATAAAGGAGAAGGGTCCCTGGTAGAATATGTTATGTACATGCAGTTTTAAGAGCTTTTGAGAGTTCGTACCTCCTAGTATATCTAACTAATCAAATATAACTAAACATAAAGTCATGCTCGAGCTCAATACTTTTGTCAAATAAAATGTATTAGCTCATATGTGAAGATGAAGAACAAATTAAAAAGTAAGCTAGTATAGAGATGTCAACAAATGACGTACTAACTTAATTATTATATGTGGTTCCTGATATTCCCTCCATGTTAAGGAAAGTAAGCTTTAATTAAAGGCTTTTAAGAGTATACAAAAAGAGAAACGTCCTAGGACTCACGCGTGTGCTAATGTACTGTTTTAATGCTAGTAAATACAAAATCTGTAAAAAAATTCTACTACTGTATAAAATACTTACGTGGTGGTCGTATTAAAATTTCATCAAATTCGGTTTAGCGGTTTTTGAGTTCACTGTACTCCAATAACTGAAAACCGTTTCGCCTATCTTGATGCTATCCTTATTGACATATAATTAATTATATAATTATATTATAATTATATAATTATATTATTATAATATAATTATATAATTATAATATAATTATTAATTATATAATAAACAATCGATCTTGTAAGTAGCGACGGTCACTAAAAAGGGAAAAAAATGTTTTTACCAAAAAATTACTTCAACAATAAAAAGTGTGAAATAACTTGTAGTGGGTTCCATTTTTTGGAATTTATTTTTATATATTATGTTAACGTATATTCTTATGATATCATATATGTATGTATATATATGTGTCTATATAGGTGTTTTAACAAACTAATGTACTTAGTTGGTTGGTTAAAGTCGGTTCCATTTTATGGTAATTTTTTTTAAACCATTTTGTAGTTTTATCAAGTCTAAGTTCACACTTGGCAGTTGCGTGATGTATAGACAATACTGCCGTGCGATTCTCTAATAATTCGTCGGATTTCTGCGTTGCGCTCGTCGACGAGCTCACGGATGTCAAATATTTTATGAGATATCGCCCTTTAAAAATACTATATTACTACTATATTACTTGTAAATAAGGTTGTTTTTCCAACGTTTCTTGTCATCTCGTCATTTGTTTCACGGATGTTGTCAAAGATACAACGATGTTTGCTCTTAGAGAATCGCACGGCAGGATGGGGCTGCCATATATTACTAATCTGAATGTTGTTTTGGTTCACCGTAACCCCACGTCGGTTCTCTTTTTGTACAAACAGCGTGTATACATTTCATAACAAACACCAGAGATTTAGGTCTTGACGTCACTAAAGTTTTCGTTGAGCACACTAACTGTGCGATCAATACAGACTTTGCTCTGTTCTCAGTTTTTTAGCTACATTCAAAGCATTTTTCGTTTCAAACCAAACCTTTGGGAGAACTACTTAGTGAAATGTAGTGTATATACCTACTTAACTGCAATTATAAAAGAATTAAATATATTAAGAATAATTATAATATTTTTAATAATTATGATAATATTCAACGTGGAAATGCAGCCAGCATTCTGGGCACTTTTCCTTCAACATATAGTTTAATACATTTTAAGTGTCTATTAATCTTTGTAAGTACCTTTTATAAGAATAATATCGCGATGTTATCTTCACCGAAAGTACAAGCCCAAGGTCTACCTCTATATCATCCCCCACCAGTCCTAAGTCGGACCGGCAGCTATGCCTGTTCTGCGGATGATTATAACTTCATCTGGGCTATCGCTTCATAACGAGTTGGGATAGCTACGTTCTTAGCAAATGTGCTACACTATCCACTGAGTGAGATGGAGGTGAAGCATGTACATTACGAATAAAAAAGAGTAATTGTGTCGAAACGGTCATTCCTTTTTGCCAAAAGGTGGCAAATAAGCAGGTGGCTCACCTGATGGAAAGTGGTCACCGTCGCCTGTAGACGTTTATGCTGCCACCCTCTAAGAACTTTAACGACGCCCTTTTTAAACAACCCTAAATCGTAGCGCAAAGGGAAAACCTAAGCTGTATGTCCCTCAGTTACGGATTGACTAGGGAGCCAAAATTTGGGCACCTAGGCTAAACAGGCGCAATGCCCTTAGAATTTAGCGACCTTATTAATAAACTCAGCTTACCTACACCCGGAGTAGTTAAAACATCTATCTGTCAATTTTTCGCTTGCAGTAAATGTCATGCGTGAAAGCAAGACAAAGCATGTTACGCGTAATATAGGTTTACGCAACGTTTATTAATAAAGGCCTATGTGTCCATTAAACGTAGATGAAAATCAAAATTATGCTAATTAAAGTCTGGAAACTTAGCTGTTCCTAAAGGAGATCACTCGGCCGCCATACATTTTGAGCTAATTTTTAAAATGCCGTCCAACTAAAATAAACTTAACATTCACATGACAGAACATGACAAAATAAATATTTTTATTATTAGAGTTAAGTTGTAAAGTAAGTCTTAAAGATAATATTCAAACTTAAAATATCTATTGTTTATGTGGAATAAAACCTAATTATTATTATATCTCGGAATAATGTGCAAGTTGGAATGTACCAAAGGTAAGTATCACCGCAGGTAGTGGCCTGCGCTTGCGTCTCATGCTATCTCGCTCGCACTCACCGCGACACTGAGTACCTTTCACCGCGCAACTTGCGTAATCTCTTTAGTTCAGTATAATAAATGCGTATGTAATATATGCGTAATAAGTATAATACATGCGAATCAGTAGAATAAATGGCTCGCGCGAGTAGTAGACTTACCTATGAAGCTGGAGTCAGAGTCGAGCCGGTGGTCGTGCAGTGCGTGCATGACGAGCGCGGCGAGCAGTGCGGGGCGCGCGGCGGGCAGGCCTGGGGCCAGGCCTCGGAGGGACACCGGCGCTGCACTCAGGATGGCCCCGCAGAGCATCTAGTGCGCACGCGTTCTTGTCTGCATCGCCTGGCGCTCAGCGCAACACCTGGCAACAACGAAATCAAGTAGTACTAATAGTCCCTTTCTCTAACACAATGTGGACCCAGTTGACCATCATCAAATTTTAAAAGGTGAAACAGATCTTTTTAAACTTACGCGAATCAAATCCATGATTTAAGAGAATATCGGGTCTTTTTAGAGCACAGATCATTAAGGCCTATTCAGATCTGAGTGTTATTCGCTACCGCTATGTGTAGCGGAAAATACCACGCGGAACTCGATGGGTAAATAGTATGAAGTTCCTTAACTGCAGCGAAACTTGTACCGCCTAGTGAGGCGGTATTTTCTCTTGTTTGGCGAAGGTAGTTCCACCGGGCGACACGGGAGCAAGTAGCGAGATGCTCCTTTACCTCGCCCCGCTAACGGTTGGCAACAGATATCGCTACCGCGCTCGCTAGCGATATCCGAACAGTAAAATTAACGCATACTTAACCTCTCGGATTTCTCTATCGCTCGCGGTAGCGAATAACGCTCAGGTCTGAATAGGCCTTTATCAAAACATATTTATGACAAACGTCGACGTTTCGATCGAGTAGCATCGACCGTGGTCACAAGTAGACTGACGTAGTCGAGCTTAGTCATAATTATGTTTTGATATTATCTGTTCGCGAAAAAGTCTCGATATTCTGTTAAAACATTAAGGTGAAACAGGTCCTTTAGACGAGTTTCAGACTTGGACGACCTAACCCATCAGATTAGAATTATTTACTCAGGGATTAAAGACTTAATCTTAACTAATGTACTTCAAAAGACTCTCTGCGTGAATAACCGGGAAGAAGCCAATGATGTTATACATAAACTGAGGTAGATACGCCTTACTGCGCTCGGCTTGGCGACATCAACACAAGCTAGTTGTCTTGAGTCAACTTAGTTCCAGCCTGTCTGGCAACGACGCAGCACGTATCCAACATTTAGGAAAAAATGCCTTCTTATGTGTTCAGAAACTGCAGAACATTTACTGGAACGAGTGTAAAAAACAATAATGATCTTTTTATTTGTAAGTATTGTTTTTCTATTTTATCTATCAAAATTGGAAATTAAAACATTGTATTATAATTTAAATCAACTCCTGCGACGTTGCCGCTTCGCCACCCACGCGAACGAGACAAGTAGCGAGCGACAGAGAGAGAGCGAGGCTGTCATTGGCGGTCGAATGGTCGGCCACAAGCAAGCGTTGTTAATAATATGTTGATACCTTTCTGACCACTAGGATGCATATATCTTCGTGTTCTTTTAATCTTGTCAGTGTTGTTAATGTCGTTGTGCGAGTTGTGTACAATACCTACAGGTAGGTATAGGATAAAATTTGTCATGTTTAAACTTCATATTCAAAGAGCAAAACGTCTCTTTAGTTAATCTCATTGGAAGAACCGATATGTTTAACAGCCTGCCTACTCGTACTCGTAAATTAAAAGGGAAAAGGAACACTTATAGGATCACTTTGTTGTCCGTCTGTTCGTATTTCTTTCCTTTCTCTCTAAAACCCATATGTTAGAATTATAATAAATGTAACGTAATATCAAATATAACGGTCTCTTACAGCAGTGGCAAAATCAAACTTGTAAGTCAATGCAATCAAAAGATATAGCTATGTTGCATTTTTTGCATATTTTGTATAGGATATTTCTCGTTGACTAATCATGAAAGGTAAGAAGTAATTTCTTACAACACAGATATTATGGAAAAGATCTGAAAACCGTAAATATGTGGTTTGTACAATAGTGATTGAACGGCAATGTTTCTTATATAGGTAACGTAGTTTGTCTATAGTTTGGGTAATAATGTTAGATGCTTTCTTAATAGATGAGTATGTAGGGCATCAATAAGCTATCACTACGTTGGAAAAAATGCATTGATTGCACGGGTAATTACTTTGATTAATAAAAAAAAAAAAATATTGAGCATAAAGGGCCTTAACTTATTTCATGAAAATCGGTAATTTCACAGGTAAATAAATTCTGAAATGTGTCAAATTTTTCCGAAATTCCATAAAGTTATTAACGTGGTTCTCTAATGCTTAACGGAACTTCATATTACAAAATATTACATTAAAACCAACGTTTCGTAACAATTAATTTCTAAAACAGCTTATATTTCGCAAACGCAAGTATTGTAAAATGTATCGAATTATATTTTGTATTTCGTATTTTTTTTTTAAATCATACTTTGTTTCTTTTACATATTCAAATTTTATAAAGTGTCACTCTCACAACAAATACCTATTTATAAAGAGGACCTTTGGTAGTTTGTAAGTAGGTATTTTTTGTGCACTACTCTATACAACTACCTCAGACAAAATAAAAAAAGACAGAATGTTGTGAAGTTAAAGTGAGGCCGGTTTTCTAAACTACATGTGCATGCATCGGTGCTGCCATGATAATTCAAATTAAATTATAAATAAAGATTTTAAAAAAAATTTTTAACAAACGAAATGATAATTCAAATTTTACGTGTTGCTTCCACGCGTCGCGATAGTTCGACTGACGAGTGAAGACGTAGTTTCGTTGTACGTTTTGTGTGTTATTACACACAAAACGTACATTATTAGTAGACATTATTAGATTACCTTAACCTTATTATATTAACCCTAGATTAGAATAGGTTTGTAGGTAGTTGTCTGAGACAACTACCTACAAACCTATTCTAATCTAGGGTTAGAGTCTAATCTAGGTTATCCACAATAATTCATTACAAATTAAGAGCGCTTCGCCGGCCGCTGCCGCGGCACGCTCGCTTTGCTCGCTCGCCTTGCACATAGTTTGGTCTCAGTTCAAACCTAACCTAAACTTGAGTTGGAGCCACAATCATTCAATAAGTACCTTATTTTCATCAAACATTTGATAAGTAAGGTGAATATAAATAGAATTGTATGTCAAAGGATACATTATTAAATGTAAAATTCGTGAAAATATTATTTTTAATAAAACATTTATCTGATATAACAAGTCATGGCGAATTTTCTGAATTGTGGTGAGGAGATTTAAGATTCACCTCCAACTGCGGATAGCTCAGACTGCGAAAAATTGCCGCCGATAAGAATGTGCCGCGAGGTCTACTGTTCGCAGAACTACTTATTATATGACTCACGATATCTAACACGTCCAGAATACACAGATATGACGATGACCTCACTATGGTACTTAAGACGCGGTCCAACCCCAATTTTAAAATAATTTACGATACTTTACGTAAAGTTCAAAATCGCTTGTTAGATTGGACGATGTAATGCGAAAATGCGTTAATTTTGTACGTTTTCTTTATATTTTTCGATATATACTAACACAATTGAAAAAACTGCTGGTTACTAATTTAGTTCTATATGTTGGCTAAGTATTACCTAAAAAAATATAGTGGTATCGCTGTAAATTCTGAGTGTTTGGACGTGAAAGTTTATTTTTGTGGACGTATTTAGGATTTTTTTCTGCTGAAAAAGAGTTATATTTATAAATTCTATTCGGTTATTACTCTTTTCCTATTCCTTTTCTAACCTTTGTATTTTTTTCATAATATAATAATAGATCTGTTTCGTTACACTAAGTGTTTAAAATTCTGCTTTTTACTAGTATCAGGGTACGAGCGCGCCTTAACTCCTCGCCCTCACAGATTTACGATAAAAATCTTATCGTGGAACCACTTAATAAAATATGTTAAAATATCTAAGTACTCAAACAGATACCTCCTTATGTAAATAAATTTCATCAGACTGGAACACGAAACTACTTTGAGGTCGCATCGCATTAGCTACTTCATTAAATAAAACAACCACAATCAGTATTCCGAATCGCAGTTATCAATAAAGCAGCCATCTTGACTCATCCCTCTATTATTCAAGGGATACCTTCCCTTTCCTCGGAGATTTAACATTCACTTCGAGTTGCAACTGAATATTTAACTATGGGGAAGTGTTTCGCCTTTATTGTCCCGGATATGTTTACATTGTCTTCCGTCTCAAAGGATTTGATGGCGTTGGATAAAGAGGGAAAACTAGAAGTTTACTAGTGGTTTTTACGGTTTGTGAGTAGTTATGTTTGTAAGCCCGCTGTTTTATTTGATCAAAAGGGATGGCACGGTATACTTGGAGTACCTATAGTATTAACCCTTAACCACCTACCACCTATTTATGTTACACAACCACCTACCATGCATCTCTGAGATGCGGAAGTAAAATTACTCCTATTGAAAACATCGCAATGTCAGGGTGACTTTTAAATTAAAAACAATTTTAGGCACATATTTAACTATTTATTACACAATAAATGGCACATAAAAATCAACAATATCTATTACTTTTTGGAAAAGTTCCAAACAACTTAAAAACTTAGACTTATAAACTAACTTATTTGGAAAATGAGATCTAAAAAAAATATTATAAATTATAGACATATTTTTACACTTTTTTAATATTATAAAATAATCAACAGAACTCCGACAGTAAAAAAAAATTTTTTTTGTTCAATATTTTAACAAAATTGCAGAACCTAAAGATAACGTTTTTCACGACAGTGAACGCACAGCTTATTTGAGCATTCCAGGCAAATTGGTGTTTTGCATTCAAAACACATGTATTGTGTAAGGCGCCTCTTTTTGGGGCCGCAAGTTCCACAGTTTTTTCGAGTCGTCAACCTTTCTTCAGCACTGCAGCTACCACTTGGAAGTGCTGGTGGAGAAGTTTCTTCGTGAGGGTGAAGGATGCGCCTAAGAGCGATTTTGATATCTCGCTGCACTTTCACATTGCTTTCACGACGCTGCATGTGTGGTCTTGTGAGCTGTTCCGCCAGTCTCTTTA
Source organism: Selenia dentaria (assembly GCA_917880725.1). Lineage (NCBI taxonomy): Eukaryota > Metazoa > Arthropoda > Insecta > Lepidoptera > Geometridae > Selenia > Selenia dentaria. The sequence goes on along the minus strand of OU862885.1, from coordinate 3,389,063 downwards.
TAAACTTGAACCGGCTTTCAGCTTTTTGTCCTCCAGTTCGACCAGATAAGCTGACTATGTAGCAGTTTGAAGCTGAAATGTCGAGCAATCTATAAAAGATTGCTAATGGCCATCTGCGAGTGCGACGTCCTGTGGAGTAATTGGAGCATCTTTGGTCAAGCAAATCCACTCCGATTTTGGTTTGATTATAGAAAAGTATTATTTCCGGTTTTTTGGTAGCTTCATCAACACTGGGCATGTGGTGCATACTTGATAGAGTGATTACGGCTTTATTTGGTTTTGGCACATATGATGATATGGTGATATCTTTAGTGAATCCAAAAACTGTTGAATCAACATTTCGGTGACGAGTTGGCAAGAATTCTGGAGGTATTTCTCTTTGATTTTTCCTCAGTGTTCCTACACCCGTGAGGTTTTTTTTCTTTAGTGACTCTAGCAGCTCAATAGATGTATACCAATTATCAGTTGTTATGTTTCTGTTAGATCCCTCAACTGGTGGTATAAGGCGCATAACAGCTTGAGTCGGTTTCTTCAGCTGATGATATTCGCTGGATAAATTCATACCATCAGAATCTTTACCTTGGTATATATAAGCGTTCAGCAAATATCCAGATCGGGCATCTGTAAGACACTGAATTTTTATCCCATATTTTGCTGGTTTCTTTGGCATGTACATTTTGAACCTGCATCTTCCTCGAAATGCTAGTAACATTTCATCAATACATGCATAACTACCAATCGCATACACAGCTTGACATTGATCAATGAAAGAACCAAAGAGCTCTGCAATAGGCGCGGTTGCATCGTTTTCGCGACGTGCGTCTCTGGTTAAAGCATCATCAAATCGAATTGTTTTCAGCATCACTTCGAACCTGTTCTTGCTCACGATACAGCGATATATTTCTCTTCCAATTCCGTCACTGCTGTACCATGATGTATAGTGTTCACGATTTTCTTTGAAGATAGCTGTATAAAACAGGAGCCCTATAAATGCCTTCAATTCCGTGAGGTCTGTATCTTGAACACATGTTTTATTTTCGTAATTTGGTCTAATTTCTTTTATTTTCACATTAGTGTAATACACAATTTTATCAAGCATTTCGTCAGTAAAATATTGCTGCCAAATATCTACTGGAGAAGACGAAGTGTTGAGCTTGCTCCGATATGCTGCTTTTATACCTTCTTTTTCTTGTAAAATATTGTGTTGTAATGTTCTCGACCGTAAAGATGGTGGGGCAGATGACCAACGGAAGCGATTCTTTCCAAAATAATTCTTTTTCCTAGGTCTCGATCGCATATGTGATAATGGTTCATCATCTCCTGATGAAAATTCTTGCTCTTCGGGTAAAATCAACAATGGTGAATTATTTTGAGGGAGTATGTTGTCATTATTTTCTACTGCAGTAAAATCTTCGCATTCTGAATCGGATTCACAACTGTTTTCTAAAACATGTTGTACTCCAACATCTGACTCCACATCACTGCATTCATCATTTGGTATGTCTTCCGAGTCTGAGAGTTCTTGTGCCAACAACTGCTCTATAATGGCGTCATTACAAGTCATTTTAAACTAAAACAATAAAAAACAAATTTATGAAAAAGTTACGTAACCGCCTACCATGCATCTCTCAGATGCGCGGCGACAGTATTTTACTCACCAAGGACAAACGCGCTGACCGCCGACCTCGACGAGCGCTTGCGCGGCACTGAGGGACGCGGGGAAAAGGTACATGGACGACCAAGCTTATACGATACTCGCGCGCAGAAATATTCGAGATTGAACATTCGCATGCATCTGCGAGATGTATGGTAGGTGGTTAAGGGTTAAATATACAGTATAACTTAATCGTAACAAACCCATAGGAGTCTTACTAAGATAGAAAAGCTGCTGGACGACTCCCTATTAGATTAATTTGTAAATTTATTTTAATTACATTTAAGAGAAAATTGGAAAATAAAGGGGGGGGGGGGGAAGAGGAAAACATAAAAAGAGATCCTTTTGCTTTTAATATTAGGTAAGATTTATATATAACAACTGTAGATGAAAAGTACTTTTAAGAACTATTGAATAAGGAGTCGTCCATTTCTGAAAATAAAATCCTTTAAATGCTAAAACCGGCAAACACTCACGTTTATCGACGAGCGCGACTAGCGGCCCTCGCTGCTAGACCACGCTCTCCATGAGGATGGGCATCAGTACTGCCCGAACACCGGTCGGAGTATAACGACAAGATGATAGACGTGAGTGTTTGCCGGTTTACCATTTAACTATGTGTTCTCACGGAAGTTTTTATGACAAAATATAATCTTTTGTTTAGCCACGTTTGCTCTTATAATTTTTAATATATTTTTGTAAGCTTGTCTAGGACTTTTAATTAACTTAATATTTCATAATAAATGATGTAGCAAAAATCCTTTAAAACCTGTATTACCAAAGGCACGGACCTAATGTCTATGGACCTAGTTACTAAATAAAAATAATTAAAAACCTGTAGGAGTGACGTGTAGTATCAATTAACTTATAAGACGCTATCGAAGATGAACAAGACATGTTTGAATAAATGAAGAAGACATGTTATTTAACTATTTTATGCGTATTTAAAGCTTGTAGCTCAATACATGATCACTCTAGTGTCTAGTCTTTGATCAGTAAATGATACCAGTGATTACATATGTACTGAAACGTGGTCTTTTACTATGGGTCTCATAAGTAAGCTCAAAGTAGCACAACGAGCTATGGAGAGGGCTATGCTCGGGGTTTCTCTACGTGATCGAATCAGAAATGAGGAGATCCGTAGACAAACTAAAGTCACTGATATAACTCAAGAAGATAAGCAAGTTGAAGTGGCAGTTGGCTGTTGCGGAAGGTTCTAGAGTGGAAATCGCGGACCAGCAAGTGCAGCGTATCTACGACCTGATATATGTCGCAGGATGACGTTGGATGCGGGCCACTTCCAACCGGTCCTTTTGGAAATATATGGGATTCCACTGCTGAACATTTAGGCCTATGCATTGGACTTCCTGCGGCCGAAATGTTATGATGATATTGATGATATTTGTAGCTCATTTAGAGGATTGCATTGCTAGTACTTTCCATGCTAAAAGAGAAAACTCTTTTCTACCTATTATAACATACCTATTATAAAATCACTGAAATCGGACAATGTTATAAGAGGAAGAAAAGAGTTTTCTCTTTTAGCATGGAAAGTACTAGCAATGCAATCCTCTTAAGTCACCCAGTGTGCAGCGTAGCGTAAAGTTTCTTTATAAATAACTCTTACTTTCAATATACTAAACTACTGTTTTGTTACTAACTCTGTTAAAACCACGTGACGTGTGTACATCATTTTTATCTAGTTAATAAGACTAATATTATTGTATGTTTTACTAATGTTCCTTCTATTATGTGTAATGCGCGCCTAATCTATACTTATTAATAAAGGAGTAAACGCCAAAAAGTCTGTACTTGAAAGAAAAATAATAAAATGTAGGTCAGAAGTCGTAAAATTACCTACTGAACAAGAATATGAAGTTATTGAAATAAAATGTCTGTATGTATGTTCACACATAACTTAAACACTACCTTATTTAATTAAGTATTATGATAGAATTAAAACGGAGCTCCCAACTATAAACTTTATCTTGATCCGACACATAAATCCAAGATGGCAGTTTGATCTCTCTATGCTACACGGTCTCATATATAAATGTGATCTCGATTGAGTGGTCGGCACGCATGAATATCTACGGTACCTACGGCTAAAAACCTACGTTATAACCGTATTAAGTATATTATGTATAAAGTCTTTAGGGCACTGTTCCAGGCTACTATTGAGAAGTTTTTGTCAGAAAACCCACTAACGGTCCAACCCGGGTATTTAAGTCAGGACCTCTAAATCCCAAAGCGGCGCTCTCACCATTACACCGAGACCAAGCGAGCGAAACCGCTGGCGGGTCAGCTATTAAATAAATAAATAGAACCAACGCTTGCCAGCCTTGGATTGCAGCGCGGGACTATGTATTAGGGAGATAATCCACCACGCTGCGAAGTTCCGGTCGATAGATAGGCCAACGGTTGTCGAAGATGGCTAGTGCTCTTGTTGGAGTGTTCGATTCTCGAAGGCTTTTGACCTTACCTAATCACTGTTGTACAGCATTCGGAACACAACAACCGGTATGGGCCGGCTCTGGGTCTGGGAAGGCTCAACGGGCCTTCCGAAATACGAAACCGATCAGTAGGCCTAGCAGGAATAACAGCGTAAGTGTAACGTAACGTTCACGTGAAACAGTACAAACTGTCATTTATCTAGGACAGCTTTGACACAGATAAATCCTAGTTTGTACGCCGAAGCGTGACGCGTTGACGTTTACACGAATACTTTTTCATAAATTGTTCAGAATTATCCAGTTTATTACAGCAATATGGTTTGTTCTACTTAATTAAGTATAATTCATAAAACATTCAGATATATAGTGAAAATATATAAAAGTGAAACAAGAGACAATTATTCATGTGAAATAAACCTATTTTGACCAATGGCGAATAGCTAAACATTTTTGAATACTATAATGTTATGTTATACTTACTTTTTATTAATTACACAAAAATAGATAACACTTCAACCTAGCTACTTCATTCCTAACAAAGCTAAAGAAAATCCTAATAAATCTAATTACCCTCCCTAAGGTCACTTCACCCCGAGGGGTGAAATGGGTTAGGATCAAGTACGTCAAACTCAATTTAGTAGCCGGGCTATATTCTTAAAGTTTATCGTCATGTGAGGCAGCAAAAAAAATTCATTTTGCCTTTATTATTTACCATTAATTCATCGTATGTAAATATGTACTATATGCATGCATTTATTATATACATTTAATTCAACGTATGTAAGTATGTACTTTCCTTTTCTCTCTAAAGTTCTTGAGCGTCTAGTTCATAACCGACTAAATTCCTTCCACACCACACATGATCTCTTTATTTTTATTTATTTATTATCAGGAAGACCAACAGCCATTTATATATAATTGAATCTCTTGAATCCTTTTGAGTCCGGTTTCCGTCCAGGGCACAGCACAGTCACTGCACTTGTAAAACTGATAATATACGTTTTAGGATGGAAAACGTCAGTTGACTGTGCTGTGTGTGCTTCTTAATTTTAGTAATGCTTTCAATACTGTTGACTTTCACCTTCTTCTTGTCATTCTACGCACTCTTAACATATCTCCAACAGTAGTTGACTGGTTTCACAATCACCTGTATGGTCGCCGACAACGGGGTCGCCTCGAAGAATCCTTCTCCTCATGGTGCAACACGTCAGCTGGTGTACCTCAGGGTGGCGTCTTATCTCCTTTTCTTTTTGCACTCTATCAATTCTATATTACATAATCTTACTTCTTCCTACCACCTATACGCAGACGATCTGTACATTTTTACAGTCAAGCTCCTCCCGATCAATTGGCTGAAGCAGTTGAGACTACGATCAAGGATCTATATCGTATTGCCAAATAGAGCAAATAATAATAATAATATACATAATTAATAATAATTACAGAAGGCAACTCCTTGAAACGGCACGCATCGTCAGGAGGTTCCTCACTCTGCAGCCCTGACCACCGGTAGCTTGGGCCCTGCCCCGCTACTGGCGGAAAGCTAAGTTTATTTTATATTGTTTTATTCAAATATTATAAAAATGTAAATTTAAGAGAAGAAAATAAATAAAGAAATAATAATTAGTAATAATAATTGGTAGTTCTAGAAAACTGTGTAAGGTAGATTGGGATTTGCTCCCTCGTGTCGTCTTTGATGGGGTGATTATTCCATTTAACGACACTGTTAAAAATCTTGGCATCACAGTTGATAAGCACTTGAGTTGGGACCCTCAACTATCGATGACTAGCCGAAAGATGTTTTCGTCTGCCGCATCACTACGCAGGTTGCACAATTTCATACCGACTAGGTACCACTAAAACTACATTAATACAGACGCTCCTTATTTTCGATTACTCTGACGTCTGCTAGAGAAGACCTTAGGGAATACCAGCTGAATAAACATGAGCGTCTTCAAAATTTCTGTATACGATTGATATTTTAGGCCTACGCAAATATGACCATGTCTCTGAATTTCGCACTCAACTCAAGCGGCTTCCCATACGTTATCGGCCGAGTGCTCATATATTCTCCCTACTTTATAGTTTATTGTACAATCGGCAATCCTTCATTCCAGCGCTGTCTTCAGGAAAAAATCGCATTTCTACATGTCGGATGTTCTTTTTCCCTACGCTCCTTAACGAACTTAATGATAAGAACCCCGGTACATGGCACCACTTTTTATGGCTTCTCTTTTATCGTTGAAGCTGTTTGCCTGTGGAACGCTTTACCTGTAGATATTAGATGTGCGCTTTCCCTGGACACTTTTAATTAAACAACGTGTCAAAGCGTTTTACCTATCGCAACTTTTTTTCATTCTAAACGTTTATTAATTACTGTTTGTATATTTATAATAATAATATATGTTATATATACATACGAGTATTTATTTATATATAATATATATTGTAACTTAATTTTAAACGACTTCTATATTTAACTTGTGTTATGCACCACCTTCACTTGTATACAAATTTCTTTCCGTGCATGGTTGTCTAGAAGAAATCGCTTTGAGCGATAAGACCGCCCAATATGACCCTTAATTTTAAGTTGTTCATTGTTGAGTAATGATTTTCAAATATATAATCCTTTTTCTTTGGTTGTTATATAGTACTTTATAGTGTTGCAATAAAGAGTTTATCTATCTATCTACATACGGTGAAAATAATGCAGCATCCATCTCAACGCTTCATGGAATAGAATTGACTTGCCATGTTATTTTTTCTGTCAATCACGTCAAATCACTGGAATCTAGCTCGGGTCTTCTTCTCGTTCAAGTCATAAATGTTGAACGGGGAAAGGGGGTCAGGGCTGTGCCCTCTGCCCCTAGCTCGTCTTCGCTCACTACCATGAGCGTGTCATTGGGTGCTAAGGTTTCTCGGGTTTTTCCACGAACCGGTGGTCACTGATGTCGGGGCGAGTCAGGCACACCGGGTGAGACCCCTAGTGGCCCTAGGGGAAGCCCAGCGAGCCGATCGGCGACCGCGACAGCGACCACCGGCGGATCCGCCCTCGCATCTTCTTCCTCTTCTTCGTCCTCCCGTGGGACGAGCATGCGTGATGATGGTTTCATTCTCCTCTTTCCGGGTGCGTCAGGTGGTCTGGTATGTAGGGGCGCGATGCCCTTCAGGTGTTGGTGCCTTGAAGCGTCCGCTGTGGCGAATAGCTTCGTAGTAAGGCGTTTTACAAAAGTTTCAATGTTTTCCATTTTGAGGTCGCGTGCTATCGTTGAGTTTCGGACGTAGCGCGGCGCGTCAACGATAGCACGGAGCGCTTGGTTTTCTTGTGCTTGAAGTTTATTTCTTTGGGTTTTGGATATTTGAGCATACCACGCCGGGGCGGCATACGTAAGACGGGGCCGGATGTAGGTCTTGTAAATTGCAATTTTCACCCGGAGTGGTAGCTTTGATCGTAGTATAGGTCTTAGGCTTGTACGGGCTCCTTTCGTCTTTCCTACGATGGTCTTCACATGGTGATTAAATTTGAGGTTTCTGTCTATTTCGACCCCGAGGTATTTCACCACCGGGGCCCATGGGATTTCTTTGTTCAGTATCTTCAGGTTTGTTGGTAGGTTGGAGTGTCCCATGACGATGGCTTGGGTCTTGTCGACGTTCACTGCCATTCGCCATTTTAACAACCATTCTGGCAGGGCGTCTAACGTTGGCTGTAGTCTTTTTACAGCATTTTCTGTCCGAATTGAGGAGGCGTAATATGCAGCGTCATCTGCATAGAGGGCTGGAATCTACAAGTAGGCCTACCATTAGGCCTACTCTAGCAGGCCAGCCAACTATTGCCCACGTGACCTAGCCGGCCAGCAAAGGGCGGCCTGCAATTGACCTGCTGTAAGCGTACCATGACGTGTTTTTTGACTTTAGATATCTATCAAAGTAACCTGCATATCCGCCACATAAAGCAGGCCAGTTTCAACTTTTTGTGACTTATTAAACGTAAGAACCGTGATTTTTTATCATTTGCGAAAAAAAAGTTTCTGTTAATATCGTAGAAGAATGTGGAACGCATACGATTAATTATTTGAGTTACTAGAAGAAGTATATAAAAAAAGTCATCTCATATTTTCACGCGCCTGCACTATTTTATTTTAGCCTTCAGCTATGCTGCTATGGGTATTTACAACTCCCATAGTACCTACTTCTAAGTGAGCATAACTAACACGACGGCGAGGTGTAGACGCGGCCATAATTCCAAGTTGAATAAATAAGAATTCACACTTGGAACCGGCCTTGATATTGTAGCTAGATAATAATCATTCGGGTCGTTTCTCTGAGAATCCACTTCAAACTGTTCACCGTTGTTTACTAGATTGGATGTGTTCTAATATCATTACAAAATATTTGTTCTCCTGTATTCCATTTCAAATAATTTAAAACAACCTTCATAACAGTTCACAACCTTCAAGTTAATACATTTTAAAAATCAATAATAATAATAATAATAATAATCATTTATTTCAGACAATGTCCATATGTTAAAATTACAAATTAAAATTACAAAATTATATATCATTATTCAATTAAAATTTTCAAATTATAATACAATAAATAAACAAAAATTTAATTATCTTAACCTAAACTTCGGCTTGGACCCGGAGTGCTCGATGTGCACACCTGTCCAGTGCTGCATTATCGGGCAGTCCAGATCCATCCGCCAGGCGAACAGCTGATATATTAATAGTCCTTTTCATTTCATAGGTATGTTTCTAATCAAATACACGAATCTAAATAAATATATCGTCATTGTATCGTCTTTCGCTAAGTATTTATAGATAGGCTAACCACATTAACATGTGATAAAGAATATATTACCACCGAGCACAAAATATAAACTATTACCACGGTCATGTTATTAGCAGCTATCTATAACCGTGCTATCGAGCGTGTTCTATAAACGTGTTTGTGACGTCACCTGCGCACGCGCGCCTTAGTTACTTCAGGGAAAAATAGATGGCGTACCACAGCGAGCGCCTGAGCTCTGCATCGCGGTGACAAGATTCTCCGGCAAACAACAAGGGCGCGCGCGAAGTTTGAAATCGACAAGACCTTACTTCATAGGATCATTTCTATAGTAAGTTCTCCCCAAGACTAACACTATACGTGAGTCGCGCCTAACCACGTTGATGAGACGTGGCGCGGTGTCCTGAGCGTGAGACGGGCGGTGGTGTTCCATCACCAGCCTTCGATGATCGTTCGCTCCCCTTCACGGGGGAGAGTGGGGCACTGTCGCTATCTGAGTGGTTAGGATTTTTAAACCCATTTTAAAATATAGAATATAAGCAATGATGCCGTAGGTATATAGATAGTGAAAGATTTAATATAATAATAGTAAATCGCATTTCACTCTACGTTACCCGAAGACAGACAGGTTTTTCAAATACATAATTTGCATATTAATTAGTTATGGTGGGAAATCTAATTTTATTATATGCTGCTAAAACCATAAAACATAGATATCATTATTACTACCCGATTTTTGATACTATAATTAAGAAATTTGTTTGATAAGTCACATGTATGTATTGTATCAATTAATTTAAAATCAACCCATAACATATTAGAATTTTGTCGTTTAAGAACATGTCGAGATATACTTAACATTTATTCAATAATACAAATTCTGGTTTTTTTATAAGGTTTTGAGGTGATGATGAATAGATTGTTCACGTCCCTTGATTTAGTAAAGTAACCTTTATCAAGAGAGTTCCCTTGATTTTACACTCTAATCGCCATACAATGCTCATTTCGTTTGGCTGTAACTGTGCCTATAATTTGTATGGATATTTACTCTGACAAGCTATTCATTCTTATGACATCACCATTATTTTCTTATAGATATGGTGTTTTGTACGAACACAAAGGTGACTCCCCAAGTACCCACAGTATCCATATCTTAAACTCGAAGAGACAGGTCGTTATTTATCTTAGTCGGTACATTAAATATAGAAATCTATCCAATTTGAAACATTATTAACATGTGATTTCCATTTACAATATTTATCGAAAGTAATGCCAAGGAAAACAGTTTCGTTTACGTTGTATAACTTTTAATAACTTTGATTAGGTACCTACTTTAAAACCGTTGACTCGCGGTTCGCCATATTTGGCCAATAATACAATAGATTTCGCAGAAATCAACCTACTTTTCCAGGAACTGCAACGTGTATCGTTAAGAAACGCATAAACTAGTTGGGAGAAACCATCGGCACTCGAAACACAGTTTATAACTAGTTCGAGAGCCTATTCATAATCTTATATGTAAAAGTTTATGCCTAATAAATAAAGTATTATTATTTAATTTTTTTTCGGGAGTGACTATATTAATTATCGAATGTGCTGTTTAAAATTTATTAATCAATCATTTAAGTTCTTAGGTAGACTCTTGATGCGTAAAATTTTATGAGAGTTCGAATTTTACACGTTCATTTAGTTTTAGCTTATTCTGTCAATTAGCGTCGCATTTTGCCACATTTTTTTTATTGGTTGGGGGGAAAACAATGGTCGCGGGCCGCATGTTTGACAAGCCTGGAGTAGATAAACATGGGGTCGGTCGGACGGCCGTCCCATAATTTCAGTGCGAAATGTTTGAATTGGGACCATTGTGATCGCATTAGACCCCATAACGGGGCAGTGGTTGTTTTTATTGCTTTTAAATTGGAAATTTTACGGCATTTATTGAAAACTTAAGCAGATTTTCCGGAAAAGTAGGTTAATAGGAACTGATAAGGAAATTAGTTCAATACTTATATTTGTATGTAAGCATGTCATGTGAAAACATTTAAAAAGATTTTTGTGTTTAATTTGAAGAAGTTCTTGTACCTATTTACTCGTAGAAGGAAGGTTGTATTTGGTGTAGGTCTATAAAACAGGTAATTTAATTTTGAATATATCTCGTAAGTTCCTACACTGATATTTGTAAATTGAGATAATTTATAAATTATTATAATCGATACTTTTGTTTTCATTTCCTATTTTCTGTGTTATTTACATACGTTATAGCCCATACCTATTTGAAGTGCATATTTTGCAGTTATCGAATACTTTGCATCGTTTTTGCATTTATATTTTATAATATTGTACATGTAAGTGTTTTTAATAATGTGATCACCACCCTTACCTGAATGAAGTCATGCCATTTCAAAGTTTTTACTCGATTTAATCATCTTCCAGAGGTTTACTTTTGTTGGGATTGAGTTAGACATGATTTAAACCATAAGAAACTGATTGTTCAGCTACTTTTATAATAAGTAAAGCTTTTAATATTATCAAGCGACAAGAGCGGCAAGTGATAGTAAGCTCTTCACCTGAACATGACAGTTGTACCTGTTGTGGTACCTACAGCTTACCACTACTACTACTACTACGAAGCACTGCGCTCGCCACTTCTAAATTGTGTATTGTTGAATCTTCATTCTCCATTTATTTCACTTCAACGCACTCACTAACACAGAAACACTTGTGCACTGCAGCAGTTTCACGGCAAAATATCTGGCACTGCAGTGGTATCCACCAAGGCGGTTTCTTGCACAAGAGGTCTACCATCTAGCATTGTTTCGATTCGCATTACGATTCGCATGATGGCGGAGGGAATAATATTTAACTCCACCCCCATAGAGGGAGTAAAGGTCCCTAAATGAGATACAATTATGGAGAAAATTGTTCTTTGTCGACTTCCGTGTCGAAAAAAATCTCCGTGAGACTCCGTTAATTCTAAATTCTAATGTATGTGGGTCGTTAGAGTAATATTATTTTAAAAAGTGTTTTCTACTAAACCAACATCTTGAAAAGGAGTACAGACTACAGAAACACAATACATTACATAGGCATGTCTTCTAACTGACACAAATATTAATATGTAGGGGCAGACAGCTGGCAGAAGCACGTAATGTCTCGCGCGTAGGCCGACAGCAGACGTGATCTGAGAGCTGGATGCTGAAGGTTTATTTACAACGGAGCAACGAATAATCTTCTAGATTAAAAAAAACTAACTAGTTATGTGACATGGATTTTACTGGAATTTTAACCTTATTAACGTCTACACCGCGCACCGCAGAGCGTTGATCGCTCGTCATAATATTTTGTAATAGCTTATCTTTTAAAGTGCTGTCATATCACGATGTCGATAAAAATTAAGGTTTTTAAAGCAGTTTATCTCTTAAGCAGCGATTGAATTAAAACTACAAAAAATCATATGACATTTTTAAGACTTCTAAGTACACATTGACGGAATTGAAACTTATTTTAACATACTAGAGTAAATTAAAAAAAAAATCAAACATACCACTTGATTTGACCTTTAAAACAGTTTTTCTCTTTATTCACTGCTATATTTATAATGAAACACATATCATAAAATAGTAATTTTTAATACACATACATTGACGGATTATTTTTTGATTTAAGAGTGCACATTTTTTTTTAATGAATATTGTACGTTTTTACGAGATGCGCTTGCTTGATTTCAAGTAATGAAGATTGAACGTAACCAAGCGCTGAGCTGACAGCGCCTTAACTGTAGTAGGCAGTAGAAATGAAGAATATGTGTCATTAACCCCTTCCTACACTATACTATTTTAATACGGCTTAGACAAAGAGTATCTATTAATGCAGCACTGGGAGCATATCACGGTTACGTTTCATCGGTGTTAGCTTATGGGTTAATTTTGTGGGGGAACTCGGTTGATATACAGAAAGCCTTTAGGATACAGAAAAAATGTGTACGAGCCATCTGTGGAGCATGGAGTACGGATAGCTGCAAATCATTATTTAAAAGGTTTCACATACTCCCATTAGCGTGCATATACATAAGGGACATTTGTGTATTTATGAAACAATATCCTCATTATTTCAAAAAACATTCGGATACTTTAGCCAGGAATACAAGGCACAAACACAGACTGTATGTACCCCCATGTCGTCTGGACCTTGTCAAACGCAATGTTTATTATCATGGCATTACGATTTTCAATAAACTGCCAAATGACTTCAAAGATCTACCTTTAAACATATTTAAATTGAAATTAAAAATATGGTTATTAGACAAGTGTTTTTATGATGTTAAGGAATATTTGACTTATAAAAATTAACTTTGCTGACATTTAATATTTTACAATTTTGATATTGACATTTAAATTTAAGCAGACTTCTATGTGACTAATATAATTTCTATGTAATCTAAATCTTTCAATCAGAGCTTTCAATTTGTTTGCATGATCACATTTAAGGTTTGACATTGTTATTAATAATTTTGGTAGGTTCATACATTAAAATACTTTATTTTAAAATTGTACTTAAAACTATTTTTGCACGCCTTGATGAGGCAGAATGTAATGGATCCTTTCTATTTTAACTATAAGAACTACAGTACCTACATTTCTCGCAAATAAAAATTTATTATTATTATATAATATATACTATTATAATAAAAACAAAAGATTTATGAAATACACACGCGTAAATTTACGTCTCTGGTACGCGAAGGGTTAAAGCAGATACTGCTACAAAAGTTAATAAACAAATATAGCTAAAAGTATACATTTAGCGGATGTCCCCCTACAAAAAATATTTGTTTGTGACTAACTATATTGCAAATTTTGAGTAAACCACAAATAATAAATACTGGTTCAGTGTGGGTGGAATAGTAGTAAATAGTAATATTGAAGTAGAAAAAAATTGAGATAACATATACTCGTATAGTTTCCTTTTTGGGTCACTAAATTGGCAACACAATGACAAAAATGGCAAAGTAAAATGACAAGAGTTGGCAAATTCACTTTAGTAGCACCGCAAATTCACTTTAGTAGCACCGCAAATTCACTTTAGTAGCACCGCAAATTCAATTTAGTAGCACCGCAAATTCACTTTAGTAGCACCGCAAATTCAATTTAGTAGCACCGCAAATTCACTTTAGTAGCACCGCAAATTCACTTTAGTAGCACCGCAAATTCAATTTAGTAGCACCGCAAATTCAATTTAGTAGCACCGCAAATTCACTTTAGTAGCACCGCAAATTCAATTTAGTAGCACCGCAAATTCACTTTAGTAGCACCGCAAATTCAATTTAGTAGCACCGCAAATTCACTTTAGTAGCACCGCAAATTCACTTGAGTAGCACCGCAAATTCACTTTAGTAGCACCGCAAATTCAATTTAGTAGCACCGCAAATTCACTTTAGTAGCACCGCAAATTCAATTTAGTAGCACCGCAAATTCACTTTAGTAGCACCGCAAATTCAATTTAGTAGCATCGCAAATTCACTTTAGTAGCACCGCAAATTCACTTTAGTAGCACCGCAAATTCACTTTAGTAGCACCGCAAATTCACTTTAGTAGCACCGCAAATTCACTTTAGTAGCACCGCAAATTCAATTTAGTAGCACCGCAAATTCACTTTAGTAGCACCGCAAATTCACTTTAGTAGCACCGCAAATTCAATTTAGTAGCACCGCAAATTCACTTTAGTAGCACCGCAAATTCACTTTAGTAGCACCTCAAATTCAATTTAGTAGCACCGCAAATTCACTTTAGTAGGGCGTCATGACTTCACTTAAGAACGAAGGCGCCAGTGTACCATGTCTTTAAAGCGGTGCTCATCGTATCCTGTGACATGAATGCCTGCAGTTTGTCTGTTTTATTTAAAATCATTATTGTAAAATTTCGATGCAATTTCGTTAAGTATTTGCAAAACATAGTTGTATATATTTATGCCTCGATCCACACCTACCAACACGTGTTTTGTCAAAGGCTCAACATGCGCTTTATAAATAAGGTTCATCTATATTTACAAAATGCACTAAAGTAGCTTTATCTTGATTCACTTTGAAGAGATGGTAAATATCAGAAATTTTGCCTGAAATTTTATATTTCAAATAACCATTTACCTAGTCCCTGAGCTGATATATATAAGAGCTATTAAGCCAGTTGGCTTGATAGCTCTTAACTTTATATGATCTTTTAGAGGTCCACAATTAAATCCTCTAGGTTTAATCTTCAGTCATTCGGGCTTTAAGTTAGCACCAATCCATTCATCTCCTATAATCTAGATCAGCTAAAGCCTTAACCACAGATCACAGAATAGAGCTCTATGGCCACAACCTTTGGATAGACGTCCATTTTATGTGCAATGAAACTGAACTTCTACTTGTTGTTTTATATACATTTACTATAAACTACAATACCTACTATAAAAGCAAGTAGAAGTCAAGTCAGTTGAGTTAACGAGATGGGCAAGTCGTCCATCAGCCGTGCGATTCTCTAAGAGCAAACATCGTTGCATCTTTGACAACATCCATGAAACAAATGAAGAGATGACAAGAAACGTTGAAAAAACAAGCTTATGTACAATGTTATCTCATACAGTATTTGACATCGGTGAGCTCGTCGAGGAACGCAACGACGAATCATTAGAGAATCGCACGGCCGAAAGTAAAACGCTATTCCAGTCAATGAGATTAATCATTGATTCCAGTAACAGAAACGTGACAGCCATGACAGTTGACTGGTGGTAAACGCTTGACATCTGCAGTGCCACGGTGGTTCACACCAATGCTTACCACCAGGAAGCCAATTCTACTATTTCACAACGTTCACCAATCTATCCCGCTGCAACTGCAGTTCAACTCCGGTTGTCGTTCGATAATTATCCAAAAACCATTCTACTGTTTTTAGAGACAAATTGTAACGCAACGTCAATATAAACACTAGTATACATATTAAACTATCTGCCCGCCAGCGGCTTCGCTCGCTTCATTTTGGTGTAGTCGTGGAAGCGCCGTTTGGGAATCTCAGGTTCCTGGGTTGGATCTCGGGTTAGACAGTTATTAAGATTTTAAGACAATGACATTTTCAATAGCAGTCCGGAGACTGGGACAGTGTCCCGTAGATGGCAATAGGCTCGACCCAGCCCTGGATTTGTCAATAGGCCGTATAGGCAGCGGCCTTGGGGCGGCAGCGTGCTAGGGGCGGCAAATTTCAGAAGACGCTCGCTCACTCGATTTCAGAGAATAAAAGTCATACAAGTGGAATATTATACCAATATATTTAAAGGACGGTTTGGTTCAAGAATGTGTGCATCTTCACAGTCACATTTCCTCTAATAAGACTGCAGAGTGTGCAGTGAAGCCGGGATCAAACTCACTACTCAGTCTCTCAACGTTTTTGAGGAATCAATGTCAATCTTATGTTCACCCTAATTTAGATATCGCTCTCCGCATCGCACTTACTCAGTCTACAATTTGTTCAAGGAAAATACATTATTGATTTTAAAAAGCGTGAAAAATTATCAAAGGTTTGTAAAATATTGTCTTATGAAAAAATAATTCTTTAGCTCTTCTCTACATAGAAGGAAAACGTAGTGTTTATATTCTCTTTGCATAGAAGCAGAGATAATAAACACCATAAAACTATGGTGATATTATAGATGATTTTGCTAATAATAAGTCAAGTAAAAAAATATTCGTGTTTATTTTTTTACTTCATTAAGCTTATGTGGGCAATGTATTTCGTGGACAACTTAAGTACTTAGATATTATATTTTTTCCTGAGTGCATTTTTGCTCTCATATCGTAACAAATTAATATGTACCTAGGTTGGTGAAGGTAGCCATCAAAATCACGAAATGTCCAAATTTCAATCGTGGTGATGGGTTCCAACTTGCCAGTGCGTGGAATCCACATTCGCAGTGATACAGTTAGTGTGTATTGTCGAGACCTACAATCGAGTTCGAGGACCAGTGGTATCCGCAGTAAAAGAGTGAGAAAGAGGGTAGAACGTTTTGTCTGCTCTTAAAACTTCGAACTTTTTTCACACCCACCCGCATATTCAGTCTACCCGTGAACATGGTGCATGTAACTGCGCCGAAATATCTGGAACTACAAAACCTGCCTAATCGTGGTGTACATCCCGTGAGTGCTAATTATGTAATATTTAATTAACGATCAAACTTGATATTAATTGATTTTATTTTATTTTCTTAATGTTTACTGATTTCTAAATAAGACAGAGAGAGATGGGGAGACCTTAATGTTCACCAGGTGGACGTCCTACTACCGGGGCGATGATGTTTTTTTTTTCTTTTTTTTTTTTTTTTAATCTTTATTAAATAAAAAGGAAGGTTTGATCAGACATGATCATGCCACCCTCATAGGCACACTCAAGCTTACTATCTGCGCTTAATGGCTAATTGTACAATTTTGTACAGCATTCTGGCTTCCTCTGATTGGGGATGAGCCAAAATGTTATTACAAATACCTATCTCTTTGATGATGATGATGATAAGAGAAAGAGAGGAACGGATCACAAAAAACACACTGAGTTTTCAACCTGCTCATTTTTGAAGTCTAATAAAAATGCACCTTGCTGCTCATTTGCTCTCGGATCTCGTTGATTTCCATAAAAATCAAAAGCACTCTAAAACCGAGTTTCCCGTTCCCTTAACGTTAACTCATTTGAATTCCCGTAAAAGGTTCATACAGCCATCTAAAGTACAGAACGCAAAAAAGTTCTGAAACCTTCCTCATCAATATTTTCGAAGTAACACCTGAATTTTTATAAGACCCCTCGACTGCTCGACATCCAATATAAATTTAAATAAAGACAAAATGATTATTGATGGAGCTCGTTATGCAGATGAGGCCTTTTCGGTGGCGAGTTTTTAATTTATTATGTCATATTTGTATTAGGCGAGTGTATTATTAGATTTGAAAAGGTGTTCTACAAGACTTTTGCTGATTAAGAGACCCTTTAGAGGTGGGGAGTCGTAGAGGGCGAGAAACTGGAAGTTTAACGAAAAAGAACATGACTAATTTTTGACGAGTTTTTTTTATATTAGTAAAAGATGGCACCTATTAATAACATAAAAAAAAAACTATTGAAAACTCGTCAAAAATTAGTTAAGCACGCTGGCTTACCTGGTGTTAACTGTACTTGTACCATGAGTTGGCAACATAAATGTCATCTATAGTCGATATTCGATCTTGCCTACCTATTAAGCTTGTGATTGGCATACTCGCTGTCAGTTCTAGTTCTACAAATGACCGCGAGGTGGCACTGTTCTTTTTTTCATACATTTTTTCGCGGCAGTCGATATCGAGCATCGATTAATGTCAAAGTTGTAAACTCATGGACATACTATACTACAGCTAGCTGCTTATATCCATGTTAGATTCTTTACTCTTAAATGTAATTGTTTAAACTAATTATTAGTTTTAGCTCCATCTATAGTTGTATATCGTCATCATCGTTAAGTAAACCACTTCCTCGTTAGAAAGCACATGCTGCATTTTTTCACGAGATAACGT
This sequence comes from Selenia dentaria, assembly GCA_917880725.1. Lineage (NCBI taxonomy): Eukaryota > Metazoa > Arthropoda > Insecta > Lepidoptera > Geometridae > Selenia > Selenia dentaria. The sequence continues at coordinate 3,370,609 of OU862885.1, read as the reverse complement.
CTTATAAATCTATGAACGCCGCCTGCACTCTCGTAAAAGTATGACTCATTGTCACGTTCCTTCTCACGTTCCGCTTGAGCCGAGCGTGCAAGCGAGCGCTGAACCACCGATAGAGGGGCACGATCACCCTAAGTTTTCGGCTTGTCTTATGACGTTATCATGTAAAATTATCATCCGGAAGCCGAGTTTACAGACAACAATTTTTCGATTAGAATAGGATCGTCTTCCGTGTAATATAAATTGACATAAAACTACACATTATATTTTTAATGCTCGAAGAGCGAAGAAGCGTTCTAAACAAATACGATTACAGGTATTTGGTTCTAAATAAGGGAAGATATGTCTCAATCATTACGAAAGGATGATCATACATTTGGAGGCATCAAGTTAATACGGCCTCAGCTGGTTCACGAAAGCAAATGGTAAACTGGCACTAGCAATTGGTACACACTTGAGTAGATGAATAAAATAATATTAAAGAATCAAATACTATTTGAAAGCGCAAAACCGAGTCATAATAATCGTTGTGCTGTAAGAACGAACCGTGCAAACAAAATGTCCTTACCGAGAATTCGTTTAGAACTGTATTGTAAAAAGTCCCTACTGCTCTGCAATTAAAGTATATAATCACCTTCCAAATGATATAAGAAGTGAAGAATATATAAAAAGATTTGTAAATAAAATTAAATGTTTACTTATTGATAAATGTTATTATAATTTGAATGAATATTTTAATGATAACTTGACATAATTATAATGTAACTTTTAATTTATTTAGATTAATACGATTTTTTAATAAAATATAAATTTATTGATTTTAATCGAATTTATAAATATATTCAATAAAGTATACATTCATAACAAACACTACTAAAATCCATGGCTGTTACACGCTAATTCCAACTATGTATTATTAAAAATATGTTCATATATTATACAGCATGCCGCTCATGGTAATATTGCTATACGCAAATGGGTTTCATGTATGTTTCTGTATTGTTTATATTCATGAATGCAATCACTTTGACTTTGACTTTGAATATTTTACATCTTATTGGCATGGCTATGCCAATGTGCCTTAAGGCGTGCTCGTGTCCTGATAATAGTAAAAAGCAGAATCTTTAAACATCTAGTGTAACGAAACAGATCAATAATATTGTATGAAAAAATTACTTAGGTTAGAAAAGGAACAGGCAAAGAGTAATAACCGAACAGAATTCCTAAATATTACTCGCTCTCTGCAGATTAAAATCCTGAATAGGTCCATAAAAATAAACTTTGACGTTCAAACTCTCAGAATTTTCAGCTATAACACTATATTTTTATTAAGTAATACATAGCCAACATATAGTACTAAATTAGTAACCAGCGGTTTTTTCAATTGTGTTAGTATATATCAAAATATATTAAGAAAACGTACAAAATTAATGCATTTTCGCGTGACATCGTCCAATATAACATGCGATTTTCAACCTTACGTAAAGCATCGTAAGTTATTTTCAAATTGGGTTTGGACCGCGTCTTAAATTGAATTGTAAACGTTTGAACAGTCTATCAGTAGCTTCCTCGTATGTCGACTACTTATAACGCCTTTTATCGAATACCTAATATATAAGGCCGATAGTAAGATACCACGTTTCAGTGCCATAAGTCATCACTGGTAACACACATTGGTATAGGCTCCAAGCACAATATGCGGAAAGAAGTATTCGTATGGCAAACGTCAACGCGTCACGCTTCGGCGCACAAACTATGAGTTATCTATTGCCCTAGATACATGACATTTTGTGCTGTTTTACGTGAACGACACGTTACGTTACACTTACGCAGTTATTCGAGCTAGGCCCAGAAAACCTTTTGTCTTCGAACGAAGAAACGAGAAAACTTCACGGAGTATAGTATTAGTTAGTACTAAGGGCACTGTCAGCTCAGCGCTTGGCCACGTTCAATCCTTTACTTGAAATAAAGTAAGCGCATCTCGTAAAAACGTACAAAATTCATAAAAAAATAATGCGAACTCTTAAATAAAAAATAATCCGTCAATGTATTTGTATTCTAAATAGCTATTTAATGATATGTGTTTCATGACAAATACAATAGTGAAGGGATAGAAAAACTATTTTAGAGGTGAAATTAAGTGGTATGTTTGAATTTTTTTTAGTTAAAATATGTTTTTAATTCTGTCAATGTGTTCTTAGAAGCCTTAGAAATGTCATATTATTTTTGTAATTTTAATTAAATCGCTGCTTATGAGATAAACTCCTTTAAATACCCTCATTTTCATTTCATTTCATTTCATTTTGCCGACATCATGAACTGATGGAACTTGACAATCTTGCATCAAATCCATGCCTGGAACGCTTTCGGGTACCAAAAGTTGTAATATAATAACTGGAAGGCACAATATTAAGAAGGGGCAAGTGTGCTGGATCCCTCATGGGGCCTGGGGCCTTCAGCTTCGTAAAAACCATGCAAGTCCCGTGCAGTTCTTAAACCTGGCATAAGCAGTTTTGAATGAAATCATACCATGACGCTCACTTAGGTGAGCTGTTTGAATATTGTTTTCTCAAAGGTAAACGGATAATATTGTCTCTGGCACTCTAACAATTTACTATAACCAACATTTCAGACGGCTAGACGTTTGTAAGCTAATAAACTGAGTGGATTTAGAGCGATATGTTAACGAGAGTCCATACAAAAAAAAACAGGTGAACGGTTTTTCTGCGGTTCTTGAATAGTAGGCCTGGACTGCTTTAAAGTTGTCATGGTACGAATAAACCGGGCAGTTGTCTAGAAGTCCTGCTTTAAGAGCTCATAGTAAGGTCCCAGACCATTACTATTTCAATTTGGAAATTCTAAGAGCTGCTTCATCAAGTTTGAACTCGTTTCTACAAGTCTAGTTCTGAAAATAACATAGTAACTCGTGTATCTTTGAGTTTATTTAAAAGGGGCATAGTAAAAAATCACGTGTCAGATTCATTAACAGTCTTAACTGGCAGCACATAATTATTATTAATACATACACGATAATACTTCCTTTTGTCCGAGTTCATTTTAAGACTATACTCTGTTGGAAAACATCATCGAGCAAAGAGCTATGTATATCTAAGGACTATTAGAATCCAAGAAAAATTAATGCTATCCGTGGGAAGGGCATGGCTTGAGAACAGCTGGACTATAATGAATAGAAGATATTCGAAAATGTCCTGAAAGTTATCAAAACTGGAATATCTGACCTTATCGGTAAATTTGGGAAGTAAGCTGGAATTATAAAAAATCTAGAGTCGATCACACGAGAAAACAATGTTTAACAGCTCACCTTCCGATCGAAACAATATTTACTACCTGCCTATGTGACGTCACACTCGGGGCCTCGGGGGTGGCAGCGCGGGGTTGTTTTCTTTCTTATTGATCTACTTGTTTTCATAATTGATCAGGCTTTAGTTGATTTGGGTTGGAATTATCAAAAAACTTTGTTTGTATAGCAGTTATTTGGATGGACTGAAAACTTAGGCACTAGGGCTGACTACTAGCTTATTCACCAATCCGCTCTGAGCCCATGTAGGGCATTATATGGTCTCATTATGTCCTGGCGGTGTCTGTCAGTCAATCAGGACTTAGATTATTTTCCCACTAATATTATAAATGTGAAAGTTTGGATGGATGGATCGATAGATAGATGATTTTAATGAATGTTTGTTACTCAATCACGGCAAAACGGCTGAACGGATCTGGTTGAAATTTGTCACAGAGATAGATAATAGTCTGGAATAGCACATAGGCAACTTTTTGTCATCTTCATCATCATCATTATCATCTATCACCACGCGGGTGAAACAGCCTAATATTCTTGGGTACAGCATAAACAATATAAGATCTCCGCCGATGCCAAGATCGTAATGATGACTTACTTTCTGTCAAAGATTTATCAGTTTCTGATAACTTATCTGTTTCAGTCTCCGGACTGTTATTGAGAACATCTTTGTCATAGAGTAAATTATATATATGAAGAATCTTTGTTGCTCAGAAAAACCCAATAACAGTCCAACCCGAAAATCGAACCCATGACCTCGAGGTTCCAAAACGGCACTTCCACCACTAGACCAAGAGTAAGCGAGCGAAGTCGCTGGGTCAGCTAGTATACCTATATATTGATATTGATGAAGTTTAATGATACTTCCGGTGGACAAATGCTTATAGCAGAGATGCAGTGAGCAACCTTCTGCATTAAACGCAATGAAAGTCTACAGAATAACCAACACACTTGCAACTCACTCATCTTTATTTTGTTCGTATAATATCATAAATATGGATTAAATATGAAATTAATTCCAGTAATCTTGAAATTGTAATAATCGTCCGATTAAAACGACCGCTCACATTGCGGAGCAAGAAACAGTAACACATTGATCAATGCTGTTTTTGAGTAAACTCTCGTAACAAGACAGGTACTATGTCATAACGTGTGTAAGAAGTATGCAGCATAACACTTCGTTATTGTATAACATGATGGACAGAATCATGATTGTACGATTCGGTAGTTAGCTAATGAAGATCCTCGACACGATTGACAGGCAAAAAGTAAACATGTGGTACGTAATAAGTCGTTGGGTAAGCGCTAGTTCGGACACGGCGGGAACCGTGCGGTTTCAAAATCACGTGGAAACCTCGTGGTTCTTATTTATATAGATGTCTTGTAGATCATTCAGACATAACCGCGCGGCTTGAGTAACCGCGTGGTTACCGCTACTCAACCGCTAGTAAGGTATCCAACGTTAAGATAGCCCAGTGCTTAAGATAGCCCACTCTCTATAAAACGAACATCCACTAACACAAAAATTATCAGATTCCATGGTAATCTCCGAACACACCCGTACACAAAATGGTAACTTAGAACAATAACGCGCGAGACGCCATTTAGAAATCGCGCGTCAGTTAGGTTTGGACGTCCAATAAATCGTGCCCGTTATAACAATACTTCGACAAACTCTTTTCTATTTTGACTGTTATGAGTGCAAATTCAGTTGTTTTTTTGAGTGGACTTTAAAGAACAATCTTTCTAGCATCGAGTTTCATGTAAGTTTAATTTATCTTATCATTGTATATTTTTGTTGCCTTTACCTACATCTGTGAAAAATCCCTATGATAGCCCACTCCATAATGACTTATGATGGCCCGGGCCATCTAAGTCAGTAATTATTTTTGATGTTGATTGAAGAGCCCACTGTTTTATTTTAATTGTTGTCTTTGTTTAAAGATCTCATAGTTACATAGTTAAATGCTTGATAAAGACAGTTCAAAGTATTAAAAAAAACGCTGTTAAAACGCAATAAAAAATATCATATTCCTATGAAGGCCCACCTAAAATTACGTTTCAAAATAAATGATCCAAATTCAGCTTTGTTTTCGTTTAATTATAAAAACAAGTTATAAAACTATACACCACGGAAAACTGTTTAGTTTTAATTAAACAATTTTTGTTTTTTTTACCTTTTTTATTTTTGATAAATTTAAGATGGCCCAGCTCTTTATAAATTGTTAATAAAGAATACAAGGTCTTCTAACTTTAGTTTAACTGCTTTAAAATGTTATTATTTATTTAAAAATATAAAAAAGTCGTAAATGTAATGTAAATATTGAGATTTTTATTGCGGGCCATGATGGGTCGCTATGTTTCTAAGATGGCCCACAGTCCATGTTTAATAAAATGTTATTAGTAGCTACGTATTTTACATATAAGAAACAAAGGAACACACTATTGCTTTGTCATATATACAAGCTACATCGTGGATGTTATTAAATTCATTAATAACTTATTTTCGACATTTTATACAATTACGTAAAAACACGGGCCATCTTAGCGCAGGAGACCCCAGGAGTCAAAAACATTCCTGGGGGAGGGGGCTGGTGCCCGAAGTAGGTTTTATTTTAAAAAACCTACTTCGGGCACCAGCCCCCTCACATAGTTAGGTTTTATATTGTCACTCTTCGCTAATTATTTTAAATTGTTTTTACCAACCTTTTGTGAAGAGGAAATAAATATATGTTTATTATTCCTCAAACATTCTCAATTTGGGATATGTATAATGTTACGAATTGCCTTTAGTTTTTTTTTGTTTTGTTTAGCGACCACACAGTGTCTTTTCGTCAAATTCCATTTTCTTACTGACCGCCTCTGTCCGCTCCGGACGCGTATCGCTAAATAACCGTCGGCCCACTGAACACTATACACAATTTTGCGGTTTCAAACCGCTCGGTTTGTAATCGCGCGGTTTCCGCGTGTCTGAACGAGCCCTTAATTACACAAGCTGTCAGACGGCAAGACCCGAAACAACACGGAATAGGGGAAAATGTTCAAACGAGTAATTAATAATTCAATGTATACAATTGATAGTATAATAGTTATTATATATTTTATCATGCAGTACTTTGAATATGAAATACCTACAACGCATTTTATACATTTTAGATATCATTACATGTTTCAAAGCAACATTTACTGCTTATGACCGACACAGTCGATATCGAAATAGAATTAGTGTATTATTGTTCTTCCACACGACCGGCTGTGAAGTACCGAACTTACCGATCGATAAATTTGAGTCTTGAATACGTCATACTTCGAAATAACTGGCTATATCGATCATTGCAAGTAAGTAACAAAATTAAACGATCGGTAGACAAATTCGATAAGATTTTACTATTATAACGATAACCTCAGACAAAATAAAAAAGTCAAGACAGAATGTTGTGAACAGAGAAATGAGGCCGGTTTTCTAAACTACATGTGCGTGACTCGGTACTATCATAGTAATTCAAATTATATTAAAGTTATTCATAAAATATCAATAATTAATAAATTTAAATTAAATGTAAATGTTACGTGTTACTTCCACGCGCCGCGATGGTTCAACTGACGAGCCAAGGCGTAGTTTCGTTGTAGGTTTGTAAATATGTATGGACACGCCGAGTCGTAGTTTCACCCGGCCTCACTTCTCTGTTCACAACATTCCGTCTTGACTTTTTTATTTTGTCTGAGACCTTAGCATGGAACTGTTAAATTACGTTTAAGATCGTCTATTTCATCGATTGTTTTGTCAGCTTTGAAAACGACCTCGATATAGCTTAACGACAGGTGACGGGATATTTTTTAGTTGCGTTTGATCTTACTAATATTATAAACTCGAAAGTTTGTATTTATGGATGAATGGATGTTTGTTATTCTCTTACGTTCAAACGGCTGGCCCAATTTTGATAAAATTTGGCATGGAGGTAGATGGGGCGCTGAATTAACACATAGGATAATTTTCATCAACATCGTTATCATGGTGATGGATGCATACGTGTGTAACCGCGGGGCGCAGCTAGTATTCAATAAAAAATATACCTACTTCGGCCTTCTTTTGATCGTAGAAGAGCGAAATTCTCGTAAAAATCTTCAAATGATAGGACACATTGTGGAATGCAAACAATAATAATCGACATACTATCGACAAATTGATCATTGAATAAGTCGTCCATATGACTTCCATACTTGTTAGGGGCGATACGATTTTTTATCGATCATAGCGACTCGTCAAATTTAATGACTATTACGATACTTGCACTGCGGGTTCGATTCCTGAATGTTATTGTTTTTTAAAATCTATGAATGCTGTTATTCTTGTTCTGCTGTGTTTCTTGCCACTTAACTAAAAGACATACTTATATGTCTTATAAGTACTTTCAGACTTGCCCATTCTGGCCCATCTAAATGAGACCCACTCTATATACAAATTATGGTGATACCGCCGCCAAAGTAGACAGTGCGACCCCGAGTGAGTGGAACTTCATCGCAATAGATAGGCGATAAAAGTGGGAAGAGGCGGTGAGTGGAGGCGGAGGACGCTTGCCGGCAATTATTACGTGAGTGTCGGCAGAGCGGTCGCGATTGGCAGTTTTTAAATGTCATTGTTTTCTGTTGTGTAGGTATACTACCAACAAAACGTATAGATGCGATGTGCACTTGTCACACACGCGGCTCGCGCCAAACCTGCGTGAATCAACGCTAGCAGGGAAGACGTTCTACTTATAGATATCTACTTACTTTGCCGCTGAAGGTAAAATATCCCTTTTAGTGCATGATATTATAATATGGTTTAGAAGCACTAACGCCTGTTTCGCAAATTTAAGTTTAAGTAATTGATGTCGAAACCTTCCACAATGTTTATTGTTACATGATTCTTGAAGCCTGCTTAACGAAATTAAATAAAGCATTTTTAATATATCCTATCAAGTGACGAGATGGGAAAATAATTCGTCTTATGGTAAGCATCGCTTGTGCGTATGACAGAGGCAGTGACTACTTAAAGCTAGGTGTTGCAACAGGACATTGCAATTTTCTACCGACTTCCAAAATGGAGGAGGTACTCAATTCGACTCTTTTTTATGTTTGTTACCTCATAACCTTTGACTGGGTGAACCGATTTTCAAAATTATTTTTTTGTTTGAAAGCTGGTGCTTCCCGTGTGGTCTCATTTCTTCAAATTCAGTCCAGTAGTTTTTGAGGTATACTCCAATAACTGAATAGAATGGAAGTCAGTATTAAATTTTAGAGAGAAAAATGAGATATCCTCGGACGGGATTCAAACCCGCACCTTATTACAATCCGTGTCAGATGCGATGATTGCTCCCCCTTCTCGAGTAATAGCTGTTGTGGTGTGTTATTGCCGAATGGGAAAGAACCTCGAACTCATCCGGACTGTCAAGCAGAGAAAGGTCGTGCAGAGAAAGCTCCTGCAGACCATCATGATGGGAAATGTACCCGGGACGCGTAAATCGGGTAGACGAAAGATGTCTTGGCTCCGTAATATCAGGGAGTGGATTAAGACCGTGGAGCAATTGTTCAGATTGGCGGTTGACAAGGAAAAAATTAAGAAGCTGACTGCCAACCTTCAGTAGTGGAGAGGTATTTAAAAAAGAGAAGGTGTGTTATTGTGTGGTCATGCCTCCCGCGGCACAGGGACTCCTAATACGGGGGTATGAGTGTGTATTATACATTTATTACGTTATTATCATTTCTTCAGAATTACTCAGAATGCGATTGTGAATTTTTAAAATTTGCCGTATATTAGGAGTCACTGTGACTTTCATGAGCAGCCCTGCCACTTACCATTGGACGAATAAGTTGCCCGTCTAGTCGCAAGACAATATAAAGAACAGCCAAATGTGGGTCGCACACGCGTTCATTGAGTTCCGTACGAACATACAATAGGTATTAGTTTTATGTTGTTCCCAAAACAAATTGCGTATTTAGTAATTTAAAATCCGCAATATAATAACAATTGTCGACTGTATTTATTACCGTTTTTACCACAGGGCTAAAACGTAATTTCTCTTCTTTCACTCATTTAACGATTTTTCTACCGACTTCCAAAAAAAGGAGGAGGTACTCAATTCGACTGTATTTTTTTAATTAATACCTTTCGATAGGGTTAACCGATTCACAAAATTCTTTTTTCTTTTTTGTGTCAAAGCTGGTGCTTCCCGTGTGGTCCCATTTAAATTTCATCAAATTCGGTTCAGTAGTTTTTGAGTTACACTCCATTAACTGATTTTTACCAAAGTAATAGAATGGAAGTCTGTATTAAATTTTTCATATTGCACTTGTATTAATTGCTAGGATACTCTAAATCTTATACCACATATTCTGTAAAAAAAATAAACCACTAATAAGTACAGTTCTTAAAATTCTGGCCTTTAAATTAGTGTAGTAAGTAACTACAGGCGTAGTAAAACGGCTCTATATTACCTTGCAGGACCCTAGAAACTAACCTAAATTACATTTTACACATTTTTATTGCAATCATTATCTATATAAAACCTTGTCATAATAATTCTCATTCCTATGGTTAATGCAACGCACCTATAAACACTACACATAGTTAAATAGGTAAGGTACTACACCTACTCTACATGTACGTTCTGTTCTATAGTTACCTAACACGCAATATCAGGTCACCAATGTTTGTTTCGTATGGCGATGATTGCTAATCAATGCTCTACTTTACCTATGCACGACGATGTAGAGATACAAACAAGATCTAGACTTAGAGCTGTTAGTACGAACAATGTAGAGTCTTACCTTTTCCTTGATGAAAACTTACACAATCTTAGTAATGACTAAGAAAATTACGTAAGAACGCGTTTTTTCACGAAAGTCTTGGTATGATTAAAGTTTTCAGTTCGATTTCACTTCACTGCACTGCTGAGAGGTTCTCAGTCCACTTATTTCTCGGGAATTGTCTGTAATTTGATGGTTTTGTATAGAAAATCGTGGGGATGGAGCTAAAATGGTGGATGCGTAGTACGAGATTGGGGTTAGAAGGATGTGGGGTAAACGCGCATGCGTGGATTCTATACCCTCTCTCTCCCTAAGGCTGTTATGCACCCTTTGGTTGCGTTCAAGTTAGGGTATGTCTATCATTAACATTTACGTATTGATTCTTGCGATAATATTTGGACTTTTAATTAAAAAACATTTGCAATATGCAGTTACAATACAATCTACAGTAATATTTTAATTACAGTAATGTTTGCAACCAGGCATTCTCGAAACGATAGATGACATGTACTGCCATCTTTTGGCGACTTTAAGAAACTTTTTCTCATTGACTTGTATGAAAATATACTCACAATCAAATTGGAAGGGAAAACAAGCTAGATATTTACGCGTTAGTTTTTTTGCACGTATTTGTATAAAGCAAACTTACAATTATTATCGTTGTCGTTCTAGAATATGTATTATGTAGTAAGCAACACATAAAACGTGTAAGTAAGCTAATTTCGATTTTGTTAATTATCTACCAGTTATGTTCAAAACTAAAACCGCCTTATTATACATATAATAAGGGTTTTAGTTATGTATACATAATCTCGAGTTCAAAGCATGGTTTAAATGGTCTATGGCCTCCCGAGTTTGGTGAAACCAATGCCTTACCATTGGTTTTAAACCAATCTGACTCCTGAGATACAACTCGTTTGACTTAGTTCAGGGGACAGAAGTTCTAATACCTACCTGTAAATATTAAGTCTTAGCTAATGACCGACAATAAAAGCATCATGCAGTAGCAATACATGCCATTCCTTATGTTCAGACTTAAGAGGATTGCATAGCTAGTACTTTCCATGCTAAAAGAGAAATCTCTTTTCTACCTCTTAACATTGTCCGATTTCAGTGATTTTTTTCATGGAAATATGGCATTGTTTACTATGCCCGTACGTTTTTCAGTTTTTTTTTTAAGTTCTAAAAAAGAAAATGTATAGTACTTTGAAATACTGATAAAATCAAAACGTACGGGCAAAATCACTGAAATCGGACAATGTTAAGAGGTAGAAAAGAGTTTTCTCTTTTAGCATAGAAAGTACTAGCTATGCAATCCTCTTAAGTCTAACAATGAAAATATAATAATCTGTAACGAGCCTAAGCCTAAAAATGCTAGTTATCTAGGTACTGTAAACTTATTTATCTTTGGTTCAACAGTATTATTAATAATTATGTATGGGAAATTTCCTTAAACTAAGGTTTAAACTCGGGACTGTCTGTAGTCCTCATTTTATAATATCGTGGCCTGTGTGTAAAAGTAAAAAATTGGATTGTCTCCATGTAAACAGAAGTAATTCCGTTTACAGTTTGGAGACATAAAGATAGGTTTTGTACCAGTAGCTGTCATGAGTGCAGTGCGCGAGGGTGTTTTAATTATATCGGCTCTTCGAAGACAAGAATGAATAAAACTAAAATAAAATACTGAAGTCTCATATTTATGATTATTACTGTAATTTCCTTTGGGCTATAATATTCTTCAACTCCTAATTCTCTCGCATACATAAAGAGCTGCATTTCTTGAGTCATGAGTTTTATAATGCACATTCTCCGCATTGCATACCAGCAGTACCATATTTGAATGAGTTTTGTGTAATTTTCAGAACAATACCGTTGTAACAAACAAACCTACGTGTCAGTGCTCTTGGCATGACTAGTTGGTTCAAGTTGTTCGGATGCTTAGCGCCATCTAGGAGTATGGTATGCCAACTCTGAGAAACATCCTTTGGTATTATAAATTTATATAGAGCTTTGAGATGAATGTTTAGCGCGGCACTGCAATCTGCTCGTCGTCATCTCTAAGCATTTGAAAAGCAAATTTAGAAAGCGCTAGTAGGTGTGTATGTTATTACTTCTTCACGCTGAAATGATTCTACGTCATATTTTTGAATTGATATAGATTATGCCTAGAATTTATATTTGTTTACCAGGTGGCAGATCGTCCAGAAGCGCTAGCAGCGGAGCTTGACTTGGCGATATTAATCAAGCAGCGCTTGCTGTGCTCAGGAGTTGGATGGGTGTGTGCTAGTGGGATTGTTCAACTGAGCGCTTCCGTGCTTCGGCGGGCACGTTAAGCCGTCGGTCCCGGTTGTTTGTCTTAAGACAACAGTCGTTAGGCTGTGTGAAAGGCTTCGGGGTGGCTTCGATATGGGTTTCCCAAACTACACTGGCTGTAGACTATGGTCCAGTACCGCTACCATGAGTTGGCAACATAAAAGTCGTCTATAGTCGATACTTGATCTCGTCTACCTATTAAGCTTGTGATTGGCGTACTCCCTGTCAATTTTAGTTTTACAATTGACCGCGAGGTGGCACTGTTATTTTTTCATACATTTTTTCGCAACAGTCGATAGCGACCCTCGATTGGTGTCAATGTTGGTAAACTCATGGTAGGCCTACTGATATGGATATGACTCTCTGAGAGGAAGACTCGAGTCTCAGTAATGGGAACATAATGGGCTTATGTAAGGCCTCTTGTGCAAGACGCTGTCTTGGTTGGTAACACCGCAGTGCCAGATATTCTGCCGTGAAGCAATAATGTGCAAACATTACTGTGTTAGGAAGTAAAGGGCAAGTGAAGTTACTGGGCGAGAGACTCGAAAACTGGGAGACGAACGCAGCGTGGTACGCAAAACTAATTCTGAGCTATGGTTGCCAATACAACTGTCACAGGCAAGCGTATGCTTAACATCAAGCGCATGACTTGCTTGTCTTGTTGCTTGATAGTACATGTTTTGCGAGTGAGGGGTAGCGTTATATTTATTTTATTTTATTTTATTTATTTATTTAAAGCACAAAACAGATCACAATCAAAATAATATAAAATATAAATTCTTTTATTTTTAAAGCTGGATTGCAATCCAACTACATGCGCTTACAGCTATACACATTATAAATCATGCGTGTGTGTTCGTAGCTAGTAATATTGCTAATATAATAATACTAAAAGAAAACCTTAAACTAATTATCAAAATATGTTTAATCAAACAATCTTTCAGACAGACGAGGCGCGACAGCGCCGATCTTGTCTGAGTTATTTTGTTTGGGGAAGAGGATATCTTTCACAGTTTCGATATAAACACTATATCTTGGATGAAATACGTCTAGCTCAGGAAATTTCACGAAAGTTTCGTTATACCGGCGGGCCATACGGACAAGGGGATTATAGTAAGAAATATTGTTTCTGTGAATATTAAGAACAAACAAGGCGGTATTTTTGGATCTGCGTGCATTGTATTTTGTGTTAAGGGTTAAGTGTGATAGTGAATTGCTATTAAAACACTTGCCTACAGCATAGGCAAGTGTTTTATTAGTATCTGGTTCACAGCGCAGATTTCTGCCTCTAAATTCCTGAAGAGATCGCATTGAAGCTTGCTTAGACTTCCCAGACCATCATGGTATTCAACTGCCTTAATAGGTACTCCATCCAGCACTCATCCGTGTCAACATTTCCATCTCTGTTGCTTTTATATTCAACACTAGCTGCGACCCGCAGTTTCGCTCACGTGGTGATAGTTGATGATGATGAAAAGTATCATATGTGCTTCCCCGGGACATAATCTATAACATTGCTAAATTTTATTGATATCCGCAGTCAGCCCTTTAAGCGTGGACAACAAACAGACAGAGAGACAGTGTTTTCTTCTAAAATAAAAGTAGCCCAAGTTACTCCTTATATCAGCTATTTGCAAGTAAGAGTCCATTATCCATAATCGTTCCAGCAGTTTCAGAGTTAAACCGCAACATACAGACAGATGGACAATTTTTTTATGTAAGTACCGTAATACTTCCATATGCATTTCGTAAAAAGCTGTTTATTCGAAACTAGCTGCTCTCCGCGGTTTCACTCGCGCGGTGATCGATGATGATGATGAATCTTATACAGCTTATGTTACTCAGGGTGAAAGTAGCTTTCCAATGGTGAAAGAATTTTTGAAATCGGACCAGTACTTTTTGAGCCAATTCGTTACATATATACTTACAATTTCCTCTTTATAATATTATACAGGATGTTACTATACTGAATTGGCCCATTTATCAGCTTAGCACACAAAAAAAATCAAGCATCTACCGCAATAATTCACGTCACCATAAATAAAAATTTCATCTTACTCGGCGATAGGAGGAAAATTTAAAAAAAAGTCATAACTCCGAAAATACGAAAAATCGCGGAACATACATGGGGATGATTCAGATAGCCCTTTAGGTCCTCTACCTCCCAGTTTCAGTACATCACTACTTCTTGGGACACCCTGTATAGTATAGAAAACAAACAGTTACTTCAATGTAATTTATCTGTATGTACAGATATGCATACAAACACACTGCCAAATAAACAAATGAAACAACATACAAACTATAGGAATAAAATTTGTATTTCACAATCTTCAATACATAATGATATCATTTGTAATAATAAAATATATAACTATCGCTATTCAATAACACTCAAAATACAATGTTTTTAGTAACGTTAACTAAACATTGGTACTATTAATAATAACATCGTGTCCGCTAAATCTAGGGTTTATATCATTCTAATATAATTAATAATATTAATAACTTAAGGTTATAGGGTGTGTACAGCGTGGTACTTGCATCATATTTCTGAAAAAGATTAAAATGGAAATTTATTACTTTTGTTTTTTTTGTCATTAAGACATCCGAGCAACACAGTGAAAGTTTAATATAATAAAAAAACCGGCTAAGTGCGAGTACGACTCGCGCACGAACGGTTCCGCACCATTATCTATAAATCTCCCATACAACAGTTTTATAGATATTTTTATTATATGTTTATTTTTTGCCGCTTTTAGATAATAGATAAAGGTACGGAACCCTTCGTGCGTGAGTCCGACTCGTACTTGGCCGGGTTTTTAATATTTGTCGTTATAGCGGTAACAAAAATATACATTATTAATTAAAAAATACGGGATTATTCACGTCTTCCATACGTCACTACCAGACGTCTAGTGAGCTATTTTTGCTGGGACGTCCCCTCACACACCAGCAGGCGCTTCACCAGCGACGACGATCAAGAGGGTTCACACCAAGATGCGCCGACCCAACTTAATGTATCCCGCCCCCCGCACCAACCTCTAACATCACGAGCGCTACGAGCAGCCGCCCGCAGTGCTAAGCGAGATGTCATCGACGCGGGCGTCCCGAACACTCCTTGAAAAAGGCCACCGAATGTGGTCGAAACTATAGTCGGACCTATCCGATAAATATTACGTGAGTAATCCCGTATTTTTAAATTAATAATGATTGAAAACCACGTTAGTTTTTATAACAGAAATATACATCATCTGGGAAAATTTCAACTGTCTATCACGGTTCTTGAGATACAGCCTGGTGACATACGGACAGACATACAGACAGACAGACCGGAGGGACAGTGGAGTCTTAGAAATACGGTCCCATTTTACCCTTTGGATATTAAAAACTGGTTTAAACCCTAAAATCAGGATTATACATATTCTCCCACATCGAAATCTTAATAGGCAACTAAGGTATAAAATGGCAATAGGTTCATCTCTACTACACAAGACCAAAACCTGACGAAGTATCGATGTTCATACACATCTGGGGACTGTGGGGCATGTTATACCATTAGACGTTGCTCTGATCCATTGAAAAAGCACTCTCAGGTTTACCCGATTTTATTTCGGGCATTTGTCCAATTGTGTTGAACATATTTATAATTACATGTTTCTCATTAAACGTGTTAAACACATCATTACTGCCTCCAAACAAAGATTTTAAATGCTGTTTCTAGTGAGAAATCGTGCGAACGTCCCTTAATACGTAGGAATAAATGAAATTTAAAAATAATTAAAATGAATGTGTAAATCCTATTTTATCTCATAAATAAGCGTCCGATACGTACCTAGCACCTTTATTTGGTCATGCCCTGTTTCGCTCGCCTCTCCCACTCAGCTCTCATCTGTAGTATACCCTTAAATTGTGGAGAAGCATCTGCTTCCCCTTCAGCACCATCTTTCTCTTTCGCACCATCATCATTCTCCTTATTATTATTATCTCCGTCCTTTTCTATCACAGCACTCTCTCGTTTATCCTTTTCCATAGACAATCTATTTTCGTTTCTCATCCAAGGACGCTTGGTTAGAGTATCAGCTTTGTAAGCATCGCTTTTAGCAATGTTTTTAATGTCTTCTCTATCGTTTGAAGGGTCAGGGAAAGTTCTGTTTCTAAGCCTCTTTTCGGGCGTAGAATCTGACACTTCTTTCTTATATTTGTTCACTTCGCTTCTGTAATTCGGAGCACTTTCTCTTTTAGGGTTGACGCTAGTAATGCTTACGCTTCTCTGATAATGAGCTCCGAATTGGCTGACTCGAGCCGCAATGTCTACCAATTTTTCATCATCTTTTACTTCCTCATTTTCTTTGTCACTGTCCCGAGATTTGATTGAAGCATTAAACTCATTTTTAATCATTTTACTTTTAGCAGCAGATGAGGAGTCTTCTTTAGTAGCGGCAGCTATATCTTGGGCAATAGAATCTGCTTCCGTATCTTTGATTTTGAGAGATCGTCGAGCAAAAACTTTCATCAATTCAGGTTCATCGTCTTTTTTCTCGCCACGTTCCCGGCTGAACATTATTGGTTTTCTGCGTAAAACTACGGCTTCTTCATTACGATCTGGCGGTTTAGTATCATTGCTGTCAGTGCTTTGAATGGAGCTTTTGCTTCCAAAGCTTGAATGCGATTTCTGATCGAGAGATATGTTGTCAAAAATCTTTTCACTACTTCCATCTGTACTGACTGAGTTTGTTCTAGATTTTTCCGCTTTTTCAGGATAGTCAACGCTTGCTGCTTTACGTTTGAAAAAAGACTTTGGAGTTGATGGACTTTGTGGAATTGTAGGAACAGCTGTTTTTCGAGTCATGGCAGGTGAAACTTTATTTTCGGGTTGAGAGTTTTCGATCACGTTCTCAGTTAATTTGTTGACAGTTTCTACTTTAACTGGATTCTGTGTAAGTTCAGCGGTTATACATTCGTATACAGGCTCCTTTTCAACAATTTGAGGACTATAATTTTTCTTTGGCGTTATATTAGCGGTCAGTACAATATTAGTGGCTGGTTTAACATCAACTTTGTTTAATTGAATGTTTAAGAATTCTGGAACTCCAGGTTTGCTCCCAGATTTCTGTACTTTTTCATCACTTTTATTCAGCTTTGGAGCATCGACTGGTTTCGCTGGTTCTTTATTTATATGAGTTACTGAAATAAAACTTTCTACATCCTTAGTTTTAGCGCCTAAAGCAATTTCCACAGAAATCGTCATCCTTCTATCATCGGCATGCTTCTCCGGGCTACTCTTAACGCTATCTAAAGAATTTGATTTGAGTATTGGCGATATAATAGGTTTAGGGGAGCTAATAATATCATCTATTTTAGCCTCAATCTGAGAGATATCGCTATCTCTCTTATTGATATCCATCGAGACGTGAATGCTGTTCGTGAACATTTTCCTGTCGTCATTGACGTCAGTTTTGAGGCTGTCAAGATAACTACTATCTGTACTTGGCAAGCTGTCGTAATTTGCTTCTGCGTTGCTATGCAGTATATTATAGTTACGAGCAGAGATCCTTTTTGTTATATCATGCTTATCGCTTAGGTTCCTGCGGTAGTTAACTTCCCAGCTTTCGAGCAATGGTTCAGATATACCCACGATAGCTGGAAGACTAGGCATTTGGTTCTCTTGCGAACTTATGGAAGTGGTTTCTGAAGCGTGACGGAAGCTATGCGACTTGCCAATGCTGCTTCTACATTCCATAAATTCGTCACCAAGAGATCTCATTCCTGAGGTTACGTACGACTCTTCAGTTTTGGCAGCATGATGCATCGTCTCTCGTTTGCGTTCAACTACTTTCTCGGAAAAGTTCGGAACGAGCTCTGATGATCTGTGCTTGATGTTATCTGAACTCTGATGTTTAAGTTTTGGAGGAGAAGAAGACATAAAGCTTGGATTGAAGTATGGGATATTTTTGGGCATGCTGCCACTAGTAAACATGTAGTCACTTGGTGTTGTTTTGATTCTTATGGCTCTGATCGGAGGCTCGTCATCTGAAGTCACCAACGACGGTGACAGAATTTCCTCTTGAGCTCTATTCGCCATTTCATCGTTTATAAATGCTTTGGAAGAAAACGGATCTACCGCTCTTTGGACAGAAGTAGGTCTTATGGCTTTTTCAGTGTGTAAAATAAAAGGTTCTTGCTTCTCCTCGACTGTTTCTTTAGATGAAGTCCGTTTATTTCTTTCCATTTTCTCAATGAATTCTTCTCGTCGACTGAATCTGTTCCTCATTTCTTGGTTCAACATTTTGTCCGTGTCATCGGCTATTTTGAGATCAGTTATGTTGTATTCGACGCCAGGAACTTTGACAGCACTATAGATGTCCTTGTATGCACTTTCAGGTCTGTCCTGTGCGTAACCACCGTTATTGTCAACTCTTTTGTGCATTTGGTTTGCGAAAGCTTTCTGACCGGCAGATTTGTGTGTTCTTTCAGCGGGTACAGGTTTGTACCCTTGTCCATCAAAAAAATTATCGGCATCTACAGGTTTGTATTGAGCTGGCGGTTTTTCTGTTTTACATTTCTTAACTTCTTGCTGTCCGTCCCCGTCCGTCTGATCCTTCTTTGATTTCTTTCCGCTCTTTCTCAAGAGCAACCGACTGAAAAATGATTCTTCCTTCTTAGAAGACCTTATTACTTCATTTTCAGTCTTCTTTTCTGACTTAGTTTTCTTTTCGAGGCAAGATTCTTCGGCGTGTTTCTTTTCGTGGCGATACTTGGTCATCCTATCTTCCGAGTGGTAGGTATTTTGCATTCTTGGCGAGTCTCGAAGGTTTTGTCCAGGACAGCTAGATTGGCTTCTCTTGATAGAAGATCTAGGGGTGTTGGATTCGGCAATGCTTAGTTTCGCCGGAGATTGTCCAACTAGCTGGTTGAGAGCTAACCCTGGCGGTAAGGACGATGATTTAAGCCTTGTATCATTTGGCGTTTCCAATACTCTTTGCAGCTCCCGGTTCATATGTACTTGTTGTTCTCTGACTGTTACATGATGCTTCGTAGTAGTCGATGAAGAGAATGATTCTGGAAAAAAGACATGACCATCGTTAAATAAGAACGTCTTTTTCTTATCCAAATTAAACCAGAGGGCATGTGACTACAATGAAAACTAAAGGAGAAGTCTTACCAGTAACAACTTCTGAGTTCTTATGGCTGACGTCAGGAGTAGTGCTTCGTATCATTTCTTCGTTCAGTTCGGGCGTGATTGGCAAAGCTGATGCGGCAATCTGAAATATAATCAATTTAACGTGTTATACTGGGAAATGCGTTTGATTGAATGTGAATCCAGTCCCCAGGACAACGTTCTATTGTGGAGAGAAGTTAAAATAATGTACGAGTATTTAGTAAATTTTACTATCAACTGAATAATACCATAATCATGAATTCAACCGTAGGACGTCCACTACCGAACAGAAGCCCATATATGTCCAAAAGAACCGGTTGAAAGTAGCCTGCATCCAACGTCGTCCTACGACCTTTATCAGATCGTCTGTTACCTATTGTAACCTACGCTGTGCTTGCCGTTCCGTGGTCTCCACTACAGAACCTTCCTGCCGCTTCTTTCTATCTAAATCTTTACCTAAAGACCACTTTAACTAAATCGAAATAAATGATTTTGACTTTGACTTTGAATCTGACTATACCGCGTAGATAAACAAAAAGAACCTAATATAGCATACCTATGTATGTACAGCGTCTTTATAGTTCTGGGCACAGATCCCTGTATTATAGGGATCTAGCTTCCCAGCTTAGCTAAGGGTTCTGGGGCTTTATGTTGACTTTGTTTACCGTCATGTTTTAATTATGTTAAATAAATGTACATATCATCATATAACAAATTTTGGTCATGAAAAAATTTATTATCATAAAGAGGAAAACTTTATAATCAATAAACTTCAACTGGCTTATCTTCTGGGCTATGTTGGTGACTTTCGATCGTCTACGGATCTTCTTATTTCTGATACGATCACCCCAGAGTACAGTAGAGAAACCCCAAGTATAGTCCTTTATAATTATAGCTCGTTATGCAACTTTGAGCTTAGTTATTAGGCTTATAGTGTATACCAGTAAGTAGGTATTATTACAATAACTTTACTGCTTCCTACTCTGGGTTACGTCGTTATTGTTTAGGGCATACATACATGTCTCCTGAATATATCGAGATTCGATTATATAAAAAAAAAACTTAGTAAATAATCATAAAAGTCTTGCTATATACTATAGAAAACCAATTAAATTAGGAATGGACACAGCCTGGATTAATAACATAGGCTTAATTTGAATCCCTTCATGTTTCAGGGTTTCGGGCTCAGTGCAGTTCGTTGCTTGCATGCATCTGTTCAAGGCAGAGGTCATTACTTAACACCAGGTAGGTCTCGTGCTGTTACCGTCTCTTAATAAAATTATAAACCATCATCATCGTCTCAGCCCGTAGGACGTCCACTGCTGAACATAGGCCTCCCCCATGATTTTCCAAAAGGACCGGTTGGAAGCGGCCTGCATCCAACGTCGTCCTGCGACCTTCATCAGGTCGTCTGTCCACCGTGTCGGTGGACGACCTACGCTGCGCTTGCCGGTCCGTGGTCTCCACTCCAGAACTTTTCGGCCCCATCGGCCATCTGTTCTGCGTGCTATGTGCCCTGCCCACTGCCACTTCAACTGGCTAATCTTCTGAGCTATGTCGGTGACTTTCGTTCTTCTACGGATCTCCTCATCTCTGATTCGATAACGTAGAGAAACCCCGAGCATAGCCCTCTCCATAGCTCGTTGTGCGACTTTGAGCTTATCTATGAGGCCCATAGTAAGAGACCACGTTTCAGTGCCATAAGTCATCACTGTGGTAACACACATTGGTCGAAGACTCTTGTCTTGAGGCACATAAACCATAGACTATTGTATATCCTGAAATCCTGTGATCCGTCAGACTTACAATTTTCTGTTTTTTTTTTCTGTCAAAGGAAATTAATTATGATATTTGGTTTACAGACTTGTTTTGAAGCGATAATGTCAAAAAAGTCAAAATCATTTATTCATTTTTGTCATCAAAGACGCACTTATGAACGTCTATGACAAATGTTCAAAGAAATAAATATATTAACTCTTCCATCTTTGTATATCCTAGAAAATATAATGTACGTTCGTAAAAATATAAAGAAGTTTAGAATAAATAGTGATATGCATAATATTAATACTAGAAATAACGATAGGATAGCTGTATCTAAATTTAGACTCACGAAAACTAAAAATAAGTCCTTCTTAGGCAATTGTGTACGTTTCTATAATAAAATCCCGAAAGACATTACTGAGCTCACTGAAGGGAAATTCAAGTTACGTGTCAAAAATATACTAATGAAAAAAGCCTATTATAAATTGAGTCACTACTTAGAAGACAAAGATGCCTGGAAGCTTTCCACTTCTGCCTAGTAGCCAACTATTGAATAAATTTGTTATTTTAATACTACTCATATGTAACCTCAATGTACAAAGACTTGAAAAAATAATGGCCCACGAGTTTCTTGCTGCTTCTTCTCGGCGGTGGTTCTTTTCCGAAGACAGTGGTAGAATCATTTAAAAATTTTGACGTTCATAAGAGTGTCTATGATGCCTAAACTGAATAAATAATTTTTGAATTTTGAATTTTGAATTCTATTATTAATTTTATTGTACTTTAAAGACTCTACCGCCTCGTTCCCAAATATATAGAGCCTACCGAGAAGAAGCGGCAGAAACTCGAGGAAAAATATACAAAATTAATAATAATAATAATTGTTTATTTAATAAAAAAATTTAACATTACAGTATATGGACCAAGGCGTTACAAAATTCTGTAAAAAATATTAAATGTATCTATTAGACTACCTCAGGGTTACTTATGGACGGGAGACCTGCCACAGCCTATGAAGTAGGTACCTATATTAACAGTTTGAAAACTATCACTACAACTATGAGTGTAGTACATTATAATAATATAAAGATACCGGCGGCACTCACTTAATCACTCACTTAATTATTAATTATGTCGGTTTTAGTCCGACCAACGAACGTTTCGAACGTATAAGACGTTTTTCTTCAGGGAGTGTTTAGATCTCCAAGCGTCTTAAACCTAAAATTTAAAACGACATAATACCAAGTGAGTACAGCCGGTATTATATACTACATATATAATATTTGTAAACTTTTCTCTCTGGGCCCCGTTTCATAAAGCTACAAGTAACAATTGTAATTTACTATTTACAAGCCGAAAATTCTAACAATTTACAATGACAAGTGTTTCACAGAACTCATGAACACCACCGACACTTGTAAAACTGGCTTTGTACTCTTGTTACAAGTATAAATCTCGGTTCATTATTATAGCCCTAAATCATTCGTTCAATCATTCATTCCTTTTACTCTTACGTCGTAGAAACTTCGATGTCTTCAAACTTTTCTGTTTGTTTGTTTTGTTTAAAAGTTGATTATGTGATTAAACCTAGTAATATTATATTCTTTGCTACAAAGGTATCTAAGATGGATAGAAAAAAATAAAAAAAAGATTTTTTTTTTAGTACTTTTTCGCTGTTGATCTTTCACACTCAAAGCCTGGTGTGTTGGATGTTCTAAGAATGACCCTAGCAAACTGACCATTTGATCATCACCATCACTGACCAGAGACGTTTCTTTTAATTATTTCGGAATTCATACGAAATCTATCATAGAATTCATATTCCGCCTCAAGACTCGATCAAGTGTCGATAAGTATGCGTTGACGAAAAGTCCTGGACAACCGGTTGTTTTCATCGTCTGAGGAATCAGAGGAATCCATTAATTGCCACATCTTTATACGTAGATTTCGATTATCGTAGATTCTTAATTGTAGTTTATTCATCATCATCATCATCATCATCATTATCAGCCGGAAGACGTCCACTGCTGAACATAGGCCTCCCCCATAGAACGCCACTTGGACCGGCTACTCGCTTCCTGCATCCAGCGATTCCCCGCGGTTTTTATGAGGTCGTCGGTCCACCTAGCGGGGGACCGGCCTACACTACGCCTTCCGGTGCGTGGTCGCCACTCGAGAACCTTTCTTCCCCATCGGTTATCAGTTCTGCGAGCGATGTGGCCTGCCCATTGCCACTTCAACTTGCTAATTTTGAGAGCTATGTCGGTGACCTTAGTTCTCCTACGGATCTCCTCATTTCGGATCTTATCACGCAGGGAAACCCCAAGCATAGCCCTCTCCATTGCTCGTTGAGCGACTTCAAGCTTGTTAATGAGGCCCACAGTAAGGGACCACGTCTCAGTGCCATAAGTCATCACTGGCAACACACACTGGTTGAAAACCTTGGTTTTCAGGCTCTGAGGTATTGGGGACGAAAAGATGGATCGAAGCTTCCCGAACGCTGCCCATCCGAGCTGGATTCTTCGTGCGACCTCCTTGTCGAAGTTGGACCTACCTAATTTGACAGTCTGTCCCAGGTAGACGTACTCGTCTACAACTTCGAGTGTATCGTTTCCAACAATTACCGGTATAGGTGGAACATGGACATTGGACATGATTTTCGTCTTATCCATGTTCATCTTAAGACCAACCTGTTGGGAAACTCTACTGAGGTCGTTGAGCATGGTGCCGATATCCTCGAGCGACTCCGCCATTATAACTATATCATCGGCAAAACGAAGGTTAGTGATGTATTCGCCATTAATGTTGATGCCACATCCTTTCCAGTCCAAAAGTTTGAAAACATCGTACAGGTGTAGTTTATTAAATATAGTTATTTTTATGCACCGGGGATAAAACGATTTTACAAGTAACTTAACTCTGAAGCTAGGTAGACTTGTACAAAATATAACGGTTACAATATATTGTAATTATATAATTACAATATATATATATATATATATATATATAATTACAATTTACTGATGACAAATAACGATTCTTTATGAAACGCTTGTTCGACTCGTGCAATATGTGACAATAAACATAGACAATTTGTTTATATGTGTAACTTTGTAATTGTAGCCAAAAAATAACAATTGTAGAAAATGTCCTACGTGAAACACTTGTTCTGAATAATGTTGCCAGTTTAGGCCAATGTTGCTATTTTATTTTACAATAATTGTTTATGAAACGGGGCCCTGGTATTTGTTTGCTAGATTTTTGGGATTTTCTGTCAATGATGATAAATAAGTAAGTATTCAACTTACAGGGTTGTTTTTGTTCCGTCGAGGCGCGCCGTGCGTGCGCCGCGGCCGCACCGCCATCTTGTGTTTAGCGGCGGAGTGGGACAGTGGCGCCACGCCTGTCGGAGGTTCTGACGTATCTAAAATTAACAAATGGGACGTTTCTAAAACAAACCTTTAGAGGTTATGTACAACATAATGATATGTCAATAGGGGTGAGACCTTCTAAAACTAGAAGTTCTGTAAACAGTAGACCTCGCGAGCACAGTCTTATCAGCGGCCATGTCCAATTTTGCAAAAAAATGCGTTTGTTGTTGGTACCAAATGTTCTTGCACTATATTACCAAAATCATCCAGTTTTCCAGACACAAAAATTACTTGTTGAATTCGGTACAATGATAGTTCAAAAGTACGTACACACTTTTTAGTGTTGATGTCGGTTCAATTTCTTTGATGTGTAAATGTATTTTATAATTAAATATGCAAAATAATAGATAATCTAAATTGACTTATGTTAATTTGTTTCTGAGTTAAGGCTTCATTGCAGACCAGTGTCTGCAGGCAGCACCCGTTCACGAGTTAACGCATGTGAAACGCCTAGATATTGAGGCTTTAAATAATTTTAAAGGCAAGCCGAACCGACGTATTCATTCTGAAGGAGCTCGGAATAACCACAAGGCTATCGCTATCTGTCCCCAGCGGATACTTAACTATTTCGGACATGTCGCTCGTAGAAACCCTGACAGCCTAGAGAAGCTCAGTAGCTGAACAGGTCGACGGGAAAAGACCACGCGGTCTCTCACCTACCCGATGGTCAGACGCAGTAAAGACGCTCACTGGCCTGCCAATCACGAAAGCTTTAAGACCGCCGAGTACAGAATCACGTGGAACCATTTAGACTAGACACGACCTTCAGCAATGAACATGCCCACTATGATGATGATGAAATAACTTTAGGATGTAATGCTGTAATGCTTACTGTAAGTGTCGAACTGGTCGGTTCTGGCGTGCTCGTGGTGGTGGTGGTGGCCGCTGCTGCTGTCCTCGTCCATCTCCGAGGAGCCGACGCTGAGCAGCGAGCCATCGCTGCATGACGACTGCGATATGCCGGCATGGTGGCGCTGGAAACAAAAGACACGACAGGTTATGCAATGGTTCTGATTATTAAGGCGATTTGTTTTTAAACGAAATGAGTGTAGACTACGACCAAATTTCATGATTCCTTCGCGAAAACTTAGTTTTTCAACGCTTAAACCTAATAACCGAAGTTCGAAAAAAACGTAGTTAATTGCAATATTTCTTACGTGCGTCGTGGGAAAATTATTTTTATTGAACTATGGGCAAATATATTTCAATGAATATGTATAACAATCATATTTGAATTCCCAATGAAATTTACTAGTAAACTATGGACTCTTTTACCATTAAAATTTAATCACATAAAAAAATTTGATTGTACGAAATAAATATAAAAAGTACTAGCACATATTCAATTGCTTCTTCGCATTACATCGTCCAATCTGATAAGCAATACTCAACCTTATATAAAGCATCGTAAATATTTTTAAAATTTGGTTGGATCACGAGTTAATGACAACACTGGAAAAATAAGGCACTTTACAATTATAACAGCAAAATATCAGACAAGATAGACCACATAAATAGAGTTATCCCGAACTACTCGTTCCGGCCTAGCATTGCATCATTTACCGTTCAAAATGTATCACCACGAACCAAAAAGTTTGGCAGTTCCTACCTCTGTCGTGTAAGTAAATTGTGGAACGCTCTGCCGGCTGTACGTATTTCCTATAACCCCGGGTCTCTCAAGCGGGGCGTGAAAAAGCATCTCTCAGGTCATCATAGGGGTGGCGATTAGTGCAACTTACGGCTGCACTAATGGTCATCGCTTCTTGAATCCATCTTCGCTTTCCATCAGGCGAAATGGAGTCACTTTGATCAACCATTCTAAAATAAGTTTATGAATATTCCCTCCATCGTCGAGATGCGAATTGATAAGTAGACGACGATGCCCGACTTGCTAAATGGAGACCATACCAAGATCTGTTTCACAAGAGATCTTGGTTGGTATTCGCTATTGCAGATATTATGCCGTAAAGGGTTTAAGGGGGATGATTACCACCAGGAGGATTCCCCGGTATTATCGTCACCTACCAACTTGTTTTGCAATGAGGTAAGTACGGCAACTTAGAAATTTAGGAAGCAATGTTAAAGCACCCTTTTTCTAACTTATAGAGGAGGTAGGTAGGGATCCTCGAGACAATTACGTCTGGATGTGTTCCACCAGTGTGACCAGTGTACATTAACATTATTCAGCTGCCACGCAAACATCGCTTTATCAGCGTAAATTCAGTAGTTACTTCCCAACCGTCAGATGGCAGCACTGATTGTGTCACACAACCCATTCAATACAAAAACACGATATTACCACATAACCTATTTAAACACAGAACAGATAATGATCGTGGAAATGCGTTATCTACCGGACATGCCAGTGTTACCAGTTAATTGCGGCGCGGGTTATTCTACCGAAACGTTAGATAATTGCCTATACGTATATTTTAGGTAACATACATAATATGTATATGATCTTCAGGTTTTTAAATCGCAAATTACATTCGACTGTTAGATTGTTTTGTGTGAATCATCCCAACATTGCAATTTTCTACCGACTTCCAAAAAGGAGGAGATACTCAATTCGACTGTATTTTTTTATGTTTGTTACCTCATAACTTTCGACTGGGTGAACCGATTTACAAAATTATATTTTTGTTTGAGAGCTGGTGCTTCCCATGTGGTCGCATGTAAATTTTATCAAATTCGGCCCTGAAGTTTTTGAGTTACACTCCAATACCTGTTTTTTACCAAAGTAATAGAACGGAAGTCGGTATTAAATTTTTCAAATGGCACTTGTAGAGAGAAAAATTCACATCCAGCGTCTTCCGACATCCGTGTTAGACGCCTTTAGTATTTGAAAAAACCTTCTTTCGAATGGATTATGCTGTCAAGCTGTCCAATAGATGTCGCCATCTTCATACGACGGTGAAATTCCTATAGAGAGTAAAATTAGATGCTCAGACTTCGCGCCTCGGTGGCCAAGCGGTCGTGGCGCCAGACACGGGTTGTTGAAGACGTGGGTTCGAATCACATTCGAGGATTTTAAATTCTTCTCTCTAAATTTGCAATATTTGGTATCAGTAAGCAGGCGTTAGTGCTTTAAAAATCATATTATAAAAACATTATTTATGTTGCATATTGAAGTAATGATTTGCAGTGGCAAAGGAATAGTAAGATCTATGCTGGGGCTGGTGTCTCGATGGCCTAGCGGTCGTTGCGTCTGACACGATTACATTGAAGACGCGGGTTCAAATCCCGTCTGGAGATTTATATTCTCTCTAGAATTGCTATGTGCGGTAATGGTTGGCGTTAGTGTCTTACAATCAAGTCTTTATAATAATATTTTGTAATTCAATAACGAAATTGAGAATTTAGAACTGAGTATTACCCAAATTTTCAAGACTGCAAGAATTGCAACTGGCTTCACAATATTTTTGCAGGCACAGTTCATTGAGAGGATGTCGTAAGGATTACTGGGTATGGTATACAATTCAGTTTTATCAGCTCATGTCCGGTTTTATTTTATCATAATCAATTATATTATCATTCAGATAAGTATGTATTTATATTTTTATTGCATGTCTATCGGTTCGAACATATAAATTAAGAATTTTTACTAGTAGATTAGTAGCCAAGAGCTGTAAGGCATCAATTGCAGCCCGAGATATTTATATATATATTAATTGATGCGTACACCCGAGCTAACTACTTTGCTTCACATCTCGATTGTGAGGTAAGTAGAAAAAAACCGGCATTTCAAAAATAAAATTGATGACTATTATACTCACACCGAAGACAAGGCTGAATAGTGAAGCGACCTCTTTTGTCATTGGGCTGAATGCATGATGTCTATTGCCAGTATGATAGTTAGATGTACGCGAACTTTATGAAACAGTGAAGTGATTTTTTTAATTACTTACCGCCCTAGGGCTTTTCTAGCTACATTATTACCCTAGAGCGCTAATTGGTCACCTACAAGCCCCATTTGGGGGTAATAAGAACGTACTTACCGAATATGAGAGATGTAAAATATATTATTAATATATTTATTCAATTACAAAAGCTAAAATCAATATGGCAATTCACGTAGATAAAGGTCTAAAATCTAACAACATAACATCTTATTCAAGTTGGCGTCGAAAAGACCAGTGGGCCGCCTAGCACGAATAATGCGTTAATTTAATGTGACATGTCGTTCACGTGAAACAGTACAAACTGTCATTTATGTAGGGAAACTGTGACACAGATAACTCATATTTTGTACGGGGAAGCGTGACGCGTTGACGCTTACGATACGAATACTTTTACGCAAATTGTTTGTACTACGGCCTCTGTAGTGATGTCCCTTTTAGGGAGTATTGTGAACCTTAAAGTGTATTCTGTATCTTTGGGTGTATGTGTATCTTGGGGTACATATTGTGTATCTTGGGCTGCCGCGGCGGTGCCGGATTAGAATAGCACCCCCCCAACTCTACCCGTGGGTGCCGTAGAAGGCGGCTAAGGGATAACAAATCAGAAGGTGGGCAGCAGCACCTTCCCAGTCAAACACACACAAACTGCGCTCGCCAACCCGCCTGCCAAGCGTGGCGAGTATTGGCAAAAACCCCTCAATGGATTGGACAAAAAGAACCAGGCCCCCAGTCCCCGGCAGCCCCGCTATTCCTGGCTACGGTAGCGGCCACAGTAACGGTGGGGCAGAGGGTGCTAAGAATCCCCGGCAGACGCCCGGCTACCACCCCCAACGACGACGACTGGCCCTGGTAACACACAACATACGCACGATGAGGACAGACGAGAAGATATATGAGCTGGAAGAAGAAATGAGTAAGCTACACTGGGACATTGTGGGGTTATCTGAAGTCCGTAGAGCGGGTGAGGACACGATAACCCTAAAATCAGGTAACTCTACCACCGGGAGGGCGACCAACAGTCCCAAGGTGGTGTCGGGTTTCTCGTCCACAAGTCCCTTACTAACAACATAGTTAAGATCGATAGCGTTTCCAATAGGGTCGTATACCTAATACTCAGAGTATCCAAACGATATTCACTGAAGGTCATTCAGGTATACGCACCGACGAAGTCGCACCCGGATGATGAGGTGGAGGATATGTATGATGACATTAGTCGGGCCATACATACCTCTGAAACGCACTTTCTAGTTGTTATGGGGTACTTCAACGCGAAGTTGGGTAAGAAAAGCGAGGATGAGTTGAAAGTGGGGCAATTTGGATATGGACAACGGAACCGTAGGGGACA
This sequence comes from Selenia dentaria, assembly GCA_917880725.1. Lineage (NCBI taxonomy): Eukaryota > Metazoa > Arthropoda > Insecta > Lepidoptera > Geometridae > Selenia > Selenia dentaria. The sequence continues at coordinate 3,340,596 of OU862885.1, read as the reverse complement.
GAGGTTGGCCGACTTCCTGGAGAAAGAGGGACTCTTTATGATGAACTCTTTCTTTTAGAAGCCACCTCACAGGAAATGGACCTGGCTGAGTCCTGATGGTTCCACGAGAAATGAGATTGACTTCATTATGACCACCAAAAGGCAAATATTCACTGATGTCTCCGTGATCAACAGGGTTAAAACCGGTAGTGATCACCGAATGGTAAGAGGCACGGTGAATATTAATGTCAAACTGGAGAGGTCTCGTCTGATGAAGACTACGCTCCGACCCACTCGTGTCCGTATTCAAGAGAGCTTTCAACTTGAGCTATCCAATCGCTTCGATTGCCTTGAGAACATCGCTTCAGTGGACGAGATCATTAACAGATTAGTAGAAACTGTCCATACAGTGGGTTCCAAGTACTTTAAACCCCACCGTACAGATAGGCCACAGAAACTCTCCAACGATACCCTCAACCTCATGGCTGAACGACGCTCATTGAAACTGCAGTCTTCGAATGATGCTGAAGCATATAGGCTGCTCAATAGACGAATATGGAAGTCCTTGCGACACGACATCCGGATCTTTAATACAAACCGTATTAAAGAGACGATAGAGCGGAAAAAAGGCTCCAAAGTGTTTGCAAGAGACATGTCTATTGGGCAAAGCCAGTTGACGAAGCTGAAGAGAGGAGACGGCAGTGTAGCGTCGACCAAAGCGGAAGTGTTAGGAGAGGTCGAGAGTTTCTACGGACAGTTATACACTTCGGTCGCTAGAACTGTTAGCAGCTCGGTCAAAGACTCAAGAGCCAAGCTGACCCGACATTATACCGAAGATATCCCTGACATCAGCATGTACGAGATTAGAATGGCCTTGAAACAGCTTAAGAACAACAAGGCGCCTGGTGACGACGGTATCACATCTGAGCTTCTGAAAGCGGGTGGAACACCGGTACTTAAAGTCCTTCAGAAGCTCTTTAATACCGTCTTACTCGAAGGTTCAACGCCAGAAGCATGGAACAAAAGCGTGGTGGTGCTGTTCTTCAAGAAAGGTGACAACACTTTACTTAAAAATTACAGACCCATCTCGCTTTTGAGCCATGTTTATAAGCTGTTTTCGAAGGTCATAACGAACCGTCTCAGTCGCAGGTTTGATGAATTCCAGCCTCCGGAACAAGCCGGTTTCCGAAAAGGCTATAGTACCATAGACCACGTCCACACGCTACGGCAAGTTATACAGAAGACCGAAGAGTATAACTTGCCTCTTTGTCTAGCGTTTGTGGACTATGAGAAAGCCTTTGATTCGATCGAGATTTGGGCAGTGCTTGAGTCTCTCCAGCGGTGCCGTATTGACTATCGGTATATTGAAGTGCTGAAGTGTTTGTACAAAAACGCCTACATTTCAGTCCGAGTACAGGAGCAGAGTTCGAAGGCAATTCCATTGCAAAGATGCGTGAGACAGGGAGACGTTATATCTCCGAAACTGTTCACCGCTACATTGGAAGACGCCTTCAAGCTTCTGGAATGGCAAGGACTTGGCATCTATATTAACGGCGAATACATCAATCACCTTCGATTTGCCGACGATATTGTAGTCATGGCAGAATCCATGGAAGACCTCAGTACAATGCTCGAAGGCCTCCATCGAGTTTCCCAACGGGTAGGTCTTAAGATGAACATGGACAAGACGAAAATTATGTCTAATGCCCATGTTGTATCTACCCCAATATCAGTTTGGAACTCAGTTCTCGAAGTTGTTGACGAGTACATCTACCTGGGACAGACAGTCAAACTAGGCAGGTCCAACTTCGAGAAAGAGGTCAATCGTCGAATCCAACTCGGCTGGGCAGCGTTCCGGAAACTTCGCGAAGTCTTCTCGTCAAAAATACCTCAGTGCCTCAAGACAAGAGTCTTCGACCAATGTGTGTTACCAGTGATGACTTATGGCACTGAAACGTGGTCTCTTACTATGGGCCTCATAGATAAGCTCAAAGTCGCACAACGAGCTATGGAGAGGGCTATGCTCGGGGTTTCTCTACGTGATCGAATCAGAAATGAGGAGATCCGTAGAAGAACGAAAGTCACCGACATAGCTCAGAAGATTAGCCAGTTGAAGTGGCAGTGGGCAGGGCACATAGCACGCAGAACAGATGGCCGATGGGGCCGAAAGGTTCTGGAGTGGAGACCACGTACCGGCAAGCGCAGCGTAGGTCGTCCACCGACACGGTGGACAAACGACCTGAGGAAGGTCGTAGGACGACGTTGGATGCAGGCCGCTTCCAACCGGTCCTTTTGGAAAATCATGGGGGAGGTCTATGTTCAGCAGTGGACGTCCTACGGCTGAGATGATGATGATGATGATGATCTTGGGGTGTATGTGTATCTTGTGGTGTATTGTGTATCTTGGGGTGTATATGTATCTTTGGGTGTATATTGTGTATCATGGGGTGTATTGTGTATCTTGGGGTGTATTGTGTATCTTGGGGTATATATTGTGTATCTTGGGTTGTATTGTGTATCTTTGGGTGTATGTGTATCTTGTGGTATATATTGTGTATCTTGGGGTGTATGTGTATCTTGGGGTGTATTGTGTATCTTGGGGTGTGTGTATCTTTGGGTGTATATTGTGTATCATGGGGTGTATTGTGTATCTTGGGGTGTATTGTGTATCTTGGGGTGTATGTGTATCTTGGGGTGTGTTGTGCATCCTGGGATATATTGTGAAGTATCTTAAACATCATTGGGAGGAGTCACGTAGGTACTTAACAGTGAGTGAACGATTGAGGAGAATATTGATTTAAAGTATAGATAACATTGATTGCTAGCACGCGCGGCTTTTTTGTCAGTAACAGAATAAACATCACCTTAATGCGTTCACATTCAATATACAACATGTACATATTAAATCGTATACATTCAAATGAAAGGACAGTTAAGGTGACACGGTAAACTGTAGTTTTAACCATGGTTTAAATTGAACAGTAGGCTGTGCATACAGGTAAGTACAGACTAGCGTGTAACCGTTACTAATTAAACGGTGAATCATTCAAGGTGATGTTTCACTTGCTCTATTTGCGATGTGATTTGCGAAGGTGTTGCGATCGCCCTTCACCATTACGATACGAGTGGGCGAGTGTAAAATTGAAATGATTTTTTTTTAACTAAATTTATTATATGTCGAAATCTTTTCGATTCGATTTACACAAAAACAAAATATAAGAGAAGATTTATCGGACAGAATTTTAATTTTTAATTTTATTTATGTAGAGATGTCGCACTATATTTTCTTAAAACTACCAAAAATTTAATATAATAATGTTATTTTTAGAAATGTCATCACAATTAGGATTTTGGTGTTAACTGAATAAGGACTACCATAATTAAATTATAGTTCTCTAGTTCAGTTTAGATAATGCTACTATAACTCGTAATCATGTGTCGCGGGAGGTATGGACAATAACACAACACAACACCCAATACCCGACTATATAACTTTCTACTCATCACACAAATATTTACTCCATCCAGGGATCAAAACTGGGACAACGCAGGCAGGGTCGCTAACAACTGAGTGAAAGAAGCCATCGAATAGAAATAAATAAACACGAGTTTAGAATGGAGAACCCTTGCTCCAAACTTCAGTCAGACATGCGTTCAAACTCACGACAATAGAGTATTGAAATTGATATCGCTAAGCAGGCGTTAGTGCTTTAAAAAAGTAATACTATAAAAAAAGATAATAGAGTAAGCCACAGCCCAATAGAACAAAACTGTATTCTAAATATATTTTCACATTGAACGATTCATCGATTTGCTTGCTACCCTTTAGCCAAACCTCAACACCAGCAAGCGAGCGAAGCGTCTCTGCTTTAACTAGCCAAATTGACTTTCATCTGTCCGTATGTTTGTTAGGTTGTATGTTGGGCCTCCTGTACAGGTCGTATTTTTAACCAATCTTGACGAAACTTGGTATGTATGTTCTACTATTCAATATATTTTTTTTGCCATCAGCGATTTGATTTTGAGGGGGGAAATGGTCAAGTGGTTTCCAAGATTGTGGAGTACTGCGTTAAAATGCCGCTGATAAGACATTGTGTTTGCGAGGTCTACTGTTCGCAGACCTATTATTACTTACATACAAGTAGAATATCTGAGACTGATATCAAGCAAGATATCAGTCATCAGTCTGGGTTGATACTGTCAAACCAGACTGCAGGAGTGATGCTTATCGTTGGCACCCGGTAACAAAAGATGAAAATGAAAAAATCTGCACCATCCTATTTTATCGATATTTTAATGCAGAAATAGGGATGTGCTTCTTTGTTACCAGTCAGCCCGAAAACAGCTAAAGATAGAGAGAAATTTTGATAGTTTATACCCGCAGGCTATTTTCATTCCGCTTCAACCGAAGTTGCTATAAAGGTGCTTCCTCACATGGAGCATTAATGCTAATGTAACATTTTAAATTCGATTTTGAGCATTGCATTACAATACTGCCTCCCTGACTTGAGCATTCAGTTGTAATGTAAGTTGTGTTACAAGTTGTATCATAATATTGCACATTGTATCATCAAGTTACGCACTGTAACTCGTTGCTATTCCCTCACCAACGTAATGCTCAGATCTGTAACATTACAGCGTACTGTAATGCTCGGTTCTCCTCCCTCACTGAGGTAATGCTCGATTTTGTAACGTTACATTACACGCGAATGCTCGAAGTGAGGGAGCATCATAAAGGCCCGCGATAACTCTAAGTATGATACGTTCTTGACATCAGCTAACTTTAACATGTTTTGATATATTCATAAGTTTTTACACATTTTTATATATTATTTTGACGGTTTAACTTACGCGGTAGAAGTACAGTCGATTATCTCAACCGGTTTAAAGACTTTCTGGGTCACTTTTATACACTACTACGCGTATTTCCGACTGCATCCGCTCTTGCAAGCAAGGCGACACCGTCAAAATAATATTAAAAAACTAGCTTATTAACTATCAAGACCACATATATATAGTATATGAATAAATTTATACAATTCATGGTGGTATCGAAACCCATACAAACCTTAATATTAGCGCTGATGTGTCTTCGCCTTGGTGGCCTTTTGACAGTCACTTCATCTGTCACACTCGTCATGTACAGCATCATTTTATCGACCACTTGCTTTGTCGATACTGTCAGATTTTATCGACATTGAGATGACCCGAACTTATCGACATTCTCTCATCACTTTGTTATTTAACACAGGTTGTTAGTTTAAACTTTTGTCTCACTTTTAGACTTTTTTTTATTCTTAGTAGAGTTTTAATTCGCAAGCTCAATATTTTAAATATATCAAACTTTTCTTTTATGTTATTCTTATATATTATTGGAGTCACTGGCTTATTGTCTTCACGCACTTATCATATTTTATTCACTGGTTTTATATTTGGTGTACACCCTATACTTAAATTTTATTATAGTTAACTTATTTTCTGATCTATAAATTAAAACTAGTGAAACAAGTGAAACGACAAAAGTGTAATAATAATTAATTCTATTTTCACGAACTCAAGCAAAAGAGATATTCAAACAACGTTCATAAAAAATAAGATATTTTTAAAACCCCATAAAAAATTATCATAGTAGGCGCTTTTATAAATCCTTTGAACAGTTTCTTACGGTCAAAAACATTAATGAAACAGAATAGAAAATATGAGACTATATATAAAAATTATACTTGTGACATAAAAAAATAATACCACGAAAAATTTACATGTGCTACCTAAATGTATGTAAGCGTCAAGTTCAATTCGATACAAGTACCGACTGATAACCGATCAGATAAAGTCATGTCATTTACATACAAGATAACTTATCGACTATCGACAGCCACTGCCATAAGAAAACGTACCGATGCTATAATAACCACATTATATCTTATATTAAGGCGCTGCCTACCAAACATCCGTACAGCAATGTTTTTCGTCGCACAGTTCAGACATACTAACCACTGATACAAATTTGAAAATAATACAGTGTATATATATTAAGTATATAGTTTGTGTATATTGTTAAGAGTTTAATAAAATATGTATATACTAATACTAGCGACTGCCCGTGACTTCGTTTGCGTAGTAGGCTCGGCCATCAGTCTCGCCATAACCTCCCATCTCTTCTTGATGTTTCTTTGATAAGAAGCTTCTCCTGACAATAATTAACACAACAAAAAAGAATTAGCGACATCGGTCAAGCCGTTTTCAAGTTATGGCGTGACCAGGAAAAACAGGGGTTCAGTTTAATATATTAGATTAAGGCGCTGCCCATAACCGTAAAGCGCTGTTTTTCGTCGCACAGTTTAGACATACTAATTACTGATACAAATTTGAAAATAAGTGCATAGTTAAGAGTTTAAATAATTTATATAATAATATTGCACATTATCTATCTGGCATCTTGAAGAAAATCGAATATAAAATGACAGAAAAAACGTTTCGTTGCACATTTCTCAATATTTAGAACGAAAACTCATTGTAATTAGAAAAAAGGTAGTTTAATCAGTTAAGTTCATTAATTTTGTTTACCATTAGGGCGTGTTCTATTTTTAAACCAATTTAAAATGCGAAATAGTTGTCGTGTTTACAGACGGACGATTGTTCCTGTCACGGCCAGTGCTTCACCCGCTCAAATACATAAAAGTTTGCAGCGTCTTAAGATAAATTGTTACTATTGTGAGATGAGTCCTCTTTCACTAAGTTACGTAACAGTATAGTTAGATCAGTAAAGTGTTTCTAACACTAAAATATTAACAAGTGTTGCCATGTTGGATTTATCCGTATTTTTAGTGAGTTATTTTATTATTATTTTTTATTTATTTTTTACCTTTTACTAAGCTTACGTTGTCTGCCTGTTTTTCTGTTTATTTTAAACATTAAGGACCTTACTTATAAACGGTGATTAACTTTAAACGACGTTATTTAGCGCAAAGGAAAATTGTTCTGCGCCTTACTAAATGACGTTATTTAAATTTAAACAGGGGTTATAAGTAAGGCCGTATATGTTTTAAACCGCTATAGATTTATTGTTTAAATTTTCACAGAGTACGTGTTACTAGCTACGCGTCGCGGTTTCACTTGCGTGCTGATGGTAGCGGATGATGATTAGAAGAAGAAGAGAAAAGTAATTAATTATTATTATTAAATAAAAGTTGTGTTAATCCAATGCCTCATCTATCTATCCACCGTATTTATCCAAATCCGTTGAGCCGTTTTTGTTTGCGTGACATTTACAATATTAGTAGGATTATGGGCGATGCCCTTACAAATGATATACACGTAATTTGTACAATTACCAAAAAAAACAGCACTATATGCTGCTGGTACTTAATACATACATGGGAAGAATATTTAAAACTACTTTTAAAAAAAAAAAACACACATAATAATCAATATTTGGTCAAACGTCTAGATTGATTCACACCTACAAATTTTATTCTAGGCATTTCCACTATTCATTAAGATATACTACATGCGCGCGGTTTATGCATGAAACTTAACACCCCTACATAGAAATGTATCATTCATAATCATAACATTCGGCAAACTCGCTCGTTAGACCTGGCCACCGAACCACCCCGCACCCTCCGCCCTGCCACCGCGCGGCCTTTGTTTCTTCCGAAAACGAACGAACGAAAGCCGAAAGTCCACAATCTCTTTCACACCGAACGCTCGGGTGGGGGGTGTAAGAAAGAGTAAGACAGATATTTTTTCACTGACGCGAATCATGTGTTTTCATTAATAAGTTGTACATAGGCATGTAGTATTTTGTTAAGATGGTGTCCATACTATTAGATGGAATTTTCGAAAACTTTAACAATTAATAATTATTTCACTGTGAAGTAATAAAAAATGTTGACTACATATCTACAATGTATTAACACTTTTGTACCGCCCATTTTTTTTTTTGGTAATTATACAAATAGGGTGTATATCAAAAATGGTTGTCAATAAAGTCGGTTCACCGACGATAATTTTACGTGATAACGTCATAAGACAAGCCAAACGCTTAAACCGATCGTGCCTCTCTATCGCTTGTACCGCGCTCTCGCTCGCACGCACGGCTCAGGCGGAACGTGACAATGAGTTATACTTTTATTTGCGTGCAGCTGGCGTTCATCAATTTATATCACGATATCACGTCAAAAATATTGGCGTGTTTTATTGACGTCTATGGATTTGCTCTACAGTTAAAACAATAGGGAAAGTCCGCGAGGCTACTCCTCAAGAAAGAAGGGAGAACGATTGGGAGAAATACCAAAAAGTGGACAAGTGTAAGTCGGGCTCGCACTAATCGCAAATACGAGTACATACCAGCATGTACATAAAACTAATTCTAATTTCGAGCGGGTGAGGATGTTATTTCACTCTCTCTAAAATGTTTAAAAGTAGAAAGGTAATGTTCCGACTCACATATCCATTCGTATGAATATACTTTTAGGTATATCTGTGCTTAGCTAATTAATTTAAATAGATTTCATAATCACATTACGTCAACGAGTTTTGTAGAAAGACATGAATCAAAAATATGACTTCTGATGCATTGTTTTCTTTAAATAAACATTAAACATATCGTGACTGGTTTTTTTATTGATGTTATCAATGTTATCTACAGTACATATTGAAGTAGGGATATCTCATGACTTTAATCAGTAGGTAAAAAAATGTAGCACTTTATTTATATCATTTTATTTCAGAAAAGAAACAATGTAACTGTAAAAGCTCATACATTGATTGATCTTGGGTTTTAAAGTAAATCGATTTACTGACATGAGTTAGTGAATGTAAATAAATCGTTACCATCGCAGCACACCATTTCAGACCCTTAAAAAGGTATTAATAAATAGGTTTATTTTTTACCGACTTCCAAAAAAACAGTAGTGTAGTCAAACGGTTAAACAAGTACAATTTGAAAAAATTAACACAGACTGCCATTCTATTCAGTTATTGGAGTGTATCTCAAAAACTACTGGATCGAATTTGATGAAATTTAAATGGGACCACACGGGAATCACCAGCATTTAAACAGTCGGAATCGGTTCAGCCAGTCGAAAGTTATGAGGTGACAAACATAAAAAATAAAATTGAGTATCTCCTCCTTTTTTGGAAGTCGGTTCAATTTCAAACTCAAATTCTAATTTATTCATTGCAAATTGTACGAGTAGGTAGGTATGTAAAGGTATAACAATTATGAATCAATTGAAACGGTCCTTACAACTTACCCCTTTAGAGGTGCGCAATATTCACATCACTATCGACTTCGCTATCAACATTACAATAATATATGTTACGAAATAATAATATGTCGAAAGTGTCAATAAATAATTTTTCTAATATCGTTTTTTTACAATAATATAATAAGTTATCAAAACAAGAATGCTGTCAAGCTGTTCAATAGATGTCGCTGCGTCCCCATACGGCGGTTAAAATAAGATAGAAACTTAAAATTCGGTGCTCGTTCGGTAAAACTCAGTGACCTAGTGGCCATGGCGTCCGACACGGATTGTTGGAAGACGCGGGTTCGAATCCCGTCCGAGGAAGTGAATTTTTCTCTCTACAAGTACAATTTGAAAAATTTAATACCGACTTCCATTCTATTCAGTTATTGGATTGTATCTCAAAAACTACTGGACCGAATTTGATGAAATTTAAATGGGACCACACGGGAAACACCAGCTTTCAAACAAAAAATTTTGATAATCAGTTCACCCAGTCAAAAGTTGAGAATAAAAAAAAACAGTCGAATTGAGCACTTCCTACTTTTTTTGGAAGTCGGTAAAAAATTGCTCAGTTGGATCTCGCTAAGGCTTTTAAAATAATATTATTAAAAACGTTTGTTTAAGTTATTTGTCCTTAATATTCCATCAAAGGTCGTTGGTCATCATAGGGCCAGACACAATAGAAATTTCATTGTTATAATTTCAACGACGCTTGAAGGGATAAATAAATAAAATACCTTGTCTACGAAATATTATTCTTTATATTAACTCTAGATCATCTGTCTAGGTTTTATAAAGCGTGCCAACAATGTGTAACAAATTAAATTAGGCAAAGTTACGTAATTAACGGCCGAGGTTTTGTGGAAATTAATATTGTGTCTGTCAGGGTAACGCGATACTGTGGGCTAGGCGTGTACTCTACCATTATTCTGTGGTTAGGCTAAATGCGTACACTCGAGGACAAAACTTGTATACCGTGCTATGTATATTTAGTACTAGCCGCGCTCCGCGGTTTCTCTCGCGTGGTGATGGATGATGATGAATCAAAATATGTTCATCTATACTAATATTATAAAGAGGAAAGATTTGTTTGTATGTTTGTAACAAATTGGCTCAAAAAGTACTGGACCGATTTCAAAAATTCTTTCACCATTGGGTAGCTACATTCACCCTGAGTAACATAGGCTATATAAGATTCATCATCATCATCCATCACTGCGAGGGTGAAACCGCGGAGAGCAGGTAGTCAGGGATAATGTAGGATTAATAAATAAATAATGAATAAATGGTAAAATAATTATTAAATCAGTCCAGTAGTTTCGGAGCCTATTCAATTCAAACAAACTAGTAAATCTTTCCTGTTAATAATATCAGTAAGTACAGATAACATAATGTTTTTCCTGCTTTATTTACTTAGCGAATAGGCTATAGGCAGACCTAATGTCTAATTTTTATGCAGCTACACAAATAACACAACGACTGTTTTTAATATGTTTTTATGCCCTGCACCTGCTTAGTGAGGTCAAACATTGAAATTTAAAAATAAAATGACATGACATTCTCGAAAGGGATTGGAACCCACGTCTTCCAAAAATCAGTATCAGACGCCATACCCGCTAGGCCACCATCGCACCCAAAGGAGCATCGATTTCTATCTCTAGTTGTTTTAACCATCGTATCGGGGACGAAGCTATTTATATCGATCGAATAATTATATAGATCGGCTTTATTCAACCGCTAGAAGAGTTTTTACAAACACTTTCGACCTTACTTATAAACGCTTCTTAAGTTTAAATAACGTCCTTTAGTACGGCGCAAAACGGTTTTGTCTTTGAGTCGTGCGCCTTACTAAATGACGTTATTTAAACTTAAGAGGATTGCATTGCTAATACTTGTCCACTAAAAGAAAAACTATTTTCTACCTGTTAACATTGTCCGATCTTAGTGATTTGAAATCGGACAATGTTCACAGGTAGAAAAGAGATTTTTACTTTTAGTGTGGACAAGTACTAGCTATGCAATCCCCTTAAAAGCGTTTATAAGTAAGGCGGTTACCTTTCGTATAGATGTCACAAAAGTTGAATGAAGAATGTTTACTTAGTCATTGTTCTAAGACATGCACAAGAATCAAACGCAATTTGCAATGTATTGAATGCCAACAGCGGTCACCCATTCAAGCACTAATCGCACAAGTTTGCGCGCTTCTCCGCTACGAGCGCTTCACTCGCAATGTACTCGCGGTGTACATATCTCAAAGTTAAACGTAACCACACACAGTTGGGCGAGCTGGATGTACTCGTAACTGAACACTGACCAACACGTATTAATGTCAACAAGGTTACATTACTCTTCATTAAGGTTGTTGTTAGAAACTTATATTGCAATTAAAATGCATAAATATAATCTAATTTAATCATTAATACAATATGCTTCCATACAGATAAGTAAGCGTAAAAATACTTGCATGTCACTATTATGATTAAGTAATCATCATCATCATCATCATCTCAGCCGTAGGACGTCCACTGCAGAACATATCTCTCTCCCATAATTTTCCAAAAGGACCGGTTGCAAGCAGCCTGTATCCAACGCCGTTCTGCAACCTTTATCAGGTTGTCTGTCCACCTTGTCGGTGGACGACCTACGCTGCGCTTGCCGGTCCGTGGTCTCCATTCCAGAACCTTTCGGCTCCATCGGCCATCTGTTCTGCGTGCTATGTGCCCTGCCCACTGCCACTTTAACTGGCTAATCTTCTGGGCTATGTCGGGTACTTTCATTCATTTCTGATTCGATCACGTAGAGAAACCCCGAGCATAGCCCTCTCCATAGCTCCTTAGGCGACTTTGAGCTTACTTATGGCCCATTGTAAGAGACCACGATTCAGTGCCATAAGTCATCACTGGTAACACACATTGGTCGAAGACTCTTGTCTTGAGGCACTGAGGTATTTCTGACGAGAAGACTTATTGAAGATATAAGATTAAGTATTATGGACCATTATTTATATTATACATAAGATCTTAATTTTACCAATACTTATAGCAAATAAATAATTTAATTTAACTTCATTAATAATTAAAGTACTGAAGCTAGAGAGTATCCTATAACAGAATATTAAAAAACAAATTTACTATTGCTATATTTAATTTTAGTTGTATCTATTTCAACTAAAGTAAATCCAATTATGATATACCTATTATAATAAACACTAATTACCTAAAAAAACGTCAAATTATAGCTCCTGCTAATATTATAAACGCGAATGTTTGGATGCATAGATGTTTGTTACTCTTTCACGCAAAAACAACTGAATGGATTTTAATGAAACTTTACAATAATACAGCTTATACATCAGAATATAAAATCGGCTAAAATTTATGAAGCTAATGTATAAATTGTCTAAAATATAAGAATAAGTCAAGTAAGTAGGAAAACATCTGCCATCTGCAGGCTATTCTTGCGTGCGCTGAAAAAAACCTTTAGAGTTGCACGTATATATAATGTATAATAATTGAGATATGTATCTTAAATAGTCCTAATAAAATCCCACAACAAAATATATCTATTTTTATATGCAAGTCATTATCGCCAAAATAGTGATCCATAAATAAAAAAAATGATAATATATTTCTAATACACATTTGGTAGTAACAAAATGATCCTTATATCAAAATAGGACATTGGAGAAGAAAATAAGTTAATCCTGCGCAGGCGAAATCGCGGGCATCAGCATATGCATATCATATTGTCCATGCAAAAAAACAATGTACCGGCGTATGAGGCTTTTTTATGTCGCCCGCGTTAATGAACTTTATTACAATAGACTTTCCTTCTATATTTATATATATAACCTACCCGCAAAAGGGCGCTCGTTTTGAAATTCATTCGCTCAACAACAATTTTGGCCACCACTGTAGTAATGCTAAGCCCACTGCTAAAAGTGTAAGTAAGTGCTGTAATTAATGAGCTCGGCATTCATGACGTCATCATTATGGTGTATATGTTTACATATAATAATTGAATAATGATTGTAATGGTAAGGCAGGTATGGACAGAAATAAAAATTAAGTATTTTAGGAGCGTTGCACACTGACAGCATTATATTAGATTTTAGTATGCTTAGTAGACTATAATTTGTTTATAAGGAGTTTTATTTAAGTACCCGTCACGCCAGCGGCTTCGCTCGCTTGGTCTTGGTGTAATGACGAGAGTTTTTCTTTAAATTTCAATCTTTTTTTATTTATGAACCGATTGACATTAAACACTTACGGCCTTATTAATAAAGTTAGAGTAAAGCAAGAGGAACTATACTCCGAGTATTTAGACTGGAGTAAACAATTTCATTATTAATAAACACAGAGTAAGTAATGAGTAAGCTACTCCGACTCTACTCTCGGAGTAAAAGTTATACCTAGGGGCTACCTAGTATAGCGAGAGAGTAATAGTGTCAATGGTGTAATAATAATTGCATATCTTTGATTTGTTTACCTTGACGCGTCTGTTTTGTGGTGTTTTCTGGTAAATCTACACTAATATTATAAAGAGGAAAGTTTTGTGTTTTTGTTTGTAACGAACAAACTTAAAAACTACTGGATCGATTTAATATATAGTTTTACCGTTACAAAGCTACATTATAACTGAGTAACATAAGCTATATAATATTTTCAAAAAAGTTGGGGAGCCGTATGATAACCTCGATAGTGTAAAAATACCAAAACAACATTCTTATATCGCGTACGGTGCGAAAACTATTGACTATAGAACAAAGAGATGTATTGCAGTTTTATAGAAGAAGTCAATGTCTACAAAAATGTATTCAATGCCTAACTGTTACATTTATGTCCGTTTAAAATAATAAAAAATCCGTGTTAAAATAATGCAATATTAACGCCGGTACTACCTGAGTTGGGATCGGTTTGTGGCAGAAAACAATTTTTTTGTTTATTTGTTGTTAATGTATGTATCTTTATTTGTTTTTTTTTTTGCTACGTATACAATTTTATCTAACTAGGCCACATTTTTCGTTCTTTGGTGTAAATCTTTGTCTACTCTAATAATAAAGAGGAAAGATTTGATAGTTTGTTGCTAACGGATAAACGCAAAAACGACAAAAATGGTTCTCCAGTAGTAAGCTTTTTTTTGTGGTGGGAAAATCCTGCGCACTTCCCTTCCGCCACGGGGGTGACGGAAGGGGGCGTGTGGGGCTCAGACCCACTAAAACCCCCCCGTGAGCAGTCCTCCGCTAAGGTGGAGCGAGACAGGGTCGCGCTGGCATTCACCATCTCGCCCCAGCGGTAGGCCCGGATTGATCTTAACCGGGCCCGGTCAGCGCCTGTGAAGGGATGAACTTGCTCACCACCCCCTAGACGTGTAGAGCCGTGTAAGCCGACGAAGAGTCCCCCGACTCTTCGCCAGTGACCCCACTACGGGGGAGGGAAGAGACGTGCGAACCGTCTTCTCCGTTCCCCCGGTCGTTTCCGCCGGAGTGGATCAGCTCGGACATCGTTCTCCCTGATCCGCTCCGCAGCCTCCTTCTGCGCCATCACTGCTTCGCAGAAGGTGGCCACCGCCTGCCACGATTTCTTGCTGCCGAGCATGGAGATTACCACGCTCGGCAGGGAGAGATCTCCGCCTATTTCCGCTGAAAGCGTGTGCCGCTGCGGGCCCCATGCAGCACACACTTCCAGCGTGTGTTGCGCTGTATCTTCCGGCGCCCGACACTCGTGGCAGGCTGGGGTCGCCTCCCGTCTTGCGATTTGGTGCACGTACTTTCCGAAACATCCGTGTCCGGAAAGCACCTGCACCAATCGGAAGGTGAGCGAACCGTATCGCCGCTTCACCCACCTCTGGAGGACTGGGCGGATGGCCTCCACCGTCCACTGCCCAGGGACTGGTGGAGCCAGGTCCTCCGTCCACCGCCGCAACAAGGCGTCTCGCGCCTGCCACCGCATACGTGTAACCTCCTTCCACGCTGGAGCGTCTCCACGGGATCTCCTCGTCGCCACGAAGTGATATACTTCGGCGAGGATCTCCGCTTGGAGCTCCCAGGGGGATCACCGGCCAGCACGCACGCTGCCGTCCAGGACACCGTCCGGTACCCGCGTATCGCTCTCGTCGCGATGACCCGCTGCGGACGACGCAGCAGACTCTTGTTGTCGCGACTAAGGGCGTCCACCCAGACTGGTGCTCCGTAAAGAGCCATACTCCGGATCACTCCGGAGTATAGCTGACGGCAGATGGCATTGGGCCCACCCACGTTGGGCAGCAGTCTACCCAAAGCGGCTGCGGCTCCTACGTCTCTCGGGGCTAGTCGGGAAAAGTGGCTCCCAAAAGTCCACCGTCCGTCCAGGTTGAGGCCCAGATATTTCATCTGGGCTCCGACCGGGACAGCGACCCCATCCAAAATAATCTGCGTTCCTGGGGGGGGTCCACCTAGAGGCCCTTGGAACAATAGGGCCTCGGTTTTGGAGAGGGCAACCTCCAGTCCCAGGTTGCGAATACGGTCAATTACAAGGGTTGTACCCTCAGTGGCCAACCGCACCGCTTCCCTTAGGTCCCTCCCCCTGACTACGACTAAAGTATCATCCGCGTACCACGCGACTCGCATTGCAACCATGCGGGTCGCGTGCTTAGGTGCGTAGCGTGCCACGAAGCACCCAGTCGTAGCCTACGTTCCACAGGAGTGGTCCCAGCACTGACCCCTGTGGAACCCCGCAGGAGACACAACGGCGCCGCAAACCATCGCGACCTTCTACCAGGACTTCGCGGTCCTGGAGGTTGTCGGCCAACAGCCTCCGCAGATACAAGGGTACTCCGTTATAGCGGAGCGCCTCTTGTATTGCATCCTGCGTCCACCCTTTTAGCCAGAGCAGGGCGTCTATTGTAGACCGCCCCACTCTGAACTCGAACTGGGCCTCTGACAGCCCAGGCCCTGTACCCTCCAGGTGCCGGATGACGCTACCACCCTCTCTAATAGCTTGCCCGTGTCATCTAGCAGTCTCCAGTAGTAAGCTATCTTATGCCTGAGTAACATGCGCTATATTTAACTCAGACCCCAATACAATACAAATCACCGTTAATTACATCTCAAACCAACTTTTCAGGCTCAAAAAGCTTCAAAACTGTCTTTATAATGATGATGTCGCTGTCAAAAGACGTTGGGTTTGCTCTTTTCTTCGTTCGTTTTGTTTTTTAATGCAAGGGTCACCATAGCATAATCGCTACTCCCGGCGTAAGGAACGCTTTGTTACTCTGAGTTAACTCCGTGTTTATTAATAACGTAGTAAGTCCGAAGCTACTCTTTGGCTAATCTGGTATTAACTACTCCAAGCGCAAGTGTGGGCTAAGGTGGGAGTAGGCCATTTTTATTAATAAGGCGGTTTATGTTAAGTGAAGCTTACCACAATATATTAGTGAAAACAACATCTAAATTGGGATATCATATCCATAACATCCCTGATCAAAACGTTAGCATTTATAATATTAGTAAGATTAATGTCATTATAGGTTAAGGTAATGTTTCTAAGAAGACATTGTTTCAGGCAGTTGTAGTATAATTTCTGTGAAGTTACAATATAAATTCGTCTAACCTTATCCTGTTAAAGAGTATCCATGTGTACTAGGGTAGCATAAATTAAGAGTCCATTACAACATGCGATATTATATCTGTTCTCGATCTAGTTTGACGCGGAAGAGGGGAGTGCAATGGAACACTACCGGGGTCTACTTGCACTGCGGATATTAATAAATAAATTTCCACAGCTCCCAGTTAAATGAGAATGACCGACCGGAAGGCTTTATATGTGGACCGATATGCTAACTTTATCCACTGCCCGTTGGCTTAGAGTCTAAGCTAACGGGCAGTCTACCTATATCTGGACTACCGTCTAAGTCTTAGACGGTAGTGAATGACTTCGAAGCGCGCCGAAGAAAATATGTGTAGAGCAGGTAAATAGTTGCGTGTAGAGCTGATATCCTTGTCCTCGGATTTTGGATGGTAGTGTTAATAACACAGAGTACAAAAAAGGTAAACTTTTTACCAAGAAATGGAACCGACTTCAACACTAAAAAGTATATATGTATGCGCACGTGCGGTATTGAGTTACTGCAATATTACTATATGTATGTGTATTTATTTTTGGATAGGCTTAGAAATATATTGGTGTTTGGGACTACGCTTCAAATTAGAAAATGCGTACAACCATTTACAACTATTTTATTTTCTACCGACTCCTAAAAAAAGGAGGAGGTACTCAATTCGACTGTATTCTTTTTTTTATGTTTGTTACCTCATAACTTTCGAATGGGTGGACCGATCCTCAAAACTTAATTTTCTCAAATTCAAATTCGGTCTAGTAGTTGTTGATATATTACATACATACATACATAAAATCACGCCTCTTTCCCGTAGGGGTAGGCAGAGACCACGGATTTCCAGTTACTACGATCCTGACATATCTCTTTCGCTTCATCTATACTCATCAATCCTTTCATACATAAGCGTCGGTTTAGGGTACTTTTGACCTGGCCTTTTTTCAGAACGTCTTCAATCTGATTTCGGAACGTTCGCCTAGGTATTCCCCTTCTAACACTTCCGTTTACTTGTCCCATGTATAGCTGTTTAGTCATTCTCATTTCATTCATTCTCTCCACATGTCCAAACCAATATACCTTGATATATTATAGTATATTATGTACACATAAACTATAGCGCGTAAGTAAGTATGAACCGAAAACGCAAGTATGAACAGCAACAGTACGAGTAATATTGAGATGTGATGGTGACATGTGCGGCGTCAGGGTCCGTAAAAACGATACCTGAAAGCTAAATAAAAGGAATTGTAGCTTATTTTCATCGGCAGTTTAATCATCTAATAAAGTACTACACAATAGACATAATGTATGTAACATTTGCTGACGATCAGTGGCCCGAGCACGAACATTTACTAAAGTGTAACGTTTTCGTATCGTATGACGTGTACAGAACAAACTATGAGTGTATCTGTGCTACAGTTGTACTAGATAAATGATAGTTTGTACTGAACACGTCAGCGATACGATTACGTTACACTTTAGCAAATGTTCGTGCTCGGGCCACTGTTTAAGTGTAACGTAATCGCTTCGTTAACGTATTTAGTACAAACTGTCATTTATCTAGTATCATAGTGGCACAGATAACGATTTTCGTGCTCGGCCCACGGCACAAACGGGCCGGAGTGATACGCGCGCTCTATAGTTTATGTATATACTCTATGGTTAATAACTTAATATGATTATCGCCTTCCTTGATACAGAGACCTATAGTGGATGTTGAAGTTCACGTTGTATGTCTTATTCGTTTCGCATTGTATCAATATTGATGATAGGAAATGGAGCTGGAATGGTTTGTATGAAAGGTTTCAACAATGTCAAATGGTTAAAATATTTAAAAGAAACACTTCACTAGTTCATAATGTTTTTTCCGAGCGGAAGAAGACTTGGACTTCAACGGATAGTTCCCTGAGGATCGTGTAATAAGAACTTATCAAGTTATTTGACACTTTTTATTGTTGAAGTCGGTTCCATTTCTTGGTAAAAAGTTCACCTTTTTTAGTGGCCGTTGCTACTTCTATGGTAAGATATATTTTAAGATCATCTGCATATAGTAAGAAATTACAGAATCAACGTTGTGATATTGTGAGTTCTCGATATTTCTGCACAGTTGCATAACGTTAATTATTGCATTAGTGACCATGTTAGTTTAAAAACTTATATAGAAATTACAGAATTCAAAGCATTCTTGGATGTCGTTAATAAAGTATTACTCGTTAATAAATACTATTATTAATTTGATGAAATTTAAATGGGACCACTTCGGAAGTTTACTCTTTCAAATAAAAAAAAACAATGTTTAGTATCAGTTCACAAGTGGGGAAAAAATCGGCGAATATAAATAAAAAAATACATAATACATACATAAAATCAAACAAAAAACCACCTCCTATTTTGAAGTCGGTTAACAAAACAGTGTTATGATACCTATATCATATATGTGTTAAATACATTTTAATTGATTCATCATCATCATCAGCCTGTAGCAGTCCACTGCTGGACATAGGCCTCTCCAATTGCACGCCACTTAGGTCTATCTTGGGCTTCTCGCATCCAGTTTTTGCCAGCCGTCTTGCGCAGATCGTCACTCCACCGTGCCTCAGGACGTCCTACACTACGTTTGCCGAGACGCGGTCTCCACTCTAGAACTCGTTTAACCCAACGGTTGTCGGTTCTACGGCTAATATGGCCAGCCCACTGCCACTTCAGCTTGCTGATCCGGTGGGATATGTCGATGACCTTGGTTCTCTGACGGATCACTTCATTTCTGATGCGATCCCTCAGAGAAACACCGAGCATAGCCCTTTCCATATCCCGCTGAGCGACCTTGAGCTTGTGGACCATTCGAGCCGTCAGTGTCCACGTTTCGGATCCGTATGTCATGACGGGTAGGACGCACTGATTGAAGACTTTCGTCTTCAGGCACTGATTAATTAATTAATATTCCAATTTTTATGAATAATTGTTATCAATCTAACGTCTAAATTTTCCATCACTTGTATCTAATAATATAAGGAAGTATTTTATCAAAAAGATAAATGACTCCATAAAGTCTGTAGACAATCGAAAAACAACAAGCTTCTAAATTTACCTGTGTACATCTACGTCATTACTTTTGATCGATTATTATCGATAAAGATTAAATAAAACAATTGAAGGATTACACGATAATTGATAATATCGATAAAATGCACTTTATGACATTTTGCAACGTAACTTTATCGTCAAACGTTTAATGACGAGAGGTATGGTATTCTTTGATGTTTTATGGATTAAATTAACGTTGCATAATATAATAATAGTTTTAGTTTTCTTTGCTACTATAAAAAATTTACCTATTTCGCACGCATTATAAACAAGCTGCGCCCCGCGTTTTCACCCGCGTGGTGATGGATGATGATGATGAAAAGTATCATAATGTTATCTTCCCCGGGAACATAATAGTAGATTCTGCACCGAGGGAGCAAAGCAGTGTCTTACGTCATGGGCGCTATATTGAACCCTGAGTGTAACGGGGACTCTAGATTTAAATCCCGAGCGAAGCGAGGGAGTTATGTAGAGTCCTGAGTGAAGCGAGGGGTTAAAGCCGCCCAAGACAAAGACAGGCTTTATCCTCGAGGTGCATACTCTACTTTTCATACCTACTGCGGGACAATAAAAACTCAGAGCTGTAAAATAGCAGTTATATAGTTAAAAGTAAAATACATTAATAGTTAATATTCATATTGGACACATTTGTACCGTTATAGAGGGACAGAGTAATATCTTTGGAAGTAAAATTTTTTTTATGGAAAGCACTGTTTTTGACTTTCACAGACATCAAATCTAGAGTCAATATACCGCCCACGACGTAAGACAGGCTTTATACTCGAGGTGCATACTCTACTTTTCATACCTACTGCGAGACAATAAAAACTCAGAGTTGTAAAAGAGCAGTTATATAGTTAAAAGTAAAATACATTAATAGTTAATATTCATATTGGACACATTTGTACCGTTATAGAGGGACAGAGTAATATCTTTGGAAGTAAAATTTTTTTTATGGAAAGCACTGTTTTTGACTTTCACAGACATCAAATCTAGAGTCAATATACCGCCCACGACGTAAGACAGGCTTTATACTCGAGGTGCATACTCTACTTTTCATACCTACTGCGAGACAATAAAAACTCAGAGTTGTAAAAGAGCAGTTATATAGTTAAAAGTAAAATACATTAATAGTTAATATTCATATTGGACACATTTGTACCGTTATAGAGGGACAGAGTAATATCTTTGGAAGTAAAATTTTTTTTATGGAAAGCACTGTTTTTGACTTTCACAGACATCAAATCTAGAGTCAATATACCGCCCATGACGTAAGACACTGCTTTACTCCCTCGGTGCATAATCCTCTATGCCAAATTTGATTACATTACGTTCTGTTCTACAGTAAACTTGGTTATCAGGAGCGCAAACAATTTGCGAATAAGTATTCATATCGTAAGCGTCAACGCGTCACGTTTCGTCGTACAAACTATGAGTTATATGTGTCACAGTGGCTCTAGATAAATGGCAGCTTGTAATGTTTCACGTGAACGACACGTTATACTTACGCAGTTATTGGTGCTAGGCCCACAGCTGGAAAACCTGTACGTACTGACTTCAACTGCCGATTACCATCAGCAGAACGACTTGACTCTTTCTTTAAGTATATACAGCTGGACCTCTTTAATCCGAACCCCTCTATAATCCGAACGCCCCGTACCTAACCCACTCCTTCACTCGCCGTCTCACCACTTGCTTATCGAATGTCGAGTGGTGGTGTCGTGCGCAGTTCTTTGTTGTTGATGGAATTGGGCATAGAGGTAGCAGACACCCTGGATTAACATATATGTTTCTTTTTATCGTCATCATCACCGCGCGGGTAAACCCGCGGGGCGCAACTGGTATGTATTACGAGTATAATCCGAACGCTCCGTGAATCCGAACGGGGGGTAATTTTAAAGTGTTCGCATTAAAGAGGTCCTACTGTACTTTTTTCCTCGTGCTATCATTTAAGAAAAAAAAACACCATAATAAAACACGTTAAAAAATAACTCTTCGCGTACCATTGACGCAAATTTACGTGCGTTTCATTCATAAATCTTTTGTTTTAATTATCACGGTATATGAAGGGTTATAAGCCGCGTTTTCACGATAAGAGTCGACTCGTAAGAGTGTACTATGTCAGACATGACAGTAGACTACATATTATATGATTGCGAATAATTATGTCCGAATGCACTCGGATACCAAGTTCTCACGATACAAGTACCATACGAGTAGCCGTCAGAGTACACTATGTCAGTCAACTCTTATCGTCTAAACGCGGCTATACTAGCTACCATAATCAGAGTTACTGTGAAACAATTGAACCGTGGAAAGTGCATAGAAAGCGTGCGCTAGAGTTGAATCTAACCACCGATTTATGTAGACCTGCGATTTGTTCCTAAATGGAAAGCAATTGTTCTAGTTGACAGATCTATTCATTTGGACTTCGGTTCTGTTTTCTAGCTCAATGGTTAATCAATAAATGTATAGTTTGGTTTTAGAGTTGCGTCATTGTTTTGTGTCTATAATAGACAAAAAAATGCTGTTGTGATCTAGCCATATCATCGAAGACATACGTATATATTTTTTTTAATTATAGCTATTATAAATATAGGTCAGCCAGACCGAACAAAAACACTATTTACGGACTACTAACTTGGAGTCCCCCAAAATACTTTTTCGTTTCGTTCTGTACTACACTTTTTAACCGACTTCAAAAAAGGAGGTTCTGTGTTAGACTGTATGTTTTTTATGCATGTTAATATCTTCTCCATTTGTGGGCCGATTCTCAAAATTATCATTTTTTTTGAAAAATTTACCTCCGAGGTTAAGTTTCGTCAAATTCGGTCAAGCGGCGCCTATTGATGATATCTCATCCTCATTATCCTTATTGAATGACAATCGATCCCGTAAGTAGCAAGGGTCAAAAAACAGTGAAATATTTTTTAGACAAGTTATTTCACACTTTTTAATGTTGAAGTCGGTTCCCCTTTTTTGGTAAAAAATTTGGGTTAGGCGACTTAGGTCTAAAATTATAATTTTCAAGATATAATAATGTCCAATGTCGAAGTATATAAATTTCTACATGTAAAAATGTCATAGAATAAATATGACATATTGCTAAAATGTCGAAATATAAAAATGCTGAAATATAAAAGTGACTACTTTAAAAATGACAACCTTAAAAATTACGAGGAATAAAAAAGAAATAATAAGTGAAGTGCTATTGTAAAAAGGAAAAATAATAATCAACTAATTAATATTCATATATTACAAATGATTAAAAAATTAAACGTTTGTTTGGCTCAATATACATTAAAATACATTAAATACAGCTAAACCAAGTTAATAAGTAGAACTCAAAATTTTAAACTGTTTAAATATAACCCTTTTGGAGTCTTTCTACTGACTGTTAAGGATACATTCTGAACATAACATCTGCAAACTCAAATGCGTGGCGCCACTGGCGACGAAAGGTTATAAAAAATTGTGCACTTCTTTTCATGTTAGGAATAACAGCGAAAGAGGACGCGAAGAATTAATACTAAATTTGACAGCCAATATCAATAATGTATCAAACTCATTACTTCATCAAAATAATACAATGTAAGGCTCACCTTATATAATAATTCATTATTCATTATTTATTCTAGCCGACAGAGATGTTGATGTCAATGTTGTGAAAAATCTATAGTCCACGCGAGCGAAGCCGCTGGCCGTTCAGCTAGTCAAATCTAAAATAAAATTCTTAATCGTGATAGGTTTGAGATACTTTCCCAGCTAATGTTACTAACTATTACAAATCATCGATTCTGTAATCACACCAAGCATCATTAGACAATACGCAATGCAGAAAAACCTCTACCTAATTTAACCGTTTTCGTGCCGGCAAACGGTAGAGTTTCCAATTTCGAATCGTTCCATTTCAGGTCGTTTTGCCGCCAAGTTAGCAACCGCGTTCCGGTTTCAAAACTCCGAGGATTTCGGCAAATGGAATTGTTATCCGAGTCCATATAAAAGAAATGCTGTTCACCAAATAGGTACCATACGCAAATGTCAAGTCGGTGTACAGTCAGTAAAATGTTTTGTAATGTCTTGATTCCTACGGTTCATCAGCAGATGAAATGATGATGACATCACGGTCATCTCAGCCATGGGACGTCCATTGCTAGATATAGAACCGGGGTCTGTGTCTATGACAAAATTTTCAAAAGGACCGGCATCCTGCCTCCAATGTATTTTTCGACCAGCATCTGTCTTGTTTAAGTCGCGGTCCAATCCTCATTTTAAAACAATTTACGATGCTTTACTTATGGTTGAGTATTGCTAATCAGATTGGACGATATAATGCGAAGATGCAATTGAATACGTGCTAATACTTTTTATATTTATTTCGTACAATCAAATGATTAAATTTCAATGATAAAGAAGTCCATAGTTTACTAGTAAATTTCATTGGGAATTCGAATATGATACGTTAATTGAAATATATTTGTCCATAATTGAATAATAAGGCCTTTCGGAGCACGTAAGAAAAATTGCAAGATTTAGGGAATGTTTCCAGGTTTTTTTTTTGGGACAAGTTTGCTCAATCGTGTATTGGCTCCCATACTTCATCAGAACGTATTAATTTTACACTAAGTTTTTTTTCGAACTTCGGTTATTAGGTTTAAGCATCGATTCAGTTTTCGCGAAGTCGAATCGAATGAATTTTGATCGTAATCAAACACTCGCTTCGCCTTAAGGTAGAGACAACTGAGCCCACGTATGCAACGCATTATGACATGCAGTCTCTTGAATTCGTATGTCTCTTTGTATGTGCCCATATTGTCGTCGTAAGCTACAGCATTACTAAAACATTATTTTAATTTTATGTCATCAATATGATGTAGTTTTTTGTTTTTTGTTTTCATAAAGAGTTATAAATTGCTGATGTTCTAAGTTGACGTTTAACTAAGACCTAAACTATGTCATTGGTAAAAGCCGAGTCGGGAAATATAATACTCGTTTATCCGTGACCGCCATATTGTGTGTATTTAAGGGTTTTCATGTATACAAATTTCATGTCTGTATTTAGTTTGATGTTTATTTTATACAATAATTTATTGTATAATTTTGCGTGTGTCTGAACAAATATATTATCTGTTTTTTTGTTCTTAACCTAGACTACTAGTCTAGAGTAGGGTTGACGGACGACCTATGTCTCGCACTTGCCAGTCCGTGGTCAAAGTCAAAGTCAAAATCATTTATTCAATTTAGGCATCAAAGACGCACTTAAGACTACCGCCGCGTTCCAAAATATTATATAGATAGAGCCTACCGAGAATAAGCTGTCTCTAATCTACGCCACAACCTTTGGACAGTTCTGCATTATCTGTCTGTGCGCAGCTCATTGCCACTTAAACTTGCTAATATACTGAGATGTGTTTGTCTTTTTAACCGACTTCAAAATGGAGGAGGTTCTCAAATCGAGTGTACTTTTTTAAATGTGTGTTTTTCGACTGGGACCTCAGAACTTTCGACTGGGACCTCAGAACTTTCGACTGGGACCTCAGAACTTTCGACTGGGACCTCAGAACTTTCGATTTTGATGATTCTTTTTTGCTTGGTAGATTATATATTTTCAATGAAACGCCCAATTTTGACGCATACATTACACACATCTATTTTAGTAATATTTAGTTTTAATACATTACATTACAGCCACTGATATAGTTTTCAGTAAGAACCTTGGTACATTTGCATTTTCAACCGACTACCAAAAAAGGAGGTTCTGAAGTGGACGCGATTTTTTTTTAATATTGTGTATTATAATATTCTTTATAAACTTTTTACGATTTTGGTAATTATTTTTTTCTTTGTTAGAGTAACCAAGGTAGTCCCATTTAAATTTCATCAAATTCGGTAAAGTTGTTAACTTACATTCAATAACTGAAAAGTGATTCGTGTATCTTGTTGATATACTTATTGACGGTTAATGACAATCGATCCCGTAAGTAGCAAGGGTCACTAAAAACGGTGAAAAAAAATGTTAACCAAAAATAGGAAACTCACATCTCCTCATTCCTGATCTCCTCGAGAAGCTCCGAGCCTGTCCTTAGCTTGTTGAGCAACTTCGAGATACTTCGAGGGCACGATGGGAGACATACGGTTAAAAATAACAATTGATATTAAAAATAATGTGAATGATTTAAATAATGGTAACACTATACATGGTAATGCGAGTGTGCTTGCGTACTGTCTGGCGGCCAAACCGGATGCACTTCCGATGTAGCGATGCGCCATCACTACAATATATTTCATTTTAATACTTTTTACATATACAATATCAGTTGGGAACTCAGGTTCTTGAAGTTGTTGACGAGTACATCTACCTGGGACAGACAGTCAAACTAGGCAGGTCCAACTTCGAGAAAGAGGTCAATCGTCGAATCCAACTCGGCTGGGCAGCGTTCCGGAAACTTCGCGAAGTCTTCTCGTCAAAAATACCTCAGTGCCTCAAGACAAGAGTCTTCGACCAATGTGTGTTACCAGTGATGACTTATGGCACTGAAACGTGGTCTCTTAATATGGGCCTCATAGAAAAGCTCAAAGTCGCACAACGAGCTATGGAGAGGGCTATGCTCGGGGTTTCTCTACGTGATCGAATCAGAAATGAGGAGATCCGTAGAAGAACGAAAGTCACCGACATAGCCCAGAAGATTAGCCAGTTGAAGTGGCAGTGGGCAGGGCACATAGCACGCAGAACAGATGGCCGATGGGGCCGAAAGGTTCTGGAGTGGAGACCACGGACCGGCAAGCGCAGCGTAGGTCGTCCACCGACACGGTGGACAGACGACCTGAGGAAGGTCGCAGGACGACGTTGGATGCAGGCCGCTTCCAACCGGTCCTTTTGGAAAATCATGGGGGAGGCCTATGTTCAGCAGTGGACGTCCTACGGCTGAGATGATGATGATGATGATGACTTTTTACATCTGTTACGTGATCGGCTTAAACAATTAATAGTTGCAAATGCGAAAGCATGAAGCCGAACAAATATGTAAACGTATAATAATCTAATAGAAAAAATAACAAAGTTTTTGACCTGCGATGTTATTGAAAGTTGAAACGCGGTCTCTCACTTGAGCAACGAGCTATGGAGAGACCTATGCTCGGGGTTTCTCTACGTGATCGAATCTGAAATGAGGAGATCCGTAGAAGAACGAAAGTCACCGACATAGCCCAGAAGATAAGCCAGTTTAAGTGCCACATAGCACGCTGACCAGATGGCTGATGGGTTTGGAAGGTTCTGGAGTGGAGATCAAGGACCGGCAAGCGCAGCGTAGGTCGTCCACCGACACGGTGGACAGACGACCTAATAACCTTCCAACCGGTCCTTTTGGAAAATTATGGGGAGTGTATGTTCAGCAGTGGACGTCCTACGGCTGAGATGATGATGATGATATACCTAGATGCGAGTAGATAGCAGATTGAAGCTTCGCAATGTGTTGTGTGACATTGAAGTATTTGGCTACAAAACACCGCCGGCCATTGTAAAACAACTGTATCTGCTAACAGTTACTTGTGGTTTCGCTGGGTTTCCCTGCACCAACTTACAAATAGATCTGTAAATTTATCCTCCATGTAAGAATTACTTGTTGTATAAATTGTCAATCTGGTACGTTCTGACATGTTTACGGAAAATAATTAATATTTTAAATATCTGAATGCATTATATAGGTATTCGCGCCTCGAGGTTCGCCCACGTGTGGATGAATGATGATGATGATGAAAATCTAATGCGTTAATCCAGAGCCTCATCTATCTACCTATTTTTCAGCTAAATCTGTTCAGCCGTTTTGCGTGAGAAACTATATATATATATATAGGTAAATATAGTTCAAACTTTCACATGTGTAATATTAGTAGGATTGTAGTTCATTATAAATTATGAGGCAAAAAATATCTAAGAATAAGCTAGAATATATAATTTAACAATAATAGGGTTTTATACTTATGAGTGTGACATACCTATATCTGGAACATTAAATGTAAATCGTAGACCAAACGATTTCATTTTATGCAGCCTTCTCTTAAAATTTTAGCATAAAATAGTAAATAATAAAATGTCTGTTGACAGAACTAAACAGCGATTTAAGTTGAGTAATCTACAATAACGGCTACTGCAAGCTACTATAATTTGTATTGTAAAAACATCTATATAAAAAGAATGGCCCCGAGTTTCTTGCCGCTTCTTCTCGGTGGGCTCTATGTATTTTGGAACGCGGCGGTAGAGTCTTTAAAGTACATTATAATGAAAAATTGACGTTCATAAGTGCGTCTTTGATGCCTAAATTGAATAAATGATTTTGAGTTTGACCTTATAGATTTTCGTGATTTTCTGCATTTTCTACCGACTTCCAAAAAAAAGGAGGAGGTACTCAATTCGACTGCATTTTTTTAAATGTTTGTTACCTCACAAATTTCGAATGGGTGAACCGATTCTCAATTTTTTGTTTGTTTGAAAGCTGGAGGTTCCCGTGTGGTGCATTTAAATTTCATCAAATTCGGTCCAGTAGTTTTTGAGTTACACTCCAATAACTGAATAAAATGGAAGTCTGTATTAAATTTTTCAAATTGTACTTGTATTAAAACCGCAAGTTATTTCGTACCTCGAGACCTCTGGTATTGCGGATGTCCGTGGGCGACGGGTATCACTTACCATCAGGTGAGCCGCTTGCTCGTATGCCAAACAATCCCATAAAAAAATCAAAATTCATTCCCAATCCAATACTCTAGTGTTAATATGTAGTTTTCTTATGCGGGTTTGGATCAACATTCTACACAAACTATCAAAAAATTCTTCCGTATGACTCATACCGTTCACGAACTAGCTAGGAGACCAGTGTGCCTAGCACGAATAACTGCGTAAGTGTAACGTCACGTGTCGTTCACGTGAATCAGTACAAACTGTCATGTATCTAGGGCAACTGTGGCACAGATAACTCATAGTTTGTACACCGAAGTTGAAGTGTCATGTTGACGTTTACATACGACGTTGACGATACGAATGCTTTTTTCAAAATGTTTTGTGCTACGGGCTCTGAGACATACGGACAGACAGACGTACACGGCAATGATAGCAAGAGGGTTTCAATTCAGACAGACAGTACGGTACAGAAGGCCTAGACAAAAGGTGTTTCTGTTATCGTTAACGCCAAACGACAACTTCAAAATGTATGGCGTTGACATTACCTGTGGGAAAGTCACGTGACTTCGCGCTAAGTTCGTAGACACATTTTTGTCTGTAGCGTGTGCGGAAACACGCCTGTTTGAATTTTGTCTATTCCTGCTGGTCAATGTAATTTGGGTCATAATCAGTTTCAGGAAACCTTAAAACAAGCTCACGACATATTTATAGTAAATACAATACGATCGGTGAACATAGATGTGTCAGCGTTCTACTGAACTCATTTCCAATTACACTACAAGTGCTTCTTGCGTTAATTAAGCTATCTTATAGATAACATAGCTGATAACAGCCATTCACTTTTGTCGTATGATAATAACGATTAATAAACAAAAAACATAGATTAAGATTAATAATTAAAATAAATAAACAACATTGACACGCTCGTACTCCCGCACTAGGTCTCCTGTGATGCGGAAGGCACAGACACAATTTGTATCTGTTAAGGCGAAATGAGTGAAGATTAC
Source organism: Selenia dentaria (assembly GCA_917880725.1). Taxonomy (NCBI): domain Eukaryota; kingdom Metazoa; phylum Arthropoda; class Insecta; order Lepidoptera; family Geometridae; genus Selenia; species Selenia dentaria. The sequence continues at coordinate 3,311,002 of OU862885.1, read as the reverse complement.
GCCCAAATTGCATGATTCGACTTCGCGAAAACTTAGTTTTTCGACGCTTAAACCTAATAACCGAAGTTCGAAAAAAAACTTAGTGTAAATTTAATATACGTTCTTATGAAGTATGGGAGCCAATACACGATTGAGCAAACTTGGCTCGATAGAAAAAAATCGGCAACATTCCCTAAATTTTGTAATTTTTCTTACGTGCTTCGTGGGAAAAGGTATTTTTATTCAATTATGGGCAAATATATTTCAATGAATGAAAAGCACAAGTGCATGACCATTGAGAATGGTTCTAGTTTTCGTGTTCACGGGTTTCGTGTGTAGAACGGACCTCGTTTGGATACAAGGCAATATGACTGCTCTAAAATACCGAGATTAGGTCACAGATTACTGAATAAGATTAGGTGCTAGAGACTGCGTAATCTTGCCCCACAGATAGCAAATGGGACAAAATTTCCAGCTAATGCACGACAATGCCCGTCCACATACGGCGCGTATCGTTACAAGTTGGTTACAACAGCATGATATCCAAGCTTTACACTGACATGCACAATCCCCTTACTTAAATCCTATTGAGCATGCCTGGGATATGCTTCAGAGAAGAGCTCTTAGGAATTTCCCTGAAGATATTGTGCATAAAAACCAGCTTTTCTTGCAACTTAGCAGGACTTGGGACAGTATTCCACAACAGGATATTGACACCTTTGTTTTGAGTATGCAGAACCGCTGCAGATATGTCAGGAGAGTCTTAGGTGGATCCACGGATTATTAGTTTTAAGTTTTCAACAATTTTTATAAAAAAAAAAATTTCTTGTTCAAAAATAAAATTCAGATTGAAATTTTGTCTGAGATTTTCCTCTTCTTCTAAGTTTTTTTTAAATTTAACTTTATCTAATAGTTTATAATCAGATTAGACAGGCTATTAAACAAGGTTTATTTTAATGTGTAGGTGTCTTGACAAAAATTTAACGCGGAATAAGCACAAGCTATCCGTACATGTAACGCGTCTCCACAGAATAAGTCATCCTTTTATGGGACAATGTATACGATTCTATAATAAAGTTCCCAATGTTATCCGAGATTTGCCTATTAATAAGTTTAAATTTACTATTAAAACTAATCTGTCAAAAAGGTTATTACACAAATTCGGATCACTTGGAGGATAAAACAGCTTGGGACTGATCACTCCAGGATCTATCTACTCGTGTACTAAGATGTCAAAGTGTAGCGTGTCTTGCCCTACTGATACAATTATTATGTTCTCTTTTGTAAGGCAACACACTGGAGCTAATATTTGTAGTAACTAAGTAAAAACATTGTAAAAACATCTATGTAAAAAGAATGGCCCCGAGTTTCTTGCCGCTTCTTCTCGGTAGGCTCTATATGTTTTGGAACGCGGCGGTAGTCTTTAAAGTACATTATAATGAAAATTTGACGTTCATAAGTGCGTCTTTGATGCCTAAATTGAATAAAGAATTTTGACTTTGACTTTGACTTTGGATTAATGCCTCGGTAGGCTAGCGGTACTAGTGTCTTACACATATTGTCAGAGGACGTAGGTTCAAATCCCGTTTCGAGCAAACGTAGTTTTCCTACCAAACAATAAAAAAAACCATCATTTGTAGCACTCAGCTGACATTGTTATTAATCCTAAAATCAAGGTAACCAAATCTGTTAGAAAGAGAGACCTTGTTTCTGAAGATCACCTATCTCTGTTTCTCAGTTCGAAAGATATACATAATCAATTAAGACGTTAATGACGCATAACAAAAAGATCTTTGTAATCAATGACATTGAGTTGGAGTTTCTCTGAATCGAATCGAGGCTGAGCCGAATTGGGATAATTTTTCACACTTGCTTTGCTAATTGCACCCACTGCGTAAAGTCTTGCTCAATGTTTTGGCTAAACCTTGTTTTGTCTTTGACTTTTTATACGTAAATTAGATGCGCTTCGCGGTTTCAATCGCGTGATGATGGATGATGGATGATGATGATGATGATGATGATGAATCAAAATATAATATAGCCTATGTTACGCAGGGATAATGTAGCAATGTAATGGTAAAAGAATTTTTGAAATCGGTCCAGTAGTTTCAGTTCCTATTCAATTCAAACAAACAAATATTTACTCTTTATACCTACTATTAGTGTAAATTAAAAGCATTGCTTTAGCGCTTTAAGATGAAACTTCAATACAAAGTAATTATATATTAAATTAATCTAATTTATTATAGTATAACTTTTTAAAGCACTAACGCCTGCTTTAGCGAACACAAACATTGAAATTTATAGAGAGTTAACATTCGATGCTCGGACCAGAACCTCGGTGGCCTAGTTGGTCAATGGCGTCTGACACGGAGAGTCAGAAGACGCGGGTTCGAATTCCGTCCTAGGATGGAATTTTTCTCTCTATAAATTTCAATAATCTAATTTAATTCTATCAAGTTTTATTTAGACAATAAAACACATTATCACGCGTTAATCTATACTAATATTATAAAGAGGAAAGATTTGTTTGTAAGTATGTTGGTAACGAATTGGCTGAAAAAGTGCTGGACCGATTTCAAAAATTCTTTGACCATTGGAAAGCTACATTCACCGTGAGTAACATAGGCTATATAAGATTCATCATCATCACCATCATCCATCACCGCGCGGGTGAAACCGCGGAGAGCAGCTAGATATTAATAAATATGTATGATAAAAGACTCTACCGAGAAGAACTAGCAAGTATCTCTATGCTGCAGTCTACTATTACTTATTATGTTCTGTAGCCTGTATATTTTAATAAAAATAACACATTGCATAAAGCTGTTTGTAAATAATGTCTTTATAGTTATTATAGTGATCACAAAGTTTCTCTGCTTTAAAATTTAGATTTTTTGACGCTTACTCTCGAACACGACACAAATCAACAATTTTGTACATTTGCAATAAGTAGGTACCACTCAACCTCTGAATCATTTATTGCACCCTTACATATAAACGCTGTTTAACTATACCTATGCTGTGATAATTAAAACAAAAGATTTATGAATGAAACTGACGTATATTTACGTATCTGGGACGCAAAGGGTCATTTAGTACGGTGCAGAACAGTTTGACTAAATAACGTCATTTAAAGTTAAGCGATGTTTATAAGGCCCTAAATCATTTATATAATACCACCCTTACATATAAACGCTGTTTAACTATACCTATGATGTGATAATTAAAACAAAAGATTTATGAATGAAACTGACGTATATTTACGTATCTGGGACGCAAAGGGTCATTTAGTACGGTGCAGAACAGTTTGACTAAATAACGTCATTTAAAGTTAAGCGATGTTTATAAGGCCCTAAATATTTGACGCTCACATGAGTGACGTCAATGTGAACGACGTTAATGTCAGAATTATAGGCTTCAGCCATGCTGTTACTGTTATGAACATCCATTTTAATTTATACAATACTATTAAAATTTACATTACCAATTACCTGAGCCTTTACCTTCTCAGATTGAAATCATATTCATAATCACAACTGTCGCGCAGTTCAAGCGGTTATTAAGTAATGTATTTTTTACCAACTAATCCTCAGTTTTATATACTATTGTTTACGAACTATTTATATATAATTACTAGCAAACCCTGCGAACTCCGTTTCGCCACCAGATGGCTTCGTTTTATGTAACATTTTGTTTGGCGCCATCTACTTATAATATTGGTTTGTAGTACATGCTATGTATGATGGCGCTGTATGTGAAAAAAGATTTTCCCGCTTTTCTTTTTAAATTTTCCTGAATTTTCTTTACTATAAACCTCACGGAGCCCGAGACCTTTCCAACGAATGTAAAACCGTGGAAATCGGTTCGTGCGTTCTGGAGTTATAGCGTCAGGAAGGAAAACCCGACTTATTTTTATATAGTAGATTAATAATGTAAATACCTAAAAGTGGAAATTTGTAACTGGCTATATGTACATATCAAAATATTATGTTTAAACCTAGCTATAAGTTTTCCTAAAAATAATAAAATAAAATTAAAATTAAAATATTTTTTTCAGATTTAAATAAAAAACATTTTATTAATTACTTTTAATAAGTATTGTCAGGTACAATGTGTCTGTTTGTAACCTACAACTACCTGTTTCATTTAGCATAAAAAAAACATTAATTCGTGTGGATGCAAGTTTAAGGTATAAAGGTATCAGCCAAGCTCTCAACCATGACATCTCTTTAATTTTATGGATTTCTTTTACCTAAAAATGGAACCGACTACAACACTAAAAAGTGTGAAATAACTTATCGAAGTCAGTACTATGCGCACAATATTGTGATACTAAGTTATTTTTAAACTACCATAGTTTAACTTTAACAAGTTATTTCACAATTTTTAATCAAAGTCAAAGTCAAAGTCAAAATCATTTATTCAATTTAGGCATCAAAGACGCACTTATGAACGTCAACTTTTCATTATAATGTACTTTAAAGACTCTACCGCCGCGTTCCAAAATATATAGAACCCACCGAGAAGAAGCGGCAAGAAACTCAGGGCCATTCTTTTTATATGGATGTTGTAGTACCTAAGTAGAAACAAATGTTTCTTATAAACGTTTACTATAAAGTTCGACATTATATAGAAGATAAAGATACTTGGAATACTCCACTTCTGGCAAGCTGTCACTCTGCCACCCATAAAATGTAATATTTGTAGTACCTACCTAAGTAGCAACATTGTAAACATCCATATAAAAAGAATGGCCCCGAGTTTCTTGCCGCTTCTTCTCGGTGGGTTCCATTCCATTCCACGGTAGAGTCTTTAAAGTACATTATAATGAAAAGTTGACGTTCATAAGTGCGTCTTTGATGCCTAAATTGAATAAATGATTTTGACTTTGACTTTGACTTTGAATTAGAAACTTTTTGCTCATGCTAGCATTCGCTGAAAATGTCTAACAGGGCTTGTTTGACACGATGCTACGTTTTATTGGTTTTTATTAATATTATTGAATCATAAACTTTGAACTAGACTATGAGCAATCACTTAGAAACCTTTGACATGGAGTTGTATCGAATATAAACCTGCAAATATCGTGGAGGAAATACCGAAATAATCCTACAGAGAATTAACAAGGAAGCTGAGAATGTAAATACTATCAGAAAATTAACCTCCTGCAGCTGATTCAAGATCCAAGGGAAGCCACCAGGAGGCTCAACTCGGTCCGAGTTGAGCCTCCTGGTGGCTTCCTGATGGCTTCAAGGGAAGCCACCAGGAGGCTCAACTCGGACCTCAAGAATCACTGGACAGGATGGTCCTGAGCACGAGATGTATACTCCGTGAAGCTGATTGTAAATTCGAATAGTATTTCATAGTAGCCGATCTCCGGTAGAAGATGGTCACTTTAGTAACAAAGGAATGAATTCATTTGTTCAGAAGTTCAAATATTTTAAATTAAAGATTGAGAATCTTTGCTTTTGAGTAATGAAGATATAAATAAAATAATTGATGTATTTGAGTGCGCACATCTTCACGATTCCCGGCGCCTTCCCGCTCGATAGTACTACTACCGTACCTACCTATTTCTACCGTGAAGCAGTAATGTTCGCAATACTGTGTTCTGGTTTGAAGGTATGGCTGCCGGCGAAATTACAGGTATATGAGACTTAACCCTCTCAGGGTTACGGGCGCAGACTTGTGAGGAACTGCATCTGCTCTAGGCAGAGGTTATCATATACCTCATGCTTGTACTATCTCCGAATAAAGTTAAAAAATTATATAATCCGGTAATATGTTATATAAATATAATATAATTACCTAACCCTGGATAATTGAATGGCATATTTCTTTTAATAAATATATTAGTAAATTGATTTAAATAATGCGAGAAGCCCAAGCCCAAGATAGACCTAAGTGGCGTGCAATTGGAGAGGCCTATGTCCAGCAGTGGACTGCTACGGCTGATGATGATGATGTTGATGATTTAAATAAAGAGGGACAATAGTAATGTACTGGAGTACGGCTCTGAAACACTGGTTGGTAATCTACCTATTATAATAAATATTGTAATAAAAACGGATGGTTCCATCTTCTCTTAATGTTGCAATTATAGTGAAAGCCTTTTTTTATTCATTGACCTCTTTAAATAAACGTGTTATTTTATAACGTTATTATCCCTTTCAAACAAAAAAACTGTGCCTGCAATTGTTTTGCACTTGTTAACAAGAAATACACACAGCCAAAATATTATCATAACTCTTATGAATCATAGTATGGGTAAACATTATTTGAAGCAAGATTAATCGGGGACAATTCTGATATGCATATTTTTCATAACACGAACATAAGAACTGCATTATCTTTGCGTGACAATATAACACTAGTTGTAAATGTCACGTTGTCACCTCACTAAAGTTAGAACAATACGTTTTAACCATGAACGAATCCAAATAACAAATTTATTGACAACAGCTATAAATCACAATACAGCACTAATAAATCTGTAAATCTTTGGTTAAATTAATACGAACGAAATACTTCGGGAAATGGTACAAAGCAATTGATACTTTCTATTGTGTTTTTTACGATTTCGCGATTTTTAACGCGTCTTGTATTGCTGTCATTGTACTATGCGCGGAACGTGTTATTTTTTACAGCGCTGCGTTTTTGTGAATGAAGTTATGCGAACTCACGATAAGCTGTTACTTTTCGCAGATTTTTTGTGCTAACTGTTCTTATATTTTGGACAATAACAGTTCTCAAAAGTTTTGGTTTTTATATCTGTCACATTGAGTATTTTTAAATTGTTTTAGAATAATTTTTTCAATCAATTTTAAGTGGCATAAAGAACCTTTTTTAATTATATTTTACCTATATGTATATTCTAACTATATTAGATAATATTCATAAATGTGTCGTTCCACTTATTCACATCACTATTATTCACAAGTAAACACTACATTAAGCTTTTAAAAGCTTCGTTTTCACAAAATCATAACACTGCTAAAAGTTTTAATTGTTTTTTTTAACTGAATATATCTATCACTGGCTGAATGATTACAATCACAAAATTGTTTGCGGCCGTTTTGGCGGGTTATCTGACAGTTTAAATTCTTTTTTTTTTCAACGCGCGCGGTTCTGGCTGCGGCCGCATCGAAACTGACGCGCGGTGGTAGGCAGTGTATGGAAGCCATAAATGGTCATGTATGGCGCAGTTTTTATCAATATACTGTTCGTCTAGCCATATCTGTCTTTTATATGAGAATTGAGACGTAAACTAGACATTGTTGAATTGTTGTAGCATTAGAGAAAGAGTACGTCCTCTGATTGACGAACAAATTGGAGATATTAACGGGAGGAGGTATCTAATAGTAAATAAATTTTAGGTACTTGTCATTATCATCTCAGCCGTAGGACTTCCACTGCCGAACCTAGGGTTTCCCTATAATCGGTACTGTGGCCAGAAATAGCGGGGCTGCCGGGACTTGGGGTCTGGTACCGTTTCTATAGTTCATAGAGGGGGTTTTGCCAAAACTCGCCACGCTTGGCAGGCATGTTGCTGAGCGCAGTTTTAAGATATTTTACTTAGAATATCCTGATGCCTGCCTTCTAGTTTCTATTATTTAACTTAAAAAGGATTATTAAATCAATTAGTTTACTTGCGTGTTTTGTTACTCTGCGGTTTACCTAGCTCGACTTAGCATTTGTGGATATTTAGGTACTTTTGCAAATGTTCTTTGGATGATGAAAATATATGTAGATGCATTTTTACTGTACCAGATTTACAATATTACTCCTGCTGATATCCTTTGTTGGAAAATGTTTCTTCTTTATTATTTCTATCCTTCGTGGGTATGAGCTGAGCTGATCTGATGATGGAGGCGGAATATGACCATAGGAACTCCCCAACTAACACCGTCGTGTTTTGACTCATCTCCGAATACCCTTCAGTGCCAAACACGTATCTATACTAATATAAGTAGCGGTAAAGTTTTGTTTGTTTGTTTGTTTGTTTATACGCGCTAATCTTTGAAACTACCAGTTCGAATAGGATATTTTTTTTACTTAGTTGCTGCTCGGCCCACAGACAAAAGGTCCGTGCCTTTGGAATAATTTTGCATCACTCACAATTTTATTAATAATTTTATTTAAATAGTCCTAACATATGTTTCACAATTTTACAATATTTATAAGTTAAATTAATAGGTAGTTAATAAAAAATATATTTATTTTCATTTTCATATATGGAGGACACCTTATATTTTTAAATCGGAAATATTTTATTTGTATATAATAGCTATATATTATATATATTATTATATTATCATCATCATCATCATCATTATCAGCCGGAAGACGTCCACTGCTGAACATAGGCCTCCCCCATAGAACGCCACTTAGACCGGCTACTCGCTTCCTGCATCCAGCGATTCCCCGCGATTTTTATGAGGTCGTCGGTCCACCTAGCGGGGGGCCGGCCTACACTACGCCTTCCGGTGCGTGGTCGCCACCCGAGAACCTTTCTTCCCCATCGGTTATCAGTTCTGCGAGCGATGTGGCCTGCCCATTGCCACTTCAACTTGCTAATTTTGAGAGCTATGTCGGTGACCTTAGTTCTCCTACGGATCTCCTCATTTCGGATCTTATCACGCAGGGAAACCCCAAGCATAGCCTATATTATTATATATTAATGAGCAATAGCTGTAATAGTATGAAAGCAAGTTTTGATCCGAGTAAACCCGGGTAATCCCGTGGGTACAGCTCGTTTTATATAAAAGCTTGTCCAGAAACTGCTTTATATAATATATAATACAATTAATCATGTAGTTTTCTGATATGATAAAAAACTCATTAAAACTCTACCAATTCATTTTCACTAAACAAGCCACTTTCGCTTGGTTTGCCTCGCCTCGCTATCATCAACATCATATTACAACATTGAACAAATTACATAAATTAACATAATTAAAATCTGTCCGTTGATAAACGCATATCTTTAGAACCGTTGTCAGCTCAGCGCTTGGCCACGTTCAATTTCCTTTACTTAAAATGAAGCAAGCGCATCTCGTAACAACGTACAAAAAACATTAAAATATACAGGGCACTCTTAAATAAAAAAGTTATCCGTCAATGTATGTGTATTAAAAATTGCTATTTTATGATATGTGTTTCATGACAAATACAATAGTGCATAAAGAGGAAAACTGCTTTAAAGGTGAAATTTCGTGGTATGTTTGAATTTTTTAATGTAATCTAGTATAATTTATTGATTCAGGCGTTACTTTGCGGAAATCCATTATCAAAAAAACGATATTAAAAAATATTTAGTGACACTTCCGCTGAAAAGAAAACAATGATTTTGGCCTATTTGGGGGTGTGCACCACCCTCTCTCCCGCATAAAATGCTAATAGGAAGAATACAAAATAAAAAACACAAGAAACCCCAAATAAACCAAAACCAATTCGACACGTGTTTCGCCTCTACACGAGGCATCCTCCGGAGATGTTGACTCGTCGAGCGCCAAACCGACAGTGAGAGCGGTCAGTTTTCAGCGGAAGTGTCACAAAATATTTTTTAATATCGTTTTTTTGGTAATCTAGTATCTTAAAATATGTTTTTAATTCCGTCAATGTGAACTGAGAAGTCTAAGAAATGTCATATTATTTTTTGTAGTTTAAATTAAATCGCTGCTTATGAGATAAACTGCTTTAAAAACCCTCATTTTATCGACATCGTGATATGTCAGTACCTTAAAATGATATAAAAGTTTTTAGGAACAGAAAACAACATTGGAAAAGTTGTCCTGAAAGTTAGAAATTTGGGAAAAACTAATATTGCTTTCCTTCGTAAATTTTTCCAACTGCTCTTGGTTTCTACTTAGGTTTTACCTTCTGAAGTAAGTTATCAAAAGAGCTATAAGTGCACCTAAATATGCATATATGTATGCTATATTAATTTATATACACATGCCAACGGTACAATATGTCAAAAAGAAAATATTAACATTACTGTCAAGATACAGAGACGAAATGGCGCCAAAGAAAAAAGAAGATAAATGTCAAAAAAACATAAAAGACAAAGACGTCCTAGCTAGATTCTATGGAACAACATGCGCACAAGGTCTTCAGGTCCCAAACTAGGCACAGCCTATACTTTGGTGACCTGAAGACATACATACATACTTATATACATATACACTCAGTTACAGACATGTTTATGCACACAAACGTTTGACGTGTCCGGTGATCGAACCCGGGGCCAGCGGCTCAGAAAGCAGGGGTCTACCAACTCCGCCTACCGGCCTGTCAAACCAATGTCATAGACTAAACATAATTTCTTTGTAGGTACAACAAATCAATATCTTTGCTATCACAGAGTGTAAGCAATAACCCCGGCCACTGTCGAGGCGGGGGAATTAAATATTGACTGGGTTATATTGCCAGATACATAACATGGGGCTTAGTATATCCTCTGAGGGTTTAGTGGGCAGTTCTAGCTTTATTGTCATTCTCTGGATAGAATTACGCTCATTTCTTATATATGTACCTATAAAGGTGCAAGTTGGAAGCCAGCTACATGAAGCCGCAGCAAACGACGTGTCGCAGCGACACTACCGGTTTCTATGTATTTCTATGAAACACCATTCGTAGTTAGTGACACTAAGCTAGCGACGCGTCGTCGAGCAGCTGGTTAATACCATCCGCAGTATAGGCCATAGGCAAAGACTGGGGTCTCAAACCGAAGCTTTGTCGATGGCTCTATACAGTCGTAGTAAGACAGTTACTTATGGATGCGTTGTATGGTGGCCACGGACAACCCTGGTGATCACGATGACTAAACTACAGCAAACTCAGAGACTGGCGTGCTCTCTGATAAGCGGGAGTACAAAAACGACGCCATCAACTGCCCTGGATGTAATCCTTGGCTTGACACCGTTGCATCTACACATACAGCAAGAAGCAATGGCGTCTGCGCTAAGAATAAAATCCACAGATCAATGGAAAGGCACGCAGTCCATCACAAATCACTATAGGATTTTAGACATGGCGACGAAAATAATCCCGGAGTCACACAAAGGCACCGACAGGTTAGCCACGACGCACCTCGTAAACAAGAGGTACGAGTTGACCACCGAAAGCGGTGCCCTGGAGGGTCTAACACCGTCCTATCACGTCTACACGGACGGTGCGAAAAACAAAACGGGAACATGTTGTGGTTTCCATTCACCGGAATTGGAATTTCTGATTCAATAGCCCTGAACAAGACCACAACGCTACTACTTGCCGCTAGGGCGATATCACGCCTAAATTCACAAAGTAAAAAGGAAGACAAGCTACTGGCATTCATCACAGATAGTGCAGGAGTCATTCACGCACTGAGAAGACCGGTAACACGGTCAAGAGTCCTAACGGAATGTCATGCTGCACTCCAAGGACTGTCAGAGAAGTACAAAATAATTGTATCATGGACAAAAGGACATGCTCTTTGTTCTGGTAATAGAAGGGCAGATAAACTAGCTAAAGAAGGAGCCAAAAAGCAGGGTAGCATTGAGGAAATGGAACTCTGCAGACCATCAGCAATGGAAGTGCGGAATCTCCTGAGTCGCTACACCGAGAGAAAACACCAAAACTATTGGGATGACAGAACGGACTGCAAACATGCGAAATCCATGTTTCCAATCCTAAACAAAATACTACGAACAAATTACTATGATTACAACGTCAAGACCTTCGCCTAATGGTGGGCATTATCACTGGTCATTGTAATCTAAATTACCAGTCATACAAGATTGGACTAACGGACAGCCCTCTACGTAGAGGTTGTCTGCAGGAAAACGAGACTGTGGAGCATGTGTTGCTGCACTGTAGTGCTACGGAATAAATCAGAGCAAAAACAGGATTACTGGAGGTCCACTCCAGACCGCATGAGGCATCACTAGCATCATCGACAGTTGTTCATATAACATCTCAAACAACACTGGAGCAGTTGTGCCAACGACCTAAGGCCATACTCCGCTATGTAAAGGAGTTTTATAAAAAAACCAATGAAAAGTATCCTATGCGTTAATCCAGCGCCTCAACCAAATTTCATCGAAAATTCCAGCTGTTTGAGGGTGAACAAATAACAAACATAAAAACAGACATAAAATCATTCGCCTTTATAAAATTAGTGCGATAAATATGATATACTAGCGACTGCCCGCGACTTCGTTCACGTAGTACGGATACTTGAGAACGGATTATATTATATTTTTATAAAATAATATGTTACTATTACATTATTTTATATAAGTATCGTATAAACTTTCATATGTATAAACTAAAGAAACTATTAAAATTACAACTTTTATAACATTACAAAAAATCTTAAACAAACGCCTTCAATTTGATTTATTTGTATTATATAACTCCTTGTATATCGCCACGAATGCATACTATTTAAATAAACTACTTACTCGGAAAATATCTGTGGGAAAACGTAAATAACAGAAAAGCTAACATTCCAAGCTAAGTTAAAGACTTAATAACTAATAATGATGATAAACGAAATACCAATGAATTAAAATGCTATAGGTATCGTATAACGGCACACTGCAATATATCGTATAGACGCGACATGGGACCGGTTGTGTGCGGGTGTTTTCACATTTTTTCCGTACATGTAACGCGTCTCCACAGAATAAGTCATTCCTTTATGGGACAATGTATACGATTCTATAATAAAATTCCCAATGTTATCCGAGATTTGCCTATTAATAAGTTTAAAATTACTATTAAAACTAAACTCTGCCAAAAAAGTTATTACAAAATTTCGGGTTGCTTGGAGGATAAAACAGCTTGGGACTGAACACTCCAGGATCTATCTACTCGTATATTAAGATGTCAAAGTGCCCTACTGATACAATTATTATGTTCTCTTTTGTAAGGCAACACACTGGAGCTAATATTTGTAGTACCTAAGTAAAAACATTGTAAAACATCTATATAAAAAGAATGGCCCCGAGTTTCTTGCCGCTTCTTCTCGGTAGGCTCTATATATTTTGGAACGCGGCGGTAGTCTTTAAAGTACATTATAATGAAAAATTTACGTTCATAAGTGCGTCTTTGATGCCTAAATTGAATAAATTATTTTGACTTTGACTTTGACATTATTTTAACAGTTACGTAAATCTAATCTAATACTTATATATATCTTTAAATGAGTAATTCTTGTATACCTATATGTATATATGTATATGTAATCTGAAACTCAGAAACGGCCCCAACGATTTTCATAAAAGTGAGTGTGCAGGAGGTTTCGGGGCGACACATCGATCTAGCTAGGTTTCATTTTTAGAAAACGTCATCTTATCCGTGTTTCTGGTAATGAAAAACGGTTACAACACTAACACTACTTGACACTAGATGGCGTTGTTAAGCCACACTAATCCAACGAGTGTTTTAGTTAGACTAAGAAAATCATTTAAACAATTGATTTACTTACAAACACTCGATCAATTAGGTACTTACACTTATAACAATAACGGAGTTACAGAATATTTTTTACATCGTAGGAGGCGAGGTAACCGACTTCCTAGTTGGGAGGTCTCTTGTGCAAGAGGCCATCTTGGTTGGCAATTAGTGCGCAAGCATTGTTAAAGGGGGAAGCGGTTAAAAAAAAACGTTCATGAACATGTCTGTTTGACCTGTCTCTGGATGTATATACGAATACACATATTTTATTTGGGTAAACTTAATCTTTTTTTTAAGTTTACCGAAATAAGGTCTGGGATCCTCTTTTAAGTATCTAAATACACACGATAATTGACAGGCCGGTTGGCGCACTTGGTAGCACCCCTGACTTCTGAGCCGCCGGTCCCGGGTTCGATCCCCGGACAGGTCAAACATTTGTGTGCATGAACATGTCTGTTTGGCCTGTGTCTGTGTGTGTAATATGTATTTAAGTAAGTATGTATATCAGTCATCAGGTTACCACAGTACAGGGTCTGCCTAGTCTCCTAGGACCTGAAGACCTTTGTGTGGATGTTGTCCCATATTATATTATATTAATTGCTTGAAGAAGTTAATAAAGTAAATTATACTAAGAAACATACTAAGAAACCCTTGCGGTCACGACTTATATCTGCCTCTAGGGATTGGAAGAGACTACTACATTTTCAGAGCACATTGTGCTTCAAAGGCGGTAGGCGGTCGATCCCGGTTGTTCGTCTCACGACAACAGTCGTTACGTTATCGCGGAGGCTTACGGGCGGTCTGAAAACTTAGTCGAACTAACGATACTGAATGACGGCCTCGGTGTGGTTTGGTGGATATCACCAAACCACACCGAGCCCGTTTGGCACCATGTTGCACTACTACGAATTAAACAAATAGTTATTAATAAAAAAATAATTATTCAAATATGTTAATATATAATATTGAAATGTATGTTAATCCAGCGGCTGCTACTTACATGGACGGCCTAACGCAACGGTGAGTACACCGCAATAAATTGTCTAGATGTGACATTAATTATTCGTATATTGTTTTCATAAAATGTACCTAGCGTTTTTTATATTTAGCAATTATGTAACTACTAAATAACCATCAGTTTGCTGTCATTGATTATGAATAATATAGTCAATTATTTCATTATACAAATTAACAGTTTTAGGGTTCCGTATCCAAACGGTAAGACGGGGCCCTATTACTAAGACTCCGCTGTCCGTCTCGTCACCTGCCTTGCGATTCTCTAATGGTTCGTCGATGCGCTCGTCGACGAGCTCACCGATGTCAAATACTTTATGAGATATCGCCCTTGTACATAAGGTTGTTTTTCCAACGTTTCTTGTCATCTCGTCAATTGTTTCACGGATGTTGTCAAAGAAGCAACGATGTTTACTCTTATGGGGGATCCCAATAATCTATCTATCCACAGTTTTCCTTACCACCGATAGAAATTTGACATAACGTCCATAAAAATAGTGTCAAATATCTATCTTTAGTAAGGTAAACCGGCGATATATAGATTATTGGGACCGGCCGTTAGAGAATCGCACGGCTGCTTGATTGCTTGAACCGTGATAGTTACAGTTGAAATTTTCACAGATGATGAATTTCTGTTGTCGCTATAACGACAAATACTAAAAAACAAAATTAAATAAATTTTATTATTAATTACCATACAAAAACGTGATTTTTTGCTCGTTTTTATAGATAATGGTGACGGAACCCTTCATGCGCGAGTCCGACTCGCACTTGGACGGTTTTGTTTCTATAAGCACATACTAATAGCAAAGGACCCAGTCTCGCAGTTTATCGTATTTTCTACCGACTTCCAAACAGGAGGAGGTACTCAATTCGACTGTATTTTTTATGTTTGTTACCTCAAAACTTTCGACTGGGTAAACCGATTCTCAAATTATTTTTTTGTGGTCCCATTTAAATTTCATTAAATTCGGTTCTGTAGTTTTTGAGTTACACTCCAATAACTGAATATAATGAAAGAAAGAAAGAAAGAAAATAGATTTATTCAGGACATCACACAACATACCATACAAAAATACTGACAAAATAGGACAACCATCATAATAATAATGTTGCGTAATGCCATGAAAGAGCCCCGACTCAGCGTACTATAATATATATACATTGTATACTATACATACATACATATAATGGAAGCCGGTATTAATTTCTGAAATTATACTTGTATCGATACGGGCTTAAGGATGGTTTTAGATGAAATTTAATCCGTGGATCGTTAAGTAAGTGTTCTTAAACATGTTTAAGGATCAAATAAAAAATCTATATCTACAGATTCTACTATTATCTATATAAACAGCTCTCGACAGAACGTTGTCGCGGATGAAATCACAGACAAAAGCCAGTACCTAAATAATAGACAATTAAAAACAATACTTGTCAATAATATATACATAAATGATATAAATAATTATGTAAATGTGTATGTTTGTTTTTATAATACATATTACTTTCTGAAAGCGCTAACGCCTGCTTAGCGATACCAAAGATTGCAAATTTAGAGAGAAAAATTCACTTCCTCGGACGGGATTCGAAACCGCGTCTTTCGACTATCCGTGTCAGACGCCTTGACCAACTAGGCCACCGAGGCTCGAATTTTAACTCTATTTAACCGTCGTATGGAGAAGGAGCGACATCTATTGAACAGCTTGACAGCATAATTGCTTATTTATATTGGATTGTCAGAAGCCGCAGGTTCAAATCCCGTCCGAGGATGTGAATTTTTCTCTCTAAAATTGCAATGTTTTATTGTTGAAATTTATAGAGAGAAAAATTCCATCCACGGACGGGATTTTTATCATCGGGCTTTTTATTGTTGGTTTTTGTTTTCAAATTTCCCCCCTAGTTTCCCCCCTATACGAACAAAAACTCTTAGTATCACAAACATAAATACCGCGCGAACGGTACAACTAAACGGTATATTTTAAGCGATACTATTATAAATCATTATGTGATAATGAGACCCGCTCCATGCGGGCATTGTTTTAAGTTCAACACTTTCAATATACCCAGCTACCATTTATCTACCTACAGTGTGTATTCACATACTATGTATAATATGATATGATGTGTCTACATAGGTATATATAAACTACTAGCGACTGCCAGCGACTTCGTTCGCGTAGTAGGCACGGCCTTCGGCCTCGCCATGACCTCCCCTCTCCGGGTTTTGCTTTCATAAGAACTTTCTCCTGACAATAATTAACTCAACAAAAAAGAATTAGCGACATCGGTAAAGTCGTTCTCAAGGTTTTTCTCAAGTAAGAGCGTGACCAGGAAAAATAAGGGTTCATTTTTATATATTATATAGACAAATAAAAAACAACATTCAAAAACAATCTGACTGGTCGAAGTAGGCTCCATTTGCAATAAAGAAACAAGAAAACAAACTATATAAGGGCCTGCCGCGGCCGTGTAGTACTGCGCACAACAAAATAGTTTTGCGCCGTACTAAATGACGTAATTTAAATTATTATATTATTTTTATAGTATTATTATAGTATTTAAATAAGCAGCGTTATATAAGGCCGTCAAAGTTTAAGTAACTCGAATACGGAAATATTCGTAAAAATATATACATATTTACGGAAATATTCCTTTTGCAATTCACATCAGTTGATTAATTATATACCAGCATTAATTATTGATTAATATAGTTTCTTAATAATTTTATTTTAATAAGTAATTATTGTTAATTAGTATAGTAGGTAGTCGCGCCATCAAGTCGAATCTAATGTTCATTCATCAAAATCTGTCGAGTCGTTCAGTAGTGACGAGCGGACATAGGAACGGGCATACATACATGTCAAAAACATCTCCTTAGGGTTCACCGTAGTCGGGGTAATAGCAAGCCGTTTTAAATAAATAATAATAAATAAAATAAATATTCCACAACTATCACACAACGCCATCTAGTCCCAAGCTAAGCAGAGCTTGTGTTATGGGTACTAGACAACTGATAAACATACTTATATATTTCTAAATACATAAATATTATAGATAAATTACACCCAAATATACCACATCCATCAACAACTATATCTAGGATATATGTAGTTGTATCTCTTCTCTTTTAGCATGGAAAGTACTAGCTATGCAATCCTCTTAAATACATATTCTTATTTGTCTAACATATGACCCTATTATGGTGTAGCAAGAAAGGTAATAGAGCGCCCGACCCGTTCAATAATCATCAAATTTGTCATTAAGATAGACATTCAATTATAATAGCACTTAGTAATTAGGAGATTTTTCAGATATTTCACAAATTTTGTCACATTTCTTTATCTTTTATTTTGCTAGGTAGGTGATTAAAAATTTGTGTAGCCATTACGTGAGGACCAGAACTGTGTATTACTAGTTTAGAGTTCGGAATAACAAGTTTATGTTTAAACGTAGATATATATGGTCGCGGTAGGTTTGTAACTTTTTTGAAAAACTGACGCTGTTTTCTAACAAATTTACATAATTCTAATACATATGTATATAGATACTAGCGTCAAAATTTTATATTTTATGAAGTACGGTTTGCAGCTTTCAGTGTTTTTATATACATAAATAGACACGAATTGCTATTTCAAAGGTATTAACTATATTATTGTACTAAAAATAGCTATGCAAATACGTCATAAGTACGTAAGACGGGAGCTAAGTACATATCGATAATCGGATTATTCTAGGATTATGACATTGGCCTAATTGGCCTCGAAGATTAGTCGGCTGGCTAATCGGATCCACCGCTATTCGGCACTAAATGTTTGAAAAATATGTTTTTTCAAGTAAAATCTACAACCGTTAAGGTTTGTGAAGATGGTTTTCTTGCCGCTTCGAAATAGACCAATCATAATATATAAATGTTCTTCGTAGTGGCAAAGAATATACATAGATCTGGTTTTTTTTTTAAGTCAACCGTTGACGAGAAGTCCTTATATCAATCAGAAATGGACCATAAATAGTAAACGGTAAATTTTACAAAAATGTTTACAGGCAATAAAAGATGCGAAATTGTGTTTTTTTACAAAAATTTTCGAAATTTCCGCCAAATTTTTTTTTCAATATGGCGTTTGAAGCTCCACCTGGATCTGTCAGCATTTTGTCATTTAATGTAAAACATAGTGTTTCTTTGCTCTTTGTTCTCTCAACTCAAAAAACGGTAATTTTTTACTGGCCTATCAAGGGCACAGTCTTTTTGAATTTGACACGGTTACACGACTTAGTTCATAATAAATAAATATATGACGAAATATATAGGTATATGTATTATAATTCATATATTATTTCGTCATATTTTTAATGAGAATAATTTTAAATTAAAGTGATTTTTGAAAATCTTAGAGCTAGAGTATACCTGCGCATAGTCTGTATAATCTATTACATTTTATAATGTAATTAAATTATTATTTATAGTTTCACTTCACTCTACTTTGGTATAATGATTTTAACGCCATCTATGTTTTCTGCATGCAACTTTTAATGCCAGTAGAAACGGATTGTTAAAGTAAAGTGTTAATGTTCAAATAGTTTAGCACCGTGAACTAGATGTCGCTAGTCAAATCTTACGTACGGCGGATCGGTATTAATAATTGTATAATTTATATATATAAAGTATTTATTTATACTATTTATAAATATTTGTACTCCTATATTATTCTTTTTACAGCTTTTCTCCTTGTGTGAACTGTAAGTTCTACGTCAATGTTAAATGTGTTATTGTAGTCATGCTTCAATTCAACAAGTGGTTTGAAATATTACAAGCGCAAAACAGAGATGTCGCTAGGTTACAGTTTCATTAATTCTCCAAAACTGTCATTTAGAGTTGCTTTGTAAGAAGATCCAAATGCAAATTTGCATGTTTTCTGACACGCATTCTATTACTTTTTTGCAGTAAAATATGTGTTTTGATATATATTTTCGTAATGCTAAATATTTTGTTTCATTTTACCGTTTATGTATGTAACATACTGGTTAAATTAATATCTGAATCCGAATGAGAGGTCGATGACCCTTTCCTTACCATGATCTATTAAAAAATAACCTATAAATGTTGTAGTTGTTGTCTTGACTTACCTTGTCAGCCTTATCAGTGGGTGGAGAAGCGGGGGGGCTCCGCGGGAGCCCTAGGTCTTCGTCATCGTCGCTGCCGTCGCCGCGCCCGCGCCGCCGCACTGCCGCCACTAACTCCGCCTGGGGAAGGAAACATGAACTATTGTACGAGTGTGTTTGCTAGAACGGCGACTTTTACAAGTTTCTTATTCTTCTATTTAAAAACAGTCCAGTTGCAGTTATGTTTCTGTTGACGCCAGCGATTAATCAAAATATTATAACTCGATAGATCATTAACGCGTTGTTTACTCATATTCGTTTATAGGGCAGTATTTGAATTGCTTGTAATTAAAATACGTAATTGAAATACATATACGTATTTAGTATTTTATTTCAATTACTTCCTTAAAATGTATTTTGTAATTAGTATATCAAATACTTGAGGCTTCAAAATATATTTTACCACTTAACCTTTCTTTAACGATTTTGAGTGACTTGTAGAAAGATTGTTTTCTTGTTAGCAAGCAACAAGAAGCTGTTTTGTTTGACAGTACATTTAAAAATCTAGTGTTCATGAAAGGAAACTCTGGTTTTACTGATTAATTATTCTTGTTTCCTCTACTTTTCAGCCCGTGCTGGTCTAGATTACTTATTTTGTAATTTGTATTATGTATTTCAATTAAAAATAGCTAAAATACTGCCTTTTGTATTTTATATTTCAAATACTGTACTTTACTGTATTTTGTATTTTAATTACTTGCGATACAGTTTTTTCTACCGACTTCCAATAAGGAGGAGGTACTCAATTCGACTGTATTTTTTTAAGGTTGTTGCCTCATAACTTTCGATAGGGTGAACCGATTCTCAAAACTATTTTTTTGTTTGAAAGCGCTTCCCGTGTAGTCCCATTTACATATCATCACATTCGGTCCAATAGTTTTTAAGTTACACTCATATAACTGAATAGAATGGAAGTCGGTATAACATTTTTAATTGTACTTGTATAATTTGTATTTAATTTAAAGCAAAGCATGTATTTCGCCCAGCTCTGTTTATTCTAAAGTAGAGTTTTACCTTACCTTCCTATTCGTCTATAGAAATAGTAAAATAGTTATTTACCTGATTATCGAACGACAAGAGTTTAACTGCAGTTGCAGCGGGATAGATTGTTGAACGTTGTACTAGTAGAATTGGCCCCTGGTTTGACGAGAGAGGCTTGTTGTGTATACAGTAGGTAGGTACAGGGTGATTCTTCGTCCAGAAACAATGAGATACAGAATTTTGTTCTAAGGTAGTCATGACCATATAGACCATGAAGTCGGTTTTAGAGTTAAGAAAAACTGCATTCGAAGATTTTTATTAACCCACATATGTCTAATAGGAAAAATTCAAAGCCGGCAACAAGTCTAAAGTAAACTTTAGTTAGCGCCTTACTTATAAACGTTGCTTATCTTTTGGGATCAGCAACCCTCTTTAGAGGCAAGGTTCATTCTTAAATCCATTGTTTTTTTTGTCTTGATGCGGACGAGTTAAGAAGATTGCATAGCTAGTACTTGTCCACACTAAAAGAATAAACTCTTTTCTACCTCTTAACATTGTCTTCAGTAATGATTTTTTTCATGCAATAGACACATTGTTTAATATGCACGTACGTTTTGATTTTTTCAGTATTTCAAAGTAATATAAATTTATTTTTTTAGAACTAAAAAACACTGAAAAAATCTAAACGTACGGGAACAGCAAACAATGTGTTGATTGAATGAAAAAAAATCACTGAAATCGGACAATGTTAAGAGGTAGAAAAGAGTTTTTTCTTTTAGTATGGACAAGTACTAGCTATGCAATCCTCTTAAGTGACGTTTCGTGGAAGTCGTGCGCCTTACGGTAAGCAGAGCGCTTGCTCATGATAGTTGCAGTGACACCCAGAGCCACTTTCTACAGTGCCCAGTGCTTGACGATAGAATATCTGGAACTGGAACTAGACTGTCGCAGAACTACTAGTATATACGATTATTTTATGATAGAACATCTGTTCTGACCAAAGTGAGAGCACGCTGCCGTATCATAATATGATATTATGTACCTACTATGTAATGGTTATTTAATAATGTAGCCCAGCGGACTTGATAAGGATATCAACAAATGTTCGCGCACGCACTTCCTTTCGTCGGGAGTACATCGTATTGTAATCTATACATATAACAAGTACAATTTGAAAAGTTTAATACCAACTTCCATTCTATTCAGTTATTGGTGTCTAACTCAAAAACTACTGGACCTAATTTGATGATATGTAAATGGGACCACACGGGAAACATCAGCTTTCAAACAAAAAAATAATTTTAAGAATCGGTTCACCCAGTCGAAAGTTATGAGGTAACAAACATTAAAAAACATACAGTCGAATTGAGTACCTCCTGCTTTTTTTGGAAGTCGGTAGAAAATGTAACAGATTGCTGTCTGTAAATGGAATATATCCCTTCGATGTCATTATAACAATGAAATTTCTATTGTGTCTGGCCGTGCGACCTTTGATGCAATTTTATTATTTTATTATTTATTTATTTATTGACATAAAAACGAATTACACATTTACATTTATGTCACAAAATCATCATCAAATACAATTTAATTAAAAAAATTTTACACATACATTACAAATAGAAAATACATTAATCCATAAATCAAATTAAAAAGTCCAAAAATCAAAATATTAATGTCATAAATCAGTAAAAACATCGTCAAAACCAAATGAGCTATCACATTTTTGGGATCTGTCCCACTGATCAGACAAATTTTCACAGTATGTCAAAAAGTGTGTTAAAAGAGTTCTCCAATTGTCAAAAAATAAATCTAAATCAGTGTTAGCGGAAAGGAGTGCATTGAAATGACAGCGGGCACGAATTAAAGGAGACATAGATCGTGCAACAGTACGACTTTGATCTGTGCGGAATAGGTCATGTTTCCGACCGCGTCTATTCGCAGGAACCCAGGGGTTGTTTGGTACGTTCAGCGTAGCAATATATAAGATAGAATATTAGTGGGACCTTTATCAACGAAAATATCACCCAAAACAATTATTATTAGAATTATTTCTAGCCTTTATCTCAGACGCGGCTTATCCGATTTGGATGCGGTTTTCACTCATATATTGCAGTAAGCTTCACTTAACATTTAGTTTCTGTCTCATGTCGATCGGTTCATCCTCGAAGGTGTAGGCAGCGGTGTTTTAAATACCTACGTTTAGTTAGAGTGATATGGGTTAGTCTCATGTAATAGCGTACGAGCGAAGCCGGTGGCGGGTAAACTAGTAGTTTACTATGTTTATCTGTATACTGACTCAGCCTCAGACGTATTGTATTTTCGATTTACTGACTAACTCCCAGCTGTGTTGCCATTTCTTCGAATTTGGTATGATACGACTAAGATACATTCGTTGTCTGTGGTGTTAGAGTCAACGCTCATAGATAAGCGAGAAATTCGTTATTTTTTATGGCCAAACTATATTATATTATTTATTTTAATTATATGCTGAGACAAGATAAAAAAGTCAAGACAGAATGTTGTGAACAGAGAAGTGAGGCCGGGTAAAACTACGCCTCGGCGTGTCCATACATATTTACATACAAAACCTACAACAAAACTACGCCTTAGCTCGCCAGTCGAACTATCGCGGCGCGTGGAAGCAACACGTAAAGTTTTAATTATCATTTAATTTAAATTAATTAATTATCGTGATACATTTTTAATAACTTTAAATTTAATTTGAATTACCATGACAGTACCGAGTTACGCACATGTAGTTTATAAAACCAGCCTCACTTCTCTGTTCACAATATTCTGTCTTGACTTTTTTATTTTGTCTGAGTTTATATGTATATTCATCAGGGATAATGTAGGACTCTAATGGTGAAATAATTATCCAAATCTGTTCAGTAGTTTCGGAGCCAATTCAAACACACAAACAAATCTATTCTCTTTATGATATTACGAGTACTATGCGATCCACGGTTTCACCCTTTTGGTGTTGGATGATGATGATGATGAATCATCATCATCCGATCATCATCATCATAGTACATAGCCCATGTTTATCAGGCATAATGTAGGATTATAATGGTGAAAGAGTTTTCCAAATCGGTTCAGTACTTCGGAGCCTCCTCAATTCAAACTCGCTATTAACTAGCTACACTCCACGGTTACACCCGCGTGGTGATGATTGATGATGAATCATAATATATAGTCTATGTTAATCAGGGATAATGTAGGAAAGTAATGGTGAAAGAATTTTTCAAATAGGTCCAGTAGTTTCGGAGCATATTCAAACAAACAAACACATATTTCCTATTAATGGTATTAAGTATAGAAAACAAATAAATATGAAACCAACCCATAGTTTGGCGAGTTTTCCTTCCGTGACCCATCCGCCCACTTTCTTCCATCCTCGGCCCATGGCCATGAACACTTATAACACTTATTGCACTTTAATCACTTACGGCATTATCACTTAAGAACACTTTTTGGCACTTGACGCATTGCATCTCAATTTTCAACTTTTTTATAACTAGTAACATTCAAAAGCTACAAACTTGATAAACAAAACACATATTTTTGACAATCTAAATTATATTTAATAATAACTGTACTGTTGGACAAATATATAAAACTACACTATGCACATTTAATGACCTACATTACTATGACTTATATGTTGGCACATCACATTCACTGAGAAAATTTTCCTTATTTTTGCAATTTGCATTTATTCGTTTGTTCATTCAATAGTTCTTATTTAGTTAAATATATAATCACAGGTATATTTCTTGCTAAACAACCAAGAAAACAAATACCTTATTCTTTCAAACAAAACACAAATTAACCTGTCCTATAAACACGTCCGCGCACCACTGTCTCCACATTACGACTGAATTCTGAATCAGCAATCAAAAATAACAATTATTTGAATTTTCAAGTAAAGATGAGTAATACAGGAAAATGTACCTATAGTTAGGGAGGTTACTATATTTATATATAACACAATCAGCGCATTACGTTCTCAATGCTGGGACTCGAGCCTTGCTCTCAGAGAGAGTAGTTAGGCTATAATCCACCACGCGGGCCCAGTAGGACTAATATGTATCTCAGTTGAAATCAGAAATCGAAAAAATTGGGCCGCTCTATGTCACTTTTGTCAGCTTCAGTCATCAACTCACAAACATTTTTGCTCACTGGAGTTGGCAAAAATGACATAGAGCAGCCATTTTACAAGATTTTAATGAACATTTGTTAGCAACTGAGATACATAATAGCCCTGCAGTGCGGTTTAGTGGATAGAGTAGTGGCCAACCTATGTCAAAGTTTTCAGGCCGCCCGAAAGCCCTCGACATAGCCTAAAGAGTAACGACTGTAGTCCTAAGACAAACAACCGGGATCGACGGCTTAATCTATATGTTATTACCATCCGAAGCAAGGAAGCGCTCAGTTGAACAATGTCATTAGCACACACCCATCCAACTCCTGACCGTATTTTATTTTTTAAATGTTTGTATTTTAAGTTAATTGAAATATTAAAAAGATATCTTTAAGTACCTAGTTATTATATTTGACAATGCCATCCTAGTAGATTAGATTGGATTATTTGTGTATGGCCTCTGACCCCATCCTAGTATTAATTGTAGTCTTTGAATGCCATCGTGCATCATCTAACATTTGTTCTGTGTCATTTTTTTTAACATCCACACAAAGGTGTTCAGGTCCCAAACTAGGCAGAGCCTGTACTGTGGTAACCTGAAGACTGATATACTTACTTATATACATATAAGTATGTATATAAGTATGTATATACATATATATACATACTTATATATATATAAGTATGTATATATATATATTTCCGGCTTTCTTAGCTTCCAGTCACGTTTCGCAGACCCTCATCGGCATGATCCTTCAGAGCCCAATAGCCGATGTTCGGGTTGCTGGCCAGACGGAAGCCTTGGCTGCCTGGTGTGCATCATGCCCAGGTGTCAACCCGCCCACCGATATGGGGTTGCAGAAGTTATGGGATCTTCCACTCACCAAACTCACGTATACAGCCTTACTGGATCAAGCTGTGGATGACACGGACCGTGCGCGTCTCTTGGCCGTGTCAGTAGCGGAGTCGGGTCACTGGCTGCGCGTACTCCCCTCTGACAATTTGGGTACTGTCCTTGACCCCAGTTGTCTTCGCATTGCGGTGGGTCTGCGTCTAGGTACGAAGTTGTGTGAGCCTCATCGCTGCCAATGTGGACGAGCCGTGGACCAATTTGGACGCCACGGGTTATCGTGTGTGAATAGTGCCGGCCGACTATATCGTCATTGGGCTATTAATGATTTAGTCAGGCGGGCACTCTCCACTGCTTCCGTGCCCTCGACACTGGAACCGAACGGTATGACTAGAGACGATGGCAAGAGACCAGACGGAGCCAGTCTGGTACCTTGGTGTCTTGGCCGAGCCTTGGTTTGGGATGCCACCTGCGTGGACACCTTTGCTCCTTCTCATGTCGCCAGTTCTGCTCGCAGTGTCGGGGCTGCGGCCGAACAGGCCCAACTGAACAAACACAGGAAGTACTCACAGTTAAGCGCACATTATGAGTTTGTGGCACTAGCTGTAGAGACACTGGGCCCGTGGTCGTCCGACACAAAAAAATTCTGCAAAGATATTTCGACTAGGCTGGTCCTCGCCTCGGGGGATCCTAGAGCTGGCACATACTTTTCTCAAAAGTTAAGTATTGCTATACAGCGGGGCAACTCTGCCAGTGTTCTGGGAACCCTGCCACACGGTGGTGATCTCGACGGCGTTTTTGTTTTGTAGTAGATACATGTTTGTATATTTTATACATTGTTAAAACATGTATAATAATATCTTATTTTCTATAATTGAAGTGTAATTACTTACGTGTAATAAATTTATTCATGTGTATAAAAAAAACTTGAGACTTATATACATATACACACCCAAACACAGCTCAAACAGACATGTTCTACCACACAAATGTTTGACCTGTCCGGGGATCAAACCCGAGAGAAGCGGCTCAGACAGCAGGCTACCAACTGCGCTAACCGGCCTGTCAACTTTACCAAGTATTCTTTGCGTATCTATGGTAAACATTAATAGAAAAATATCAAATTTCAAAACTTTTTACTTACATTTGAAGCAAATATATATAGGTACTCGTACTTCATATATATATTAAAAATTATATAATCAAAATTATGGAGGATTGCGACAAGTAAAATTTAAAACCCACTTCCATTCTATTCAGTTATTGGAGTATATCTCAAAAACTACTGGCCCGAATTTGATGAAATTTAAATGGGACCACACGGGAAGCTTTCAAAAAAACAATTTTTAAGAATCAGTTCCTGTCGAAAGTTATGAGGGTAACAAACATAAAAAATACAGTCGAATTGAGTACCTCCTCCTTTATTGGAAGTCGGTAGATAAATAAGAAACAAGAGGTAGAAATTAAAAAAACAATAATTTCAATAGCGATGGTGAAATTTGCCAAGGCGACTGCCACCTGCTTGGGATCTAGTGATCAAGCTAATAAAATTCCGCGTCCACCACTATACTGCAAGACCTGTGAGTGACTACAGTGTCCACAGGTCTTGCAATATGCGTGTATGGGCGTGCATCGGGAACGTTTTGATTCAAATATGATAGGCGGGACAACAATAAATTCCATAAACTTCATATCAGACAAACTGTCATCCAGACTACCCGTGACCATGTGCACTGAAGTGTTCGAAACGTCGGATTCTCTATACTATATAATATAACATGATATATATTCATAATATAAAGAGGAAAGATTTGTATGTAAGTATGTTTTTAACGAATTGGCTCAACAAGTACTGGACCGATTTCAAAAACTCTGTCACCATTGGAAAGCTACATTCACCCTGAGTAACATAGGCTATATGAGATTCATCATCATCATCAACATCCATCACCGCGCGGGTGAAACCGTGGAACACAGCTATTACTAAATAAAGGTGAAACACACTTCCGTTTGCGTTTCGCCGTAGTCGAATAAAAATAATAACTGACCTAAAAATATTTACTTGAGTAACATGCATGGATTTTAAATCAAATATTTTATACCTAAAACCACTTAGCATTTTGTGCGGTTAGACAGAGCATCCACCTGATATTAGCTGCGCTCCGCGGTTTGACCCGCGTGTTGATGATGATGATGATGATGAATCTATATAGCCTATGTTACTCTGGGTGAATGTAACTTTCCAATGGTGAAAGAATTTTTGAAATCGGTCCAGTACTTTTCGAGCCAATTCGTTACAAACATACTTACATACAAATCTTTCCTCTGTATAATATTATTTATTGTTAATAATGAACCAACAAAAGCATCAGGAAAATGAACAACTGAATCATTTGTTTTTGTGCTTCATATTCATGACGTCATTTCTTTATATTTCCATTGAAATTCAAGTACTTATATTGCTGCACAAGTTTAAACCTAACTACTCTGAATTTCAAAACACTACTACAATTTTAATCTGAATTTCTACAGGGGCCTTATTCGTTAAATCGTAACGAAACGAGTCACGATATCTTCAGGAAATGCTCGTGAAATCAATACGATTTTACCATCGTTCCTTGGAGGTATCGCAGGGCGCCGCGTTACGTGCATGTAAGATTACCATATCTCAGGACTTGTCCAGAGGTTTTAGGATGTTTGAACTCTTCGCAACTCTTCGCCGGATTTTTAGAATTATCAATAAAATACAGTACATTTTAAAGATCTCTTTATTAAAAATTGAAACTTAATGATAATAATATTTTTTTAGCACTAGTGCTAAGCGAGACGTCTTCGACACAGGCATCCCGAACACTCCTTGATAAAGGCCACCGAATGTGGTCGAAACTATAGTCGGACCTATCCGATACATCTTACGTGAGTAATTTAAGTAAAAATGAAATAAAATTAACTAGATTCTCTCTTTTAAAAATTTTTAAACAAACTCAAAATTGTCTTCCTTACTAAGACAGTATTTAAATTTGGTAACGGTTACACAAATTAAAATCAACACCTATTTATCCAAGTAGGTTGTTTCTTTAATTATTGATTTATAAAATGCTACTTTTGAGAGAAAATTCTCAAACTGCAATAAAATCTCAGGATTTTTCAATAGAAATTAGGCCTTTTCCCGGACTTTTGCTTTTTTCATCTGGTAACTCTACGTGCATGGATGGTCATAGCGAAAAGGGCCCCAGTTCCTGCCTTCGAAGCGCGGAGTCCTAGGTTCAATCCCTCGTCAGGGCAAATAATTGGGCAGAAAATTTGTTATCGGGTTTTGGATGTTTATGACGTCTTGTGTTAATGCCTCTTGAGGCACGGAATGCTACTGCGTAGGTATTTTAAGAATAATTAAACGTTATATTATTATTTATTTTACATTTTTGATTCTAGAATGAGTACTGTATTTTCCACCGACTTCCAAAAAAAAGGAGGAGGTACTCAATTTGACTGTTTTTTTTAATGTTTGTTACCTTATAACTTTCGACTGGGTGAACCGATGCTCAAATGTTTTTTTGTTTGAACGCTGGTGCATCCCGTGTGGTCCTATTTATAATATATTAAAAAAAAATTATATAAATATATATATTACATAATTTCCTCAAATTCGGTCAAATTCTCAAGTTTTTGAGTTACACTCCAATAACTGAATAGAATGGAATGAAATGGAAGAATACCGACTTATTAAATTTTTCAAATTGTACTTGATATAATATAAATAGTAGTACCACGAGTAAAAATAACTGTCTTTGTCCTACTCTACTAGTAAATGCAGTACCAATACATTTTTATATCGAGGTCCGATTGATAGAACCACAGGCATAAAACATTGCCCGTGGATCGACCAGTGGAACTCCACGATCGGACCACGGCCAATAAACGGATCTTTCTACTAACTTCATTATATGCAGATTTATTTCCTTTTATATAGTTGGTTGTACATTTGCCATTCCTCGATATTTAAGGAGTTTTTTTAACATAACAGCTAATAATCTACAAATAATACTATTAAACGTCAAACTACAGAAAACACTAAACTAGGAAAAATAAACCGCCGTTCCCCCTCTTCATCCCTCATTAGGTTCTTAGATCAGGTTTAGCAGCAGACAAATGTCATAAATGACGTATGACATTAAAAAAGAAGCCAACAACATTGTAAGAGCGCGAAAGCTTGTGTCGTTACTTAATCCTCGACAACGTAACGAGTAACGACCTAACGACAATAAAGATAAAACGGCACCATCTGAACCGGAGTATGTGAATGTGATTGTTGTATCCTTTTGGGGTTCCGTGCAAGTGATGGAAAAGGAGCGATTTGAATAAAAACTACAAACTACATGTACTTTTAAACAACCGAAACCACCGTGCAGAAATTTATTGAGTATACAAGGTGAATTTTTGAGACGGGACAGTTAGTGCAGGTACCTTAAACGTTATAGTTAAGTAAGTTAGTATAGTTAAGTTTAAGTTACAGTCAGCAAGAAAATGGTCATTTTACACAAAAACATTTTTTGATGCACAATCGATCCTGTTTCTTATAAGGATCAAAAGTTTCTATTGGACCAACTGAGGTTTGAGTATTAGAAATGTCAGAAATCGCGAAAAACTTTTTCCATACATTTCGGTAAAAGAGTCAACTTTTAAATTAGCCAAACTTCTAGTTATTGGTAGACTAGCTATTAAGAAGACTGGCAGCAAAAGCAGTAAGTAAAAAAAGTTTTAAATTTCAAACTTCGAATTCGATTCGAATTTTTGGTAAGTATTTCAGGTCTTTATTATGTTTATGCTGAGAAAATTCTGGATTGTTTGTTGTAATTTATGTACTTCTTTTTAAAAATGTCTTTAAATCGCAAACGTTCAGACTTTTGAAGCGTATTTTGTAAATAAAAGGAACACGGAATCTGCATTAACAACAACGTTGCAACAATGTTAACTTATTCTCATCATCTCAGGATAACTATTCATTTTCGATATTAAACACACAACTTCTAACATGGAGTTTCTACACTAACATGGGTACTTGATTATAACCTATTTGTCTTTTTTTGTTTTTTTCGTGCCCGGTGGGTGGAAGCATCTTGCCACGTCAATTAAAATATAATTAGATACAGGTGAGTATGTGCCATTCCAAGTTATCGCGACTGGCAGATCGGCAGTGATGTACCTATTAGCACCCAGATCGACTATCTTGTTCTATGTCTCTGTGATGAGTCACAGTAGAATTAACGCGTTTAAGAGGATTGCATAGCTAGTACTTCCCATACTAAAAGAAACAACTCTTTTCTACCTCTTAACACTGTCCGATTTGAGTGTTTTTTTTTTTCATGGAATCATCACATTGTTTACTATGCCCGTACGTTTAGATTTTTTCATTTTTTTAAGTAGTAATAGAGGAAATTTATAGTACTTTGCAATACTGAAAAAATCAAAACGTCCCGTACGTTTTGACATAGTAAACAATGTGATGAAATCGGACAATGTTAAGAGGTAGAAAAGAGTTTTTTCTTTTAGTACGGAAAGTACTAGCTATGCAATCCTCTTAATATGTGTGTGTGTTGCAAACCTTTTGGCTCATGCTCGTATTATAGAGCATTTAAATAGGCATTTTACTGTAAAATGCAAAGTCATTTTGTGAAGCTATTAGCAGTGCACCTGTTAAGACTAGGGGAATCTTGAAGGTACATAAAATGCCTCGTGAAAATGTTATTCGCCTGAAACTTATGCCTTATTGACACGAGTATGTTATGTCATTTTTTCCTTATGATGTTTACGTCGAATTTCAGTTTACGATAACAAAATATTACGCAACTGACGCACGACAACATTTAATGAATGTTAACATATTACTCGATACGTACTATGGTGGAAGATAAATAATATATAATAATAATATTGTATGTCCGTACATACCCATCAGTTGATACATCTATATCTATGGGATAGCCTTCTTGTTTTGAAACTTAATGATTATAAACAAGTGAAATTTGAAAAAATTAATACTATCCATTCAATTACTTTGGTAAAAATCAGTTATTGGAGTGTAACTCAAAAACTACTGGACCGAAATTGATGAATTAAATGATACCACACGGGAAGCACCAGCTTTCAAACAAAAAGAATATTTTTAGAATCGGTCCCCCCAATCGAAAGTTATGAGGTAACAAACATAAAAAAAATACAGTCGAATTAAGCACCTCCTCCTTTTTGGAAGTCGGTAGATAAGTTGAAACAGGTCAATTGAATCTTCTAAATATATAAGCGAAAGGTCACTCACTCACTCACTTATCACGATATCTCAGAAACTACATGCTAGGAGTTTCAAATTTTGCATGCGGGTTCTTTTTAGGACGAAGGTGCTCACTAAGACAGGGTGTTATGAAATTCAACCCCTAAGGGGTCAAAACCTTTGTATGAAACTTCTTTGTTTTTGAACTTATAAATGTGAAAATTTGTATTTGGTCATTCAAAATAAAAATAGTTGGCCTAATTTTTTTTTCGATAGTGGTGGTTTTTAGAGGGTGAAATGGAGGGGTGAAAGTTTGTATGGAAAGTTTTGTGTTTTCGAATATACAGTGGTGAAAATTAGCATTTGGACAGTTTGAAATGATGATTTCAATATTTATTGACAGAGATGACTTAGGGGGGTAAAACGGGGGATATTTTTTTTCAAAAGTGCTTTGTTTTTGGAGCTACAGTGATGAAAATTGATAACTGGATAGGTAATTTAAAATAAATAGTGATGCTTTCAATATTTTTGTCAGGGATGACTTAAGGGGGTAAAACGAGGTATGTAAAAACTACTACATATTATAAACTGTACAGGTCAAATTCCTGTACAATGAAAACTATGCTGAAAACCAAGTCAGGGGATGTAAGGAGTGAAAAATAAGTTCAAATTCAATTCTCTGTACGTTTGTCTGTCTGTTTGTACGGGCTAATCTCCGAAACGACTGGACCGATTTAAATGAAATTTCGTATGGTTACCACCATGGTTATATCCCTGATCAACATATAGGATATTTTTGATCCCGGTAAATGAAAGAGTTCCCGTGGGATAATTAAAAATCTGTAATTACCGTATCCCGCGAGGCCACGCGAGCGTAGCCGCTGGCGGGTCAGCTAGGTAATTATAATCCCTTTAACATATAGGATAGGCTTTTTTGTTTTAAAACTTAATGATTATAAAAAAAAGGGTTAGAAAGTTTAATCTACAAGTTAGTGTAGAATAGGGACCGTAGAATGAAAACATAGTCTACATGTGTGTGTGAGTAGTATAGGTACTACTCTTCTTTTAACTTTGATATTAATAATGACAATTCGAGGAAAACAACATACTCGTATTTATTAATAGGAACGAAATGCACAAAACCATAAGTCAAACTAAGGAAAGCGATAGAAAAACGAATTGAATGTTAATGAGGAGAAATGTATAGTCACCAAAAACACTTTAGTAGTAACGATCCACGCCAAAGTCCAAATGTTGCGTATAGTTTCTCGTAAAGATCGCTTCGCTTTTCGATGCATTTTCGAACTTAACACTACACACTTATTAACCGTTTTGAAGTTCGAATAAAAAGAAACAACTAGCACAAAAACTACCGGCTGAATGAACAGTATATCAGAAGCCAAAGGTATTCCACAAAAAAATACAACCAGAAAAAATAGAACGTTCGATTTTTAAATGTTCACGGGATCACAAACATCGTTTAATATTTTAGATATAATAGTAACACACGGGCGGAAAGAAATGAGAGCACAAAAATACTGTAGATACGTTAGCGGCTAATTGTCTGCGTATAGGCACAGATTAAACACTATTTATTACGAAAAAGCTGACGCAGATGAGAATTTTGGAAAGTGGATGCATCGAGCGAAACGACATGAGACGTCTATGCCGCGTTCGGTGACGGGCACGAAAAGGAAATAACATATTGCTTATTACAGTTTTGTGTTTTCTCGGTGAGCGTGGTGACTACACAGATTACAATGTTCATCATGATCAGATTACGACTTAAAATACCATGACAGGTCCAGTCTACCTCCTAAGTCGACGAGACGGTGTGAAATCGTATGGTGCGCGAACAAAGGGATTGGGAGCCAAGGGGAAACAGTCTTCGATTAATATAAAGAAACCGATGGATACGATGGCAATAGGCTTCTCAGAATAGAAGCCTATCCTATTATTTGATGAGATAGTTGTTTTAAAAATAGATGATGCCTCAATTCAGTATAGTTTATCAGACCTACCTACAATAATTAACGATAAATGCGCCGGTAAATATGACGAAATCGATGGTTTATTTTAAGTACCTATATGACATCCTCTCAAGGTCGTCAGGTCCTAAACTAGGCAAAGCCTGTACAATGGTAACCTGCAGATGACTGATATATGAACACACACCCACACAAAGGTCAAACAGACATATTCATGCACACAAACGTTTGAGCTGTCTAGAGATCGCAGACAGGACGCATGTCAGAAGGCAGGGCTGCTATATATATAATTATATATATTATGGAATGTACTGGACCTAAAATAAATATAATATATTATTCATCAGGCGTATGAAACTGCAGAACGTACCTATCTAAATATATTTTAGAAAGATATAACACATACTAAGTTTAGAATCTTGCTATTTGAAAACCGTTAACTTTCTATTTTATTGTGTAATATGAAGCGGAGTAGATAACAAAAGATTGTATCTTCACATCTCTAATTTGGATTGTAAATTTTATTCATGACATTATTATAACAGGTTTAAATGAATCGCATAAAACGCGTTTAATAAAACTGACATCTACATTAAAGAGCTAATACAAAGGTTCATTTTCCTGGTTTATAAATAATTGTTATCAAGTGGTATTATAATTATTTAAAACTGTTAATATATAATATAATAGTTATAAGTACCGTAATGTAAGTAATAAAATAAAAATTCCAAGTCAGCTCTATGCAGCCGTGCGATTCTCTAATGGTTCGTCGACGAGCTCAAGGATGTCGCCCTTTTGTCGCGAGGATGTCGCATCTTTATGAGATATCGCCCTTGTACATAAGGTTGTTTTTCCAACGTTTCTTGCCATCTCGTCATTTGTTTCATGGATGTTGTCAAGGACGCAACGATGTTTGCTCTTAGAGAACGCACGGCTGTACAGCGCTGAGCTTACTCCTACTGTCATTTAATTTATTATTAATAGTTTTATGTTATAGTGTTTTAAGTATTATTTAATGGCAATAAATATTTTTTCTATTCTATTCTATAAATGTTTTATTATATTTATATCATTAAATATTTTACTGTAAAATACTCTACAGCCGCGTTATATTATTTATTTAGCCATTATCATGAAGAAGCGGAAAGAACCTCGGGTCATTATTTTCAAATATTTTCTACTAAGTATGTATTATTTTTAATTATTCATACGAAGGGCCCTCAGCGATGCTTAACTCGGCGATCTTAACCGATCAACAAGTTAAGCAACGCTTGCTGCGGTCAGCCGAGCGATTCTCTAAGAGCAAACATAGTTGCATCTTTGACAACATCCGTGAAACAAATGACGAGATGGCAAGAAACGTTGGAAAATCAACCTTATGTACAAGGGCGATATCTCAAAGTATTTGACACCGGTGAAGTCGTCGATGAACGCAACGACGAATCATTAGAAAATCGCACGGCAGGACTTGGATGGGTGACCGCTAGTGGCATTATTCAACTGAGCGCTTCCTTGCTTCGGAGGGCACGTTAAGCCGTCAATCCCGGTTGTTTGTCTTTACAACCAAGAATATGGTCTATATACCAGCTGCTGAACCCTACAGCAATAATTACGCTGTAAAGGTGTTCAAAGTAGACTAATGGAGTCGGAGAAATGTCTGTCATTTCTCCTATTTTAGTAACCGTATCTGCAGCAGAACTTATGCCCGTTTTCACTAGAATGGTAACACCTAAGCCAAGTTAGGTGAAAATGAAAATGAAATCTTTTATTCTGTATAGGCCTACGGCACTTGCAAATTGTCATATTACATTTATTATTTCTTAAATCGACAACCGGATCGGAACGCGATCACTAAGAAAGAAACTCAGCGGGCTTGTCTATTTAAATTTTTTTGTATCGTATTGTAATTTCTTAATGTATGTAACAAATGTTCGTTTATTTTTAGCTCCAGTGTGTTGCCTTACAAAAGAGAACATAATAATGGTATCAGTAGGGCAAGACACGCTACACTTTGACATCTTAGTACACGAGTCAATAGATCCTGGAGTGATCAGTCCCAAGCTGTTTTATCCTCCAAGTAATCCGAAAATTTGTAATTTTCAAATTTCAATTTTTTTTCAAATTTATTTATAGATTCAGGTAAGTTACACCCATAATCAAAATCATTTATATAATATAATTATTTAAAATTAATTACAATAAATTACAAAAGATAAAATCACAAATAATAAATTAAAAAAAAAAACTATAAATAAAATGTCATAATATCAGTAATAAATAAGTCATGTCACAATTAATACTACGGTTAATGTCAGTCTGTCAATCATACCTTCTCTCCGGCATAGGTACTGCAACACGCCTGTCACAGCAATGCCGGAGAAAAGGGCAGTCTAGTCTGCTAGCGATAGTTTCAAAATAATGTTGGAGTAATAACCTTTTTAACAGAGTTTACTTTACCCTTACCTTTTTGACAGAGTTTACTTTACCCTTACCTTTTTGACATAGTTTACTTTACCCTTACCTTTTTGACATAGTTTACTTTACCCTTACCTTTTTAACAGAGTTTACTTTACCCTTACCTTTTTGACATAGTTTACTTTACCCTTACCTTTTTGACATAGTTTACTTTACCCTTACCTTTTTGACATAGTTTTTTTTAGTTTAGAGTTTTAGTGACATTTTTGTACTAAGTGTTACCTAACTGGCTTAGGTGTCACCTAAAATGTTGATGAAAATGGGCATTTGTCTCCCAGACAGTACTTTTTTGAGTCTAGTAACGTGGGACCAATGTTAATACACAGGATAACTGTTGCCTTGTCAATTGCAATTTTAACGTCATCAAGCATTACGTTTAGTTCTAAGCCTAGGACACCTGAGCCAAAGATAACTATAAACAATTAGCCTTTTTTGAACCAACTTTAAAAA
Source organism: Selenia dentaria (assembly GCA_917880725.1). Classification (NCBI taxonomy): domain Eukaryota; kingdom Metazoa; phylum Arthropoda; class Insecta; order Lepidoptera; family Geometridae; genus Selenia; species Selenia dentaria. The sequence continues at coordinate 3,274,244 of OU862885.1, read as the reverse complement.
AGGAGCTTTTTCGAATTTTAGGTTAAACTGCAAATGTAGGTGAGATGTTAAATTTTGGTGACATGGCTTCTAGAAGCATCCTTGCCTTGCACGAATAACTGCGTACGTGTAACGTAACGTGTCGTTCACGTGTAACAGAACATACTGTCATGTATCTAGGGCAACTGTGATAAAGATAACTCACAGTGTGTACGCGGAAGTGTGACGTGTTGACGCTTACAATACGAATTGTTTGTGCCAATTGGACTTTATATCGCAACATAATATTCAGGGTCTGTAATTAAAATGGGTGTACCGCAGGGATCTATTTTAGAGCCTTTATTAATCCTAGTATATATGACCAAATACCATATATAGACAAGGCCCTTTGTGACATGCTGTTCGCGGATGACACATCTCTTGCTTTTCAATGTAAACAGGAAAGAGATTCTAATGGAGTGTCGAGTAAACAACGCTTTGCCTAGGTATTGGTACTCGGCTGATAATTGAAGAATTAAAAAAAAAAATCAATAAATAGAACACTAAAAAGTGTGACATAACTTGTTGAAGTCGGTACCATGACAGTTCGAAAGTACCTATTATCACAATATTGTGCGCATTGAAAAACATATTTTTTTACTCTTTTTAGAGACCTTTGCTACTTAAGTATACTCTACCAAACAAAGTTATCAAAATTGTACTACACTGTAAAAAATTATGCGTGGTCGTACATTAAAAAATGTACGCGGCAAATTTCAACCGAATTCCGTTGAAAAGCACTACAGCGTAGAATTGTAGGTAACAACTATGGGGGTCGCCCTGCAACTGGCAAGGGCAGGTGTGAAACCATGGCAAATGACTATCACATTATCATTCAGTATATAAGTTAACGTTGCGAAACCTCGATAACCACAAAAATACGTACATCAAAGTACTAAATTTTAAGATAAATAGACAGACTTAATTAATGTTCCTTTCTAAGACATTTACGAGAATCTTAGGCAAGGCGAATGACATCGTCAACCGAGCTGCTATATTCGGGCCGTATAAAACTGGCCGCGTTAATGTTGAAAGAATTCCATTGACATAATTTTATATTTACATAATGGCCATTAAGTCCAGTACTATATAGTAGTAGATATATGAAATGAAACTGTCACCTACTATCAGTAAAAATTAGAAGGAATTTTCGTATATTTAATGATTTATTGACCAAAACTCTAGAGTAATAGAAACAAATATGAATAAAATGTCGCAAGTCATAGATGATTTTTTTTCACCAGTTTTAGTGACAGGGACAACTTAGGGGATCGATGGTCATTCCCCGTCAATAAGGATATCATCAGTATAGGAGAAACAGTTTTCAGTTATTGGAGTGCAACTCAAAAACTGCTCGACCAAATTTGATTAAATATAAAAGGGACCACCTCGGAAAGATACTCTACAAAACAAAAAAAAACAACTATCAAAATCAGATTTATTAGATATTATTTGTAAAGATAAAATGTACTAGTAGTTGTTAATATGTGACGAACAAACAGACATACAATTACTTTAGTATTTATAATATTAGTGTGGATTAGTGAATTGATCTCTTTTTTAATAGTTCATTATAATGTGTAAAATGAAAAGGTCAATGGGAGACACTAGTCCTTATAACACAGGGAATCCTAGTATAAGGACTAGGGAATGTTCTTTGGACAGCTTGTTAAATAAAATCAACCTACTAGTATCTATCAACACAGGCCTAGAGCTTACTGTGGATACTATTAGGTACATACGGTTAAGTACGCGTACATAAAAAATATACGTGTCGATTTGAGAACCTCTTCCGTTTGGAAGTCGGTTGAAAAGTAACATAGAACTGTTTGATACCAAGTAATTTAACAAGTATTATTATGACAAATAAACATAGTACACAATAAACATAACTGAACACTAACTTAATAACACAAAAATAACGTAGAGTTGTTAAGGCGCGCTCGTATCCTGAAAATAGTAAAAAGCAGAGTGTTTAAACATCTAGTGTAACGAAACAGATCGATAATATTGTATCAAAAAAAAACTTAGGTTAGAAAAGGAACTGGAGAAGAGTAATAACCGAACAAAATTCCTAAACATTACTCGCTCTCTGCAGAAAAAAAAATCCTGAACAAGTCCATTAAAATAAACTTTCACGTCCAAACTCTCAGAATTTTCAGCGTTAACACGATATTTTTTTTTAGGTGACACATAGCCAACATATAGCACTAAAGTAGTAACCAGCAGTTTTTTCAATTGTGTTAGTATATATCGAAATATATTAAGAAAACGTACAAAATTAATGCATTTTCGCATCACATCGTCTACTATAACAAGCGACTTTCAAACTTACGTAAAGCATCGTAAATTATTTTAAAATTGGGGTTGGACCGCGCCTTAACAGTCTGAATAAAGTACTTAGTTCTTGCTGTTTACAAAAAGTCGGTACGTATGTGGTACCTCGCAAGGTTAAAAGGGTATCTGTCAAATTATAATCATGTATTTAACTTAAAATACTTAAAATGTTCCTAATGTACGACTAGTAGGCTATAATTATCTTATCTTACTACTTATATACGAATAGAATACATACCTAATATATTTATTGAGTAATACAGTAATGTAAGCATAACGTGGGCGCTGGTTGAATGTCTGATTGGTTTAAATTTTAATACTTGTTTTAATGTAAAAGCATTGGTACCTACTCGTTAGTTAAGTAAGTAGGTTTTACCTACACAATATTCTGCATTTTCTAACATTGCTAACACCCTACAACTTAAAACCACTTCATTAGTTGACTTTACCGTTCGTTATTCAAAACATTATTAGCACTAAAAACCAGACGCGCTAAAATGTCAAACAACGAGTTATTGATCAGGTGAGTCAGACTCAAACCCACTGCCTTTTTGCCTTATTTGAAGAAGTGCCAACATAATCTACACTACACATACTTTCAAGTTCACATTCCAATTCAACCTTGAAAAAGGAACACTATCAACTTTCCCGCCAAAACATGACTGGCCACTCACGAAAAAAACAAGACATTTATTTACAGCAAAAAAGTTCCAATTTCAAATCCGAACACAATAAAGCATGGCACGCATGGCACACACGGGACTAGTGATCGTTCGAGTTGGGAAGCGTGATTCACCGGAGAAGAATAAAATAAAATAAAGTAAAACACACCGGCACACGCTGTCGCGAAACGGTTCGCACTACGGATGGATATTGGATGGACCAGTCTGGGCGAGTTGGTGACGTAATCACCAGTCGCCGGTTGGCTGGTGCACTTTTGCGGAGCTTTCGTGTGTTTATACTAAGTTTATAGTTATAGACAACATACGTTGAGTAGGTAAGTGTAACGAAGCCCACAAGACGAGCTTTTTAATTAACTTTCAAGGTGGTGAGCTATATTTTCTACACAAGCATTGTTCAGAAGTCATTAGGTTAACCACACCTGTTTCCCATTAAACAACTGTTGCAATATCTTTCTTCTCAATAGAAAAGACATGAATAACAAATGATGTACAAGTACAATTTGAAAAATTTAATACCGACTTCCATTCTATTCAGTTATTGGAGTGTATCTCAAAAACTAATGGACCGAATTGGATAAAATTTAGACCACACGGGAAGCATCAGATTTCAAACAAAATAAGAACATTCAGTCGAATTGAGCACCTCCTCCTTCATTTGTTTGGGAGTCGGTAGAAAATGAAAAGCTTGAGTAGATAGTAAACTTTCTTACATATCGTTACTTGACATAGCTTTCCTGTGTTAGCCTCGCGACCAAGATATCAAGGTAGTTGAATAATTTTGAGATTTAAAACTACAACGGGGAGTGAACATCTATCTAATCTGTGTTGTGGAAGTGTTTTATGTGAATCCGTTAAAACTGTGGACAGGATTTAATTTATGATAAACAAAATACATTAAACTATAAATGCTTTATGGCAAGCAAACTAAAACAATTTTATTATTGTGGCCTATTTTGTGTTTTTGTGTGGTCTTTTGTTTTAGATAGTAATAATGTTTTTTTAATCTGCAGGGCTATTACGTATTTCAGTTACAATCAATTGTTGATTGACATATTCGAAAATGGCGGCTTTATGTATTGTCGTTTTTTTTTCTAATATAACTACTCTCAGACTCCAGGGTCCATGCCTTTTTAACTTGTTACAATTTATTACAATTACACTAAAATTATCACGTTCAACAAAGTACACATATAGAGATTTTTTTTCTCTTTTTATTATAAAGTATTTTTATTGTGTATATTATATTTATTATATGATTATTAACGGGATATTTACCGTGGTAAGGTTGTGTATCCAGTTAATAATCATATAACTTTAGAGAACAACCGTGATAGTTTAAAACAGTGTTTTATATTTATTATGTATATATAAATCTATTATGTCAGTTAGCTCCAGTAAACAGAAATGTTAGTAAGTTGGTAACTACAGCTGACATGCAAAATAAAACTCGAAGCACTGGCACAATACGCTGGTCGCGTCATAACCATAGAAGAAAAAAAAAACAGCTGACCGCCATTTTTCAAGGTTTCAAACCTGACATGTAATACGTTATAATTGATTATTCTAATCATATTATTATTATATTCTGATCATATTATTAAATCGTGTTTTTCTTGGACACCAGATTAACTGGGGGAGACCGAGTCCACTCATACACCTTCAGTGCAAATACCGTAATAGTCGTTAAGTTTGTCGAGTCGCTAAGATCGATAAAAATCGTATCGCCCCTAGCAAGTATGGAAGTCATATCGACGACTTATACGATCATCAAATTGTCGACAGTATATCGATTATTACATATTGTTTGCATTCCACAATGCGTCCTTCTATCATTTGAAGATTTCTACGAGCATTCCGCTCTTCTACAATCAAAAGAAGGCCAAAGTCTAATTTTTATTGAATACTAGCCGCACCCCGCGGTTACACCCGCATGGTGATGGATAATGACGATGTCGATGAAAATTATGTGTTAATTCAGCGCCCCATCTACCTCCATGCCAAATTTCATCAAAATTGGGCCAGCCGTTTGAGCGTAAGAGAATAACAAACATCCATTCATCCATAAATACAAACTTTCGCGTTTTAATATTACTAAGATCAAAAGCAACTAAACAAATATCCCCTTTCTTGTCGCCTGTCGATAAGCTACTCGTATATCGAGGTTATTTTCAAAGCTGACAAAACAATCGTTAAACTGGATTAAATAGACGATCCCAAATGTAATTTAACAGTTCCATGCTAGGGAACGCTTACGCTATAATCGTAAAAGCTTATCGAATTGGTCTACCGATCACTTAATTTTGTTACTTACTTGCAATGATCAACACAAGATCGATATAGCCAGTTTTTTCGAAGTATGACGAATTCAAGTCTCAAGTTTATCGATCGGTAAGTTCGGTACTTGCACTGCTGGTCATGCCAATGCAAATGTTACAACACCTCTAAAGAACGCTATTAGTTTCCTAAATAAATAAACTTGTGTTTCTAGACGCTGAAACCCAAGAGAGCAGAACCGAACTGGGCCGTATGCTTCAAGTACTCGTACTTAATAGATTATTGAGTTTCACGCGTATGCGAGACCGTAATATATACCCGACACGGTAATCATAGAAGGGCGACGAAATTAATATTGGTATATACGAGTAGGCTTTAACGTGATGTAACATTGTAATTACTACCATTCGGACTAGAACACGTACAATGTAAATAGAGTAAATACTATACTATAAAGTGTTATTCTTAACTATTAGAATATACTACATTTTGGTATTCTGAAAGGGTAAATATTCCATCAAATGGTAAACCTTCAGACATTATAGAAATTTCATTGTTATGTTTACTTTCACACATGTGCGGTTAAATAAATATAACAGACAATAGACAGACAGTGAAACTAGGCAGGTCCAGCTTCGAGAAAGAAGGCAATCGGCGAATCCGACTCGGCTGGGCAGCGTTCCGGAAACTTCAAGAAGTCTTCTCGTCAAAAATACCTCAGTGCCTCAAGACAAGAGTCTTTGATCAATGTGTGTCACCAGTGATGACTTATGGCACTGAAACGTGGTCTCTTACTATGGGCGTCGCACTACGAGCTATGGAGAGGGCTATGCTCGGGGTTTCTGTACGTGATCGAATCAGAAATGAGGAGATCCGTAGAAGAACGAAAGTCACCGACATAGCCCAGAAGATTAGCCAGTTGAAGTGGCAGTGGGCAGGGCACGTAGCACGCAGAACAGATGGCCGATGGGGCCGAAAGGTTCTGGAGTGGAGACCACGGACCGGCAAGCGCAGCGTAGGTCGTCCACCGACACGGTGGACAGACGACCTGATGAAGGTCGCAGGACGACGTTGGATGCAGGCCGCTTCCAACCGGTCCTTTTGGAAAATCATGGGGGAGGCCTATGTTCAGCAGTGGACGTCCTACGGCTGAGATGATGATGATGATGATAATATAGTTTACTAATATTTATATTATATTAACGAGGCTTAATCGCGTTAGTAATAGTATTTATCTACCTCGATGTTTCGATCGAGTTGCATTGATCGTGGTCACGAACGGAAGATTAAAAAAAAACTTTACTTATATATTTCAACAATTTATTTTTTTATAACACCCAACAATAAATAAATTTAATCCAAGTATAAAGTTACTGATATAAAATAAATCTACCTATTTCAATAATAATACACCAAAATAATAATTAATTCATTAATATATATATATTTATTTCATAATATCATATTTCTAATATAAACGCGAATGTTTGATTGTTGTAATTGAGAATGATACTTCCTCGCACTGGAACAGCTTACCAGATAACTTATATACCTAGGATTAGGAAAACGCTATTTTTTCATCAGTTTGTATTGAAATTCTGTGACGACGGGCAATCCATGCGACTGCTGCGCGAGTTGCGTTGCCATCCAAAGCTCAGGATCAGTAGCTTTACGTGATACTACGCTACGCTCGTCACCCAAAATCATTGTGTTTTTTGTTTTCATTTTTTTTTGGAGCTGGTTGGAGCGAAAGAGACTTAATCTCTCTCGCTCTGTAATTTCACTTGCTAAAATAAACCATTTCAAAGAAATCTTGCTTATACGCACTATTGCTTTACGCCATAATTTCTGGCATTGCGGTATTTATTATTTCTTTATTATTTTATTTATTTATTTATTATTGCGGTACAAACTAAACAATATATTAAAAGTCATTATATAAATATATACTAATGAAAAAAAATTAAAAAGTCGGGTTCTATTGCCTCCACCGCCGTCGAGCTTTATTTTAAACTAGCCGCTCTCCGCGATTTCACCCGCGCGGTGATGGATGATGATGATGATGATGAATCTTATATAGCCTATGTTACTCAGGGTGAATGTAGCTTTCCAATGGTAAAAGATTTTTTGAAATCGGTCCAGTACTTTTTAAGCCAATTCGTTACAAACATACTTACATACAAATCTTTTCTCTTTATAATATTATATTATAGTAAAGTATAGTATAGATACTCGTAGATTATAATACGACCACGTAATACCTACTCAGGTAGGAACTGCACCTTTCATGAACAATCGTGGTGACCACCATCAAGTACACGACTTGCAAAGACATAGTAAAATCTGCAAGGTTTCACTAATCAGGCGTTAATCCTTCAAAAATCATATAAAACGAAATAATGTTTCCATTTTCCATACATTTAATTACTTCTGAAATAGAAGAACATAGAAGTTATCAAAAAACCAAATTATAACTTGTAATTACATTTGAATTTGACTTTTTAGGCGACCACTTTATATGTTAACCTTTTTCCCCGGTCGTTCGGAATAAACTGTACGCTAGTGCATATTAATTTGCATAAGTTATATTACATTAACATGTATGACATAATTTCAACAATGTTTACTGCGTTAGATGCATCAAGAGTTTATATGACGATGGCAATGATTACTTGATTATATATACTAGTAGTTCTGCGAACAGGTAGACCTCGTGAGCACAGTCTTATCAGCGGGAATTTCACATCGCAGTACTTCACAACCTATTATCTCGGAAACAACTCGACCAATTATGCTCATATGCGAAATTTCTCGTTATAGTAAGGTACCTATTTATAAATTTTATCAAAATAAGTCTGTGCACAGCACCGCAGCAAATTTTCCCCCTTTTTAGGAAAAGTATCCTCAAACTCAAAAAACGCTGTCGAAAAAATATAAATTGAAATTAAAATTCAAGTCATTTATTGCGAATAAAGGTGTTAAAGAGATCTTACATTAGACGTTTTATGATACAGTCTATCCGGCCTTTACATGAGGCATGCAATATTACATAACTACTATTTATAACTTTAATGAAATAATTACTTACTAAATTATTTCATTAAACTTACTTAGTATATCACAAGGTCAAACAAACATTAAGTAGGTACAATGTAGAATTATTAAATTATTATAATAATCAAAATATTAGATAACTCAAAGGAAATTATATTAAAACAATTTATAATACTACATACCTATTGCCACAGTCGCATTACAATAATTTTTTATTTAAATATTTATCAACTTTATAATAACATTTATTCACCAAAAGCTTTTTTTAATTATTTTTAAATGCATGGGTCTTTTACTCTTGTAATATACTATTCGGTAGATGATTATATATTTTAGGAATCATACCAAATTTCTAGATAAAGCAGTATTAATCTTAGAGGATTTAATTGTATGTTGATGTATTTTGGTGTGTAATGTGTCAAATAAATACAAGTTTAATCTTGCAAAGACCGAGACTTCATATATGTGCAGAGAGAGTATACGGGTGTTTGGTAGAGGGACCGACATACCAAATGAGCGTGTTCGGGGGACCACTTGGAGAATACAAGTTGGCCAAAAAAATCCCAGACGCCCCAATTTTTTTTATCTTTTTTTTGTGAATTTTCCCTTTTTCTCCGAAATCGTACCTATTTACCACCATAACATTTGTAAAATCTGTTTTAGACAGGATGTTCTTAGTAGAGATGTTTTTAAATACATATTACCTCCAGAGCTATACTATATACTAGCTATTGCTAGTGGTTTTTTTAAATCACTGTGAAAGTTGAACTACGAGGTAAAATTTATTTCATTTTTTCACTCTATGAGCTCTAAATCAGTTAGCTCTGTTTTGTATCCAATTTTGCTTTGCTTGGCCTGAAGGTGTATAGAGACCAAATTCAACTAAAAACATCCTGTCTAAAACAGATTTTACAAATTTTATGGTGGTAAATAGGTACGATTTCGGAGAAAATGGGAAAATTCACAAAAAAAAGTTTAAAAAAATTGGGGCGTCTGGGATTTTTTTTTGCCAACTTGTATTCTCCAAGTGGGCCCCCGAACACGCTCATTTGGTATGTCGGTCCCTCTACCAAACACCCTTTATATTGAATAGTTAAACATAGATACTAAGTTTCGTCAAGATTGGTTAAAACATGCGACCTGTACCGGAAGACCAGAGTTTGTTGTTCAGAAAAAAATGTGTTAGGGCAGTTTGGGTAGCTTGGCCTACCGATAGCTGTCAACCAATTTTTAAAACTGAAAATTCTCCCGTTATCTTGCATGTACATTAAAGAAAATTGCATATTTGTAAAAGAACACCCCGAATACTTTGACAAGCAATCGGACATTGTAAAACGAACAAACAAAAATTTAGATAAACTTTATTTACCAATGTGTAATTTAAACATATTCAAAATAAATATCTTTATAATGTGGCTATTATAATTTATAATAAACTACCCATAGAAAGACATTATATAACAAGCACAATTTGAAAAATTTAATACCGACTTCCATTCTATTCAGTTATTGGAGTGAAACTCAAAAACTACTGGACCGAATTTGATGAAATTTAAATGGGACCACACGGGAAGCACCAGCTTTAAACAAAAAAGAATTTTGCGAATCGGTTCACCCAGTCGAAAGTTATGAGGTAACAAACATAAAAAAAACATACAGTCGAATTGAGTACTAAATATTTTATATTAAATAATGAATATTTGAAGTTTAAATAATTGTATTAATTAATTTTCTTAATGCAATTTTGACAAACTATTTTAATTTATAATTGACATTCTATTAAGTAGTGACTTCCGCACAAATGTATCTGTCTTAGAAGAGCTAAATTTATAACGTTCCCAAAGACTCTCTGCAATATGCTTACACCGAGTATTACAGCACTTCGGTCAAATTGCGCGTAGAAGCTCTGACAACCTTGAGCGTCTAATAGTAACTGGTAAAATTGAAATTAAAAGACCAAAAGGACGATGCCCTAAGTGATGGACAGATCAGGTACTGGCTGGAGATACCTTTCAGCACAGCTCTACATCAGGCCAGCAACAGAACTCGGTGGAGAGAAACAGTAAACAAACTGCAACAGAGGAGTCACGATCCTTAGTAATGAGGGAACGGTTAAGGAGGAGGAAGTAGTGACTTCTGTAGGGAATATTATATTATTGTAATGTTGATAACGAAGTCGATAGTGATGTGAATATTGCACACCTCTACAGGGGTAAGTTGTAAGGACCGTTTGAATTTTTCATGTTTATACTTTTATTTGCCTACATTTTAGTCAAAGTTTTTGAGTTACACTCCAAAAACAGAAATGTGTTGATTTATCTTAATATCATTGACGGTGTATCCCGTAAGTGGTAAGGTCACTAAAAAGGGTGAATTTTTTTTAAGTTAAAATATCAAACCGACTTCTACACTAAAATGTGTCAAATAACTTGTCGAAGTCGCTATCTTGTGATACTAGGTACTTTCGAGCTGTCATGGTACCGACTTCAACAAGTTATTTCACACTTTTCTACCGACTTCCAAAAAGGAGGTGGTACTCAATTAGACTGTTTTTTTTATATTTGTTACCTCATAACTTTCGATAGGATGAACGGATTCTCAAAATTATTTTTTTGTTTGAAAGCTGGTGCTTCCAGTGTGGTCCCATTTATGTATGTGTAGAATTGAAGTCTCTATTATTTTTTTCAAATTGTACTTATTAGTGTAGAAGTCGGTTCTATTTTTGACAAAGATTTTTTTTAGTCCAAATCGCCACTTACTTCAAGTAATGTGCATTTATCACCAATCACTCATATGCAATATGCATAATATAAATTAGCCAGACAGTGGAGTGGTTGTGAGCTGGTATTAAACGGAAAGTATTATAAATAGTTCATTCAATTAGAGATATCGCAGAACAGATGATGTTTATGCCGTCTGTCTGCAAGCCCGGTGAGTCAGCGTGTAGTGAGTCAAACATGTCAAAAGCATCCTTTGTTCAAGAAATATGGATTTGGGAAGATATTCAATCAGTTGATGAAGGACCTAATAGAGCATGAAGTGTGACGTCAGAATATGACAGTAATTGAGATTTTGGGTAAAAACAAACTGTGGCAAGGTCATAGTCAGACCATTTTGTTCCCACTGTTGGAACTCCACCACGCCGGCCCAGTGCGGATTGGTGGATAGGTTAGTTGCCGAGGATGTCGAAGTTTTCAGGCCGCCCGAAGGCCTTCGACATAGCCTAACGATTGTTGTCCTAAGACCGGGTACCCTACCGGGACCGACGTCTTAACGTGCCCTCGGAAGCACGGAAGCGCTCAGTTGAATAATGCCACTAGCGGTCACCCATCCAACTCCTGACCGCAGCAAACGTTGCTTAACTTGTTGATCGGTTAAGATCGCCAAGTCGAGCTCCACTACGAGCGGTTCAATACAAGGTACTCGTATTTGTATCGTTTATTTAAATTTGGCACGTTTTTAAAATGTCTTTGATTGTTAGTTTGAGCACAATCTAAAGAGGAATCTTCGGTGTTTAAGAAAGGAGAAAAAATGAAAAAATACTTTCCTAGTATATATATGTACTAGCTGCTCTCCGCGGTTTCACCCGCGCGGTGATGGATGATGATTAATCTTATATAGCCTATGTTACTCAGGGTGAATGTAGCTTTTCAATGGTGAAAGAATTTTTGAAATCGGTCCAGTACTTTTTGAGCCAATTCGTTACAAACATACATACAAATCTTTCCTCTTTATAATATTAGTATATATATTAGTCTATGCTTGAGACATGGTTGCACCCGGAGGGCGGAGGCAAAGCAATTAGGCATTTTATTTATTTTTCACAAGACATTAAGCGCGTAACAATTTAAAATGCTAAAATCACACACGTTTTCGAATTTGTTTTTACCCAACTGTCATTTTGTGACGTCACAACTTCCACGATCATACGTCATAGATTTTTTTAATCTATGACGTTAATCGTAACGTATGGTAGGGCTGAAGGCCTACTATGAAGATGGAATACTTATTAGCGTGACTTAAAAGGTAACAAAGACTTGTATTATAGCTGATTAATGCTCATTTTCACCAACATTTTAGGTAACTTCTATAAGCCAGTTAGGTAACCCTTAGCAGTACAAAAATGTCACTTAGCGACTAGTTTGCCCGCGCAACAAAACTGCAAGGATTTTTGAGGTCCAAAGTGTCGGCGCAACAATTGTTGCAAGTAAGTGTCACGCGCGTTTTTCTTTTGTTTATTTTTTAAAGTCATCCCAATGTTTAACCATAGAGTTTAATTCTTTAGCGTAATATATTTTCTTTCTATGGCAACACTACACACGGACATGTTCTATCTGTGAACTTTAAAAAAAATATATAATCAATGTTTATATTTTCATCTGTGTTTGGCGGCGAGGTTATGTTTTGTGCTATAGTTTTTAGTGAATTAATCGGGTTAAACTCATGATTTTGATACAAATTAAACATGAATATGATCGTGAATGTGTAAGGAATACTGTAAATATGTGATTTAAGTTCTGACATCAAAATTTTACGATATAAATTTGTCACGAACCGACAACACTCGGTAAGCTAATTTCTCATTGTTATGATTGGTTATAATTTGCTTTATTTTGAATAGATTATACTTTTACATTGTAAAATATCACAGAAATAATGTTGTCAAGTAATTACACCCACTCAGAATATGATAAATACGCCATATCATGTCAGGATCGATAAAAAATCGAAGTCACGTGACAGTTAAATTCGCTTGTACTAAAAATTCAAAACTTGTAATTTTTTTTAAATATTTCTGATATATAATTATTCTTTGAAACCTAGTTTGGTTTGTAGGATTTCTAATAAGAATTCCAATAGAATAAAAAAACCAACAAGAAAATTTATATTTCATACAAAAAAAAATTTTTGGAAATCACCATGTCTAAGTCTAGAAAATGGGCCCCCAAGTTGAAAAAAAAATCATTATTGGCCGAAATTTCAAAGTAGCTCTTATTTTTTATGTAATTATTAATAACCTAAGCATATGTTACTAGGTAAAAATAATATTTCTGTTCTAGACATTCAAAATATTTATAAATATCAAATCAAAAACCTGTCTTGGGAAGCATCATTTATTGATAAAACTTAATTTTTGTGGTCAGATTGCAAGTTTTTTTACGATATTATTTCTTCTACGAATTCAAATATTTGAATGTAATTAGATAGATATGTGTTTTTACTATTTAATTACCGCAAAAAACCTTTAGGTATTAATGTTAAATTTTTAAATTACAATTTTTTTCCACATCAATTCTGATTTTTTCGGCTACGTCAAGTTTGTCCTCGTGTAACATAACATTTTACTAATACATTTGACATGAATGTTTATGTATCAGATTTCTTGGTTATTCAACTATCTCTGACAAAAATTTCGTCTCTTAACTCGCTATAGGTATGGCACAAGAGCCATTTATTCCCAACTCGGCGCAAACTTTTGACGCGGGCGCCACTCAGGAGCAATCACGAGGGCGCCACAGGGCTCCTTAGGCAAGCTAGTCGCTAACTTGACTTAGGTATCACCTAAAATGTTTTGGCAAAAAAAGGCATAAATTTGTTAAGGTAGAAAAGCTAATTATAAAATCAGAAAAACATTATATGGGTATATTAATGTTTTATTCTCGGTTACGGTTTAAAAAAAATATTATTTTCAAACAAAATTATTTTTAGAGAATATAATATTACAAAAAAGAAGTACCTATACATATTTTTAGAGTTCACTGCTTTTCTATCGGCATTTCTCATTGAAATAATGATAGTAGAAAAATATATAGGTATTAAATAATAATACGATATAAAGATTTCGCAGATTATCTTTATTTGTAGAAAACTTAAGGAAATAACCAGAAACATATCAGTTATTCGAGTCTAACTCAAAAACTACTAGACCGAATTTGAAGAAATTTAAATGGGACCACACGGGAAGAACCAGTTTTTAAATAAAAATAATTTTGAGAATCGGTGCACCCAGTCGAAAGTTATAAGGTAACAAATAAATAAAACAATACAGTCGAATTGAGTACCTTCTCATTTTTGGAAGTCGGTAAATGATAAGATTTTAATTTGTAATTTCGCAGAAAATACTAAATCCTAATGGCGAAATACTAATGGCGTCTGGCACGGAGAGTCAGAAGACGCGGCGGGTTCGAATCCCGTCCGAGGATGTGAATTTTTCTCTCTATAACTTTCAATACTAAATCAGTTTATTTAAGTAAAATACCAGAAACATATCACGAAATACATTAAATAACTAAAGTATAAAGTTTTGGAATAATAAAAACAAAATTTGCTCTATTTCAAAACTAAGATACCTATGGCAGGTAACTGAGATAATGTATGAGTATTGTAGAAAAATAATTTTTACTTTTAAGAAAATTTCCTGTTATTTCCCGATTTATTTCGATAATTAAAAAAAGATGAAATAAAATAGGTTATAACCTATTTTATTTCATCTTTTTTTAATTATCGAAATTATTTTTATAAAATCCTGATATTTCACTATACCGCGTATTCTGAATATTACATATTAGAAGACGGGACGTCGCTTAGTCGTAACAACGCGTATCGGCAAGCGTCAGTGCTTAGAAAATCATATAATATCCACATTACTTTGTCTTCTAATCTCCGACATTGAAAATGTTAACTATTACCAAACACACTGGCAACTCGACTCGTGTTGGAAAGGAGTATTGAAGCAAACATTGCACAAGACATCGCAAGAGCTCATTCAAATAAAGATGACATTTTGTTTCGTTACAGCTTTCTAATTGAAACTAAACCCGAGTTACAAGCACGAGGTATTTAAATGCGTTTCGTTTTTTATGCTAAGTCATGAAAGCTTGGATGTCATACCAGCCGCGCCCCGCTTACGAAAATTATTCCGATAGTAATAAAAAGTATGATCCGGGACCTAAACGTTGGCGTAGCCAGGTAGAGGCATGAGTGTGCCCTGTCCTCCCCAGGCAACCTATTACCCACTCCAGAAAAATACGATCAAAAATTATTCAATCCAATTAATTGATAATTTCGATCGCATCCATGCTTCAGTTTAAAATGAGTGCAAGCTCACAGGCAGCCGACTCAGTTGTTGTAAATGATGATGAATAATCTATCGGTATATATAAAAACCACAAATACTTCGGACACATAGTTCGAAATGAAAACTCCATGGAACGACTCGTAGTCCAGGGGCAAGTAGAAGGCAAGCGGTCACGCGGTCTACGCGTTGGACAGACCTCATAAGCGCTTTTGGGCCAGCACTGAGTTCGGCAGGGCTATTATGTATCTCAGTTGCTAACAAAAGTTGATTGAAATCTTTAAAATAGCGGCAATATGTCACTTTTAGCAACTCCAGAAAGCAAAAACGTTAGTAAGTTGCCGACTTGAGCTGACAAAAGTGACAGCGGCCATTTTTTAGATTTCAATCAACATTTGTTAGCAACTGAGATACATAATAGCCCAGCGGATCGCTCATATCTGCAGACGGTACCAAATGTTCTTGCAGAATATTACTAAAAACGTCCAGTTTGTTAACTTCGTATTATCTCGGCAACCACTTCATTAATTATGCCCAAATTCGAAACCCTTTAAAGTCAGGTACATAAAGTGTGTACAAAATTTTATTAAAATTGGTTGTACATAGCGCCACAGCAAGCTTTCTGCCTTTTTAGGATAGTCAGTCACTTTAAAGTTTTTCTATACTAATATTAAAAAGAAGAAAGATTTGTATGTAAGTATGTTTGTAACGAATTGGCTCAAAAAATACTGGACTGATTTCAAAAATTCTTTCACTATTCGAAAGCTACATTCACCCTGAGTAACATAGGCTGTATAAGATCCATCAGCATCATCTATCCCCGCGCGGGTGAAACCGCGGAGAGCAGCTAGTATTTTATAAATGTAAGAGGTACTATTTCAAAATTGTTTATAATATGGTAATAAGGTGTACAGCAACATAGTATACGTACTAATAAATACGAATATCAGCTATTGAAGACACGATATAATGCCGTAAGCTGGTAACTAAACCGATGTGACATCTCTAACGATTCGTAAGCCTGTTTGCCTTCATAAGGCGATTTGCGGCGCCTTCTCGGAAGCAAGGTGTTATCGCGGCGACGTTAAGGCTTCCTCCAAAACTGTTCCATTAAGGCGCTGTCAGCTCAACGCTTCATTTTCCTTTACTTGAAATCAAGCAAGCGCATCTCGTAAAAACGTAAAAAAATCATAAAAAATGATGTGCACTCTTAAATAAAAAAAATATCCGTCAATGTATGTGTATTAAAAATTACTATTTTATGATATGTGTTTCATAACAAATAGAATAGTGAATAAAGAGAACAACTGCTTTAAATGTGAAATTAAGTGGTATGTTAGATTTTTTTTAATGTACTCTAGTATGTTAAAATATGTTTTTAATTCCGTCAATGTGTACTTAGAAGTCTTATAAATGTCACATTATTTTTTTAGTTTTAAATTAATCCTGCTTATGCGATAAACTGCTTTAAAACCCGTCATTTTTATCGACATCGTGTTATAACATCACCTTAAATGGAGCAATTCATAATGGCAATTAATATCGTTCAATTTGAAGCAACCAAGAATGTTTTATTTGGTATCTATAATTGACCGAGCGAGCTAAGCGTCTCTGCTTTAACTGGCCAAATTGACTTTCATCTGTTCGTGCGTTTGTTAGGTTGTATGTTGGGCCTCCTGTACAGGTCGCATTTTCCAACCAATCTTGACGAAACTTGGTATGTATGTTCTACTATTTAATTATTTTTTTTTGTCGTCAGCGATTTTTCAGTGGAGGGGTGTATTTCCTAATAAGGGGGGAAGTTTGCTGTGGCGCTATTTACCGACTGATTTTGTTACAGTTTAGTATACGCACATTTGGTACCTGACTTTAAAGGAAAATTTTGAATATCAGAATAATTGGTCAAGTGGTAGCCGAAATAATAGGTTATGAATTATTGCGAAATATTGCCGGTAATAAGACTTTGCTCGCGAGATCTACTGTTCACAGAAATACTAGTCTATACTAATCTATACTTTATTACTATACATACTATATATTACTATATTAATATTATAAAGAGGAAAGATTTGTAAGTATGTTTGTAACGAATTGGCTCAAAAAGTACTGGACCGATTTCAAAAATTCTTTCACCATTGGAAAGCTACATTCACCCTGAGTAACATAACAAGCTATATAAGATTCACCATCATCATCCATCCCGCGCGGTTGAAACCGCGGAGAGCAGCTAGTCATTTTATAAAGAGGAAAGATTTGTATGTTCGACTTGAATAGGCTCCGAAACTACTGGACCGAATTAAAAAGTTTTTTTTGTAGTCCTCCTATTCTTGTTGGTTAGTTATGTTTTTATTTTTTTTATTTTATATTTTTATACAAATGTAGATAAGATTTATTATTATTTATGGTAGTTACTTTAGTTGAAGTCAAGTTTATTCAAGTAGTGTACACTAGCTGCGCTCCGCGGTTTCAGCTGCTTCATGATGTGGTTTTGATGATGATCTTTCTTTAACATGATAAAAAAACTAAACACAATAATCATGTTATGGCGCGACCAAGGGAAATAGGGATTCATTTTTATATTATGCTAGCTACGCCCCGCGGTTTCACCCGTCTGGTGATGAATGGTGATGGTGAAAAATACCTTACAACCTACTCGCAGACCTGCTGAATATACACACAAACTGTCATAAGAATCGGTCAAGCTGTTTCGGAGGAGTTTTGATACAAACAATGACACGAACATTTTTTATAATAGAAGATACAAATTATGTAAATATCTATTTATATGTAACTATACTTCTTTTCTACCGACTTCCAAAAAAAGGAGGAGGTACTCAATTCGACTGTATGTTTTTTCTTGTTTTTTTTATGTTGTTACCTCATAACTTTCGACTGGGTGAACCGATTCTCAAAATTATTTTTGTTTGAAAGCTATTGCTTTCATTGTGGTCCCATTTAAATTTCATCAAATTACCAGTACTTTTTGAGTTACACTCATATAACTGATTAGAATGGAAGTCGGTATTACTTTTTCAAATTTTACTTATTTGTAAATTAGCGTAAAAATGTATCTAAGTACTTCCTGTTAGTAATATCAATGTATCGTGTATATGCAGATAATGTAGGTACCAATAAGGTAACCTTAGAAGGTCCGCCTTTGTTTGGGAGATGGATATGCGATATCAAACTTTGTATACACACTTGTAATTAATTATGTACACAACAAGGCTTCACACAGCTGTTTTGTAGAAAAACAAAAGAGGTATAATAAAATGATGAAATTATGATTTATTAATAAGGTAGTTAGGTACATAAAAACTTTATTATATAGTTATTACGTTGGATTCACCGCCGTAGGGGCGAAAGTTCCAAAAATCCTTCTTTAGTGCAAATTAAGGCGCGCTCGTACCCTGATAATAGTAAAAAGCAGACTTATTAAACACCTAGTGTAGTTAACGAAACAGATCGATAGTATACATATGTATATGAAAAAAATACAAAGGTTAGACAAGGAAAAGAAAAAGAGTAATAACCGAATAGAATTCATAAATATAACTCTCTTTCAGCAGAAAAAAATCCTGAATAAGTCCACAAAAATAAACTTTCACGTCCAAACTCTCAGAATTTTCAGCGATAACACTATATTTTTTAGGTAATACAACGTATAGTACTAAAGTAATAACCAGCAGTTTTTTCAATTGTGTCAGTATATATCGAAAAATATAAAGAAAACGTACAAAATTAACGCATTTTCGCATTACATCGTCCAATCTAACAAGCGATTTTCAACGTTACGTAAAGCATCGTAAATTATTTTACAATTGGGGTTGGACCGCGTCTTAAAAGGCATTAACTATGTACCAAAACTTGAAATTAGCAGCCCGCTCTACGTTGATGATGCAATCAGTCAGGACAAGTTATTTTATGTGTATATACAGCGTGTAACGAAAAGGTGTAGTAATACTGAAACCACACACGCAGAAGCTTGCACACAATTGGGACCTAACTACTGTGTTCCAAGAAATAGTAAACTAACCGAGTTATGAGGAACCAAAGTTTTTCTAATCTCAGGATCATCCCTGACCAGCTAGGCCAAGGACGGCAATGATCTCCAGAACTAGTATAGACTAGCTGAACAAGGGGATCTAAGCGGGGCCTAGGCGGAAAGGCGCGGATAGAGGGCGCATGCAGGATGGGGGGAGGTGAATGAATTGGTGCCGTGGGGATTACAGAGGTCATTGACCCCTACGAACTCCAAGAATAGGCATGACTAATAGGGCTGTCCAAATTAATTTCGAAAATTATGTTTCAAAAAAATTATAAGCGATTTCAATTTTGATACTTTTTTTTAACTACACTCCACAGACTCCAGGGTCCGTGCCTTTTGCTACTTTTGGGATTTTCCCTACTTAAGATTAATTTATTACATTCAAAAAATATTTAACTATTACTATATTATATACTAAATTTATTAACTACATATAACACAATTAAGATTATTCCGAGTTGGTGTAAGCATTCACAGCAGACCAGTGTCCGCAAACAGCACCTGTTCACGAGTTGACGCATGTGCCAGCCATCGCCTTCAACTCAACCATTTCTGAGGGAAGATGGCGACCCGCCACACACGCCACCGCTTGCCAACACATTTCCGTGAGCATGTCTGCTCTGGATGCCCACACCATCTCTTTGTCAGTTACAATTTTTACACCACTTATATGAGAACTGAACGCTAGCATACATTTTATACAATTTGAAAAATTACATATATTTGATTAATACACATTTTAAATAAACAAAAAGATTCAAACAGGGGAAAAACAAAATTTCATTACAGGTTATTGTGAGCCCACATTGCCCACTTTGCGCTGAAGCATCCATCACCACGCTGTTTCGATCCCTGATTGCCATCTTCAGGTTGTAGCTATAGATGGTTTGCTCGCTCGCAACCGTCGCTTGCCTCACAAACCGTCCGATGGCATCATCCTCGTCGTCGGCGTAGTAGACAAAGGTCCTAGTGTGCCGGGAAACCGCGACGACTGCGTGCGGGACGCTCTCGTTGCTTTGCCATATGTATCCTGACTAGGTGACATATGCATACCTTTCAGTATAACTGCACCTTTTTGTTAGACACCGTATAATAAATGAGATAGATAATATATATACAAAATAATAAATAAATAGATTGCGTTACGTATTCGCCTCTATTGATTTTAAACTATGACAAGTTTAGTAAATAAGTAAATAATGAATTGAATAAGAAAGAAGTTTATATGCATTCATCATCATCATCTCAGCCGTAATACGTTCACTGCTGAACATAAGCCTCCCCCATGATTTTCCAAAAGGACCGGTTGGAAGCGGCCTGCATCCAACGTCGTCCTGCGACCTTTATCAGGTCGTCTGTCCACCGTGTCGGTGGACGACCTACGCTGCGCTTGGCCGTCCGTGGTCTCCATTCCAGAACCTTTCGGCCCCATTGGCCATCTGTTCTGCGTGCTAAGTCCACTGCCACTTCAACTGGCTAATCTTCTGGGCTATTTCAGTGACTTTAGTTCGTCTACGGATCTCCTCATTTCTGATTCGATCACGTATAGAAACCCCGAGCATAGCCCGCTCCATAGCTCGTTGTGCGACTTTGAGGTATTTTTGACGAGAAGACGTCGCGAAGTTTCCGGAACGCTGCCTTATATGCATTAGGGTGAAATTATTTGATATATCCTTTCAGAATTTCTGGCTGAAAATGTTTAAGGTATTTGTGTGCACGGCGAGAATGTGGAATGCGAACAAATTCATTTTCACACTGCAAGAGCAAATGGAATGACAATTATTTCGAGGAGTATTTTTAGGGGCGCAATATTTTTTGGGCGTTTTAAATACCTACGTTATTTTATTTTTCATTCTATGGACACAAAATTACTCTAAACTATTCTTTTGTAATTTTTTCTCGGTAAATGAGCCAGGTGATTAGCCTAGATTAAGCTAGCATCAGAAAACTTTTTGTTTTAATGTAGGTAATTTAATATTATTAGAATCAGTAATGTAGTACGATTCTGGTATTACGATAAAAAAGGGCCGGAAGGTTCTGGAGTGGAGACCACGGACCGGTAAGCGCAGGGTAGGTCGTTCATTCTAGTATCTCTGTAGACAATAGTAGAGCAAGACGTCATTACCGTTCGAAGATTGTAAATAGATTGTATGTGACAATTCTCTCTGGTTTGTGATGGAGTTGAATAAAGGTAAAATAATCAGTTCTTGTTCCCTATGATACATATTGAACGAACGAGGTTGCAGGTAGAGTTGGACCCGGAATCTATTTCTGTTTCTTATTTAGAGAACTAAATCTACTATTGCTATAACAGCGTCCACGTCTTCTTCGTTCGAACTCATTTTAGAAATGAAACAAAAACAATAACAACGATAGGCGCAGCGGACTAGCGGTTTTGCTAACATGTTTTGCTAACTTATTTTGAAAACATGTTTTAAAATAAAAATAAAATATTAATTTATTGCCTATGTACGTGTTAAAAGTACTTATTACAATAGTATTATAAAATAGTTTTACTTAAGGCAAAAGGTATATGCTCAGCATTATGCAGCGCAGAGTACATGAAGTACTTGCGCTACGCTGCTTTTCAGCATAAACCTACTCGGGCGGATGTTTGCCGAGACTTAATAATACTTAATAACAAACTGTGTATGTTTAATTATACTTATAACATTTATAGTTTAAAAACAAAGTAGGATAAACATCAGTTAAAAGCAGTAGGTAAAAAATACATAATAAAATACATTTATATTATTACCTAAATCGAAGCCTTACCAACAGTACCTATAGTATTTTAGCTTCAGTGTGATGTGTATGTCCGTAGAACTTCTATTATGTGTGGGGTGAGTGTGTACACTGTTTATGGTTAAAGGGTCTTGATTAGTCTAGAGATGTTTTGTTAGTAAATTGTCGCTGCGGACCCGGCTTTAAACGCTACGTTGTAAATAAATATTAAACGTTACTGCTAATATTAGTTGGCCTCATTTTCATGATCTATCGAGTTAGCAGATATACAGTTTTGATCCATCGCTGACATCAATGGTAACTGCGGCTGAACTGTTTTTCAATAGCAGAATAAGAAATCGTATCATAAGTCACCGTTCAGCTACAGCTCAATTGCAATTTAGTTAGTGGAATCAGCCCCCCTGAGTCACATCGCTAATGCTCGCTCGCTCTGTGGAACACTGCAGGCGGAAGCAAAATGCCACCTTTTTACTTGCAGAGGATGAGCGCGATTCTCCCTTTCTCTCTCGCTCTTTACACTGCAAGCAGAAGCGAAGCGAACAAACGAGCGAGACTACCTTATTTTCTCTCTGTCGCTTTACACTGCAGGCAGAAGCGAAGCGAGCAAAAGAGCGAGACTACCTTATTTTCTCTCTGTCTTTATACACTGCAAGTAGAAACGAAGCGAGCAAGTACATACCCGGTGCGAGGTGGCGATGTGAGCGAGTCCGTGCGCCGGCGTCCCTCTCTCGTCGCTCGACTCGTCGCCCGACCGCTCGCCCGTGAACACGGAGTCATGCGACACCGACAACCCGCTGCCGTACGCGCCCTCTCTGAGGAAAACAAGCAAACTCATAAGACCTGTGGTTTCGTTTAAAAAGTATTTATTTACTAGTTCAGCGAAAAGTAGACCGTGTGAGCACGGTGTTATCAGCGGCACTTTTTCGCAGTCTGAGCTTTATGAAGGTCAAAAAAATTCAGAAAAAATTGTCATATATTTATTTCCACAAGACCTTGACCAATTATTCGAAATTCCTCTTTAAGGTCAGGCACCTAACAAGTTTTCTCAAAATTAGCCGGTAAATAGCGCCGGAGCAAACTTCCCCACTTTTTAGGAAAAGTCAAAAGTAAAAAAAACATTTAATAATAGACAGTGGTGTCAATTCTATAAGTATTCTCTTTACTAAAAATCTCTAAATTATGGCAGTAGGTACTTATTTTGTTTAGGCTAAAATCCAAATTAGATATTTCTCTTCAATTGTGGGCATATTTTAGACAGTTTAGTCGTCACGTAACTTGGTGCTCGCTGAACTAACCTAAAATAACCCATAATTGAATAGAATAATCCTATTTTTAGAAGCGTCATTCTAAGTGTTAAATGATTTTGGATTTTATTGTTAACAGAATAAGGACACCCTAATAAAATTTTAGTTCGGTAGTTTAGTTTAGTTTTTTTGAACAAGTGATTCGGTACCACCTATATTATAGTAGTTGACCAAGTTACGTCAAGATTGATTGAAAAATGCGACCTGCACCGGAGGACCAACACACAACCTAACAAACGCAGGGACAGATGAAAGTCAATTTGGCCAGTTAAAGCAGAGACGCTTCGTTCGCTCGGCCAATAACGTCTGGTTTGATTTGTTTGGGAAAACCTTAATCAGCGTAAGCAAGGTACGAGATTAAGAAGTTCCTGTTTCGGTAGAGCATAACAAGTCACAAAATGTAAATTCTACTTTCTTAAGTTTCATTTATTCATACTTTGTTTTCGGCCATCATGGGATCTCTGAAAAATTTGGATTTTAGAAGAATCTTCCCTTTTGACGTGATAACATCTTATGAATCGATGAACGCCGGCTGCACCCACGAAAAAAGCATGACTCATTGTCACGTTACGCCTGAGCCAAGCGTCCAAGCGAGAGCGCTGAACAAGTGATAGAGAGGCACTATCCTTGTCTTATGCCATTATCTTAATGAACCGACTTAACAGACTATTTTTTAATCAGTATACAGGTTTGACAGGCACTCGCTCCTAGATGATTTTTTGCGTCCAGTAGCTTGCTGGTGAAATAACTCTTTGATCAAACTAGACGCAAACTCTAGGACTACTGCCACACTACTCAAATTGCGGAAGAAGAGTGCCTATTAATATAACTACCCGCAAACTAACAAGTTATTCTGCAGCTCACCGGTGCAACTTATCGCGATCTCTTGAGCTTTAACGTCATCAAGAGTTGATATGATAAAAATATATGCTAATTAGATAATTTTAGCTAAAAAGCTCTAATATAAATAAAATTAAAATAGTTTAGACTCCAGAATACTGCAATCTCGCTATTTAAACCTGTACCCGGAGATCGCAAAAGAACATTCTATCTCCTAACATGTTTCTCATGAAGCGCACGTAGCGGAGCTGACTTGGCGTTCTTAACCGGTCAACAAGTTAAGCTGTTTGCTGCGGTCCGGAGTTGGATGGGTGTGTGCTAGTGGCATTGTTCAACTGCGAGCCCTTTCGTGCTTCGGAGGGCACGTTAAACCGTTGGTACCGGTTGTAAGTCTTAGGACAACGTTAGACTCGTTAGGCTGTGTCGAAGGCTTTCGGGCGGCCTGAAAACTTCGACATGGGTAATTGACCACTCATCTTTCCACCAAGCTGCAATGGGTGCGTGGTAGATTATGGCCCAACTCCTCTCTGAGAGGAAGGCTCGAGTCCCAGCATTGGGAACATAATGACCAGATTATGATGATGTTTCTATACGTCTAGCACCTGGCTGGTGTACTGCTCGTAATAACTGGCGTCTGCTTAAGTATTGCAAAAGAACGTTCTACTGACTTTCCCCTTGGATATTTCTCAGTCTTCTTGTTGGAACCGTTTTTGCCATGCAGCGAGAAGTGAGCCAATTTTCCAATGATCGCAAGGACAGTGTACTCACTTTCTCCTAGCATGTTTCTCAGCGTCGAGAAGTTCGCTGGTGGAACTGCTCTTGGGGTCTGGCGAGGCATCAGCTCGAGTGCCACTGCCGCGCCGCTTGAACATGCGCCGGAGGCCGCGGAAGAATCTCCCGGTGCGGCCTTCGCCTGAAACATTACAACTGAAGCATTAGCATATTTAACAATATTATTTCGTGCATATGATTTGCGATTGACAATACATCCATTTTAAAATGATTTTCAAAAAAAGGTGAAAAATAGGAGGCATTCTTTACGATAGCTCAAGCCCAAAATACTAGTAGCGCCCAAGCTCTGTCCTATATTTAGAGACCCTATATTTGGTACAATGTGCGTTTTTGGTTTAACCGCTTTCGTAGTGATAACTTCGACTTGAAGAATGAACCGCGAGGAAGTCCAGTCAATAAGGTAAATAACAGAGAATTATGGAAGCCAAAGGGATTTTGGACCGAATTGTGACGTGTAACGAAAAGTTGATTCTTTTCGATAATAGCAAGCGAACAACGCTATGGTTGACCCCAGGTCAAATGCCACAACAATGCTCTAAAGCTAAGCTTACTCATAGAAAGGTAATTCACTATAGCTTCCTTAAATCTGATCAAGTAATAGCAGCAGATGTCTACTGTGCAGAACTCCATACAATGATGGCGAAACTCGCAAAACCTGCTTCATGATAACGCAAGAACTAGAACTGCTTATCAATCAGTTTAAACACTACAAGACCTGCAGTGAGGCCGTCATCCTTCATACTAGTCAGATCTCGCCCCAACCGACTACCAGTTTTTCCGCGATTTGGACAATCTTTAGCACAGAAAAAAATTTGCTTCCCGGGAGCAGTATAAAATGCCTTCACACAGTTTGTGGAGTCCAGGTCCCCAGAGCTCTATCGCATAAGTTTGAATGATCTTCTGATTAGATGGCAGAAAAGTACAGATAGCGAGGGTAAATCCTTTGATTAAATAAAATGTATTTTTTCCTACAAATGTATGTTTTATTTTTCAGAAATGGCAATTTCATACTTTAACGATAAAAGTGATTACGTTAGTGCCGGCAGAGCAATCTGGGTTGGCACGTCATACGAATCACGCGCTTCATTGTCATTGATTTATGTTGTGTAGACTACACAGAACAAATATCAAGATAATTTGTTCTGTGGTAGGCTACCAACAAATAAGATCGATGGAAGAGTTGTTCGTAGATTGCGATGTTGACATCCCTACACGCGTCTCGCGCCAAATCTGCGTGAATCAACACTAGCAGGGAAGACGTCCTACTTAGGCCCACTTGCACGTTTGCTCGGGTTGTTTAAATAAGTCTACGAGTTTGTAAACTTGCGTTAGTCATATCAATTGTTAACTCTCATTTTGCCTTGCACGACTAAAAAAGATCACCGGTTTTGCTAAACTGACATTTGTAATCTTTAGATGGAAACATTGAATTGTCTATATCTCGCTTATATTGTGACCAGACCAATAATGAATGCATTGAAAAAATGTGAAAGTTATATCTATCTCTTTGGCACTACAGTACAATATACTTATATAGACTTTCTTGATTATCCTTTGTTGTATGAAATTTGACGACTTTTTATTCTATACGTATGGTCTCGTGTCATTTCGTCCAAAGAGTGCATTATACAACAGAATGTAACCTTAATTTCTTTTGACACAAAACTTCACTAACCCTAGTTAAAGACTTAACCCTCCCACATCGCTGGGTTAAATATCAATAAATAACCTTAGTTTTGCTCCTAACCTTTAATGGTGCAAGATAAATTATGTAATTATAAAACCCTGTTTTAGCAGTTGACTCCGAGTTATTGAAGCTAACTCTGGAACGTGCAAGTGGGCCTTTAGATTTTACTTTGGTGTAACCCCATTGTATACTGACCATGGTTTTGTGTGTGGAGGTGCGCGGGCGGGCGGTAGGGCGGCTCCAGCGAGCCCTCGCGCACACACGACATGAGCCCCCCCGCGCCGCCGCCGCCGGACATCCGCCTCTGCGCCTGCGCCTGCAACAATACCAAACTATATTATAAAACGTATATTATTACAACATTAACAATATCGCCGAGCGGCCCACATACTTCCTGGAGTAGATGGTCGTAAAGGACTGATTAATAACGCGGTCCGAATCACTCCACAAGCACTATTAGCGCACTCAAGTGTCCCGAAATGCGCAAATGGTAGGCGACTGTGAAGTTGTCAGTGACGTCTTTCCGGGACTTAGGACACGTTCGGAACCTCAGAGTGCGGTTGTTTAGTTGTTTTCCAACTCGCTATTAGGTACGTAACGATCCCGATGGTGTCCAATAACAGACTGACAATTCGACGTTGATAGCTCACTTGAGACTAAATAATTTTCCTTGATAAAGAGCAGAAGAAATTTTTAATAGATGTTTGAGGTTCACTGCCGCTTCAAATGATGTCAATAGACAACGCCAAACTTATGTCAAATGCGGTTGCAACCATTTACCAATCGATTTTGATTGTTAAAAAGTTGCAACCTTCAGAGTTCAACCGAGTGCTGAGTGAAAAGGAAATTGTGTTGCGGTCTTAACAGAAGTGTTTAATGTGGATTGGAATATTCTAAAAGTTGCTTATAAGCAAACACATTTATATTGAATACCTTTCTATAAACCTTCTAAAACTTCATTGAAACTACCGTATTAGATTTTTGTATGGACGGTTTAACTTATGCGGTAGGTACCTACAGAAGCGCGGACGCAGCCGGGTGCACGTGTGCTCTATGTAGAATCACAAACCGGTCGAGATACTCGACTGTAGCTACTGCGGAACTAATTTATTTAAAGAAATCAATATAATAACGTTGCCTTCCTTATATGTATTTGAAAATATGATGTATGTTCGTAAAATTTACGTAAATATAAGTTAAATAGTGATCACCACACTTTTAATACTAGAAATACAAATAGTATAACCTGTTTTAGACTTAGGTTTAGGTTTAGGTTTAGGTTTAAAGAATTTTATTCTCAAATAAGACACTTAGTCACTTTCTTGAGAACATAGCGATACTTAAAAAACTTAATATTCGTTCGTCGTTACATGAAACCAAATTAAAACATTACAATATAATACTAATAAATTGTTATACAGTAATCACTTTGTACTTACTTAACACATTTATTCCTTTGTAAGATACTCAGCTAGTTGCTTCTTAAATGCGTTAAATGAGCTAACATTTTTTTATATTTGAAGGTAGTTTATTATAAAGTTGTGCTCCTGCAAAAGTGAACATTGTTTTGCCATAACTTGTTCTAGCTTTCGGAAGTACGAGATAACTGCCTCGGCGAGTGCAGCGGTTCGATACATTTTTTTGATACGTAAGAGTTATATTTGTATGCACGTGTAGACTTGCGAAGACTAATAAGTAATTCCTAGGAAATTGGAAATTGTTCTTGCACACAAAATTAAATGTTTAACCTGCTCGAGGATCGAACCGGGACTAGCAGCTCAGAAGACTGGAGAGCTATCAACTGCGCCAACTGGCCAGTTAATAATAACAACTGTTACATAATCCAATATAATATATTGCATCATAATTTTTAATAGATAAAAACGTTCCTAAAACCAGAATGAATTCCGCCTAAACCAGATTAACTTACCTCTGAATTAATAAACACAAAAATAATTTAAGGGAACATTACACTTTTTAATGGACCCACAAATTTGGCCAAAACAATCATTTTAATTAACAGCTTAGCGGCTGATCCCGAGCTACACCGCTGCCGGCCGCCTCATTATGACTGCCTGGATAAATTAATGTTACGTTTATTGCATTACACGGATTTATTATATTTCTTGCTAGCAACCCGCGCACGCGTGTAATTTAGAAAAAAGTGAGACGTGGGAAGGGTTTTCTTGCACACATAATGAAATACCAAAAAATGGTACCGACTTCAACACTAAAAAGTGTGAAATAGCTTGTTGAAGTCGGCACCATAATAGTTCAACAGTGCACATGGTACAAACTGGTAAGTTATTTCACACTTTTTAGTGTAGTTAGTGGGAAATAACTTGTTGAAGTCGGTACCGTGATAGTTTAACAGTTCACATGGAACCGACTTCAACACTATGCAGTATGAAATAACTTGTTGAATTCGGTACCATGATAAATCAACAGTGCACATGGTACCGACTTCTACAAGTTATTTCACACTTATTAGTGTTGAAGTCGGTACCATGTAAGTTCAACAGTACACATGGTACCGACTTCTACAAGTTATTTCACACTTTTTAGTGTTGAAGTGAGTTCCTTTTCTTGGTTAAATATTTTATTGGCCCTTAATACTTACGGGATCGATTTTCATTCAGCGTCAATTACGATATCATCAAGATAGGCGAAACACTTTCCAGTTATTGGATTGCAACAACTGCTGGACAAAAACTGCTTGACCGCATTTGATTAAATTTAAATGGGTGGTCCCATTTAAATTTAATCGAATGCCTCGGAAGTATACTCTACTAAACAAAAAATAATCCTCAAATTCGGTTCACTCAGTTGAAAGTTGGAAGGTAACGAACATTAAAACATACACTCGAATTGAGAACATCCGCCTTTTATGAAGCAGAATAAAAATGCAGTCGAATTGCGAACATCCTCCTTTGGAAGTTCGTATAAAAATAATTGGCGTAACACAGTACTATTAAAATGTTTACGTTGACGATAAGAGAATTTCCTCGCGAATTGTGTAATAAAAGCTACGGACGTATCAGTGTATAGCATGTATCCAAAGCACTTACCTACCTAACAGGTGAGGGTAATAGAATTGCTCAATTTATGAGCTCAGGGCCGCTGAGGCTCTCACAGATGGCTCACATCTCTCACAAGTAAGTCTATCTATCGTGCAGCAATAAATTCATTAGTGGGATATAACCTGAGGGACTTCATCCTGGGTGTATCTTTGTACTTATTTATTGCTCGAATATAGGCAACAGTACTTGTTTGTTGAAATAGTGTTCAAAAATATGTGCGTGTCTACGTTGTACACTCGTGCACCATTACGAAAACCACTTTTTTCTACCGAATTCCAAAAAAAGGAGGAGGTACTCAACTCGACTGTATTTTTCTACCGACTTCCAAAAAGGTTTTTTGTTTTTTTTTATGTTTGTTACTTCATAACTTTCGACTGCGTGAACCTATTCTCAAAATTCTTTTTTTCTTTGAAAGCTGGTGCTTCCCGGGTGGTCCCATTTAAATTTCATCAAGCTCGGTCCAGTAGTTTTTGAGTTACACTCCAATAACTAATTTTTACCAAAGTAATAGAATGGAGTCGGTATTAAATTTTTCAAATTGCACTTGAGTTTTTTTATGTTTGTTACCTCATAACTTTCGACTGGGTGAACAGATTCTTAAAATTCTTTTTTGTTTGAAAGCTGGTGTTGTTGGCTTCCCGTGTGGTCCCATTTGAATTTCATCAAATTCGGTCCAGAAGGTTTTGAGATACACTCCAATAACTGAATAGAATGGAAGTCGGTATTAAATGTTTCCACTGACTGAGACCCAATTTTGTGCTCTTGCTAAAAATCACCAAGTATGATACTGAATCCATGATTAGACTTAATTCTTTAATTCCTACGGGAAGGGTGTCTATATTGATTAAGTAAATAATTTGTGAATTTTATTATATTTCACTATAAATATGCCTCTTTTGTGTTTTTATTGCTTACTTGCGAATGTCCGCAACTTCGTGTAGTAAGAAACACAGACATAATCAACGATAGCCATTGTTGGACTTTTTTGAAGACATCCCGCATTAGTTATCAAAAAGCCGTAAATGTAACGTGAGATACAGAGTATCAATTATTTCACAAAGACTTTTCACCAACTTGCACGGCACTACACTTCTAGGGAGTGCCCATTGTGAGTGAAGTCGTCCCTTCACAGGCACAGACGATCCGGCGGATCCGCTGGGACGAGATGGAGGACTGCTCATGGAGGTGTAGTGTGCTTGAGCTCCACACATTCCCTTCTATAACCCCCGGAAGAGCAGTGCACGGAATTTACTCGATTAAAAAAGCAAGATTGCCGTTAAGCACTGATTTTCAGTCGTGCATACTACCCTTTTAATGAAAGAGAAGGAAGATCATCTGTTGCATTGTCTCGTACGCCGATGGTAGCTAACCTGCACATACGCATAACTTACTATGTGGCTTACCCCCTAGTAAATGAGTTTCTTCTCGCTTTTATATCTGTCCGAATCAGCAAGCCTCATTAGAGACAAGTTTCATTCATAAATCTATTGTTATTTTTAGTAAGATCTTCATGCCGAAGAAGAAGGATAAATCCTCTCACATTTACCTCCAAGGAGCCTTGCATTTCTATGGTTTCTACATTGTAATGGGGTTCTGCTGTGGAGACCGACACGGTGGATATACGACCTGATAAAGGTCACAGGACGACGTTGGATGCAGGCCGCTTTCAACCGGTCCTTTTGGAAAATTATGGAGGTGGCAAATGTTCAGCAGTAGACGTCCTACGGTTGAGGTCATATGATGATATACTGTAAAAAAATACCAAATGTATGCCTAAATGATATGCTAAGATAAAAAAATCTGTCATTATTTTTTTCATTACAATGGTAAGATTTGTTAACAGTAAGTGACAAGACGAGCATGTCAATCCCTTGATATTAAGCAGCACGATATAGGCTGATAACGCTATTCCACACAAAAATGAAAGTTACATAAAATAAACGATTTGAGGCGCTGTCAGCTCAGCGCTTGTCTACGTTCAATTTCCTTTACTTGAAATCAAGCAAGCGCGTCTCGTAACAACGGACAAAACTCATAAAAAAATAATGCGCACTCTTAAATAAAAAATAATCCGTCAATGTATGTGTATTAAAAATTTCTATTTCATGATATGTGTTTCATGACAAATACAATAGTGAATAAATAAAAAAAACTGTTTTTGGTGGAAATTGAGAAAGTTTCTATTGAAAAAAGTTGAAATTGAGTGGTATTTTTTTTTATATACCTATTCTAGTATGTTAAAATATGTTTTTAATTCCGTCAATGTGTACTTAGAAGTCTTATAAATGTCACATATTTTTTGTAAGTTTAATTAAATCGCTGCTTATGCGATAAACTCCTTTAAATACCCTCATTTTTGTCGACATCATGAACTGACAGCACCTTTACTTCGGTATCTAATGTAACATGTAACTCTACCGTCGTCAATATCGATAAAAACTGTCATAAACTTAAGGTCCTATCACCTGTTAAGAGGAACACCGAATAAAGCGGCTGGTAATAAAATATTAAACAGGCTTAGCACTCGTTCTCAGTGGAAATCAAATATTTATTATCAACTCCATTTGTGTTAGTGTCTTCAAATTTGACAATTCCATTTTGTAGATGGAATACATGAATATTGTTTCAAAGGTATTTCTTACAAACGGTGTAAGCAAAGTAACAAAATGTTTACCAAACATGGAACCGACTTCTACACTAAAGTGAGAAATAACTTGTTGAAGTCGTACCGACTTCAATGATAGTACAAAAGTACCTATTATCACAATATTGCTTGCATGGCACCGACAAGTTATTTTACATAAGTTACGTTCATAAGAGTGTCTATGATGCCTAAACTGAATAAATAATTTTTGAATTTTGAATTTTGAATTTTGAATACACTTTATGGTGTTGAAGTCTGTTCCATGTTTTGATAAAAAAAAAATTGTTATTCTTTAATAGGCATGTAGTTTAATTTTAGTGGTGTAATACTTAGATATAAAATATTATAGTTTGAAAAAATATGACCTCACAAAATTTGGGAATTTTTCCCCGCCCCCTTGTCACACACTGTCACACTGCGATGAGCCCCTCCATTCACCTTAACGTGTGACGTAATTTATGGATGGCCCAACTCAAACTCAAGAAACTGCTGGACCGAATTTGATGAAATTTAAATAAGGCTACATCGGAAGTATTCTCTACCAAAAAAATAAGAAATTACAAAAGATCGGTCCACAAATGGGGGAGAAATCAGTGAACATACAAAAATACATATAGTAGAACATTCCTCATTTTTTGAAGTCGATTAAAAATTAACTTAAACTGTCTCTCAGAACGAGAGATGTGTAGAGAAATGGGACCACACGGGAAGCACCAGCTTTCATACATAAAAAGAATTTTGAGAATCGGTTCACCCTATCGAAAGTTATGAGGTAACAAACATAAAAAAACACAAATACAATTTGAAAAATTTAATACCGACTTCCATTCTGTTACTTTGGTTAAAATCAGTTATTGGAGTGTAACTCAAAAACTAATGGACCGAGTTTGATGAAATTTAAATGGGACCACCCGGGAAGCACCAGCTTTCAAAGAACAAAAGAATTTTGAGAATAGGTTCACCCTATCGAAAGTTATGAGGTAACAAACATAAAAAAATACAGTCGAATTGAGTACCTCCTCCTTTTTGGAAGTCGGTAGAAAATGGAACGATATTTAACTCCAAAACAAGCAACCAAGGAGGTAACTTATCAAAGGTTTTAATTTCGAATTGACTTGCAAATAGAAAGCTGTTTCTTAAAAATAAAAACATATTAACCATTTACAGCAGGAAAAATTTGTTGTTCGTTGTTCGTCATGGATTTTGAAAAGTAATTGTTAATTAGTTTTATTTCCGCTAACTTTACACAACTAGGCATTGATAGATAATTTAAATAATAATAAAATAATGAATTATTTTATTATTATTTAAATAACTTGAAAGCATAGCAAATGTTCAACCGTATACGTGTTCAAATAGGAAAAATAGAGACATGTCACTAGACTCTATCTAACTGCATTTCCCTAATCACGTCATCCATTTGTGAGCATAACGACCAAAGGAACTTTCCAATGCAAGCCCCGCTCCCCGCTCCCCAGTCCTACCACAAGGTCGCCTCCTAGGCCAGGGTCAAGGGCATCCCGCCAATCGATACGGATGCTGCCGACAAGGATAAAGGCATACACTTCCTGGGGGAACGACAGGGATGGGTAATTCTGTTGTAAATATTTATGTATAGATCTTATGCAGTAACGTGGCGGTGCCTTGCAAAGAGTTTTAATGTGCATACAGTTTGGTTACCCCATATGTGTATATTTTTGTTTTGTAGAGTAAAACTATATAGTTTTCTATCTATACCTATACAACGACACGAAGTACTATTTAAATATATGTATATGGTTTGCGGTGTATACTTGAAATTAATATACTACAACCTTTAAGACGCGGTCCAATCCCAATTTTTAAATATTTTACGATGTATACATTACGTAAGGTTGATAATTGCTTATCAGATTCGACGATGTAATGCGAAGATTAATAAATTTTGTACGTTTTCTTTACATTTTTCGATTTAAACTAATAATATTAAAAAAGTGCTTTTTGAAATTTGTTTTAATACTAGGCAATACATAGCTAAGGTAGCTATGTATACCTAACGAGCAATTCTTGTGTACTCGTATATAAATCTGAATCTCGGAAAAAGTTCCAACGATTTTCATGGAATTTAGTAAGCAGGGGGCTTAGGGGGCGATAAATCTATCTAGCTAGGTTTCATTTTTAGAAAACGTCGTTTTATTTGTGTTTTCAGGCAATGAAAAACTGCGACAACCCTGAAGCTACTTGACAATAGATGGCGTTGTTAAGCAACACTAAGCCAATGAGTGTTCGGTTTGATGTTAGACCAAGAAAAGCAATTGTTTACTTACCAGCAAAGCTCGGCCATCCCAGTACTTATTATTAAAAAGATGAAGATTTTTTTGCCCTTAACAATTGCAAAGTTATGCTACAATAATCCAATACAATACTCAGACTAATACATAGACTATAGACTCTTTATTACATATTCGAATATAGGTACGAAAATAATTGTAAATTCAAAGTACAATTTGAAAAATTTAATAACGACTTCCATTCTATTCAGTTATCAGACTGTAACTCAAAAACTACTGGACCCAATTTGATGAAAATTAAATGGGACCACACGGGAAGCACCGGCTTTCAAACAAATAATTTTGAGATTCGGTTTACCCTATCGAAAGTACTTAATAACGAAAAAAAACAGTCGAATTGAATACCTTCTGCTTTTTGGAAGTCGGTAGAAAATAGACTTATCTTTACCGTTTATTTATGTATTAGAATTTTAAATAAGATAGTATAGAGTTAAAATAACAATATTGTGCACCACCGTCTACTTCTTCTTATGATACTCTCCATCCAAAGGTTGTGTGGAAGAAATCGCTATATACGAAAAGACCACCCATTGCACTACCCTAAATTAAGATTATATTTTGATAAGTTATTTTTGTGTGTTTGGTTATGTGCAATAAAGAATTATTGTATTGTATTGTTATAATCATATAATTATACTTAAAGTCATTTTCATTTTGGAGGGGCGCGCCATTACAGCGCAAGATTCTCACAAGAGTGAGGGGAGTAATGTAATCGTAGACAGACAAAGGTCTTATGACTCATTGCCTTTTATTAAGTGACACAATGTCCTTAGTCCTTATCGGTAATTAAATAACGTGGTGTAAGGATAGGTTGGTTAATTAAATGGCAGATGCTTCCTGCTTTCAAATTGTCTTCAGGGTCGTCTTCAATGATTATGTATGACTAATTAGTAGAGTGCCCGGAGCGTTAAAATCCTCGCATTTTTGTATGCGTACAAAACTTTGAAAAATTTAATACCGACTTCCATTCTATCCAGTTTTTGGAGTGTAACTCAAAAACTACTGGACCGAATTTGATGAAATTCAAATAATACCACACGGGAAGCCAACAACACCAGATTTCAAACAAAAAAAGAATTTTGAAAATCGGTTCATCCAGTCGAAAGTTATGAGGTAACAAACATAAAAAAAAACACAAGTGCAATGTGAAAAATTTAATACCGACTTCTATTCTGTTACTTTGGTAAAAATCAGCTATTGGAGTGTAACTCAAAAACTACTGGACCGAATTTGATGAAATTTAAATGAGAGCACACGGGAAACACTAGCTTCAAACAAAAAAGAATTTTGAGAATCGGTCACCTATTCTCATCTACTACTACTCTCATTGCACCCTATCGAAAGTTATGCGGTAACAAACATAAAAAACACCTTAAGTTAACACACTAACACATTAAGTACCTCCTCCTTTTTGGAAGTCGGTAGAAAAAAAACAAAATGGTTTATTTATACCCTATCGAAAGTTATGCGGTAACAAACATAAAAAACACCTTAAGTTAACACACTAACACATTAAGTACCTCCTCCTTTTTGGAAGTCGGTAGAAAAAAAACAAAATGGTTTATTTATACCCTATCGAAAGTTATGCGGTAACAAACATAAAAAACACCTTAAGTTAACACACTAACACATTAAGTACCTCCTCCTTTTTGGAAGTCGGTAGAAAAAAAAACAAAATGGTTTATTTAGATACAGATTAGCTAAACACTATATTATGTTCAAACTGTACTTGTATAGTATAGACATCACTTTCTGATGAGAATCAAAGATACTTAATGAGTAAAATATAGCTGAGTACTAAACCCTAGCACGGACCAGGACGCACGGAAAGGAGTGAAATTGCAATAAGCATTTGCAATTTCACTCCTTTCTGCATGTAGAGCAATAAAAAGGAAGCGAAAGACTTTCATTAAGTTTTCCAATAAAGGAGCTTTATTTTTATTTACCTATAGAATAATTATAGCGGTGCTAGCTTGGAGGTAATGAAGTCGCCTGCTCGTTCAAGTCTTACCTTCGGCTACAGCTTACAGTGGAATTGACATTATGGTGAAACCCACAGCTTTGTGGTAGTAGGACACTTTCTGGTGCGTCCCATCTAAAATCTAGCTTACATTGAAGGTAGCATCGTGATGAAACGGTACAGCATGGTGGTAAGACACATTTAGGTGCCATTCCGAGAGACCACCCTATTGTTTATGGGATAGGTTGGCAAACAAGCATGCTGCTCACCTAATGGTAAGTGATACCGTCGCCCACGGACATCCGTAATACCAGTGCTCTCGAGGATGCGACCTTTGACGAAGGAATGTAAAGGTTGAGGATGGATGGGGGAAGGGGAGGGGAAGAAGAGAGGGGATCGGACCTCCGGAAATGATGACAATTTGTCACGAAGCCAAACAGAACCCAAACAATGTTAGGTAACATTTATGTATGATACCGCTCGAAAGGGTCAATCCAAGGTCTATGAAATGGAACAAACATTCCAATAACATTGCATCTAAAAGAAAACCGGCGAAAGCGTACCTGCGCGCGCCTTTAAATAAAATAAATATGAAAAATCATGTTTTTCTGTATCAGATGGTGTAAATGTTTATCGGACTTAAAGCCACGTTATTTTTAACGTTTTACGTTTCATGGATAATGTGAGGGAAATTCAAATGCAAATTCAGCTGCAGTGCCAGATAAAAATATCTGATGATGGTACCCACCAAGACGGTCTTTCTTAGAAACATACTACGGTACAGTGGGTGAATGATTATTTCATAGATCAGAGATACACCTAGGTTAAGTGTGACAAACTAAGCAAGATAGAGACGAATGAGAATACCTACA
The DNA here is from genome assembly GCA_917880725.1 of Selenia dentaria. NCBI lineage: Eukaryota > Metazoa > Arthropoda > Insecta > Lepidoptera > Geometridae > Selenia > Selenia dentaria. The sequence goes on along the minus strand of OU862885.1, from coordinate 3,236,501 downwards.
TAACCTGAAATTAAAAAGTGCATTTAATTATTAAATGTGGCTTGTTCAAAATACAATATTAATGTGAAAGTTTTTGTCTAACTAAGATGTAGCGAAACCTTGCAAGGCTTTCTTACGGCCGGTGCCAATAATCTATCTATCGCCGGTTAACCTTACTAGAAATAGATATTTGACACTATTTGCATGGACGTTATGTCTCATTTCTGTCGGTAGTAAGGAAAACTGTGGATAGATAGATTATTGGGATCCCCCATTAGCCAGACAAAATAAAAGTCAAGTCCAGGTCCAAGGAATTATTGCCAGTGTTCTTTGAAGAAGACCATGAAAATGAAAACCAATTGCAAAGAAAAACTATTCGGGTCACAAAAGCAATGAAACAGCGCCATCTATCCTTCGTCTCATCAAAAAACCCACGTCCTTCCCATATCATAATAATTCCTTTACAGCATCTCGGACCTGACAGCTTGAACATTATAGGTGATTGATGACGTCACTGGACAGGAAAAAGGAAGTAATCGACGGTAAAATGTTGCTGTAGTTTAAATAGAGCTCCAATACACTGACGTAAAAAATAAGGTGCAAGTTGGTAGCCGCCTACACGTCGCAGCCGCAGACGACGTGTCGTCGCTTCATGTCGCCGCGACACGTCGTCGCGTCATGTCGCTGCAGTCATGATTTCGAACCCGACTGCAGACTGCAATTGCAGATGGCATCAACCATTTGAAAAGCAATACGAAAGGTTTTGTTTAAAAGCTTTTCAGTTGTTTTACTACGTAGATTGATACTCGCGAGCGACACTACTGATCTGCGGTTGAGCGACAGTGTCGTCTGCCGCTGAACGACGTGACGCTAGCTTCGTGTCGCTAATGGATAATATACGGATGGTGTTTCATAGCAGAACATAGAAACCAGTAGTGTCGCTGCGACACGTCGTTTGCCGTGGCTTCAAGAAGCCGGCTTCCAACTTTCAAGTACAATTTGAAAAATTGTATACACTTCCATTCTATTTAGTTATTGGAGTGTATCTCAAAAACTACTGGACCGAATTTGATGAACGTTTAAACGGGACCACACGGGAAGCACCAGCTTTCAAACGAAGAAAGAAGAACCGACCTCGTTTGGATACAAGGCAATATGACTGCTCTAAAATACCGAGATGAGGTGCTAGAGCCTGTAATCTTGCCCCACAGACAGGAAATGGGACAAAATTTCCAGCTAATGCACGACAATGCCCGTCCACATACGGTGCGTATCGTTACAAGTTGGTTACAACAGCATGATATCCAAGCTTTACACTGGCCTGCACAATCCCCTGACTTAAACCCTATTGAGCATGCCTGGGATATGCTTCAGAGAAGAGCTCTTAGGAATTTCCCTGAAAACATTGTGCATGAAAACCAGCTTTTCTTGCATCTAAGCAGGACTTGGGACAGTATTCCACAACAGTACACCCTTGTTTTGAGTATACAGAACCGCTGCAGATGTGTCAGGAGAGTCTAAGGTGGATCAACGCATTATTAATTTTAAGTTTTCAACCATTTTTATAAAAAATATAGTTGTTTTGTTTAGGTTTTGATGTTTCAAAAATAAAGTTAAGATTGAAATTTTGCCTGAGCTTTTCCTCTTCTTCTAAGTTTTTTAAATTTAAACTTTATATAAAAGTTTATTATCAGATTAGATAGGCTATTAAACAAGGTTTATTTTGATGTGTAGGTGTTTTAACAAAAAGTTAATATAATTTTAGTTATTAAGGTTTAATTGAAATATCCCTAGGCCATGTTGATGTGTGTAGTTCAAGAGCGCACATACGTCGGAAATTTCTAAAATGATTTCTGAGTATAGTTATGGACTGTTAATAATTATTATTGTTCCTATAGGTATTAAGTTACTTGCTTTTTATTTCAAACTGCAAGCTTTTTATGTTGAATAAAAAATATGCCAAATTATGTTGATCTCAATAAACTAATAATCTAAATTACTTATATTTTTTTTCCTGATCCCAGATCCCTTCCTCTTTCTTGTCCGAATTCCTTCTCTTCGTTTCTTCGGGGAATCCATTTCAGCAACCGACTCTTATACTATGTGAATGGATGACGGCTGCCGCTGATCTTCATAGTTAGAATGTCGACGGCTGCCGTCGACACGTCAACGACTGCCGTCAACACGTCAACAACTGCCGTCGACACGTCAACGACTGCCGTCGACTCTTCGACGGCTGCCGTCGACACGTCAACGACTGCCGTCAACACGTCAACAACTGCCGTCGACACGTCAACGACTGCCGTCGACTCTTCGGCGGCTGCCGTCGTCGCGTGTCGACGGTTGCAGTTACCTCTGCCCTTGGCAACATGCCGCTCGTGTGTAAGAGCCCTTACGCAACATGTCGTCCACGTGAAACACACAAACTGCCATTTATCTATGGCAACTGTGACACAGTTAACTCATAGTTTGTTGTCATAACGTAGAAATGCGAAATAATATTGTAGGAGTATACAAGTGTTAAAATATTCACAGCTCACACTTGGATCACACGTCAGAAATCCACCGGCATTATTTATCGCGAAGCCCCGACGGTCATTACTTGGGTACATTGAATGAACACGCAGATCGGAACAACTGTTTCCACTGGGAACTGGGTCAGCGGTCTTTATACGTGCTTAATAAGTACTATCGACATTTGGTTATATAGGTTGCTATATTTTGCGTTAAATTATATCTGAGGTAATCTATGTAGACTTCTCTACCGACTGCCAAAAAAAGGAGGAGGTACTCAATCGACTGTATATTTTTTTTCTACCGTCTTCCAAAAAGGAGGAGGTACTCAATTCGACTGTATTTTTTTTATGTTTGTTACCTCATAACTTTCGATTGTGTGAACCGATTCTCATAATTTTTGTTTGCAAGCTGGTGCTTCCCGTGTGGTCTCATTTAAATTTAATCAAACTCGGTCCAGTAGTTTTTGAGATACACTCCAATAACTCAATAGAATGGAAGTCGGTATTGAATTTTGAAATTGTACTTGTGACCAATTATTGTTATTTTTATAGGATCATTTTTAGATATTTTTTCAGCATGACATTCTGAAGAAGAAGGCCAGGTCAAGAGTACTCTAAACCAATGCTCATGTATGAAAACGTTGATGAATGTGGATGATGCGAAAGACGTGTCAGGATCGTAGTAAGTGGAAAACTGTAGTCTCTGCCTACCCCTACGGGAAACAGGCGTGATTGTGATGTATGTATTATTTATTGGCATAGATTTATTGAGTACCAGCAGCAGATACAACGGTCTCCATTTTTCTGGTTTTTGAAAAATAGTGGTGTATTAGGCAAATCGTATTTTTTAAGGTACGCGTGGATGTGCAAAGTTGTAATTTAAATAAGTCTCCGATTCCATAAGAAATCTTTCGAATAAGACTGCTTTTTCAACCGACTTCCAAAAAAGAAGGAAGTTGTAAAGTCGACGCGTACCTCTGTATATTTTTTGTTTTATGTATGATCACGCATAGCTTTTTTCAGAGTAGTCCAATTTTGATAATTCTTTTTTGTTTGGTGAAAGAGTAAATAAATAAAAAAAGTTTTTTTTTTCTTTTAGTGAACGTTGCTAATTACGGGTCTTAATACATAATAATATAATAAAATAATAATATAATAAACTAATCATAATACATAATATATATTTAAATATACAATACATTAGCACCCGAATCAATTGTCAATAACAGTCAATGATGATATCATCAAAATAGACGAAATACTTTTCAGTTATTAGAGTGTAACTCAAAAACTGCTTGACCGAATTTGATGATATTTAAATGGGACCACCTCGGAAGGATACTCTCCCAAACAAACGAATTTTGAGAATCAGTCCACAAATAGGGGAGAAATCGGTATACATACACAAAAAAACACAATCACACATATAACCTGCTTATTTTCTGAAGTCGGTTAAAAACCTCACTTGATGCAACTTTATATAATTACTTTGTGAATGGCAAATGCACAAACGTACGAGTCAACCTGCCGTGCGATTCTCTAAGAGCAAACATCGTTGCATATTTGACAACATTCGTGAAACGACGAGATGTCAAGAAACGTTGGAAAAACAACCTTATGCACAAGGGCGATATCTCAACTATTTGACATCGGTGAGCTCGTGGACGAGCGCAACGACGAATCATTAGAGAATCGCACGGCAGAAGGAAAGCCCTCAATTAGATCAGCATTGTGAATGTTACACGAAACGTTACCAAACTGTAGGTAATGTTATACAAATGTCCGACAATGGATGTGGTAACGCTGGCAGGCACTGAAGCCGCGAGACCACAGCCCAACCCAGTTCCCAGGCAAGTCATCATTGTGCACAATTACGTGTACAGCTTGGACGTGATTCAATGTTACTGCACGAAAAATGCATGTTCTGTTCTTGATAATGTTTAGATTTTAGGTTTTCGGAGCAGTAGAGCTCTTTGTGAATGAATTCGTCAGGGGAAGTACTGCCACCACACCTACTTCTACCGTGAAGCTGTAATGTTCGCATTAGTGTTAGCATGCCTAGATAAAAGATATTTCTGTTGGCAATATCAAGTACGGAGTTCCAATGTACTAAAACCAATCCAGTCCAATGTAATGTCAGTGTACGGGCCGGTCGGATATATGATGCATGTGAATAATAGATAATTTATTTACGATAATACATACATTATTTTTAGAATATTCGTTTAGAAACTAATTATTAATAGCACTAGTTTAGTATCAACAAAATATTTAAGTTTGTATCTGTATAACTATAAGGTTTACGGAAATAAAAGAAAATAAGAGTAAAAAAAAGAAATGCTGCCAAACTGCCCGGCAGTTTGGCAGAACGCAGCATATGAAATTTGTAAAGTAATGCGTTGTATATATAAATATATAAAAACATACAATGTTATCATTAGGAGGATTGCATAGCTAGTACTTCCCGTGCTAAAAGAGAAAACTCTTTGCTGCCTCTTAACATTGTCCGATTTCGGTGTTTTTTTTTTTCATGGAATCATGACATTGCTTACTATGCTCGTACGTTTTGATTTTTTCAAGTTCTGAAAAGGAAGTTTATAGTACTTTGAAATAATGAAAAAATCAAAACGTACGGGCATAGTAAACAATGTCATGATTCCATGAAAAAAAAATCACTGAAATCGGACAATGTTAAGAGGTAGAAAAGAGTTTTCTCTTTTAGCATTGAAAGTACTAGCTATGCAATCCTCTTAACGCCAAACGACAACAAAATATATGGCGTTGACATTATATGTGGAAAAGTCACGTGACGTCGCGTTAAGTTCGTTTCGTAGACACATTTTTGTCTGTAGCGTGCGCGGAAACACGCCTGTTTGTATTTTGTCTAGGCCTGGTTTGAAAGGCAATGACTGAAATTTCAATTTTTTAGCTTCAAGAGACTGGAGACATTGTTGATATTAATTCCAACTTTTCCACGTACTCCTGAGACATTGGTGTTGGACAGATAGACAACGAAATAATCCTACAAGGGTTCCTTGTTACTTTCGCATGGAAACTGAAATAATTAGTAAATGATTTAATAACGTTGACAACTAGCTATTTTATATTGTATGAATTTATTCATGTATTTCATATACAGGTTGTTTGGTAGAGGGTCCGACAAACCAAATGAGCGTGTTCGGGGGCCCAATTGAAGAATACAAGTTGGCCAAAAAAATCCCCGATCCGCCATTTTTTTGTAACTTTTTTTTGTGAATTTTCCCATTTCTCCGAAATTGTACCTATTTACCACCATAACATTTGTAAAATCTGTTTTAGACCGGATGTTTTTAGTTGAATTTGGTCTAAACAGATTCGAGGCGCGAGAGGTATACAGGGTCAGGTGTCGGGTCGCCATCTTCCCTCTAATATGGTTGAGGAGGGCGATGGCTGGCACATGCGTCCACTCGTGAACGGGCGCAGCATGCGGGAACCGGTCTGCTTCGAATGCCCATAAAAACTTTGAGAAAAGTAATTAACATGTATTTTAGTAAATAAGAACATTGGGAAAAAAGAATTAAAAAAAAACAAAAACCAACAAATACAAGAACAAAAAAAAACAACCAAAAAAAAATTTTTCCTTTATTTCCTAAGTGTGTATATATTTTATGTTGTCCCTATTCCATGTACTCTAACAATTAAAAACAAATTGATAAAAGGCACGGACCCTGGAGTCTGTGGAGTGTAGTTTAAAGTTCAAAAAAAAAAAAAAATATGTTTGTACACATACTAGAAATCTCATTAACACTGAACTTTGTTTTTAATAAGGAACTTCCTGTATGTTTTTTTCCGGTGGAGGGCGTTGACATCTGCGACACAGGTGTACAACATACTACACCCCCCCCCCCCCCCTCACGGCTTTGCATCGACCTTCCTAACACCCTGTATAAAGATACGATGTTCCCTACAGCCCATCATTACCCAGCCTTTGTTGTCTTATTACCTGCCAATATATATTCAAAGGCACTGCTGCTCCTAAATCTTCAAATTAAAGCTGTCAAGGATGTCCTCGTCTTGTCTATTACGACAAAGGCTTATTTATGAGACGTCCTTATAGGCTTTTAACAGTTTAAAGACCATGGCACACTGACACTCGTTTAATTTGTTTAGACATCGGTGTTAAATTAGATCGACGATTTCACGGTGCAAGATTATTTTCCTTTTTCTTTTGTTCTTTACATATTTTCTAGTGAGTTTCTTTGTGAGAGTATGTAGAAAATGAGGGTTAAATAATTTATTGATTAAGGCGTTACTTTGCGGAAATACATTATCAAAAAACGATATTAAAAAATATTTAGTGAGACTTCCGCTGAAAAGAAAACAATGATTTTGGCCTATTTGGGGGCGTGCACCACCCTCCCTCCCGCATAAAATGCTAATAGGAAGAATACAAAATAAAAAACACAAGAAACCCCAAATAAACCAAAACCGATTCGACACGTGTTTCGCCTCTACACGAGGCATCCTCAGGAGATGTTGACTCGTCGAGCGCTAGACCGACAGTGAGTACAGTGAGTGACAGTGTGACTTGTGTTTTTTATTTTGTATTCTTCCTATTAGCATTTTATGCGGGAGGGAGGGTGGTGCACGCCCCCAAATAGGCCAAAATCATTGTTTTCTTTTCAGCGGAAGTGTCACTAAATATTTTTTAATATCGTTTTTTGAGGGTTAAATATATATGGAAGTATTATTTTTAGATCTAGGGACACAAAAATATAATTTTGGCAGTTTAAGTAATGAAGTGCCTATCATCATCATCATCACATTCGTAGGAAGTCCACTGCTGAACATAGGTCTCCCCAAAGATTTGCAAAAGGACCGTTTGGAAGTGGCCTTTATGCGATCTTTATCAGGTCGTCTGCCCATTTAATCAGTGGACGACCTGCGCTTGCCGGTTCGTGTTTTCCACTCTAGAAATTTTTGAAATGGCCCAATTACAGTACAGTCACCTGCAAAAGATGGTATACATTCCATAATTTTCAAAACTTTGACACAGTACTACATTTTATAACAATGTCATCATCATCATCATCTCAGCCGTAGGACGTCCACTGCTGAAATATAATAATATAAATATAATAAATATAATAATAAATATAACAATGTAGATAAGGATTAGTTTAAGCAATAAAATAATAAAAATAGCTTCATTTTAGATTATTTTTTATGTATTTTTTATGAAATGGAATGATAAGGCACTTGTAAAACTTGTGAAATGTATACATCTTATTGCAGGCGACTGTACATGGTTATAGTAAGAGAACATCTTTAAAAAAAAATCCGTATGCTAAAATGGCGTTGCCAGGTCAGGCCAACTAGACTGCTTCAGTATATTACATTTTACTCTTAAAAATTACCCTACTCGAGTCCGTGCCCACTCGACAGCAGTCTCACTGGTGTATCCCAGGCCTTAAAAGGACACTTAAGGGTCTAATAAGTCCAGTAATTGCTTTTCACCGGCTCATAAATTAGAAAGATTACTTTTTTGTTCGGTGAGACAATTTTACTGCCCTCGCGATTTCAGCTTTATTTTTGTCAAGTTAAGGCTGAAAGTGAAGCAGGGTGTGGAAAGGCTTTGAGAAAGATTTTCCCCCTCTCGAGTTGCGCTTAGCGCGCAGTTTTAGTTTTTAGGTCATGGGATTTCCAGGTGAGGATTATTGAGATGAGAGACAACGGGAGTACATTATAAGTACAAAATGGTTGGACTTTGATGAGGAATATATAATCTAGTTGCACAAACCGGTTTTGGTAGGTATGTGTGAATTTCTTTTGTTCCACTTATTCTACATAGTTATTACAACACTTACTGTCATAATGTTTGTCTAACAACAAGCTTACCAGCCTACGTATTCGCTTGGTGTAATGGCTAAGAAGCCTCAGAAATAATTTGATTTACGGGAGTAAATCAAATTAGAGGCGACTTTTCTTTAAATTCTTCCTAAGTGAGTGTTTACATCATAAATGGCACCTGCTGAAATTGGATATGGGCAATTAATCCAATATGTATCAACTTAATGTAAATAGTAATTACTTATGTCGAACAAAAAGCGCGCTCGCAGCAGAGCTTGACTTGGCGATCTTAACCAGTTATCTTAACAAGTTAAGCAACGCTTGCTGCTGTCAGGACTTGGATGGGTGTGTGCTAGTGGCATTATTCAACTGAGCGCTTCCGCGCTTCAGAGGACACGTTATGCCGTCGGTCCCGGTTGGTTGTCTTAGGATAACAGTCCTTAGGCTATGTCGAAGGCCTTCTGCTGGATGACATGGGCAAGCTGTTGGAAAGGGTGGTAGCCTCACGTGTCATCCGGCACCTGGAGGGTACTGGGCCTGGCCTGTCGGAGGCCCAGTTCGGGTTCAGAGCGGGGCGATCTACAATAGATGCCCTGCTCTGGCTCAAGCGGTGGACGCAAGATGCGGTCAGCAAGGGAGAAAAGGCGTTGGCAGTCTCGCTAGATATAGCCAACGCCTTCAACAGCCTCCCGCATGGAGCAATACAAGACGCGCTCCGCTATCATGGAGTGCCTTTGTATCTTTTTGGATCTTTTTTGCGCTTACATTGCAAACGCTGGCTGAACCCCACGAGATAAATCAAAATAATGTACTACGGTATTGTACACCTTAAAAAGGTCAACATAAAAGTCCGCGATGGTATATGTCTATCTCTAAAGGATAACTCACAAAAACCATTTTTTATCCTTTACATTTTACGGGAACAAATGGCTTATTTAGTAAGTTATTTTAAATTAATCCTTATCCAATTTAGTTATGATAATATAAATTATAACTTAAATACATTGTCCATTCAATGTAGATCAATATGGCCCTTTACATTTCATTCTGTAGTAGGTAGGTATGTTATTTAGTATCAGCATTGCACCCGTGCGAAGCCGGGGCGGGTCGCTAGTATCGCATAAAAAACTAGCAATGAAGAAAATAAAAAGTCGATCACCTCGAGAGAGCTACCTATAAAGATAGAGTATCGGCTGAATTGGTTTCCTGTATAGACCTGTCATACAGGCAGTTACTTCTACATTCACAAAATAAACAATGTACGAGTAAAAATAAACTAGTGAATATATATTTCGTCGTCTAAATTCGTTAACCCCGTAGCTCCATCAAAGTAAATTTTACAGTAGGCACAAAATACTGAATTACTAGAAATAAAAATATGATAAGCTTACTATAATAGTTTTGATTTATAGGTAAAAAGGGTTTAGGACGATTATTTTTCGTTTTAATCACTTGATAATTCACTTGAAGAGTAAAAAAAAGGAGTTACAAGTATAACTTAATCATTTGTGTGGAGATACGTGGTCTTTTTGGAGATACGAGTTCAACAAGTTTAATGTTATTCTTAAAAGGATTGTGTTATGTGGATGTACGAGTAAATTAAAATAATTATAAATAAATAAAATTACTTTTATTTGAATAATATGACTTATAACAATGAGGAAACTTTGAGCAATTTTTATTCTTTCAAAAACGTTGAATGTGGTAATTGAAACCGGAGCGCAGTTATTTTCTTTGCAGTAATCTTTATTATATTCTCTCCACAATTGAGACTAACTCTTATGTAGTTTCCTAGTATAGTTTTGATGTTTGAGATCTGCAGTAGTTAGTGACTTTCTAATTTTGGCAAATGATCAAAAAAGTTCTATACATTCCTCTTTTCTCGAGATCCTGTTTACACCTTCTTTCCGTATTTCTTTTTCATCGACAGTAAATTCGCCTCCATTTCGAATCCTTTTCAAAACAGTCCATTCACCTATGGCGAGAGTTTTCAAAAACATGCTTTTGCAAACTCGTGTTTTAATAGAATCCACGTCCAAATATAGTTCTAATGATGTTCTTCGCCTTGAAATCTCTTTATCTGTTCTTTTTCTCTGAGTGGGTTTAACAATGGTCAGTGTTTTCACATACATTTTCTTCTTTTCCAAGTCATGTTCCAAAATTTCTTGAATATTTCCTGTCTCTTTGCATCTTCAACTTTCGTACACTTACATTTTGTTTGTTTGCTACTCAGCTTACAATGGCATCTTGGTTTAATTTTTCTTTCTACCTTATTCTTGTCGTAAACCTATTTTTCGTATTATAGTATTCGTAAATCTATTTTCTTCTTTTTTTCTAGTTTGTATTCCTTTCCCTTGTCCTGTCGCTCCTTATTTTCATTTACTAGCTGGTTTTTTCATCTGGCTTTTTAGATCTTTTACGTTTTAGTATATCCACTAGCTCTGGCTCTCCAGATTGGTGTTGCCTATTTTCCTGTGCATTCAAACCACCAGCCAAAACGATAGAGATAGAATGATGGTGAGCTGAGCTCAAGGGCACTATTATTAGAATTATTTTCAGGTTCGGCTGCAAGATGCGCAACAGAATTATTTGAATTAATCACATGCAATGCAAGATTTAGAACCGAGACTTGCAATTGTAGTATTTAGGCATGCTTCGGGTTCATATTTTAAAACTGTGACAGATTGGGGCGTGTCTATGCAATCTTCAGGTTCTAGTGAACAAAAAGAAGAATTTAGGGAATCATTGGGCTTCAATAGACAATCAATATTTAAACCACCTACGCAAGCAGCAGGAGCTATGGCTTGATCAGAAGCGTCCGTGCAGTACTCATAATCAGCAGAAGTTGTTGCTGGATAAACAGTGTCTAAGCAGTCATGGGGGTTAGCAGAAATAGGGGCTAGATGAGGAGCTGCTAGGTAGTGTTCACGATCAGTAGAAGCAGTGACTTGATAAACAGCGTCCTAGCAGTAATTGCGATCAACAAAACCAGTGGCTAAGTGGGTAGCATCATTGTGAGGTTCATACCTTGAAAAAGCTGTTGAGTCAAGCAGTTTTTAGAAATGGTTATATCTTTATTTTTATTTATTATAATATCTTTAGGTTTGATGGCATCACAGTTAACTTCTGTTGTTACTGACTAATGGTGAGCTAGACTCGTTTGAAAATGAAATGAAAATTTAATAATATTCTTTGAATTCCATTTTTACTTCTAGGATCCATTGTTACCTGCAACCAAAACGTGTTTTTTGTGTATTTTTATAGTAAGTGAAATTGAAATAAGTATTTGGTTGATCTTTCTCAAATCGAACTTTTACAAAAGAATTGTTATCAAAATTACAGAACCAACTTCCTATAGGGTATTTTTAAACAAATATGTGCATAAAAACTATCACAATTTATAAGAAAAACACATGGATACTTACTTATAATGGTACATGCTTCCGTATTAGTGGAAAACCATAACACAAAATATTTTGTAACGCAAAACTCCCGCGCACCCTACGACCTACGACCTCTCGCACAGCACTGAGGGGGCTCGTTACGAGGTTTACCTTTAGTAAAATGGTGAGCAAAATATACGAGGTTTACGTTTTTTCAATTTATAATTTAACGGTTTTTAATACGGAAATACATGTTTTACGATAAGATTCGTTCAAAAATGTTCTACCTAACACGATCAAAAAGTATATTTCGCCCAAAAACGGAGTTACGAATTTAACGAATTTAGTCGACGATTTGTTCTTCTTACATGTTTTATTGCTTGACTTTTTCGAGAAAACAAATACGAACAAATCAAAAGTCTCGAGTATTCCCTTAACAATTTTACAAAGACACAATTTTAAGCTTGAGTGAGTGAGTACACATACATATGTATTTTGTACAATTACACGCATTGTGAGATATTATATTATATACTTATATTATGTAACATAATAAAAGAAAGCAGTAGACATCGTAACAGACAGAAATAAAACACGATAAAGCCGTGAGTGCAGTGAGTGTTATTGTATTTATAGAATGACTTGCGACCGCGGTTACACTCGCGGTGATGGATGATGATGATGATGAATCGGACGGAAGATGAAAATTAACAATACCAAATTACAATATATTATTACCAAATTATAATTTAGAAGACTTCATGCTACCTATTTCCAATAATATGTTACACTCAAACTCAATTTGATTGTTATTTTTATTATTGATTATTGTCACTTTGACCAGATTACTGATTGCTATTTTGCAGGCCTTTAAGGCCTGTAAGGGTCTGACAAACTTTCTGATCTGTGGAAAACTGGAAGATTTTGGTAATATTCGGCAAGAACATTTGGTACCAACAATACACAACATAATTTTAGCGGAATTGGTCAAGGTCTTGTCGAAATAAATATTTGTCAAAGTATTCTGAATTTCAATGACCTGCAGATAGCCCAGATTACGAATAATTCCCGCTGATAAGACTGCTCGTGAGGTCTACTGTTCACTGAACTGCTAGTTCTATAAAATACCATTTAGACTATGGATTCGAGTATCTTTACGTACAAGTACAATTTGAAAAATTTAATACCGACTTTCATTCTATTCAGTTATTGGAGTTAATCTCAAAAACTACTGGACAGCGTTTGTTGAAATTTAAATGGGACCACACGGGAAGCACCAGCTTTCGAACAAATTTTGAGAATCGGTGCACCCAGTCGAAAGTTATGAGGTAATAAACATTTAAAAAAAATACAGTTGAATTGAGTACCTCCTCCTTTTTTGGAAGTCGGTAGAAAAAGACTGGAACTAACACTTATCTGTGAGGTAGATAGTAATTTATGAACAAAAATACCCCATTTCGTAGACGTCGTATTTACTCAGGTGTGCGCACGGCATTGCTAGGACGTCGCATGACCTCGATTATTTCGGGACGAAGGCTTTACTTACGTAATCTGTTTTCATTAAAAACCATTTGTTTTCCAGTATGGAAATGGACCACAACGAAACATAGTTATACGTACTTCTAAGGTTGGTATTCCAGAAAGACACACTATACAAAACTTGTAACCAAGAACGAAAAAGTTTGGCAGTTCCTACCTCGGTCGTGTAAGCAAATTGTTGAATGCTCTGCCGGCGTACGTATTTCCTTGTAGCTATGACCCTGGGGTCTTTCAAGGGGGTCGTGGAAAAGCATTTATCAGGTCATCATAGGGGTGGGTATTGTGTAGCTTACGGCTTCACTAATGGTCAGTGCTTCTTGATTCCATCTTCCCTTTCCATCAGGAGAGAGGGAGTCACTTTGATGAACCATTATAAATAAACTTTTTATTGAGATTTGTCAGTAAACGCCGTACAAAATGTACTCAGGCCTGTACTTAAGCCTTGACTGGAATCAGCGCTGCAGGTTTGCCCGCAGCATCATGCTGAGCCAGGTCCTTTTTTGGACTGCACACGACACCAATGTTTCTACTACCCTATATAATGTTGCTTCTTGTATTATGTTTTTCTTATTATAGTTTATATATAAATAGTACTTTATGATATTGAAATTTATAGAGAGAAAAATTCCATCCTCGGACGGGATTCGAACCCGCGTCTTCTGACTTTCCGTGTCAGGCGCCATTGACCAACTAGGCCACCGAGGTTCTGGTCCGAGCATCGAATTTTAACTCTCTATTTGACTAACCGTCTTACGGGGACGGAGCGACATGCTGTGGTGTTTTTCTATGTCCGAAATAACAATTTTTCCGAAATAATTATTACTTAAGCGTAGTTAGGCTGCAGCTAGTTTCCTTGCTGAGTATACTGCTGGAATACGACCCGACGATTTGATTTGTTCATCAAATATCTTCCTGTATAGGTCCAGATGAATTCTAGATACTTCTAGATACCCTTACTCTCAGGTATCTCCACTAGATTGTCTTCACTCGAATCGACTGTACTAATATAGTCAATCAAAAAGAATGATTGAGTAGTATCAATAAGTAGTGTGTGATTGAAAAAGAGGCATCTAATCTGCTGTCACTCCTAAACTTTCCTCAGTAGCTCGACTCTATCTCATTCAAAGCACCTTAAAATAAAGTTGAAATATCAATTTATCGATTCAGGCGTTACTTTGTGGAAATCCATTATCAAAAACGATAGTTGAAGAAATATTTAGTGACGCTTCTGCTGAAAAACAATGCTTATATGGCCGAGTTGCGGTGTGCACTACCCTCCCGCATAAACTGCAAAGAACATAAAAAACAACCTAATCAACCAAAACCGATTCGACGCGTGTGCGGGAGGGAGGGTGGTGCACACCGCAACTCGGCCATAAGCATTGTTTTTCAGCGGAAGCGTCGCTAAATATTTCTTCTAATATCGTTTCTGATATATCAACTAAAACTTTCATATTCGAGGAAATATGGCAGCAGCATGGCATGGAAATCTTTGAGGTGTCCTTGAGGAATGGTTTGTAGATAAACTATACAGCAAAGAACTATGAATTGTATTAATATGTGCTTGTTTTTAACATTAGGTAAGATAAAACTGAAGTATGTATACAAATGTGGACCGTATATTTTTTGCTGTCCCAAATATGATTGTTCCCTATATGATAACATTCCTCCTGATATCCCTCATCCCATCTCCTTCAAATGTCTCCCCTTTCATTGTTAAACTTGGTAAATATATTCAGAGAAATATATAAATATAAGTTATAAATACATATGTGTAATTCCCCATAACTTGAAATTGTTCCTTTACTAAATGTATTTTTATATTTTCTGGGTGAGTTTGTGTTTGTGTATGTCTTGTAATTAGAATAACTATCTTTGTTTCAGATGTTAATGCTATTTCTTCTGCTTGGATAAATAAATACGTTACCATTCAAATCTCTTTTTACCGAACAATCCTCCTTTGTTTGATGGTCTATCGTACTACGTGATATTGGCGAATCGTAGTGGCTCCCCCACAATAGCCATATAAGTAAAAGTTGAAGTTAAATCATAATCCACTTACTTATCTGTGACAATAGTGCTATTACGATCAAGTTATTCAAAACAACCATAAAAAACAAGAGCAGCTGAAAATAGAGCCAAGGTTTGCTTGATGATCTTCATTAAAAATCAAAACCCGACATCCACCCAATTTATCCAATCTCTTACAATAAAGACCACATTTGAATTTCAAATAACCGATGTACGTAATATATTCCAGTTTTCTCTCGCTCAAGTTATGCTCGCGATTTAATTTTGTTACACAAAAAATACTGCTTCTTACGAAGAATATTTAATGCGAAGTCTGATTTTCACTCGGTTATGTAGTTACCTCGACTTTCTTGTCGATCCAAAAGGCAAAAGACAGATATCAAAAAGTGTTTAAACTATCATGGTCACAAACATTAGAAATATTCAAATGATCAACGGGTTAGTTACCATGAATATCTAGTTCATCTGTGATCATGGCGCTTGCAACAGTGCCGAAATATCGGAAACTCATAGTACTCAAAGAGCTATGCACTGTATATAAAGGAACTATCGCACAACGAGCTATGGAGAGGGCTATGCTCGGGGTTTCTCTACGTGGTCGAATCAGAAATGAGGAGATCCGTAGAAGAACGAAAGTCACCGACATAGCCCAGAAGATAAGTTGAAGTTGCAGTGGGCAGAACAGATGGCCGATGGGGCCGGAAGGTTCTGGAATGGAGACCACGGACCGGGAAGCGCAGCGTAGGTCGCCCACTGACAAGGTGGACTATAATAATAATAATAAAACTTTAATCAAACAGTTGTACAATGTTATTTCATACATTATAATGGGGCTAGAAAACTGACTGACTACCTGACAACGGTAGCAGGACGACATTGGATGCAGGCCGCTTCCAACCGGTCCTTTTGGAAATTTCTGGGGGAGGCATATGTTCAGCAGTGGACGTCCTACGGCTGAGATGATGAGATAGAAAATATACATGGTAACTATCCCGTTGATAATTTGAATATTTCTCACGTAATACCAGTAAAAAAAATAAACATTTCGAGGACCAAACAGTTGACTGAAGGGACATGTCTCCACGTGAGATGCATGTATTTGCCTTGATTGGGGAAACTCTGTTGGCTTCAAATGTCTGAAGCGAATGTACAGGCGTGTTCAGCCAGGCCAGTACTATCTACTGTAGACTAGTACTGTCTGACCAACAAGTGTGCTGATTAATGGTAATGTGAGCCGAAACTGGGCCGAGACACGGGCCATGGCCCCTACCAGCCGCTCACTTGTTATACTACTTTACATTGAACATCATTTCTCAGTTACCCAGAAAGTAATAAACCTGAAAATAATACAACACATTTCCCTAAACCTAGATTTTCCACTGATACCTCCCGTATTGTCCATGCCCCCCTAGTTGTGACGTCATCCATCCCGCTATCGAACGCATTGCATCCCGGCGGCCACCTTGACCCCTGCCCTTTGGAAAGTGGGGCATGTAGGTCAAGAAAATTGCAATTGTTATGACACGGTCGGAAAATAAAACAAAGCTTTTCAGCTTGGCATTTAACTTTCGACAGGTTACTACAGTTGGTAGCACCCATTCCTTCTGGGCCGCTGGTCCCGGGTTCGATCCCCGGACAGGTCAAATAACGTGTTCATGAACATATTGAACATGTCTGTTTGAGCTGGGTCTGGTGGTGCATACCTATAAGTGTGTATATCAGTCATCAGGCTACCACAGTACAGACTCTGCCTAGTTTGGGACCTGAAGACCTTTGTGTGGATGTTGTCCCATATTATTATTTCTGTTAATGCATCGTTAATGAATTCGTGCTTTCAGAATGTCTCGCTTCAGTACGGAAACATAAATATAAGAGTAACAACACATAATGCTTAATAATGATAAGCATTATGTGATAAGCACACATATCATTATTTGTAAGCTAAAGCTCGCAAGACAAAAGATAGCGGGTAGGCGTTATCTATATTAAGACTAGCTGCGGTTCGCGGTTTCACCGATGTGGTCTTATTTCTCCATACGGCAGCCTCATTGTTTATCTTTAAGGAGAATGGGAATGGCCTTCATTTTGACATTTGAATCCCATTCTGGGCTATACCTTGCAAGCCTATTGGCTGGAACCATCAATGAGAATGAAGTGACATTTCATTCTCATTCAAGTTAGACAATAAGGCGTCAGGTAACAATTGACTTGTTTAAAAACTAAATTACAGTATCGAACTTAAATTTAATTAAGTTCGCTTATAATAAGTAATTAATGATCGTAGTCCTTAGTATGCTATCACTGAAATGAAGATTCATGTAACATTCAGAATGGCATTTCTTAAAATAGGAATTGTCTATTTAATTTGGGGTATTATTACGTAGTTCTCGATAGAGCACCAAGATACGCAACGACTAATCGTCTATAATATACCTACCCACATGTTTAGGCAAATCGCTTCTTAGTTCAGGCATACTGCTTCTTCGGCATTTCACATTAAAGGCAAACAGTTTCCTAGTCATATAATTTATTGATTCAGGCGTTACTTTGCGGAAATCCATTATCAAAAAACGATATTAAAAAATATTTAGTAACACTTCCGCTGAAAAACAACCTCTGGTTTTAGGCATAATGCTGTCATTGGCATCTTGCCCTTCAGGTAATTCGATAATTTTTTTTTATTTTTTTTTTACCGAACTGGGTAGTACTTGACCACTATCTCACCTGGTGTTAAGTGATGATGCGATCGATGATGGAGCGCGCTTACCCATAAAAGAGAGATATCTAATTTTCGTGCTAACTGCTGTCATCTCTGAAACCCTTGGAACTTTAGGTCGATGTGATGAGTGTGTAAACGTTGAGTTACTTAAGTGAAAACTTCTTTAGACGCGTTGAGCACTTTTTGGGTGAAGAAAATCATGAAACTCACGTCATCATCCGACACGCTTTGTCATAGTGTAGTTTTGAAGTGGAAACTTCTTTAGGCGCGATGATGGGTTCCATGACTACCTATTGTTGTTGATCGTGTGTCTTAAAAATAATTCGAATAGTTTTTACTTCTATCGGCAGTTCCAAATGACTGACCCGTACTTAGGCCCCGCTTGATTTTTTACAAATATGTATAAATAGCTCGTTGTGTCGCACAACGAGCTATGGAGAGAGCTATGCTCGGGGTTTCTCTACGTGATCGAATCAGAGATGAGGAGATCCGTAGAAGAACGAAAGTCACCGACATAGCCCAGAAGATTAGCCAGTTGAAGTGGCAGTGGGCAGGGCACATAGCACGCAGAACAGATGGCCGATGGGGCCGGAAGGTTCTGGAATAGAGACCACGGACCGGCAAGCGTAGGTCGTCCACCGACACGGTGGACAGACGACCTGATAAAGGTCGCAGAACGACGTTGGATGCAGGCCGCTTCCAACCGGTCCTTATGGAAAATTATGGGGGAGGCATATGTTCAGCAGTGGACGTCCTACGGCTGAGATGATGAGATGATGATGTATAAATATCAGTCCTTGTTTTTCCCTTTTCGTATTACTAGTGTTATTCATTATCTCCACCCTCCTTCCTCCACAGTGATAGATGAAAGCGGCGGACAAAGCCGCATTCAAACTGTCATATCTTAGACTAACCAGGAGATATGCTTTCTCAATATCATAGGTATTTTTCCTATGGGATAATTAGTTAACGCGCAGATGGAACCGCTAAGAGCAGCTACTTTTATATAACTATAATAATATGGACAAGGGATAATGGTCCGCGTGAGGGTTGCACTTACCGCTAGTTTCAGGGGTTTGTTTCACTCCCGGTTGCCATGGTAACCGACGGCCCCGACACGACCTGGAATCAAGGATATCGAATAATTTACCTACAATGTTTGTTTTGGCCAAGTTTCTACCTTACTGGTAAACATAATTATTCTGTATGTGGCGAGTGAGCGTGATAGTCGTAAACGTTTGTTAAGGAGAAATGAGTTCCAAATTTCATGATTCGACTTCGCGAAAACTTAGTTTTTTGACGCTTAAACCTAATAACCGAAGTTTGAAAAAAAAAACGTAGTATAAATTGAATATATATCCTTATGAAGTATGGGAGCCAATACACGATTGAGCAAACTTGGCTCGATAGAAAAAAATCGGCAACATTCCCTAAATTTTGCAATTTTTCTTACGTGCTTCGTGGGAAAAAGCATTTTTATTCAATTATGGCCAAATATATTTTAATTAATGTATCATATTCGATTTCTTAATGAAATTTACTAGTAAACTATGGACTCTTTTATCATTAAAATTTGATCATTTGATTGTACGAAATAAATATAAAAAGTATTAGAACGTATTCAATTGAATTTTCGCTTACATCGTCCAATCTGGTAAGCAATTCTCAACCTTATGTAAAGCATTGAAAATTGTTTTAAAATTAGGATTGGACCGCGCCTTAACATAAAAATGATACCGCCATTTTATATTTTAAGAGTTTTATGTTTATATTATACCCACCCACATGTATGGTTTGATTATGACGGTGACACTCGCCACAGCCCACCAAGACGTATCTAATAATAATAATATTTATTTTCACAACACAGGTACAAACAAGCCGGTGAATACAGGTGAATTTTATCTACTTAATTGTATTGTAGTGTGTGGGGCTCAACCTCAAATCATTGTTTGAGCTTGTTGATCTGAGCTCTCGACCTACTAATGACGTAATTATGTCTTTCACGCTGTTGTAATATTTTATGTACATTGCTAAGACCAATAGTACAACAGCTATTTTCAGATTTAAAACGTAAGTCTGTAGATGAATGGTCAGGTTAATCCCAGAAGTTATTGATGCCCATAACAGGAAAATTGCTTAATTAATTAATTTGAATTAATTTTCATTTCATTTCACGTATCATTTATCGAAATCAGTTGAGCCGTTGAGTACCTAGTTACAAGTTACGAGTGGACATAGGAACGGGCATATATATATATATATATATAATGAAACTAAACTCGAGAGTAACCAGTGCCGAAGATGCAAAATGAATAACGGCACATATGCAAAAAGCAAGCAAACCAGAGCATTTGTTATATATTCGACTTATTTCTGTTGTATCAATTTATGACGTTCACCTCGACTCCCTTTCATCCTACAGTCTAATTAAAGGACGACAGACTGCTCGACTAGACTGAAGGCTGGTTTTAATTAAGCCTGGGTTTAATATATCTAGCAAATAGTTTTATCAGGACGTATTGAGAAGCGCTCGCAGCGGAGCTTGACTTGGCGCGCGATCTTAACCGATCAACAAGTTAAGCACCGCTTACTGTGATCAGGACTTGGATGGGTGACCGCTAGTGGCATTATTCAACTGAGTGCTTCCGTGCTTCGGAGGGCATGTTATACCACTAACCTATCCACCAAGCCGCACTGGGCCTGCGTGGTGGATTATGGCCCAACTCCTCTCTCTGAGAGTAACGCTCGAGTCCCAACAGTGGGAATAAAATGGTCTGATTATGATTATGATGATGATATTTTGATGCACGTAACGACAAAAATGGTAATTACAAGGTTATCTAAAATGTTGTACTTCATAGATCATAAAAGCTTTACTCCTTATTAAAGACTTCGGTGCCTACATAAAAATATATTTCAATTAGAATTACTTAATATATTTCCAAGGATACAAATAATAAAAAGGATCTATTCAAAACCCAAGTGTGGGCAGAAGAAGCACCATCCAATTATAGCAAAGAGGTCTGAGAAGGTCGAGATCTGCCCACTCAACACACAAAATATGGGAAATAAATTCAACGCCGACTTCTGTCTAACTGCTGCATGTCGGCGAAATATCGATCATTGTTAATACATCAACATGGTCTAGGGATATTTCAAATAAACCTAAATAACTAAAATTCTATTAACTTTTTGTTAAGACACCTACACATTAAAATAAACCTTGTTTAATAGCCTATCTAATCTGATAATAAACTTTTGGATAAAGTTAAATTAAAAAAAAAAAAACTTAGAAGAGGAAAAACTGAACTAAATTTCAATCTTAACTTTATTTTTGAAACATCAAAACCTAAACAAAACAACTATTTTTTTTATAAAAATTGTTGAAAACTTAAAATTAATAATCCGTGGATCCACCTAAGACTCTCCTGACACATCTGCAGCGGTTCTGCATACTCAAAACAAGGGTGTCAATATCCTGTGTGGAATACTGTCCCAAGTCCTGCTAAGAAGCAAGAAAAGCTGGTTTTCATGCACAATATCTTCAGGGAAATTCCTAGGTTAGGAGGTTTAATTGAAATATCCCTAGACCATGTTGATGTGTGTATATGAGTTTGTAAAAGCAAACTATTTCTAACTAGGTCTGACTAACGCCCCGCGGTTTCACCCACATGATGACACAGACATGACATGATCTTTGCAGGGGTCGAAACTGATTCAATGGTTAAAAATATTGATTTGACTGACTGCAAGCACTTAAAATACTGACCAAACCTCGAGAGGTACCGATCCTTCGTTGAGCAATTTACCATTGAAATATGCATGGGTTAGTTGCTGTTAGTAATAAATGTATGCTAGTAATTCTATGAAACATTCACAAGTTTGTATGTAAGATACATTATAATGTTTGGTGTCTTTTTTAAACAGAGACAAAAATACGTTGGATGAGTATAGAGGCGTCCAAAAATCCCTTACTTCTTCAGACACAACACAACTTCAACACTTCAATCTACAAAAACACGTGGCGTTGAAATACTGACTTTACTGACCATTTCTTGTACAAAATGACTTTATCTGAGTCAAAAAAACTGACTTTACTGACCATATTATACCCCTGTGTTATTCCAAGACCTCATCATCTATTTGCATACCAAACTAGCTGCAATTCGCGGTTTCACCCACGCGTTGATGGATGATGATGAGGATGAATCAAGCGTATAATATAGCTTTCACTGGTGAACATTTTTCTGAACCGTTTATGTAGTTTATGCATTTATCCGTTATAAAGAAACTATCAAATCTTTCCTCTTTATTAATAGAGTAGATAAAGATTAACACCAAGGTACGAATAATGTGGCCTAGTTTGTACCGGCGTTAATATTGCATATTTTAACACGGAAAAGTAGTTATTGTTACATAACTTTAATAGTTAGATATAGGTTTTGATTACTTTTTGGTAGATATTGATGTCTTCTATAAAACTATACATCACTTTATTGTAAATAGTTCCCGCAGTGTATAGGATATAAGGATTTTTCGGCGTTACTATTGGATATATTAAAATGAAGAAGTAGTTATTGTGACATAATTGTAATAGTAAGAAAATGGTATCGCAGACTTTATTGAAGATATTGATGTTTTCTACGAGTACAATATTGCAGTACATCGCTTTGCTCTATTGTCAATAGTTTCCGCAGCGTACGACGTAAGGATGTGTTTTTGTGTTTTTTTTTTACACATTTGGTTATCGAAGTTTTTATACGGAACCCTAATTTTTTGAAAATATTATATGGCCTATGTTACTCACTAGGTACTCAGTGATAATAAAGCTTGCTAACGGCAAAATAATTTTTCAAGTCCAGTAGTTTTTATGTTTATTCGTTACAAACAGACATTTAAAAAACAAATCTTTTATTTTTATCAAATTAATCTAGGTATAGATTTCATTTTTCCGTTCGGCAATTCTGGCATGATTGAGTAACAAACCTCCATCTGTCCAAACATGCGCATTTAAAATATAAGTAAGAAGAGAGATTGAGGGTTTTCGCAGTTCCATGATATTGCAAATGCGAGGTATTCTAGTTTCTACTAGAATATTTATAGAACGTTAAATATGATTGCAAGCGACTGTACCTCACGAAAGGGCCGTTGACATTTATTGGAAGCCTGCGGGCCACACTTTACACTAACAGCATCAGCCATTGTTTCTTAAGTTTCTTGATAAAAGGAGACGTTTGAAAATGCAGCAGCATTAATAAACTACGAACCAAACAAAAAAAATCGATTAACCTATATTTTTGATTTATATGTTTTCTAATACATACTTCGTAGAAGGTTCTTAAATTTTTTTTAAATAAGAAAAGAGAGGCGGTTTTGGCACGGCGGCCGATGGCCGAGCCTACTAGGCGAACGAAGTCACGGACAGTCCCTAGTATATAAATAAAAATGAATCCCTATTTCCCTTGAAGAAGTGTATATATTCTCTCTGCTTAAGAACGACTATAGATTTTTATGGAAGTTTGCAAGGAGGTAGATTTTAGCCCTAGGAAGGACACAGGACTTATCATCAAGACATCATCCATCACCACGCGGGTGAAACCGCAAAGGCAAGTATTTAAAAAATATTTCACAATCTTTATCGTCTCTAACTTCTGTAAGAAAACAGGAACCAGAACAAATAGTGTAACAACTCGCACAGATAATATAGCAATAGTTACACTTCCCATTGCGTACAGGAACGTCAAATATGTTCAGTAGCTATTGTCACTGTCATACGAGAATGACAGTTGACGTATTTCAGTACAATATTGCGATGTTTATTCCAGTCGGTCGTCCGCCATTTTTCTTGTCGTCATTCTTGTGACTGACGCGATCGAGTGAGGAACAAGGTTCGTGAATTATATTATGCGTTGATATATTAATGTATTGTTAAAGTGTTATTTACATTATATGATTGTGTTATTGAATTTTACTGTTTCAATTCTTAAATCCTTTGAGATGTTTTACAATAGCCTCCACGATCGTCAAACCCGATAAAGATTTCAGCAAAAAATCAAAGTCAATACCGAACCTTGAACTTATAGAAGGTAAGACAACATTATCATCGGCAAACCAACTTATCTAACCACAATTTTATTAGAAAATAGGCTTTAAACACTTACAGATAAAGTCGGTATAAACTGCAGAGTAGTTATGTCTTGCAGTTCAACGGCTTCAGCAAAAACGGGTACGGTGAGAAACGCAAGTTCCGTCACGCAATCTCGCATTGTTGTTTGATAAAGAGTTTTTTGCTGAAATACTTGTGTTTTATGTCAGTTATTGGTTTCTATTGCTCGTTAGACGCAGGTTATGTTGATGACCGTGTTATATTGAAGTATCGATCGTTAACGAATTGGGAAATTTGATAGTTTTTAGAAGGCGTGAATTATTTTGTAATATATAGGTATGTGAAATAGGAGGTTTTAGACTCGTCTTACATAAACTTCACTTCACATAGCTGTAAGAACTTTTTCATTTAATAAAAACAAACCTTTTAGCTGATGTACACATGCATCTCTACGTTCGTGGCAGAGATCAACGGTATAATTACCATGTATATTTTCGGTGAGTTTCCGATATTTCTTGCCTGTTGCAAGCGCCATGATCACGAATGAACTGAGGAATTGCGGGTGGGTGAATGTTTACGAGCAGAAAAAACGGTCTACCCTCTTCCGTACTCGTTTGTTATGCGAGGCACTTTTCATCCGTGATCATGGCGCTTGCAACAGTGCCGAAAATCGGAAACTCAAACCAAAATATACATGGTAACTATCCTCTTAATAATTTAAACATTCCTAATGTTGGTGACCATGATAGTTTAAAAGATTATAGTCGGCAGAGGTGTTTTAATCAGAGGCAATTCGGATTTTATTGAACAAATGATCACCATCTCGCCTAAGCTTCATCATTATCAGCTGGAAGACGTCCACTGCTGTATGCGCAAAGACCTCCCCCATAGAACGCCACTTGGACCGGCTACTCGCTTCCTGCACCCAGCGGTACCCCGCAGTTTTGACAAGGTCGTCGCTCCACCCAGCGAGGGACCGGCCTATACATCGTCTTCCGGTGCATGGTCGCCACTCGAGAACCTTTCTGCCTAAGCTTACAATGAAGGTAAATTCGTGATGAAATCCACAGCATGGTGGTCGGGTACTCTTGGTGTTCGCCTGGCAAGCAGTTCTTAGCGACAGATTTTCAAAGGACCATCCTCAAGTTTGAAAATCTGTCACTAAACACCTAACAGTTTGTTATGGTCCTTGAGAGCCGCGAGCTATTCTAAGGTAATACTACCTTCGACCGCATCATCACCCACCATCAAGCGAGATCACTTTATGGTGACAATGATGAGGGTTCAAACACAAGCCTATCAAGTGTGAAAAACCGGGCAAGTGCGAGTCCACTTGCGCACGTAGTGTTCCATCATCTATAAATCTCCCATACAACAGACATGCCGTTGCCGTTTTTATATATAATGGTTCGGAACCCTTGGTGCGCGAATCCGACTCGCACTATTTATCGCCGGTTTATTAGTATTTGTCGTTATAGCGGCAACAGAAATACATCATCTGTGAAAGTTTCAACTGTAACTATCACGGTTCAAGCAATCAAGAATCGTCGACGAGCACATCGACGAATCATTAGAGAATTGCACGGCTGGTGACAGACGGACGGACACTAGAGTCACAGTATAAATATAGAGAAACAGTATACGGACGAGAGCCCTACGCGGTTGTAGCGATGCTGTCTGTCAGTAGGGAGGCCGCGACAAGACGAGTGGTCACGTATAAGTTTTTAACTAGGCTTAGTTTCCATACTGTTGCATCTTTATACTAGAGTCTTAGTAATAGGGTCCCACTTTACCCTTTGAGTACGGAACCCTAAAAAGTTAAATTTCAGGCTATGACTGCTTCCAAAATAGAATTTAATCACACCGAAAACTTTCTAAAACGTTTCACAAATTACAATTGGCAAAAACCAATTTATTTCGCTCAAGTTTGACGTCTTCTTTATCTTTCGTCTCCGAGAGCCATCGTCAGTCAAGTGTCGATCTATTTGCTCTGTTTGTTTAACAAATGAACTGGATATCTTGGATGAGTATTTATTATTCTGAAGCTTGGAGACAGAATGGTGCTATACAGGATGTTTGGTAGAGGGACCGACAAACCAAATGAGCGTGTTCGGGGGCCCACTTGGAGAATACAAGTTGGCCAAAAAAAATCCCCGACCCCCCAATATGTTTAACTTTTTTTTGTGATTTTTCCCTTTTTCTCCGAAATTGTACCTACTTACCACCATAACATTTGTAAAATCTGTTTTAGACCGGATGTTTTTAGTTGAATTTGGTCTCTAATACACCTTCAGGCCACGCAAAGCAAAATTGGTACAATATTGGAGAAAACGAAAAAAATCACAAAAAAAAAAAAAAAAAATTGGGGTGTCGGGGATTTTTTTTGGCCAACTTGTATTCTCCAAGTGGGCCCCCGAACATGCTCATTTGGTTTGTCGGTCCCTCTACCAAACACCCTGTATAATGATTATTTTATTAATGTTGCTTGTCTTTGTCGGTGGAGGCACTTAGATCTAAGGACGTATCTCTTTACCGAAATTCTCAGCTTGAAATAATATTGGTATCCGATTTCATATAGCCAACTATTCAAAATAATAATAAAGCCTTTTTATTCTGAACTACATGCAATGTAACTTTTGGTTTTATGAATTTTATTTCTTATAATATATCTCACAATTCGGTGTGCCTCGTGGCATAGCCCTCCTCCAGCTCTCTCCATTGA
This sequence comes from Selenia dentaria, assembly GCA_917880725.1. NCBI lineage: Eukaryota > Metazoa > Arthropoda > Insecta > Lepidoptera > Geometridae > Selenia > Selenia dentaria. The sequence continues at coordinate 3,209,674 of OU862885.1, read as the reverse complement.
GCTCGACATTCTGCGACTCTGGTCCGGCATGGTCCTAGGGTTAGGCGGATATCGTCTCTCCATCTTGTTTTCGGACGCCCCTGTCTTTTGATGTTCCCTCTTGGATACCATAAGGTTACTTGTTTGCTCCATTTATTTATTTTGCAACGTTGCATGTGTCCTTTCCGACTCCATTTTAACTATTCAAAATACCTTATTTTTATGTGATAGGAGACGGTACAATCACGAGGCTCAACCTGGTGTTTAGCGATAGTCTGCCTATAGTAGATACTACTACTTACTAATAGATGCTAGTACTTTTCCTAGAAAGAGGGGGCAGTTTGCCGCTGACTATTTTTGATAAAATTTGGTACACATATTATGTATCTGACTGTAAAGATGAATTCCGAATATGAGGATAATTGGTCAAGTGGTTGCATAGATTAGGTTGTGAAGTTTAAAACTGGTCGTTTTTGATAAGATTCGACAAGAACATTTAGCTCGCGAGGACTACCGTTCGCAGAACTACTAGTATTTTTCATACTCACGAGAATATTAATACACAAAAAGAAAGATAATAACACTCGAAATTATCTCTATCAGGTGATAATTATGTTTATTATCAACCTCGGCCATAGACAATTATTTCCAAACCAATACCCATCGTTGAGAAACTCAATAATTGTGAAAGTTAACCTTTGCCTAAATATAGTTTAAAAATCGTGAGTGAACGTTAAATATAATCTCTGGGTCATGTTAAGGCGCTTAATGTTGCTAACACGGTTATTTATTAGCAACTTTGTTAGCGATTGTCTTGCGCTTTATTATAACATCACGCGCAATTTTTTTTTTATGCGAATGTATATCTTTTCTACCGACTTCCAAAAAAGGATGAGGTACTCAACTCGATTGTATGTTTTTTTATGTTGGTTACCTCATAACTTTCGAGTGAGTGAACCGATTCTCAAAATTCTTTTTTTGTTTAAAAGCTGGTGCTTCTCATGTGGTTCCATTTAAATATCATCAAATTCGGTCCCGTAGTTTTTGAGATACACTCCAATAACTGAATAGAATGAAAGACAGTATTATATTTTTCAAATTGTACTTGTTACTGTCACTATTTGATGTCAATACTACTGATTGCGTGGTCGCCGCATCTTGCAGCGTCAACTCCCCGAGGGTCATGACATGCACATCGGACATGCCCGAAACCTAGATCGACAGCATCCGCTAATTATGTGAGTAAAGTCGGTTTGGATATTATAATATAGACGGACTAAATACTACTGAACCTGAAACTGGCATATTCAATAGGTGTCTTTTCTTAGTCGGGCACTGTTGGAGTGACCGTGGTCATGGTGACGGTAAACGGCGGATCCTCGCCAGTTTCCATTTCCAGGGCTGCCGATCTCCTTGCGATGTCTCTCCATTTCTGACTGTTGTAGCATTTGACAGGCCTGTTGGTCTAGTGGTTAGTGACCCTGACTGCTATGCTGGAGGTCGTGGGTTCGATTCCCACCCAGGACAAATGTTTGTGTAATGAGCACGATCATTTGTTCTGTGTCTGGGTGTAATTTATCTATAATATGTATGTATTTAGAAATATATAAGTATGTTTATCAGTTGTCTAGAACCCATAACACAAGCTCTGCTTAGCTTGGGACTAGATGGCGTTGTGTGATAGTTGTGGAATATTAAAAAATATTATTATTATTGCGAGCACATTGAACAATAGTGCAATTCTTGGCCTTTTCTACCGGCTTCCATAAAGGAGGAGGTACTCAATTCGACTGCTTTTTTATGTTTATTACCTCATAACTGTCGATAGGGTGAACCGATTCTCAAAATTCTTTTTTTGTTTGAAAGCCGGTGCTTCCCGTGTGGTTCCATTTATTATATAATAATAATTTAATATCATAAGTTCATCAAATTTGGTCTACTAGTTTTTGAGTAACACTCCAATAAATGAATAGAACGGAAGTCGGTATTAAATTTTTTAAAGTGCACTTGTTGGTGTTAAAGTCGGTTAATTTTTTTGTAAAAAAAAATTTCATTGTTTGTTTTTTCCGACTCCGGTTCCCACTCCGGTTCCGACTCCGGTTCCAACTCCAGTTCCGACTCCGGTTCCGACTCTGGTTCCCACTCCAGTTTCCACTCCGGTTCCCACTCCGGTTCCAACTCCGGTTCCGACTCCGGTTCCCAATCCGGTTCCGACTCCAGTTCCGACTCCGGTTCCCACTCCAGTTCCGACTCCGGTTCCCACTCCGGTTCCCACTCCGGTTCCAACTCCGGTTCCGACTCCGGTTCCTACTCCGGTTCCGACTCCAGTTCCGACTCCGGTTCCCACTCCAGTTCCGACTCCGGTTCCCACTCCGGATCCCACTCCGGTTCCAACTCCGGTTCCGACTCCTGTTCCCACTCCGGTTCCAACTCCGGTTCACAGTCCGGTTCCAACTCCGGTTCCCACTCCGGTTCCCACTCCGGTTCCCACTCCGGTTCCAACTCCGGTTCCCACTCCGGTTCCGACTCCAGTTCCGACTCCGGTTCCGACTCCGGTTCCCACTCCGGTTCCCACTCCGGTTCCAACTCCGGTTCCGACTCCGGTTCCCACTCCGGTTCCGACTCCAGTTCCGACTCCGGTTCCGACTCCGGTTCCCACTCCAGTTCCGACTCCGGTTCCCACTCCAGTTCCGACTCCGGTTCCCACTCCGGTTCCCACTCCGGTTCCAACTCCGGTTCAGACTCCGGTTCCAACTCCGGTTCCGACTCCGGTTCCGACTCCGATAAATCAAATTTAAAAACTCCGACTCCACTTTCGGTGCTGATATAATATAACTACCTCCGTTACATCCCTGGTTTGAGGTTAGACCAATAAAATCAATTGTTTACTAACGATCAACGCTCGTCATCCAGGTACCTACTATTATTTAACCCTGGATTTTAAATGGGATTCACGTGGAGTCACAACAAATCACGGACACCAATCTATATCGTTGCTAGTACTAAGCCTCTTAACAGTAAAAACGCTTACAATAGCCTCATATGATGACATATTGTTATATTCTCTCTATGGGAATAAGCCCAAGGTATCATTACTAACTAGAGCTATTTAAATTTTGTTACAATTACAATTTTATTTGGGTTACTAATCTGCATTGCTTTTTACAGTACCTTTTCTTTTTTATGCATGTTTACGGCCACTTATAGAATAAGTGAAATATACAGGAGTCTTCAAGTAAAGAGCCTATTCCTTCCTCTAAGGTCGGCAACGCATCCTCGAGACCTCTGGTAGTGTGGATGTCCGTGGGCGACGATCACTTACCATCAGGTAAGCCGCCTGCTCATTTGCGAATCTATCCCAGAGAAAAACCCCAGGAGAAATAAATCGTCAAAAGGCAAGGACCTTTATTATTAGCTTGACAATTTCACGTCAGATCTGCCCTGTTCAATTAGACCATTACGTTTCCACTGAAGCCTCTCAGAGCATTGTGATCAGCAACCTCAGTGCTGCCTGGTGGATTGACCAGCTCTATTGTCCTGACTTTCAGACAACCTGATTTCCTCCAACATGACCTAAACGACTGTCTTACTAAGACGTCACTGGAACCAATAGATGACATGCCCTCCGAAGCAGGAAAGTACTTAGTGGAGTAATACCGCAGCGGTCTTTATGGAATACTAGCTGCGCTCCGCGGTTTTACCCGCGTGGTTATGGATGATGATGACGATGAATCAAATATAGCGTATTTTAGCTAAATTAGGCATAATGTAGCTTTCTACTGGTAAAACAATTTTTTTCATCGGTTAAGTAGTTGTTGCTATTGCAATTACAAACAAACAATGACATTTTTCCTCTTTATTATTAGCGTAGATAAGGATTAACAATAATGTCGACAAGGTACGAATAATGTGGCCTAGTTTGTACCGGCGTTAATATTGAATATTTTAACACGGAAAAGTAGTTATTGTGACATACCTGGAATAGTTACACATGTGGTACCTAGCTCAGAACTTTTTGTAGACATCGATGTCCTCTATAAAATTGTAGAACATCACATTGTTCTAGTGTCCATAGTTTCCGTAGCTTACGCGGTATAAGGTATTTGTTCACACCTAGATTAATCGAAGTTTTCATACTGATCCCTAACTCTTGAAAACATGCCATCGCCTATGTTCATCAAGGACAATGTAGGACGCTAATGGTGAAAGAATTTTTCAAATCGGTCCAGTAGTTTCGGAGCCTATTCAATGCAAACAAACAGACAAACACATCTTTCGTCTTAATAATATTATTATTAAGAGGATTTATATTATAAGTGTAGACTTCGGTAACAGTGAATAATGGAGTAACTATTTTAATATTACTACAAAAATCTACTTAGTTAGCTTAAAGAAGAGCAAATGTATAACCGTACGAATCCACTCACAAAAGAAAAAAACATTTTTGATGAAGTGAACAATAACTGTCATGGCCAAAATTTTACTGTACGAAACGAACTACGTTCTTATGTACAAAATTTACTTAACTACTTAAAATGTTTATTAAATTCTATATCAAAGAGTCCCGTTTACAGAGACTTTCAAGAATCTGAGAGGCTATAATGTTTCATTATTCTGTTCCTCGTAAAGATATAAATTATACGTAATTGTGCATGCAAATACGTCGGATTCTATCACGTACACCCACACGGCACGGGGCGGCCGGACAACCGAGTACAAAAGTTGTTTCGTTTCAATCTGCCGTGCGATTATCTAATGATTCGTCGACGAGCTCACCGATGTCAAATACTTTATGAGATATCGCCTTTGTACATAAGGTGGTTTTTCCAACGTTTCTTGTCATCTCGTCATTTTTTTCACGGATGTTGTCAAAGATGCAACGATGTTTGGTCTAAGAGAATTGCACGGCAGTTCATGGTGACAGATTTTTTTATGATAGAGGGGGACCACCGACCACCTCGCAACACCAGGTCTCGACGATGCGTTGCCGGGTTTCGAGAAGGGAATACACTCTTTTTTTGAAGGCCTCTAAGTCGTATCGGTTCGGGAAAACAGTTGGTTCCATAAAGTGGCAGTGCGAGGCAGAAAATGCCGTAAGAAACGCAAGAAGTGGATTGCCGGAAATACTGATATAAGAAGATGGAACATCATGTTCTGGCGGGACGTCCGATGATGAAACTAAGCTGTAGGTATTCCGAACAGTTCCTCGTGAAACTTTCCGTTATAGATGCGGTAGAAGATGCAGAGAGATCACACATCTCTAAGCAGTGGCAAAGGATCGAGTCGATCGGAGAGAGCTTGATCGTCGACGATTTGAGCTGTTTTGACTGCGGTCAAATGGAAGGTGCTGGAGTCCGTGATAGGCCGAACTTGAGCCTTAAAATTTTGTAGGCGATGAACCAATGTAATATATCGTCTCGTATTTCCGAGAGCATACCAAGTTTCTTAGAGGCTAATTCAACCTTCCAAGTGATAGCAAAATTAAACAACGCTCGATATGTCCAGGCCAAGTATTTCAATACTGGTTCAGGCAGCTATCCTAAAACGGTAGAAAATACGAGAATAGTTTAGCGGTAAATGCACAAACATGTGTCTTTTTGGGGTTAAACTAACCTAAGTCCAGTCCCATTTCGAGATAATAGAATCTCGATTAGGTCTCGACTTCAGACGTTCCAACTCAGGGCGTTGGTTCCAACTCAGGGCAATGTTTACTTGATAAATTTTAGAGCATGTCTATAGATATATCTGCTGCTTTTTTCATGTGTCGTGGTGGGCAAATATCTCTTTTTCTTGTGATTTATCTGTCTAGCCTGCTTGAACGTGGAAATTTTCATGCCCGCCCCATTTTCCATGATTTGTTTCTTGTCTTAGAAACACCAGAAGAACACTTTAATGTCCCACGGGCATATTTCTTTACCCTTGAAATGCGAAAGTTTGAAATGATGATTTAAAAAAAATATATAGTCTATGTTACTCAGGGTGAATGTAGCTTTCCAATGATAAAAGAATTTTTGAAATTGGTCCAGTACTTTTTGAGCCAATTCGTTACAAACATACTTACATACAAATATTTCCTCTTTATAATAGTAATTAGTATTAGTTTAGATACGGGCAACAGTAATTTTTAATCATGCACCGACTAAAAGAAGGTTCACTTGTGTGTACGCTTATCAGACAGGCACAAAGTATGCGTACACCCTTGTCGTCTATATCTTCTATACGCTAAAGTAGCATGAGTAGAAAATGACACGTTGTTCACAAACCAAGCAAATGACAGAGCTACAGCTATTGCAATCATAGTTGAGCAACTCACCGGTTACTAGCCAATTTGAAGAATCATAGACGAACAAAAAGTAACATTATTCCATGAATAGTGTTTTGTAACCGCCTGTACAGGCAGTTATTCAATCAAACTCCGTCGATAGGTAGGAAATAGGATCGGTTTCGAATCAATTTCCCATGTAGATTGTAGGACATCGCGACAACGTGTCCGGAACCCATATACCTAGCTATACTACCTACATGTACCGAAACCTGTACATGGATTTCGAATGGAGCCTAAAATAGAAAAGAGATTGATATTTTTGTGCACAATTCGGAACAGAGTTGAGGTTAGATCGCAAAATATTGTCGTAGAGTTGCCTTTTGTTTGTGATTTCGTCTGCGTGGAATAGTATTATAGCGACTTTGAGTACTCTTGAGTGGGGGTAAGAAGTACCGTGTGTTTTTCTTGGCCAGGCCGGTTGGCGCCGTTGGTAGCACCTCTGCCTTCTGTGCCGCTGGTCCCAGGTTCGATCCCTGGACAGGTCAAACATTTGTGTGCATGAACATGTCTGTTTGATCCTTTTTGTTTGTCTCTGCCTAGTTTCGGACCTCAAGACCTTTGCGTGAATGTTGTCCCATATTATATTATTATATGTAAAAATAGAATCATATCATAATTTTATCGAAATCCGTTGAGGTATTTCCGTATGACAAAGTACCTAACAAAGATACTCACTCACTCACAAAATTTCGGGAGTAGGCAAAGTGAACTAATGAAACAATGTTTTACGTTTTATCCGTCAATCGCCTTAGAAAGTGTCTGTAATATACCTACAGGGTGTAATGTAATTCGAATCGAATTCACCGATTGAAATTTAAACTTTTTTACTTACCTACTTTTTTTCAGCCAGTATTCTTAATAGCGGATCTACCTATAACAAAAAGTTTGGCTAATTTAATAGTTTGACTCTATTACCGAAATGTATGGAATAAGTTTTACGCAATTTTTGATAATTCTAGTACTTAAATCTCAGTCGGTCCAGTACTTTTGATACTTATAAGAAACAGACTCAATTGGCATCAAAAAAGTTATTGTGTAAAATGACCATTTTCTTGCTGACTGTAATTTTTTTTCAAAATTTGTAAATGCAGTTCAGAATATCTCAAAATTTCATGGATAGTCTCTTAAAAACGTTTTCCAGTAACTGTAACAGTTAAGGTACCTGGCCTTACTGTCTCGTCTCAAAAATTCATCCTGTACATACCGCATAACAAGAACGGAATTAGACAGGACAGTGACTTAATGACTTACGACTCTGACTGCTTGAATGGTCACTAATTTGATGACACTAACTTTTCAACACTATAAAAATATCTATGCCATGCCTCGAGTTATTTTTGTAAAAACACATAAATAACTGAGGCATGGCAAATGTACACAAGTATGAGACCAAATACATAAAAAAGGCACTTACTGAGAATGAACGAAATCAACAGCGATCGTTTTCCCGCCAAACCATAGACACCGCTAACCTTAACACAACCATACATACTATATTTATGCACTTTTTATGAATACCAGATTCTGAACAAAAACAAAACCGACACTCCTGGAATATTAGTAGACACCAACCAGTATAGAACTACTAAGTCTCGAAACACAAGTGCGCCATTCCAATCCACGAATAGAACCCTCTCATCCACTGGCCATAATAATATGCACACTTGTTGAACTCTATCTCTATCTGTAGATGGAGATTTAGGTATAGCTCAACAGTACGGCTATTTCACCTTGCTAACCCAGAACATCGTCACTATGATTTTCAGTATAATATTTTGCCTTTTGCATCCTAAAGATGTATTGCGCAATGACGCTCACGAAAACCTTTTTGTGAAGAAGGAAACGGAACGAAAGATATTGAAGAAGACTATGCGTAGGAGAGATGGAGGTAATGAGGATCACTTAAGCAAGAATCGAAATAAAACCAAATCTATTATTCAATTCAACAGGATTGCTCTTTAAACTTTACTTATTTATTTATCGATTGAGATCAACTTTAATTACTTTGGCTTATCAATTTTAGATTAATAAAGATCACCATTGTCAACATCAGGTGGCAATGCATCACAATGGCACATGGCAATGGTGAACAGCATGTGGACAATGGTGATCAACACATAATTGCGAGCAGAGTTCCATCCAGTTCAGACGGCATGAGCCCGAAGCCCGCAAGAAGTGCGCCGATACCATAATTCGTGATCTCGTTCGAATTCGCCACATACATGTGGGCAATGCCGGTCACTATGTAGGTAATTGGAATCACGATGGAGTCACTTGACTCCGATTACCTACATGGGCAAAAACGACTAAAAAATTATTCTCACGAGAAAGTTGAAGATATAATTACAATCTGAGTTGTAAATCGCAATCTAAATGTTACGATTTATATTACATCACACGTACAGAAATAAAGATTTAGTAATGTAAGCCTTACCTTCGGCTTTAAAATTAATCGAAAAATTAGATCAAAATGGCGCAAAACCTTCAGACATCGTCGTGCAAACTAAGTTAGCCATCGTCCATGCACGGGAATCACGCAAAGCTAGCGCGTAGGCATATTTGTATCGCATGCTCGCGTTTGGTTTATCTTATTTTGTAGTGATCACCATTGCCAACTGACTCCGATTGCCTACATCCTAACACTGGGGATCAGTCGTGTTATTGTCTGTGTTCAATTATGTGAATAAAGCTGACAAGGTCTTTTTCACTTCTAGTTATACGAGTATATGATATACAGCGTGTAACAAAAATTGTAGAAAAACTAAAACCACACACACAGTAGCTTCCACACTGGACTTAACTATTGAGTCCCAGGAAGAAGTAAACATTCTGAGTCAAAGTTTTTCTACATGCTCAAGCAGGTTCATCCCCAACTAGGCCAAACACGGCAATGACCTCTAGGGTGTAAAGTAGGTAAACAAAGGACTGGGATGCGGTGCGAGGAGAAGACTCGGTAGGCTCTATATATTTTGAAACGCGAAGTCTTTAAAGTACATTACAAGCTAATAAATTAATTAGAATTTGAATGAAAAATTGACGTTCTTATGTGCGGCTTTGATGCCCAAATTGAATAAATGATTTTGACTTTGACTTTCACTTTAGCGTATACAGGTAGGGACGGAGGGAATTAATACGTGGCGTTGGGATTGCAGAGCACATTGACTCCAACGAACTAAAAGAATAGGCGTGTCTATTATGTGTTTTGGTGCAAAATCATTTCGAATAATAATTTCCCAATTTCTCCGTCCCCTGACGGAGCAAGTGTGATATACGCTCATGAGTTGGGTAGATTACGAGAGCAGAATAGCCTAGTTACCTAACCGTACTCTCTCTCTGTAACGTATATTATGTTATGATAGTTTAAAATGTATTATAAACTGCTTACTTTTTATATAACACGCATATTTAATTGTTATTTCCTCAGTGCTAAGCGGAACGTAGTCGACGCGGGCGTCCCGAACACTCCTTGAACAAGACCACGAAATGCGGTCGAAACTATAGTCAGTGTGGTCGGACCTATCCGATAAATATTACGTTAGTAATCCCGTATTTGCAATTAAAAATGTTATTTCCTCCTTGCAAGTAATAATCCAGGCTGTGCAAGTAATAAACAATGTTATTTTTAAAAAAACCTTAAGATAAAGCTAAAAATTTGAATGTCATACTTTAAATATTATATGGTGTAGGTATGTAATAGGTACTTTAAACGTTATTCATGATTTTAGAGAAAAACGTGACTTTTTCGCCGACAGATTAAAAATAATCACACTAACTTGCATCGACCGTGGTAGGCTGAACTCTAAATTATATTTTGATAATAGTCTGTGCGCGAAAAAGACTCGATATTTTCTTAAAACATGAATTTGATTCGGGAAAATTTAATGAGTCCTATTAATTGTCATTGTTAATGCATACATTAAATAGTGTATTGTAACTTTTGAAATTGTGTTATAACAACTCTATTATACAAGTTGTCTACCGCTGCATCCCAAAATATATAGAGCCTACCGAGAAGAAGCGGCAAGAAACTCGGGCCATTCTTTTCATATCGATTTTTACAATAGGTGCGTTCGGAGCCCAAGTTGGCGAAAATAACGCTAAAAACGCTCACAAGGGCGTTGGAATCGGGAATCTGTGGGTGAAAATTTTGCTTTGGACTCTTTTCGTTCAGCATTCACAAAGCTAAAAAAGTGCAATTTTTTGCCCACCTCCTTAGCATGGTTGTTTGTGATCGTTTTTTTACAACTATATATATTATATATAACAGCATAATTATGCGATTTTAGGTCTTATGCTCGGTTGAGCGTTTGTTTTTGAGCTTTACGAACGCCTTAACAAAAGAGCCAACAAGGGCAACGCCTCCAATGCCCTCATTGCTAATCGAACGCACCTATTTTTTCTACTTAAGTATACTACTATTATTACATTAAGTACTATAACTATTCCGTGGCCATAGAACATGACAACATGTGCGTTTATTAAATTAAGTCTTGATTACTAAGCAAGATTTGAGCCCTACTTCGCAATCAAATTTTAATTTACTTCGTAACACGAACACCAAAATCCAGACAAAAGCGTCGGGCACAATTAGTAAAAGATGCAAATAGAATTCTCAGCGAACGTCGGCATTTCTCCGGCAATAGAAATTCCTGAACGCATCATAGGTACTGGAGCAGTTATTTATCCTTTTATTACAGGGAATCCCAATTTAAATAACTATCTGCTAATGTAGAAGCACTCGTAGCGGAGCTTGACTTGGCGATCCACAAGCGACACTTGCTGCGGTCAGGAGTTGGATGGGTGTGTGATAGTGGCATTATTCAACAGAGCGCTTCCGTGCGTTGGAGGGTACATTTAAACGTCGGTCCCGGTTGTTTGTCTTAGGACAACAGTCGTTAGGCTATGTCGAAGGCCATCGGGCGGCCTGAAAACTTCGACATGGGTTGACCACTAGCCTATCCCCCAAACCGAACTGAGCCCGCGTGGTGGATTATGGCCCAACTCGTCTCTCTCTAAGAGGAAAGCTCGAGTCCCAGCAGTACGAACATTATAGGCTGATTACGTACGTATTTGTGTTCAAATATTAATAGTGGCGTGTAAGACGCTATGAATCGGGTTGTAATTGAAATAGAGTCGTTTCACTCGGTTCGGTCATCAAACCGCGATCACGCGTCTATTACCGTCGTTACGCAGCGTGACTGTGACAGGAGCTGACCTGATGGAAAATGGAATGGTCACAGCTGTTTGAAGCAAGACAATTTCAATTTCTTTTGATGATTACTAACATGCGGGTGAGAGAGGACGATGACACTATGGAATTATGTGACACATAGATAGATGGCGCTACGTCCCCATTAAACCATTAAGGCCACGTTCCCGTAAGCGCCGAAATCACTCGCGGCGTTCGATACGTCATCGATGACATCACCGAAAACGCTTACGCCGCGACCACAACGCTCGAGGATCGAAGGTGGGTTAACGTGGTCTTTGCGAGCTGTCACTATCAACAAAAGGGAACGGCAATCCGGGGCGCGACAGTTGTGACCGTTGACGGCGCTTGCCAGAACGTACCCTAAAATAACCTTAGAGACAAATTCGACCCTCTAACTGATGCCTCAGCGGCATATCGGTAATGGTGCCAATATGGTGAGTCAGAAGACAGAAGACGCGGGTTCGACCCCCTTGAAGGTGACAACTTAAACATTATGAATTATACGCGATTTAATATGTTTAAAGTAATAATTTCAATTATGAAACTGTCAAGGATTTATTTATATACAATAACTTGTCTTGACTGACGATTGATTGTCAAGGCAAAGTCTAAACCGCTGGTTTACGCTGGTCTGGTTTTGGTGGTTACATACAAACTTGACATGTTGGCAGTTGATGCGTTTATGTTGTAAGTATACTGGGAAAGGGTTTTTGTAAGTTTCCCCCTTTGGCTAAATTCACCCTTATGCAATTTATTTCTGTGGCTTCGTATCCCATAGATAGACCAAGCAAGCGAATCCGCTGGCGGGTCGGCTAGTTATATATAAAGATACATTCACACTACATGCACAATTTGGTAAATTTGAAACCGACTTCCATTCTATTTTAAGTTATTGGAGCGTAACTCAAAAACTACTGGACTGGATTTGATAAATGGGACCACAAAAGAAGCACCAGCGCTCAAACGAATGGAATTTTGAGAATCGGTTCACCACGTTAAGCACGTCTAGTGTATCGAGCTGTCAAATTTATAGCTTCTGACTTAGCTATCAGAAACTGACACAAACTTTGACAGAACTGTCATCATTACGATCTTGACGTAGGCGGATATCTTATTACTTTGTCAATGCTGTGCCCAAGAATATTACGTTTTTTCACCCGCGTGGTGATGGATGATGATGATGAAAAGTATTCTATATGTTAATCCAGCGCTTCATCTACCTCCATACCAAATTTCATCAAATATGCTCCCGCCGTTTGAGCGTGAAAGGGTAACAAACATCCACACATCCATACATCCATACATTCATACATCCATACATCAATACTCACAAACTTTCGCGTTTATAATATTAGAGGATATACCTACATACACAAAGAGGATTAGATAAATAACTTCGTATTAATTCTCGTGTCTGTAGGTTTGTAATGGTAATAAATACCAAAACAAGTATCTTTATTGCAAAATTGTACAATTTATTATTATTCATTTTATTAATAATAACAATGAAACATCAATTAGATCTTAGACTACGTAATTTGAAGTTGGTCAATTAAAGTTATATGATTATTAACGGGATATTTACCGTGGTAAGGTTGTGGAGTGAGCTCCCGATATTTCGGCGCAGTTACATGCACCATGTTCAAAATGTGTTCAAAATACTATACGCAGTGATACAGTGAGTGTGTTTTGTCGGGACTTAGGATCGATTTCGAGTTCCAGTGATAACCGTAGCAAAAGACTAAGAAAGAGGGTAGATCGTTATGTCTGCACCTAACTTTTAAACTTTTTGACCAACCACCCGCATTCTTCAGTCTTCCCGTGAACATGGTGCATGTAACTGCGCCGAAATATCGGGAGCTCATTCCACAACCTTACCACGGTAAATATCCCGTTAATAATCATATAACTTTAGAGAACAACCGTGATAGTTTAAAACAGTGTTTTGGTCAATTAAGTTATTGCATCAAAGGTCGAACGGCAGGCACAATAGATATTTCAGTGTTATAATGACATCGACCCTTGAAGGGTTAAGGAACTCTTGCAGCAATCAGTAATAGGATGGGTGGCCACTAGTAGCATTTTGCACTGATTCCAGCAGGGCGGGCAATTACGTATCTCAGTTATAATCAAATGTTGATTTAAATCTTGAAAAATGGCGGCCAGTAATCCAGTAAGCAAAAATGTTAGTAAGTTGATGACTGGAGCTGACAAAAATGAACTATGTTTAGATTTCAATCAACAATTAATTGCGACTGAGAAACATTATAAGCCCTGCCGGTCTACGAAGAAATAATATCAGGAAGAGTAACTGCCTTAAAAAAATTACCTAATAAAAGTCGTGCTAAATCAATAACATCGTTCACGCCGCTATGATTCAGCTGTCATAGTAGACGTTGCAGCCCGCGCGTGGAGCAATCCCTGCTTTCCTTCTGAAATTTAAACCAATCACCGAACATGCCTATTTGTAACCTCGGAAGTAATTCGTATTTGGAATCATACATCGTTTTGGTTAGAAGGATATATATATATTCTCATACCGCCTTATAATAAAACGTGGACAAAAATGATCCCGAGTTCAAACCACGGTTTAAGTAAATTTCATATATGTCTCCTCCCTCACACCATGGCTTAAACTGGGAGTGAGACTTGAGTGGTGGTTGCAAGTCATGATACCCTAGTAACTATTTTATTCAGAGGGGTAACAAAAAACAAATCTAGTAGAAAATGGTCTCTTGCTTAATCGAAGTGAATGAAACGCATCTGTAATTAGTAAATGGAAACATGACAAATCGGGCGCTGCTTTCCCTCACGCTTGGCTGGCCGTCGCGGATGGACGCTCCTCAGCCGCCAAGGTTGGAGACCAGATCATGTGCTGTATATCGAACAAGGTACAACTGCTTCTATATAGAATGCGACAGAATCGGACAGAAGTTTAATAGTTGCTCTGAACACCAATAGACAAGATACTATTAATTTTCGATTTATTTTAAATGATATGCCAGATATTGACCGGCATTTATGTAGTACTTACTAACTAACGAGATATTGTTTGGGTGACAAGTAGTGACTAATCTTTAAAAGTTTCAGCCAAATCGGTTTAGTAGTTTAAGCGTACTGAATAACAAACATCCATACATATATTCAAACAGACTTGCGTTATTTTTATGGTATTGGTTTGAAGGAGAAGAGGTCTGTGAATAGAATCGGACGTAAATTACCAGGAGATCATAGTTAACAAGAACTGACGTTCATATACTGCTAGTATTGATGATGTTGGTATGAACGTTATGTTCAAACACTCGTACTCGTGTACTTACACTAAGATCCTACCAAATTAGTTGACGTCATTTATCTAAGTACATACATTTATTATGAGCAAGAGTGAGACTACTGATAGATTTTGTAGGTCATCGCTCTTTCCTGGACATAATTATCTGGTGGAGAGCCAGTGTATATTAAACAAATGTTTGGAGATCTCCTTCTAATACATTTAAACGCTCAATTCCGGTAGACATATATGTATTATATTAAATCTGAATCTCGGAAACGGCTTCAACAATTTTCATGAAATTTAGTATGCGGGGGGTTTCGGGGGCGATAAATCGATCTAGATAACTGCTACAACGGTTTTATCGATACAGCAACACTAAGCTACTTGACAATAGATGGCGTTGTTAAGCAACACTAAGCCATAGAGAAAATTTCCCTATACACTAAGGCCCACTTGTACGTTTGCTCGGGTTGAATAAATACGTCTACGAGTTTGTAAACTTGCGTTAGTCATATCAGTTTTTAACTCTCATTTTGCCTTGCACGATTAAAAAAGATCACCGGTTTTTCTAAACTGACATTTCTAATCTTTAGATAGGAACATTGAATTGTCTATGCGTTTATATTGTAACCTGACCAATAATGAATGCATCGAAAAAAAAGTTAAACTTATATCTATCTCTTTGGCACTACAGTACAATGTATATAGACTTTCTTGATTATCCTTTGTTGTATGAAATTTGACGACTTTTTATTCTATACGTATTGTCTCGTGTCATTTCGTCCAAAGAGTACATTATACAGCACAATGTAACCTTAATTTCTTTTGACACAAAACTTCACTAACCCTAGTTAAAGACTTAACCCACATTGCTGGGTTAAATAACATTGAGCAACAATCTAGATCAAACAATATTGAGATCCAGTGCGTTCCGGAGAGCAAATCAGAAAATATTTTAACAACTATTAAGCAGCTTGGGAAGGTTATCTCACGAGAAATAAGTGACTGCGAAATTGTTGATTTTCACAGAGTGCCAAAATTCAATCAGGAGTCGACCAGGCCCAAATCAATAGTTGTGAAACTAGCTAGCCCTCGTGTTCGTGACGAAGTATTGGCAGCGGTGAAAAAGTTCAATAGAGCCTACATTAAGGATAAACTGCAGTCGGGGCACCTAGGTATTTTGGGAACCAGGCAGCCGGTCTATGTGACGGAACATTTGTCGCCGGCGAACAAGAAGCTACACGCAGCGGCGAGGGTCGTTACTAAACAAAAGAATTACGAGTTTATTTGGGTTCGGAACGGCAAGATATTTGTTCGTAAAAACGTTAATTCAAAAGCGCAGCTGGTTTGCAGTGAAGACGTACTCAAAAATCTGTAATAATCGGTTTTTATGGTTTTGAAGAGTTTTTTTATAATACTTTTTTGTCGTTTTGTTTGTTTTGTGTTTTTAGATTAATTCATCCAAAATTTTAACTATATATTACCAAAATGTAAGAGGCCTTAGAACCAAAACTGAGGAGTTTTATATGAAAGCTTTACAAAACCAATATGATTTAATTGTGTTAACGGAAACCTGGTTGAACGCTTCTGTTTTTGACCATGAGATACTGGACGATAGGTATAAAATATTTAGGAGAGATCGTAGCTCTACCGTATCATTTATCAACAAAAAGGAGGGTGGGGGTGTTTCTATTGCTGTACACAAGCGCCTCGAAGCTATTCGGCGACCTTCATGGGAATCAGAATGCGAAGACTTGTGGGTCAGCTTAAAAATAGGTGACGGGTCTAACTGCCAAAACCTAAATGTCTGTGCGGTTTACATCCCGCCTCCAATTCATCACGAATACTTTGAATTATTTCTTAATAATTTTACTAACGTTCTAAGTAACAAAACTAAACGGCCATCTACAATCGTCATTGGTGATTTTAATATGACAAATATTGTGTGGGATTATGATGCGAGTTTATTTTCATGTTTGCCTTCTAAATTAAGCAATAGTAATGTGTAAAATACTTTTATAGATGAAATAATATTTAACAATTTAAGCCAATGTAATTATGTAAAGAACGAGAAAAATAGAGTTTTACATTTAGTACTTACTGATACCCCTAGAATGGTTAAAGTCAATTTATGCCTGGATCCCTTGACAAAGCTGGACCATCACCACCCAGCTCTTGAAATTGAATTTACTCAATGCAAAAGCTTTAAATCGTTGAAATGTGATAGGACCCCTGTATTGAATTTTAGTAAAGCTAATTATACTGAAATTAATGAAGAGCTCTCGCGTATAGTTTGGATCAATGTATGGGAAAACGTTTCTTGTGTAGATCAGATGGTACAGAAATTCTACTCAACTGTTATACCCATAATAGAAAAAAATACACCGTTCAGAAAACCAAAATATGAACGCTATCCAACGTGGTTTAGCGCCTCCCTAATTAAATGTGCTAAGGAGAGACATAAATATCATAAAAAATATAAATTATATGCAAACCCCCGAGATAAGGAGACAGTAGAAATTCTTAGAACTAGGTACGATATCATGTTAAAGGAATGCTATAAAAGATTTAAAGATAATGCTGCTAAAATAATGCGTACGCGCCCGAAGCATATATGGACCTACGTTAATAGTTTAAAACGTAATAGTGGTTCTATACCAAATTAACTAGATCTCGGGAGTAAAACAGCTAATGGCGGACAAGAAATCTGTAAATTATTCTCTGAGTATTTTCAGTCGGTGTATGAATCGCAATCACAAGTAATAGGTAGCGCACAAGATACAATCTCAGATTCTCACCTAGCCGACCATTCTTCGTCTTTTGGTAACATAAGTTTGAAGGAATCTGAAATTATCACAGCCCTAAAAAAGTTAGATCCAAATAAAGGGGCCGGCTTAGACGGTATCCCTAACATTCTACTAAAGAACTGCGCGGAGACTTTATCAAGGCCCTTGTGTATACTGTATAATAGATCTCTCAGTGTTGGTGTTTTTCCGACTGAGTGGAAAAAAGCACGTCTTACGCCTATACACAAAAGTGGGAATATAAATACTGCATCCAACTACCGACCGGTGTCAATTCTTCCGGCACTTGGCAAAGTTCTAGAGTCGATTGTGCAACAAAAAATGTACTGGTACCTCAAACAAAAACTCAATCCGGACCAACACGGTTTTTTGCCAAAAAAATCTACCACTACTAATCTGCTGGGATTTGTTAATGATGTTGCCAAAGCCATTGACGATGGGGATGAAGTACATGCTATATACACAGACTTTAGTAAGGCGTTTGATTTGATAGATCACGTTTTGCTTTTGAGAAAGATTTCAGAGATGGGTATACATGGATCATTGTACAGGTGGTGTGAGTCTTACCTAAAAAATCGGACACAGCTTGTAAAGATTCGGGGGTACACGTCTCGAGCCAAAGCAGTACCAACAGGTGTTCCTCAAGGAACACACCTGGGTCCTCTTTTTTTTGTTCTATTGATCGATGATCTCGCACGAATATTAAAATGTAAATTTAAAATGTATGCTGATGATCTAAAGTTATATATGCGAGTGCAAAATGACGTTGATATAAAGACCTTACAAAACGAATTAGACAAGGTGGATAGATGGTGTGCTCTTAACAAAATGGTATTAAATGTAAACAAATGCTATCATATTAAATTTACTAAGAAGAAAAGTCCTTTACGTGCCTCATATTCACTAAAAAATACTCAACTAAACGAAGTTAACAGTATTAGAGACCTGGGAGTTATACTGGATAGCTCCATGAACTTTCGAGATCACATAGACAAAATAGTAAAAAAATCTTCACAACTGTCTGGTTTTGTTTTGAGACAAATTAAATCGTTCAAGGATCCAAAAGTTCTAATACCAGTATACAATAGCATAGTTCGTAGTATTCTAGAATTTAATAGCTGTATATGGTCACCTGGTTACGCTTTCCACTCTGGCAGGTTAGAAAGAATTCAAAAAAGGTTTTTATATCAACTATCCTTTGTAAATAACAACTGCAAAAGATTACCCTCCTACGAGCAGCGATTAACATTTTATAAAATGAAATCCCTATCTGTACGGCGTAAAGCGTCAGATATTATATTCCTATATAAAATATTACATGGCTTCATCGATTGTCCAGAGATCCTAATGTATGTTAAATTTTCCCCGATCAGGAAAGCGGTTGATAAATAGGAAATGTTTCAAATTACCACACTGCAGAACCAATGTTGGTCAACATTCCCCCTTGTACAGAATGTTTTCATATTATAATGGAATCAGGTCTAAATATGACATATTTTATGGTTCTTTGTCCTCAGCAAGAAGTAGAGTTTTTGGTGTTTTGGGTGATTTTTAATAATGTTCCTCTTAATATTTTGTTTTATAGATAAATTAATTATAAAACCCCGTTTTAGCAGTTGACTCTGAGTTATTGAAACTAACTCTGGAACGTGCAAGTGGGCCTAAGCCAATAAGAGTTTGGTTTGAGGTATTTTGAATTAAAAAAGGAGTGTTCGGGTTTCAGTTGAGTACTCATTTATAGTATAACTCTTTTAAACTTAGCTTTATGTGCAGTACATATGGTGTTTAGTATGTAGGTAGAATAGATATAGAAACATTCGTAGGCTTGACCAGTCGCGCGTAACTAGTCAGCAGCAAACCATGCTACGATTAGACTTAGAAGGGTGACCACTAGTAGGGCATTCAACTGAGCGCCTTTATTGTATCATAGCATTTAGTAGCAGTAGTTCTATCATGAGTTGGCAACATAAATGTCATCTATAGTCGATCTCGCCTACCTATTACGCTTGTGATTGGCGTACTCGCTGTCAACTTTAGTTCTACAATTGAACGCGAGGTGGCACTGTTCTTTTTTTCATACATTTTTTTGCGGCAGTCGATAGCGATAATCGATTGGTGTCAATGTTATAAGCCATGTCATGGTAGACCTAAAGTAGAAGTTATATGTACTTAGAATATTTATCGTACAGGTCCGACTATAGTTTCGAACACATTCAGTAGTCTTGTTCAAGGAGTGTTCGGGACGCCCGCGTCGATGACGTCTCGCTTATACTCAAACTATAGTCAGACCTATCCGATAAGTATTACGTGAGTAATCCCGTATTTGTAAGGAAAAGTTAGTGAAATCCACGTTAGTTTTATAACAATAAAGCAGTAGAACTCTTTGCGAATGAGTTTGTCCTAGGAAGTATTATCCTATGTAGTTATTATTATTAGTTATTATCCCATTTCTATCGTGAAGCAGTAATCGCATATCGACGGGTAAGGGATCCAGTAAAATTAAAGGCACATGAGACTTTGGCTACGTTCCGGGAAGCGCCATCAATGCTCACAACTGTCGCGCCCCGGTTAAGCGTTCCGGTTAGAATGAATGCATGCAATGTTCAACCCAAGCGGAACGGTTACGTGGTCACGAAAAGCGCGCCAACTTTTCTGTCAAAAATCGATAGAATCCTATACATTTGATGCTTGACAGTGACAGCTCGTAAACGACCGCGAAAACCCACCTACGAACTGTGAGAGTTGTGAGCGTTTTCGGTGACGTCATCAATCATTATCGAGTTCGCTCACGATGACCGTGGACTTATAAGGGAATGGGTGTGCGAACGCCGCGAGTGATTTCGGTCCTTCCCGGAACGTAGCCTTTATGTCTCAGTAATTAACTTTAGAAACGGGATATGTGTACCTTGTATTATATTTATTGTGAGCTCTCGATATTTCGAGACTCGTGAACATGGCGCATGCAACTGTGCCCAAATATCGAGAGCTCACAATAATAATAATAATAATAATCTTTACAATAAATACAATACAAAGTACATATCCCGTTTCTAAAGTTAATTCTTGCATTAGCGACATGCAGTTTAAAAAAAAGTTTGTCTCAGGGTTACGGGCGCAGTGCAGTTTGTCACTTGTGATGACATGGATCTGTTCTTGGCAGAGGTTGCCTCTTAAGACCAGTTAAGCCTCGTGCTTGTTCCGTTTCTTAATATTTAAAAAAAGTTGTCCGTTATAGAAGATTAGTCGTTAATAGTCTTTTGGTAGCATACGGGCGGGGTCAAATCTCCATCATCAGGCTACTGGTTTATCCGGAAAGGCGCACCAGCCTCTGGTTTAGTTTCGGTGATAAGTTTCATTTAACTGATCAATTTATTATTACTTGTGTTGTAGTTTAATTAGTAGATAGATACAAATGAAATGTTAATTTCTTGAAAACGGTGACGACCCATGTTGTCCAATAGAATGATTCGCTTGGTTAGCTGTCACGGACGGTTGGACCATGGCTATCGGATGAGCATAAAATTGATAAAGTCGATGAATATTCAATATTATTTTACCGTTGCATCTGATTGAAAATTGTGGCCCATTTGTATACTTAAAAAGCATGTTATTTTCACTTAAAATAAATACCCGCTCAACTCTTTTTTATTAAAACTACTACAGCCAGATAAAGGTTGTTCATTTGTAGAGGTTTATTGACTTTTTTAACAGAGTTCCGAAAATGGAGGATGTTCTCAAAAACACAATTAGCTTATTTGTGATTACGCATATGTTTTTACCGACTTTAGAAAAGGAGGTGGATATATCGACTTTATATGTTTATTTATTTATTATGAAAATTCTTTCTCTTCTGAAAAAAATTTATAAAACGAAAATGTATCTAACGGAAGTGACATACTATGACATATTCCTAAGGCGACCAGCCGTGCGATTCTCTAAGAGCAAACATCGTTGCATCTTTGACAACATCCGTGAAACAACGACGAGATGACAAGGAACGTAGGAAAAACAATCTTATGTACAAGGGCGATATCTCTAAATTTGACATAGGTGAGCTCGTCGACGAGCGCATCGACGAATCATTAGAGAATCGCACGGCTGCACAATGACGCGTTGTAGAACGACGAAGAATGTGAAGTTGTCTTTAGCGCCAATATTTCTGGTGATCAAGGTTGATGTCAAAGACAGGGAATTTTCAAAGGTCGGAACTGCAGAAAGACGAGTTGTGAAAGTCGACGTAAGTAGAGACTTAACAGTAAACGCAATATAAAATTTACTCAGGTCTACGTAAATACGTGCTACGTTCGAACGACTAGATTACTTTTGTAAACTGCACAATATGTACAATTTGTTACATGCATATTGTACCTTAACTTACTCGTACGATATCACCCGTCCGTGGGTGCACGCGGGTGATTGCATCCACAAACAGGTAAGCAGAGGCGTATAAACATATTATGCTAGTTGCAAGTTGCATGTTGCAAGTTGCATGTTGCAAGTTGCATGTTGCAAGTTGCATGTTGCAAGTTGCATGTTGCAAGTTGCATGTTGCAAGTTGCATGTTGCATGTTGCAAGTTGCATGTTGCAAGTTGCATGTTGCAAGTTGCATGTTGCAAGTTGCTTGTTGCAAGTTGCATGTTGCAAGTTGCATGTTGCATGTTGCATGTTACATGTTGCAAGTTGCATGTTGCAAGTTGCAAGTTGCATGTTGCAAGTTGCAAGTTGCATGTTGCAAGTTGCATGTTGCAAGTTGCATGTTGCAAGTTGCATGTTGCAAGTAGCATGTTGCAAGTTCGCATGGTAAGTATTTATATAGTAACTAGCTGACCCGCCAGCGGTTTCGCTCGCGTGGCCTCGCGGGATACGGTTATTTACAGTATTTAACTATCACACGAGAACTCTTTAATTTACCGGGATAAAAACTATCTTATATGTTAACGAGGGACATAAGCTACCACCATACATAATTTCATTTAAATCGGTCCAGTCATTTCGGAGATTAGCCCGTACAAACAGACAGACGAACAGACAAACAGAGAAACAAAAAAAAATAAAAAAATAAAAATTAGTTCGATTTTACTCCTTACATCCCCCTGACTCGGTTTTTAGCATTTTTTTTCATTGTACAGAAATTTCACGTCGGCAGTTTTAGTTTGGGCCATTTCTAACAGAGTAATAGAAACAAAAACTATGTTATCATCTACCACTCTTAAGATTGAAAACAGCAGGGCTATTATGTATCTCAGTTGCTATAAAACAAATGTTGATTGGCATCTTGAAAAAAGGCGGCTTTGAGTCACTTTTGTCAGCTCCAGTCATGAAATTACTAACATTTTGCTTACTAGGGTTGTCAAACTGACATAGGGCCACCAATATTAAAGATTTCAATCAACATTAGCAACTAAGATACATAATAGCCCTGCCGGTCAAGATTCCTCAAGCTTTCGACAGGTTTTTGGGACAGTCTTTGAGAAATTATTATGTTGTAATAAAAGCTCGATGGAGACAGTGACCATTTTACGACTACAGTATGATAGCACTTTGCAAGTATGAACGTAGTCAAGTGGTCTATGAAATGTAAAATATATAATGGGCAAAGTTGCTATGTCTAGTAGCTATTTGATATGTCTAGCGACCGTATAGCGATTCTCCCTCTAAGCACTCTGCCAGTTCCTGCTACAGAAACTTCATCTAACAGAGAACAAATCCAATGACACACACTGTCTTAGACCTAGTTAAATCTATAGTTGAAAGTAAACATGATCTCTGAATCACCGACCAACGACGAACTCCTTTACGACGCACTAGCTATTTAATCTATATTTCCGAGAACAGTCTAATTGTTTTACTTATCGCAGGGCATAAGGCTTCCCATGCATGGTGCGACTTGCAAGAACTGCATTGTGCAGCGGACAAAGATAAGAGGCAATTAACTGTGGGTCTGAGCTTATTCATACTATCTGGATTCTAGCTAGTTAAGCTATAGTATAGATAAATAGGTAGATTATTCTTTATTGTTACACAAGTTAATTTAAACAATTTATTCACCAGACAACCACTGATCGGCAATAACACTATCACAGTTTTAAGTTTCACAAAACGTTTAGGGCTCGTATTCTTTCCATGCATGATCAATCCGTAGTCATCGAACAGAGGCAAACATCAAGATGAGCGCCATATCTGGCAACGCGGTGGCGTGGCAATGCTGTTGAGCGAGCTTGCCAATAAAAATGGACGCGCCTCGAAGCATGGTGAATACATGGCCTTAAACTTACACACGCCAAGATAGTGTAACAAAGTCGGTCGTATCTCTAGATGGATTCACAATCATAAAGGCTACATAAATAAAGTAAAATGTATCATCACGCTCCAGAGGAAACAGCTAAGCTGTAGAAGTTTAACAGGCATATAGTTAAAGTGAAAAAAGGCTTGCGTTTGTTTTATTAGCCTTTCAAATCAAGCGACCGATCAACCGCCGGGCGGACAGCGTCGTAGGCGCGTCGTGAATGGGCATCCTTACAAGTATTATGAGTCACTGTTGAACATGTTTGAACTTCCCCAGTGCAAGTTCAATATTGATTGTCTGCCACTTCTCTACTTACGAGTACATGCAGCGTGTGGGGAACTATCGATTGCTCTAATGAATGTTTGGCTTGGATGGTAAAGTGTTCAGTTTGTTTAGACTGGACTTTATGGAGTTTTATAATTCATTTTACATTTCACTCGTAGAGGAAGTTGTTCGCCGGATGTTACACGTATGCGACGCTTGCTAATAAAAGTTGCATTATCACCCAGAGCATCATTGATGCTCGCAATTTTTTTTTGAGTTGGAAATGCTGTCCACTTCCCTTCCGTCACCAAAATTTAATCATTTCATTGTTCGAAATATATATAAAAAGTATTAGCACGTATTCAATTGCATCTTCGCATTACATCGTCCAATTTGATAAGCAATTCTCAATCTTATGTAAAGCATCGTAAATTGTTTTAAGAATGGACCGCGCCATAATTAATATTCTAGGTCATGGTCGTTGAAATAACCTTAAAAGTTGCTATGAAGTCTCGAAACTCTACCAATAAACAAAAAAAAACGAATAACAAAGAACAATTAGAAAACGTACGTTAGCTTATAAAACAATAGACGTGAAACGTGCTGTAATCAATAAGCAGTAAAGCATAATAAGACAGCATTATGTTTGAAATATATATCAGCAGTTTTAGACAATGAATTAAAACGCCAACTCAATTAATGCAAGAAAGAAGTTTTGGAATTCAATAGCAGTAAATACATGGACATGGCAGTTTGCTATTCATGTCAATCAACTTAGACAAAATAAACTTCATTAGAAATTACGTTATAGTTATAAAGAAATAGACATTTGTAAGGTTTTGAAACCATACTTTGGTATGTCAATATGATTTAATTAACAAAATTAGAAATTTCATACGCACCTTCTTGAAGTGCCTCACATAAGTACGTCTCAAGGTTTTATTTTATACAAGCTGGCGAATGTGGGCATTGCCAATTAATTTTATGTACTTATATATTTATTTTATACCCTAGGTATTGTGTATGTATTTATTGGATTTATCTTACCAGACGATGTAGTCCCTCAGCGAGAAAGTCCAAAATATTCGCAACAAAAACACAGATCAATCAACCACAAAACTATGCATACCGCTACTTACCTCTCAGTCCAAACATGCTTTATTATAATATTATATATAACATGCTTTGTCTTGCTTTCACGCGTGACATTTACTGCAAGCGAAAAATTGACAGATAGATATTTTAACTACTCCGGGTGTAAGCGAAGTTTATTACTAAGGCCGATGAAGTTTACTACTATCTTCTTTCATCTGTGATACGTGCATGTAGGCTCTTTGCTATTTACATTGCTAGATTTTGCATTTTGCATTGAGGATTGCATAGCTAGTACTTTCCATACTAAAAGAAATAACTCTTTTCTACCTCTTAACATTGTCCGATTTCAGTGATTTCTTTTTTCATGTAATCTTCACATTGTTTACTATGCCCGTACGTTTTGATTTTTTTCAGTATTTCAAAGTACTATAAATTTCCCATTTTAGAACTTAAAAAAACTGAAATAATCGAAACGTATGGGCATAGTAAACAATGTGTTGATTGCATGAAAAAAATCACTGAAATCGGACAATGTTAAGAGGTAGAAAAGAGTTTTTTCTTTTAGTGTGGAAAGTACTAGCTATGCAATCCTCCTAAGGTAAACGAGTTCTAGAGGGTAAACGAGTTCTAGAGTGGAGACCGCGTCTCGGCAAACGTAGTGCGGACGTCCTGAGGCACGGTGGAGTGACGATCTGCGCAAGACGGCTGGCAAAAACTGGATGCGAGAAGCCCAAGATAGACCTAAGTGGCGTGCAATTGGAGAGGCATATGTCCAGCAGTGGACTGCTACAGGCTGATGATGAATCCTCCTAAGCGGGCTAATCAGCTACGTTCTCAATGTTGTCATTGTGCGGGCTAACCAGAACCACGCTTTCTTCCTCCCCTGCAGTAGCGAGTTGATTTTTCGACTAGGTATGTCTTTTAACCCAATGCTTCTTTGATTAAATCCGGTCTTGGTTTCATGTTGTCAATGTATGATTCGCATACTATCGCAGCGCAATTTATAACCACACATAAATATACTAATTAAATATATATCATCTAAATACTAGCTGAACCGCTAGCGGCTTTGCTCATTTTAACTTCTTTAAAGTTTTCCAAAAATCCTTTTCAGTAGAAGCAAACTGCAAATCAAATCAAATCATTTATTCTGTATAGGCATATACGGGGACACTTACAAATTGTCATTTATCATTTATTTTTTCTTAAATGGACCACCGGATCGGAACGCGACCACGACTGAGAAGATCCGGCAAGAAACTCAGCTGGCTTGTCTTTTTTTTTATCGCCAATTTCTTAACGTATATAGCAAATGTTCGTTTATTGTTAGCTAAGTGTTGCCTTATAAACAACATGTCCCCTTGGTTTTTGTAGCCCGGTTCAGGCTCTGGGTTGATGAATCAATCAAGTCTAGTAATTACAAATATAGATGAGAGATATAGAAATATCACACTTATATCGGGTGATTCACATGGAGGAATTTTTTTAAAACGATGTATATAATAAATACAAATTTATCGGTTAATTTTTATTACATATTATTACCCAAAAGAACTATTCTTTACATTTATTTTTTAAAGATTATTTCTTTCAAATGTTGGCCGTGACTCCTGTTAACATAGTCCATTCTGCCGTTCCAATTGTCGATGACGCGTCCGAACCTTTCGATTGGTATTTGCCGAATAACGCGAGTAATGTTGGCTTCCAATTACTCAACATGTGGTCTATTTGGTCGTGTGTTATCTATAATGTAAACAACTTAACATTCAAACTTTTCGATGGTACAGTGAATCCGCACGTTCGGTAGGCCGATTATGTGGATCATAAGTTTCTCTAAGTGCACAATACATACCTCGCAGAACGCTGATTTTCGTAATACAGCTGAATAATTTGTAGACGCTTTGCGGGGCTAAGTCATAATGAGGCATAATGAAATGTCAAACTATACTGAACAAAAATACCATAAAAGGTAACCACGACTCACGCTTCATCTGCCAAAAAATCCATGGACAAACAAGTACCTCTAAGTGCTCAAGTGGTTATCTGTTTCGATGGATCACCCAAATGGTTTGGTTGAAATGTTTATCCCGAATAATTTCTCTATTAGGTACCGCGCGAACAAAACCGCGGACAGTTAGTAGTGAATATTAATATCATGATCATCAATTTAGAGTTTCTAATCCCACTTTTGTCACATCCTTGAGTAGAGCTCATAACAATAATCCTCTAAGCTCATTAGTCGTTAGTCGTTACGACGTTACCTCGCCGTTACGCCGTTGCGCAACCGACAATGAATGTTTAACATACACCTGACACCATACGCAGGTACCTAATTCGGGTAACCAGATTGTGGTTAATTTAATTATTTCGTATTGTTTCACGGTTCATAGATAAGTAACGGGATCTAGGTGTTGTAGTTGCGTGGAACTTAATTAACTACAGAAGTTATTTGAGGGTCACCCGTAACCCGCTAATAAGATGACATTAGATATTGGACACTTCTGGAAGTCTTCTTACTTCTGGCGGGTCCGCAATATTGAGCCTCGAGATTATGGGTAAGCTAATTTCTAATTACTGTGTTTGAAGGAAACTATAAAGCAAAGTCAAAATCATTTATTCAATTTAGGCATCAAAGACGCACTTATGAACTTCAATTTTTCGTTATAATGTACTTTAAAGACTCTACCGCCGCGTTCCAAAATATATAGAACCTACCGAGAAGAAGCCGCAAGAAACTCGGGGCCATTCTTTTTATATAGATGTTTACAATGTTTCTACTTAGGTACTACAAATATTACATTTTATGGGTGTATACATAATCATCCCATTATGGGACTCGAGCCTTCCTCTCAGAGAGAGGAGTTAGGCCACAATCCACGCGGGCTCGGTGCGGCTTGGTGGATAGGCTAAAGGCCAACCCATGTCGAAGTTATCAGGCCTGCACCAAGGCCTTCGACATAGCCTAACGACTGTTGTCAGAAAAACTACCGGGACCGTCCGCTTTACGTACTCTCCGAAGCACGGAAGCGCTCAGTTGTATAATGCCACTAGCGGTCACCTATCTAACTCTTGACCGCAGCAAGCGTTGCTTAACTTGTTGATCGATTAACATCGTCAAGTCAAGGTCCACTGCGAGCACTTCTAACTAGTATATTACTAATTTTATGTACTAGTTTATTACGTGAACAAGATCTTAACATTTCGTGGTGACGACTACAGTGCATACAGTGCAGTGCTGTGCACAATTTTGACGTTTAAATATCAGTGCACTATAAACTGTTAAGAGGATGCGAGACGCTTAGGAACAGGTGGGCAGGCGACCTGGTAAAGGCTGCATGGCGACATTGGAAGCAGACGGCTTCTAACTATGCGCCTTTTGGACATGGAGGAGGCATATGTTCAGTTAACGTACTATTAGATTATCCTGTCTAGACTACGTAACATATACCGTCACCTTTCATTCAATTTGAGCTCTCACGATCTTATGACGGTCAGGGGCCGATTCCACTAACTAAATTACAATCGAACCGCAGCTGAACGGTGACTTTTATACGTTTTCTTATTCTGTTATTGGAACAACAGTCCAGCTGCAGTTGCGTTTCTGTTGATGTCAGCGATCGATCCCAACTCTATAATAACGAACTGTTGTTATTCAGCCGATACAAACCAAGTAGTTAGTCCGTCAGTATTTTTATACTCTAATAAAAATTCAGTAGTAGAAGCGTTTATTAAAAAGGACCCACGGTGCGCCGTCCTTACACAACGCAACGTTAACTCACATTCGTATACATTAACATGTAATTCATACCTATTTAATATACGACCTCAGTGGCGCAGCGGGCGAGAGTCCCTGCGACGCAAGAGGTTGCGGGTTCGATTCCCGCCTCAGAACAAATTTGTGTACAACCTGCAGAAATTTGTTCCACTAGGGGTCTCACCCGGTGTGCTTAACTCTCCCCGACATCAGTGACCACCGGTTCGTGGAGAAACCCATGAAGCCTCAACACCCAATGACGCGTTCATAGCCATGAACAAAGACGAGCTAGGGGCAGAGGGCAAAGCCCTGACCCCCTTTCCCCGTTCAACACGAGTTGAACGAGATGAAGACCCGAGAGAAATTTGTTCCGTTGGTCTAGGTGTGTTCTATGTCGACCCTGTAAGCCCGGGTTTTTAAAGAATAGGGTTACGGTAACCTCTGCCTGTCGTAAGAGCCGACTAAAAGGGGACCCTAAGAGCTCGGGTATAGTTGGGGGTGGGGCCCTAACTATCTCATCAACGAGCTCGAGGAAGACGGCGTCATGATGTGGCAATCGACACCGTGGAAGACACCGGAAGAAGGAGATGCGAAATGCTCTCAGAGTTGAGCCGAAGGGCAATATGTCTTGATGGTCCCAGTGCGTTCCTATGGAGATCCTGGGGTCATCAATAAGACATCGAAGAAGGCCACCGAGGGGGTTTTAGTGGAAAATCCCACATAACCCGGACGCTCCCCATAGTGTCCGGGTATCTAATAAGATTTCCCCCTCGAAAAAAAAAAAAAAAAAAAAAAAAAAAAAGGTGTGTTCTATGTATAATAAAAAAATATTTATGTATATAATGTATTAAATATATATCAGTTATCTGGTACCCGTATCACAAGCTTTGAGTAGCTTACTTTGAGGCTAGATGGTGCTGTGTGGATTGTTCAGCATTATTTATTTTTTATTTATTTAATATGTACTAGTGTTTAAGATGAGGTTACGTTTCAATTAGTATTTAGAAATAGTAGAATGACTTTTTGGGTATTTATCGAACGACAACAGGAGTTGAACGAGTCGAACTGCAGTTGCAGCGGGATAGATTGTTGAACGTTGTGGAATGGTAGAATCGTCCTCATGGTTTTGCGTGACGTAAGCCAGCATAAATTGACAGTCAAGGCTAGTGCAGTGGAGCAGTGTAGCGGGGCACAAAGTGAATCATTACTGCTATTACGTTAATCATTTTATAACTCATCAAACGAACCGCGTCTATTTCTGTACCACGGTCAGCAACATGCCGAGTTCAAGGTTCTGTAAAACTATTCTTCGTTTATTAATGTAATGTATGTTAATGATTTTACAATAATTAACGTGAGACTTAGGCCCCAGATACACGGGCAGCTTGGAGGAGTCAGCATGGACTGCTTCAAGCTATGCGACTATGCGATACACGAAACCGCTCGAGCAGTTGCAAATGCTTCAGGCGGTTGGCGGTCAAGCAGTTGCCAGGCATACACGGACTGCTCTCGCTATCGACTGCTCTCGCGCAGTTTCCTCCGCCCGCGCTCTTTATTCCATGTCGCGCGCGCTTCCCGCCCCCGAATTGAAATTGTGACTGGTTGAGCAGTTAATACCAACTGCTCGAGTAGTTATCAATAGCTGCTTCAAGCTGTTGACTATAACTGCAAAAGCGATCCGTGTATGTTGATCACTGGCTAACTGCTCGAGCACTCCGTGTATATCCGCCCTAACGCCTTGTCGATATCACGATCGACAAGAAGATCCCGAAGGCTTCCGGACGAAGCCGAAACAACTGTCGATAGTGATAACGACCACGGTTAACGTAAGTATCACGTTATTCCCGATTTATTCCTCTAAGCGTACTAGACATACAGCTTTGTTTCACGTTGCAACAAGCCGTACAAACTATGCTCAGAATTCCGTCATTTGCCGGACACTAAATAGTTTCAACAAGGACTTTTCAACAATCGATATTTTTCATCACAGTAAATTAGGCGTTAAGAACCAAATAGTTTCGATAATTAACAACATATCTTGTTGTTATTCATTCAGTTAACTATATCTC
The DNA here is from genome assembly GCA_917880725.1 of Selenia dentaria. Taxonomy (NCBI): domain Eukaryota; kingdom Metazoa; phylum Arthropoda; class Insecta; order Lepidoptera; family Geometridae; genus Selenia; species Selenia dentaria. Next base: position 3,178,611 of record OU862885.1, on the reverse strand, counting down.
ATCTCACACACAAACACACATACACAAACCCTCGATAATACATACACACACACACACCCACATGCAGTCACCCTTACTTTAGGTATATTTATACATTTTCACACACACCTTCATCACTTAAATAAAATTTCGAATTTACGTGCGTACGTACTTTTTAGTAATTATATACTTTTTATTTATTAGTTAATTTTGAGCGATATTATCTTAATGTATAAAAAGAATGAACCTGAAATTGGCAGTAAGTGTTAATGAAACAATATTGTGAGAATGTTTTTCCTAAGTGCTTTTCTACGACAATTAAAATAAAAAAATATTATAAAAATAATAATAATGACATAACAGTTTTAAAACAAAAATCTTGTTGCGTTCGTTTAGGGAGGCACAGTAGGTATATTTAATTGCATTCCACCCGACATTAACAGTCAAAATAAATAAATTAGTCATTGTAATTGCGGATAATCTTTCAAATAATAATATATATAAAATAATATATTTCAAATAATAATAATAATAAATGTATGATCAACCAAGTAAAGGAACAATTTTTGTTCCTTTACTTTGATTGATATGCTTGGAATCTTTTATATATTTTGGAATTTTGTTGTATATTTTAGGCGCCATAGCAAAAGACGCTTTTCGCATACAAAGTAGTTTAATAATTAAAATCATTAATGGAATACAGATGAGTACGATTTCGGGATCTAGTCACATTTTTGTAAAAACAGGATGTTGCTTGACCAAATGAGCTACCTCGTATATGTATAATGAAGGAAGAGTCAGTATATTCAAACGTTTAAAGTGAGAACGACAGCTTTCATTGCTTCAAGCCACACATAGCGCGGATGCATCTTTTTGACATCTAAACACTCAGTCCCAATTTGTTGCATTACCACAAAAAAATGTTGCATACCTTAATCTAGAAGCAACATACGAGTATCCAAAGACTACCCGCTCTCCGCGGTTTACCCGCGCGGTGGTGGATGATGATGATGATGAATCTTATATAGCCTGTGTTACTCAGGGTGAATGTATAGTTTTTGTGTAGCTTTCCAATAGTGAAAGACTTTTTGAAATAGGTCCAGTACTTTTTGAGCCAATTCGTTACAAACATACATACAGATCTTTCCTCTTTATAATATTATTAGTAGTAGTAGGATATTAGGATACCAGTAATGTAGAAATACTAACTTTCTTCGATAGCATATAAAGACTGTATGATGATTGAGAAAGTGTTTTACATACGAACTCTATGTGATTTTGCCATTTTGAATTGTTGTCAATGTGCAGACCAAGAAATTTTGTGGCCTTTGTTGGTTCAACTACCTTTCCATCATATTTAATGTCATTGGTAAGTGTGTGGTTAGTCCTCTGCTTAGATATTGGGTGTTATTTAAATGGTTAGCATAGTATTAGTATTTTTGAAAGAAAAAAAATATTATCTGTCAGCAGAAATAGCTAATTGGTCAGCAACTCATGGCCAGCAAACATTTCAAAATCAATCAGCAATTTATGTCATTCTGGATGGCTGTAATTATTTTTGTACTGCATATTAATTATATAAGCAGCCATAAGCTGTTCCTGTTTTATAATATTTGGGTAAGCACTCAGTCGTCGGCCGCTGCCGCTGCACGCTCGCTTCGCTCGCTCGGCTCGCGCGTTGTAGTCACAAGTAACCTAACACTCCTCGCTAAGCTCGTCGTCGTACCTATATATGACTTTGCCCTAGACTAGTATAATTACATATGGAACATATAGACATGTTTTCTCTGCTGATCAATCATAAAATCTTGCTGACCAAGTAGTTATTTTGCGGGCCGAATGTTTATTATGCAAACTATAGTGGTATTGTTATGCTGCCTATTAATGATTAAATTTTTGACCATAATCAAAATTATCTGCGGAACAAAGATTGCTGCCTGATTTTTATTATTGCAGACAAAATCTTTGTATGCTGACTAAATCATTTCAATGCTGGTTTGGGTGGGCTCACCAAATTTTATAATTGCGTATCATTTAATTACTTCTCTTAGATATTTACGCTTTAGGCTTTAATATTTTGGTCTTTTCTATGTTTATGACTAAATTATTGTTTTCAATCCAATTATAATTGTTAAGTATGAATGTGTTATTTTTCTACCGACTTCCAAAAAAAGTAAGAGGTACTCAATTCGACTGTATGTTTTTTTTACGTTTGTTACCTCATAACTTTCGATTGAGTGAACCGATTCTCAAAATTGTGTTTGTTTGAAAGCTAGAGCTTCCCGTGCGGTCCCATTTAAATTTCATCAAATTCGGTCCAGTAGTTTTTGAGTTACACTCCAATAACTGAATAGAATGGAAGTCGGTATAAAATTTTTCAAATTGTACTTGTGTAATTTGTTTTTAAATGATCTCGATTGATAAGTTTACCCGCATATGTTACAGTATGAAGTAGTTTCACAATGCGCTAATTAACTTAGCTTGTAGTTATCTCGACGCATTATCTTTTTACAAACTTATCCAGTGGATATCATTAATAATATGTCCCGCATAAGACGGCCGGTTACGCAATGTGCCAATATGTTAACTGACAGTTATTTTTATGCAAAATCCATTCTCTATCTAATGAAACCATATTTTATTAAAGTTCGTGAAACATGTCAATATTTTTAGCTTATACTGTAATACAGCAAATCGAGCTGTCCTGGTCACTGATATCAGAAATATAATAAAAAATAGAGCAGAGTAAGCCTTGTCAGGCTTCGCGAGCCGTCGTAAGCCGGGATAGTCGATGTCACTAAGTAAACCTCTTCAGTTTTACGGTAGGGCTATGAAACGAGAGAAGCCATGAGCGGAGCGGGAATGACAGTGTAAGCCCGCGTCCGGCTTACAACCGTAAGTACAAGCTGTTGCAAGCCGTTTTCGAAAAGTAAATATATTTAATTAAACGTCGAATCTATGAGACGAAGTTATAACCAACGTTTGGCGACATTCGAATTTGTATTTCATTTCAGAGAATATTCAATTCAACTATGAATGGTACCTGAGAGAGGAAGAAACACATCTAGGTTGTAGTTGAGATCTTTTACGGCTCATAGAAGTTCAACTACAATTTAATGTGACATTACTAGCATTGTAAAAGTTGACGTTAACTTGACTTGATTTTTATAGTATTACTTTTTTAAAGCACTAACGCCTGCTTTAGCGATCTCAAACATTGAAATTTATAGGATCCCGTCCGAGAATGTGAATTTTTCTCTCAATCAATTCCAATGTTTGAGATCGCCAAAGCAGGCTTTAAAAAAGTAATACTATAAAAATTATAAAGAGTTGCGAAGTCAATACGAAAGTTTAAGTATACCTAAAAAATGCTTCCTTCGGTTGGATAGTGCTGTCAAAGGTTCAAAAGATGACGCGCCGTCCCCGTAAGACGGTTAAATCAGATAAAAACTTAAAATTCGATGCTCGGACCTCGAGCCGCGGTGGCCTAGATGGTCATAGAGTCTGACACGGATAGTCAGAAGACGCGGGTTCGGATTCCGTCCGAGGATGTGATTTTTTCTCTCTATAAATTTCAATGTTGACTTGATTTCATGATTATGATTTTTTGAGTACGGCCTCTGCGCCTGAGTATAGCACAAAGTTTTTGGTGGATACAAATAACGGATGGGTCACCTTCTTCTACTCCCACCCCTACAGAAGTGAACATTGTTCGATATGGAATCGAATTAACGTAATATAAACTAAACGTATTTAAAAATGGTTTAGCTGTTACAAACATATTATTTGGCTTGAATATAATAATCAATCTGCACGTCTAGGGATATCGGAATTTGACCTATAAACCAACCCTTAAATTATATGTTACTAAAGGCGCTGTCAGCTGCTAGCGCGTGCGGACGTCGGAGAAACAAAGCAATTGCACCTCGTAAAAACATATAAAAATCATAAAAATTAATATTCCCTATTAAATAAAAAAGTAATCCGTCAATATATGTGTATTAAAAATTTCTAATTTATTACATGTATTTTATGTCAAATACAATTGTGAATAATGAGAAAAACTGTTTTAAAGGTATTTTTAAATGTACTCAAGTATGTTATAATATATTTTTAATTCCGTCAATGTGTTACTTAAAAGTCTTAGAAATGTCACATATTGTTTGTAATTTCAAGTAAATCACTGTTTGTGAGATAAACTGCTTTGAAAACCCTCCTTTTTATTCGTCAGCTAGGAATTGACAGTACCTTAAGTTCAAATAAACATTGCACGCCTGGGCATACATTGAATCTATAATAAGTCGTGAACATAATTTTACACATGTAACTCTGCAACAAGGATGATATACTTGCAATAGATATACTTTTATTTTGACAAAGAAAAATAACGGTAGTAAATTCAAATCGCTGTGTCGGCAGCCCCACACGTCAAGTCGGCTTGACACTTGGCTGATCTCACTTTAATTGCCTCCAAACGATTTGGGAGCGATAACAATCCAATGACGGACGAAATTAACTTTCTACTCTTCTTCCATTATCAACTCAGCTTGTGCTTTCGTATGAGTATTAATATATATTATATATTAACATGTATTTTAATCGTATTTTTATCTAATAACTATTTTATATTTATAGCTTTAAATATCATGCAAGTTCTACTGTGAGATATAGGTACATCTCATATATTAGTTAGAACTAGTTATAATGTAAAGGCTTTGACAAACAGAAGGCTTGGCGGGGCGCGACGTTAATGCGATGTGTTCTTGACGTGCTTACAGGCTTATGGAAAGCAAAATGTGTCGTCATACAAAACAGAACACGCTACGCTAACGCTTCGCTTCTCTAGCGTTAGCGTGGCGTGTTCTGAGTGTTGCATACCTACCGAATCAAACAAAATCAATCGGAGTGAAATCGAATTGGAATCCACATCGAGTCACTCGATTTCATCTGATAAAGGCTTGTAATCATAGCACTCCATAACTTCACGTGGTTGGTTTGTAAGCGCGCGCGCGTGTAGAGTGCAGCATTTTCTCTTCCGTGTTACATTTATTTCGTGCATACCTGAAACAAAAGAAAGAATAATAAAAATATAGTTCTCCATAGTGATGTTTTTTTATTTATATAAAATTAGCGACAGCCCGCGACTTTTTTTCAAGTAGTAGGCTCGGCCTTTGGCAAAATCTCCCGTCTTTGCTTGGTTTTTCTTTTATAAGAACCTTCTGACAATGATTAGTACAACAAAAAAATAATTGGTGAGATTGTTCCATCCGTTCTCAAGTTATAGCGTGACCAGGAGAAATAGGGGTTCATTTATATATATATATATATATATATATATATATATATATACTTCTAATAACTGCCTGATTGATTCAGCAACCCCAAAGAAGACCCTGAAAGAGATTTAAAATCTTGTATCTCAGGAGGACTTATAGCGCAGTATTGCTATGCAGGGTTTTGAACTATTGTAGTTTTAAATCATTCTGGATGGCATTGAACTGTTATGGGCAAGCGTGACGGTTAACATCAGGCGTAAGACTTACTCGTCTCGCACTCAATTAAATAGAATAAAGAAAAAAGCATAGTAGCTGAAGTAGAAAGTACTATGCAAGGTGTCTTGTGAAGCTTAGCCGATGATAGCCCGAGCTTTCAAGCGAAGATAGATTTTGTCTACCGACTTCTAAAAAGGTACTCAATTACTGTACTTTTTTATATTTGTTACCTCATAACTTTTGACTGGGTGAACCGATTCTCAAAATACTTTTTTTATTTGAAAGCTAGTGCTTCCCGTGTGGTCCCATTTAATTGCATCAAATTCGGTCCAGTAGTTTTTTGAGTTACACTCCAATAACTGAATGGAATGGAAGTCGGTATAATTTTTTCAAATTATACTTGTTTAATTTGATAATACATAAAACATAAAAAGTAATATCCAAGGTATAGTTCCTAACTTCACACACTATAGTCTTGTCGTCTCCCAGGCGTATCGCATATAAGAATTACAAACTTGTCCGCATTATACCTAGACTGAACTATAAACACTTTTAGTGAAAATATCAGCGTGTGAAAACTTAAACACCCTGTCAAGTACACAGCTGGGGCTTTATTTGCTTTAATATTTTAGCAATGCTCCAAGATCATAACTGTTCAACTCCTTGTATAATGATTAGTTGCCAACAAACTTTACAAGACTTCTGTGATTTACAAACAAAATTGGAAATGTTAATTGGCCAATCTTAGTTAAACTACACTGGGTTCCAAGGAAAGCGGGGAAAAATAAAAAGCGATTATTTTGAAAATACTTGAAAAGTGAAAATGTTTAAAGTAAAAATTATAAAACTGAATTGAAATTTATTACATTAAAATAAAGGTTCAAGTGAAACCTTTCTTTAAAGGCAATTACTCAATAGATTTCGAAAAACGTGCTTCGGTATCAAAATATGCAATTTTTACACATTTTTTGTATTATGTGTAGTCGCCGAGCTGCTAAATATATACATTCATTCATAACTTGTTGAAGTCGGTACCATGACAGTTCAAAAGTACTTTTTATCACAATATTGTGCGCGTGGTAACTTCAACAAGTTATTTCTCACTTTTTGGAATTGAAGTCTGTTTCATATTTTGGTAAAAATGATCGCTATATATGATGCCTATCCGCCGCTATATATGATATAGAAATATCGCCTATTATATGATGATATCATCAAGATAGGATAGATATCTATCCCTATTACGCCTAAACCGCTGAAGTCTGAACGGATTGTAATCAAAATCAAGATCATCATACTAATCTTATGAAGAGGAAAGATTTGTAAGCATGTTTGTAACGAATTGGTTCAAAAAGTGCTGGACCGATTTCAAAAACTCTTTCACCACTGGAAAGCTACATTCACCCTGAGTAACATAGGCTATATAAGATTCGTCATCATCATCCATCACCGCGCGGGTGAAACCGCGGGGCGCAGCTAATATTATATATACACACAGTTGCGCCATGCGCCATCAGTGATATTGAGTATCCCAAAGAAAACGTTCCGGGATCAACGTCACCTATGGATTATTCCAGGTCACCATATACTTGAAGCGCTGACAGTCCTGGGGGAACATGGGTCAGCCATCGATCAGACGGACAGGGGATCGACCCCAGCTTTGGGTTGAGCTTTTGAGGAAGGTAATACCGTGATGGTCCACAGCTTGGTGGTCGGACACTACTGGTATCCGTCTGGCTCAGCCTGTTTCGGCAGCTGTCCTTGAGAGCCAGTCGGTATTCTAGGTTTAGTATGATACCACCTAGTGTGATGGTCTAGTATGATTGAGAAAGAGGTCAATCGTCGAATCCCACTCAGCTGGGCAGCGTTCCGGAAACTTCGCGTAGTCTTATCGTCAAAAATACCTCAATGCCTCAAGACAACAGTCTTCGACCAATGTGCGTTACCAATGATGACTAATGGCACTTAAACGTGCGGTCTCTTACTATGGGCCTCATAAGCAAGCTCAAAGTCGCACAACGAGCTATGGAGACGGTTATGCTCGAAGTTTCTCTACGTGATCAAATCAGAAATATGGAGATCTGTAGACGAACTAAATTCGCCGACATAGCCCAGAAGATAAGGCAGTTGATGTGGCAGTATGCAGGCCACATCGGGATGATCAGGGATCGGGCCAGAAGGGTTTGGAGTGAAGACCACGGACCGGCAAGCACAGCGTGCGTCGTCCACCGACAAGACAGACGACCTGATAAAGGTCGCAGGACGACGTTGTATGCAGGCCGCTTCCAACTGGTGCTTTTGGAAAATTATGGGAGAGGCATATAATCAGCATTGGCGTCCTACGGCTGAGATGATGATGATGATACCACCTTGGACCCCACCATTACTGACCATTATGTGAGATAGTGGTCAATCACTAGCCTGTCAAGTATCATAAAAACTTTCGTCGTATTGATAAGTACCTGGATGACCTAGATTTGCTTGTAGGTAAACAATTGATTTCTTGCTCTAAACTCAAACCAAACTCTTATTGGCTAATGGAGGATCCCAATAATCTATCTATCCACGGTTTTCCTTACAACCGATATAAATTTGACATAACTTCCATACAAATAGTGTCAAATATCTAACTCTAGTAAGGTAAACCGGCGATAGATAGATTATTGGGACCGGCCGTTAGTGTTGGTCAACGCCATCTGTTGTCAAGTAGCTTTACTGTGTCGATAAAATAGTTTAGTTGTTGTGCTGATGGCCCTAGTTGCCATAATGCTATTGTAGCTGTTTTACTTTGCCTGAAAAACGACGTTTTCTAAAAATTAAACCTAGCTAGATCAATTTATCGTCTCCGAAACCCCCTGCATACTAAATATCATGAAAATCGATAGAGCCGTTTCCGAGATTCATATTATATATTTATATATACAAGAATTGCTCGTTTAAGAAAAAGACATTGAAAAGTATTAGACAGATATGTACCTAGATACTTTTCAAACGCTCTACTCTCTATTATTCAACAATGTTATCATAAAATTTTAAGTATATGTATAATATAGGTACTCAAGTGTTATGTGGACTTGCACGTATAACCATTAGCGTCCCCACTGACCTGCATCCTTACGTCACTTCACTCCGCGTTGCTAATGGCGACATCTGGCGACGACGCTTTAATTTGAGAAGCAGAGTTTAGCACTCTTGCCTTAATGCGGGCCTGCATTACGTACAGTGCTTGTAACAAGGCCCTAGAGGCATGCCCGAGAGAGAGGTGTGACTATTTCGTAGAAACATGACTACTGTAGGTATAGCAAAATGTGTTTAGATTCTACGCTGACGACAAAATAAATTTAACTAAAACCTCAGATTATAAAACAAAAGGCAGATGGAGCGTACTGAATACGCGAGTGTCGCCACCAAAGCGAATACAAATTCAAAAGCAAATACAAACTCGCGCTAGTGTAACGATGGTGATGTCGCAGAGATTGGTGGGTATAAGTACAACACGCAGATTCTTCAGGATGTGTTTTATTCGACTGTCGTCTCAAAAGTGCGTCACATGTCACCGAAGGATCTTATATATACCCTAGACATTTCACAAGCTATTGTTTATCTTCGTTTGCCATCTGTCACTGTCAACTCTAGTTGCCAGTGAAAACATAATAATTTTACCAGTATCTAATAATATAAATTCAAGCTAATTTGAACATGAAAATGAAATAGAAAGAATTTAAGAATATAGATAATTAATTAACAAAAGTATTATAAACTGGAACAATTGATGAATCGAACTGATGAGTTGATATACCCTAATATCCTACACTATTATTTATATTATCTATTTAGCATAATGCTTGTTATTGACGGCGGTGGGAGCTGGAAGTTGTAACATTCGGCCATCCTGCATCGGCCGTGTCCCACGGTGATCTTGAAAGTTGTCTGCACTCCTGGACGTCTGTAACGAAATTATACGAAGCAGTAAATCGTTTTTGGTATGATTAATTTAAAGAGCAGAGAAGGAAGAAAGAAACACATATTAACGAAAAGTTGTTATTATACATGTTTATTATTGATTTTGTAAAATTTCTTACATCTCGTCACAGAGCTGCCTAGCAGGTTTTTTTTTTTTTTTTTTTTTTTTACTATTATCATTCTATAATGTGTTTTACTATCCACCGGTCATATAGGTCTAGCATAGTTGTCTAGATATTATCAATTTTATTGCACACAGATCTAATAGGTATATATTAGATATTTATGTTAATATAGTTGTACAAAATGTTTTACTACTGGTCACACAGATCTAGCGTAGTTTACTAGATATTATTTATTTTATAGCACACAGATCTAATATGTATATTAGATATTTATGTTATTATAGTTGTACAAAATGTTTTATTACTGGTCACACAGATCTAGCGTAGTTAGAGCTAGATATTATTTATTTTATAGCACACAGATCTAATAAGTATATTAGATATTTATGTTATTATAGTTGTACAAAATGTTTTATTACTAGTCACACAGATCTAATAGGTATATTAGATATTTATGTTATTATAGTTGTACAAAATGTTTTATTACTGGTCACATAGATCTAGCGTAGTTAGAGCTAGATATTATTTATTTTATAGCACACAGATCTAATAGGTATATTAGATATTTATGTTATTATAGTTGTACAAAATGTTTTTCTACTGGTCACACAGATCTAGCGTTGTTAGCTAGATATTATTTATTTTATAGCACACAGATCTAATAGGTAGGTATATTAGATATTAAGTTATGCAAATTATTAATGTGCACCTTATTAACGTGTTATATCTTCTCACACATAATTATCTATCGATGATTTGATTCGTTTGTAAATCATTTCGTTCAGCACTTCTCAGCACACGCAGTTCTAGTGCTATATATATAAGTTGTAGGTATAATTACAATATTATTACCTGTCTAGATAGTTATTTATAATCGTTGTTAAGTATTTCATTTTTTTTAAATAATAAATTATGTATATAGGCTTGTTTTGATAGTGTTGTAATTACAAAAGGGTTTTTATTTAACAAATTTAGGTAAGTAGGTACATTTTACATTATACAGTAACACATTAACAATCATTCGAGTATGTCTGTAAAAATATTCTTGCAACGAGGCAGATGCAAATATTATTAGTGTACAGCTCATCTATTATATTAACTCTCGAGTAAATCAATGAGATCATCACGGTCAACTTCTCTGTCAGAATCAGATGAGCTGTCTGACACTGTAGGTTTATAAGGGCGTAGGGCTTCGCCGGGTACTACTGTGCTAAACTTCCTATAGCCCTTCATACCTTTTATGCTGTCAATTGTATAACGGTCAATAGAATGATCAGACTTGGATATTTTATATGGTCCAGTGTAACAACTACCTAACTTCTTTGTCACCCGTGTAGCATGATCGCGAGACATTCCACCTTTCCATAGTACTAATTCACCGACCTTGTATTTCCTGCAACTTTTATGTTTTTTGTCGTACCTCTCTTTCATGACCGTCATATATTTATCAATGCGTACTTTAGCCTTTTGCCTACGTTCTTCTAATTGTTTAGTCATGTCTGAATGATTATCACTACTACTAGCGAGGTAGGCAGGTAAAATCGTATTTGTGTGGGTAAACATCAAATTAAAAGGTGCGTAACCTGTAACAGCATGTGGAGTGTTATTTATGCCCCACACAACGTTAGCTAACTTATCGTCCCAAGTACATTCGCTTTCAGTCGTGGTGTTGAGCCCGTTAATGATCGTTCTGTTCACTCTTTCTACGAGTATGTGTTTAAGTTGTTTATCTGCCACGAACTTTTTAAAATACCTGCTTGTAAATGCTACGCCACGATCCGTTATTACCCTAGAAGGAGTTCCGAACATTAATATGATTTCTTTGAGGTTTTTGATCGTTTCAATCGAACTTACACTTCTTACGGGTCTAGCAAATACAAACTTGGTAAATGAGTCAATTACGACCAGTATGTACATATTACCCTTGCGTGTTTTTATAAATGGCCCAAATGATCTGCGTGAATGGTGTGCCAATGCACATGTATTTGCGGTTTTTCAATGGGGTGAAGCTCACCTTCTAGCTTGCCGTAGTTACCCTTAGCGTAGGCGCATTGCAAACAACCATTTATATATTTACGAATGAACCTAGTCATGCCACTAAACCAAAACTGAGACTTTATTGCCTTTTCACACTTGTCAAACCCCAAGTGACCAATTTGGTCATGGTATTTTTGTAACAAGCCCCACTTTGACAGTTTAGGAATTACAAACCTGTTTCCATGAATAGTTTTGCGAAATAAGCATCCATCTACTACCTCGTAATTGTTTGTTATATCCGGGTTATCGCTACCTTCTTCTAACTTTTTAACAATACCCTGCGTATGTTCGTCCTGTAGTTGCAAGGTGAGACGCCAATTGGTTTCATCAATGTTAAACACTTGGATTGGGTCAACTGGATTGCGAATAAGGGCATCAACATGACGCATACGATCCCCAGGACGATACTCAATCTCGAGATCGAAGTCTTGGATGGTCAACCACCAACGGGCTATACGAGGTACCAAGTCCTTTTTAGTGAGGGTACTTCTTAGAGCAGCACAGTCGGTTATGACTTTAACTGGGATCCCAGTAAGGTATATGCGAAACCGTTTTAAGGATTCAACTACAGCCAAGGTTTCCAGTTCATAACTGTGGTAACATTGCTCTTCTCTGCTAGTTACGCGACTGAAGTAAGCAACTGGTTTTAGTGTGTCGTCTCCTTGGTACTGTAGTAGAATCCCCCCTAAGCCCAGCTTACTAGCATCAGTATGCAGTTCAGTTCTTGCATGGGGTTCATAAATCGCCAATACTGGTCTTTCAGTCAAAATACATTTTAGACGTTCGAACGCTCTCTCTTGTTCTAATCCCCATGCCCAATCTACCCCCTTCTTAGTTAAATAAGTAATTGGGCGCGCAATTTCAGCGAAATTTTGAACAAACCTACGAAAATAAGATGCAAGCCCAATAAACTGACGTACTTCATGCACGTTTCTGGGTCTTCTAAATTCTGTTACGCTGTTAATCTTCCCTTGCCCTGGACGCACAGTACCGGCTGTTATTTTGTGACCCAAATAACTTACGCTAGTCTTTAGAAATGAGCATTTCTTCAAGTTAAGTTTTAAGTTCGCTTGCTTGAGAAGTTCTAGTACCTTCTCTAGTAAGTCTATGCTTTCTTCTATAGTTACTGACGGAATAGTGACGTCGTCAAGATAAATTGCTAATTTGCTATTTAGAGGGCCTAGTGCTTTTCGTATGAGTCGCGAAAAAACCGCAGGAGCATTGGCTAAGCCAAAAGGCATTTTAACAAACTCATACTGCCCCGCGGGTGTTATAAACGATGTCTTAGGTATAGATTCTTCTGATAATTTAACTTGATAATAACTTTGCGCCAAATCAAGCGCTGTAAAGTACAGTTTACCTGAAAGCCGATTGATTTGGTCGTCTATATGTGGTAGGGGATATCGATCTTTTACCGTGCGAGCATTGAGCGCGCGATAATCAATGCACAAGCGGTAATCACCCCCCTTTTTCTTGACCAATATCACGGGGCTAGCGTATTCAGAGTTGGACTCTCTAACTATACCCGCTGAAGTAAGTTCATCTACTTTTTGCTCAACAATTTCCATCTCTTTATACGATAATCGGTAAGGCTTGCTATATACAGGTACGTCAGTGGTAGTTGTTATATGCATCTCAATCAAACTAGTACATCCAAGTTCACTACTACATTCAGCGAACGAATCGCTATACGCGTTTAACAAGTTCAGCAAACGTTTGGCATGATTTTCATCAAAGATACCCATTTCTATGTCTGCAGCATTAATTGATCTACCGCTATTGTCATTCAATCCATCATCACAGTTATGGACGCTTGAGACTCTAAAAATATCAGATTGTTTATACAAATCCGCGCGAGTAAGTAGTTTACCCGCGGCCCAATCTATGTTCGAGTCACCTAAGTTTGTGATTTGTAAGCATACATTTCCGTTCATCAAAATTGACGGTGGCATAAAGTATGACTCTCCGCCGAAACTAAATACAATAGGTCGTGTTATGAGTACAGTATCTAGACCTATATCGTGTGTTGTTTGTGCATATATATCACAAGTAGCTCCTGGTGGTACACTCAAATCGTTGGTTAAAAATAAGGGTACTTTTTCTAAGAGATCGTCATGTGACAATTGATTGTTTGACAATTCGCGGGTAGGACATAATATATTTCGCTCATTATTATTGATTAATTTGACCAATTTTGAATTGGCAATTAGAGTCACGTGCGATTGATTGATGATTGGTTGACCTACTAATAAATCTATATCCTTCAAATCCGTGTCCGTAACCTCGGCATAACTTTCGAGATGTACGTCGTCGATAAGTAAGTTGAACTGTACTCGGCCAAGAGACGCAATTTGCATACCGCCGAAACCTCTCATTAATACGTTTGAATGTGACATTTTAAGCTGCAAATCTGCGACTGTTCGCGACTTAATGATATTCACTTTACTGCCTGTATCGATGTATGCGAGAACTGCAGTACCATTAATTGTAACGTACTTCTTATACATATCCGTCAAAATTTCAAACGAAACAAATGAAACCTCTCGTACCTGTTGAATGTTGCGTAGCGATTGTGACGCTTGTGCATCCCGTGATCCGGCGCCAGTGCCAGTCCCAGTAGCAGCATACCAGCAGACAGCAGCAGCGTGACCCAGCCGTTGACAGACGTTGCAGCGAGTGGCCCGGCAGTCCCGTGCTTCATGGCCCGTTTTGCGGCAGGTGAAGCAGGTCTTCGGCATGATTGAGCCACGATGCCAGGTTGATTTTCGTGATTCCGCATTTCTAGCTTCAACTTTCTTGTAGTTTTCCAGCGATGATAAAAATCCATAGTACAGTTCTTCTGGAGTGTCACAACTGTAGGCCTTCGCGTTTGCTCGTAATTCAACCGGTAAACCCCGAATCAGACAGGATATGGCAGCGTCTCCTTCTAAGTCACACTTTTTCAGAAGTGATATCTTGTCGTGGAAGTACTTGGTCATCGTCTCATTGTTTCCTTTGTTACGGGCAAGCATTTCTTCAAGCCGATCGACGTAGTCTGTGGAACGTGGGAATGCGCGTGATAGGTTTTCTTTCCACTGGACCCAAGTAGCTGCATAATCATCCAAGTCATCGTACCAGTCTCGAGCAGCACCACGTAGACGAGTTTGCATGATGAAAGTACGGTCCCGTTGATCCCATTCGTACATATCCCCGAGCTGGTCAATTTTGTTGAGCCAGCCTTTCACATTTGTAGTTTTCTTCCCTGGGTCGAATTTTGGAATGATTTCAGCGTCGAGGTGAGTCACTCTTCGTTTCTTGGAGGCTGGCTCTTTACCGTCTTGTACACGTTGCAAGAAAAAATCTTCGTCATTTTCGGTACCTTCTTTTTCTGTAGACGTTTCAATAAAACTTGTTTTCCTTTTCTTTCCTAACCCGTGACGGAATGGGCCCAGCATCTTCTCCATTGTTCATCCCACTTCTGAAATGTAACGATGGTGATGTCGCAGAGATTGGTGGGTATAAGTACAACACGCAGATTCTTCAGGATGTGTTTTATTCGACTGTCGTCTCAAAAGTGCGTCACATGTCACCGAAGGATCTTATATATACCCTAGACATTTCACAAGCTATTGTTTATCTTCGTTTGCCATCTGTCACTGTCAACTCTAGTTGCCAGTGAAAACATAATAATTTTACCAGTATCTAATAATATAAATTCAAGCTAATTTGAACATGAAAATGAAATAGAAAGAATTTAAGAATATAGATAATTAATTAACAAAAGTATTATAAACTGGAACAATTGATGAATCGAACTGATGAGTTGATATACCCTAATATCCTACACTATTATTTATATTATCTATTTAGCATAATGCTTGTTATTGACGGCGGTGGGAGCTGGAAGTTGTAACACTAGTGCTATACGCGACTTGTCCGAAGGAGCACGTAACGACTGATTCGTAATTTTAATGTAAAAAATACCGTCTTGTGTTATTAAACACTGTAAAAGTTGTTCCCAAAAAGAAAAAAAAGAAGATGGAATATCCTTTCACAGATAACTATTAATTATTTGGCTTATATAATTTTTAATCAACATAATAACTTTACATGTGACTCGGAACACAAAACTTCGACAGTCATTCGCTTGTGTTGCCAGTATTTATTTAAATGAGTTAGCCGTTTTATTGGTAAAACTACATTTAGAAGGTCTAGGGGCTAGTGATGTAACGAAAGTTTGTTTTTTAATATCGCAAATGCGAATATTTTTGAAAGACAAATAAACATAAGCGTGAAAGAGAAATAAACATCCATACATACGTACTTCCATTCTCACAAACTGTCGGATATAATGTGTAATAATTAGAAAAGTAGGATACTATTAAAATATTAAACAAAAACAAATAAACAATGAATTGTGATATATTTACCGAACCTTCTTTATTTATTGTAATTTATTTAGTTATTTATAACCATTATTTTAACCATATATTACTTTGGTACTGTATGTTACAAAAGAACGTTTAACTTTCCAATATTATAACAATTTGTTACAAAAATGAGGGAGTTAATTTTTCAATATCTGGTAACTTTACACGCACACAGATGCACGTGTACTTACAGTGCAGTGGCACTCGCACTCGCGAGTTCGGCGCGCTCCATCTGCCTTTTGTTTTATAATCTGAGAACTAAAACACTGTTTTAGACTTTCGCGGTTGTTCTAAGTTATAATTAGTACTCACGGGACCTCGATTTAATAGATTTTGGAGGTCCCGATATTTCGGCGCAGTTGAAGATGCGGGTGGATGTGAAAAAAGTTCGAAGTTATTTAAGAGCAGACAAAGCGGTCTACCCTCTTTCTCACTCTTTTACTACAGATACCACTGGCCCTCGAACTCGATTGTAGGTATCGACAATACACACTATCTGTATCACTGCGCATGTTGTATGGCAACTCCAAAATCCATTAAATCGTGGTCTACATTCTAATTATAAAATTTAACTAAATTAATAATGCTTAAATACTCACGCTAATTCCCGCACTAGGATTTAATGTGTTATATGTGCATACAAAAGCAAACATTTATGCTCATCACTAAAATATTTCACAAGGTCAAGGATCGAATCTAGAACCCCGTGCTTCGAAGACAGAGTCACTACCAATCGGGGCAAGGGGGCTGGAATGAAACTCAAAATAGGTTTATAACTGGATTCTTAATTTCCTATAGTGTGATATGACATTCTCAACATATAAGCTTATCTTTATTGGCTAACAATCGTAGCAAGTCGCTTGTGCAAAAACTAAACTAAAATTCTCTAAACAATGGTAGTTCTTATTCTGTCTGTATCAAAATCCACACTTGTGTAGATGATTCTAGAAATATGACTGTTCTATTCATTTGTGGGTAGTTTAACATCAGTTTACAGAGCACGAAGTTACATGACAGCATTTGCACTAAAAATACCCACAAATTCATTCAGTGCTATACGAATTTGGACTGTAGTGTGTACCTACGAATAATAATAAGTCTATTATTCGTAGGTATGTACAGAATAAAAACTACAATAATTGACTGAAAATGGATTACAATTAGCTTAGTTTGGTGTGTTAAATAAGCGAATAGCTACCAGTTACTACTACCGTTCCTAAAATTATTGAGTTTCACACACAACGACTAAAAAGTGAGTGAGACCGTGTAAAAATAATAAAACAAAATAAATTTACCATTTTATTTCTTTAAAAAACTGAAATCGGACAACATTAAGAGGAATACATGAGTTATTAGTTATTATATCTTTTAGTATGGACATGTACCAGCTATGCGTTCCTATTAAGAGGATTGCATAGCTAGTACTTTCCACACTAAAAGAAAAAACTCTTTTCTACCTCTTAACATTGTCCGATTTTAGTGATTTTTTTTCGTATAAATATCACATTGTTTACTATGCCCGTACGTTTTGATTTTTTCAGTTTTTTTAATTTCTAATAAAGGAAATTTATAGTACTTTAAAATAATGAAAAAATCAAAACGTACGGGCATAGCAAACAATGTGATGATTCCATGAAATAAAATCACTGAAATCGGACAACGTTAGGAGGTAGAAAAGAGTTTTTTTCTTTTAGTGTGGAAAGTACTAGCTATGCAATCCTCTCAAGTTTCCTAAGGTCCTGGACATTGTTTCACGTAGGGAAGTGTATTGAATAAGTCTATAGAGAACTCTTAAACTGTTGTCTTGGGAGCTATTTCAAGTTGTGATATGTGGTACCTTGAAGTATGTTTTGCTATTAGTCCTAAGATATTATTAGCTGTGTGTAGCTAAGTACGTAAGTTTATATTTAAGCTAAACTTTGGGGGTTTATGTACTTGTTTCTAAGATTAAGGGCAGTAAACTCTTTGTGAATGACGTCATCCGGAGTAGTAGATACTGCTACCACACCTTTTTCTATCCTGAAGCAATAATGTTCACAGTACTGTATTTTGGTTTAAGGTATGGTTGACGGCGGAGTTTTAAGTAAGTAAGGGACTTAAAACGCGGTCCAACCCCAATTTTAAAATAATTTACGATGCTCTACGTAAGGTTGAAAATCGCTTGTTAGATTGGACGATGTAATGCGAAAATGCGTTAATTTAGTACGTTTTCTTTATATTTTTCGATATATACTAACACACTTGAAAAAACAGCTGGTTATTACTTTAGTACTATACGTTGTATTACCTAAAAAAAATATAGTGTTATCGCTGAAAATTCTGAGAGTTTTGACGTGAAAGTTTATTTTTGTGGACCTATTCAGGATTTTTTTCTGCTTAATTAGAGTTATATTTATGAATTCTATTCGGTTATTACTCTTGTCCTATTCCTTTTCTATCCTTTATATTTTTTTCATAATATATTATCGATCTGTTTCGTTACACTATGTGTTTAAAAATTCTGCTTTTTACTATTATCAGGATACGAGCGCGCCTTAATTGTGAGGAAATTAATCTAGGTTAGGCAGATATTATACCACTTAACATCAGGTGTGCCTCGTGCTTGTTCCGTTTCCTAAAAAAATTGGTTTGGCCAAAAAGGAAGGCTATATTTCATCGGGTATAGAATATAATTATATTTATTAGATTTAATATTACATAATCAGTTCATTGTGTTCCCACTGCTGGGACTCGAGCCTTCCTCTCAGGGAAAGAAGTTGGGCCACGGATTTAACATTATGTTTTACAACATTATTATTATTTTCACGTTAATTATATTCCTATTACCTACTTACCGAACTGTCTAAAGAACGCAAATTGAAACTAGTGTCTTTTTTAATTTCCGCTCTCGATCCGCACCAGCTTCATGCTTCGTTAACGCAACCCTTACATTCTGATCTGAATAAAATCTGAATTAAACTATAACTCTTTACGTATAAGGTTTACTTTCCCATTAAAACTCACCTGTAATTTTATTATACGCGTAAACTTTAGTGGGAGGTGGTCTTATGACGTTAGTAATAGAGTATAATTTTCTTCTGATGTTTCATGGGAAAAAGCTTTTAGTTCTCTACAGGTAGCCTTTGGATGTGGCCTTTTTACGTTTGTTACTCAAAATCAAAACTCATAGTATTGGAATGTCCCTGACTGGATTTATGTGTAATTGAAATGTATAGGCAGGTAAGGAAGGATACAATAGCATACTATTGGTTATTCTGAGACAATAAGGAGCCGGGTCGGATAGACCCTTATAACCCCCGGAAAGGCCCGAAAAGAAAATAAAGGTATTTCTGCAACTTCCATATATACTCGTAGAATACTTAGAAAACCGTAGTGGGTTAGGAAATGGATATATTTGGGAATACGTTACAGATTATGGCATAGTCGCTAGACATTATTTGTTTTACTTTATTCGTGCTTGAAATGCTGGCACCTACTTTGGGCAAAAAGTTAGCATAGCCATCCGGCGTGGCAATGCTGCCAGGGTTTTGCTTACTTTTTCCATGACTATAGGGCTTATAGAATAGTTTTTATTTTACTTTTATACTTCTGTAAATATTTGTAGCTTTATATAACATTAATGCTGTAAAAATAATAATAATAATAATAAATAATAAATATTCCACAACTATCACACAACGCCATCTAGTCCCAAGCTAAGCACACATTTTCATCATTCACATTTTGTGTAAAGGCTTTGGATACTTTGTACAATTAAAACTATTTTAAAATTATTATTTTTTAAATTAAAGCATAGCTTGTGTTATGGGTACTAGACAACTGATAAACATACTTGTATATTTCTAAATACATAAATATTATAGATAAATTACACCCAGACACAGAACAAATGATCGTGCTCATTACACAAACATTTGTCCTGAGTGGGAATCGAACCCACGACCTCCGGCATAGCAGTCAGGGTCACTAACCACTAAATAATAAATCATTAGAAATATTATACATACTTTATTCGTTGAATTTGTTATCTTGTATAATTATCAGAAAATTATTTTAATGCAAATGTTTCACTGACAGAGTTGATTCAAATTTAAACAATCAAGTCAAATCAAAATCTTTTACCTATTCATGCAAGAATTAAGTTCTTAGCATCAATGTTTTTATTTCGGATATTAACCAGTCAGGACGGTCTAGGAGGTGATCAACCACAAGCCCAAGAACTCCCTCGCCAACCCTGAGCTATCATCATCATCATAGCTTTAACCAAGGATCATCATATTCCTTGCTTTAACTTAGCTTAATAAATAAGTATCAATGATTCGAAGAGATGAAAATTTCAATTCCATCACTCTTCGAATTATCATTTGGTTTTTTATGGCCACTTTATGCTCAGATTACAGAACAAAAGGGTAATCTGAGACGATGTTTAATAAGTTAAGAACATATCTAAAATTACTCATGTGAAAGTAGAGTTCAGCCAAGATTAATTAAGTTGTAATAATATAAAACTGAATAATTCGCTTAAATAACATTTTAGCGCACATTTTCATTTTGTTTTCTCATTTACTGTGCTTATGCCTACTTGTCTAGACGAGCTGAGCTTGTTTGTTTAGGATAGTTTAGTTCTAGATGGTAAAGGCAGTCGAAGCAAATGTTTTTAATATGTAGAGTTTCTAAGTACCTACGTATGCGGAGCGTCGGCTAATTTAAATAAAAAAAGATAAAATAATTTAGTCGGTCTATTTTCCAACTAACCTAGCGGTTCTATTAGCGTCTATTTTATAAGTAAACACATCGAGGATGTTAGCGCCATCTATCGAAATTGTTTGTAAAACATTTAATCGGCGACCGTAGCTTAGTAGCGAAAGCGATAGTATTTAAGAGTCACGGATTTAACTTCTTCTTTCCTTAAATTTTATAATTTTTTTGTTCAGTGGGACTGTTGGTCGCCCTCCCGGTAGTAGAGTAGGTTACCTGGTTTTAGGGTTATCAATTCCTCACCCGCTCTTTGGACTTCTGATAACACCACGATGTCCCAGTGTAACCTATTCATTTCTTCTTCCCACAGATCTTCTCGTCTGTCCTCATCGTGCGTATGTTGTGTGTTACCAGGGCCAATCGTCGTAGTTGGGGGCGGTAGCCGGGCGTCTGCCGGGGATTCTTAGCACCCCCTGCCCCACCGTTACCGTGGCCGCTACCGTAGTAGGGGCTGTCGGGGACTGGGGGCCTGGTTCCTATTGTGTCAATCATTGGGGTGTTTCCAATACTCGCCACGCTTGGCAGGCGGGTTGGCGAGTGCAGTTTTGGGATTTTATACTGGAAAGGTGCTGCTGCCCACCTTCTGATTGTTATCCCTTAGCCGCCTTCTAGAGCACCCACGGGTAGAGTTGGGGGGTACTTCATCTACAGTTTATTGCTAGTCCAGGTAACTAAATACAATGTAATTATACACTAGCTACTGCTTGTGACTTTACTTAGGAACTACGGTATTAGGGACATGGCTCTCAACCTTTTGACTTCATATTTAAATGGTAGAATTCAAAGGGTTGACATAAATGGTAAAAAATCGCCCGGCTCTATAATCTCAATGGGCGTTCCACAAGGTTCAATACTAGGGCCGTTCTTGTTTTTAATCTATATTAATGACTTACCTTATTATGTAGAGAAGAATAACGAGATTGTATTGTTTGCAGATGACACTTCACTGTTATTTAAAATTAAAAGGCAGTTACTAAACTATGACGATGTTAACAATGCATTAGCTAAAGTTGTGAATTGGTTCAATACAAATAATCTTCTCCTCAATGAGAAGAAAACTAATTGTATAAAATTCTCGACACCAAATGTGAGACAAGTAGAATCCAATATACAATTGAATGGAACAGGGTTGGACCTTGTGGAGTCAACAGTCTTTTTAGGAATTACTATAGACGCTAAATTGCAATGGGGTCCCCACATTAAAAAATTGTCTAGTAGGCTCAGTTCAGCAGCTTATGCTGTTAAAAAAATTAGACTATTAACTGATGTAGACACAGCTAGAATAGTTTATTTTAGTTATTTCCATAGCGTTATGACTTATGGCATACTGCTCTGGGGATGTTCTACAGATATTAATTCTATTTTTATACTGCAAAAAAGGGCTATACGAGCAATCTACAGTTTGGCTCCCAGAGTTTCCCTTAGACAGAAATTTAAAGACATAAACATTCTAACTGTTGTCTCTCAGTTTATCTATGAAAATCTAATGTATGTAAAGAAAAACATTAGCAGTTTTGATAAAAGGAGTGATGCTCATTCCATCAACACGCGAAATAAGCACAAGCTATCCGTACATGTAGGGCGTCTCCACAGAATAAGTCATTCTTTTATGGGACAATGTATACGATTTTATAATAAAGTTCCCAATGTTATCCGAGATTTGCCTATTAATAAGTTTAAAATTGCTATTAAAACTAAACTCTGTCAAAAAGGTTATTACAAAATTTCGGATTACTTGGAGGATAAAACAGCTTGGGACTGATCACTCCAGGATCTATCTACTCGTGTACTAAGATGTCAAAGTGTAGCGTGTCTTGCCCTACTGATACCATTATTATGTTCTCTTTTGTAAGGCAACACACTGGAGCTAATATTTGTAGTACCTAAGTAAAAACATTGTAAAAACATCTATATAAAAAGAATGGCCCCGAGTTTCTTGCCGCTTCTTCTCGGTTGGCTCTATGTATTTTGGAACGCGGCGGTAGGCTTTAAAGTACATTTTAATGAAAAATTGACGTTCATAAGTGCGTCTTTGATGCCTAAATTGAATAAATGATTTTGACTTTGACTTTGACTTTGACTACCAGTTACATCACAGGATAAGAATAGCAAGTGTTAATACTGGTTTTAAGTAACTTACCTATATTCCAAATATCACCATGAAGGTGTAGAAGTCATTACCAGTATAAACGCTTCATCATCATCATTCATTCAACATTTATTATAAATGTGATAATGTAGTTGTATGTTGCAACGTTACAAGTGCAATTTGAAAAATTTAATACCGACTTCCATTCTATTCAGTTATTAGAGTGTAACTCAAAAACTACTGGCCCGAATTTGATGAAATTTAAATGGGACCACACGGGAAGCACCAGCTTTCTAACAAAAATTTTGAGAATCGGTTCACTCTATCGTAAGTTATGAGGTAACAAAAAAAACAGTCGAATTGAGTACCTCCTCCTTTTTGGAAGTCGGTAGACAAGTAGAAGAATTAACGTTAGAAACGGGATATTTATCATGTTTTGTATTTATAGTGATCTCTCGATCGGTCTCGCTCAGTTTACTCGTGAACATGGCGCATGCAACTGTGCCCAAATATCGAGAGCTCACAATAAATACAATACACGGTAAATATCCCGGTTCTAACGTTAACCCTTGCATTAGTGACCATGTCAGTTTAAAAAGATAAAAGTAGAGTTTTGCGCACGTCAATAAGTTTCGCACAAGTTTACGCAGCGTAAGATATTTCAAGATAAAGGGCTCGCACACATGCGATGGCCGATGATCTAACCCGCAAACGATGCAGCCTTCAGTGACGTCACACATGCTTGAACAAAGAGTGCGACTGAACGATATACTTGCACTTTACCGTTATACGAACAGTTATTGACTCGAATCGAAATACGGAGGTTTAAAAAAGTAAACAAGAATAACAGGTACCAAGTTACAATGACTTGTCGAACATTGACATCACTTTCAATTCACAATAGTGGATTAGTAGCCAAGGGCTGTAAGGCATCGATTGTAGCCCGAGATATTTCGAGATTCGAGGGTGCAATTGATGCTTACACCCGAGCTAACTACTCTGCTTTACATCTCGATTGTGAGGTAAGTAGGAAAAAACCGGCATTACAAAAATAAAATTGATGACTATTATACTCATACGAAGACAAGGCTGAATAGCGAAGCGACCTCTTTTGTCATTGGGCTGAATGCATGATGTCTATTGCCAGTATGATGGTTAGATGTACGCGAACTTTTTGAAAGAGTGATGTGTTGTTTTTTCAATTACTTACTGCCCTAGGGCTTTTCTAGCTACTTTATTACCCTAGAGCGCTAATTGGTCACCTACAAGCCCCATTTGTGTTTGTTTTAATTATTTACCCCCTAGGGCTTTTCTAACTACATTATTACCCTAGAGCGCTAATTGGTCACCTACAAGCCCCATTTGGGGGTTATAAGGACCCACATACCGAATATGAGAGATGTAAAATAGATTTAGCTTCTTCTGAATATTCAGCTATGTTGAAAAGAAGAATTTACCATTTGGTTACCCCTCCTGTAAAAACCGTACTTGCTAGACGTTTTGGTGAGTTTGTAAAAGCATGTTTGTAATTGTGTACTGAAACTTTGTAATATAAAAGTAATAACCGTAGCGGAAGCCAAACAAACCATTCATAAATGGTTTTCTATGTTGACTTATGATAATACCGAAAAATTACTACAGATTCTTGCGTAAACCTGTAAACCTAACCTTTTGCCGAGCTCCTGTGAATAAATACATTTGTATATTGCTATTATGTTTGTATGTTAGCGGAACTAGCGCGTGAGTGCTTAGAGTGCCATACGTATTTTATAAAACTTTATATTTTTGTTGTTTTGAAGATTATAGTGTCATTATTATCATTAAATAATCGTTACAGATCTTCATGATACAGGCTTGCCTAGTGTGGAGATCATAAGCATCTCTGACAATTGTATTAAGCACCTCAGCTTTTATTTAGGCGATATGTTTAATTAGTTAAGGCAACATTTTTTGTAACTTTCCCATTAAAAATATTATATATTAAGTAAATTATTTTTCATTTTCATATTTTTTTCTCAATGTTTTATCGAAGTAAGCGACTGTCGAAGTATTGAACATGTTGAAATTCAGAGGCCTATATTCTACAGAGATATTTTTTCTGCGCGGACGTACCCATGCACCGTAGCTAATTTTCCAAACAGCCGCGCGTAGGCTCGGTTTTTTTTTTTTTAATGTTTTATTGAAGTAAGCGACTGTCGAAATATTGAACATGTTGAAATTCAGAGGTACGCCCATATTCTACAGGGGTATTTTTTCTGCGCGGACGTTCCCATGCGCCGTAGCTAGTTTTCCAAACAGCCGCGGGTAGGCTCGGTTTCATTTTTTTTTTAATGTTTTATCGAAGTAAGCGACTGTCGAAGTATTGAACATGTTGAAATTCAGAGGTAGGTACGCCTTTATTCTACAGGGATATTTTTTCTGCGTGGACGTACCCATGCGCCGTAGCTAGTTTTCCAAACAGCCGCGGGTAGGCTCGGTTTCATTTTTTTTTAAATGTTTTATTGAAGTAAGCGACTGTCGAAGTATTGAACATGTTGAAATTCAGAGGTAGGTACGCCTTTATTCTACAGGGATATTTTTTCTGCGCGGACGTACCCATGCGCCGTAGCTAGTTTTCCAAACAGCCGCGGGTAGGCTCGGTTTCATTTTTTTTTTAATGTTTTATCGAAGTAAGCGACTGTCGAAGTATTGAACATGTTGAAATTCAGAGGTAGGTACGCCTTTATTCTACAGGGATATTTTTTCTGCGTGGACGTACCCATGCGCCGTAGCTAGTTTTCCAAACAGCCGCGGGTAGGCTCGGTTTCATTTTTTTTTAAATGTTTTATTGAAGTAAGCGACTGTCGAAGTATTGAACATGTTGAAATTCAGAGGTAGGTACGCCTTTATTCTACAGGGATATTTTTTCTGCGCGGACGTACCCATGCGCCGTAGCTAGTTTTCCAAACAGGCGCGGGTAGGCTCGGTTTCATTTTTTTTTTCAATGTTTTATTGAAGTAAGCGACTGTCGAAGTATTGAACATGTTGAAATTCAGAGGTAGGTACGCCTTTATTCTACAGGGATATTTTTTCTGCGCGGACGTACCCATGCGCCGTAGCTAGTTTTTCAAACAGCCGCGGGTAGGCTCGGTTTCATTTTTTTTTTCAATGTTTTATCGAAGTAAGCGACTGTCGAAGTATTGAACATGTTGAAATTCAGAGGTACGCCTATATTCTACAGAGATATTTTTTCTGCGCGGACGTACCCATGCGCCGTAGCTAGTTTTCCAAACAGCCGCGAGTAGGCTCGGTTTCATTTTTTTTTAATGTTTTATCGAAGTAAGCGACTGTCGAAGTATTGAACATGTTGAAATTCAGAGGTAGGTACGCCTTTATTCTACAGGGATATTTTTTCTGCGCGGACGTACCCATGCGCCGTAGCTAGTTTTTCAAACAGCCGCGGGTAGGCTCGGTTTCATTTTTTTTTTCAATGTTTTATCGAAGTAAGCGACTGTCGAAATATTGAACATGTTGAAATTCAGAGGTACGCCTATATTCTACAGGGATATTTTTTCTGCGCGGACGTACCCATGCGCCGTAGCTAGTTTTCCAAACAGCCGCGGGTAGGATCGGTTTCATTTATTTTTTCAATGTTTTATCGAAGTAAGCGACTGTCGAAGTATTGAACATGTTGAAATTCAGAGGTACGCCTATATTCTACAGAGATATTTTTTCTGCGCGGACGTTCCCATGCGCCGTAGCTAGTTTTCCAAACAGCCGCGAGTAGGCTCGGTTTCATTTTTTTTTAATGTTTTATCGAAGTAAGCGACTGTCGAAGTATTGAACATGTTGAAATTCAGAGGTAGGTACGCCTTTATTCTACAGGGATATTTTTTCTGCGCGGACGTACCCATGCGCCGTAGCTAGTTTTTCAAACTGCCGCGGGTAGGCTCGGTTTCATTTTTTTTTTCAATGTTTTATCGAAGTAAGCGACTGTCGAAATATTGAACATGTTGAAATTCAGAGGTACGCCTATATTCTACAGGGATATTTTTTCTGCGCGGACGTACCCATGCGCCGTAGCTAGTGGAGGGGGTGAAGCCCCCCCCTGCATCCCCCCCCCCCCCCCGCCGGAGGCCTTTAGTTTTTGAGTAATAATTTTTTTAGTACTTAACCTCACTTTCGGCTATATCAGTATTTTTTACCTATTTTTTGTTTCACACCTAATCTATTAAGGCGGTTCGCTTCTGGCACTTCGCCGGCCGCTGCCGCGGCACGCTCGCTTCGCTCGCTCGGCTCGTGCGTTGTTTGTCATGTTCTAACCTAACCTATTTTTTGTTTCACACCTAACTTATTAAGGCGGTTCGCTTCTGGCACTTCGCCGGCCGCTGCCGCGGCACGCTCGCTTCGCTCGCTCGGCTCGTGCGTTGTTTGTCATGTTCTAACCTAACCTAACCAATTTTTTGTTTCACACCTAACTTATTAAGGCGGTTCGCTTCTGGCACTTCGCCGGCCGCTGCCACGGCACGCTCGCTTCGCTCGCTCGGCTCGTGCGTTGTTTGTCATGTTCTAACCTAACCTAACCTATTTTTTGTTTCACACCTAATCTATCAAGGCGGTTCACTTAACATTGTATTATATAACAACAATAACATATCCAGTCCGTCTCAGAGTTATGTTGATAGATGAGAAAAACTTAATGTTAAAGGGCTAGGAGAGACACAATTAAACAAACATTTTAATACATTACTTGTTTATTTCATAAACATGTTTAATTGCTTTCATTAAATGTACAAAAGAGTCTCTTTTATATTTATACACGTCTCTTCGCCACAAATATTCAACAATTATATCACTAAAGTTTTCTGGGTTGTTATAATTTTGTTTTTTGAAAAACCTCTTCACTGCTCGCCACTGGGATTCTATTCTTTGGGTGTGGATTCCATCTTTACCCACAAATGGGTTCTCTGGGTCTGAATGATTCACTTTTTTGTGTATGTATCCATATTCAGACAGACAATCGTATGCCCGCCAACAATCGGTGTGGATTGTTGTTCCAGGTAAAACATGCTTTTGAATTAAAGGTATGAGAGTATCAGCATCTCTTTTATTGTCCGGGCATACTTCCAATCTTAAGTCTTCAGACCCATCTTCTATTAATCCCAGCACCCAGTGGCCTTCAATGTGACGTCCTTTGTTATATTTCCTTTTTCCAAATTTACTTTCGTCTATTTGCACTATTTTCCCACAGCCTCCAATTTTACCGCTGTAAAGATTTTGTTTTTCCAAATAAAATATCACAACTACTTCTCTGCAGTAATTAAACCAATCGGCTATAGTATTTGGGCTTAAACATTGCTTCCTTTCTTTTTTATAAGGGTCTTCGTGAATTGTTTGGTCGTAGGTCCATCCTTGTGAGTATGCATATATAAGATAGTAAACATGCATTATGTCGATAGCAATATTTTCGAAAAATGTGCCAATTCTGCGAGAGATCTTGGCACCGCTGCCCGATTTAGATTTGCATGATCTTTTTGAGCACACAAATGTACCAAAACTTGTGCATCCGCATGAGTATGACACTTTCATGGATGTCCTGTGGGTTCGACACCGTTTCTCAGTTGGTATGAGACCTTGGTCTTCACTATATTTGATGCATTGGTCTTTAGTGCCCAATTTTCGCACAACGTCAGTTAAATTCCAATGATCAATCACTTCAGTGACGCAAAGTTTTCGTTTGGTTATAAGCTCGTTGTCGTCGTCGTCATTACTCGAAGAAGGTCCGGCGACAGGTTCAACGGGCAGATCAGGAGCCGAAGAAGGTCCGGCTACAGGCTCGACGGGCAGATCAGGAGCCGAAGAAGGTCCGGCAACAGGTTCGACGGGCAGATCAGGAGCCGAAACCGCGTCCGCTTCGGGTATTGTACTGTAATACTCCATTACAGCCAAGTGCAGTCCAGTTTTCAAGCCAAGTTCAAGTCGTCGCGCAATCGAAGGAAGTCCAGGGAAAAAGCCAAAGTCGTAATAAAAATCGAAAAACAAGAGAGCACACATTCACGAAACTACGAGAGAAACGGAATGAATGGATGACAGTCCATCTGTCAGTAAGACAAAATGGCGCCTTTTTTTTTCTTACGTTTAACGATAACGATACGTTTCGTTTAACTCAGTTTGACAACTTAATTTGACAACTTAATATTGTACCATTTTCTCAACATTGCGTTCCATTTCACTTTTTTTTATCAAATTTTAATTTAATCATAATTAATTTAAACTACGTTTCCGGCAAAAAAAAATTGCTGGAAGGGCTTCAGGTGGCCCCCAATGATACCCCTAAACTCGCACCTTCATCAAAATCAGGTACCGGACGGCTATAGCCAACCCTGTCGAAGTATTGAACATGTTGAAATTCAGAGGTAGGTACGCCTTTATTCTACAGGGATATTTTTTCTGCGTGGACGTACCCATGCGCCGTAGCTAGTTTTCCAAACAGCCGCGGGTAGGCTCGGTTTCATTTTTTTTTTAATGTTTTATTGAAGTAAGCGACTGTCGAAGTATTGAACATGTTGAAATTCAGAGGTAGGTACGCCTTTATTCTACAGGGATATTTTTTCTGCGTGGACGTACCCATGCGCCGTAGCTAGTTTTCCAAACAGCCGCGGGTAGGCTCGGTTTCATTTTTTTTAATGTTTTATCGAAGTAAGCGACTGTCGAAGTATTGAACATGTTCAAATTCAGAGGTACGCCCATATTCTACAGGGATATTTTTTCTGCGCGGACGTACCCATGCGCCGTAGCTAGTTTTCCAAACAGCCGCGAGTAGGCTCGTTTTCATTTTTTTTTAATGTTTTATCGAAGTAAGCGACTGTCGAAGTATTGAACATGTTGAAATTCAGAGGTACGCCTATATTCTACAGGGATATTTTTTCTGCGCGGACGTTCCCATGCGCCGTAGCTAGTTTTCCAAACAGCCGCGGGTAGGCTCGGTTTCATTTATTTTTTCAATTTTTTATCGAAGTAAGCGACTGTCGAAGTATTGAACATGTTGAAATTCAGAGGTACGCCTATATTCTACAGGGATATTTTTTCTGCGCGGACGTACCCATGCGCCGTAGCTAGTTTTCCAAACAGCCGCGGGTAGGCTCGGTTTCATTTATTTTTTCAATGTTTTATCGAAGTAAGCGACTGTCGAAGTATTGAACATGTTGAAATTCAGAGGTACGCCTATATTCTACAGGGATATTTTTTCTGCGCGGACGTACCCATGCGCCGTAGCTAGTTTTCCAAACAGCCGCGGGTAGGCTCGGTTTCATTTATTTTTTTAATGTTTTATCGAAGTAAGCGACTGTCGAAGTATTGAACATGTTGAAATTCAGAGGTACGCCTATATTCTACAGAGATATTTTTTCTGCGCGGACGTTCCCATGCGCCGTAGCTAGTTTTCCAAACAGCCGCGAGTAGGCTCGGTTTCATTTTTTTTTAATGTTTTATCGAAGTAAGCGACTGTCGAAGTATTGAACATGTTGAAATTCAGAGGTAGGTACGCCTTTATTCTACAGGGATATTTTTTCTGCGTGGACGTACCCATGCGCCGTAGCTAGTTTTCCAAACAGCCGCGGGTAGGCTCGGTTTCATTTTTTTTTAATGTTTTATTGAAGTAAGCGACTGTCGAAGTATTGAACATGTTGAAATTCAGAGGTAGGTACGCCTTTATTCTACAGGGATATTTTTTCTGCGCGGACGTACCCATGCGCCGTAGCTAGTTTTTCAAACAGCCGCGGGTAGGCTCGGTTTCATTTTTTTTTTCAATGTTTTATCGAAGTAAGCGACTGTCGAAATATTGAACATGTTGAAATTCAGAGGTACGCCCATATTCTACAGGAGTATTTTTTCTGCGCGGACGTTCCCATGCGCCGTAGCTAGTTTTCCAAACAGCCGCGGGTAGGCTCGGTTTCATTTTTTTTTTCAATGTTTTATTGAAGTAAGCGACTGTCGAAGTATTGAACATGTTGAAATTCAGAGGTAGGTACGCCTTTATTCTACAGGGATATTTTTTCTGCGCGGACGTACCCATGCGCCGTAGCTAGTTTTCCAAACAGCCGCGGGTAGGCTCGGTTTCATTTATTTTTTCAATGTTTTATCGAAGTAAGCGACTGTCGAAGTATTGAACATGTTGAAATTCAGAGGTACGCCTATATTCTACAGAGATATTTTTTCTGCGCGGACGTACCCATGCGCCGTAGCTAGTTTTCCAAACAGCCGCGAGTAGGCTCGGTTTCATTTTTTTTTAATGTTTTATCGAAGTAAGCGACTGTCGAAGTATTGAACATGTTGAAATTCAGAGGTAGGTACGCCTTTATTCTACAGGGATATTTTTTCTGCGCGGACGTACCCATGCGCCGTAGCTAGTTTTTCAAACAGCCGCGGGTAGGCTCGGTTTCATTTTTTTTTTCAATGTTTTATCGAAGTAAGCGACTGTCGAAATATTGAACATGTTGAAATTCAGAGGTACGCCTATATTCTACAGGAGTATTTTTTCTGCGCGGACGTTCCCATGCGCCGTAGCTAGTTTTCCAAACAGCCGCGGGTAGGCTCGGTTTCATTTTTTTTTTCAATGTTTTATCGAAGTAAGCGACTGTCGAAGTATTGAACATGTTGAAATTCAGAGGTACGCCTATATTCTACAGAGATATTTTTTCTGCGCGGACGTTCCCATGCGCCGTAGCTAGTTTTCCAAACAGCCGCGAGTAGGCTCGGTTTCATTTTTTTTAATGTTTTATCGAAGTAAGCGACTGTCGAAGTATTGAACATGTTGAAATTCAGAGGTAGGTACGCCTTTATTCTACAGGGATATTTTTTCTGCGCGGACGTACCCATGCGCCGTAGCTAGTTTTTCAAACAGCCGCGGGTAGGCTCGGTTTCATTTTTTTTTTCAATGTTTTATCGAAGTAAGCGACTGTCGAAATATTGAACATGTTGAAATTCAGAGGTACGCCTATATTCCACAGGGATATTTTTTCTGCGCGGACGTACCCATGCGCCGTAGCTAGTTTTCCAAACAGCCGCGGGTAGGCTCGGTTTCATTTTTTTTTTTAATGTTTTATTGAAGTAAGCGACTGTCGAAGTATTGAACATGTTGAAATTCAGAGGTAGGTACGCCTTTATTCTACAGGGATATTTTTTCTGCGCGGACGTACCCATGCGCCGTAGCTAGTTTTTCAAACAGCCGCGGGTAGGCTCGGTTTCATTTATTTTTTCAATGTTTTATCGAAGTAAGCGACTGTCGAAGTATTGAACATGTTGAAATTCAGAGGTAGGTACGCCTTTATTCTACAGAGATATTTTTTCTGCGCGGACGTTCCCATGCGCCGTAGCTAGTTTTCCAAACAGCCGCGAGTAGGCTCGGTTTCATTTTTTTTTAATGTTTTATCGAAGTAAGCGACTGTCGAAGTATTGAACATGTTGAAATTCAGAGGTAGGTACGCCTTTATTCTACAGGGATATTTTTTCTGCGTGGACGTACCCATGCGCCGTAGCTAGTTTTCCAAACAGCCGCGGGTAGGCTCGGTTTCATTTTTTTTTAATGTTTTATTGAAGTAAGCGACTGTCGAAGTATTGAACATGTTGAAATTCAGAGGTAGGTACGCCTTTATTCTACAGGGATATTTTTTCTGCGCGGACGTACCCATGCGCCGTAGCTAGTTTTTCAAACAGCCGCGGGTAGGCTCGGTTTCATTTTTTTTTTCAATGTTTTATCGAAGTAAGCGACTGTCGAAGTATTGAACATGTTGAAATTCAGAGGTACGCCTATATTCTACAGAGATATTTTTTCTGCGCGGACGTTCCCATGCGCCGTAGCTAGTTTTCCAAACAGCCGCGAGTAGGCTCGGTTTCATTTTTTTTTAATGTTTTATCGAAGTAAGCGACTGTCGAAGTATTGAACATGTTGAAATTCAGAGGTAGGTACGCCTTTATTCTACAGGGATATTTTTTCTGCGCGGACGTACCCATGCGCCGTAGCTAGTTTTTCAAACAGCCGCGGGTAGGCTCGGTTTCATTTTTTTTTTAATGTTTTATTGAAGTAAGCGACTGTCGAAGTATTGAACATGTTGAAATTCAGAGGTAGGTACGCCTTTATTCTACAGGGATATTTTTTCTGCGCGGACGTACCCATGCGCCGTAGCTAGTTTTCCAAACAGCCGCGGGTAGGCTCGGTTTCATTTTTTTTTTAATGTTTTATCGAAGTAAGCGACTGTCGAAGTATTGAACATGTTGAAATTCAGAGGTACGCCTATATTCTACAGAGATATTTTTTCTGCGCGGACGTTCCCATGCGCCGTAGCTAGTTTTCCAAACAGCCGCGAGTAGGCTCGGTTTCATTTTTTTTTAATGTTTTATCGAAGTAAGCGACTGTCGAAGTATTGAACATGTTGAAATTCAGAGGTAGGTACGCCTTTATTCTACAGGGATATTTTTTCTGCGCGGACGTACCCATGCGCCGTAGCTAGTTTTTCAAACAGCCGCGGGTAGGCTCGGTTTCATTTTTTTTTTAATGTTTTATTGAAGTAAGCGACTGTCGAAGTATTGAACATGTTGAAATTCAGAGGTACGCCTATATTCTACAGGGATATTTTTTCTGCGCGGACGTACCCATGCGCCGTAGCTAGTTTTCCAAACAGCCGCGGGTAGGCTCGGTTTCATTTATTTTTTCAATGTTTTATCGAAGTAAGCGACTGTCGAAGTATTGAACATGTTGAAATTCAGAGGTACGCCTATATTCTACAGAGATATTTTTTCTGCGCGGACGTTCCCATGCGCCGTAGCTAGTTTTCCAAACAGCCGCGAGTAGGCTCGGTTTCATTTTTTTTTAATGTTTTATCGAAGTAAGCGACTGTCGAAGTATTGAACATGTTGAAATTCAGAGGTAGGTACGCCTTTATTCTACAGGGATATTTTTTCTGCGCGGACGTACCCATGCGCCGTAGCTAGTTTTTCAAACAGCCGCGGGTAGGCTCGGTTTCATTTTTTTTTAATGTTTTATTGAAGTAAGCGACTGTCGAAGTATTGAACATGTTGAAATTCAGAGGTAGGTACGCCTTTATTCTACAGGGATATTTTTTCTGCGCGGACGTACCCATGCGCCGTAGCTAGTTTTTCAAACAGCCGCGGGTAGGCTCGGTTTCATTTATTTTTTCAATGTTTTATCGAAGTAAGCGACTGTCGAAGTATTGAACATGTTGAAATTCAGAGGTACGCCTATATTCTACAGAGATATTTTTTCTGCGCGGACGTTCCCATGCGCCGTAGCTAGTTTTCCAAACAGCCGCGAGTAGGCTCGGTTTCATTTTTTTTTAATGTTTTATCGAAGTAAGCGACTGTCGAAGTATTGAACATGTTGAAATTCAGAGGTAGGTACGCCTTTATTCTACAGGGATATTTTTTCTGCGTGGACGTACCCATGCGCCGTAGCTAGTTTTCCAAACAGCCGCGGGTAGGCTCGGTTTCATTTTT
Source organism: Selenia dentaria (assembly GCA_917880725.1). Classification (NCBI taxonomy): domain Eukaryota; kingdom Metazoa; phylum Arthropoda; class Insecta; order Lepidoptera; family Geometridae; genus Selenia; species Selenia dentaria. The sequence continues at coordinate 3,144,269 of OU862885.1, read as the reverse complement.
TTTTTAATGTTTTATTGAAGTAAGCGACTGTCGAAGTATTGAACATGTTGAAATTCAGAGGTAGGTACGCCTTTATTCTACAGGGATATTTTTTCTGCGCGGACGTACCCATGCGCCGTAGCTAGTTTTTCAAACAGCCGCGGGTAGGCTCGGTTTCATTTTTTTTTTCAATGTTTTATCGAAGTAAGCGACTGTCGAAATATTGAACATGTTGAAATTCAGAGGTACGCCTATATTCTACAGGGATATTTTTTCTGCGCGGACGTACCCATGCGCCGTAGCTAGTTTTCCAAACAGCCGCGGGTAGGATCGGTTTCATTTATTTTTTCAATGTTTTATCGAAGTAAGCGACTGTCGAAGTATTGAACATGTTGAAATTCAGAGGTAGGTACGCCTTTATTCTACAGGGATATTTTTTCTGCGTGGACGTACCCATGCGCCGTAGCTAGTTTTCCAAACAGCCGCGGGTAGGCTCGGTTTCATTTTTTTTTTTATGTTTTATTGAAGTAAGCGACTGTCGAAGTATTGAACATGTTGAAATTCAGAGGTAGGTACGCCTTTATTCTACAGGGATATTTTTTCTGCGCGGACGTACCCATGCGCCGTAGCTAGTTTTTCAAACAGCCGCGGGTAGGCTCGGTTTCATTTTTTTTTTCAATGTTTTATCGAAGTAAGCGACTGTCGAAGTATTGAACATGTTGAAATTCAGAGGTACGCCTATATTCTACAGAGATATTTTTTCTGCGCGGACGTTCCCATGCGCCGTAGCTAGTTTTCCAAACAGCCGCGAGTAGGCTCGGTTTCATTTTTTTTTAATGTTTTATCGAAGTAAGCGACTGTCGAAGTATTGAACATGTTGAAATTCAGAGGTAGGTACGCCTTTATTCTACAGGGATATTTTTTCTGCGCGGACGTACCCATGCGCCGTAGCTAGTTTTTCAAACAGCCGCGGGTAGGCTCGGTTTCATTTTTTTTTAATGTTTTATTGAAGTAAGCGACTGTCGAAGTATTGAACATGTTGAAATTCAGAGGTAGGTACGCCTTTATTCTACAGGGATATTTTTTCTGCGCGGACGTACCCATGCGCCGTAGCTAGTTTTCCAAACAGCCGCGGGTAGGCTCGGTTTCATTTTTTTTTTAATGTTTTATCGAAGTAAGCGACTGTCGAAGTATTGAACATGTTGAAATTCAGAGGTAGGTACGCCTTTATTCTACAGGGATATTTTTTCTGCGCGGACGTACCCATGCGCCGTAGCTAGTTTTTCAAACAGCCGCGGGTAGGCTCGGTTTCATTTTTTTTTTAATTTTTTATTGAAGTAAGCGACTGTCGAAATATTGAACATGTTGAAATTCAGAGGTACGCCTATATTCTACAGGGATATTTTTTCTGCGCGGACGTACCCATGCGCCGTAGCTAGTTTTCCAAACAGCCGCGGGTAGGCTCGGTTTCATTTATTTTTTCAATGTTTTATCGAAGTAAGCGACTGTCGAAGTATTGAACATGTTGAAATTCAGAGGTACGCCTATATTCTACAGAGATATTTTTTCTGCGCGGACGTTCCCATGCGCCGTAGCTAGTTTTCCAAACAGCCGCGAGTAGGCTCGGTTTCATTTTTTTTTAATGTTTTATCGAAGTAAGCGACTGTCGAAGTATTGAACATGTTGAAATTCAGAGGTAGGTACGCCTTTATTCTACAGGGATATTTTTTCTGCGCGGACGTACCCATGCGCCGTAGCTAGTTTTTCAAACAGCCGCGGGTAGGCTCGGTTTCATTTTTTTTTTAATGTTTTATTGAAGTAAGCGACTGTCGAAGTATTGAACATGTTGAAATTCAGAGGTAGGTACGCCTTTATTCTACAGGGATATTTTTTCTGCGCGGACGTACCCATGCGCCGTAGCTAGTTTTTCAAACAGCCGCGGGTAGGCTCGGTTTCATTTATTTTTTCAATGTTTTATCGAAGTAAGCGACTGTCGAAGTATTGAACATGTTGAAATTCAGAGGTACGCCTATATTCTACAGAGATATTTTTTCTGCGCGGACGTTCCCATGCGCCGTAGCTAGTTTTCCAAACAGCCGCGAGTAGGCTCGGTTTCATTTTTTTTTAATGTTTTATCGAAGTAAGCGACTGTCGAAGTATTGAACATGTTGAAATTCAGAGGTAGGTACGCCTTTATTCTACAGGGATATTTTTTCTGCGTGGACGTACCCATGCGCCGTAGCTAGTTTTCCAAACAGCCGCGGGTAGGCTCGGTTTCATTTTTTTTTTAATGTTTTATTGAAGTAAGCGACTGTCGAAGTATTGAACATGTTGAAATTCAGAGGTAGGTACGCCTTTATTCTACAGGGATATTTTTTCTGCGCGGACGTACCCATGCGCCGTAGCTAGTTTTTCAAACAGCCGCGGGTAGGCTCGGTTTCATTTATTTTTTCAATGTTTTATCGAAGTAAGCGACTGTCGAAGTATTGAACATGTTGAAATTCAGAGGTACGCCTATATTCTACAGAGATATTTTTTCTGCGCGGACGTTCCCATGCGCCGTAGCTAGTTTTCCAAACAGCCGCGAGTAGGCTCGGTTTCATTTTTTTTCAATGTTTTATCGAAGTAAGCGACTGTCGAAGTATTGAACATGTTGAAATTCAGAGGTACGCCTATATTCTACAGAGATATTTTTTCTGCGCGGACGTTCCCATGCGCCGTAGCTAGTTTTTCAAACAGCCGCGGGTAGGCTCGGTTTCATTTTTTTTTTCAATGTTTTATCGAAGTAAGCGACTGTCGAAGTATTGAACATGTTGAAATTCAGAGGTACGCCTATATTCTACAGAGATATTTTTTCTGCGCGGACGTTCCCATGCGCCGTAGCTAGTTTTCCAAACAGCCGCGAGTAGGCTCGGTTTCATTTTTTTTTAATGTTTTATCGAAGTAAGCGACTGTCGAAGTATTGAACATGTTGAAATTCAGAGGTAGGTACGCCTTTATTCTACAGGGATATTTTTTCTGCGCGGACGTACCCATGCGCCGTAGCTAGTTTTTCAAACAGCCGCGGGTAGGCTCGGTTTCATTTTTTTTTAATGTTTTATTGAAGTAAGCGACTGTCGAAGTATTGAACATGTTGAAATTCAGAGGTAGGTACGCCTACATTCTACAGGGATATTTTTTCAGCGCGGACGTACCTATACGCCGTAGCTTGTTTTCCAAACAGCCGCGGGTAGGCTCGGTGCTGGCATGCCAGTGCTAGTTTTCTCACCGTCCATCTTATTGACGGACGATATGACAGTGACAGATGACGTTACTCTCGCTAATGAGCCGGATGGGAGAAAACTCGCACCAGGAACAGATTACACAATAGTTTGTTCTAATAACGATTTTATACGCAACAATTTGTACAATTTCATTGTAAGTGTTTATAACGTCCATTATTTTAAGAGCTTATTACTTTCTGGACAACTAAGAAATAGTGACTCTAAGCTATTACAAATAGTGACTTGATGAATAGAGATTGAACTAAAGGGTAAACAAGTCAGTCACAGAGGCAGATTGGTGCTATGTGACGAATTTACAGAGTACAATATGAATTAGTATTTTATGTAGGTATATTTTATTTAAATAGAGAAAAAATATACTGATAGTTTTTTCCCTGAATTCGTACCTATACTGTATCTTATAAACAACATAGTAATAAAATAAATTGCTCGCTTTAACGCCTAAGGCTCTGATAGTGACTAATTCGCATTTTCTGTAATTGAACTTGATTGACTTATAACGTACCTTCACCAAAATACGGAAACCTAAAATAGCCAAGTTTTGCTAATAAACTATATAGGCAAATGTAAAAAAAGTTTTACTTCGATAGGTAATGGTCTGTGAAAGGTTTATTTTTTCAAGGGCATTTTTAGGTCATAAATAGCGTTCTTTATACCATTTAGTGAAAATGCTAGAATAGTAGTTTATGCAACTGTCATATAATAGAGGGTAACAAAACATGAGTGTAGTTAATAATATAATAATAATAATATGGGACAACATTCACACAAAGGTCTTCAGGTCCCAAACTAGGCAGAGCCTGTACTATGGTAACCTGATGACTGATATACATAGTCATATATATACACCCAGACACAGATCAAACAGACATGTTCATGGACACAAATGTTTGACCTGTCCGGGGATCAAACTCGGGACCAGCGGCTCAGAAGGCAGAGGTGCTACCAACTGCGCCAACGGGCCTGTCGAAGTAGTTTTTTGAAACGAGCCGCAGGCGAGTTTTAAAATACATAAGATTACACGAGTGTTTTAATATCTAATTATATGACAGTTGCATACACTACTTTATTTAATCTCATGGCATTTTTGCTACTAAAGTTATATCCTACAAAATATTACTCAAATTCGTATGTACGAAATAGCGCCAAAATGGAAAAAGTCTTCTTCTTCTTCTTGTTTGTATAGCGTGTGCGGCGTTACCACAATTTTGCCGATATCAGTGGAAAAAGTCTGTTATTGGTCTATTGGCTCGGAATCAGCGCGTTGCGCGCGCTCACCACAGATAATGTGTACTTAAATTGTATTGAAATCTCCTTAGTCGGGACACATTGTACTTTAATAATTAAAAGAATGTTTTAAAGCATTGTTTTGTTAGGAGAATAATGCTTTAATTTAATTTTTTAATTTTCTTAAAGATAATATATAAGAATATTTTATTTACACAATAATATCACAATAATATTTATACAATATTTGAATAAAAGTCTGTATTTCATTACATAATTAGAATATTACCGAATGAGATTATATTACTTAAAAATTATTACAACCACCAAGTTCTTATAAATATAATGAAAGGTTGTACTCGAATATGTTACGTTATACTGATATGCAGTATAAATTCACGTTCATTAAACATTTCTTTATTGAAGTTTTGTATTAAACCTTCATATACCGTGATAATTAAAACAAAAGATTTATGAATGAAATGGACGTACATTTACGTCTGTGGTTCGCAAAGGGTTAATTAAAAGAGATAACGTGAGACTTCGCGTTGTCAATATCACGATCGAGAATCGAGGACGAGCGCACTCACCTCAAGATCCTGAAGAAGGTTTCTGGATGAACCCGAAACATGCGCCCATCGTGTGTAAGTGTAATTGCATAAGTGTGTAGGTATATTAGTCATCAGGTTACAGGCTCTGCTTAGTTTGGGATCTGCAGGCCTAGACAAAATTCAAACAGGCGTGTTTCCCGCACGCTACAGACAAAAATGTGTCTACGAACTTAGCGCGACGTCACGTGACTTTTCCACAGCTAATGTCAACGCCATATGTTGTAACGAAGTTGTCGTTTGGCGTTAACGATAACAGAAACATCTTTTGTCTTGGCCTGCTGAAGACCTTACCGTTGTGTTGATGACGTATATTATATTTGGTAGTGACCATGCCTTTGAAGCATGGGGTTCAAGGTTTGATCCTTAGCCGGGGTAAATGTTTGTAAAGTATTATGTCTGCCTATGTATATATACCCGTGACATAGGGAATCTTATAGCGAGCGCCAAGAATCTATAAACTTTAACGTGATCCTCCTGATTCCTGATTGATTGACTGACTGACTAACAGACAATGCACAGCCTAAACCGCTGGTCGCAGAGACTTGAAATTTGGAGGGTGTTTTTGTCTCGGTGGGTAGAGGTAGTAAGTACGGGTTTTTCGAAATTCAACCCTTAACGGGGTAAAATTGGGTGAAAACTTTTGTATGAGAGACCTTTGTTTTTGAACTTACATGTGTGAAAATTTGTATTTCAACAGTAAATTTAAAATAAAGAATGGTGTTCCTTAATATTTTTTGAAAGGGATGACTTCGAGGGGTGCACTAAGGGATGAAACTTTTTTAAGAAAATTGTTTATTTAGTGCGAAAATTTAGATAGTTCATTAAAAAAGTACAATTTGATAAATTTTATACCGACTTCCATTCCATTCAGTTATTGGAGTGTATCTCAAAAACTACTGGACCGAATTTGATGAAATATAAATAGGATCACACGGGAAGCACCAGCTTTCAAACAAAAAAATAATTTTATGAATCGGTTCACCCAGTCGAAAGCTCTAAGATAACAAACATAAAAAAATACAATCGAATTGAGTACCTCCTTCTTTTTTTTGGAAGTCTGTAGAAAAATGGGTAAGCTTTAATATTTTTGACAGGAATAACTTTTGGGGTGAAATAGAGGATGAAACTTTGTGTGGAGAATTCTTTGTTTTTAAACTTTTAATAGTGAAGATCTACTTATTTTATTACATTAATTCATATCCAGAAAAAATACTTTACGCGGACGAAGTCATGCTAAAGTTAGTATTTAACTAAGAAATAAATATGCATTACGTCTATTTACATTAAATAATTTTATAATATGTACCTCCTATCGCAGATATGGATATTGCGAGAGGCATAGCTCTGTATCAAATAGTCGTGGTGATTACTGATGGTGTTAAGATATGATTAACCTTTCTCGTCGACCTTTGCCAGCCGGTGGAGCGAAGGAGGTCACAAACACGGCTCATAGTACAAGGAAAACTAAACTCCTATGTAACTTCCTAACTAGTGTATTTGAGTTCGAATCCCGTATCAGGTTGTGTATTTTTACTCTCATAAATGAAAATGTTAACTTTATTTTTGAACTGAAAACTTCTTTAGGTGCATTGAGCACTTTTTAGGTGAACATGGAACTCGCGTGATCGTCACCGAACGTAACGCTTTTTGGGTGAAGAAACATCTTCCAAAAAAAGGAGGAGGTACTCAATTCGATTGCTTTTTTTGTTTGTTACCTCATAACTTTCCACTGGGTGAACTGATTCGCAAAAATCTTGTTTTTTATTTAAAAGCTGGTGCTTCCCATGTAGTCCCATTTAATCAACAACCATTTAACAAACAATTTCATCAAATTCGGTCCAGTAGTTTTTGAGATATACTCAATACACAAGTACAATTTCAAATCGTACTTGTGTATTGTAAACCATTATTTTAATATCCAAATACCATACTTGCGACCTGTAAACATGTGGTTATTATACACACATCAAAAAAGTATGCGATTACTATGAAAAATCGACATCTTTTTTGTTACGGTAGTTTATATTACAATATCTTCGTTTTTTCAGTTGCTATTGGTTATTGAATTATGATTATTAGATGGGATTGTCAGACCATTCCAAGTAAACCATGGGCACCAATTTATACTGGTCGATGATAATGCGCCCACCTACGTGTTCAACGAGTCAATGCTGCTCTCCGAGAATACGACATCACAAGGTTAGACTGGCCAGCCGGCTCGCCTGACTTAAATCCAAAAGAGCACGCGTGGAATACTCAAGCGAGCTGTTTGGAACCGTCAGTTATGTTACCCAGACAGTGCCAGAGCTCAGGGAAGCCGCTATTCAAGAATGGGACAGGTTACCCCAAGAAATGCTGGATAACTTGATTCACAGCAAGCCCAGGAGGATCACCGTCTGTGTTTGAACCAGGGGTTGAGTTATATTATATAGAATATAAACCTTTTTTTAAATTATTTATTGATTTAAAACAATTTAAAAAATTATATCAGCTTATGCTAGTGATCACAAACTTTTTTTGATGTGTGTATGTATTATATAATATATATTATATGTAATTAACACTGACACAAGTAATTCCAGTTACAAATCAAATTTAAAGATTGTGAGCTATTAGTCATTGTCATTATATCTATGAGTTTCGGTAAAACATCAAAACATACCGATATCCATCTCCGATGTGTATCATTGGTGGTTCATTTAAATTCGAAGAAATGATTTTGTTGTTTACACAAAGGATCCAATCAAAGTCATTTGATAACTCTTCCACGTGCAATTATTTTATCGATTGTTCACGTAACATCCGGTATCCGAGTTACGTCCTCAATAATCGGTAAGTAATCGTAAAGATGCACTCAGGTATAGTGGTGTGCGTTAACATGTGTTGCTGCGGAAGGGAAACCGGGTCACATCGTGTCCTCTATTGCTTGTCCGATCACTATCAGAGATAGGGTTACCAGAAGCGTGTAACCAAAACTTTATAGTATTTTCATGGTCAATTAAACACTGAACAATTTTTTTTATAAATAGATTACTGCTTTATTGCTTGAATTGATACTTATTGTAATTTATCTATAATATGTATGTATTTAGAAATATATAAGTATGTTTATCAGTTGTCTAGTACCCATAACACAAGCTCTGCTTAGCTTGGGACTAGATGGCGTTGTGTGTTAGTTGTGGAATATTTATTCAAAAAGTTTCACGGATTTCATCCGGTCCTTTACAAAGGCATAAGTGGGGCTGTAGCCAACACTTAGAGGCCTGTTTGGTATAAAAATACAAAGTATCAAAAACAGAAAGAATGTTGTATGAAGGGTAACATGGTACTTATAACTATTACAAAAATGGGTAAAATGGCCAGGCTATTGATATGAACTTATTAGTGATATGGAAGATTGTGGGCTATGGAAGAGACTACGGCACCTGCCAATTTTAGTCTCATGTTTAAATATTTAGGCAGGTGGTGACTTGCCATCCACTAAACGGGCCCCCCATAAAGGCCACCATGAGTGGTGACAAAAGGGACAACGTTGGTGTGGATGGCTAAAGGGTGTCGAGAGGTGTGCTGCGGTTTCACTAGAGCGCTACTACCGGCGTTATGCCCTTTAACACTTCCACCCTTGGAGCTTTTTGTTACTTGCTCTTGCGTCTCCACCCCCGGACGGCCAATTAAGGCAAGCTGGGGGTCAGGGGTCTCATTTAGCCCCAGGGAGAATCAGGATCCGCGGTGTCGCCACTCACCGACGGCTCGCCACAAAGCCGCCCCTGCGGTAGAATATTTATTATTATTATTATTATTCTGTAATTTAATTTTAAGAGCTTCGTACGAAATAAAATTTAAAGTATCTATACTTCAGCCATCTTTACTTTCTTAAAAATAAACTAATATAATTAAACATGTGGTAGATTTAGCATTACACGTCAGGGCTTGCTTGGATTTTGGATTTGGATTTTTTTCGGATAACAATGTTTATATATTAGATGTATGTTATTAGTTAAAGGTTTGTGTAGCTTAAAACAAGCTTAAAATAATTCCGCCATGATATTCTCAAGCAATTCTGCTAGTTATTCACGTTTAAGATATTACATTTGGCTGTGTAGGATGGGTTGTAACCCACGAGTATTAGCCCACTAGAATGATATTATAACTTGCGACACCCCTAATCATTTCGCCACATTCCGGCTAATGACTGCCTTTGTCCCAGCCATTCGGCCATTTGGGTTGTCACAACACTAGTCCGAGTGTTGTTTGCGAGTTTATAGTCGTTTGGACACGGAACTGTGTCGTGATGTTTAACTTTTTGTTGTCGAAAGTCCAAATGTGGTACTCAGGTTTAATAAATGGATGGAACAGATTTTGTATATTATTTCGTTTTCCTTAAATGTTTAAATTAATCTACTATATCACATTTTTTTCTACGTTTGAAGCAGTGTATAGTGTATATAATCAAGGAGCAATTAAGTGGATGATGGTGGGCCTCTTTCAACAAGCCCACCTAGAATACCCAATTCATCATCATCATCATCATCATCATCTCAGCCGTAGGACGTCCACTGCTGAACATATGCCTCCCCCATGATTTTCCAAAAGGACCGGTTGGAAGCGGCCTGCATCCAACGTCGTCCTGCGACCTTTATCAGGTCGTCTGTCCACCGTGTCGGTGGACGACCTACGCTGCGCTTGCCGGTCCGTGGTCTCCACTCCAGAATCTTTCGGCCCCATCGGCTATCTGTTCTGTGCGCTATGTGCCCTGCCCACTGCCACTTTAACTGGCTAATCTTCTGGGCTATGTCGGTGACTTTCGTTCTACCCAAAATTCGAATACCCAATTACTTCAGAGAAATCACACGTGTGAAAGTATTTCAGTTTGAATAGATTCATCATGGATTAGATGATATCTTAGATGCCAAAAAATGTATTCAATTAGGCTGTAATTTATACATAGGTATAAACATAGACCAGGAATAAACATTTCTTTCTATTTATTTGTTCACATGTGCACGTACACATTAATTGCACGTTTATTCAATAAAACCGGGCAAGTCTAGAGCCCTATAAATTCATCTGAATTATTCTAATGATAACCGTTCCGTCAACATTCATCAGATTGTTTCCAAAAATTTATATATTTGATGATATTTCAATGGACTAGCCGTTTGCGATCAAGTCTACGGTCAGATTCAATTCAAAGCTCGTACACTGAAGTTAACTCTTCGTATTATTTGTTTAACTTATTTACTAAATAATCGCCTTTCTCGACTTTTAGCAAAAAATATAGCCGTAAATATAGACGTAAATGAAGCCGGTCTAAGTGGCGTTCTATGGGGGAGGTATATGTACAGCAGTGGACGTCTTCCGGCTGATAATGATGATGATGATGATACGACAAATCCGTTGAGAAGACCATTACCAAGAGCTTCAGCAGTACTAAGTTAATCATATTAACTCATCTTCATTGAAACCCCCTTGACCATAATCTACCTAATTATCATTAAAGCTATTAAAACTCCCTAACTACTTAACTCTCCCAAATTCGTCCATTATGCTTCATTTTCCCGCTTTCCTTTTACGAACGGATGTCGCGAAAGCTTAATTTACATGAGAATAAGTTTTATTCCGAGTTTATGAGTTCATTCGTCGGGTTGTCGAGCTCCACTTCTATTGTGAGCAGTTCAAGGATTTTGGAAGTACTTACATAGTCCTCAAGATTGTTTACAGAATTGTAGTAAAGAATAATCGGTTGTACTTTGTTTGTATTGTCATCTAAAGTGATTCTTATCTTCAAATCCCTGTTATTATCATTTAACTTAATGACATTAAAGTAAAATATTGGTTTGCATTTGTATATATTCATCTCATGTGTATACTTTAATTTTGTATTTATTTTATGGTTTTATATAATATTATGTGTGTGTCCGAATGAATATATTTCATTTCATTTGTCCGCATATTTCCAATGTGAAAGCATCTCGCTTCATCGCATATCGGTTGGAGGTTTTTTACGAGCGCTTTGATATTATATTACCTACGAACATTATTTCAATAGCGGATTTTACCTGCCATTGTTTGATTTTACATAGCTCAAAATTTAAGGTGTCCAACACTAGGAACAAGTTGTTTTAGCAAGCCCAGGTAGAACTATCAAAGCGAAAGAGCTGTGAACGTGATTGGAAAAATAAAAGATTATAAATAATAGTATATTATGGCCATAGATGAATCACGACCGCAGGGAGTGACTCGTGAAGATTGAATCACGAGCGTAGCGAGTTATTCAAGTGTTAGAACCCTGAGAGATGCGAGTGATTCATGGCCCTCGATATAAATCCGTTTTATTCAAGAGTTGCATACTATACTTTATACCATGACTACGAGAAAAAGAAATAACTTAAGCGAAAATAGACATGACGAAAAAGGGAAGGTTAAATTAATTAAAACGGGAACAATTACTAAACATGAGTAATGTTCTTATTATTATTATATTTTTATTGTAATGGCTGCAAAGAACACAGTACAGTTTGTATTCTAATGCTAAACTCCTTGTCGCAAATATCGACCAATCAAATCTAGAGAAGTTATTTGCACATAGAGTTTGTATGTCGAGTATTCTTTGCGCAAGGAGTTTGTATCGAGTATTTTTTTGCGCAATGAAGTTGTATAAGCATTGAGATGGAGATCGAATATATTGGTGTGTTCTAAATTCAAACAACAAAACAGTGATTAAACGGCCTTTTATTCACTGTTTTCAGTGAATAAAATAAGCTTTTGAGAGTGGGAATGGTATAAAAGATTTTTTTATATATAGAAAATTCCCTCTGCGGTGCGGGATGTCAATCTTAAGATGCGAGGAAAATCGGTTGTAGGTGTATCGGTGGTAGGTCTTTTGTACAAGCGGCCGTCTTGATAAGCATTTCTGTAGCAACTGAAATACTGAAACCCCAATGTCTTGGAGCGCAATGCAGTGCCTCGATAAACTACAGTTGTAAAGCTCTGGGTGGCACTGCAACTATCATGGGCAATAGTGATACCTACCATCAGGCATGCGACTTGCCCGCTCGTCACGAGATTCATTCAAGATGTCATATTAATAACAGGATCTACCTACTCGTGTATTACCATGTCAAAGTGTAGCGTGTGGCTTTACTGATAACATTATTATGGTCTCTTTTATAAGGCTACACACTGGAGCAACACAATGAACATTTGTTAGATACATTATGAAATTGGCAATAAAAAAATGTAAAAAGACAAGCCCGCTGAGTTTCTTGCCGGATCGTCGCGTTTCGATCCGGTTGTAGATTTAAGAAATAATAAATGTGGAATGACAATTTGTAAGTGCCCCAGTAGACAAGAATAAGAATATGATTTGATTTTGACATACTTTGCTGTTTGTCATTCTTTATTGTCATATTATATGTATTCATGGGGTGGGGCGGGAAACACTTTATGTTATGCGCTATGCCCTTTAACACTTCCACCCATGGAGCTTTGTGGTACTTGCTCTTGCGACTCCGCTCCCAGACGGCCAATTAAAGCTGGCTAGGGTCGGGGTCTCATTTAGCCCCAGGGAGCACCAAGGTCCACGGTGTCGCCACTCACCGACGGCCCGCCAAAAGCCGCTCTGCGGTATTACTATTATTAGATTGCATAAAAAAATGACATTCATCGTAAAAGACATCAAAAAAAAAATATCGCCATTATGGGACCATGCACGCAATATTGTGAAAATAGGTACTTTCTATGTAACTATCATGGTACCAACTTTAATAAGTTATTTCACACACTTTTTAGTGTTGAAGTCGGTTCTATTTTTTGATAAAAAAAATATACGTACGAGGGTGAATCAAAAAATTCTTGGAATCAATATTAAAAAATGCAAAGATTTAAATAATAATATTTTATTTTTCTACATAATCTCCCTCCAATGCAATGCATTTAGAATAACGCGTTTCTAACTTCCTTATTCCTTGTGAAAAAAAATTATTTTCTTGACTCTCGAAAAAGTCCTCTACGGCAGCTATAACCGCGTCATTATCGTGAAATTTTGTTCCACGAATTTCCTCTTTTAATTTTGGAAATAAGTGAAAATCACTTGGGGCTAAGTCCGGAGAATATGGTGGGTGGTCAAGGAGATTGAAGCCAGCACAGCGGATTGCGTTGAGCGCAACTTCCGATCGATGAGCAGGAGCGTTATCTTGAAGGAACAACACGCCCAACGACAGTTTTCCACGACGTTTTTCTTTAATAGCTTCACGCACTTTCGGGATTAAATTTGCATAATAGGGTCCAGTAATCGTCTGGCCTTTTGGCATGTAATCAATAAAAAGGATTCCTTCACTATCCCAGAACACAGAGGCCATAACTTTGCCAGCGGTAGGAGCAACTCGAAATTTCTTAATGGATGGAGAGGATGGTCGTTTCCAAGACATGCTTTGTCTTTTAGTTTCAGGATCAAAATGGTGGACCCACGTTTCATCCATGGTGACAAGACGACGGCAAAAATTATCCGAATCACGCTGGAACATTTCGAGATTACGCTTGGAAATTTCCAAACGTCGCTTTTTGTTTTCGTCGGTTAACATTCGTGGCACCCATCTTGCAGACACTTTTTTGAACCCCAGTGAATCAACTAAAATGGATTGAACGCTACCAAAAGATATCTTTAGGATCTCAGCTATATGTTTTATAGTCATTCTTCTGTCTTCCAAAACCAGATTCTCAACCTTTTTGACATTTTCTTCTGTAACGGAGGTTGAAGGCCGCCCAGAACGCGGGTCATCTTTACAGCTTGATCTACCTCTTTTAAATTCAGCCACCCAGTACGCAACCGTAGAATAGGGTACAGCATCACCCCCTAATGCCTGCTGAATGTCCAAAAAAATTTCCTTCGTAGACATTTTTTTCAAACTGAGATATTTTATCACCGCACGTAACTCACTTTTATCCATAATTTTGACTTTTTAGCAACTTGTTGCACAAAAAAATTTATTACATGCGAACGAACTGACAAAAACAAGTGACAGTCTGCATAAATATAGTGTGATAGACACTCTTTAATTTGAATATCGAACTTGATCCAAAAAGGTTTCATATATATGCACTTCTAAGAACTTTTTGATTCACCCTCGTATAATATAATAATACACCGTCAATCAAGATAAATCAACACTTTTCAGTTATTGGAGTGTAACTCAAAAACTGCTTCACCGAATTTGATGAAATTTATATGGGATTCCACCACGGAGGTATACTCTATCAAAGAAAAAAATTATCATCAAAATCGGTTCATAAACTACGAAGTTATCCGCGAATACATAAAAAAAATATTGTATATATGCGGTCGAATTGAGAAACCTCCTTTTCTTGAAGTCGTTTAAAAATATATGGAGCTACATCAAAAGTTCACTCATTACGATAAATAACAATATATATGTAATAAATACATCTTTTACATAGATGATTTTATAATATTCTGTAACAGACCAATGAAACTATTCCTTTTCCAGTAGACAAGCCGACACATCCCCACTTCACAGCAGAGTTTGTTCCCCACTTACTAAGTAACTCACGCCCCTAATAAAGTGAGTTAATGAACAACCTACCCCACACATACATCGCGGTAGCTAGTTAGTATGCTGGGCGAACTGGCGCAGCGGTTGGTGATAAATCGACGAGAACTACCTTGATTGATATTTTGTACACGACGCGGTTAGCCCAAGGCATAAGAGGAAGACACGAAGGATTTGATAGATTTCATGTCAGGCCAAGGGAAGTTAAGCCGAGCTGTCTGTCCAGTTAGATTCTTCAAAATATTTGTAGACTCGTGTTTGAGTATCTCACTTGAAGGTCAGTGAAGATGCGGTCGAAGGTGGTATGGCACTCAATCTAGAATGTTCATTGCTCTCGAGGACAGTTGCCGGAACCCACCGTTAGGTGCTTAGCGACAGGTTTTCAATCTTAAGGGGGTACTTAATCAGGCCAGAAATCATCAACCAGAAAGTTCCCAACCACTATGCTGTGGATTTCATTATGATGTAACGTTCATCGAAAGCTTAAGGGGTCGGTCCAGTGCCAGTCGTATCGGTGTCAGAGATCACCCCAGGGCCTTTTAATGTTTCATCAAAGTGACTCCCTCTCGTCTGATGGAAAGTGGAGATGGAATCAAGAATCGATGACATTAATGCAGCCGTAAGCTGCGATCACCCCTTTGATGACCTGAGAGATGCTTTTTCTCGCCCCGCTTGAAAAATCTAGGATCATAGCTACAAGAGAATACGTACGCCGGCAGCGCATTCCATTATTTACTTACACGACAGAGGTAGGAACTGCCAAACTTTTTGGTTCGTGGTAAGAACTTTTGAACAGTATACGAGTGGCATGCTATGCCAGAACGAGTAGTTCAATATAGGAAAGGTAAGGAAGGAGATTCAAAAGCTCTCAGAACATTGACCATGAAACAAACGGTAGAAAATGCTTAGAAAAGCTATAGTTCTGCGCATTTGTAGGGGTTCTAGGTGTTGAGTTACTTCAGTGTCTCCAATAATACGTACAGCGGGACGTTGCAGTCTATCGAGAGCATCCAGAAGGTACTTAGCGGATCCATCCCAGAGGTGGCAACAATAGTCAATACAAGGGCGCACCTGAGCTATAAAAAAGCGACGCTGATCAGGAGTGAAGAAGCGCCTCGCCCTGATCAGGACTCCGAGTTTGCGGGAAGCTAACTTGATAATATGTACTCTCGATATAGTCACGCTGGCCATAAAATCTCAACATTTTTATGTAGGCACTTAAACTTACTAACATGAATTGAGTTCCAGTAGAATGAATTCTTTGAAAAGAATTTTAGAACTTTGTTTAACCTGTTGTTACTAACTTTTAGAAGATGATGCTGCATTATAAATGAATTAATTAATCATTTAATTAGACACAACAGCTACACATAAATTAAATATTACAATACATACAAAAATAAAAGTAAACAGTAAAGATACATAGAAACTCCACACAATAAATACTTAGATCGCTGTCATGCACAGTCCTGCCTAAAATGGTATCTAAGCTCAGCATGATGCTGCAAGAAGACTTGCAGCGCTGATTTTCAGCCTGCACCTTGGTGACAACGTTGTTATAATATAATATTAAATCAAAGTGAACATATCCTTGTATAAATACAAGAATAATGAAATAGATGATGGTTAAAATTCGGTCTATAGTCAGGTATATAAATATTTACCGACAAGGAACCGGATGCTAAGTGAGATCTCGTATCTCCGTATAAAAAATAGCCATACGTATATAAATAGTGTTATAATTATTGTTAAATACATATATTATAACATTGAGCAGCTTCGTAAAAAAATACTTTTCTGACATAATTTTTACTTGCTTATAAATTATTAATTAAAAATACGGGATTACTCACGTAATGTTTATAGGATAGGTCCGACTATAGTTTCGAGCGCATTCGGTGGCCTTTTTCAAGGAGTGTTCGGGAAGCCCGCGTCGAAGACGTCTCGCTTAGCACTGCACATCTTTAATTAATAATGATTGAAAACCGCGTTAGTTTTTATAACAAAATTGCTTATAAATGCTGCAGTCAAACATTACGTGCAAGCCTGTCTACAGACTAAGTTAATTTAAGTCATTATCATTTACTTAATATCTGTGAAAACTTTTAATTAGCCTCCAGCTGTTAGTTTTCCAAATATAATAAAATAAAAGTTATACAGTATTGTATTCCTCAAGTCGCTGTTCGCTTGAACCACACCAGTTTAAGCTCAGCTGTGATACTTTCACCAAATCACAAAACAAGTAAGTAGGTACGTCGAGCAATGGAGCGTTGAACCGTCACCGTTTTGATGCTACCTCGACTGCCAAGGCCGTGTACTACGTTTGGTTATACGGTATATCAGCCCACGTGAAACCAGACAAAATATTTAACTTTGGATTGTATTATTGGCCTCTGTTGTTGTTTAAATAAAGAACAGATGGCATAAGTAGTGGCAGAAATACATAATTAAGATTTTTGGATTATTTATACAGAAGGGACTGAACAATGTGATCCTCAGCTCCAGTAACTTATCGGCCGCCGAAATTTAAGGATCCGGTTAAAACCGTAGCTCGGGCTTTATATTCCTGCAAAGGTAACGTGGAGAGCAAACCACGGCTCAGTGGTAGGCCACTTCTAGTTCTCGCTTGGTTTCAATCAAGGTATCACCTATATATTTTATCTTCGTTCGATTAGTTCATCATCCATCACTAACCTAATGGTGTGGTTTTTCTTTGAGAACCAGATAGCATTCTAAGACCAGTGTTCATCGTCACCAGATCATCAATAACGACCAAGTGTAAAGGAAGTTAGATCAACATTAGGCTGCCAAACTGTCGACATAATATTCTATATTCTTCGCCTTTCCATAAAATTTAAAACATAGGTAGGTAGATAGATAGATAGATAGATAGATAGATAGATAGATTAGATAGATTAAGTCTTTATTGAAACACCACAATACAAATATATGTTTACAAATAAAGAAAGTTACTGATATAAAATAAATCTACCTATTACAATAAAACTAATTCACTATAATATTTCTAATTAATATATATATTACAGATAAAAAACAGCATTTAAGTCCCTGTCTACGGGTAGAGTGACCAAAAAAAAAAAAAAAAAAATAAGACTAAAATAAAAATACAATTAAAAATATTTCACAAGTAAATACTTAAAATTAAAAGTGTCACAATGGGGGGTCTTATCGCTCAGAGCGATCTCTTCCAGAAAACCATGCACGGAAAGAAATAGGCATAAACATATAAAGGCGGTGGTGTATAAAACTAGTGTACTAAACACTACATATAGCAAAACTCAAGAATATAGCTAGAAAAAAGGTAGGTAGTAGGTAGAGGTAGATGTAGAATTTAAGTGCGTATTTTACTGGCTTACCTTTGATTTTAGATCTCTAACGCTCTGCTTAACGGAAGACCTCGTTAAACTAGTTGGTAATGACCCTGAGGCGAAGAACCTGGGATCGATCGCACAGGAAAGCACATGTTTGAGTGATTAGCAGATATGTTTATTATCTGTATTTATTCTTGGATATTTGTGGTGTTAATGTATCAATCATGTGTATGAACTGCATCAAATCACAGGTCACAGAAACGATCACAGAAACAAGGGAGATATGAAAATGGTATGGGGACGGTGTCGCAGCAATATGCCCAAAAACTGAACACATAGCTCGCGGCGGTTCGTAACTTGTGTATTATGTGAATGAATGCCGGTCGCGATATTGCATGTAAACAGTTTACAATGCTTGCTCTGAAGCTCTACCATATGAGTTGGCATCATAAATATCATCTATAGTCGATACTCGATCTCACCTACCTATAGAGCTTGTGATTGGCGTACTCGCTGTCAATTTTAGTTCTACAATTGACCGCAAGGTGGCACTGTTTTTTGTTTTGTGTGTTTTTTCATAATTTTTAATGATTGGTGTCAATGTTGTAAACTCATGGACATACTGTACATACGAATATTCAAACGTTTTAATAACGTAATGGATAATGAACTTATTGACGCTAACAGAATACGTTGAAGCGCGGAATACGGCCGCTGCTTGCGACACCAGGTTTTGTACTCAGCGCACGGATTGGCGTCTCTCTAGATCCCTATGCATCAAACCTTTGTATCAAAACAGACGACTCATTTTTTGATTTTGTTATATTTTTCATGTAATGTTATATTACATATTATTGTCGTCCTTCGTCTTTCACAAGAACATAGTATAAGTAGACGACATATAGTTTGAATTTTGAATAGTAAGTAAGTACTATATAAGTATGTAAGTAAGTATATCGATGTTTGCGTTTAGTTCATTCGCTGGCACGGTGCTAAGTTATGCTGAGATCGTAGATAGCACACGTTCCTTCGTAACAAGCTTTGCCTTTTAACAAACAACTACAGATTGTCGTCAGCCATAGATGTCATCTAAATCTATACAAATAAATAAAATATGTGGTAAAAAATATAAAAAAATAAATGAAAGTGGATGACAAAATAACAACTTTTGATTAAATGCATATGGACTTACATACAGGAAGTACTTAACGTGAAGAAAAAACAATTTTAGATTTTTTCTCATCTATACGTATATCTGTTAGTTCAGCCGTGAGATTCTCTAAGAGCAAACATCGTTGCATCTTTGACAACATCCGTGAAACAAATTACGAGATGACAAGAAACGTTGGAAAAACAATTTTATGTACAAGGGCGATATCTCATAAAGTATTGAACATCGGTGAGCTCGTCGACGAATCATTACAGAATCGCACGGCTGATTAGATATTAGGCTCAGGGAGGATATTATTTAGAAAAATAACAAAATAACTTTGACCTGGGGGCTAGCACGAAGAACGTACGTGTAACGTAACGTGGCGTTCACGTGAAACAGTACAAACTGTCATTTACCTAGGGTAACTGTGACACAGACATCCAATAGTTTGTACGCCGAAGCGTGACGTATTGACGCTTACAGCACGAATACTTTCTCGGAAATTATTTATGCTACGGCCTCTGTATAAAAACTTGCGTCGCTTTGATCGCATAACACTCTTCCAGCACTAGCCAAGACAAACAATGACGTCACCAATTCATCACACTATCGACAAGAATAGTAAACAATCAACGAACACATCAACTAACTGAAATTTACTTGAAGATCTTTAGATGTCACAGTTATAATAGTAGTAACTTCATAAACTGTCGCAGAATAAACACTAGTTAGTATGGTAGGGGTAAATGAACCTCGGGTTATATTGGTCGCATATCTGACTTCTCCAGAGTTAGCTATCACTACTATGGGCAGCGTCTGAGGATTTCTGTGTTGCCATGAATAGCGTCGTTCCGTTAGACTGGAGAAATGTGGAGTATTGTTTGTGCGCTGATTTGAAATGGTTCATAATAGAGGATTGAGGACGATAATACTCGAGTCTTGTAAGGTAGATGTAGCCATACTTATTCTACAACAATTATTGGTATCGATTGATTACTATAGTATTATATATAACTATCTGCGGCTCGCAGTTTCACCCGCGTGGTGATGTATGATGATGACAATAGATAGATAGATAGATAGATAGATAGATAACACTTTATTGAGACACCACATTTATGACTTAACATTAGAAACTAAGTGCAACAATGGGCGGTCTTATCGCTCAGAGCGATCTATTCCAGTCAGAGGAGTATCAAATAACACATGGACGGTAACAATACAAGAACAGTAAACATACCATAAACATATAAATGATATATTAAATAAACTAATACAAATACACATAAACAACATACTTTTATAATATATACGTAATAATACAAATACACATTATACAGGGTGTTTGGTAGAGGGACCGACAAACCAAATGAGCGTGTTCGGGGGACCACTTGGAGAATACAAGTTGGCCAAAAAAAATTCCCGACACCCCAATTTTTTTTTTCCTAAATAAGTTAGTTAGCTCTGTTTTGTATCCAATTGTGCTTTGCGTGGCCTGAAGGTGTATTAGAGACCGAATTCAACTAAAAACATCCGGTCTAAAACAGATTTTACAAACGTTATGGTGGTAAATAGGTTTCAATTTCGGAGAAAAAGGGAAAAATCACAAAAAAAGTTAAACATATTAGGGGGGTCGGGGATTTTTTTTGGCCAACTTGTACTCTCCAAGTGGTCCCCCGAACACGCTCATTTGGTTTGTCGGTCCCTCTACCAAACACTTTATATAAATATAAATACATAGCATCTTGACAGTATTCAGAGTCTAGCTAGGAAATCATTATTACATGAGATGTGAACACAAATAATTTAAAGAAATATAAAAATAAATAAACGATTAGAAATACAAAATTATGATAGTAAAAACATTTATTAGTAATTAAAAATTAAATAAAATAATAATAATAATAACATTCTAATCTATAAGCCCCATGGTGGGGGGAAAAGTGGCCAAAACGCTGGCGGCATTGCCACGCTGGATGGCAATGCTAAGTTTTTGCCCAAAATAGGCAAATGATAGTTAGATAACATATTGATGATGATGAAATAAAG
This sequence comes from Selenia dentaria, assembly GCA_917880725.1. Taxonomy (NCBI): domain Eukaryota; kingdom Metazoa; phylum Arthropoda; class Insecta; order Lepidoptera; family Geometridae; genus Selenia; species Selenia dentaria. The sequence continues at coordinate 3,123,065 of OU862885.1, read as the reverse complement.
TAGCCTAAGTTACTCCTTATACCACCAGCTATCTGCCAGTAAAAGTCCCGTTAAAATCCAACTTGCCGTTTCAGAGATTAGCGGGAACAAACAGACAGACAAACAAAAAAATATTGTTTAGTTAGTATCGTATATAATTTCATATATGCATTTAGCAATAGCAGTTTATCACAGTTATTGGTCCGATAGAGTCAAATAGCTATACAGCGAACTAAACTAAAACTAAGCTAATAAGTACACAAAGCTAAGTTAACAAATAATAAGCTGAGACTTATTCTAATCGAAATTCAGTACGAAAAGAACCAGTAAAGATTGTATTAAACTGGCAACATTACACGACTTTATTCACAGTTGATCCTGACACTCAAGAAAATCCTTCGGGAACCTCTCCCAGTTATTTATGACTTCATACGACACCAGCCAGAGGTCGAAGGCATCGATTTCAGTTTTATTTTAGGATCTCTATAAAGAATCTGGTTTATGAAGATAAACTGTACTGGACATCGCTACAAGTATCATAATACCGTACCATTATTTAACCAACTTCAAATAAAAGAGACGGTATCTCCATTATGCCGTAAATATTTTTTCTTTTATGTGTGTTCGCGGTTAACCTCGTAGTATATGAACCGATTTTCATGATTATTTTTTTGTTTGGTAGAGTATACTTCCGATATGGTTTCATTTAAACTTCATCGAATTCGGTCAAGCGGTTTGAGTCTCCAATAACAGACAAGTGTATCACCTATTTTGATGACATCATCGTTGACGGACAATGACATCGCTACCGTAATTAGCAAGTCACTAAAAAGAGTGTAAAAAAATTTAGTAAAATCAAAAAGTGTGAGATAACTTGTCGAAGTCGGTACCGTGCACACAATATTGTGATAATACTTTCGAACTATCATGTTACCGACCTCAACAGGTTATTCACACTTTTTGGTGTTGGAGTCGGTTCCGCTTTTTGGTAAAAAATTATCCGTTTACTATACATACATTTACATATAAAATACTCTATTAGATTGTGGGGTAATGCTGCAGAGGTTTCCAGAGTTATTAAATATGAACAATCAATTGGCTAAAAAAGCATAACCCCGCGAAGGAGCATTTTAACAACAATATAATTGTGACACTTATTTCTCTTCATATATGTATGTAGTTTGTTAGAAATTCATGAGAAAATCAGGGAATCAGGGAAATCCCGGAAAACCAGGATATATACGAGCAGATACTGTTACCTTAACATGAAAAAAGCAATAATAAAAAACAATGAAAGTGTCATGCCAAAAAGCAGAATAATAAAGTACAGAAAAAAGTCGTTATTCAAAAATACTGATGTACAATAGTGAACAGAAAACACTAGGGTCTCGTTTGAAAAAAAATTCTATAACTTGTTTTTACAGTGTCTCTTGTGGACTCTTTGTTCGTAGAGCAAGTGCAAATGAGATAACCGTTTATACTCTCGGTTATCTCATTTGCACTTGCTCATCAAAATCACAATAATAATATTTGCAATTCATTTTTATAAATGTATTGCAAATATTATTATTGTGATTTTTAATAAAGTAGGTATTCATTTCTTACAAGTGATAATTAATAAATTTAGCCAATATACTTCGAAACAATTATAATTTCAAAAGTGTTAGTACTATAATGGTGTATAAAATGTAACTGCCTACCTGTATTTTTATATAAAAAATAAAACACGACTCTTGCTATTGAACGACTTAAGAAAGTAAATTAAAGTCAACGCCCAACATCGAGCAACCATTTTGCAGTTTGACACGACTTCAAAGAGAGCACAGATTAAATACCAGTGAGTTGGCCAGAGCTAGAAATAGCCAGTAGAAGTGTTGTTTCACAACAAACTGTTCGGTAAGTCTCGAGTTAGCTCTCGTAAAGCTTCCTAATATAACTGAGTCACGGGAAAAATACTGAGACATACATACATACATACATAAAATCACGCCTCTTTCCCGTAGGGGTAGGCAGAGACCACGGATTTCCACTTACTACGATCCTGACATATCTCTTTCGCTTCATCTATACTCATCAATCCTTTCATACATAAGCGTCGGTTTAGGGTACTTTTGACCTGGCCTTTTTTCAGAACGTCTTCAATCTGATTTCGGAACGTTCGCCTAGGTCTTCCCCTTCCAACACTTCCGTTTACTTGTCCCATGTATACCTGTTTAGTCATTCTCATTTCATTCATTCTCTCCACATGTCCAAACCATCTTAACATACCTTTCTCGATTTTTGTCACTACACCCTCATTCACACTACATCGTTCCCTTATCACACTATTCCTTATCCTGTCACTCCGTTTCACTCCAATCATGCTCCTCAATGCTCTCATCTCCACAGCATTTATTCTACTTTCATGCTTTTTCTGCCACACCCAACTTTCACTACCATACATCAGTGTCGGAACCAACACTCCCCCATGAACAGCCAGACGAGCCTTTTTAGACACCTTCTGACTGTTCATAAAAGCGTAAAAAATACTGAGACGGTTCAGCTTATTAATATTGAGTGAATTCTGTTATGTTATTGGCGGTAAGATTACCGCAATAAATATTGTACACAAGTACAATTTGAAAAAATTTATACTGACTTCCACTCTATTCAGTTATTGGTGTCTAACTCAATTTAAATGGAACCACACGGGAAGCACTAGCTTTCAAATAAAAAAATATTTTGAGAAACACCAGTCGAAAGTTATGAGGTCACAAACTTAAAAAAAACAGTCGAATTGAGTACCTCTTTTTCGGAAGTCGGTAGAAAATAATAGTACTTAGGAACTCTTACTTTTTTTATCCAAAATAAAATAAAAAATGTTTACCAATTGTCAACGCCATCTAGTAAAGTTTTGAGAATGCGTTATAAGCTGACTAAAAACTCAGGCAATGTTTAGAAAAGGAGTAACGGTAGAGTAACGGAGAGCTGCCAACTGCCATTTCCATTAACAATTACTTGAAATTAACTTAGTAGTCACACGCAGGACTTTGAGCTTAAATATCTCGGTCGCACTGCAAAAGCCTTGAGCAGACCTATACCATCATACAAACGACTTGCTAGTCGTAAAATAAAAATAAAATCGTAAAACACAGTAATGAAAAAAATAACCAGAAAATGGAACACCTTCAACACTAAAAAGTGTGAAATAACTTATTGAAGTCGGTACCATGATAGTTCAAAAGTACCAGTATTGTGCGCATGGTACCGACATCGACAAATTATTTCACACTTTTTAGTGTTAAGGCGGTTCAATTTTTTTGGTAAACATGTTTCTTTACCCTTTCTAGTGACCCTTGCTACTTACGGGATGATTGTCATTTACCGTCAACAAGGATATCATCAAGGCGAAGGACTTTTCAGTTATTGGTTTATAACTCAAAAACCGCTTGACCGAATTGGATAAAATTTAACCCGTCCGAATCAGCAACTCTCATTCCAGGCAAGTTGCATTCATAAATCTATTGTTATTTTTTGTCCTGATGCAGACGAGTTAAACATGACCCCACGTAAAGTACCAGCTTTTTAAATAAAAAAGATTCATCGGTTGACCCAGTCTAAAGTTCTGAGGTTAAAATATTTAAAAATGCAGTCGATGGAGAATCTCCTTCTTTTTCGAAGTTGGTTAGAAATTGGGTATCAAACAAGATAACTACTCGTACCTACGTGAACCTTCGGTACCGCGGAAGACAAGGGTTAGCGATAAGAATTTGCAGTCCAGAAAAGTTACCTACCTGTGAGGCAGAACTTCGATATGTATCAGTAGTTAGAAAGCACTAACTATGATGGAACGCAGTTGACCATAACTTCAGCGATAAATAAACTAGAGTATAATAAACGACAAGCTTGTTAAAAGTTGTTTCATCTAGAAAAATAAACTTAATCATAGTTTTAATGGAACGTCTTTGATTTGTCTCGTCTTTGAGTTGTCCACATACGAAATGGCAGAATATGATATCGTCGCTCCAATTTAATATCTTGATCATCACCATCATCATCTTCTTAGGTTTAGGACGTCAACTTTTAGACTTATGCCCATGAAATTTGAAAAAGACGATTGTAAACGTCATGTTTCTAATAATGTCTAGTTACGTTTATCAGGCCATCTGTTCACCTTGCTGGTTGAGAGAGTGGTCCCCAACCCAATAGTTTTCAATCCCATAAGCAAAAAGTTCTGCATGTTGTGCACAGTTCAACTGGTGGTGTCCCTTGGTTGGAATCGGTGGCTTTCGTTCATATACGAATCTTCTCATTTCTGATTTCTTTTAAAAATACTCCAGGTCCTCTCAATAGCTATTTGTGTGACTTTAAACTTACATATGAAGGCCATAGGTGCTGTCATATCACGATGTCGAAAAAATGAGGGTTTTTAAAGCAGTTTATCTCATAAGCAGCGATTAATTTAAAACTACAAAAAACAATGTGACGTTTATAAGACTTCTAAGTACACATTGACGGGATTAAAAACATATTTAACATACTAGAGTACATTAAAAAAATTCAAACATACCACTTCATTTCATCTTTAAAACAGTTTTTCTCTTTATGCACTATTGTATTTGTTATGTAACACATATCATAAAATAGCAATTTTTAATACACATACATTGACGGATTATTTTTTTATTTAAAAGTTCACATTATGTTTTTATGATTTATTTACGTTTTTACGAAATGCGCTAGCTTGATTTCAAGTAAAGGAAAATGAAGCGCTGAGCTGACAGCGCCTTAAGGATTTTGATAAAAAAGCACAAAACGAAGATATACTGTTGACAGGCTAGGCAGTAGGTATGTAGATCTGTTAGCGCAAGACCATCCCATACCAGAACCATGTGGCTGCCTGTTGGACCGTGAAGCCGTTCCCAATTCCAGCCCAATAAACACTAACTACTCGTACTAACCTACTGCCATATGAATTGTTTATCTGTACTGTTTGCCTGCTTATTTATGGAAAACAAACAGATCACGTCTTTACGTTAACTTCAATATAATTATAGTTTACTTTAATTAGTAAAAGTAATGTATGCAAGGCGAAACATTATAGTAATGGAAAAAAGTTCGGTTTCCATTTCCAGAATTTTTACCTCTGATTATCTTTTTCCTTTGTATGCATTCGTTTGACATCTGAGTATAGTCACATTTGGCCTTTCCGTATATATTAGTTCAATAATTATCTACGTCAAACTTGCAAACGCGCATGTACTCGTATCTACGATTTCTTAAAATGTTGTTAGGTCCCCTGAGAGTAGAAAATTGCAACCCTGAAAACCTTGTGTTACTCCCACGGTGCTCGAAAAACTGCGAAATTCTGGCTCTTGTTTAAGTTTTTTTTGATAAAAGTACCTGAAGGAAACATTTTTCAAGTATATTGTTTGTACTTTTGTGAAGCAAACTAAATTTACTACAATTTAAGCCTAACATGAGCTCTTTAAGTTCATTAGCTGCAGATATACAGCTAGTCAAACATGGGCATTTTCCCCCCCAAAAAGTCGAAAATTGTCAGTAGGGATACCGATACATGTATTCATTATATTCGATACCGAAAGAAATATCTATCGCGTGCTCCAACTACTTTGCCGATAGTAGCAAATCGATATAATTTTGTTTTAGAATTACGCTCACTTATTATTAATTCTGTTATATACAATCTGGGAGTCTTCAAATACAGAGTGAATAGGTATTTTTTAAGCTTGTACCACCGTCAACCGCGTCATCACTCTCCAACAAGTGAGACTGTGGTATAAAGCTTGTTATCAATTATAATTATCAAGTTTCTATGAATTCCCTATCTCAATCACTACTTAAACAGCTATTCCGCTGTATATATATATATATATATATATATATATATATATACAGCGGAAATGAGCAACGTTGGTTTATTAAATAAGTTTCAAAGTCCAAATCATTTATTCAATTTGGGCACCAAAGACGCACTGATGAACAACAATTGTTCATTAATGTTTCTACTATTATCTCTGAAAAAGGAAACCTAGTAAAGTTGGTTTCCTTTTTCAGAGACTATTATACATTTGATGACATGGGTGACAGATGACAACTTGACAGAAGTGGAGTATTCCAAGCATCTTTGTTTCTATATCTATCTGATTTTTGGTGTCTGGAAGAGCCGAGGCTAAAAAACTATACAATTCAAACACAACGAATGCTTACTTACTCGCCAATTTAAGTTTCTTCTCAGTTTACGAACCATCTAGCTCTATAAACCAAAAACTCAATTTAAAACACCGTTATACCTTTCATTTGTTGTAATAAACATAATAATATGACTGTACGTCGTCCCAAATATCCGGCCGAGTGTAAAGTTCCGTTCGAACGCTGTTTGCTATTTAGGGAGCCTTAACCTTGGCATTATATTGGCTTCATATGGCTGAAGTTTCCTACATACTGACGCGGGTCGTATGCCGTGCTTGTAAACAACTATTTATCATTTATTTATTTATTTATTGCATTATATTAATGTACAATTAGAAAAGTCGTGTCGTGACATAAGTAAAATAAGCGCTTTTGTAGTGTGGTGCTGGAGACGAATGGTAAAGATACCATGGACAGCCATTAGGACAAACGAATCGATATTACAAGAGCTCCACATCAACAAGTACAATTTGAAAAGTTTAAAACCGACCTATATTATATTCAGTTTTTTGTTGGAGTGTAACTTAAAAACTACTGGACCGAATTTGATGAAATTTGGATTAATGGGAAATGGGACCACACGGGAAGCACCAGCTTTGAAACAATAAAAGAATTTTGAGAATCGGTTCACTCTATCGAAAGTTATGAGGTAACAAACTTAAAAAAACAGTCGAATGAGTAACTTCTCCATTTTGGAAGTCGGTAAAAAACGACTTACCTCTCTATGCTGAAACGTCAACTAAGTATCTTAAATGTTCGAGATTACGGTATTCTTTGTACGACAAGTTACCATCATTCATATCTCGCCCTGCTAATCTGAGTTCTCTTCTATCCTTTGTTTGTACCAAACACCTATATATTCTAAGTATGTTTATCATAATTAATAAAATTAAATTGTAGTTTATCATAATTGTTTGTAGGTAACTAACATTTTTGTGTAGTCATATTTATTATATTCAATACATAGTATACTTCATTGTATTTCAATACATGGTATTAATTTTGTGCCGTCCTGTATTGTCCTATAAAAGTTGTTTCAGATAAAGTATCCTCAGACGTAAAATTGTTAAATGGTCCAAAAACTACCGATCATCTCGCTGCTTTCCGATCATTCTCCATCGTGTAACAACTCGCACAGATAATATAGCAATAGTTACACTTCCCATTGCGTACAGGAACGTCAAATATGTTCAGTAGCTATTGTCACTGTCACTGTCATACGAGAATGACAGTTGACGTATTTCAGTTCAATATTGCGATGTTCATTCCAGTCGGTCATCCGCCATTTTTCTTGTCGTCATTCTTAGAGATTAGATTCTTTGTGTATGGCCCTGCGACTTGTTTGAGTGTCGTAACTTTGCCAGTATCTGTTACATGATAGTTTCATAAACTGTAGGAGAAATTAAAGTAAACTTTTAGAATATGGTCGGTGATTAGAAGAGAGAATCAAACAAACTGTTCCACTCCAGTGATTACTCTAAAACACACAAACATAACATAAATAAGAACAAAATTCAAAACAAAAACATCATATCATTTATAACAAAAATAATACTAATAAAAATTCATACATTTATAAAATAAATATTAAGGAATATATTATAATTTTATTTTATTTCTACTAATGTAATTACATAATATACAGTTAATTAAAGAAGAAAAAGTAAGGGACAGAAGAGATTTGAATGAAATAGGACGGGATATTTTTTGTGGAAGAATATCATATAGTGAATATTTCAAATTTGGACAGCTAAAGAAAATATGATCATAGTCTCCTTCATCTAAACCACATTCGCATAACGAACTATCCCGAATCCTCAGTTTGGCCAAGTGAACGGGGGTACAAGCATGACCCAGCCGGAGGCGGCAGACCGTCGATGTAGTGACTTTGCTGAATTTGCAAAATTTGAAAAACCAAGGAATTTTGGGAAGAAACGGTTGAATGTCGAATACTTTCCTTTTAGAACTTTTGATGATTCCCAGTATTTGGACCAAGAATCATGTAGATGAGATTTAGGGAGAAGGGAGAGATCGTGAGAATATAGCTTGAAATGTTCCAGAGAACCTATATTTAAAGCAGCCTTGGCACATGAATCCGCAGTGTCATTACCTGGAATTCCAGAATGACCAGGAATCCAGGCAAGAACAACCTTTAAACCCATACTGTGGCACTCAAATAGACATTGTTTTATCTGAAGAATTAGGGGGAAGCGAGAAGAACAGCGGAAGGGGTTGGATAAAATGGATTGAAGGCAACAACAAGAGAAAACTATGGAATTGTTTAGCTTGTGAGACTTTATGTAACGAATCGCTTCCAAGACAACAAGAGCTTCGCCTGAAAAGACTGAAGCATGAGAAGGACATTTAAAACTCAAAATAATTTTGGAAGAAGGAAACCAAACTGCTGCCCCAACAACACTTTCATCGGATAATTTGAAAGCATCAGTGAAAAAAATGTGCCATCCTAAAAACTGAGAATATATAAGTTCACTGAATAACCCACGGGGGTTGACCGAATCTTTATCAATACCAGAGTTCAGACGAATATCAGGATGAAATATGAGAGCTTGGTAAGAAGTTAAGTAAAGGGGATTGGATGGAAACAGGGCATGGTAGTCTAGTAAATTTAATTAAACTATGAAGAAGACAAGGAATATTATCTGAGACCTGAGAACCGTAAAGGTTTACCAGAATGCTTAAATTAGGGAGAAGAGGGTGATTAGAATTTTGAACCAGTTTAAAGAAAAACCTATCCGAAAGAAACTGCCTGCGTATATTTAGAGATATATAGAAGATTTCATTGCACCAAGGATTATACGCAAACATTTAGATTGGATTTTAAATATTTTATCTTGACCAGATTTGTTACATAGATTTAATAAGAAACAGCCATACTCCCAATGGCTCCGGACTATAGCGTTGTATAACAACTTTTGAGAATAAGGGTGGGAACCCCACCATACTCCAGAAAGGGATCGTAATACGTTGACACTTTTTTCGCACTTTTGGGAGATATAATCAAAGTGAGGAATCCCAGACATTCTAGAGTCAAGTTTGATACCTAAAAATTTTGTGCAATTAACTTGAGGGATAAAGTGAGAACCTATTAACAATTGAACTGGAGGGATTATCTTTTTTTTGGTAAAAACTACAACTGAGCTTTTTTGAATAGCCAAACATAAGCCATGTAAGTGAAGCCAATCTCCCAGATACGAAAGTGCTGAATTCAGTCTGTCAGCAGCTTGATTAATAGATTGAACCTTAACATATAGAGCCAGGTCATCAGCATACTGAAGAACCTGACAGAAAGAGTCCACAGATTTATCTAAGTCATAGGTGTACAAGCTGTAAAGGATTGGACTTAAGACGGAGCCTTGAGGAAGACCTTTCCAAACAGACTTAGGGGGAAGAAGGTTATATTTAGATTTGATAATGACAGAACGTTCCATAAGCATATTATAAATAAAACGAACAAGCTTAATAGGTACATCAAGTCTAATGAGTTTGTTCCTAAGCACAGAAAGCAAAACATTGTCATATGCAGAAGTTATATCTAGAAATACACCAACGAGATATTGTTTTTCCTTAAATGCTATATAAATATCAGTAGTTAACAGACTTAGACTGTCCATAGTACTATAACCCTTTCGAAACCCGAACTGAGACTTTGGGATAATTGATTTACTCTCCACAAACCATTCAAGACGATGTTTTATTAAATGTTCAGTGATCTTGGCTAATACAGAAGACAATGCTATGGGTCTGTAACTATTCGGATCAGATGGATCTTTGCCAGGTTTTAGAATAGGAATGACAATTTGGGATTTCCATTCAATGGGAACTATACCATAATAAAAAAAATGATTAATTAACTCTAAAAATATTTTATGGCATTTCTCAGATGACTTAATAATAAAAGAATAAGGAATACCATCTATACCAGGAGCTGAATCAGACAGACCATCAAGAGCAAGCAACAATTCGTTTAATGAGAATGGGCTATCAAAACAATTGAGAGAAGCCAAAGGAGATATAGGAGAAGGCAACGAGTCTTCAGATGGAACCGAAGGAGGAGCAAGATTATTCGAAAATGACTCCAACCACAGAGATGTATCATTTGAAGTAATATTTTCATAGTTAAGTGAACCTCGAAAACGCCTCAACTGATTCCAAACAATAGATGAAGGAGTTTTTGGAGATAAATGTTCACAAAAGCCAATCCAACCTTGTTTCTTCCTTTTGGAGGCCAATTTTTTAAGCTTTGCAGCTGACTGTTGATACTCTAAAAAATTTGATATTGTCATAGAGGAATTATAAATCATCTCATCTTCATTCCGCTTTCTAACGGCAGCAGTGCATTCAGCATCCCACCATGGAGTAGAGATCCTAAAGCTTTTACCTGGTTTTTTAATAAGAATATGCATATCAGCAGAGGAAATTATAATATCAGTGAAAATCTTATAAGAGACAAGAGGGTCAACATGCAAAGGGAAGATAGAGGAAGCGTCTAGTTTTAAATCAAGGGAGGAGGAATAAGATGACCAATCAGCTGAAGAAAGTATATATTTTAAGCAAGGAGAAGGATTGCAGAAAGGAGACATATTATTGGGTAAGGTCACAATTATAGGAAAATGATCACTATCTTAAGAAAGGGGAAGGACTTTCCATATAAGACGAGAAGAAAGGGAAGCGGAACAAAGAGAGAGATCAACAACACTTTTCGGATTTTGACCAGGTCGGACCCTACGAGTGGGAGAACCATCATTGAGCACACAGAGGTCAATGTCATTGAAAATATCTAGAAGAGAAAGACCAAATAAATCAGAGTGACTAGATCCCCACATAATGTGGTGGGCATTAAAATCACCCAAAAGCACTAAAGGTGGAGTGATTGATGAAAAAAGAAATAGTAAATCAGGAATAAGAGCAGAATCAGGGTGTGGGATATACACTGAAACAAAAGAAATATCCATAGACCTGACACCAACAATGTTGATCTCAGGAGGATGAGGAGGGAGGGAAATTTGAGAAAACTGTAGGGAGCGCCTTATGAATAGAGCACTATCAGCATACCCATCAGCCCTGTCATCCCGAAGACAGGAGTATCCTGAGACCCGAAAATGGGACCCAGGAACCAACCAAGACTCCGAGATGGCAATGACTGATGGGTGAAATCTTGAAATTAAGTGAGTCAATTCATGCTTCTTGCGACGCAAGCTCTGTGTGTTCCACTGAAGTATTGTGACTGGATCCATACTGGGAAAGGGAGACTAATTGAGTGAGTTTATCGGCAACGTTGGACGGTAAGGGGTTAGGGTTCATTAAAATAATGTAAATAATTAGAGTGATTAAAGTTTCCAACATAGAATTGTCTTGTTGGGGAGATACATTAAGAGATTGGTTGATACCTAACGCACAGCCATTAGCCAATACTGATTTAGGAACAGAAACTATTTCATTATGGGCAGTCTTGTCATATGACTTCCCTTGAGGAGGTTTTGGGCGGGGACTAGAGTAGACAGTCTTAACATATGATTGAGAGGTCTCAGATCTTGATGATTTCGCACGAACAAATGATTGTGATGAAGAGGGGAGATGAGAAGCAGACTCTTTAGAGACTTCCGCGTAGGAGCGGGTAACACGAGGGACTTGAGCAGAGGCTTCCTCGTAGGAGATGCTATTTAGGGACATCATAGACTTGATGGATTTTTGTCTTTCTAACTCGGGGCAAGATTTATCGGTGGCAAAGTGATGGCCGGAGCAGTGAAGACAAGATGCATTTATTTCAGAGACATCGCAGCTAGCACCAACGTGATTCTTACCACATCGGAAGCATCTAGGTTTCGATCTACACTGAGCTTTGGCATGGCCAAATTTGCAGCATGAATGGCACTGAATAGTGGGGTATTGATAGAGCTCCACAGGTAGGGAGGTATAATATGAAAAGACTCGGGTAGGAAGCATTTGACCCTGGAAAGTCACCACAACTGATTGAGTTGGGATCCAAGATATTTTATCATCATCGATATTTTTCCGGCTGAGTCGTCTAGCTTTCATGACTTTACCACAGCCAATAGGGAGTTCCAGGGATTCGACAAATTCAGACATAGAAATGTCAGTTGGAACTTGGCGGATAATACCCATCCTAGTGACACTAAATGTTGGGATAGTAGCTGAGAATTTGCTTCATCATCAGCTGAAGAAAATTCAACAGAAATTTTATTGCGACCGACTTTTTTAACACCATCAGAGCAGATGTTTTCTATTTTGTGACTTTTAAGAAACTGTCCAAATCTGATCGGACGTAATACCAATCCCGCAGCTGGATCCTCTTCTACACGTGATACATAGACCACATAAGGTCCCTTGTCTAATCCAGTATAACATAATCCGCCAATAACCATTGAAGGGTCAGTGTAAACCGTCTCAATGGAGGCAGCAGCTAACTCAGGGGAGGTGATTGATTTTTTGGCAGGCGGCTCAGCCTCTAGATTTAAACGCCGTTTGGTAGATGTAGAACCTTCAGGCGGAGGATCAGGATCGGGTGGTTCGAACCACTCCATTACGGGACTTTGAGGATAACCCTCAAATGCAAAAATACACAAAAATAACTTACTCTACTTACCGCAACTAATCCTACTTACACTACTATAAAACTACACTATATTTAGAACAATCGCGGAGGGCTACACAGCTAAAATAAACATTTATAATCTCCCAACAAATTTACTCCGTATCACTTCACCAGATCGGCATTTGTTCTCCGTCGTCATTCTTGTGGCTGACGCGATCGAGTGAGGAACAAGGTTCGTGAATTATATTACGCGTTGATATATTAGAATAGAATAGAATAGAATAGACTTTATTTATGGCAAAACACATACAAAAACATTTCGTAGTAACGCATAAATCCAAACAATAATCACAAAAAACAATAAAATAAATGATTTTTGCAGCCTTCTGCCACAAATCAGCTCCAACTCAACATAGTGCTGATCGTAAACAACCAGCGTTGGTCTTCCGTTGAGGCCGGTAGGTGACGTCACGCATGGTTACACATAGTACTTACTATAATATATACAAGAAACAATTTGCAAAACACACCTAGTAGAAGAAGTTAAATAATAATGAAAGATTTAACAGAAATAATAGAATAAAATATACAGTGATATAATAAGTGTAATAATTGTTCAAGGTGAGAACTAAAATTATTTTAGACAACGCTTGTGTCATTTTTTTGAGTTTCCTGGCTTTTTTGATGGATGTTGAGAATGTTTTTTAATTGATATTTAAAACTATGTAAACATTGCAGGTTTCTCATTGGCGGTGGGATGTTATTCCAACACTTGGACGCGGCGTAGCGGAAACTTCCTCTGAAAGCAGCTGAGCTATGCCGTTCCGTTACGAGCTGTATTGCGCATTCACGGGATCGAGAACCACTGCGGCTCGACCTCCAGGACAGTTTGTCATACAGATACATCGGTGCACGGTATTTTATAACATTAAAAAGAAGACATGCTAAATGTAGCTTACGACGATGCCTTAATTTCAAAATTGAATGTCTATTTAAATATGGTGTCACATGTGCCCTTAACGGAATATCAAAGCAGAAACGAGCGCACGCGTTCTGGACACGTTGTAAAAGTTTTTGCGTTTTAGCAAATAACCGTGGGCCAAAAACTGTATCCATATAGTTTAATTTTGATAGTATTAGCGATTCCACCAGTTGAATACGTAGCTCTATCTTTAGGTACGTACGGTTATTAATGTATTGTTAAATTGTTATTTACATTATATGACTGTGTTATTGAATTTTACTGTTTCAATTCTTAAATCCTTTGAGATGTTTTACAATCGTCTGTTGTCCTCCCTATCCGCGCGAACGGTAGGAGGGGGAGGGGGGAGGGGTTCGGGTAGTGCCCCCCCGCAAACCCCACCCGCCGGAGACCATTAGTTTTCGAGTTATGTTTGTTTAAGTATTTTGAGGTTAAGTACTGCATTTCGATCTACTACCACCCCCGCGTCGGCTCTGCAATCCGACAAGACTGCTTGAAATCGGGGTGCTATGAGTCGGTTCTGTCACTGACTTCGACCTATTCTAACTAACTATAACTAACCTATAGGTATGTCACAGACAAGTGACTTTGCCAATTCATTAGATAGCTACTGATATACTATTGTGCACAAATTTGGAACAAAAGTAGTTTGATGAAGTGCTCGCCGGCCGCTGCCGCGGCACGCTCGCTACGCTCGCTCGGCTCGCGCCTGGTGGGTCACAGTTCAAACCTAACCTAACCTATAGGTTTGTCACAGACAAGTGACAAAGTCGTTGAGATATCAAAAGAAAGCGCAGAAAAACAGGAGAAAACATTCACGTACACTCGGAAGTAACGGAATGACGCGAGTATTCCGACAGTGGCATTACGCTATCTTCGATGTTTGCGTTCCGTTTCAAGAACTTACATACAACGTACATGTCAAAAAAGGCTAAAAGTTACCTAGAAACGTTTCGTTTTACGCATTAATGTCATTTATGTCACCTGTCACTATCAAAATTACGGTGTTTTATTGAAACTTTAAAAAACTATTTAGACTATTTTGGCGTGTCTCCGGCAGCTAAAATGTTGTAAATACGCTTTATACAAACCCCTTCAACCCACCCACAGTTTTTGTTTCACCAAATTCAGGGGTCACGATTCTAAAGCCAACCCCATGAGTTGGAGGAGATTGTGGGACAGATGCAGTGGAAGCGCTCCAGGGGCCGAATTCCAACACGATGGTGTAGAAGCATTGCAGGTAGAGGCAACAGGAGAAACTCTACGGTCTACTGAACTGGCGGAGGACAGAAGCAAATGGAGACAAATCGTATATGGTCACGATCCTCACTAGTGAGGGAACGACAAAGAAGAAGAATGTACAATTGGTCTTACAAATGTTATGTTTAATAGTGTTATGACCCTGGAAGGGTGTAGCAATGTAGAGAAGAGCTGACCGATCTATTTTATTTCTGTCTTTATGTAAATTAACATTTCAAGAATTCGTCTAAGTCATAAAATCATTCCTCAATCATTTAATCATTTCTATTAGGAACGTTTTAATTTTTTTTAATATATTATTTTACATGCGCCTGAAGGTAAGTGCTACATGCCTATTTGCAGTGTCACCCCGAGCTTAGCACTGCTCTGTGGTCGTCGTTCCTAGAGTCTAGGGTAAAAGAGACTCAAAAGTAAATGTCTAGGGCCTAGTTGTTGACTTTTGAGTCTCTTTTGCCCAAATTTCACTTGTTCTACATAGCCCAGACTTTGGACCGTCTTGTCTTGACCAGCCTGTTGCACAAGAGGCTTAATACGTATGAAATTGGATTTCCTCGCCACCTACGATTCACATTACAGCAGCGGAGGGAATGTTCTACATAACATTCCCTCCGCTGCTCACAGATAACATCATGTTTAGATTTAAACGATATTCACCAGTGTGGGTAAAGATATTCATAATCATCATCATCATATTTCATCGTTCAGATTTGCGATATGCACTACCCACTGCTCGAAGCAGTACTGAGATCGTAGCACAAACAATTTGCGAAAAAGTATTCGTATCGTAAGCGACGACGCATCACACTTCAGCGCACGAACTATGAGTTATCTGTGTGCACTAAAAATCGACGACGACAAAAATAGATTAATAATAGAACATGCATACCAAGTTTTGTCAAGATTGGTTGAAAAATACAACTTGTACAGGAAGACAAACGAACAACCTAACAAACATACGGACACATGAAAGTCAATTTGCCCAGTTAAAGAAGAGACGCTTCGCTCGCTCGGTTAATTATAATACATAATTCATTTCAAACCTTTTTAAGATGTCTTCTGGGTATAAGATATCCTCCGCTTACCTGAAAAGGTAAAATATGATATTAGTAAAAATGTTTAATGGGAAAACAGAGGATTCTGCTTGTTAGATAATTGAATCCACGAATCTTTCTATATCTAGAAATATCTGTGGAAAACACGATTTCTTCTTATTTCTTGTAAAATTGTAGTCTAATTTGGTCAAATGGAGATGCGAACAATATTTACTACGAACCGCTAACTTTTTTACCCTTCGACGTCGCTGAACCTCAAATTAATAAGAAATCCTAGAGATATCGAGAATTCACTGTAGCGCCAAGCTGCCAAAGTAATTAATTTGATGCTTCTCTCGGGACGTATAAATACAGACGCGAAATCTTTTAGGTCCCAACTCCCAAACAACATGGGTAAATATGGTGCTATTATTTTCTACCGACTTGCAAAAAGGAGGAGGTACTCAATCCGACTGTTTTTTTTTACGTTTGTTACCTCATAACTTTTGATAGGGTAAACCGATTCTCAACATTTTTTGTTTGAAAACTGGTGCTTTCCGTGTGGCCATTAAATTTTATCAAATTCAGTATAGTAGTTTTTGGGATACACTCCAATAACTGAATATAATGGAAGTCGGTATATTTTTTTTCAAATTGTACGTGTTTGTTGAAACATAACCGGCTAAAACGGATTGTTTAGGTGAATTGGTTGGAGTTTATGTGACCCCGCCCTAAATAAGATCAAATTATTTAATAAATGAAATATGTACTAGCCGCTGCAACATATGCGTAGTCCTATTTCATATCATATAACCTCTGAAATTTTTCGTCTTTTTTCTTTTAAAATATTTATTTTACACAATTTTTTACTCATTGAAATTTATAGAGAGAAAAATTCCATTCTCGCACGGGATTCGAACCCGCGTCTTCTGACTCTCCGTGTCAGACGCCATTGACCAACTAGGCCACCGAGAATCTGGTCCGAGCATCGAATTTTAACTCTCTATTTGACTAACCGTCTTGCGGGGACGGAGCGACATCTATTGGACAGTTTAACAGTACCATCCAACCGAAAGAAGCATTATTTACTTGAAACTTTCGTATTGACATCGCGGCCCTTGTGATTTTTATAGTATTACTTTTTATAGTATTACTTATTAAAAAAAAAAAAAAAAGTAATACTATAAAAATTTTTACTCCCTAAAACCTTGCTCATGCTATTCGGAACATTACTTAGGAAAAAATATCCAAATAGTTTCACGCTGAGAATAATTAATTGAATAATAAATTGTCGTAACAACGAAAAAAACGAGTTTCATTTTTATTTATATGACTAGTTGCACTCCGCGGTTTGACTCACGTGGTGATGGATGATGATGTTGAAAGTAACATGTGTTATTTCAATGCCTATTTACAAACCAAATTTTATCCAAATCTATTCAGCCGTTTCGGTGTGATTAAGTAATAAACATTAATACATTTAAACATTCGTATATTTTATAATATTAAGTGTGATTAGGTACGCACCATTGTAGGCAAAATGTACAAAATCATGCTGTTGTTTTTGTGTTTTCTCGTCAATTGCCTTAGACGTAGGGTTAGCAGATGAATAAACCAAAATTCAGGAGTAAAAGACCTGCAGGGCTATTATGTATCTCGGTTGCTAACAAATGTTGATTGAAATCTTGAAAAATGGAGGCCCTATGTCAGTTTGGACAACTCTAAAGCAAAAATGTTAGTAAGTTGATGACCGGAGCCGGATGGAGCCGACAAAAGTGACATAGAAGCGCCATTTTTTTCGATTTCAATCAACATTTGTTAGCAACTGAGATACATAATAGCCATACTGATTTTCGTTGAAAAATGCTGACATTTTGTTGCAGTTTGAGAATTTCCTCTCTAACGCACATAACAATTAAAGAAAAGTCATATTATTATAGTTTTTATACACAGCAGATACGGGGAGTCACGCTTACGCGTCGCACATCACATCGCCTCATCATAGCGAGGGTGGCAGCGGTACCCCCCTCTTCTTGTTAGAAGAGATCTTTAAAAAAGATTGTATTTTATTGAAAATTTAAAAAATCCTGAGATTTTCTGTGTTTGCAAAATTTGGCCGCAATCCTGAGAAGAGTCCGAAAATCCTGAAAACTCAGGACAAATACTAAAATATGGTGACCCTACTAATGGGGGATCCCAATAATCTATCCATCGACACTTTCCCTTACTACCGATAGAAATGTTGACATAACGTCGATACAAATAGTGTCAAATATCTATCTCTAGTAAGGTAAACAGGCGATAGATAGATTATTGGGACCGGCCGTTAGACGGAACTTATTAGCAGACTTATTTATGTGATGTATGTATACACTGTTATAACTGTTAGCAATTTTAGATAACCTCAAGTCTGTATTTAAAATATTATACTGTATTTATTAATTGTTATTTTTCGCGGTACCAACTTCCGGCGAGGTTGGCTCACCGACCAATCAGAGACTCTAATGGCGGAGGTTGAAAGTAGAGGGGGTATTTGTCTCTGTCTCTGTCGGTGAAGTGAAGCCAACCTCTCGCTGGCAGTTCGGCTCCGACGTTCTAGTGGAGTGGTTCACTATGCTTACTGTTATTTGGGATGAAATTTATTATTCTTATGGTAACAAACCGATGAACTGTGAGTATTGACATTATCTTTTATTTTAAAACTTAATACATATCTCAATAATTGGGTGTTTGGTGCAATAACTATTGTATAGAAACCTGTTCAAATTAAATAAATACTTCAATTTATTCGAAGATAACATAACTTTTTACCACTAATAGCAACTCAGATAACATTCTAAGTACAATAATGTATGTGCATTGTGATAATATGCACGTTTTAATTTAATAGATATTGATACATGTATAAATAAACAAATTGTACCAGCTGCCTATTGATCCCAAATGAACGAGCGGGTGAATGACAGCGGACCAATTACGAAACCTTGCTTTCAATTGATTGAATAGAACGAACGCCGTGTGTTGACAATCGAACGAACTGTGACCTGATTCGAATTCAGGTTTCATGAAGAATCTGCAACTGAATTATTTACTACTAACTGCGCTTTACGGTTTCACCCGCGTGGTGCTGGATGATGATGATGAAACAAATGTAGCGTATGTTACTCAGGCATACCGTAGCTTTCTACTGCTGAAATAATTTTTTGAATTGGTTTAGTAGCTTTTGTGTTTCCATTACAAACAAACAAACAATGAAATCATTTTTTTTATAGTGTTATTTTTAAAGCACTAACGCCTGGCTTTAGCGATCTCAAATATTGAAATTATAGAGAGAAAAATTCACAATACAAAATTCAGTAATACTATAAAAATTACAAGGTTTGCGATGTCAATACGAAAGTTTAAGTATTTCTTAATAATGCTTCTTTCGGTTGGATAGTACTGTTAAAGCTGTTCATTAGATGTCGCTCTGACCCCTACGGTTAGTCAGATAGAGAGTTAAAATTCGATGCTCGGACCCGAACCTCGGTGGCCTAGTTGGTCAATGGCGTCTGACACGGAGAGTCAGAATATGCGGGTTCGAATCCCGTCCGAGGATGGAATTTTTCTCTCTATAAATTTCAATGTTGTAAACGTACTGAGACAGAATCTGTGAGAAACGGTGGTTGTGCAGAAAATGGCATCTGACACGGAGAGTCAGAAGATGCGAGTTCGAATCCCGTCTAAGGGTGTGAATTTTTCTCTATATAAATTTCAATGAAATCTTTCTTTTTATTGTTAGGATTAAATACCAAGGTACTACTAAAGAAAATAACTATACTTATTACAGAGAAATGGTTGTTTGTAAAGTCGGTTTACAGATAATTTTACGTTATAAAGTCACAAGGCAAACCGAACGCATATGGCGATAGTGCCTCTCTTGCACGCTTAGCTCAGGCGGAACGTGACAATGAGTCATACTTTTTCATGCGTGCAGCCGACGTTCATCGGTTTATAAGACGTTATCACGTTAAAACTACAGACTCTTTGGATCGTACTTTTTTAGATTTAGGTTTGTGTTTATGAGAATACTATTAATTATTACATTTTTATGGAGATTCATTCTCCAAACATCACAATGAGCGTTCTTATTTAGTATTAATATAGGTGGATAATTGTTAAAAAAACTAAATTGATTCCATTTTTCTTATACATTATATGTACCTACATTATTTTTTCTTTTATTTTGCTTTTTATTATTGTTATTATTTGTCCATGCTTATTTGCTAATCTTATTGCTAGTTACATATCTCGAACCTTATTTTCCAGCTTCATATCTCCATTTCCATTTCGTTTCTCCATCCAGAAAAAAACTGTTTAATTAAATAACTCACAATACTTAGACGTAGACAAACAGATTTGCTTACATTAAAATATGAATGGTAATTTTATATTAAAATATAAAATATTTCTATACTATATATATATACTATACTATACTATATAATTAATGTTATAAAGAGGAAAGATTTGTATGTAAGTATGTTTGTAACGAATTGGCTCAAAAAGTACTGGACCGATTTAAAAAATTCTTTCACTATTGGAAAGCTACATTCACTCTGAGTATTATAGGCTATATACGATTCATCATTATCATCATCATCCATCACCGCGCGGGCGAAACCGCGGAGAGCAGCTAGTTTGTTGTAGTTATGATTCCACTATTTTTATTGTTAGCTATTTAATTAAACAGTCTTTCTTCCTCCTGTAAAATTTTGCCAAATAGACCAAGTTTGAAAATTAAGCCAGCGATGTGTTACTTTTATAATTATGTTTCTAATACTTATGCCAGAAGTACCGGTCTCAGGATCACACCTTTGCTCTGTCCTTTTCAACATAGCCTTCACGATCTCCTCATTTCGGTCTTTTATTGTTTTATTATTTTTATTGTATCTTAAAGTAAGGTTTGAGGAAATCATATTATAATTATGTTCTATTCCAATACAATTGATCCGGAAAACAATCAGTACTGCTAACGTGGAGTACTAACTGCAGATGATCTCATACGAGTAAATATAGAAGCAGCTCATGAACTAAGTACTTACTACTGTTTATATTGCGTTATCAGCTGTAATACTAACTATAATTATATCTATCTATGTCATGATCTAAAGTTGCAAGGCCGCGGTTGTTTGTTTACACGACACAGATACGAGCAGCCTGCGAGGAACTGGTTGATGAAAGGTTTGTACACACTGGTTTACTTTCGGTACTAATCAGGCCAAATCTTAGAATTACTTAAAGGAAAGTCCGGGCCATAAATCTCTTAAACTTGAGTAGAGACGCTGATAGTTGAATACATATGAAATGGAAGATTTTAGGAACATTTGTGTGGAAGCGCAATATAATCTAAACATTTAACGTAAAGGCCATCAAGTAATCACGCTACAAATACTTTAATATCCATAACTAAAACTGAAAAGTAACTCGTAAATACTGATTTTAATGTAAAATAATACTAATTACACTAAATTTAAATTCTAATTTAAACTACATGAATAAAGAAACAGCAATATGTCTGTAAAAAGCAAACACAACACTACATACAAACGCTCCTATTTAAATGAAGTTATTAGTTCTTAAACTGTTGTGCACAGTGCTAAATGACAATTAAATTTACGCAGTGTTTATAAGTTACCGTTGCCATGTTAAATATCATAGTGATATTTGATTGATTGACTGATTTATCTAATAATCATGGTGATACTGCAACGACCTCGTTTGACCTGTCACGTCTCTTGATTGTTAATAGTATATTAATCGACTACAATTGTTTTTTTTTCTCTGAGCTCTACTCATTTACTGGTAGGATATTTTAAATCAAAAAGTCAAATCAAATCAAATCATTTATTCTGTATAGGTCTACGGGGGCACTTAAAAAGTGTCATTTTACATTTATTATTTCTTAAATCTTTAATCGGATCGGAACGCGACCACGACGGAGAAGATCCGGCAAGAAACTCAGCGGGCTTGTCTTTTTACATTTTTTTATCGCCAATTTCATAATGTATCTAACAAATGTTCATTGTGTTGCTCCAGTGTGTAGGCTTATACATAGAGACCATAATAATGTTATCAGTAAAGCCACACGCTACACTTTGACATCGTAATACACGAGTAGGTAGATCCTGGAGTGATCAGTCCCAAGCTGTTTTTGCCTGCAAGTAATCTGAAATTTTGTAATAACATTTTTGACAGAGGTTAGTTTTAATAGTAATTTTAAAGTTATTAATAGGCAAATCTCGGATCACATTGGGAATTTTATTATAGAATCGTATACATTGTCCCAAAAAAATTACTTATTCTGTGGAGACGCGTTACATGTACGTATAGCATTGTGCTTATTTCGCGTTTTGATGTTCACGTACTCCATGAAGAAGTGGCCCGGACGGTCACGGAACCGGTCGAGATATTCGACTATACCTGCCGCGTAAGTTAAACCGTCAAAATAACATTAAAATGTGTAATACTTACGAAAGTTCAATCAACTTATTTCGCGTGTTGATGGAATGAGCATCACTCCTTTTATCAAAACTGTTAATGTTTTTTCTTAATAAACAAAGATTATGTTAGATGCAGAATAAAATAAGTGCGTACATAAACAAAGAACAAGTACCTCGTACGTGCTCATATTCTGCAGATTCCAAATAAGCCATCAGCTTCATTTACATTCGTACTGTCGACACCCTTATCATAATGACTAGAACAATAAACACAGACGCTAAATAATTATAACTATATCTACTAACGCTAAGGACGTGATAAGCATTCAAACATTACCCTGCAAAGTTAAGTGGGGTCTTGTCTTCTTTAAGGCGAAATGAGTTCTAAATTTCATGATTCGACTTATCGAAAACTTAGTTTTTCGACGCCTTAACCCAATAACCGAAGTTCGAAAAAAAAACTTAGTGTAAAATAAATATACGTCCTTATGAAGTATGGGAGCCAATACACGATTGAGTAAACTTGGCTCGGTAGAAAAAAACCGGCAACATTCCCTAAATTTTGCAATTTTTCTTACGTGCTTGGTTGGAAAAAGCATTTTTATTCAATTATGGCCAAATATATTTCAATGAATGTATCATATTCGAATTCCCAATGTAATTTACTAGTGAACTATGGACTCTTTTATCTATACTATGTACGAAATAAATATAAAAAGTATTAGCACGTATTCAATTGAATTTTCGCATTACGTCGTCCATTCTGGTATAATTGTTTTAAAATTAGGATTGGACCGCGCCTTAAAGACATTTTGAATAATTGGAGTTGGTTTAATAGTTTCTCTGTATGATCTACTTACTACAAACTAGGTAATAGTTCTGCGAACAATAGACCTCGCCAGCACATAGTCTTATCAGTGAGAATTTTTCACAGTACTTCACATCACAACCTATTATCTCGGAAATCACTTGACCAATTATGCTCGCTCATAATGTAAATTCTAAAAAGGAATATATTTAATATAGACATAGTACATAGTACCTAATGTGTGAATTCTATCTATACTTCTTCTTCTCATCATCAAAGATATAGCAATAAAGTTTGCGTCATTTTACATTTAAAAGCAGTCTTTGTGCACCTTCCAATCCAACCATGGATGATGGACGTTTTTCCTTACAAATGCTTACAATATAATACAGATCTTAATCATTGTTACGAAATGTGAAAGAAATGTTTTACCGCAGCGAGAACCCAAATGAAACCCACGCTTGATTGTACGAATTAATTACAAAGGTAGGTTACTTATTTTCATCGTTGGACAAATATTACTATTGTCTCGTAAATACGGTAAAACCCGAGTGTTTCGTTTACAATTGAAATCAGATTAATTGATACTTCCTATAATTCAAGTACCTGGATGACTGACCTTTGCTTGTAGGTAAACAATTGATTTCTTGCTCTAACCTCAAACCACTCATTGGCTTAGTGTTGCTTAACAACGCCATCTACTGTCAAGTAGCTTTAGTGTTGCTGTGTCGGTAAAAGTTTAGTTGTTGTTTAAGCTGATGGCCCTAGTTGCCATAATGATAATGTAGCAGTTTTTCATTGCCGAAAACACGGATAAAACGACGTTTTCCATAAATGAAACCTAGCTAGATCGATTTATCGCCCCGAAACCCCCTGCATACCCCTTCAACTGGCGGACCTAGGGTCTCCTAAGGCGGACTGGACGGAACCCTTAGCGTAATAAAGATTTTAAACCTGTGCACTAAAACGGTGATATCTAGGGTTTGGCTCTAGAAACATATACCGATATAATTGTATTGAACTAAGCTAACTAATGATGGTAAGAAAGACGTATGATGTGCGTCCAATGTGAAAATACCGGATGTGAATTTGTCCTCGTATTTAGTGCATATTTTGTTATTCTGCAGGGCTAGCACGGGCAGTGGACTATTTCTCCCCGTGGAGAGGATAACAACCTTTTCCACCATGTCATTATTATCTCCCTTGCGAGCACGGCAACTCCAGAAGTTGTTTATCGTATAGACGGCGGGAGTAGCGTTCTCTATTTGTACTTCGTAGGTGCCATTTAAAGCAATGCAGGACACAGTGTCTACGAGAAACGTCAAAAGGAAACATTTTATCTCTTTCCTCGGTTGCCGTGCTCTGTAAGGTGGAGAAGACAGTTATTTCCACTGAGAGGTGGATTCAATCGGTGGAAAGACTATTTCTCTCCGTTGCGTGCTAGGCCTACTGAAGTAATTAAAGTACTTTATATAAGACTTTTTGTTTTATAGTAAAAATATAAACTTAGCTCACATACTAAATTATGTGAAAATCGTTGTAGCCGTTTCCGAGATTCAGATTATATAAGTATATACAAGAATCCCACGTGTCGGACCCACGCCAGGTGGCAAACGAATTTAACAAGTTTTTCGCATCAATAGGTGAAACGGGCAGCGCAGATGCAGGGGGAGATCCGCGCTACCGTCCCGCGCGTACGCGCTTAGATAACTCCATGTTCCTTCGCCCAGCTGAACCGCGCGAAATAAACAACATACTTAAAAATCTAAAAAGCAAATATAGTTACGGAGTGGACGAAATACCTCCAATATTAATAAAAAACTGCGCAGACCAATTGACGCTACCGTACTACTTACTAATAAATCAATCCTTCATTGAAGGCTTCTTCCCTGACCAGCTAAAAATAGCCCTAATAAAACCAGTCTACAAAAAATCGTCGAAGCTTGACCCCAGCAACTACAGACCAATAGCCCTATTGCCTACATCGTCAAAAGTGTATGAAAAAGTTATGCAAAAGCGATTAAATTCCTTCTGTGAGAAATTTCATATATTTAATGAATCACAAAACGGCTTTAGGAAAAATCGATCAACTACTTTGGCGGTATATACATACGTTGATAAAATTTTAAACATACTTGACAGTAGGAAACATGCTATAGGCATCCTATTAGACATGAGTAAGGCATACGATAAAGTTCGACATAATATACTATTAGATAAACTTTTTGACATTGGCATACGTGGCATAACACATAAATGGTTCACCTCATACCTACAAAATCGCAAATATTATGTAGAATTAGAAAACGTAGATTATGATTCTGGAAGTTTAAATACAATCCGATCAACCCCCACCCTACTGAATCACTCAATCCCCCAAGGTAGTGTCCTTGGGTGTATCCTATTTTTAATCTATGTAAATGACCTCCCTAAATGTATTGACGAATCCAGTGTACTCTTCGCGGATGACATTTCTATATTGACATCTTGTAATAATAATTCTAATTTAAATAAGAACCTCACTGACATTTTCAATAACATAATTAAATGGATGAATGAACATAACCTTGCCCTCAATATATCAAAAACAAAATTAATACAATTTCGCCCGTACCAAAAACCGCCTATTGACATAAACTTTTGTTATAATGATACAAAAATTGAATGTGTGAACACTGCTTTATTGCTAGGTTTAGAACTAGACTCGCATGTAAATTGGAAAATACATGTTAAAAAAATTCAATTAAAATTATCAAGTTTTATGTATGGACTAAGGGAACTGCGGCGAGCAGCTGGACTTGATGCCGCTATGACCACTTATTACGCATATGCATACTCATGGTTAAGATATGGCATCATACTATGGGGAAATAGTGTAAATGTAGATAACCTTTTCATCGCACAAAAGAAATGCCTACGAATACTTGCAAACATAGAATTTCCAGATTTAACAATACATCATTTCCATAAACCATATTTTATCAAATATCAAATATTGACCCTCACCTCCATCTACATCTTGGAAATGTGCATGTTTATTCGAAAATATCCTCAATACTTTTTAAAAGCATGTGAACAGACGAGAAATTATCCCCTTAGACCAACACGGAAACATACACTTTTGATACCTACTTCTAGACTGAAAATGCACAGTTCCGGTACCAAGGCAATGGCAGTTAAAATTTATAATACACTACCTAACAAAATAAAAGACGAACATAAAATGAACGTATTCAAATTCACACTTAAAAAATTACTTTTGCAGAAGTGTTATTACAATATTGACGAATTTTTCAATGATAATACATTAAAATAGACTGGTCCTCTCTGCACAATTGCAACACCCCCAGGGGGTAACATGTGACATGTACTTACTGTAAACCTTATGCAACAACACCTGCATTGTATGTTAACTTGGCACATAAGCAATAAATCATTTGAGTTTGAGTTTGAGTTTGAATTGCTCCTTTAAAGGTATTAGAGGCTCTTGCCTCCGAGTTGGTATGTAAACCTGCCACAAGGAGTATGGTTGCTCGTTATGTCACACACTTGTTGCGTGTTGGCTTACATTTAATTAGTTATTCAATCCTGCAACACGTCGCAGTGTTATTGTTGAACATCGTCACGTACAGGTGACAAGTCTCAGTGGATCGCGCTGCCATCGTAATGAGCTGATTAGTCTTGAGCAACTAATTAATGTCCTCTATGGCTTAACTCCATTATTGGATGCCAGGTGTGTAGCATTAGTAAGAATCTTGTATACTGTGTTGGTCTTGTTTCGTAAGGCGCGGTCCAATCCTAATTTTAATACAATTTTCGATGCTTTACATAAGGTTGAGAATTGCTTACCAGAATGGACGACGTAATGCGAAAATTCGATTGAATACGTGCTAATACTTTATATATTTATTTCGTACAATCAAATGATTAAATTTCAATGATAAAGGAGTCCATAGTTCACTAGTAAATTTCATTGGGAATTCGAATATGATACATTAATTGAAATATATTTGTCCATAATTGATTAAAAATGCTTTTTCCCTCGAAGCATGTAAGAATAATTGCTAAATTTAGGGAACGTTGCCGATTTTTTTCTATCGAGCCAAGTTTGCTTCGTTGTAAGTCGTGTATTGGCTCCCATACTTCATAAGTACGTATATTCAATTTACACTACGTTTTGTTTCGAACTTCGGTTATTAGGTTAAAAACTAAGTTTTCGTGAAGTCGAATCACGAAATTTGGAACTCATTTCGCCTTAAGAAATTTTTAATGTTTGTAAATGTGTAACTCATAACAAATAATAAGAATAGATTAAGATCTTTATTATTGTCTCACAAGATTACAAATCTTTCGCGAGAAAACACTTAAAAAGTTAAAGTAACAACAAAAATGATGTTCGCAACGAGCTTATTTAACAAATGTGGGTAGAACGAAAATGTCAAAGAGGGACCAACTGATATGTATTTAGTTGCCTGACAACCGTCGGCTCCACCCAGTCATGACTTAACGCATCTGTAGCGTTTACCAATGCTCAGAAACACGACCTCTATAAACTCAAGTGATTCAGAATTACTTTATGCGCAGGACAGTGGGCGCTCCGTGGTACTTACGGAAAGTCGAACTGCACTGCGAAACAGCCTTAGTCCGTTCGAAAAAAGAATACAACCATCGTGGCGGACAGTACCTACCTTTCGTGCAAACGTATGTTCACATTGATGTTGATATGTTAGTATAAAACATGTATAACTGACTTTACATTCATAATTATTTATTGACTTTCACAAGTGCGTCTTTAATGCCTAATTTTGAATATATGATTTTAGAGTTTAAATGTTTCTTCTTCTTCTCCATCGTATACTTCATTACTGAATGTCGCCTGTCTTGGAAGGCGCCTTGGAGTGTTTGACAACATCCTTCCCTGTATGGTACCTTCGGCTTGTCTCACAACAGTGGTAACAGACAGCAAATCTTGTGAAAACCTGTATTTAGTTCAATAGTAAGGCGTTTGGCACAGTGCAACGTGTTAACAATAATTATTTCACTATAACAAAAACATACATTATAGACAAATTATTTAGAAAATTTATTGATTCAGGCGTTACTTTGCGGAAATCCATTATCAAAAAACGATATTAAAAAATATTTAGTGACACTTCCGCTGAAAAGAAAACAATGATTTTGGCCTATTTGGGGGCGTGCACCACCCTCCCTCCCGCATAAAATGCTAATAGGAAGAATAAAAAATAAAAAACACAAGAAAACCCAAATAAACCAACACCGATTCGACACGTGTTTCGCCTCTACACGAGGCATCCTCAGGAGATGTTGACTCGTCGAGCGCGAGGACTAGCGCTCGACGTATATGTATTCTTTCTATTAGCATTTTATGCGGGAGGGAGGGTGGTGCACGCCCCCAAATAGGCCAAAATCATTGTTTTCTTTTCAGCGGAAGTGTCACTAAATATTTTTAATATCGTTTTTTGACAAATTATTTACTTAAATGCTCTGTCTTATTTAGAATATCTTATTAAGGAATACATTTCTTATTAAGTATGCTTATTACAGCGATAATGTTAATTAAACGTTACATACGTGTTTTCGGTTCCAATGTATGGAGTCGAGTCATGGACCCTAACACAAGCCACAAGTAAACGATGGCACCGAAAGAATAAGACGAAGAATATTCCATTAATACTGTAGCACAGTATTTTTAACCACCTAATTATAGGTTTCGAAATTCAAATAGCGAGAGCTCAACTCGCCGACAAGTCGTCATAGATTGCGATCGATTTCCCCATAATCGATTACGAATTCTCCGGACTCGTCGTTTTCTCCAACCTTATTATAAACGTTACCCATTCTGGTCACAATGCTAAGTGACATAAGTGAATGGTAATACGCGGATGAGGAAGTGTTGCTCAAATGCTTTGCCAATTGTATCGAACGGTGGCATGTGTGTAATGCATAGATCTCATTACGAAGAGGAAACTTTTTTGTATGCATGTTATTTTCTGGTCAAGACATTTTCCGGGTTGGCTTTAGAATCGTGACCCCTGAATTTGGTAAAACAAAAACTGTGGGTGGGTTGAAGGGGTTTGTATAAAGCGTATTTACAACATTTTAGCTGCCGGAGACACGCCAAAATAGTCTAAATAGTTTTTTAAAGTTTCAATAAAACACCGTAATTTTGATAGTGACAGGTGACATAAATGACATTAATGCGTAAAACGAAACGTTTCTAGGTAACTTTTAGCCTTTTTTTGACATGTACGTTGTATGTAAGTTCTTGAAACGGAACGCAAACATCGAAGATAGCGTAATGTCACTGTCGGAATACTCGCGTCATTCCGTTACTTCCGAGTGTACGTGAATGTTTTCTACCCATACTAGTAGGAATGTGTGCACAATAGTATATTAGTACCTAATGAATTGGCAATGTCACTTGTCTGTGACAAACCTATAGGTTAGGTTAGGTTTGAACTGTGACCCACCAGGCGCTTCATCAAACTACTTTTGTTCCAAACTTGTGCACAATAGTATATCAGTAGCTATCTAATGAATTGGCAAAGTCACTTGTCTGTGACATACCTATAGGTTAGTTATAGTTAGTTAGAATAGGTCGAAGTCAGTGACAGAACCGACTCATAGCACCCCGATTTCAAGCAGTCTTGTCGGATTGCAGAGCCGACGCGGGGGTGGTAGTAGATCGAAATGCAGTACTTAACCTCAAAATACTTAAACAAACATAACTCGAAAACTAATGGTCTCCGGCGGGTGGGGTTTGCGGGGGGGCACTACCCGAACCCCCCTCCCCCTCCCCCCCGAATTCAGGCGCCACGATTCTAAATGTTTACCAGGGGCTTTAATGTGGTCAAAGTCGCCTAACTATGGTAACTGGACGGCCATGTGGCCACATATAAAAGTTCTGTCTGGGAGACTAAGTATATGCGATTCGTAAAATAACAGACAGACTCCTTGTGTGTATCTGGAAATGTAATGCAGGTATGCTCGTAATTGCGTATTACGCTAGAAATAAGAATGGGATAGCAGTGCGGTGCCTAGTTTTATAATAATGAAAAGAGTATTTATGAAATAGAACAGAAGAGAGATACCCATTACATAAGCATAAAATATTGTGCAAGCACTAATAGTCTAATACTGAGTGCAAATACGAAGGGCACTGTTACAATTGAATTTACTTATCATCATCATCTCAGCCGTATGATGTCCACTGCTGAATATACATAAAAGTCTATGTCTCTGGGCAATGAGTGCCGCAGTGAAAAAACATTATATATAATATATGGTCTTAGGTTTCGCCAAACTTCTGCAAGCTCAAGTTGGTCATAGAACAATAGACAGGCGTCGTACTTAGACGGTAAATTGGGCCGTGTCGTTAAACAGTATAAAAAACATACACATTATATCCTGTCTCGTTCTTTATTCTCTTCAATGTTTTGAAATATAATAAATTAGGTATAAATCTAGTTCTCATTTCATTCAAAAAGGTGAGCATGAATAAGCAATCAGCAAATAATCTTTTGTAACTTATTGATTACTCATGTATACACCGACGTCCACCGGCAGCAATGGAATGAAACGTGACACACAACCTGTTCTGGTATCGGAAGTATAATAGGTGAGTACACCTTCAATCAACTTCTATGAAGACACTAGTTGCGTTGTAATTATCAACAAGGTATTGGTCGTCAAGGAAGGCTAGCTAAAGCTAGGAAAATGGAAAATACTGGCCGAACAGAATAACCGAGAGATTCCTGATTTGATTGAATATAAATTTCCTTCCCAAATCACAACCTCATGGTTTGTAATTTCTTACTAGCGACTGCCCGTAACTTCGTTCGCCTAGTAGGCTCGGTCTACGGCCTCGCCATAACCCGTCTTTTCTTTTTTTTATTAATGTAGGAACCTTCTACGAAGTATATATAAGAAAACAATAAAAAAATAATGAAATCGGTAAAGCCGATCGTAATAAATAAGTCAAAAAAGCAACATCAAAAATTTATTTTAAACTTTTCTTCTGATTTACAAAAACGATTAAACGCTGGTTATTTATGAATATTAAAACAACAATGATCGGTCTAAATGTATAAACGCGAGATAAAAACCGATATTATTTAATACATTTTTTACATCTATTTCCATTAAAATACCCTAAAAAAACGTTAATTTTGGCTTGCAGGCAGCAATATATATTTATTTTAAAAACAACAGTTTTCTTAGCTCTCCAACCATGCATAACAACTAATAACTTATTTCAAAGAAACTGAAAAAAATGATCAAAAAGAAGCAGACAGAAATTCGTATTCAAACTAAAGTAGTATGTATAAATTTTGTTATAAAAACTAACGTGGTTTTCACTCATTTTTAATTAGATATACGGGATTACTCACGTAATATTTAATAAATAAATAAAATAAATATTCCACAACTATCACACAACGCCATCTAGTCCCAAGCTAAGCAGAGCTTGTGTTATGGGTACTAGACAACTGATAAACATACTTGTATATTTCTAAATACATAAATATTATAGATAAATTACACCCGGACACAGAACAAATGATCGTGCTCATTACACAAACATTTGTCCTGGGTGGGAATCGAACCCACGACCTCCGGCATAGCAGTCAGGGTCACTAACCACTAGACCAACAGGCCTGTCAGATCGGATAGGTCCGATTATACTTTCGACCACGGTGGTCTTGTTCAAGGAGTGTTCGGGACGCCCGCGTCGATGACGTCTCGCTTAGCACAATACCACTGAATGTGGTCGAAACTATATTACGTGAAGTATCCCGTTTTTCTAAGTATAAGTAGTAAGTTAAAGTTGTGTATTTAAAGGTTATATCAATACAACAGTAAAGCAACAGATAAGTTGGCCAATTGCTCATATTTCATTCATGTTTTGACTTTCACGAATCGAAAGCGTCATTGTTCACCTAATCACGATGCTCCGACTCTATAATCAGAGTTTACAATTTCTAGTAAAATTATAGAAATCTGCAATATCGTGAACTATGTTTAGCTGATACACGTTTCTTTTGCTGTGACTACATCAGACTTTTATATATCCCTGAAGAGATCGGCAGAGGTGATTTCGCCCTTCACGGCACGTCGTCGACATTTTGCTATTCACATTACTGTTCTTATTTTATATATTACTAGCTGCTCTCCGCGGTTTCACCCGCGCGGTGATGGATGATGGTGAATGTAGCTTTCCAGTGGTGAAAGAATTTTTGAAATCGGTCCATTACTTTTTGAGTCAATTCGTTACAAACATACTTGCAAATGTCTCTTTATTATATTAGTATGAAGTATGACAACTAATGACAATAATAATAATAATAATAATACCGCAGGGGCGGCCTTGTGGCGAGCCATCGGTGAGTGGCGACACCGCGGACCCTGATTCTTCCTGGGGCTAAATGAGACCCCTGACCCCTGGCTTGCCTTAATTGGCCGTCTGGGGGTGGAGACGCAAGAGCAAGTAACAAAAAGCTCCAAGGGTGGAAGTGTTAAAAGGCATAACGCCGGTAGTAGCGCTCTAGTGAAACCGCAGCACACCTCTCTACACCCTTTAGCCATCCACACCAACGTTGCCTCTTTTGTCACCACTCATGGTGGCCTTTATGGGGGGCGCGTTTAATGGATGACAAGTCACCACCTGCCCAAAATTTTTAAAATGGGACTGAAATTGGCAGGTGCCGTAGTCTCTTCCATATCCTACTATCTCCCTTATCACTAATAACTTCATATAGCTTGGCCATTTTACCCATTTTTATAATAAATATACCATGTCACCATCCATCCAAAAGTTTCTGTTTGTTCTACTTTGTATGTTTTATACCAGCCTCTAAGTGTTGGCTACAGCCCTACTTATGCCTTTGTAAAGGGCCGGGTTAAACCTGTGATATAATTGAAATATAGATAATAATAATAATAATACTATGATTATCTATTTCATGCTACATTTTTTCAATTAAACACTCGTTAAACTGAATTCATATAGTGTTAATCGCTGCGCCCCTTGGTTTCGCCCGGATGATGATGAAAAGCATTCTATGTCCTTCCCGTATATAATCTATAACCTTGCCAAATTGTCTACGATCCGTTCAGCCGTTTAAAGGCGTGATAAGTTAACAAACAGACAGACAGAGTGACTGAAGCTCATTGGTGTCATTTATATACACAAACATTGTTATCTAATATCAAAAGTAGGTATATTTTATATTATCTTTGCTAATATGAATAAATATAACGCCTGGAAAATAGAACAGCATTGCCGAATGCTACTTACTAATATTGTCCTAGGTAAGTACTTTAAAACTTTACGTAATTCATTATAAAAAACAACAAATTACCTATGAAACAGATGATACTAGAACTATAAATACTGGTCTCATATAATGGAGATGGCGAGCCTGTTGCAATCATATACCGTAGCAGATATTAAGGCGCGATCCAATCCTAATTTTAAAACAATTTACGATGCTTTACGTAAGGTTGAGATAGATAGAGAGAGCTGGAGAAAAATGGTGGCACAGACTACACACTAAAATCACGTCCCTCAGTCATGAGGATACGACTAAGAAGACGTAAGGGTGAGAATTGCTTACCAGATTGGAAGTTGTAATGAGAAAATGGAGTTGAAAACGTGCTAATACTTTTTATATTTTTTGCGTACAATTAAATGATTTAATTTTAATGATAAAGGAGTCCATAGTTCACTAGTAAATTTGATTGGGAATTTGAATATGATACATTAGTTGAAATATAATTGCCCATAATTGAATAAAAATGATTTTTCCCACGAGTCACGTAAGAAAAATTGCAAAATTTTGCAAATGTTGCCGATTATTTTCTATCGAGTCAAGTTTGCTCAGTCGTGTATTGGCTCCCATACTTCATAAGAACGTATATTCAATTTACACTACGTTTTTTTTCGAACTTCGGTTATTAGGTTTAAGTATAGAAAAATTAAGTTTTCGCGTAGTCGAATCATGAAATTAGGTCGTAATCTACACTCATGTCGCCTTAAAGACATCAATTTCATTATCCAACACTAAATTATCGTCCACATGTTGTCCATCGTCTTAAATTCAATTGTCACCAAAATTAAATGCAAATCTGACTGACCCCATTTACACCAAACATTTGTTAAGATCTTATCCCTACAGGAATACGTGTGAAAATAGTCTGGCAGTGTATCTACAATATATTTTCTCATTGAGTTAGTGACAGCCGTTCAATTCAATGGAGTTACGAAAGTCCACGATTTGGTTAAATTGGGATTTACGAGCCTAGAGTCGCTTGTGGCTATTGTGTTTTGGGTCTGGACAGTTTTATTGTCGACTTTATCGCCTAGTTGACTACAGGCACAGCTGTAGGTACTTTCTAAGTTTATCAATACACACATTTTTGTTGTATTTGGATTAGTTTGATTTTTCATTATAATATAATAATAATAATATTCAAGAAAAGAGTCTTCGACCAATGTGTGTTACCAGTGATGACTTATGGCACTGAAACGTGGTCTCTTACTATGGGCACAGATTTAAATAAGTTATAGATACGAGTAAGCTCAAAGTCGCACAACAAGCTATGGAGAAGGCTCGGGGTTTCTCTACGTCAGCGGTGCCCATACTTTTTCTTAAGGAGATCGACCTAGCAAAAATGTGTGACTAAAAGATCGACAAAATGTTTTCAAATCTTTGGCAGGTTATACCGCTGGCAGGGTAAAACCGTATTTATACGGTTATAAAACCGTGTAAACTAACAATAAAAAAAAAATTACGAACAAAAATAATTGTATAAGTAAAACTACATTAGGTACAAAGTTTCAATACTGTATTCAAATTTTTATCATCAAATATTACAGAAATAAATATAAATATTACGGATACAATATTAAAAATGAAAAATTATCATGATTCTGATGTGGAAGCGTGACACTGGTGGTCTTCCGCAAAATGTTCGTAGTTAACAATATTCTCAGTTATTTGCAGTGCTATTTGCGTTATTAACGGATATTTAATTTCAGGTAGATACTTCACTAATTTCATATCACTTTCTCATTGTCATATTCACTTCATGTTTCAGGACGTTGTTTTTTTCACTAGCAAAAAGCTACATTTGGTCGATCGAACTTTACTTATCCTCGGCGATCGACCTTAAAACCTCTCGCGATCGACCGTATGGGCACCTCTGCTCTGCGTGCTCGAATCAGAAATGAGGAGATCTGTAGAAGAACGAAAGTCACCGACATAGCCCAGGAGATTAGCCAGTTGAAGTGGCAGTGGGCAGGGCACATAGCACGCAGAACAGATGGCCGATGGGGTCGGAAGGTTCTGGAACGGAGACCACGGACCGGCAAGCGCAGCGTAGGTCGCCCACCGACACAGTGGGCAGAAGACCTGATAAAGGTCGCAGGACGATGCTGGGGTGCTTTATGGCGAGCCGTCGGTGAGTGGCGACCCCGATTCTCTCTGGGGCTAAACAAGGCCCCTGACCCCCGGTTGCCTTAATTGGCCGTCTGAGGGTGGAGACGCAAGAGCAAGTAACAAAAAGCTCCAAGGGTGGAAGTGTTAAGGAGCATAACGCCGGTAATAGCGCTCTAGTGAAACCGAAGCTCACCTTTCGACACCCTTTAGCCATCCACACTAACGTTGCCCCTTTTTCACCATTGATGGTGGCATAAGTGCACCTTATGGTGGTTACGTTATCTCGAAATAGCCGTTAAATCGCATAAATAACATTTTTTTTAAATCTTGAGTTAAAGCTATCTATGTTTAAAATTTCATTGCAATTCTATGCGCCGATTCTGCGTGAAAAAGTAACAAAAATACCACTCACTCACAAATAATACTTTTCTTCTATACGAATATTAATAAGAGGAAAGATTTGTATGTAAATTTCAAAAACTCTTCCACCATTGGAAAGCTACATTCACCCTGAGTAACATATGCTATATAATATTCATCATCATTATAATAATCCATCACCGCGCGGGTGAAACCACGGAGAGCAGCTAGTATTTTATATTTTTTATTGCCATAAGTAGGCAGACAAGCAGGCGGCCCACCTGATGGAAAGTGGTCACCGTCGTCTATAGAAGTTCGCAATACCAAGGGCGTTGTCAACGCGCTGCCCGAACTCTAAGCACTTTAAAGGCGCAAACAACCCCATATCGTAGCGGGACTATAATAGCATGATTTCTTTTCTATTAATAATTTTCTTCATACACAAATATTGAAGGTATAGACTTTGTTTTGCCGCTCAATAAAAATAGAAGCCCATGGATTCATAGGCTTCTATTGTCCTTTGTCTGGTTTTTACGAGCGTTATTTACAAAGGTTTGTTATGATGAGGAAATTGTATAGTAAATGCCAAGCACAATGTACCTATCTGAACTTCAACTCAAGATTCCCTTCGGAGCATCCTTCTGGAGCACGGACTTGTGTTAGCGATTGATAGTATATATACCCAACTATCGTAGTTCATCAAAGGTCGAACGACCCAGACACAATAGAAATTTCATTGTTATAATGATATCGACACTTGAGGGGACTCCATCTTTAGTAGGTATATTGTTTCTTTAGGTTGGGGATTTTCTTTCATTACAGGTTTATTTTTGAATTTGAGAATGATCTACAATAAACGAAAACTCGCTTGAAGCGCTCGTAGCGGAGCTTGACTTGGCGATCTTAACCGATCAACAAGTTAAGCAACACTTGCTGTGGCCAGGACTTGGATGGGTGACCGCTAGTGGCATTATTCAACTGAGCACTTCCGTGCTTCTGAGGACAAGTTAAGCCGTCGGTCCCGGTTGTTTGTCTTAAGAGAAAAGTCGTTAGGCTATAGTAATTTTTAAACTTTCGCGATGTGAACACATATTTATATTATACTAACGATCAATGCAACATGATCAAAACGTCGAGGTAAATAGGCTATTACTAACGCGATTAAGCCCCGTTAATATAATATAAATAGCCTAACGACTATGTCGAAGGGCTTCGGCCGGCCTGAAAACTTCGACATGGGTTGGTCACTAACCTATCCACCGAGCCGCACTGGACCCGCGTGGTGGATTATGGCCCAACTCCTCTTCCTGAGAGGAAGGCTCGAGTCCCAGCAGTGGGAACAAAATGGGCTGATTATAATTATGGTGATGAAACGAAAACATCTAGGAGTTAAAACCGGTAGCGATGTGAATGCAGATTATTGAATGGAGAGCGTAATAAGTTGCCCTGCACCCACAGATAACAAAAAAGAATCTAGATCTCTATGTTTAGACCTCTCAGGTGGAGAGACTGCCTGCGGAAGGCTTCACATAATGTTAGTTTTTTGGTATCATACATTCATCTGTCGGTGTAGAAAGGTCTATAGATTTTGTTGTTTTATTATTGTTTAAAGTACTAGACAGCAAAATAAGAATAACCGTTATATTTTCGACAAGTACAGATAATTACTTACGTCAAAATATGATCTGATTCCAGTCCATATACTAATACAAGGTGTATTAGTATATATGTTACAGTCATAGTGATTAAATAGTTATTATACATAATGACTGGTCATTATATATAAAAGCCAAATTCACTAGAGAATGTAATTAATTAATCACTTTATCTGGACATTATTCATAATAGCGTGTCAAAGTTAGCTAAAGTAATAATATTAATATATATAATAATAATACTAATAGTTAGCTAAAATAATAATAGTGTTTGGATCTCTGTTTTTTTTATTTTTTTGTTTTATAGCCAGTGAGCTTTAAATTTACGTTATAAATTAAAGTTAAATAACTTTATAACAATGTTAATTGAAATGATTATCTTATGTTACATATTTAAACTTTTAAATAATTAATAATTACTTTATAACAATGTTAATTGAGGCATGCTTAAGGCAAATTGAAATACAAATTTATTCTTAAACGAATATCTACTTGTTTTATTACATTATCCAAGTCTTCGAAGATATTATATAAAATAGCTAGTTAATGTGATTAATTTTGTGTCAATTACCTATCACTTTATCTAAATTGAGTAGATATTATATATAATGGCTAGACAGTATATATATAATTCCAGATTTATTACTTTGGCTGTAACATATATAATGTATAGTATATATGTATAGTAACTAGAAATATCAAAATAATATTTGACTCATGATTCGAAAGGTATTATAGTTTCAAATGTTTGCAACATGTTTTCATCACATGTGAGATTTTTCAATTGTTTTAATACCTTGCCTAACATCGCCCATCAGCCGTTTCAGTAACAATGGCTTATGTAAGAGGTTTCCCAACGAGGCTTTGCTGAACGTTGCAACGTGTTGCATCTTCTGGGCCACTGGCCCTGGCCCGACGAGTTTTAGATGTTTTATGAATTGAATTAAATGAGTCATCGACGCCATTGTTCTCCATGTTCAAATGATTAACGGGATAAGTTACCATGTATATTTTCTTTGAGTTTCCGATAATTCTGCACAGTTGCAAGCGCCATGATCACGGATGAATAGAGTGGTGCCTCGCATAACAAACGAGTACGGAAGAGGGTATACCGCTACGTCTGCTCGTAAAGATTAACGCACCCGCAATTCCTCAGTTCATCAAAGTCAAAGTCAAAATTATTTATTCAATTTAGGCATCAAAGACGCACTTATGAACGTAAACTTTTCATTATAATGTACTTTAAAGACTCTACCGCCGCGTTCTAAAATATATAGAGCCCACTGAGAAGGAGCGGCAAGAAACTCGGGGCCAATCCTTTTATATAGATGTTTACAATGTGTCTACTTAGGTACTACAAATATTACATTTTATGGGTGGCAGAGAGACAGCTTGCCAGAAGTGGAGTATTCCAAGCATCTTTATCTTCTATATAATGTCGAACTTTATAGTAAGCTTTTTTTATTAAAACGTTTTTTACAGTCAACTTGAATTTGCCCTCTGTGAGTGCTTTGGGATTTTATTGTAAAAACGCACACAATTTCCTAGGAATGACTTATTAGTCTTCGCAAGTCTAAAACTAGGTATAGCTATCCTATATGTATTTCTAGTATTAAAAGTGTGGTGATAACTATATAACTTATATTTATGTAAATTTTTACGAACATACATTATAATTTCAAATACATATAAGGAAGGCAACGTTAATATATTGATTTCTTTAAATAAATCTCTCAAAGATTCACGGGGACCCATTTCGTATATAGCTCGAATAGCACGTTTCTGTAGAATAAAGATGGTCTCTATATTAGCCGCTGAACCCCATAGCAATATCCCATATGCATCCATCCGTGATCATGGCGCTTGCAACAGGAAACAAATATCGGAAAATCTAAGAAAATATACATGGTAATGGCTATCCCGTTGATAATTTGAATATTTCCAATAATTGTTCTACATAACTATTTAATATTCTGTCAACAGATCTTCATCAACAGTCTCTGGACCCTTAATCTTGCCGGTAGAACCCATGCAGGTTTGAAAAAATGGACTTATGTTTCTTTTCTACCGATTTCCAAAAAGGAGGAGGTACTCTATTCGACTGTATTTTTTTTATGTTTGTTACCTCATAACTTTCGATAGGGTTAATCGATTCTCACAATTCTTTTTTGTTTGAAAGCTGGTGCTTCCCGTGTGGTCCCATTTTCATCCAATTCGATCGAGTAGCTTTTGAGTTACACTCCAATAACTGAATAGAATGGAAGTCGGTATTAAATTTATTGTACTTGTAAGTAATGTATTTTGCAAAACTCTTCATTGGTGGATATTACAACAGAAATTGCAGGAGATGCTTTAATTTCGAGTGTGTAGCTTGAGCTGATGAATCAGTTTGTTCAGGTGGCAATAGTACGCTAATACGGCTGTGAGGATTTGATGATAGATTACTAGGTTTTGATGGTAATATAGTAAATATAGTGGTAATCTACTAAATTTTGTGGTTGACCACTAAATTTTGTAAATTACCTTAGAGTTAATTTAAAGGAACAACTACATTGATGTAAAATATGTTCCTAGGATATTTGTTCCGTTATATTGTACTAGCTGCGCCCCGCGGTGACACCCGCGTGGCGACGGATGATGATGATGATAATGCAAAAGCATCCCATACGAGTATACATAATTCCAGCGCCTCATCTACATACCATATTTCATTAAAATCCATTCAGTAGTTCTTGCGTAAAAAAGTAACAAACATCCATACACATACAAACTTTTCCCTTTATAGCTCATGAACCATCTTGCCCTGCCCTACCCTGCCCACTGCCACTTCAACTGGCTAATCTTCTGAGCTATGTCGGTGACTTTCGTTCTTCTACGGATCTCCTCATTTCTGATTCGATCACGTAGAGAAACCCCGAGCATAGCCCTCTCCATAGCTCGTTGTGCGACTTTGAGCTTATCTATGAGGCCCATAGTAAGAGACCACGTTTCAGTGCCATAAGTCATCACTGGTAACACACATTGGTCGAAGACTCTTGTCTTGAGACACTGAGGTATTTTTCACGAGAAGACTTAGCGAAGTTTCCGGAACGCTGCCATTCATTTGCATGTCATTTGCTACCTCAGACAAAATAAAAAAGTCAAGACAGAATGTTGTGAACAGAGAAGTGAGGCCGGTTTTCTAAACTACATGTGCGTGACTCGGTACTGTCATGGTAATTCAAATTATTTATTAAAAATGTATTAATACTTAATAAATTTAAATTAAATGATAATTAAAACTTTACGTGTTGCTTCCATGCGCCGTGATAGTTCGACTGGCGAGCCAAGGCGTAGTTTCGTTGTAGTTTTGTATGTTAATATGTATGTACACGCCGAGGCGTAGTTTTACCTGGCCTCACTTCTCTGTTCACAACATTCTGTCTTGACATTTTTATTTTGTCTGAATTTGCTACGATATAAAAAAGCTTTTAGTTCCAATTCTAGTTAACAATAGCAAGGTTTCTTAACGTACCTCACTGAAGGCGTAGTGTAGTAGGTATATTGCAATGTGTTGCGTCTTCGCATTTGGGGTCACTGGACTGCAATGCTGATGGATCAGATAGATTTGCAAATTGATTGCTAGATACGTTTTGTTTATGTACGTATTGTTCCTGCGCAATTTCTTAATTAAGAAACATCAGTGAATATAGATTGGTGAGGACAGCGATGTACGTTTTTATTATATTTCATATATCTTTCAAATCTAGATGTACCTTTGATTTATTTTCAGACTGTGTTTGTAGGTTACATTTATGTTATTGAAATTCACGTTTATTTTATTTTTTGTAATATTAAAATGGGATAAACGTGAGAGTTACGCGTTGTCGATTTACGATCGACGCATGTTTCGGCTTAGTCTGGAAGTCTTCTTCAGTATCTTGAGCGCGGTCGACGAGCTCATCGATGTCAAATACTTTATGAGATACCGCCCATGTACACAAGGTTGTTTTTCCAACGTTACTTGTCATCTCGTCATTTGTTTCACGGATGTTGTCAAAGATGCAACGAAGTTTGCTCTTATCAATTTTTAGATCGTGATATCGACAGCGCGTAAATATCAAGTTAATCCCGTTTCATTATTAAAGAAAATATAATTTAAGGGACATTCAATATTTCTTATATTGAGATTCAAGAGATCAAGATTTATGTTATACTAGCAAACCCTGCGAACTCCGTTTCGCCACCAGATGGCTTCGTTTTATGTACATTTTGTTTGGCGCCATCTAGTTAAAATATTGGTTTGTAGTACATGATATGTATCAGAGATGGCGCTGTATGTGAAAAAAGATTTTCCCGCTTTTCTTTTTAAATTTTTCCTGAATTTTCTTTACTATGAACCTCACGGAGCCCGAGACCTTTCCAACGAATGCAAAACCGTGGAAATCGGTTCGTGCGTTCTGGAGTTATAGCGTCAGGAAGGAAAACCCGACTTATTTTTATATAGTAGATGTGTTGTAACACATTTCCTATTCGAATGTTCTAAGCTCATCAGGATCGCATTTCTACACTTGGCTTGGCTTACTACTAAGTTAAATAATAACGTTCTAATATAATAACGTTTAACTCTTTGCTTACCATTGACGTACCTACGTGCGTTTCATCCATAAATCTTTTGTTTTAATTATCACGGTATAGGAAGAGTTAAACACTCACACTCCCACACTAGAGTTCCCTGTGTCGTGGGACGCATGGACACACACAATAAAAAACACATAAAAACATACAAGATCCGAGAACAAATTTCTGCTCGTCCCACTAATATTTGGACCGGTCAGGGATCGAACTGGGACCCCGCGCTTAGATGGCACTACCAACAGAACTAACAAAGTCGTCTGACATAAAGTACACTATCAGCCTATCACTATACGCCTTCACTGCTGGGACTCCTTTCAGAGCGAGGAGTTGGGACCCTAATCGACCACATGGGCCTAGCACAGTTTGGTAGATATGCTAATGGCTATTTTCAGGCCGCCGGAAGGTCTCCGACATTACGTAATGAATGTTTGACAACAACCGACACCGAAACACGGAAGTGGTCAGTCGCCACTAGCGGTCAACAATCTCAGTCGCGACCTCAGCAAGAGTTGCTTCACCTTGTCGATTTGTTGAGAACGAGGAAGCTCAACTGAGGCCTTATTCGCTATGACCATTCAATAAGGAACGCGTCGCGATACGATATCTTCAGTTAATGGTCGCAAAGAAGAATGGCAAACCTCTGTGTGTTGTCGGTACCCTACATAGACGGACCCACGAGAAAGGAAACCATGCAAAACCAGTAGTCCTTAGTAAGACTAAGATATTATAAAATTGTACCATATTTTTTTAAGTTGGGGTTTAAAAGTTATCAGCATTGATATTTTTTCTAGGTTAGGTTAGATAGGTAGAATTCGTTAGCTTAATATATCTAACTGGGTTTTCAAAAGAAATCTACCGTAATAGAGAAACGGATGCTTGGCATTAGGTGTCGTTATCGTAGATATGGATGCAACTACTAATATTTTATGTGATAACATGATAAAACTTACTTAAGAAATGGCAAATGTACGAAACGTATGAATCCAATAACAAAATAAATAACTATTTCCACTCTTTTGGCAGAATGTACGTAGTATCAAGAAAGTTGTATAGTATTCTAGTCTATGAACTGTATTCAGTTCAGTGGGCAATAACGAAACGCTATTGCGTTTCGTTATTGCCCACAAGCATCTTCAGCGTATTAATTTTATTGTGTTACATTTATGTTTTCTCGTTTTTCCCAACCGCTAATTAAATATAAATATATGCATTATTTGCATCTACTAATAACAAATAAATTTGGCATAGTTTAATTCTCAGTGGGTACCCAGATGACCATTCTCCTTTGTATTGATTTCACGGTCATTCCTTATAGATATCATAGCGTGCTGCGTTACTTGTTTGAGTGGTCATAGCGAATAAAGACCCTGCTTTCGCCCCAATAACGCCTTTTTAACGTATTCACTATAAATAATTAAAACAATGTGACTGATTGATTGACACAGTTGCTAGATTGAACAGCTGGTTCGCGAAGCCTCTACCGAAATGGTAGATTTTTGTCAGTACCTCCTGAAGAGTTTAACATGTAATTCTCTAGAGAACAAAAACCACTGAGTACTTTAACAAAGGTATTACAATATTAACAG
The DNA here is from genome assembly GCA_917880725.1 of Selenia dentaria. Lineage (NCBI taxonomy): Eukaryota > Metazoa > Arthropoda > Insecta > Lepidoptera > Geometridae > Selenia > Selenia dentaria. The sequence continues at coordinate 3,079,078 of OU862885.1, read as the reverse complement.
GCCAGTTGGCGCAGTTTGTAGATCTCTTGGTCTAGTTCTATTTAGTAGCCTTCTGAGCCGCTGGTCCAATTGAAATAAAATCTCTTACAAATTGTCATTTTACATTTATTATTTCTTAAATCGACAACCGGATGGAAACGCGTCCACGACTGAGAAGATCCGACAAGACTCTCAGCGGGCTTGTCTTTTAAATGTTTAATTGTGTCGCCTATTTCTTAACGTATATATAACAAATGTTCGTTTATTTTTAGCTCCAATGTGTTGCCTTTACAAGAGAGCATAATAATGGTATCTGTAGGGCAAGACACGCTACACTTTGATATAGTAATGCATGAGTTCCTTTTTTTTTTTTTTTTTGAGGGGAGAAATGCTGTGCACTTCCCTTCCGCCACGGGGGTGACGGAAGGGGGCGTGTGGGGCTCAGACCCACTAAAACCCCCCCGTGAGCAGTCCTCCGCCAAGGTGGGGCGAGACAGGGTCGCGCTGGCAGTCACCATCTCGCCCCAGCGGTAGGCCCGGATTGATTTTAACCGGGCCTCAGCGCCTGTGAAGGGATGACCTTGCTCACCAAGGTCACCCCCTAGACGTGTAGGGCCGTGCAAACCGGCGATGAGTCCCCCGACTATTCGCCAGTAACCCCACTACGGAGGAGGGAGGAGACGTGCAAACCGTCTTTTCCGTTCCCCCGGTCATCTGCGCCGGAGCGGGTCAGCTCGGACATCGTTCTCCCTGATCCGCTCCGCGGCCTCCTTCTTCATTATCACCGTTTCGCAGAAGGTGGCCACCGCCTGCCACGATCTCTCGCTGCTGAGCATGGAGAACACCACGCTCGGCAGGGAGAGATCTCCCCCTATTTCCGCTGAAAGCGTGTGCCGCTGCGGGCCCCATGCAGCACACACTTCCAGTGTGTGGTGCGCCGTATCCTCCGGCGCACCGCACGCGTGGCAGGCTGGAGTCGCCTCCCGTCTTGCGATTTGGTGCACGTACTTTCCGAAGCATCCATGTCCGGAGAGCACCTGCACCAATCGGAAGGTCAGCGACCCGAAAGGTCGTTTCACCCACCTCTGAAGGACCGGACGGATGGCCTCCACCGTCCAAATGCATGAGATCCTGGAGTGATCAGTCCCAAGCTGTTTTATCCTCCAAGTCTACGAAGAAATAATGTCAGGAAGCATAACTCCAAACAAAAAGTGGTCCTTCAAACCAAAATGACGTATGATTCCAAATACGCATTACTTCCGAGGTTACAAATAGACATGTTCGGTGATTGGTTTAATTTATTTATTTTATTTAATTCTTTATTGCACAGTAAAATGTATAAAAGGAGGACTTAATGCTAGGGCATTATCTACCAGTCATCCAGCAGCGGAAAAGAAAATGGTTGTGTGCATCAATGAGGGGTTATATTAGAGAGGTATGAAATATACATAACAAAAAGAAAACAGTCGTAATAAAACTAATACTTTGTATACTATACATAATTATATATATAGATATACAATACATATATATGTAATATATACATATACATATAAATATATATATATATATATATATATATATATATATATATATATATATATATATATATATATATATATATATATATATATATGGATATATATATATATCCATAAATAAATATATAAATATCATGATATACAATATATATAATAGATACCAATAAATATTTATATGTCCTAACTAATAAACTAATGCAATATGTTTACGTGACCCTCATGTTAACGGCTTAGCAATTTTTCGAAGATAAAAGGCACGGATTAATTTTTTGAAAGCAAACTTAGATGGGGCCGTTTTAACGTTAGATGGAAGCTCGTTCCACAAACGTACCGCAGTAACTACAAAGGAGTTATCTACAAACGATGTTCTGTGGAGCGGAGTTGCAAGTACTAGAGATTTTTTAGATCGCAGGTTCAGGCTATGTGTCTCTGCCAGGAAGTGGAACTCTTCTTTCAGGTAGCAGGGAGAAGAAGGATCATTTAAAATATTGTATAGGAGACCTAGAATCCTGCAGTACCTTCTATCCCTAATGGGAAGCCATTTAAGTTTCAATCTGTACTGGGAAATGTGATCATATTTTTTAAGATCATAGATAAACCGAATACCAGAATTTAGTAACCGATCAAGCTTGTTGAGGAGGTCTTCATTAAGATTCACACAGCAGATGTCGGCGTAGTCCAGAATTGGCATAAGAAGGGAGTTGACTAAAGACATTTTTTTTTAATCGGTAGGAAGTTTTTAAGTCGTAGTAAAGAATGTAGAGACCCAAAAAATTTCCTTGAGACTTCTGTAACATGAGGAGTCCAGTTAAGATTAGCGTCCATTAAAATACCAAGGTTCTTTACGGTTTCGGTAAAAGGGATAGTACAATCATTGAAGCGTAAAGGAGGCAAATTAGAATGGTCTATTTTGATGAGTTGCTGCCTGCTTCCAATGATTATAGCTTGGCATTTACTGGGGTTCACCAGTATTCCATACCGTTTCGACCAAGAAAGCAGGTGTGAAAGATCATTATTAATGGAAGATATTGCAGCAGATAGATTGTCAACACTGGCATGACAGTATATTTGCAAGTCATCTGCGTAGAAGTGATAGCTGTTTCTTAGATAACGAGACAAAATGTTGATAAATATAGAAAACAGTAAGGGTGACAGTATTCCACCTTGAGGGACACCAGCTTCCAGTTCACACCAGTCAGAGAGACTCCCTCCTGTACGAATCGCCTGTTGGCGTTCCCTTAGGTAGGAGGAAAACCAAGCAATAGCTGTTGAGCTAAAATTCAGGTGTGATATCACAGCAAGCAACAAGTCATGATTTACTGCATTGAACGCATTACTAAAGTCAATTAGTACGAGTATGGTAACTTGGGAGTTTTCCATACTCTTCCTAATGTCTTCAGTAACTTTGAGCAATGCAGTTGTGGTACTGTGCCCTAGTCTGAATCCTGACTGGAATGGGTTAAGGAGAGCAAATTTGGAAAGATAATCAGTGGCCTGTTTATGAACAATAGTTTCAATAACTTTGGAGAGGAATGGTAGAATCGAAATTGGTCGAAAATGATTAGGAAGTAAAGGATTGGAAACTTTAGGTAGGGGGATGACATGAGCTTTACGCCATTGATCAGGAAACTGCCCTGAGGCTAAAGAATGATTAACAATATGGGTTAGGGCAGGAAGGACGTAGACCAATATACGCGAGATCATAACCCGACCAACCTCATCACTACCTATGGCCCTAGATTTAAGGGATAAAACTGCTTTTTTAACGGTGTCTTCACTAACCAACGCGAACTCAAAAGGACCAGTATCATCGGAAAAACGCATGTTTCGAATTTCTGTTACTGTAAGGTCTAAGCAAGCTTGGTCCATTTTGGTATAGGAAGTGAAATGTTTGTGAAGAACATTTGCATCAAGAGGTAGTATGGTGTCATGAACATTAGAGCTACCTAATCCAAGAGATTTCAAAAACTTCCATACCCCAGCTGGAGAACACGCTCTAATTTGCTCAAGGTTGCAACGGTTCCTAAATTTTTTATATATTGCCCAGTTTTCATCAGTCCTGTTTCGCTTGTAAGTTCGGAAAGCCCGGTCTCTTCGTGTTCTTGCTTTGCGAATACCATCGTTAAACCACGGAGTGGGCCGATGTTTCATCTTGACAGGGCGAATGGGAGCATGCTGGTCAAAAAGGTTGAGGATAGATTTGCACACAAAGTCCACTTTACTGTCAACCGACGATGTCAATAATTTCAGGCGGCGTGAACGATGTTATTGGTTTAGCACGACTTTTATTGGGTAATTTTTTTAACTCCATGTAATCCGAAATTATGGAATAACCTTTTGACAGTTTATTTTAATCTGCGGACTGGTCAAACATTCGTGTGTATGAACATGTCTGTTTGAGCTGTATCTGTGGCCCTAGCACACATAACTGCGTTAGTGTAACCTAACGTGCCGTTCACGTAAAACAAAACCAACTGTCATTTATCTAGGGCAACTGCGACACAGAAAACTCATTGTACGCCGAAGCGAGACACGTTGACGCTTACGATACGATTACTTTTTCGCAAATTGTTTGTGCTACGGCCTCTGTGTAGGTATGTAATGTATATATTATTTGTATATATGTATATCAGTCATCAGGTTACATAGTACAGCTCTGCCTAGTTTGGGACCTGTACCTCTACCATGAGTTGGCAACATAAATGTCATCTATAGTCGATACTCGATCTCGCCTACCTATTAAGCTTGTGATTGGCGTACTCGCTGTCAATTTTAGTTCTACAACTGACCGCGAGGAGGCACTGTTCTTTTTTCATACATTTTTTCGCGGCAGTCGATACCGAGCGTCGATTGGGGTCAATGATGTAAACTCATGGTAGAGCTACTGAACATCGCGTGTGGATGTTGTACCCTATTATATATTAAGATAGCAAGGGTTGCTTGTCGATCTGTTGAGAACGACAAGGCTCCACTACGAGCGTTCCAATAACGCCTTGTTAACGAATTCCGTATAAATAATTGAAGAAATACACGATATCTGATTCGGAGTCTAGTGTTGCTCCATCGATTTACGATGTGTTGTTATGTTATCGATAAATCTCCTGATAGGATACGATTTGCATTTTGATGGCTGGGCTCGGCTCGGGAATAGAACATTTCAATATTAATAGCCAAGTGACGCAACTGACAATATTGATGAGCTGCTATTGGTAGAAAGCAGTTTTACTTATGGTTAAAAGTAAACTAAAAAGTTATTGGTTATATAGTTATAGATTGATACTTACGCCTTACTAATAAACGTTGCGTAAACATAATTATACTAGGTGTAACATCCTTTGTCTTGCTTTCACGCGTGGCATTTACTGTAAGCGAAAAATTGACAGATGGATGATTTAACTATTCCGGGTATAGCCAAGTTTATTAGTAAGGCCGATAGGGTTTAATGTAGCAGTGAGACTTAGTAGTTAGAGTAGTGCCTGCCGGGGAAGTACATTTTTTTAACCGACTTTAAAAAAGGAGGAGGTTAATATACCTTTGACTGTATGTATTTTTTTGTGTATGTTTTCTCCCTGATTTGTGGACCGATTCTCTAAATTCTTATAATACAAGTTCATTGCATCTCGGAGAAATCTAAAAACTATAGTGGTTGTCAATACTTCATTCTAAGCGAGTCCATTTTTACTTAAGGCACTTTTATTATTATTTTTTATGTCAAGCGTTTTATTTTTTAATACGAAACGAGCAAGTCGTTCGCCTGATGTTAAGCGTCACGCTTGCCTATAACAGTTTAGTGCCATCCAGAATTTTAACCTAATACAGTTCTAAACTGCATGGTAGTGCACTGCACTCTTCAACCTATAATATCATACGTTTAATTTATTACCCTGTAATTTCGCTGGACACACCCCTCACGGTTGAACGGCTTGCTAAGACGTTGTAAAAAAAAATACCACAAAATTTAACCGACTTCATACACTAAAAGTGTGAAATAACTTGTTGAAGTAGGTACCATGATAGTTCAATCAAAAGTACCTATTATCACAATATTGTGCGCATGGTACCGACTTCGACAAGTTATTTCACACTTTTTTGTGTTAGAGTCGGTTAATTTTTTTTGTATTTTTTTTTTCTCTTGATACTTACGGGTTCGATTGTCATTCACTGTCAATGACGATATCATCAAGATAGGCGAAATAATTTTCGGTTTTTTTTTTTTTTTGGTTTTTTTATTAATTATTCATCCACAATACAGACTCTTTGGTCCGTAACTTTGATTTTTTTTTAAAATTACATTTTCATGGAGATTCGTTCTCCAAAAATAACAATAAACATTCATAAGCTATGGTGGAAATTGCTTAAAAACTAATACTTTTCAGTTAATGGAGCGTAACTCAAAAACCGCTTGACCGAATTTGATAAAATTTAAATGGAACCACCTCAGGAGTACACTCTTTCAATATAAATAAGACATATCAAAATCGAACTACTCTGTGAAAAGTTATGCGTGTACATTCAAAAATTAAAAAATATTCACTTCGACTTGAGACCCTTCTATTGGAAGTCGGTTAAAAATAAACCAATAGCAGTAGGTAACATAATTAGCGAGAACATTTCACGTAAAAAGCTCCTCAATAATAGCTTTGTACTCGTTGGTACTTAACGCCGTGATACCTATTTATGGTAAAGTTCAGAGTTCACAAAAGGGTCTGAGTGGACCCGTGAGACCCTGGATACTGCAGAGTGGGGCATATCCAATAACCTGACCCGCGTCAACTTTGGACGTATATTTGTGGAGAACTTATTTTTGGATTGTAATTGGAGCTTGCAAAAATATACACATACTGCCTTAGTCTTTAACCTTGGTAAACATTAAGAATCGTGGCGCCTGAATTCGGGGGGGAGGAGGGAGGGGAGGGGGAGGGGGGGTTCGGGTAGAGCACTACACTCGGAAGTAACGGAATGACGCGAGTATTCCGACAGTGACATTACGCTATCTTCGATGTTTGCGTTCCGTTTCAAGAACTTACATACAACGTACATGTCAAAAAAGGCTAAAAGTTACCTAGAAACGTTTCGTTTTACGCATTAATGTCATTTATGTCACCTGTCACTATCAAAATTACGGTGTTTTATTGAAACTTTAAAAAACTATTTAGACTATTTTGTCGTGTCTCCGGCAGCTAAAATGTTGTAAATACGCTTTAAACAAACCCCTTCAACCGACCCACAGTTTTTGTTTCACCAAATTCAGGGGTCACGATTCTAAAGCCAACCCTTAACCTTGACTTGATCTAAATCTAAAACGGGTTTTTTTTCAAGTAGCCTTATTCAGAAAACTACCAGTTTCATCAACTATGATGAATCATCTATCTATATGTATAAAAACGAAAGGCCACTCACTCATACCGAAATCTCAGAAACTACAAGTGCTAGGAGATTCAAATTTTGCATGTGGGTTCTTTTTAGGACGTAGGTGCTCACTAAGACGGGATTTTATGAAATTCAACCCCTAAGGGTATTTTTTTGGGTTGATAGTTTGTATGAAACTTCGTAACTGCGAGTGCTAAAAGTTTAAAATTTTGCATGGGGTTCTTTTTAGGACGTAGGTGCTCACTAAGACGGGATTTTATGAAATTCAACCCCTAAGGGTATTTTTTTGGGTTGATAGTTTGTATGAAACTTCGTAACTGCGAGTGCTAAAAGTTTAAAATTTTGCATGGGGTTCTTTTTAGGACGTAGGTGCTCACTAAGACGGGATTTTATGAAATTCAACCCCTAAGGGTATTTTTTTGGGTTGATAGTTTGTATGAAACTTCGTAACTGCGAGTGCTAAAAGTTTAAAATTTTGCATGGGGTTCTTTTTAGGACGTAGGTGCTCACTAAGACGGGATTTTATGAAATTCAACCCCTAAGGGTTTTTTTTGGGTTGATAGTTTGTATGAAACTTCGTAACTGCGAGTGCTAAAAGTTTAAAATTTTGCATGGGGTTCTTTTTAGGACGTAGGTGCTCACTAAGACGGGATTTTATGAAATTCAACCCCTAAGGGTATTTTTTTGGGTTGATAGTTTGTATGAAACTTCGTAACTGCGAGTGCTAAAAGTTTAAAATTTTGCATGGGGTTCTTTTTAGGACGTAGGTGCTCACTAAGACGGGATTTTATGAAATTCAACCCCTAAGGGTATTTTTTTGGGTTGATAGTTTGTATGAAACTTCGTAACTGCGAGTGCTAAAAGTTTAAAATTTTGCATGGGGTTCTTTTTAGGACGTAGGTGCTCACTAAGACGGGATTTTATGAAATTCAACCCCTAAGGGTTTTTTTTGGGTTGATAGTTTGTATGAAACTTCGTAACTGCGAGTTCTAAACGTTTAAATTTTGCATGGGGTTCTTTTTTGGACCTATGTACTCACTAAGACGGGATTTTGTGAAATTCGACCCCTAATTGAAATCTGTAATTACCGTATCCCGCGAGGCCACGCGAGCGAAGCCGCTGGCGGGTCAGCTAGTAAAGTATAAAAATTAGACAGTCAGGGGGATTGCCGAAAGAAGTGAAATAGTTAGTCATTGGCGTCTGACACGGAGAGTCAGAAGACGCGGGTTCGAATCCCGTCCGAGGATGGAATTTTTCTCTCTATAAATTTCAATGTTTGTGATCGCTTAAGCAGGCGTTAGTGCTTTAAAAAGTAATACTATAAAAATTACAAGGGCTGCGATGTCAATACGAGAGTTTCAAGTATTTCTAAATAATGCTTCTTTCGGTTGGATGGTACTGTTAAACTGTCCAATAGATGTCGCTCCGTCCCCGCAAGACGGTTAGTCAAATAGAGAGTTAAAAATTCGATGCTCGGACCAGAACCTCGGTGGCCTAGTTGGTCATTGGCGTCTGACACGGAGAGTCAGAAGACGCGGGTTCGAATCCCGCCCGAGGATGGAATTTTTCTCTCTATAAATTTCAAAACTTAAATTTTTAATGGCATAATACTATTGCTTACTTTAACATGGAAACGTACCCAATTATTGTAACTTAACTGTATTATACATTATATTATATATATATATATATATATATATATATATATATATATATATATATATATATATATATATATATTTATATATATGTACATATATACAATATGTAAAATATGTTGAAAGAGAGGGAACACTGGACCAGGTTCCGGAAACCTATATGAATGATGATGAAAATGAAATAGGTATGGATGAAATTTTGAATGCGTTAAAGGGTATGAAATTAGGAAAGGCTGCAGGATATGATAGAGTGTCAGTCGAGATGCTGAGAGCTGGGCGAGGCATAATAGCTAGTCTGTTGCACCGCCTTTTTAATATGTGTTGGAGGAGCGGCCGTGTACCAGGTGACTGGTGCAAGGCTGTGATTGTGCCGCTTTATAAAGGAAAAGGGTCGCAGCAAGACTGCAAGAATTATCGCGGAATCAGCCTCCTCAGCGTTGTCGGTAAACTATATGCGAAAGTATTGATTGAACGAGTGATAAAAGAGACAGATGAGAAAGTGTGGGATGCACAAGCAGGGTTTAGAAAGGGAATGGGATGTACGGATCAGGTCTTTTCTTTACGATGTATAGCCGAAAAATGCTTGGCGAAAAGCCAAAAGGCCTATTGCGCTTTCGTAGATTTAGAAAAGGCTTATGATAGGGTGAGTAGACATGAACTGTGGTCAGCGTTGTCTATGCATGGGCTGAATAGTAACCTGATCCAAGCGCTGAAATGCCTCTATAAGGATTCCAGTGCTTGCGTTAGGATAAATGGGACATACACTGATTGGTTTAACATCGAAAAAGGTGTTAGACAAGGATGTGTAGCGTCACCGTGGCTGTTCAACTTATTCATGGATAACTGTTTGACAAACCTGAAAGACAGTGAATGTGGATTAAGAATGAACGAGTTACTCATCAAATGTCTTCTCTACGCTGATGACCAAGTGATACTTGCGTCGTCGGTAAAAGAGTTGCAGGAGATGGTAAATGTTATGCAAGAGGCTTTAGAAAGAAAGGGAATGAAAATAAATGTAAGTAAGACGAAAGTGATGGTGTTTGAACGAGATGATAGAGTGACCGATTGCAATATTGTGATTGGGGGTGAAAAAGTGGAATAAGTGAAAGAGTTTGTATTCTTGGGATCCATGTTTACAAAAGATGGTGAGTGTGAAAGTGATATAGAAAGGAGAGTGAACGCTGGAAACATGGTAAACGGAGCATTGCACGCTTTTATGAACAGTCATAAGGTGTCTAGAATGGCTCGTCTGGCTGTTCATGGGGGAGTGTTGGTTCCGACACTGATGTATGGTAGTGAAAGTTGGGTGTGGCAGAAAAAGCATGAAAGTAGAATAAATGCTGTGGAGATGAGAGCATTGAGGAGCATGATTGGAGTGAAACGGAGTGACAGGATAAGGAATAGTGTGATAAGGGAACGATGTAGTGTGAATGAGGGTGTAGTGACAAAAATCGAGAAAGGTATGTTAAGATGGTTTGGACATGTGGAGAGAATGAATGAAATGAGAATGACTAAACAGGTATACATGGGACAAGTAAACGGAAGTGTTGGAAGGGGAAGACCTAGGCGAACGTTCCGAAATCAGATTGAAGACGTTCTGAAAAAAGGCCAGGTCAAAAGTACCCTAAACCGACGCTTATGTGTGAAAGGATTGATGAGTATAGATGAAGCGAAAGAGATATGTCAGGATCGTAGTAAGTGGAAATCCGTGGTCTCTGCCTACCCCTACGGGAAAGAGTCGTGATTTTATGTATGTATGTATGTACAATATGTATATACAAGAATTGCTCGTTTAAAGGTATTATTAATTAAAAGGATTTTAGATACTTTAGGTTACTTACTATAAGGCGAATGACTTCGCCAACCGTGTAGTTTCACGAGAAAGAATTTATTGAAGAAAGTTGAAATAACGTTCATATAAAATTGCGAGTACCATAAAACGGATGAAACAGAAAGAATATCGGTCGAAAATTAAAAATTGTACACATCCTTTGTCGGTTTCTCCGTTGGTAATAGATATTGGATATAAGTACTGCTTTCATAACAAAATAAAACATTTCGATCATCTTTCTATATATAAACGATAAAGTGAACAAAGGCTTAGGACAAATCCGTATTTCTCCAAAAGAGGGCAAGTACAAGATAATATTATCCTAAGTAGATGAACCTCCCAAAGGGCTCAAAATAAATAATAGCTTACTTCGATAAAGTATTTTCTAGGGATTACTAAAAAATACAATTTTAGATGTACGCCATTTCTGTCAATTCATGCAATTATAACCAAAATAAACGATTTATTAGGGTTATTAGATGGGATATTAGACCGCGAAGGTCTAATATCCCATGTCTAGGATTGATTTGTTGGACTGCAGTCTTGTGCTGGATTTGGATTTGTACGCGAGTAAGTAAATCCGTTTTCGATGACAAAACATTTTTATCGTTTATTCCATAATTTTATTGATTTACGAAACTGATAGGGGGCTAAGAATGTATAGATATTCTGGATATTTCTTTAGGTTTGAGACAGATTCTCTGAAACTTTGAAATCTGACAAAATCTTAGATCCGGAACAGCAAGCAGTTCATAACTTAATCTTAATTAACTTACAAGATGGTAACGACCTTTACATATTCACGGAGGCTTTACACTTTTCAGTTGTTAAAGTGACATGTCATTTTGCAGAATATATTTTTATTAGTTTCATTTAATTTTATTTGTAAATGAGTTCAAATTCAACACTGTTGTTTTCAGCAATAAAGTCAATTTAGTTCCATTAGTTGAATATAAGGAATAGGAAATAAGAACAGAAGGACAAGTTTATCTATTTTGATATGATGGTGCCATCATTCACTAAATAGTCCAGTAGCAACTTCACCAAACTACGAGTTAGGCAAAACGCGCATTACATACGTTATAGGCACACAGAAAAGAATACTTACATGTATAAATTTTCACAAGAGAAAACGTAGCCTACAAAAGGTACGGAGAAAAAGTCGAAATTTTATTAATTCTATGACGACTAAGAATATAGAAATATCCGGCAATCCTGTGTTCATGAAATTCCTGGCAACGCAAGATGACGCGAGTCCAAGGTAATAAAAAAAAAATATACAAAACTGGTCATCTTCGCTAATCACAAACGCGGAGATGGAAAACCATAAACATCTGTAATTCAGTACCCCATTACGCCAAACGACCCGCGTGGGAAAGAGACCATTGTCAGACAGGCCATCTACTCCATCTAACTCGGTCAACTATTGTGATCCGCCAACGTTACTTCTACCTAATGGCCGCTACCGTACTAGGCAATGATTGCTGGTAAACTCGTAAACGGCAACTAAGGCTTTTAAAACAATTTTGATTGCAACTCCAATTAGAACATACCTGAGTAGATTGATGAAGAAACCTCTCTCTCTTTCCTTTTAATGGATCCTTGAGGAATGGTTGCTATTTAGGTACTTAACATATACTAGGAGATAAGCAACTTGTGGAGGTCTCCGTTTTGGTAGACATCACCGCGGCGCCAGATATTCCTTAAAACGTAACTCGAAGCTGTAGTGTGTAAGTACTAAGAACTGTGTAAAAAAAATTAAGTGCCCTGTAGCATATGATATTACTGGACTATTAGCCCCTCAGCTGTCAATAACCAGTAGGGCTATTATGTACCTCAGTTGCTAACTAATGTTGATTGAAATCTTGAAAAACGGCGGCCCTATGTCAGTTTTGACAACTCCAGTAAGCATTAATGTTAGTAAGTTGATGACTGGAGCTGACAAAAGTGACAGAGCGGCTATTTTTTCAGATTTCTATCAACATTTGTTAGCAACTGAGATACATAATAGCCCTGCAGATAACAATAGGTTTTCTAATGTGCCTGGTTCCTGATACATTTGAACTCTCTTAGCCCCGTCAAGCAGTAGATTGATATAGACTGATGATAATCTATACTTAATATTATAAAGAGGAAAGATTTGTTTGTATGTTTGTAACGAATTGGCTCAAAAAGTACTTTCAAAAATTCTTCCACCATTGGAAAGCTACATTCACCCTGAGTAACATACGCTATATAAGATTTATCATCATCATTATCCATCACCGCGCGGGTGAAACCGCGGAGAGCAGCAAGTGCTTTAAATATACCTATATTAAGAATGAGTGAAAAAATAAAATACAGAAAATAATCCCCGGCAGAGATGGGAGCGATGAATGATGATTGTTCTTTGAAAGTGATTGAAACTTGACTTGAAATTAAAATATAGAAAAACCTTAAAACTATAGACATTAAAAATCAATCAGTAAAGAAAGTTGCGAAGAATATGCTTCACGATATCATTTTGCACAATTAAAGCCAGTGATAGATATGTCGTGTGGACGGCCTGCGATACGTGCGTGATATCTTTGAATTTATTAATACGCCAAAGTATTTTAAAATGATAAAAATCTAGACATTACTGAGGCCGATCACGCACTAGTATGTTTACTAGCTCGAGTTATAGTTAGTGCAATTTAATTTGAAGTTCAAGGCACGCGTAAACCGGCATCTGTTTTTAATGTGATTGTTTATTCGCATTAGATATAGCTCGCGATAATTCGCTAACTCTAATTAACTGAAGGGAGATTACTTTTATTTTAACCGACATCAAAATAAGGTGGAGGTTCTATGTTCAACTGTATTTTTTATGTATGTTCGCCGATTTCTCCCCCATTTGTGAGTCGATTCTCAAATATTTTTTTTATTTGGAAGTGTAATCAAATTTCGTCAAATTAGGTCAGGCGGTTTTTGAGTTACACTCCAATAACTGTAAAGTGTTTCACCTATCTTGATGGTGGATGACAATTGATCCCGTCGTAAAGTAGCAAGGGTGACAGTTGTCTAAAACGGGTATATTTTATTTAAAAAAAATGGAACCGTCTTCAACACCAAACAAGTACAATTTGAAAAATTTTATACTGACTTCCATTCTGTTCAGGTATTGGAGTGTATCTCAAAAAGAACTGGACCGAATTTGATGAAATTTAAATGGGACACACAGGACACTGGAAGCACCAGCTTACAAACAAAAAAGAATTTTGAGAATCGGTTCACCCAGTTAAAAGTTATGAGGTAACAAACATAAAAAAAATACAGTCTTATTACGAGTAAGTACCTTCTCCTTTTTTGGAAGTCGGTAGAAAAATTAAATAACTTGTTGAAGTCGGTACCATGCCACAATATTGTGATGACAGGTACTTTATGGTCCCGACTTCAACACCTTCAAAAATTTTTTTTGGTAATACATTTCAGTCATGAGATGAGCAAGTTGCTCGCCTTCTTGCCCATAATAGTTCTGAACCATTCAGAATTTTAAACTACAACAGTCCAACCCTACATGGCACGGTCATAGTCAGCCTGAGATGATAAAATGTTAAATCTTCCCCTGTAATTTCGCTAGAAACATTGCCATTCAAACCGAAACAATATTATTTGCACACTACTGCTTCACGGTTGAACAACTGGTAAAAGTGTGATACTTTCCCAGGGCGGACTCTGCGAAATTCCTATCTCTACAGATGTGGTACAAGAAAGGTAGAGGAAAATTGCCTAATAATGTAACGTACCCTGATAAAACCAATCACATCTACCTTAGCATATGTTCATTGATGAGCACTGGTAACAACACATTATACAACTAGGTACATAATAAACATAACCATAACAATACTAATAACAATAACAATAATACGATAATTACTGGTCGTATTTTGGAGAAAGTGGACGTGGGCGTTTCTTTTTATTCAAGTGACGTGGCGAAGTCAATATCTACTAACATAATACATGTTTTAGCAAAGGAACCTCTTCAGCAATAGTTCGTTCGTTTTGATGGCATATATTATGTATGATGATGAGTCTGAATAACTACCTATATTGTGATGGTTTTACAAAGCTGGAGTCGCACAAGGTGCCATGCGGGAACCACTTTTATAAATTACTAGGTGCTCTCCGCGGTTTCAACCGCGCAGTGATGGATGATGATGATGAATCTTATATTGCATATGTTACTCAGGGTGAATGTAGCTTTCCAATGGTGAAAGAATTTTTGAAATCGGTCTAGTACTTTTTGAGCCAATTCGTTACAAACATACAAATCTTTCCTTTTTATAAATAATAATATTGACCAAATTTTTAAATGAGACTGAAATTGGCAGGTGCCGTAGTCTCTTCCATAGCCCACTATCTTCTTATCACTAATAAAATCATATCAATAGCCTTGCCATTTTACCCATTTTTATAATAGATATACCATGTCACCATCCATCCAAAAGTTTCTGTTTGTTATACTACTTTGTATGTTTTATACCAGCCTCTAAGTGTTGGCTACAGCCTTACTTATGCCTTTGTAAAGGACCGGATGAAGTCCGTGATTTTTTTTGAATAAAAGGAATAATATTAATAAAAATAATTTATTTCACACATTATAGTTATATACCTATCACATTTCAAGTAGCTTTAAGCATGCAATCTTAAAATCTAATTAATTTAAATATTATTATGTAGTATAATTTGTATGTTAATGCCTCTTGAGAGTTATGCACTGTTAAACTACGGGCCCCAAACTAGGCACTAGGTTTTGATGGCATATATTATATATGATGATAAGACTGAATAACTACCTATATTGTAATATCACAATACTGGAGTCGCTCAGGGTGCCATGTGAGAACCACTTTTATAAATTATACATAGGTCATAATTAGCTTTGTTTTCGTCATCACAACCTTTTCAATTATCATCCGTTCTAGTAATAAATCATTTTTATCAAGCATATTCTTGTCTGATAAAGTCAAGTCAAAGTCAAAATCATTTATTCAATTTAGGCATCAAAGACGCACTTATGAACTTCAACTTTTCATTATAATGTACTTTCAAGACTCTACCGCCGCGTTCCAAAATATATAGAACCCACCGAGAAGAAGCGGCAAGAAACTCGGGGCCATTCTTTTTATATGGATGTTTACAATGTTTCTACTTAGGTACTACAAATATTACATTTTATGGGTGGCAGAGAGACAGCTTGCCAGAAGTGGAGTATTCCAAGCATCTTCATCTTCTATATAATGTCGAACTTTATAGTAAGCTTTTTTTATTAAAACGTTTTTTACAGTCAACTTGAATTTGCCCTCTGTGAGCTCAGTTATGTGCTTTGGGATTTTATTGTAAAAACGCACACAATTTCCTAGGAATGACTTATTAGTCTTCACAAGTCTAAAACTAGGTACAGCTATCCTATTTGTATTTCTGGTATTAAATGTGTGGTAATCACTATTTAACTTATATTTATGTAAATTTTTACGAACATACATTATATTTTCAATACAGGATACAGGAGAAGACCCTGATATTGTAAATACAGGGAATTCTACCGCAAATCTAGCAATAAGTAACAACTTTCTGAAGTGTTTTATGTAAATTTGTACTGTATATGTTCCATATCCGCATTACAGATGTCCGAATCATCGAGCTATTATTAGTAATAATTTCTCAAAGGTCCGAATAAGAAATGTTATTATTATATAGTTACTGATGTATTTAATTTTTAATAATGCCATGGGTAAACAGTTTTAAATTTTCCTTTGTACTTTCATGTTCCGTTCGGGCTTTTAAAGCGATCATCTTATGAGTTTATTTCGAGAACAGGATGCGGGCTGTGTATTTTTGGTAACGTGATATTGCTGACATTGTTGTTGGAATTTTATTATAAAGCTAGAACGTGCTCCCGTCCAGTGAGAAGGAACAAAGTGTTTGTCTAGTGGCTAAATGAATAGAATAGGCAGAAAAGATATGTAAGAGCGTGAACTGTTTTGAGTTTCCAATTAAATACTACTTTGTTATATCAGCAAAGAAGTACTAATTCTAGAATAAAACATTATAAATAAATATATATAATAAATAAATTGAAAAATATATATTTATTATGCATACGAAATATTAAGGGACTTGGCCAAACGTTTGGTTGAAGTTTGGTTTGCTTTGGAAATGCAGCCAGCATTCAGATTCAGATATTTTATTGCTTCCATATACCTACAATGTAAAGGTGTTAAAAAAATATGTACATAAAGTCTTATATGGACCCCGCTGTCGGGCACCGCAAAGTTAGAAGAGAGGAGAGGCAGTTATGGTTATAGAAATATAAATTAATTTGTAACATATTGGTAGAAATAATTTAAATGTCAATAGTTAATTATATCGTAATTATATTATTTATCTTTTAAAAATTCGTCTATTGAGTAATATGATTTGTTTTGTAGAAATAGTTTTAGTTTATTTATTCTGGGCTGACTCTTTTCTTTCAACAAATGGTTTACAAAAATTTTGAGTATTTTATAATCTTTGTCCATTATTTTATGTTACTTTATTGTATTCTAGATTAAAATAAATTAACAATAAAACGGGCTGAAGTGAGCCAACCCACCGGCGAATCATCTAGTTAAGTCATATACCTAATAATAAATAATAAAAATACTAATGTCATATGGGATATTGCTATGGGGTTCAGCGGCTAATATAGAGACCATATTTATCCTTCAGAAACGTGCTATTAGAGCTATATACGAAATGGGTCCCCGTGAATCTTTGAGAGATTTATTTAAAGAAATCAATATAATTAACGTTGCCTTCCTTATATGTATTTGAAAATATAATGTATGTTCGTAAAAAAATACAAATAGGATAGCTGTACCTAGTTTTAGACTTGCGAAGACTAATAAGTCATTCCTAGGAAATTGTGTGCGTTTTTACAATACAATCCCAAAGCACATAACTGAGCTCACAGAGGGAAAATTCAAGTTGACTGTAAAAAAAGTTTTAATAAAAAAAGCTTACTATAAAGTTCGACATTATATAGAAGATAAAGATGCTTGGAATACTCCACTTCTGGCAAGCTGTCTCTCTGCCACCCATAAAATGTAATATTTATAGTACCTAAGTAGAAACATTGTAAACATCCATATAGAAAGAATGGCCCCGAGTTTCTTGCCGCTTCTTCTCGGTGGGTTCTATATATTTTGGAACGCGGCGGTAGAGTCTTTAAAGTACATTATAATGAAAAGTTGACGTTCATAAGTGCGTCTTTGATGCCTAAATTGAATAAATGATTTTGACTTTGACTTTGACCTACTGCTTGAATATTCACTCTCTTACAGGATCGTATTGAAAAATAAAAAGCTCAATGACGCTCAAAATAAATTTAAAATATTTATTTCCCGAATTAAGAAAAATTTTAGATCCGTGGGGTGCAGGTGCATACGAAATTTTCAGGGACTTGGCCAAACGTTTGGTTGAAGCGTTTAGCGACCAGAATGCACAAAAAATTAGCTTAGCTATTCAACGTGGAAATGCAGCCAGCATTCTGGGTACTTTTCCTTCAACAAATGGTTTAATATATTTTTAAGTGTCTTTTAATCTTTGTATGTACCTTTTATACAATTAAATATTTGTTAAAATTATTAATTAACAAAATAAAATTCAAATGATCTAACTTTGAAAGTAATTATTTATTAAAGAAGATTTACTAATTTTGCTGAAAACTATAAAATTATAGAATAAGTGCTATTTATGTGGCTTGACACTGTAATTTTATGATATAAATTATTAATATTTTAGAAATAGATAATTGTATTATTATCTAAAGTATAAACTAATTATAAAGATGAAAGATTTGATTGTGTGTTTGTTATGAATAACCTCGAAAACTGGGAAGGTACTTAGCCATACATGTCGCAATTCCTCGAAAAGTGTATGATTTTTGATAAATCTATTGTATTATTAGCCAAAATATGGCGATTGGTGAGTTTACGGGTATTTTTTTAAATCTTTATTTTACCGATTTAGAAAATTCTTTCACCAGTAGAGCTATATTATTCCTGAGTAACATAGGATTAAAGGAATCAAATAATTCATCATCATAGTCCATCACCACGCGGGTGAAACCGCGCAGCACAGCGAATTGATTATAAATGCACTGACAGGCAGCGCAGTGCCATCTACCGACAAGCTGGAAAATACGACATGACCGGTATCGCAGAACAACATTGGATACAATAGCTTGAGCACGAATAACTTGCGAAAATGTTTTCGTATCGTTAACGTAAGCACTTTGTATGAGATTCATAGCAGCGCCCCTACAGTGCGTAAAATGAACTAAATTTGGCAGCACGAATGGTTTTGCTTGTTATCGTGTCGCCATCGTGTCGTATGCGTATCGTAACGTGAGACATTTTGTATGAAAATTGCGAGCACGTACTTTGTTTTGACGTAAACTCGACGGCTGGCTAGCGTCAGCCTGTCGTAAACTTACTAGTCACTTCAAGCGGTGATTGTTTTGGAAATCCTTGTGAGAGGCTTCTTCCAACAGTGCTGTCCTAAAGCGGAGATGATGAAAAACATAACCCGTTCTTTATTTATGTAGTTATTTTGTGAATGAATAACGTGTTCTTACTACAAACTGGAGAAGCAAACGTGGAAATGCCATAAACATGACGTTGTAGTCAGGTTTCGCAGTTCATGAATTAAGCCCATTGTTAGGCTGCCACATGTTGTTAAACATACACACGTACGAACCGACAAACATGTGCGCCGATTGTGAAACGGTTCTTGAAAATATTCCACACGATGCGCGGAAACGGTCGTATCTAAATAAATACAGATTCGTACAAATATTGAACGTTTCCTTTCGTTTCTTTTTATACTAGGCAAAGTACCGCGCGGCTCCGCGTAAGTAGAACATCATCGCTATAAATAGGTGACAAAAGTGGGAAGGTGGGTGGGGGCGGAGGACGCTTACCGGCAATTATAACGTGAGTGCCGGGTTGTTTTCTGTTGCGTAGGCATGCTACTAACAAAACGTAGATGCGATGTGCACTTGTTTTGTGGCGATGATGTTGACATCCCTACACCTATTTATCGATATAAACGCGAACCAGCAGTGCAAGTACCGTAATAGTCGTTAAATTTGTCGAGTCGCTAAAATCGATAAAATATCGTATCGCCCCTAGCAAGTATGGAAGTCATATACCTACTGCCGACAATTTGACGATGGTATAAGTCGTCGTTATACCATCGTCAAATTGTCGACAGTAGGTATATCGATTATTACGAATTCTTTGCAATCCACAATGATTCCTTCTATCATTTGACAATTTCTACGAGCATTTCGCTCTTCTACGATCAAAAGAAGGCCGAAGTCTATATATTTATTGAATACTAGCAGCGCCCCGCGGTTACACCCGCATGGTGATGGATGATGATGATGTTGATGAAAATTATCCCCTGTGTTAATTCATTCATCCATAAAAACAAACTTTCGCGTTTATAATTATTAGTAAGATCAATCGCAACTAAACAGTATCTCCATTCCCGTCGCCTATCGATAAGCTATATCGAGGTCATTTTCAAAGCTGACAAAACAATCGTTAAAATCGATGGAATAGACGATCTTAAACGTTTAAGATCGTCTATACAGTTCCATGCTAGGGTTATCGTTATAATCGTAAAAGCTTATGGTATTTGTCTACCGATCGCTGAATTTTATTTCTTACTTGCATCGACAAAAGATCGATATAGCCAGTTTTTTCGAATAAGACGAATTCAAGACTCAAATTTATCGATTGGTAAGTTCGGTACTTGCCCTGCTGTCCCGATTTAGAACTACATATTTGAATGATCTACCGATAACTCTAATAATGACTAAACTCATTCTGAATACAATTACTTAAGTAGATACTAATAAAATAAATTCAAAATTTGTACAAAGTTTTATATACTCGTAAAATATAATAAATGCAGTAGAAACGACATTGCCAAGTCGTAGGATCCTAACATTATAAACACGAAAGTTTGGATGTATGGATGTTTGTTACTCTTTCACGCAACAACTACTGGATGAATTTTAATGAAATTTGGTAATTAGATAGATGAGGCGCTGCAATAACATATAGGATACTTTTTCATCATCATCATCACCCATCACCAAGCGGGTGCGACCGCGGGGCGCACGCAGCTAGAACCTAATAGTTATCTCTTGCCCACAGCGGCGTTATAGTATAGGGTTAAGACGCGGTCCAACCCCAATTTTAAAATAATTTACGATGCTTTACGTAAGGTTGAAAATCGCTTGTTACATTGGACGATGTAATGCGAAAATGCGGTAATTTTGTACGTTTTCTTAATATTTTTCGATATATTTTAGTACTATACGTTGGCTAAGTATTACCTAAAAAAATATAGTGTTATCGGTGAAAATTCTGAGAGTTTGAACGTCAAAGTTTATTTTTGTGGACATATTCAGGATTTTTTTCTGCTTAAAGAGAGTTATATTTATAAATTCTATTCGGTTATTACTCTTTTCCTATTCCTTTTCTAACCTTTGTATTTTTTTCATAATATCCTATCGATTTGTTTCATTACACTAAGTGTTTAAAAATTATGCTTTTTCTTTAATCAGGGTACGAGCGCGCCCACTAAAATATAACTTTCACGTATTATAGCATTGTACTGGTATCTATTGTTAAGGAGGGCTTTGCTACTCGTATCTGCGACACAGCCTTTGTACTATAGCTCTTATCATCGTTCAACGTATTATGTTCCTATACTTTTACTTTTTTATCATTTTAAATGCTTATGTAGCTTGATATTCAGTGCGAGCGACCGCGATAAAGAAGAAGTACCGCGAGAAAGAATTCGCTGTGCTGCGCCACGCTATCCTGATTCCTCCTGTAGGGTACTAAGTATTAGATAGAGAGTTAAAATACGATGCTCGGACCTCGAGCCTCAGCCTAGCGGTCACGGCGTCTAACACGGATTGTCGGAAGACGCGGGTTCGAATCCCGTCCGAGTATATGAATTTTCTCTCTAAAATTGCAAAGTTTGGTATCGCTAAGCAGGCGTTAGTGCTTTAAAAATCATATTATAGAGATTTATAACCATAAGACGCGGTCCAACCCCAATTTTAAAATAATTTACGATGCTCTACGTAAGGTTGAAAATCGCTTGTTAGATTGGACGATGTAATGCGTAAATGCGTTAATTTTGTACGTTTTCTTTATATTTTTCGATATATACTAACACAATTGAAAAAACTGCTGGTTACTACTTTAGTACTATATGTTGGCTATGTATTACGTAAAAAATTATATAGTTTTATTGCTGAAAATTATGAGAGTTTGGACGTGAAAGTTTATTTTTATGCACCTATTTAGGATTTTTTTCTGCAGAGAGCGAGTAATTATTTTAATTCTGTTCGGTTATTACTCTTTGCCTGTTCCTTTTCTAACCTAAGTATTTTTTTTACTATTATCAGGATACGAGCGCGCCTTAATAACTAATACATTGACATATTGTCTTGTCAACCAACACCACCAGCATGAGTTTATCTACAAAAAAATTGACATGTTGATAAACTTGCATCTACTTATCCATCGTGCCTTGTCTCTGCCATGTTTTTTTACAATGGTTCATCAAAGTGACTCCCTCTCGCCTGATGGAAAGCGGAGATAGAATCAAGAAGCGATGAGCAGTAACGCAGCCGCTGCCGCTATAGTAGATCCAACCGTTTATCCTCTTTTTGACAGATCTAATTTGTCAGTTAAAGTGTTGTGACCAAGTGATTATAGTGGACACGATTTCGATTCATTTTTCTATCGAGTCTGTGCGGAAAGAGAATAGTCCTAGGAATGGCGCCATGACCATGGCTATTGGCCATCTAGAAATACGTCAGCCAATGGGGAATGTTGAAAGGGCGTGGACAGGCCGTCATGGCATGGCCATCTAGAAACGCATCAGCCAATGGGAAATGCTGACGCATTTCTAGATGGCCATGCCCAGATGGCGAGGCCACGCCGTCCGGTTACACCCGTGTAGTTTCCAAGGTAAGCTATCAAATTCTGAGTTATAAGTTTTCACTTCTATCGGCAATTCCTATGACTGCCAATTTTTTTGTCTATGGGTAAGCAGTAGTATTTTATCAAGGTAGTAAAACTCAATGGTCCACCGCCGTTTTGTATTTGTCACTGTCACTCGCAACAAGACGCCCGTGCTAGTAATTATTTGCTGAGTTTTATATTGGAACTATAAAATGCCGAAAGGATCAGTGCTGAAAGGACAGACGAGAGAAATGGTGATCAAGCTTCGTAATTACTTTGAAGCAGAGTATCAAAATGGCGGCCCGCTTTTACCATTGTCGCAAGTGAGAGAGCGCGTTGCGGCCGCGTTAGGTATTAGTGCATCTACGATTACAAAAATTACTACCGAAGCCTACGGAACAAGCGGCATGCAGGAGAATAAGCTTCGTACGCCGAAGAAAAAACGCCAACCACGTCGTGTGACTTCGGTTGACAACTTTGACGCAGACGCTATACGCCGTCATATATATAACTATTACTTACGTAAAGAAGTTCCAACACTTAAAAAACTTGTTGCTTCTTTGCGTGAATGTGATTTGTTCCGAGGTCAAAAATCGTCATTGGTAAAGGTCTTGAATGAAATTGGATTTACTTATAAAAAATCGGACAAACGCAAAATATTGATGGAGCGTCGCGACGTAGCTTTTGCTCGTTGCGAATTTTTGAGCGAAGCCAAAAAAATTACAGATTGGTCAAATGTTGTTTTCACTGACGAAACTTGGCTGAATGCGAACCACACAGTGTCTAAGAGCTGGACTGATGACACCGCTGCTTCCACTACCTCAGTACCGATGGGAAAAGGAGAACGTCTAATCATTTGCCATGCAGGGTCTGTGAAAGGATTCATGCCAGATGCTTTGTTGGCCTTTAAATCCAAAAAAACAGTTGAGTACCACGAAGAAATGAATTCTGAGGTTTACGAAAGTTGGTTTAAGGAAATGGTACAATCATTGGAAGAACCGTCAGTTATTATTATGGATAACGCATCCTATCACTCACGCCAAATTGATAAAATGCCGACCCAGGCCGACAAAAAACAAGTAATCATTGACTGGCTTCAACGACATGGTGAAAATGTTGATAACTCCTTACTAAAAGTACAATTACTAAATATATTACGAACAAAAAAACACTTCCCAAAACGATATGTGATCGACGAAATAGCTGCAGAACATGGTCATTGGGTTCTTAGACTTCCACCCTATCATTGTCAATACAATGCCATTGAATTAATATGGGCTCAAGTTAAAGGACACGCTGCTAGAAATAACACAAAACCCCCATTCACGGCAAACAAAATGGTAAATTTATTAAAAAATGCATGTGTGAAAGTAACTGCGGAAAGCTGGCAAAATGTAATTCAAAAAACACAAGAAACTATAATGGCAGATTGGGATAAACACGTGGCGATAGATTATATGAGTCAACAATTAATTATAAATGTCGGCAATAGCTCGAGTGACAGCAACGATGAATCTGATTTTGATTAATAAATAAATAAAAATAAAAGATTAGATTTCGTTTGCTTAAATTGGAATTGGGGTTGCTCAAACTTTACTATTTTCTGGTACCAAACGGCAGACTTTAATGTCTGCCATCCCCAGCGAGCAACACGGAAGGGAGTAGCCTTAGCTAAAAAATATTGTTCAAATCTTTCTGTCATTTCTTGCGGGAGGGGAAGTTGCACACTAGCGCAAAGCCGCACTATTACATACAAAACATACCTGTACCGATCCATTGCCGATCATACTCACACAACCAAATCACTAACACATAAAAAATAAAGCACCATTCACAAATCTAGCCCCGCCCTCACCCCACAGTATATTATCAAACTCCATGGTCCATGCGGACTTGTACTTTGACAGAGGGGAAACGCTGTGTATGCCTACTCCCTTCCGTGTTGCTCGCTGGCCATCCCAGATTTAACCGGTAACAGCTTCGTCAAGTATGACTTGTACTTGTAATCATCATAGTCATCATAACCTTGTTCTTTTTTGGATATACACCAGGAGATAAACACGTCTTCAAATAATGCTGTATGTTTTCCTGAGGCGCATCAATATAACGGTTTTACATAAAAATAAATCCGATATTATGTGCCGAGAACGGAAAACACCCGTGTAAAAATAGTTCATAAACAATATCGATATCTCAATCGTAACTTCGTAACATCACTATGTTGATAGCCATAGAACGTAATTTTTTAAAAACGTTTGTTATTTTATGGAATTTATAAAAAAACTACTGCACTTATGGACTCATTTTGTGAAAGATGATTATTATACGGGATCAAGGAGCAAATTTAAGCAGTTGTCATATTTTTAAAACCTCGCATTTATAAGTTAACTTTTGCGTAACATCGTCATGTTACGTTCTATTGGTGCTGTCAAAAAGAGGATAAACGGTTGGATCTACTATAAGCTGCGTTAATCGCTATCCCCTAAGCTATGATGACCTGAGGGATGCTTTTTCACGCCCGGCTTAAAATACCCTTGAATTGACATGTTGATAAACTTGCATCTACTTATCCATCGTGCCTTGTCTCTGCCATGTTTTTTTACAATGGTTCATCAAAGTGACTCCCTCTCGCCTGATGGAAAGCGGAGATAGAATCAAGAAGCGATGAGCAGTAACGCAGCCGCTGCCGCTAAGCTGCGTTAATCGCTATCCCCTAAGCTATGATGACCTGAGGGATGCTTTTTCACGCCCGGCTTAAAATACCCTTGAATTGACATGTTGATAAACTTGCATCTACTTATCCATCGTGCCTTGTCTCTGCCATGTTTTTTTACAATGGTTCATCAAAGTGACTCCCTCTCGCCTGATGGAAAGCGGAGATAGAATCAAGAAGCGATGAGCAGTAACGCAGCCGCTGCCGCTAAGCTGCGTTAATCGCTATCCCCTAAGCTATGATGACCTGAGGGATGCTTTTTCACGCCCGGCTTAAAATACCCTTGAACTCTGATATATTTGATAAGTAAATACCTAATCAAAGGTAGAGCAATATCGCGGACTGTCTTATCGATAATTACTGTCAAAATTTATTCTATCGACAATCAACTCGACCCTCGCAGTGCAGTCACATCATTAATAACTAGGAGCCAGACTCAGGTTTGTCCATTAGAATGTAAAGAAAATATAGGGGTGTTAAGTGCTATAAATACAAACCCTAAACAAACATTTAACCCTCGCGTGAGGATTTATTTGAAATGTATTGGATTTTCTAGTTTCTACACGATGAAGTCTTTGTAAACACGTGTAACTTGAAAAAAGGCACTTAGTGTATTCCGCAGGTTCTTCGAATCAGTATACTTTTTTAGTCCTTAGCTTGGTTTTTTAGAAGCCCCAAATTGTTCACGCCCGACAATCAACAAAACCAAAACCGGTCCAAAATGTTACTGATCACTTCCGATATACGTATCTTCTTCTCAGCCGATTCGCTCTTGGCAGAGCGGTCGTGGCCGTCATGTGGTAGTGGTATTGGGGGCAGATTGTATTCGCCTCACGACGTCCCGCCATCTCTCTGTTGCTGTCATCCTGGTACACGACACTTATGGGTGCACTCACTGCGTTCTTATCTTACTTATAATATTATAAAGAGAACATATTTATTTGTTTGTTTGAATAGGCTCCGAAAATACTGGACCAATTTGAAAAATGATTTCACCATTAATCTACATCCTGATGAAAATAGGCTACTTACCTATATGTTTTGATTCATCTATCACCATGCGGGTAAAACCGCGGAGAGCAGCTAGTCCATAAAAATGAACCTCTATTTCTCCTGGTCAGGCTATAACTTGAGAACGGATGGATTAATCTCGCAAATTTTTTTTTTGGCGTGTTAATTATTGTCAGGAGAAGGTTCTTATGAAAGAAAATTAAATCAAGAAAAGGACTAAATGGGAGGATATGGCGAGGCCGAAGGCCTACGAGAACGAAGTCGAGGGCAGTCGCTAGTATCTTATAAATATCAAAATATTATTTAACAGACTTCAATAAAGAGGACTTTCGCATTTTTACTGGTTTTTTTTTGTATTGTTTATTACGCAATCACTCCGCTAATTATGCATTGATGATGTTTTTTTTGTTTGATCGATCATACTTCAAACAATATTAATTTTATCAAAAATGGTTCAGAAATTGGTATTTTCTTTTTAACTTTGTACATAACTAAGTCTAGAAGTTGGTTTTTCTTTTTTTAGTGTATACACTATTGTCTTAGTAAAATCTCTATGAACTCCTTCGTAATCTCGTGTAACTTTATAAAAGCACTATTATGCAAAGCCAAAAACCTCACGAGCGTAGGCATAGGCAAAGAAAAAAAAAGCTTTGAAGAATGCCCCACATGTGGCCACAATCAACATTAACTTTTTAGGTCCTTCACGCATTTTTTGTCATTCCCAAATGATTCCAGCATCTCCAAAAACTAGTTTTAAAATGTTTGGTGCTGATTTCCGTGGTTTTCTTAATTAGAGACTCGATCGTATTTGAATGCGTGATGATAGCAAATGACCGGTAATTACCAGGCGTTCATAAAACTCCCATTATAGAAGCAATGACTCCTCATGTTGTAGAAATAGCATCTGGCTGTGATATTCGGCGCTCTTGGTGGCATTATAACATCGGTAGATTACAGACAATAATTGTAGACAAGTAACCAGTCGAGCGAGTGCACAGGTAGCGGTACCGCTAGACCAAACTCAGCCAAGTCAGTTTAAGACATAGTTCAATCGAAATAAAATCTTTACATTGGACGAAATAGGCTCCAAATTTGAAAAACGAACAGTTTGTGTCGAATATTTAAAACCAGACCTTTGAAAATGGTTAAATGATAAAAAAAATCAATAAATGTTCACAAAATACTTTATGCCGATATGTTTGCGGATACACGATTAAAGAATTATGGCTCTATAGAAAAAAGTGCAAGCATTCTCAAAAAATACCCTTGAAGACGTTACCGTCGATGGAATTAATCAACTCCATTCAGGTTCTATGGAAAACATTTATGCAAGTACAATTTGAAAATTTTAATACCGACTTCCATTCTATTCAGTTATTGGAGTGTATCTCAAAAACTACTGGACCGAATTTTATGAATTTTTTTTATTTTATTTCATATTATTATTTTTTTATTTTTAAATGGGATCACACGGGAAGCACCAGCTTTCAAACAAAAAATAATTTTGAGAATCGGTTTACCCAGTCGAAAGTTATGAGGTAACTAACAAACATAAAAAAATATACAATCGAATTGAGTACCTCCTCCTTTTTTTGGAAGTCGGTAGAAAAAATAATGTAGGTAGGTACGAGTATGTAATCCCAACAAATATTCAAGTACCTACCTACTTTAGTAAGCTCAGTTTATGGTGCAAGCGTAAGTTTAATTTGTTTGAAAATAAAATAGCACAAATGTTGTACGCGTATTGTAATTCATACAACCGTACAGCTTCGCTACCGTTTATTATTTTATTTACGTGTTTAATAGTCAAACTATATAACTGTTTATCAGTGATGTTACCAAGATGTGCCTAATTTTACAATTTTCCTTCCAAGTCCAAGTTTATCGCTTGTGAGTCCCATTAAACTTCCTTGGATATTAATTACGCGCGCGCGCATAAAAAGCTCCTCGATTGTCGAACTCTCAGCAAAGCATTTGTAGGAAGCTTCTAAATCAAGATATGGCAATTTATTACCAAGTCAATGGTGTCAATTCTTGTTTAGGCTAAAATCCAAATTAGTACTTATAACACTTCCGAATTACAGCACTAAAATTAGACATATTTTAGACAGTTTAGTCGTCACGTAACTTGGTGCTCGCTAAACTTACCTAAAATAACCCAAAATTTAATAGAGTAATCCTATTTTAGAAGTGTCATTCTAAGTGTTAAATGATTTTCGATTTTATTGTTAACAGAATAAGGACCTCCATAATAAATGTTTAGTTCGGTAGTTTAGTTTTTGTTGAACAAGTGAATCGCTCGCTACCAATGTCAGTTGTAAACCGGACATTTTAATTCACCCATAGAACTGCATGGTTAGCGATCTCACTCGCTTTAACAAAGCAATTGTAGGAATCTTAATTAAAGATAAGCTCGCGGATGAAAGGCAGTTTATTACCAAGTCAATGTCAGTTGAAACCTGACATATTTTTTCAGTTAGTTGTAGAAGAACCGGCTTGACGGGGAGCCGCGACTCAACAGGTAGGGTATAGGGCACTGACCTACAGGCGACGGTGCATGGCATGAATGGCACCAACTTTAGCGTTCAGCAGAATGTGTGCAATGTTTATTGAAATTTCGAACGAATTCAGGACGCAATAACTATTATTTATCTGTGCTATTAATATACTAACTCCTTACATAGAATAGAGTAGGTGCATAACCTACAAAAAAATCTGTCTCTCTATTTAACCCTTACTACCTAGGTATATCGTGATAATTAACACTAAAGATTTATAAATGAAACTCACGTAAATTTACGTCTCTAGTACGCAAAGGGTTAATTTTATATGATAGGTAGGTAGGTACTAGGTACATACCTAACCTACTTCGTAGAGAACCTTTAGATTTGGGAGAAAGTTAGACGCAGACAAAAAAGCAGGCTTTCCGTCACGTGGTAATTAAAAAAAATCTCTCCTTGTTCCGCAAAAAAATCCTGCAATTAATAACCAGTAGGTATACTTATAGGTAATATACATATTTTATTAATTTTTAGGTAAGTAAACTAACTTTATAGGTAAACTTTACTTTGAAATGTGTGTGAAAATATGTCACTTCATTCATATTTGTATAGGATTTTTGTCTTTGATGCAGAAGAAAGTTTGTAAAAGGAAGGCATGAGAGATAAGAACCGCAAACATTGCAGATGGTAAGTAATATTCGTAGCTGTGCTAGGTAGGTAAGTACCATCCTATCAGAATATACCTACCTACCTAACTATCCAACCCTAAAAGACGAACACATGATACTAACTAACCTACAATAATACCTACATAGGCTAATACATAGGTAGTAGGTTAGGTAGGTACCAATTTGTATTGGTTTTGGTAAGAAAACATATTTTCAAATTAAAGCAATGCACTCGTAGTGGCAAAACCAACAGCAAACCAACTAGAACAGCATATAGGTAGAACTAGATCAAAAACCTCTGAAAGAAATTGACTACTTAGTAAAAGTGTGACGATGAAGAGTAAATAAGTAAACACCTAATTTAAGCCGCTCACCTTGCAAACTGCAGGCGAAACGAGTCGTTTCGAGTTAGTTGCAGCCGTCCGTGTCCTTATGAACTTAACAAAGGTCTACTTTCACCGGGCGACGTCAGCCCCAAGATACAACTTTACCATATACGGCCCTCGCAAAGATCGCGACTTTGCTTACGCGCTTTTTATCGAACAAAACAGTAACGTTCAATCTGAACGGTATATTGAGAACGCAAAAAACAACCCGAACGCACTTCACAAACACTCTTCAAGACTGCACACTTTAACACCGCACTGTAGTCTCTGAGAAAAAAAGTGTCTCGAAACTGGGGCCCGTACTGTAAAAGTTGGGAAACTTTTCGAATGTTGGTTCGTTATCGAACGCGTATGGACGTTCGTCGAGGGGCGAAGCCGCCGCGCGAATGGTTGAGCTGTCGGGGACGCGAGGAGACCCCGAGAGATTCAGAGCGTGCGCGCGCGATAAAACATGCTTCAAAGCCTCCAAGTACCGCGAGCGAAAACGAGACAACGCCTTAAACCGTTGGCACACCCTGCACTCGCCAAACGCAAAATTTAAAGGGAATTGAAACACCTGCCTCATTGTTCAATTTTATTCATCATTTTGCCGACATGGTAATTTATTGACAAGTCCAAAATTATATCACGAAGCCATGATTCTTGACGCCTCAATCGATTAGGCACGTAATTTCATCAGGGAATTGGAGTTTTTCGTGCCTAATTGATTCAGAGAATCTCTATTTCAGTTGCTATGGTAGGTAGGTAAGTAGTACCTATCATCACAGTTGAATGAAACTGATATATTTTTCTAAAAACTTTTACAAGAAAACACGACTTTTTTCGAAATAGATGAAGCGTTCATCGGCCACTTTTGTTCTTGTTGTAAAGCATTTTTTCCGCAGTCTGCGAGGTATTTAACTAGGTCTTAGATTATATATAACTAGGTACGCTGGGCCGCAAAGGCGGATCGTTAAAATAATAACTTTATTAGAGTTTATTTCTTTAAAACACAGTTAGAAGTAAAACCCTCAACCCCTAATATATTGAAAAAATATGCTACGGTTTCCAAGATGCAATTTTTACTAAGTCGGTTTAAAATGTTAACCGACTTCAAAAAAGGAGGAGGTTTCTCAGTTCGACCCTGCTAACCTATATATTTTTAATATTGCCACCTAGCTGCTAATACAGCTGTCATGGCATCATGGCATGTACTCGTGGAGGCGAGAGTATTAATCAGTTATTTATGTAATCAGGAAATCTGTAAAGTTAATTTGAAGATACACGTCTACTTACCTAGTTATTTTACATAAGTATTCCTTAAATCCCAGGTTACTTCTGAAAAGTGATCACTTTTACATAGAAATGTTTTCAAAAGTACCTCAGTGTCTGCTATAAAACACTTCGGAGGTTAAGACGAATAGTGGGGATTACCGTTTTCAGACATTTACAATTTTGTACCTAATGCTATATTATAATAAACATATTTGTTTCTATTTTTTTACTAGACCAGCAAGTGTGGGTAAAACTTATTTTGAACTGGAACAACAGTATTTTTTAAATTAATATAGGTTGGCAAACATCGTCGCCCACAGACATCCGCAATACCAGAGGTCTCGAGGATGAGTTGCCAGCCTTGAGGAAGGATGAAGCTCATCTTGAAGGTTTCCAAGTCGTAATGGTCCGTAAATACTTCAAATGGCAGCTGGTTCCACATAGTGGTAATTAGAGGCAGACAGTGCCGTCGGAATCGCACGGTTGTGACTTCCAGACGTCAACATGGTGTCTATGAAATGTCATGGTGCTGTCGTAACGTCCGATGCGGAAATTCAGGTGCAGTGCAGGTATTAGATCCTGAACAGCTCCTCGGAACACTTCCCTCGACATATGCGGCAGAAGATGCAGAGAGAACCAACATCTCTACGCAGTGCCAAAGAGTCAGCCGATCGGAGAGCTTGATCGTCGACGATTCGAGCCGCTCTGCGTTGAATGCAGTCAAATGGAAGGAGCTGGTACTGGGTTTCCCTGAAGTGTGAACAGTACTCCATGTGAGGCCGACCCTGAGCCTTAAGTTGCAGGCGATGGGCCGACTTGAAGTACCGTCTCGCTTTTCCAAGCACACCAAGCTTTTCAGAGGCTAATTTAACCTTCCGTTCCTATTGACAGCAAAACTGAACGACGCTCGAAATGTTAACGCCAATAAAGACTGGCTGAGGCAGATAGAGAAGTATCCTTGCATAAGCACAAAGCTATCAAAATCATTGGATCGAGATTGAGTTGGGTTTTAGCTGTTTTTAAATAGGAAAATAGACCCCTATTTTCCTATTTAAAAAATATTTTGATTATATACTTTTAAGCATTTGCCTCAATAGAGTGTTTCAATATTTACCTAGCGTGAGTGGAGTCGACTTTGCCGCGGGCAGGACCTGGACGGAACATAACGACGCTCAGCATGGATCTAAAAACTGGAGGAGAGAAGGCGGATGTGGTATGACTTTCCATATAAAGCCTGTCTTGGTTGATACCAGTCATACAGGAAACTCAACAACGACACCAGTGCAGTACAGTGCCGAGATATTTTGCCTTAAGCAGTAGATACCTAAGAGAAATTAAACATAATAATCAGCACCTAATGTTCCCACTGCTGGAACTCGAGTCTTCCCCTTAGAGGGAGGAGTTGGCCCATAATCCACCACGCGGGCCCAGTGCGGCTTGGTGGATAGGCTAGTGGACAACCCATGTCGAAGTTTTCAGGTCGCCCGAAGGCCTTCGACATAGCCTAGATAGCATAAAATTACCGATAATTTTACCCTATCAATGTATATCACAATAGCTATATTGCGGTTGTCCTCTCTTGACTGCCGCAATATAGCTATCGCGGCTAGATCCATACGAGAGACAAGGTAAGATAGCTGATAAAAGTCTGTTTATTGACTCTACTAGTTTATCGTGAGGTCTATGCTCGTAGTGCAGCTCAGCGAATTACAAATCAGAGTTAATTAAGAAAAACAAATTCTTATGCTATGATAACAAACAGATCTTTTTTATTTGTATTCAGTACAAATGTATAAAAATATCACCTTTTTTCAGTGCACATTAATATTAGAATGATCACCATATCATACTATTATATTTAGAGATTTACAATTTCATTTTTAACAATCAGATATATTAATTATTCATATAAATCAGCCAAAGTTACATTTGACATTAATTAACTTGACATTGAATATGTAACTGAACATAAACAGCCTCGCTTAAATGTAATGTTATTTAGCACAGCGCAGAATAATTTAACGAAGGATAATATTGAGATAACACGATTGGCAAGGCCTAAGCAAGTTCACATTAATTCCTTTTTACAATTACAAAACTAAAATGAACATGATGTTTAATAACACAATGTTGAGGTTACTACCTCAATAACGGGATTGAATCACAGTAACTGAATTCATCCTATTTTGTTGGATGAAGTAGAAGATAATGTAATAGTACAGTTCAATATCAAAAATGGGCATGTTTCAAGTTTACACTCTACACTTTAGGCTACATTTAGTCTTACTTTATGTGAGGTAGTGGTCACATACAAGGTTAATCAGAACAAAATAAATAGAAAAAATACATCTCCTCCTAAATGCGATAGCATTAATCTACAAAGATTGTTAGAAACAATCCAATTGGTCACCGCTTTAAAAAAAAACAAATACCTAACAAAATTAAATTTTACATAATTGATTGATTGGGAATTTATTAACACAATGCAAAAATGAATCATATAAAAAAATCTAGGAGCCAGTATCTATAACATAAATAGTTTATATAATAAAAACAAATTATTCTTCATAAAAATATATGATTATATTGATACATTTTAAAATAATCATTGTTAAAAGAATACTATCACTTATGATGACACCCAGTATATTTAGATGAGAATGAAGAATTGGAAACAATGATATGATAAAATGACGCCACTCTGGGTCCGCCAAGCACCACAATTCAGTTGCCTTTTTTAATGTAGTTTCCATGTGATTTGGAAATAAATTCAAGTTAAAATTGATTAAAACAAGCTTAATTTATAAATGAAACATTAAAGCGATCCATATCAATATTCTAAAGCCAGTCACATGTTCATTATTTTCAATAAAAGGGTAAGAAACCTATAAAATAGCATTAACAATCAATTCATTCGATTGGTTATCAAAAAGCTATAACTCCAGGTTCCTATATCCAGAAAAGGATTGCTTTGCTTACATATTGTTACTTTTTGACAGTTTTCTCAT
This sequence comes from Selenia dentaria, assembly GCA_917880725.1. Lineage (NCBI taxonomy): Eukaryota > Metazoa > Arthropoda > Insecta > Lepidoptera > Geometridae > Selenia > Selenia dentaria. The sequence continues at coordinate 3,045,093 of OU862885.1, read as the reverse complement.
ACAAAGAGTGTCAAAAAGTTAAAGAGTAATAAATATAAAACAATTTGGTATCCCTATGATGCGAGTGGATGAAGCAAAAGAGGTATGCTAGGATCGTAGCCAGTGGAAATCTGTGATCTCTGCCTGCCCCTCCGGGAAACAGGTGTGACATTATGTATGTATGGTATCCCGTTATAGCAACTATGTACTTCTATTATTGATACAAAAATTAGAAGATTAGGTAGTCAGTCACATTTGACTTACAAGATTTTGTATGAACAGATAATGACATTCTATTTAAGGCACATACAAAATTTAAGCAGTGACCATACGACAGAGAACAGATTATTTTTATACACTTACAATAACAATAATTACTTAGTTATTTAAACAGTATAAAGACACTCTTATATACAATATAAATTCCTCATAAATATAATAATTATTTCCTATCATTGCTTTATTAAATCAGGAACACTTAAATCTGGAGAGAGCAGTAATGGATTTTTGTGTATTATAGGACTAGAATCAATAGTTTGTCTTTGCGTTAACACATATGGATTATTTTTAGGAAAAAGACTAGTTCTTACTGCTAACACAATGGTATTAAGAAATCCTATGATAACGTAAATACCACCGATTATAGAAAATAATCGCAATGTAAACTGTAAGAGGTTTTCTCTCTCTTGATAGACTTTGACTTTGAGAGCAGCCATATCATATTTAAAAAATATTCCTGGCACTCCATGTGAACCTTTAACATGACTAATAGGCCTTTCTAATTCTTTAACAGAATATTGAAATGTCTTTATTGACTCGAATGTTGTGTCTATGTCAGTTGGTACAACCTCAACAAAGTATTGATACAACATATTTTCATCATTTGTTAGTTTTTCATCACCTTCTAAAGGGTATATTATTCCATATGCAGGACTACCAAAGCTAAGACGGTGTATTCGATGGCTGAAATTCTGTGGCGTATCATCAAATAACATATTTAAGTGTATATGACCTCTTGGTAGATGTAAACTTTTTCCAGCAGTAATGTGGAAGTTTCCAGCAACTTTATTCAATGTCAAAACGCCATGTAGTCTGCATGCGTCCGGCCGACGGTTCGGCTTTATTTTCCTCGGTGGTATTGTAGCACTAACTGAACCATGACCTTTTTTCCAAAGCAATTGCCATACCGAATGGTACTCTTCTCTTAGATACGAGTTTAGGTACTTCACGGAATCGAATGAGACTTGTTGCTCTTCTGTTAGCTCGAACCACGTGTCTTCTTCTTGTAACTCGCCGAAACCAAACACACTTTGAGATGTAGAGTCCAGAATGTCAGCTCCTATGTTTGAGCATGGCATTGCTACAGTTATATCGATGTTTATCCGCAATTTTTCATCCATATTTGTATCTGGCATAAATTTGAAAACTAAATTGCTATCTAAGTAATAACTTACTTCGCTGTATATCAGCCATAAAATTATAAAAAATGTGATAACAGAGAACGTTCCGCCGACCGGTGTGCTATCAACATATTCTTCTGGAACTTTTGGGAAGGCGTCTAGTTCCTTCACTTTATCTAGCACTTTCTTTTTGCCGCGGTATCTCAGCATTTTAATTCAAATTATAAAAAACACTGAAGTTTACACAGAAACTGCAAAATTTTCCGATAATTTACAAATCGTTGACGTGTTTTGATTTTTAGGAAATCATCAAATGCACAAACCAACCAATGTAGCCAACATAAAAATTTTTCTCACCCTGAAACTGTTTTGAAAACCCCCCAAAATCAGACTAAAACCACAGTTTATAGAAAAAACCGTCCAAGCACGAGTTGGACTCGCACACCGAGGGTTCTGTACTTTTGGATTTTTGCTCTAACTAAAAGACTAGGTAAATGACAACTTTGCCATTCGATCCCTAGACGTACGAACCTGAAATAATAAGTGTGTAAATATGCTTTTATATTTAATTTAACTGTATATATTTTCAAATTGTTTTCTTTTACATATGCTATAAGACATTGGTTCTTGTTATGTTCCGTGATTCTAGGATTTCTAGGTCAACGGGAAATACCTTAGAGGTTATGATTCCGTTGTGAAATCGCAAAATATACGCTTTTGATCGTGTTGTCTTACAAAATTGATATTTTTACAGCTGAAAGATAATGTCCTCCAGTTTCTAGAACGTTAGTCAAAATTTATTTATATATAAGGAACAAACAGTCTCTTACTTATATGTATTTTTTATTATTATATAACTGTAGACAAAGGAGTTCCATAGTCTAATATACAAACAATATAATTATTGTTACACATGCGTTCGGAAAGAAAAGAAAAAGTCAGGGAATAATGGGCTATGACCAGATAGGATATAAATTTACATTCTTTCATAATTCTCTAAACAGTGGTAGACATTTAAGATCAGAAAAAATAAAATAGCATGAGTAAAAAGTAAGTAGAATCTTACTGCACTCGCACTTAAAACAGTTCAACGAAACCGAAAACATATCAATATCACATAGCTTCTTATTAATCAGATTTAGAGTGCGTCTAAAAAATGAATTATTAGCGTTTTTAGTTCGACATGTCGTGTAAGTAAATAGGTTTCTATTCCGTGAGGTAAAACGAGGTATACTGATGAAATTGACGTTGCTAAGTAAATTTGAGGAGTCAGTAACATTATTATTAATTTTTTAAAGGAAAACCGCATCCAGGTACTCACGCCGATGCTGGAGCGAGGCAACTTTGTGACGCGTGGCAGAGTCAGTATAGCTGATAAATAGGTTCCCTGTTCGGTAGTCTAACACATTTAAGAATTTGTTTTGAATCTTTTCGTTTCGAGCCACATGAACGGCATATTGAAGATTCCAGACGACACTGGCAAATTCTAATAGGTTGCGAATGTAAGTATAATATAGCATCTTATAGGTTAACAGTTCCCTAAATGGTTTACATGTCCTTAAAATAAAACCCAAGAGCTTAAATGATTTTTCAGTTATATGATCTATATGAAGGTTGACATGTAACTTGGAGTCAAGTATTACTCCCAGATCTCTAACCTTAGTTACTCTTTCTACGGTTTGCTTATTTATTGTATAATTGAAAGTAATGGGATTAAGTTTTCTAGTAAAGCTTATAGTATAACATTTAGTTGGATTAAGGAATATTTGGTTCATGTTACAGTAAGATACCAGTCTATTTAGGTCACTTTGTAATTCAAGACAATCATCAGTGGTGTTTACTGCTCTATAAATTTTTGTGTCATTTGTGTACAATAAGTGAAGAGAATTCGCGAAAATGCTTTGTATGTATATCATTAAGGTAGATCGAGAAAAGCAAAGAACCCAAGTGTGATCCTTGGGGCACCCCAGAGGTGACTTGCAACACCCTAGACATATACCCCTTCAACGCCACAACTTGACTATGGTTTTCGACATAAGATTTTAGCCACCTCAGAAGAAATTTGAACAGCTCACCCAAATATTTAACATAAATGTCAGCTTACGCGTTTTTGAGAAAGCGTCTGGACTGACAGATGGACCACAAAGTGGTAATAAAAGGGTTCCTTTTTCAGTCAGTCTAGTAAACGGCAGTCATATGTTAAAAATACAGAAGTTTGATCAGAACAAGAAACCTAAATTGAACTACGAATTATATTATGATACCTAAAGATAATAATATAAGACCACACCCAAACAAAGTGTTCAGTTCCCAAACAAGGCAGAGCCTGGTAACCTGATGACTGGATGGCTGAAATACGTACGTATATACATAAACACATCCAAACGCAGGTCGAACCGACATTCCTCACGAGGTGTGGAGTGTGGATGTACCCTGTGTGAGCAGTGACGTCGGCGGGGGCTGTGGCTGAACTGAATGCGCAAGTGGGACCGCGCCCCACGCCACCAGTTGGCGACGAAGGAGCACCGCAGAGGTTTAGTGGGTAGGTCGCCTTTCTGGCGGAGACCACACGCGCACCAAGTCTCCCCAGAGCTGGTGATCAAGTTATAAAATCTTCCTCTGCGTTAATAAAAAAGGTCAAACCGACATGTTTATGTACACAAATGTCCGGAAATCAAACCAGTGGCTCAGAAGGCAGAGTTGCTAACACTGCGCCAACTTGACAGTCAAAATTGTATTTGCTGTCCGATTTGTATTCAACATATCATAATTATGCAATGCAATGTTAAATTACCTTCACTACTATTAAACTGTAACTAAGTAGGTAGAACTTTAATTACATGCATGTATAAAATTCATAGATTTTTTGTTGTATATTGATATAATTTAATGTTCTGTGCTTTTTTCGTTGCAACTTATTTTTTCAAATTAAGTATTTAATATAAAACAAACAAAACATAGATAAAAATCTAATCTTACCACCAGATATCATTATATGAACACAACCATGAGCCTGATAAGGTTCCTAACAATTACTTTACAATCACCACAGATTACAAAACACTATATCACTAAATACATCATACGTACAAACAAGCACGCATAGAAGTCATATGTTATATACTAAACACAACCGTGATGAGAATGGAACACACACCCTCTTGCTCCCTCTAGCGTAGTTTTATTCTCTTTGGCTTTTGTACATATGTATGTTTTTAAAGTATTTTAGCATATATGCAGCTTGGAAGCACACTGATATAGTCATAAAATACTCCATCTCCATAAAAAAAACCTAAACATTATAGGCAAAAATACCCTTTTGCGATTACATTCCCCTTAAATCTTGAAAGGAAACCCTAAGCTGGCAGCACTAGCACTTGACAATAGCGGTGCGTTCGCTTAGCTTATGAGGGCATTGGTGGCGTTGTTATTGATGGCTCTTTTGTTGAAGCGTTCGTAATGCTCAAAAACGTAATTTTTGTAACTTTTTCCACTTTTGCCCACATCCTATTCGAACGCTCAACTAAGCATAAGATCTAAAATCGCATGATTATGCTGTCAAATAACGATCACAAACAACCAGACTCCGGACGTGGGTCAAAAATTGCACTTTTTGGTGGCAAAATACCTCTTTTTTCCTCTTTTAAAAGAGGCATAAACGACATTTTCACCCACTGATTCCCAATTCGAACGCCCCTTGTGAGCGTTTTTAGCGTTATTTTCGCTAAAAACGCTCAGAAGTGATCTATTCGAACGCACTACTAGTACATTGTCCAATTCGGTATGTAAAGTTTTTTTTTGGTATTTTTTTATATTTTTATTTCGTAGATTAGGTCATTATAAGAAACTAATTTCAATATTTTTGTTTTATATTCAGTAGTTATTTTATAAAATTTTTTTGAAAATTTGAATCCTATGACGTCACTTTTTTGCACAAATATGTAGTTGCGTTGAGAAGCCAAGAAAAGCACGCGAGTAAAAAAAAAGAAACTAGAACACTTGACAGTGACACCTACTAATTCGTAAGTCTCTATTCAATCAAAAAAAAAGTGCAAAAAAGTGACGTCATTTAGAGGTCAATGAAAGTCGAATTATTTCATCGTTTTTTGTTAAAATAAATGGCATCTTATCGTTTTAAAAGGTCAGAGTAGAAAAATAAGGGTTTGTAACATAAAATCTCGAAATGGTTTCGGAATTGGCATAGGTTAATTTTTTTTAGCATACCGAATTAGGTAGGTCCAACTTCGACAAGGAGGTCGCACGAAGAATCCAGCTCGGATGGGCAGCGTTCGGGAAGCTTCGATCCATCTTTTCGTCCCCAATACCTCAGAGCCTGAAAACCAAGGTTTTCAACCAGTGTGTGTTGCCAGTGATGACTTATGGCACTGAGACGTGGTCCCTTACTGTGGGCCTCATTAACAAGCTTGAAGTCGCTCAACGAGCAATGGAGAGGGCTATGCTTGGGGTTTCCCTGCGTGATAAGATCCGAAATGAGGAGATCCGTAGGAGAACTAAGGTCACCGACATAGCTCTCAAAATTAGCAAGTTGAAGTGGCAGTGGGCAGGCCACATCGCTCGCAGAACTGATGACCGATGGGGAAGAAAGGTTCTCGAGTGGCGACCACGCACCGGAAGGCGTAGTGTAGGCCGGCCCCCCGCTAGGTGGACCGACGACCTCATAAAAACCGCGGGGAATCGCTGGATGCAGGAAGCGAGTAGCCGGTCCAAGTGGCGTTCTATGGGGGAGGCATATGTTCAGCAGTGGACGTCTTCCGGCTGATAATGATGATGATGATGACTAGTACATTACTTTGCTCTCTTGTCAATAGTTTCCGTAGCGTACGAGATATAATGTTTTTTCGGCGTTACTCTTGCATATTTTAACATGAAAAAGTAGTTATTGTGCGATAACTGTAATAGTGAGACATATGAAATGACAATATTATATAATAGCCTATATGTAATGTAATACGTGGGCATTCGCAACTAATATTATGAAAATAATTAGTATATTATAGACATATGTACTTTGATTGATGATTTTTTTATTATATTGTTTTTCACTCAAAGTCAGTTCAGTTCAGTTGATTAGTGGCCACGTAGTATTGTATGCTCTCTGTCAGGGGCTTCTGCAATTAGTTGTCCAAATTCTGCCAATGCTACTATCAATGTCTGACCTGTTAAGTATCTTTCGCTCTTGTAATGCGGTGGATGCATTATTGACGTGACTGACTATTACTATTACTAAATAGGTCATCAATCGTCGTAGATAAACATATACTTCCTAATCCCTCGATTGAAGAGGAAAACAAAACGTTTCATGATTTTGCATACTTTATTTACACTTGTGCACCATTACGTTACGTACACAAGTAGGTACCTACCTACCTACACATATAGGATAATCGAACAAAATTAGCGACTAGTTAAACTATTTAAAGTATTTATCAATGGATCAAAGTTACGAGCGAATTGGTTCGCATTTACACTCTAAAAGATAGCTTATATACATATCTTTTAAGTGATAACGGGAATTGCTCCCATTAAGTATAATAGGAGCAATTCACATCCAGGCAAATTAGGGTAAAGTATTGTAATCTTCGAATAAATTAAAGTATTTATTTATTAACAAGTTTCTATTATAATAGTTATTGCACCAAATACCCAATTATTGGGATATGTTCGGCAGAGCTATTGTGTATTTCAGTTGCTAACAAATGTTGATTGAAATCGAAAAAAATGGCCGTTCTATGTCACTTTTGTCAGCTCCAGTCATCAACTTGCTAACATTTTTGCCTACTGGAGTTTTCAAAAGTGACGTAGAGCCGCCATTTTTCAAGATTTCAATCAACATATGTTTGGAACTGAGATACATAATAGCCCAACAGGACATGTAGTAAGCTTTAAAATAAAAGATAATGTCAATACTCACAGTTCATCGGTTTATTACCATTCCAAATAACAGTCAGCATAGTGAACCACATCACTAGAACGTCGGATCCGAACTGGCAGTGAGAGGTTGGCTTCACCGACAGAGACAAATACCCCTTTACTTTTAACTTCCGCCATTTGAGTCTCCGATTGAATTGATTGAGAACCTCGCAGGAAGTTGGTACCGCGCTAGTCAAAATAACAATTAATATGTACAGTATATTTTAAATACAGACTTGTGAAGTATATTACCTTTTTTATAGTTTTAATATCTATGGTGTTCGTTGCTAGGTTGCTTGTTTTTTATTTGACTGCTTTAAATAAAACTATTGTATTTTCATATAATTATGTTTTTAATATCTAAAAACTTAATATGGTAGCAGAGCGTTTATAAAAGAATTACAAGATCATTGACAAAAATGTCTACTGCAAAAATCGACCCTCTCACTAGAGAAAACTATGATACTTGGGTGATTAAAGCTGAAGCCGTTCTTGTAAAACAAAAAATATGGAAATACTTAGAAAGCCCACTGATTAATGATGCATCTGCAAGTGACAAATAAGGAGACAGACAGGCGAGGTCAGAACTTATCCTTATTATCGCCCCTTCTGAGCTTAAACAAATAAAAAAATGCACATCCGCAAAATCATTATGGGACAAGTTAAAAGCTTTATACGCCAGTAAAGGACCTGCAAGAAAAGCATCCTTATTAAAACAGCTTATCCTGACTAAATTAGATAGACTTGATGTACGCAGTCACCTAAACAAGTTTATGGATATAGTTGACAAATTAGCAGATATGGACGTAACTATAAATGAAGACCTATCAATCATGAGGTTAAATAGTCTTTCCCCTGAGTATGAGAATTTTAGAGTCGCTATTGAATCGCGAGACAATCTTCCTAAGCCTGATGAGCTGAAAACAAAAATCATTGAAGAATGTGAAGCACAGCATACTCAAAACATGTCCAATAACAATGATCCTGGATCCTGTACTCATGAGGAGTCCTTCTATGCATCCTGTAAAATTTGTAAACGAGGAGGTAATATCTTCAAACGCAAAAATCACAAAATATGTACAAACTGTTGGAAGAAAAACAATAACAAATCAAACCAAAAGAGTGACGATTCCCCTATAACCAATTTTGCTTCTCAGTGCCTTTTGAAATGCAACAAAAAGCCTTACGACAGCATTTGGGTATTAGACAGCGGATGTACGTCACATATGACATATCAACGAGATCTTTTCAAAACAATGGAAACCACATCACGAAAACTTAATTTCGCAACTGATGAACATACTGCCGAGATTAATGGAAAAGGTACAGTCTCTTTCATTACCAAAAATGGCACAGGCATGGCAATCACTCATCTAAAAGATACACTGTATGTACCAAGTCTATGCACAAATTTGTTGTCAGTCAGTAAGATGACAGAAGCTGGCTGTTCTGTTATCTTCTCTAAGACCAAAGGGACGATCAACGATAACAAAGCTGGAATAATTGTCACAGCATACAAACAAAAAGATGGACTTTATTATGTCAAAACTATTGAAAACCAACAGAACAACATGGCAAATGATAATTATGAAGCACTTTCTACCACAAAGAAGACATACTCATCAAACATCAATGACTGGCATAGAAAACTTGGTCACATGAACGCCAAAGATCTGAAAACCGCACTTAACAACGAAACAATACTAGGGTTAAACTTTGATGCGCGGGAGCGGGACGAGCGACCGGCACCGCGGGAGGTGGCGCATTGGCGTGATCGGGCCAGTGCGTCAGCTCTTGCCACATGGAGGGATAGGCTTCTTGCAGGGCCCACACAGAGGGGGGCCGGCGCTCAACGACTCCTTGAAGCGATCCGGCCTGTACTTGAAGAGTGGGTGCGAAGAAGGCATGGTGGCCTCTCTTTCCGGCTGACACAGTTTCTGTCAGGACATGGTTGTTTTGGGAGATAACTCTGCAACGTCGCACGGAGAGAGCCCACCCCGGCATGCCACCAGTGCGGCTGCGTCGAGGACACCGCCCAGCACGCGCTGGAGTCATGCCCAGGAGGAGCGGGACCGCGGCGATCCCTGATCGCGGTTGTAGGATCCGATCTCTCCTTGTCGGCCATTATTACGAAGATGGTCGGTGACGAGAGGTCGTGGGAAGCAGTGGCCTCATTCTGCGAAATTATTGTTTCGCAGAGGGAGGCGGAGGAGCGGGAGAGGGAGAGAAACCCTCTCTCTCATCCGCTCCGGAGGGCGCGGACATGGAGGCGAGTCAATCGAGCTCGCACTCCGTCTCCGCTCCGAGGACCTGGGGCATCGGCTGCGGGGACGGCCGGTGCCCCCCATCAGGGTTAGGTCCTCACGAGGTGTGGATGTACCCTGTGTTCCGGGGCATCTCACGAGGCGGAAATGGGGTGGGCTCTTTACACCCACCCCAGAGGCTGGGCCTGGGTAGGCGGGCAGCGACGTCGGTGGGGGCTGTGGCTGAATGCACGAGCGGGCCCGCGCCCCCTGCCACCTGTCGACGACGGAGGAACACCGCAGAGGTTTGGTGGGTAGGTCGCCCTTCTGGCGGAGACTCCCACACGCGCACCAGCTCTCCCCAGAGCTGGTGACCAGGGTATATAATCTTCCTCTGCGAAAAAAAAAAAAAAAAAAAAAAAAAAATAGGTTAAACTTTGATGCCACGACAACATTGACAGAGTGTGAACCGTGTATCCAAGCAAAACTGCATCGAGTACCTGCCCCCTGTGACAAAACAACTCAACGGACAACAGAACGCTTAGAAATTGTTCACAGTGACGTGTGTGGACCTATTCAAACGCCAACCGTAAGTGGTAATAAGTATTTTGTTACTTTTATCGATGACTACAGCCGATACTGTCGAGTCTTCTTAATAAAAAATTAAAACGAAGTATTGAACAAATTCAAGGAGTTCAAAGAGTTAGCAGAAACGCACACAGGAAACAAAATCAAGTTTGATTGTAAAAACTTGATTTTGGTACAATGGTATTGAATATGTGAACAAAGAATTTGACACTTATATAAAAAGCTGCGAAATACAAAGAAGACTCACCGCACCATATACTTCTAACCAGAACGGAATTTTGGAACGAAAAAATCGTACCCTCGTGGAAAAGGCGAGAGCAATGATGATTGATGGAAAAACACCACTAAACTTATGCGGTGAAGCTGTGATGACCGCCAACTATCTATCAAACAGAAGTATTAACAGCGCCATCCAGAATCAGACACCATTTGAACGGTGGATTGGAAGAAAACCATGTGTTAATCATCTGCCACATTAATAGCCATTCCAGGAATGTTTGCTGGTTATTCTGAAACATCAAAAGCTTTCAGAATTTTCATTCCCTTGAAAAGACAAATAATGATATCAAAGGACGTTAGAGTGATGAAAACAATGTTGTATGACGAATCAAATGAAAATGGACTCACGACTCTTTTCGATGATGTACAGTCAACAAAACTAAACCAGACGCAAACACAACGAAAACAAGTAGTTGTAACGTTTGACGACAACAACGATACATCTCATGATGAATATATGGATCAAAGCACTGAATTTTTTCAACGACCAACTCATGTTGAAAGCGATTATGAATTACTTTCAGATTCATTAACGAATGATGACGAAAATGTAGAAAATAACGATCCCATTTACACAAGGTCATTAAGAGACAGGTCAGAAAGCACGGCTCCTAAGTTTTACCTCCTAAGCGTTACGACTATTTTATCTTGGCAGCAGCTAAAGAAATTGAAAACCTTCACAAGCCTAAGAAACCTGCAAATTTTAAGGATTTTAAGGAATCTTTTGACAGAGCGAAATGGCAAGAAGCTATGCTTGATGAAATAACATCATTAAAAGAGAACCAAACGTGGGATCTGGTGGACTTACCAAAAGAAAGAAAAGCATTACCATGTAAATGGGTTTATAAAGTCAAAATGAATCCAGATGGTTCTGTTGAAAGGTATAAGGCCAGGATGGTCATTAAGGGTTACTATCAGCAACCTGGAGTAGACTATGATAAAACATTTAGCCCAGTAGTTCGTTTAAGCACTGTTCGAACACTGCTTGCTTTTGCTAATCAAGAAAATCTAAAATTACTGCAGTTCGATGTGTCAACCGCCTACCTTTATGGTACTGTTAAAGAAGAACTCTTTATGAGACAGCCTGAAGGGTTCCAGGATGGTACTAAACGTGTTTGCAAATTAAAACGCAGTTTGTATGGCCTAAAGCAAGCACCGCGTTGTTGGAACACTTGTATTGGTGAGTTTTTAACAAAATCAGGATTTCAACAAAGTGACGCGGATCTATGTTTGTACAGTAGGATCAGAGGCCAATCCAAGGTATTTATTAGCCTTTATGTCGATGATGGACTTGTAGCGTATAATACAACTGCAGCAGGAGAAGAATTTAAAATCCAAATACAATATAAGGACAAAACCAGCTTCATATTTTCTTGGATTAGAAATAAATGTGTGCAAAGACAAAAACACTATTACTGTTTGTCAAACGGCCTACATAAAGAAAATTTTAGAAAAATACAATATGACAAATTGCAAAACTGCACCAACACCTATAATTAAGGAAAATGAGACGGAAGAGGAAGAGACCGTCAATAATAATTTCCAATACCGACAAGCCGTAGGTGCTTTGGCATATTTGTCTTTAGGCACAAGGCCTGACATTTCTTATGCTGTGGGTGTTGCCTCGAGAAATCTAGAAACACCTACTAAATAAGATATTGTTTTAGTGAAGCGCATATTCCGATACTTAAAAGGGACCCAGAATATCGGCATTAACTACACAAGCAAGTCGTCTCCACACTTAATCTGCTACAGCGACGCAGATCATGCAGGAGACCAGTCAACTGGTAGATCAACAACCGGACTAGTTTGCTTTTTCTCTGGAGCTGCCATAAGCTGGAGAAGCCAGAAGCAAGCAACTGTCTCCATCTCCTCAACAGAATCAGAGATCATAGCAGCTAGCGAAACTGCACCAGAAATTTTGTGGTTAAATCGTCTGTTAAACGATTTGGTTCAAACAGAAAAACCAGTTTTAAATCTAGACAATGAGTCAGCTGTAAAGCTCGCGCATAACCCTAAATATGAATACCAGAGGCGTACAAAACACATAAAGTTGAAGCATTTATTTGTAAGAGAATGTGTGAACAATGGAGAATTCGCGGTAAAGCAAGTTCCCTCAGCACTGCAATTAGCCGATATGCTAACGAAACCGCTTTTTGGGCCTAAGCTGCAGGAGTTGAGTAAAGATAGGGTTGAGGAATTTATCTCCATAAATTCTTTAAATTTCCGAGGATGTGAAGTATACTACCTTTTTTATAGTTTTAATATCTATGGTGTTTGTTGCTAGGTTGCTTGTTTTATATTTGACTGCTATAAATAAAACTACTGTATTTTCATATAATTATGTTTTTAATATCTAAAAACTTAATAAGACTTGAGAAGTTATCTAAAATTGCTAACAGTATGGACATAATTCTGACAGTAGTAGATACTTCTGGAATCGTTAGGAAACACAGCTAGAAGTATCTTTAGGTTTGTACCGTTTCTAGCACCTACGGAACCATGTTAAATATTAGGTAGGTATTCACTTTAACGGACCGTTAATTAGAAAAATTTGAAGGCGTTGGAATCGTTTCTTGTATTTATGAATATACCTAGTCTTCCTTTATGGAAAAAAAAGTCGTGCGACTTATGAAATACCTATTTATTGTTTATTTTTATTTGCGAATCTAGAAAAATTCTGCCAGATGGTGCAGACTCACAATTAGGTATAATTTACAAGCATCATAAACGTTTTATTAAATTTGCACCAATGTGCACGTTACGGATCATATAATTTCATTTCAACCAACTATTAACCATAAAAAGGAGGATGTGCTCAAGTCAACGTGTATCTATTTTTATGTTTGATCACGCATAACTTTTTACAGAGTAGACCGATTTTGATCCCTAATTCGTTATTGACGGTGAATATCTCGATTAAAAAAAACAGTTCTGACACAATGCAGAGCAATTATTGATTAATTGATTCTGGTTAATCATCAAAAGTTCTAAAAGGAAAGTATTATGGCGACATTCAACCGTTTCTTCCCAAAATTCCTTGGTTTTTCAAATTTCGCAAATTCAGCAAAGTCACTACATCGACGGTCTGCCGCCTCCGGCTGGGTCATGCTTGTACCCCCGTTCACTTGGCCAAACTGAGGATTCGGGATAGTTCGTTATGCGAATGTGGCTTAGATGAAGGAGACTATGATCATATTTTCTTTAGCTGTCCAAATTTGAAATATTCACTGTATGATATTCTTCCACAAAAAATATCCCGTCCTATTTCATTCAAATCTCTTCTGTTCTGTCCCTTACTTTTTCTTCTTTAATTAACTGTATATTATGTAATTACATTAGTAGAAATAAAATTAAATTATAATATATTCCTTATTATTTATTTTATAAATGTATGAATTTTTATTAGTATTATTTTTGTTATAAATGATATGATGTTTTTGTTTTGAATTTTGTTCTTATTTATGTTGTGTTTGTGTGTTTTAGAGTAATCACTGGAGTGGAACAGTTTGTTTGATTCTCTCTTCTAATCACCGACCATATTCTAAAAGTTTACTTTAATTTCTCCTACAGTTTATGAAACTATCATGTAACAGATACTGGCAAAGTTGCGACACTCAAACAAGTCGCAGGGGCCATACACAAAGAATCTAATCTTTTTTTGATTCTGGTTTGACATGATGACATCCCTAACCTCGTCTATCAAAAGAGCATTATTCTGTTTTATAGTTTTTACATATATATAAGGTGCGTTCGTTTAGCTTTTAGGGCATTGGTGGCATTGTCATTGATGGCTATGTCTATATCTTATGTTAAAGCGTTTGTAAAGCTCAAAAACGTTATTTTTACCGTTTTTGCCCAAACTCTATTCGAACGCTCAACTGAGCATAAGACCTAAAACGCATGACTATGCTGTCAAATACATAGCTGTCAAAAAAACGAAAACAAATAACCATGCTCCGGACGTGGGTCAAAAATTGCACTTATGGTGGCAAAAATACCTCTTTTTTAGCTCTCCGAACGCTGAACAAAAAGAGACATGACGTATGACGTTTTCACCCAATTATAAACAATATATAATAAACAATTTTTTGTATTAAACGCACTAATAGCGCAATTTTTGACCCTCGCCACGTCCGGAGCATGGTTGTTTGTGATCTTTTTTGACAGCTATGTATTTGACAGCATTATCATGCGATTTTAGGTCTTATGCTTAGTTGAGTGTTCGAACACAGTACAATTCGTTGCCGTGGTGGTACCGGCTACGAATTGTACCCCCCCTAACTTTTCCCGTGGGTGCCGTAAGAGGCGGCTAAGGGAATATCCGGGAAATGGGCAGCAGCATTTCCCGCAGTCTGCGTCAACATCCACTGCGATCACCAAGACGCCTGCCAAGCGTGGTGCATTAAGGCAAATCCCCCCCATGACAATTAACATTAAACCACGGCCCCCAGTTCCCGGCAGCTCTGCTATCCGTGGCTACGGTAGCGGCCATTGTAACGGTGGAGCAGGGGGTGCGAAGAATCTCCGGCAGAGATCCGGCTACCAATCCCAAAAACGACCCCTGGCCCTGGCAACATACAATACACGCACGCTCAGGACCGACGAAAAGATGGTCGAATTGGAGGAAGAGATGCTCAAGTTACGCTGGGATGTCATGGGATTATCTGAAGTCCGAAGACAGGGACAGGACACGATAATTCTAAATTCCGGCAACTTTTTCTTCTACCGGGAGGGAGACCAACAATCCCAGGGTGGTGTCGGGTTCCTCGACCGCAAGTCTCTCGTTAACAACGTAGTGAAAGTCGATAGTGTGTCGACTAGGGTAGCGTTCCTTATACTCAGAATAACCAAACGGTATTCGCTGAAGGTTATACAGGTATACGCACCGACCTCGGCACACTCGGACAATGAAGTAGAAAGTATGTACGAGGATATATCCAGGGCCATGCATACTTCTAAAACCTACTTCACTGTTGTAATGGGAGACTTCAACGCAAAGCTAGGCACAAGGAAACGTGATGAGTTGAGAGTAGGGCCATTTGGATACGGGCAGCGGAACTCGAGGGGACAGAGGCTGGCTGACTTCATGGAGAAGGAGGGACTCTTTATGATGAACTCCTTCTACATGAAGCGGCCATCCAGGAAGTGGACGTGGATGAGTCCCGACGGTTCCACTACGAACGAGATAGACTTCATCATGACGACCAATAAGCGCATATTCAATGACGTCTCTGTGATCAGCAAGGTAAAAACCGGCAGCGATCACCGCATCGTAAGAGGCGCATTGAATATCAATGTCAAGCTTGAGAGGTCACGTCTGGTGAAGTCTACGCTCCGTCCTAATCGTGCCCAAATCCAAAACCCCGAAAAGTTTCAACTTGAACTTCAAAACCGTTTTCAGTGCTTAGCTGAATGCGACACAGTGGATGAGTTGAACAACGGGTTGGTGGAAACTGTCCAAGCGGTTGGGTCCGAATTCTGTGAGACCAAACGCCGCAGGAAAGCTCAAAAACTCTCAAAAGAAACTCTGAAACTAATGGCAGAACGGAGCGAAATGAGACTGCAGTCCGCAGTTGATATGTCGGATTACGGTAAACTCAATAGACGAATTTGGAAGTCCATGCGACACGACTTGCGTGCTTATAATACTGCGCGTATTACGGCAGCAATTGAGCGGAACCAGGGCTCTAAAGTGTTTGCAAAGGATTCGTCTATTGGGCAAAGCCAAATGACAAAACTGAAGACCGAAAATGGCAGTATCGTTTCATCCAAGCCTGAGATTCTGAGAGAGATTGAGAGCTTCTATCGACAGTTATATACCTCGACGCGCGAACCCGTTACTGAAGCAGCTCAGGACACCAGAGCAAAGTTAGTCCGACACTATACCGAAGACATCCCGGACATCAGCCTGTACGAGATTAGAATGGCTCTCAAACAGCTTAAGAACAACAAGGCGCCAGGAGAGGACGGAATTACGACTGAACTTCTGAGAGCGGGTGGTAGACCGATACTTTTAGTCCTCCAGAAGTTATTCAATTCTGTCATCTTCGAAGGCAAAACACCGGAAACGTGGCACAAGAGCGTGGTGGTGCTGTTCTTCAAAAAAGGTGATAAAACCTTATTGAAGAATTATAGGCCCATATCGCTCTTGAGCCACGTGTACAAGCTGTTTTCGAGAGTCATCACGAACCGTCTCGCACGCAGGTTTGATGAGTTCCAGCCTCCTGAACAAGCCGGTTTCCGAAGAGGCTTTAGCACCGTAGACCACATTCATACACTACGGCAGATTATACAGAAGACCGAAGAGTATAATCAGCCACTGTGTCTAGCGTTTGTGGATTACGAGAAAGCCTTTGATTCTATCGAGAAGTGGGCCATACTGCAGTCCTTGCAGCGATGCCAAATTGACTATAGGTATATCGAAGCGTTGAAGTGTTTATACAGCAAGGCCACTATGTCAGTCCGATTACAGGACCAGAGTACGGAACAAATTCCAATGCAGAGAGGTGTGAGACAGGGAGACGTCATCTCTCCGAAACTGTTCACTAACGCATTGGAGGATGTTTTCAAACTTTTGGACTGGAAAGGATGTGGCATCAACATTAATGGCGAATACATCCCTAACCTTCGTTTTGCCGATGATATAGTTATAATGGCGGAGTCG
This sequence comes from Selenia dentaria, assembly GCA_917880725.1. Lineage (NCBI taxonomy): Eukaryota > Metazoa > Arthropoda > Insecta > Lepidoptera > Geometridae > Selenia > Selenia dentaria. The sequence continues at coordinate 3,028,006 of OU862885.1, read as the reverse complement.
CTCGAGGATATCGGCACCATGCTCAACGACCTCAGTAGAGTTTCCCAACAGGTTGGTCTGAAGATGAACATGGATAAGACGAAAATCATGTCCAATGTCCATGTTCCACCTATACCGGTAATTGTTGGAAACGATACACTCGAAGTTGTAGACGAGTACGTCTACCTGGGACAGACTGTCCAATTAGGTAGGTCCAACTTCGACAAGGAGGTCGCACGAAGAATCCAGCTCGGATGGGCAGCGTTCGGGAAGCTTCGATCCATTTTTTCGTCCCCAATACCTCAGAGCCTGAAAACCAAGGTTTTCAACCAGTGTGTGTTGCCAGTGATGACTTATGGCACTGAGACGTGGTCCCTTACTGTGGGCCTCATTAACAAGCTTGAAGTCGCTCAACGAGCAATGGAGAGGGCTATGCTTGGGGTTTCCCTGCGTGATAAGATCCGAAATGAGGAGATCCGTAGGAGAACTAAGGTCACCGACATAGCTCTCAAAATTAGCAAGTTGAAGTGGCAATGGGCAGGCCACATCGCTCGCAGAACTGATAACCGATGGGGAAGAAAGGTTCTCGAGTGGCGACCACGCACCGGAAGGCGTAGTGTAGGCCGGCCCCCTGCTAGGTGGACCGACGACCTCATAAAAACCGCGGGGAATCGCTGGATGCAGGAAGCGAGTAGCCGGTCCAAGTGGCGTTCTATGGGGGAGGCCTATGTTCAGCAGTGGACGTCTTCCGGCTGATAATGATGATGATGAATGATGAGTGTTCGAATAGGGTGTGGGCAAAAGTGGCAAAAGTGGCAAAAATAACGTTTTTGAGCTTTACGAACGCTCTAACCAAAGAGCCATCAATGACAACGCCACCAATGCCCTAAAAGCTAAACGAACGCACCTATACCTACCTACGTCCTACCATACTGTTCACTGTTGCCAGGTTGGGCGATTTCTCGCCAATTAGGCTAATCAAGAACCTCCAGCGGCGACTAGAAATTTAAATAATATATATGAATAATAATTTTGACATATCAAAATTATGTTGGGCGACACCAAATAATTTTTCAAAATGAACAATTTTTTTATTGTTACTTACAAAGTTTATCTGGTAGAAAAATAGGTGCAATAAAACTATTACCATTCAATTTTACTCATTTAATATGAAGATAAGCATGACAGCAATATCAATGACATATTGAATGTGCTAAGCTGGATAACATTAACGTACCTATACCTACATATTTGCGTGAATTTCTGATCTTCTAATCTAATATGTGTGATAGTGAGAGTGCGAAAGTTAGTATGTGTCTATTGTTGAAATTTGAGGCTGAATATATTGTAAAGTTGAAGATACAAGTCATCAAATAAAGTTTATTGTGTGTTAAATTAATAGGAGAGTGGGATAAATCTAAATAACGGAGCAATATTGCGTGTGAAAGAGAATATTAGCGAAAAGTTAATACCTACTTACTATAATGTACTCATTGATAGGTACTTACTTACTTTAGTAAAAATATTGCATGTAGTTTTATACAATCTTACAAAATCTATGACCCTGGCACCCATTTATTTATTTTCTTAATTAATAAATAACTGATTGGATTAGCATGGGTTTGCAGACACCTTTAATTTTTTGACAAATAGCTAGGGTATTGGTTTAAAATGTGATTTTATGAATGAATGTTTGATATGTTGTATTAAACATAGGTTTAAAAAAAACTGCAATAGTTTTGGGCCATCGAAGACATGCTGGTGCGCTTCTTATTACATACATATATATATATATATATATATATATATATATATATATATATATATATATATATATATATATATATATATATCTACAAAGTATTCGAAAACAGAAGACAGTGAATACACAGACGGGAAGCAATAACCGAAATTATAAAATATCTTGAGGAATAAAAATTACATACCTATTTATAGTTTATAAAGCAATACCAAATTTATTAACTAATATAATTAAAAATAGATATATATTAATATAGGTACATATAATATTACGCGAGTTGGACTATCAAAGATTCCAAATTGGGCGACAACTGACAAGAGCTTGGAGACATCTGGCAACACTGCACTGTTTGTGATCTCGTTTTGTATGATCTTTGCTGAACAATTCGGTTATTTTCTATTTTTAATCGCATTGGGAGATAATAATACAAACATTAAATGCAGTCTGACGACGAAGACACGTCGCTGCATTCATGCTTCGACTCGCTGAAGACTGCAGTCATGGGTTGCTGCTACGGTTTATGCCACAAGGAATCTGATCCACAGGTAATGTTTCGTTGTTTTGCATTTACGGTGCATTTACTGTAAAAAAATATATTTCATTATACCATTGCATTTGAGACAAAGAAAATGTGTGACTCAAATGTATGTACATCACTATAGTTTTGCTTCCACTTCCTGTGTTTTGTAGACGATAATGTTTATCAACGGGGTTTTTCGCATTGCTTCAATTCACTTACGCTTTGTTATAAACATAGATTGTCTATAGCTATAAATAATTATGATACTTATTATATATAATATGTTGTGCTCATTTTGCTGCTGCTAATGTTAAAACATTTCCGCCCACTTTCTAGCATGATTATGAACTTACTGTTATGTACCTATCACACTTTTATGTTATTATTATCATTGATTTACCCAAAGAACCTATTGTCGCCCCCAAACTGTTTGACTGTTTCTCTTCTCTATCAATATCACAATGAAATTTATACTGTACAAACAATATGTATTAAAAATAATGTGTTTATTTGCTTGAATCATGTTAGATAAGATCTGAGTTGCACTTTGCTGGTTTATTTAAGTAATAGACCCTTGATATGTATTAGATTCTAAAATATTATACATTTCAATCACACTAATATAAATGAGAAAGTTTGGGATGTTTGAACTCAAATTGTACTCGACACATGATGTTGAATAGATGTTTGAGTTTGTACTTGAATCATGCAAAAGCATCAGAAAGAATTTGGATAAAATCTGGGGCCCTTGACAGTACCACTGCGCTCTGACTGAATATCCTTTTTTATCTTGATGCCAAGAGTAGTTTTGATACAAAAACTTTATTCCACCCTTAACCTTCAGTTTTGCCTTTAAATGGTTCATGGGTTGTAATAATTCAAGATGTATGGCTTAGTCTTGAATAATAAAATTGTGGAAAATTAGAACTGAAATATATAAAAATCAAAAAATATGAAGTAAACTAAAAACAATTATAGAAAGAAGAGCAAATGTATTAGATTTAGGGAGGGGAAAGAAAAACTTAAATAATGATATATATAGATGATTGTATTTTTATTATTATTTAGGAGAGGTGTGTGTAGTCTCTATTGCGGAGCTCTATCCAGGAGGAACTCAGAGTTGTGTTTGACTACCTGAACTGTGGCCCTTAAACTTCATTTTATATAAAACCATAAGGGCTCTTATAGTGTAAATACATAAGAAAGAGAAATACTCTCATACTAGCTAGAGTAGGACAGATTTAATTTATTCCTCATGTGCAATATCCAGCACAGTGCAATATCTCTGACTCTGATCATACGGACTTAATGAAATCATATCCTTGAAGTCCTTATTATCATCATCTCAGCTGTAGGACATCCACTGCTGAATATATGCCTCCCCTAGAAATTTGCAAAAGCACCGGTCAATCATGTAGAGAATCCCCAGGCATAGCCCTCTCCATAGCTTGTGTGCGACTTTGAGCTTTCGGGTTGGCTATAGCCGTCCGGTACCTGATTTTGATGAAGGTGCGAGTTTAGGGGTATCATTGGGGTCCACCTGAAGCCCTTCCAGCAATTTTTTTTTGCCGGAAACGTAGTTTAAATTAATTATGATTAAATTAAAATTTGATAAAAAAAAGTGAAATGGAACGCAATGTTGAGAAAATGGTACAATATTAAGTTGTCAAATTAAGTTGTCAAACTGAGTTAAACGAAACGTATCGTTATCGTTAAACGTAAGAAAAAAAAAGGCGCCATTTTGTCTTACTGACAGATGGACTGTCATCCATTCATTCCGTTTCTCTCGTAGTTTCGTGAATGTGTGCTCTCTTGTTTTTCGATTTTTATTACGACTTTGGCTTTTTCCCTGGACTTCCTTCGATTGCGCGACGACTTGAAACTTGGCTTGCTTACCGGATTTGTTTGGATTGCTCTACGACTTGAACTTGGCTTGAAAACTGGACTGCACTTGGCTGTAATGGAGTATTACAGTACAATACCCGAAGCGGACGCGGTTTCGGCTCTTGATCTGCCCGTCGAACCTGTTGCCGGACCTTCTTCGGCTCCTGATCTGCCCGTCGAGCCTGTAGCCGGACCTTCTTCGGCTCCTGATCTGCCCGTTGAACCTGTCGCCGGACCTTCTTCGAGTAATGACGACGACGACAACGAGCTTATAACCAAACGAAAACTTTGCGTCACTGAAGTGATTGATCATTGGAATTTAACTGACGTTGTGCGAAAATTGGGCACTAAAGACCAATGCATCAAATATAGTGAAGACCAAGGTCTCATACCAACTGAGAAACGGTGTCGAACCCACAGGACATCCATGAAAGTGTCATACTCATGCGGATGCACAAGTTTTGGTACATTTGTGTGCTCAAAAAGATCATGCAAATCTAAATCGGGCAGCGGTGCCAAGATCTCTCGCAGAATTGGCACATTTTTCGAAAATATTGCTATCGACATAATGCATGTTTACTATCTTATATATGCATACTCACAAGGATGGACCTACGACCAAACAATTCACGAAGACCCTTATAAAAAAGAAAGGAAGCAATGTTTAAGCCCAAATACTATAGCCGATTGGTTTAATTACTGCAGAGAAGTAGTTGTGATATTTTATTTGGAAAAACAAAATCTTTACAGCGGTAAAATTGGAGGCTGTGGGAAAATAGTGCAAATAGACGAAAGTAAATTTGGAAAAAGGAAATATAACAAAGGACGTCACATTGAAGGCCACTGGGTGCTGGGATTAATAGAAGATGGGTCTGAAGACTTAAGATTGGAAGTATGCCCGGACAATAAAAGAGATGCTGATACTCTCATACCTTTAATTCAAAAGCATGTTTTACCTGGAACAACAATCCACACCGATTGTTGGCGGGCATACGATTGTCTGTCTGAATATGGATACATACACAAAAAAGTGAATCATTCAGACCCAGAGAACCCATTTGTGGGTAAAGATGGAATCCACACCCAAAGAATAGAATCCCAGTGGCGAGCAGTGAAGAGGTTTTTCAAAAAACAAAATTATAACAACCCAGAAAACTTTAGTGATATAATTGTTGAATATTTGTGGCGAAGAGACGTGTATAAATATAAAAGAGACTCTTTTGTACATTTAATGAAAGCAATTAAACATGTTTATGAAATAAACAAGTAATGTATTAAAATGTTTGTTTAATTGTGTCTCTCCTAGCCCTTTAACATTAAGTTTTTCTCATCTATCAACATAACTCTGAGACGGACTGGATATGTTATTGTTGTTATATAATACAATGTTAAGTGAACCGCCTTGATAGATTAGGTGTGAAACAAAAAATAGGTTAGGTTAGGTTAGAACATGACAAACAACGCACGAGCCGAGCGAGCGAAGCGAGCGTGCCGCGGCAGCGGCCGGCGAAGTGCCAGAAGCGAACCGCCTTAATAAGTTAGGTGTGAAACAAAAAATAGGTTAGGTTAGGTTAGAACATGACAAACAACGCACGAGCCGAGCGAGCGAAGCGAGCGTTCCGCGGCAGCGGCCGGCGAAGTGCCAGAAGCGAACCGCCTTAATAAGTTAGGTGTGAAACAAAAAATAGGTTAGGTTAGGTTAGAACATGACAAACAACGCACGAGCCGAGCGAGCGAAGCGAGCGTGCCGCGGCAGCGGCCGGCGAAGTGCCAGAAGCGAATCGCCTTAATAGATTAGGTGTGAAACAAAAAATAGGTAAAAAATACTGATATAGCCGAAAGTGAGGTTAAGTACTAAAAAAATTATTACTCAAAAACTAAAGGCCTCCGGCGGGGGGGGAATGCAGGGGGGGCTTCACCCCCTCCCCCTCCACCCCCTCCGCCCCCCCTCCCCCCTCCCCGCGGGTACCGGGCGACTATAGTTTAACCGAGCTTTCTTATGAAGCCCATAAGAAGAGACCACATTTCAGTGCCATATATCTGCTGTGCTTCAGTTGAAGTCCTTATATATTTATAGTCTATAATAATTAGAAAGTTCGGAAATCACTATTTTACCGGAGAACGAACCACTTACATATAAAAACAATTTACTTCTTCCAGGAAAACATAATAAATGAGCGTACACGGTTGTTACAAGTGGCAGAGGAGCAGCAAGAGACGCCAGTGCCAGTGCCATCGGCCACCACCCCCCCACGGAAACCTGATGAACAGAGCGCACTTAATAGGATACTCTCAGAGACGGCCACGTAAGTCATGCAAAGCGTTCAATACAAAGACTAACAGAAACTTATTAAAATTTATAGAGAGGAAAATTCACATCTTCGAAAAGGATTCAAACCCGCGTCTTCTGACTTTCCGTGTCAGATGCCATTGACCAACTAGGCCACTGAGGTTCGGGTCTTATGGGGACGGAACAAAGTCTGAGAAGACTGTCAAAGTTGTTCAATAGATGTCAACATCTATTGGACATCTTTGACAGTACTATTCAACCGAAAGAAGCATTATTTAGAAATACTTAAACTTTTGTATTGACATCGCAACCCTTGTAATTTTTATAGTATTACTTTTTAAAGCACTAACACCTGCTTTAGCGATCTCATACATTGACATTTTTAGAAACTTATTGAAAAGACTTACATGCTTACTATCTACAGATGATCTTGATCAATTTAAATTAATGTGCCTGATGATAGATATCAAGCCTGATTGATGGTGGTGGCTAGACAAGCATGAGACGACTAGCACTACAAAGTGACCCACCAGCATTCTGTGGATGTCCTCACTCTATTACCTTCAACAAATCTCTGATGAATGCTCGACACTAGCTTCTGATAAAGTGATTAGTGTTGAGTTAGAAATCAATAATTTTAAATTTATGTTCATTTGCCATAGCTAGGGTACTGCATCAATCCGCATGTAAAATTATTAGGAATAATTATGTAATATACATGCTGCGCTCCGCGATTTCACCTGCGTGGTGACTCATTATGCTGATAAATCAAAATATATTATGTTCTTCAGCCTATGTTCATCAGGGATAATTTAGATTTATTATAATGAAAGAATATAATAATATATACAGTTGCTGTGTTAAAAAACAATTAAATTGTGCTACAACTATTTAAAAAAAAAATCTATTAGGAAAACTATCGACTACTAAAGTATATTTAGGCACTAAAATAATACACTATTTTTTTTCCTGCATTATGTACATTTTAATGCAAAATTATTCAATATATTAGGGTTTACCATACGTCCGACGACCGCTTAAGGTAGACCAACACCAAATTTGATAATTTTGTCAAAAATTTATATTTAGTTTACTTTCTATCTAATAAATGAAATGTATTTTTTGTATTGAAATTCTCGTGAATTTAAAATGTCATATTAAACAATTATTAACGGGCAAACATCTCACGTTAGGGATCGAATAGCATATCATGTATAGCTATACCTAGCGCAGCTAGTGTTATAAGAACAAATTAATTTACAATGTAAAGGCGCTCTGAATAGTACATTATGATAAATGTGTGTGATGATCAACGTGAACAAACACGCGTATCACACGACATTTTTCCTCACTCATACGAGGAAATAACAGATTTGTTTTATTATCGTAACCTTTTAATTAAAAAATACAATAAAGCGAATATTTTCATATCTATTGCATAATTTATTGCGAATTATGAATATAATCAGCCCAGTTTGTTCTCACTGCTGGGACTCGAGCCTTCCTCTGAGAGAGAGGAGTTGGGCCATAATCCACCACGCGGACCCAGTGTGGCTTGGTGGATAGGTTAGTGGCCAACCCATGTCGAAGTTTACAGACCGCCTAAAGGCCTTCGACATAGCCTAACGACTGTTGTCCTAAGCCAAACAACCGGGACCGACGGCTTAACGTGCTCTCCGAAGCATGGGAGCGCTCAGTTGAGTAATGCCACTAGCGGTCACCCATCCAAGTCCTTATTGAGATGTTTTTAAGAATTATAGACATTATTAAGAATTATGAATAATTTGATAAAATTAATTATTCTTTATTCATAGTTGACACAATTTCATTTCTTTATTGAAAATGTGTACTTCCGAGCAGGTGGTATGAAAAATATTTATCCGGGTTTCAGTAACGTGATAGACGTAGGCGCTCTCGGTCCGTACGCGCTCGAAGCGGGCGTGTACAGCGAGCGGGTCCGCGCGTACACGGCGCGTGTGGCCGCTGCACCCCCTCCGCGTCCCGCACCACGCCCGCGCCTGCTCGCGGACCTCTCCATAACCGAGTGCAACGCGCTACTGTCCAGCTCGCCGGTCAAGTTGGAAGATAGAGAGTTTGTAAGTATCATCTCCTGGAGCGTTAGGGTCTTAGCTAAGCCCACTTAGACGACTCTGCTCCAACACTGCTCCCACCCAACATTTAAACTAAGACGAATGCTCGCAGTCCACGCGTTGACGGCTTTCGCAATAGACACAGTTCGTGATCAGTTTCCACCCTTACTCTCGACATAGATTAGTGAACGCATTACAATCGACATCGGTCGGTAAATCGCCACAGACTAATTTATCTTTATATCGCCGAGCTGTATTGTCAACTGATGACCGTTGTGAACATCTGAGGATGGCTCATACAGAGGAGAAACACGTGTCAAACCGTTTTTGGTTGATAGAGTTGCAAATGTGTTGCTTATTCTGTGTCTAATACCTTTAACGGAGCAGTTCTTCTATATATGTATAATTAAGCTTTAAAACCGGCTAGGACTCGCGTAATATTTACCGGAAACATTCTCCGACCAGTTTCGAACTTATTTGAAGTTCTTCTTCTGGGAGTCACTCTTGTGCACAGCGGCGAGCGCGGACCACAGCACGTAACTGGCGCTGCGACGGTCGCGCTGTGTCTGTCAGATTTTTCCGTCCGAACTGTCACTTACGTCAATGTCACTTTCAGTGTCACTGTCACTGCCGTTTTTTAGTTTATAGGGCTGTTGACACACCACACTTGTTGAGTCGACCTCACGGTTCCAGAGCTCCGAGAGAGATAACATAATGTATATAATGTATATATATGTATAATGTATATAACAATTGGTTATTAGAGCTATCATACTTAGGGTCAGAGGATATATTACGCAAATTATTTTGAACATACATGTGACAGGTACCTACACACAAACCCTCACAATCACACACACACACACTCACACACACACATCCGCTTACATAAATATTAATACGTGCACTCCTGCCGCCACAAACATGCAAATTTACACATACAAACCCACACATTCTTAATGTATAACGAGCTCCAATTTGTTATAATATTACTTACATCACTTAGTCGGATACCTCTTATGAATTTAAAACTGATAAATCTGATTGGCCTCCACGACACGGGCCTTGACCCTAGTGTGGGGCTGTCAAATGTTTTCTATGTTTAAAAATGCAAATTACATTGTTCATTTAGAACTAAGACTCATATGTAAATTTCCGTCAACAATAAACTTATATATTATTATTATAATATATCCTGAATCTCAGAAACGGCTCCGATGATTTTTAAGGAAATTTATTACATTGGCGATAATTCGATTTAACTAGCTTTTACTTTTTGATGCGTCGCTTTATCCGTGTTTTCAGGCAATGAATACTGTTTTACCGACACATCAATACTAATCTACTTGACAATAGATGGATATTCATCATCATCATCTCAGCCGTAGGACGTCCACTGCTGAACATACGCCTCCCCCATGTCCAAAAGGACCGGTTGGAAGCGGCCTGCATCCAACGTCGTCCTGCGACGGACGACCTACGCTGCGCTTGCCGGTCCGTGGTCTCCACTCCAGAACCTTTCGGCCCTATCAGCCATCTGTTCTGCGTGCTATGTGCCCTGCCCGCTGCCACTTCAACTGGCTAATCATCTGAGCTACTTTCGTTCTTCTACGGATCTCCTCATTTCTGATTCGATCACGTAGAGAAACCCCTAGCATAGCCCTCTCCATAGCTTGTTGTGCGACTTTGATAGATGGATGGATAGGTGACGTTAGAGATGGATATTAAGCAACTTTACTAGATGTTAAGCAACTTTACTAGATGTTAAGCAACTTTACTAGATGTTAAGCAACTTTACTAGATGTTAAGCAACTTTACTAGATGTTAAGCAACTTTACTAGATGTTAAGCAACTTTACTAGATGTTAAGCAACTTTACTAGATGTTAAGCAACTTTACTAGATGTTAAGCAACTTTACTAGATGTTAAGCAACTTTACTAGATGTTAAGCAACTTTACTAGATGTTAAGCAACTTTACTAGATGTTAAGCAACACTAAGCCAATGAGGGTTTGGTTTGAGGTTAGACCGAGAACATAAATTGTTTAGTTGCGAGCAACAGCTCGGCATCCAGGTACTAGGCACTTTCAGCATGTATTTTATGCGAGAGGGAGGGCAGTGCACACTTCATCTTTGCCATCAGCATTGTTCCAGTGGAAGTGTCACTCAATGCAGCTATTGTTTTCGTAATAATCGAGGGCATGACTCTTTCAAGACTTTTCTCTAACTTATTTTAATCCGTATCCTTGGTAGTTAAGTCTCATGTGCCTGTAATTTAGCCGGCAACCCTAACCTTTCAAACCAAAACACAGTATTACGAACATTACGGCTTTACGGTAGAAAAATGTATGGTGACAGTACTACCCCGGACGAAATCATTCACAAAGAGTTCTACTGCTCTTATATAATTAGTATCTGGATGACCGAGCTTTTTTTTGGCTCGGGGATTTTTTTGGTAAATCGTATTTTTTTGCAATTATTAGATTTTTTATACCGTGGTACTGGTAATCAATTAGCATCCTGTTAAGGGCATATTCTGTACATCAAAATAAAGTTCCAGGTCTTTAAAAAAAAAAAAATTAGTTTTTGTGGAAACTCTCTTACACTTCATAACTCTACATCGCATCAACTTCATTCATCCACGTGTGGTTAATGCATGTAACAACGTGTCGTAGCGTAGCAGTAGCACAGCTACGACGACCTTGACTTGCCGCGTCGCAACCCCTTTCTTACGCCGCCGCCGCCCGCCCGCCGCGCCGCCGGCCGGGGCTTGTCGGCATAGTTTTAATTATGTTTTTAAAAAAAAAAACTACACTCCTCAGACTCAAGGGTCCGTGCCTTTTTTCAACTCTTGGGATTTTTCCTACTTACGATTAATTTATTACATTCAATAAATATACAGACATGGGGAACATATTAAAACATTATTTTTTGTTAGGTATATTGTTTATATTGTTATAAAAGGTTTTTTTTAATTATTTTTTTGTGTTTTTTTTGTCTTTTCTTTTTAAACTAACTAACTATTTACTATTTATTTTAATTTATTAACTAATATTCTGAGTTGGTGTAAGCATTCACAACACACCAGTGTGTACACAGCACCCGTTCACGAGTTGACCCATCGCCTTCCTCATCCATTTCTGAGGGAAGATGGCGACCCGCCACACACGCCACCGCTTGCCAACACATTTCCGTGAGCATGTCTGCTCTGAATGCCCACACTATCTCTTTGTCAGTTACAATTTTTACACCACTTATATGAGAACTTAACGCTAGCATACATTTTATACAATTTGAAAAATTACATATATTAGATTAACACACATTTTCAATAAACAAAAAGATTCAAACAGGGAAAAACAGAATTTTATTACAGGTTATTGTGAGCCCACATTGCCCACTTTGCGCTGAAGCAGGCCCTCCATCACCACGCTGTTTCGATCCCTGATCAATAAATTAATTTGAATTTGAAAAAATCTTCAGGTTGTAGCTATAGATGGTTTGTTCGCTCGCAACCATCGCTTGCCTCACAAACCGTCCGATGGCATCATCCTCGTCGTCGGCGTAGTAGACAAAGGTCCTCGTGTGCCGGGAAACCGCAATGACTGCGTGCGGGACGCTCTCGTGCAGCTTCATTTTGCCTTTCGTTTTTATTACCGCGACTGACTCGTACGTCAGTCCCTGCGCCTCGTGAATGGTAAGGGTGCGTGATCCTTCGCCCTTTCCATAGCCCTGGCTGGTCAGGGTCTCCTTTTCCTCCTGAGTGTGAACCAGGAAGAGGGTTTTTGGAAGGAATTTGCAGATTTTCGCTCCCGTGTAACTCTTGAGGCGCAGGGACCTTATTCTGGGAGCCGAGGAATATAATATCGGAGTATATTTCCCTCAGCGCATACGCAACATCCATTGGGTTCCGGTGCGTGCAGTGTTAATTACGTTTAGACCGGTAAAATTGATTTTTTAAGTTTTGTATGAAAGAAAAAAAAACTTGAAAGTCGTAGTACAAAAGATGTTTGTTTTGATGTACAGAATATGCTCTTAAAAAGATGCTAATTGATTACCAGTACCTCTGTATAACAACGCCATCTATTGTAAAGTAGCTTTAGTGTTGCTGTGTCGGTAAAACAGTGTAGATGTTGTTTAAGCTAATGGCCCTAGTTGCCATAATGATATTGCAGCAGTTTTCACTGCCTCAAAACACGGATAAAACGACGGTTTATAAAAATGAAACCTAGCTAGATCGATCTATCGCCCCGAAACCCCCTGGATACTCAATTTTATGAAAATCGTTAGAGCCGTTTCTGAGGTTCAGGAGCTATTGTTATATATTTATAAGAATAGCTCGATTGAAAGTGTTAGATTAAAATATAAATTGTGCTTGGGACGTACTGCCACTGGTTTGGTACCTGTGAAGGGAAAAGCCCTATCAAATATAATATCTTCGTAGTACCGTGGTGATAAATTAGTTAAATGTGGACAAATTTGATCATTTCCAGTTGACTACATCCATAAAGCGAGCTGCAGCCGCCATTTCGGAGCTTCGAGTGGAACACCACGAGGAGTTGGTGGTGCCGTTCCGCGTCTCCTAGCGCCGCGCCCATTCGTGGACCGACTCATGTACGTTGTTATTGTTAATAATATCTTATTATAATAAAGTAATGTAACACTAATTATAATTAAGTAATTTTTCAATTTGAATCAGATTTAGATTTCCAATACTAAAACATAATATTCGTATAATACATGCTACTTTCCGTGCATGGTTGTCTGGAAGAGATGGCTCTGACCGATAAGACCATCCATGTGACACTTTATTTTAAGCTTTTCATTGTTGTGTAACGCTTTGCTATAATATCGTATTTCTTTGTTTGTTATATTTTGTACTGTGCTGTGGTGATGCAAAAGCGTTTATCTATCTATCTTAATGAAAATAACCTTACAAGGTCTTCAGATCCCAGTACCTGTAACCAGTGTTATAGTACCCTGATACTGATATACATACTTATACTCGTAATTTGTATAATTACCAAAAAAAAAATGGGCGGTACAAAACTGTTAATACATTGTAGATATGTAGTCAAATTTTTTTATTACTTCACAGTGAAATAATTATTAATTGTTAAAGTTGTCGAAAATTCCATCTAAAAGTAAGGACACCATCTTAACAAAAATACTACATGCCTATGTACAACTTATTAATGAAAACACATGATTCGCGTCAGTGAAAAAATATCTCTCTTACTCTTTCTTACACCCCCCACCCGAGCGTTCGGTGTGAAAGAGATTGCAAATGGTCTTGCGAGAATGCCCGAGCGCACAGAATGAATAATAATATGTACTAACGAGCTAGGACGCGAGTTTGCCGAATGTTATGATTATGAATGATACATTTCTATGTAGGGGTGTTAAGTTTCATGCATAAACCGCGCGCATGTAGTATATCTTAATGAATAGTGGAAATGCCTAGAATAAAATTTGTAGGTGTGAATCAATCTAGACGTTTGACCAAATATTGATGATTATGTGGGTTTTTTTTTTAAAGTAGTTTTAAATATTCTTCCCATGTATGTATTAAGTACCAGCAGCATATAGTGCTGTTTTTTTTTGGTAATTATACAAATTACGTGTATACATATACACACCCAGACACAGCTCAGACATGTTCATGCACACAAATGTTTGGTCTGTTCGGGTATCGAAGCCGAGAACAGCGGCTCGGATAGCAGGGCAAAATTGCGCCAACCGACCAGTCGGAGTATAATATGGGACAACATCCACACAAAGGTCTTCAGATCCCAAACTAGGCTGAGCCTGTACTGTGGTAGCCTGATGACTGATATACATAGTCATATATATACACCCAGACACAGCTCAAACAGACATGTTCATCCATACAAATGTTTGATTTTTGTTCTAGTGATGGTTGTGTGCGGTAATTCAAAATTGAAACATATATTATTCAATAGCTAGCTGACCCGCCAGCGGCTTCGCTCGAGTGGTATACGGATAAACAGTTTTTTAACTATCCCACTTTACCGGGATCAAAAGTATCCTATATGTTGACCATTGATATAAGCTACCACCATACAAAATTTAATTTAAATTGGTCCAGGCGTTTCGGAGATTAGCTCGTAAAAACAGACAGACAAACAAACAGAGAAACAAAAAAAAAATTAGTTCGATTTCACACCTTACATCCCCCTGACTCGGTTTTTAGCTTTTTTGTTCATTGTACAGAAATTTCGACCTCTACAGTTTTATTATATGTAGTTATTTATCATCAAACAATATCAGTGTTATCGAATCGCTTGATTAAATATAACGCTGCCTAATTTAGACTAATGACATAATAAAATAGTGCTAGTTTTTGAATTACCCGTTAAAGAAGGTTACATTAAGTCAAACACTAAAATATAACTAAACTTATTTTTCTTTTGTATTTCAGTATAGTTGAAGCGTCACCGAATCGCAACGAACACACCGCAAACAAAATTACCTTAGATAATAAATTTAAGAAAAGAAATTGGCAGAGTTTACAGAGTTTTGACGAATAATGTGACAAAATGTGGGTTGTGAACACACACAGATATATTCCTTCCTTGCGTAGAATATAGTATATAGCATAAAGTATAACGGCCTTCCTTATGAACGCTGCTTAACGTTATTTAGTACTGCGAACAGCAAATACGTCGTGCGCAGTGCTAAACGTCATTATTTAAATGTGATCAGTGTATATAAGTGAGGCCCTATACGCTCAGAAGGTTTTTTGTGTGAAAATATTAATGTGTTGGATTAATTATCAAATGTTAAACAAATACTGTTAACTGTTGGGGCAGACGTGTTCTTGAGTGGAGACCGCGACTCGGCAAACGTAGTGTAGGACGTCCTCCGGCTAGGTGGAGCGACGATATACGCAAAGTGGCTGGTAGCAGCTGGATGAGAAAAGCCGAAGATCGGGCTCAGTAGCGTGCATTAGGAGAGGCATATGTCCAGCACTGGACTGATACTGGCTGATGATGATGATGAAACAAATACCAAATAAAGGAGGGTGTCCAGACGACCATAATATTCGTAAAGCATCTTCAACAGTTTTTTGTAAATAGTCAACGGTATGACTTGTTAAAAAAACTAAATTAGCGAATTAAAATGTATTTTTTTTTGTGTTCTTTTGGCTACAATCTGTCTCCTTGGTGGGACATTTAGAAGTATGTTGGTTGGTGCTATCGCTGGCTCGCTCAATATGTGACCTGTGTCCATCCTCATTGTTTATACAGTAGTTATGTTTACTGTGATTGGATTAGGTCTTGAGTTATTTTGCGGTTTAATAGTCGCGCTTTGGTGTGATTCTCCATTAGTGACCGAGCCAGAGTATTTGTGTGTTGGATTCGTTCTTTATAGGACTTGGTATGGCGTACGGTTTCCCGCTTCACAGTGGGCATTCGTAGGTCACGGTGTAGTAGTTCGTTGGTGCAAGGGCGCGTTGGTTATCATACGCAGAGCTTCACTTTGAAACCTTTTTGAAATGTAATTGACAGTCTTTATTCTAATAACACTTAAATCCAAATTCATGTAACAATTTCTAAAAATAGAATTATTCTGTTCAATTGTGGGTACTTTTACGTTAGTTAAGCGAACACCATGTTACGTGACGACTAATCTGTTTAAAACATACCCACAATTGAAGAGAAATGTCTAATTTTAGTGGTGTCGTTCGGTAGTGTTATACTAATTTGGATTTTAGCCTGAACAGAATAAGAACTGCAATAGTTTAGAGATTTTTAGTTAAAAAATGATTATAGAGTCGACACCAATATGTTGATTTAGACAAACTACATTTTATATTATTGTAAACATAAAACGATTTGAAAGTGAGACTAACGCATTGTCGATATCATGATCGCGTATCACGTTGATTTCAATTTACTTAATCATAATCTACCGGGACTCGAGCTTTCCTTGCAGAGAGAGGTGTTTGGCCATAATCCACCACGCGGGCCCAGTGCGGCTTTAAAGATAGGCTAGTGTTCAACCCATGTCGAAGTTTTCAGGCCACCCGAAGGCCTTCGACATGTTTAACGGGACCGACGGCTTAAAGTGCCCTCCGAAGCGAGCTTCAGAGGGCACTTTAAGCCTTTTCGGAGGGATCACGCAATCTCTATTTATTCTTACAAAATTATAATGAACGTGATTATTACAAACATAAACTTATTATATTTTTAGAGACAAATATAAAATAAACAATACCTCACTGATTAAAAATGAAAATACATCTAAGTATACCATCATCTCAGCTGGAGGACGTCCACTGCTGAACATAATGCCTCCTCCATAATTTTCCAAAAATTACCTGTTTTTTTCTATCTAAGTACAGTTGAGATTTAAAACCAAAATCCCAGGGTCGCAAGCACACTCTAGTGCCACGTAAAGCTCTCACTCAGACCTTTCGGCACAGCAACTTGCCATCAGGCGCACGATCTGTCGTTTATCTTATAAAAAGTGCCTATATTGTAGAATTAATTTGACACAAAAAACTCTGCCAATATCGATTCATATATCACCAGAATTGTAAAGTATATTATAATTAAGAGGCTATAGGGACAATGTTTATTAAAAAGAAGCAAAATATAATATTTTTTTCCAAAAGCTATATTTCTGCATGTTTAACGGTATGTTTAAGTATGTATTAATTCTTAGAACAGCTCTAGTATGGCATTGTCACCACCCTAAAATATGACTAGTCAACTGGAAAAACGACCCATGTTAAAAGTTTCTGCGATTTTTTTCATTTAGTTTCGTCGAGTACCAATTTGACTACTCCTGATATAAAAATATACAAAGCGATAATAATTCGCTTGTCCAGAACACCAAACTAAATTCTCTAAACTATGGTGGTTCTAATAAAATCCACATTCGTATGACATTTACAATGACAAATTATAAAAAATGATTATTCTATTCAAGTGAGGGTAGTTTTAGATCACTTTAGACTAGCATTGCAATTTTTTAATTTTTTTTTAATTTTTTACATCAGTTGGAGAGCTAAATTCGATGCTCGTACTTCGTGCCTTGATGGCCTAGTTGGTCATGGCGTCTGACACGGATTGTCGGAAGACGCGGGTTCGAATCCCGTCCGAGAAAAGAATGTTTCGCTCAAAAAAAATTGCAATGTTTGGTATCGCTAAGCAGGCGTTAGTGCGTAAAAACTACGAAGAAATAATGTCAGGAAGCATAACTCAGAACAAATTCCACACAAAAAGTGGTCCTTCAAACCAAAACGACGTATGATTCCAAATACAAATTACTTCCGAGGTTACAAATAGACATGTTCGGTGATTGGTTTACATTTCAGAAGGAAAGCAGGGATTGCTCCACGCGCGTGCTGCAACGTCTACTATGACATCTGAGTCATAGCGGCGTGAACGATGTTATTGATTTAGCACGACTTTTATTGGGGCATTTTTTTAAGGCAGTTACTCTTCCTGATATTATTTCTTCTAGCTTATAAAAATCACTTAAGACTAATTTAGAGAGCACAAAGTTACATGACGATTAAATTGCGCTAAACATACTCATAATTGAACAGAAATTGAAAATTTGAGTACTTTTCACTTGCAAGCCTCACACGAATTTGGACTTTAGTTTTAACAGAATATGTCAGTACTATAAGTTAAAAAATATGCCCGTTAGTTTAGTTTGGTGTACTGCACAAGCGAATTGCTATCAAAGCCACTTTTATGACTTTGGTGTGACTTTGCATATACTGACTAATTTATATAACTTTTGTGTATCAAAAGCCATACCAGAGCTATCACGAAAACACATTTAACTTTTAGTTGATTATTAATTATTATTATTTACCAGTATTGTGTTATAACCAATTTCAAATAGCATGTTATGTATAAAATCTAGTATTTGAGGGACATGGCGAGCTCCAAACACGAGCAGTGGTTGCTACGGCTTTATATTTTTTTTATAAAAATACATTTGCACGAGAATAGAACCTTTACAGTGATATATTGATGTTAATTTGTTATGATGGGGTTACCAATAAATATTTATTTGTTATGATGGGGTAATCAATAAATATTCATTTGTTATGGTGGGGTAACCAATAAATATTCATTTGTTATGATATCCAATAAATATTAATTTGTTTTTACAATGTATCTAATGAATATTCGATTATTATGGTGGGCTAATCAATAGATACTCATTTGTTGAGTTTGACTATTCAATAAATATTTACTAGTTATGTAAAGGTAACTAATGAATATTAATTTGTTATGGTGCGGTAACCAATAAATATTAATTTTGTTATTTCAAGGTAGCTAATGAATATTCGATTATTATGGTGGGCTAATCAATAGATACTCATTTGTTGAGTTTGACTATTTAATAAATATTTACTAGTTATGTAAAGGTAACTAATGAATATTAATTTGTTATGGTGCGGTAACCAATAAATATTAATTTTGTTATTTCAAGGTAGCTAATGAATATTCGATTATTATGGTGGGCTAATCAATAGATACTCATTTGTTGAGTTTGACTATTTAATAAATATTTACTAGTTATGTAAAGGTAACTAATGTATATTAATTTGTTATGGTGCGGTAACCAATAAATATTAATTTTGTTATTTCATGGTAGCTAATGAATATTCGATTATTATGGTGGGCTAATCAATAGATACTCATTTGTTGAGTTTGACTATTCAATAAATATTTACTAGTTATGTAAAGGTAACTAATGAATATTAATTTGTTATGGTGCGGTAACCAATAAATATTAATTTTGTTATTTCAAGGTAGCTAATGAATATTCGATTATTATGGTGGGCTAATCAATAGATACTCATTTGTTGAGTTTGACTATTCAATAAATATTTACTAGTTATGTAAAGGTAACTAATGAATATTAATTTGTTATGGTGCGGTAACCAATAAATATTCATTTTGTTATTTCAAGGTAGCTAATGAATATTCGATTATTATGGTGGGCTAATCAATAGATACTCATTTGTTGAGTTTGACTATTTAATAAATATTTACTAGTTATGTAAAGGTAACCAATGGTTATTAATTTGTTATGGTGGGGCAATCAATACATATTCATTTATGATGGTAGGGTAACCAATTAATATTTATAGGTTACAAATATTTTTTGGTTAGCACAAGTTATGGATAATGGAATAATATTGATATAATAGGAGACAAATCATAGCCAATTATTCCGATGCACTGTAACCGACTTAAAGATCGCCGAATATCTTGCTAAATCCTGGTTGAGTTTTAAGCTTGATTCTTGTCCTGACACTATATAAAATATTTAATTTGAATTTTATTATACCTATATTGCATGTATGATTTTCAATTTTAAGTTTATTTAAAGTAAACTTTTAAAGTTGAATTAATATTTTGCTTGACTTTACCAATCAGATATAAATTAATTTAAAATTAATATCTTTTGAAATTTTTCCATTGTTATGTTTCAAATATTTTATTTTAGTCTCTACACCTATTACCATTACCTAAAATGGACTGCTTTCATGATAACTTTTGTTTTGGATGCACCTGACAGTCCTAAACCATAGAAGTCAACTAAAATATAGTCATTATTAACTTGGTCTAAAATGAATATCCACTAAAAGCTAACCTACACACTGCAGTTTTAATGTGTTACTATCATTATATACTTCATGATATATAATATACATTATAGGTAATATATATATTATAAAGTATATACACACATCAAAAAAAGTTTGTGATCACTAGCATAAGCTGATATATTTTTTTAATTGTATTTAATCAACAATATATTAAATTAAAATGTTAATATTTAATATAATAATCTCCCCTAGCTCGAACACATGCGGTGATCCTCCTGGGTGTGCTGAGAATCATGTTATCCAGTATTTCTTGGGGTAACCTGTCCCATTCTTAAATAGCGGCTTCCCTGAGCTCTGGCACTGTCTGGGTAACATAACTGACGGTTCCAAACAGCTGGCTTAAAAGCAACCCACGCGTGCTCTTTTGGATTTAAGTCAGGCGAGCGGGCAGGCCAGTCTAACCTTGTGATGTCGTATTCTCGGAGAGCAGCATTGACTCGTTGAGATCAATGGGCGGGCGCATTATCATTGACCAGTACAAATTGGTGCCCATGGATTACTCGGAATGGTCTGACAATTCCATCAATATATATTCATAATAAAAACGAAGAAATCATAATATAATCTATCGTAACAAAAAAGATTTCGATTATTCAAAGTGATCGCCAACTTTTTTGGATGTGTGCACGTTAGATTTACGATACAATTAGGTAGTTTTTCTTTTTCTTATGTTAACTTCTTGAAAAAATGCGGTTTGTAGGTGACTATATTACGCCTAAGTGCTTGTGAAAAATATAGTATGGACATTTGAAATATAGCAGTATTCAAAGCAATAAATAAAAACTCATAATGTATAGAAACAAATACGTGTTACTTTATCTGTCATAATGTTAGGAAATACTGCTAGTGTAGATTTCATAATCTGTATTTTCATTTAGAAATGATTTGCGTCTATCGATTTCATCTTTAAGAAATATCAACAATAGACAAAATTGTATATTGGATATTCAAAAAATACAAAGAGAACACAGTACCCAGTATAAAAAGTAGACTTTATTTAGACTAGTGCAATAAAACCACTGTCATGCTTCCTATGTTTTCGTTACAGCTATGCCAAATATAAAAAAAAAAACAGCTGTATATAAAATTAAAATAAGAGAAAATACCTAGGAGCTATAAAGGTTTTAGTAGCAGCCCATACTGCACTATCTCAAATGACCACTCTGTATAACGGCCATCGTTGTGACTGACTGAATATCTATTGTAAATATGTATTTTAACGTAAATTGTATTGAAAACAAGTGAACATAGTTGTAAACAAGTGTTTATATGGAATAAAGAGTATGTATTACGGCCTGGCTCTGCTTTACTGTATCTCCCGGTTGCTCCCTACTCTACATGGATGGCGTAAAGCCCAACCAATGTCAGGAGTAAGAGCAATGGAGATATTATTGTCCCAGTAAGACGTCATTAGCAAAATGCGAACCTGTATTTGTACACCTCTGCTGGACCATTTAGGGAATGCACAGATGTGACAAAAAAATTGCTTTAAGCATTTTTCCAGCGGAAATAATGACATTAAATATATCTTTAAATATAATTATAAGTCAACTACTCCTAATCGTTTCTTTTCGATTTAAAACACTTTTATATTATTATATTTCGATAGTAGGTACAATTTCAATCCTTACGTCGACGTTAGTTTCAATCATAAATCTTCTGTTGTACGCGTAAACAACCGAGCCGTTAATTTAAGTAACAAATTATCTCCAACGTTTAGTTACTCGAGACATTGCCAACTACTCTTTCTTTATTCTATTATAGAACCACTTAATGAAAAATGTCTTAGTAAAAACGAACAGTACCGGTGGTAAGCTTCGAATTTCACATATCACGTGCCAAAAGATATACCTATCGCAATAAGGGCAATCGCGCGTGCGGGTAGTTAAAAAAAAGGTGTGCGTCTCGGGACACGTAAAGTGATAACTCAAACTAGTCTAGCACTGTGGGTTAGAGTGAGAGAGGATGCGTGAGAGAAAGGGAAGCCAACAGACTGTCGCCGTAACGCGTTACGTAACGAATCGGTTCACCCTTCCATAAGAAGTTATCACTTCAAAACACGTCAAATCAAAATGAAAAGTCTGACGAAATTTACAACACTTGGTTGCAAATAATGTTCACACGTTACCCTGTACAGTCAGCTGCATATATGAGCTTGTTGACTTAAGTATATAAGAATAACATTAATACAGCCAGGTATAAAATGGTGCTATATAGCAACTTTATGTAAATGTGACCCTATAAAACAATATAACTAAACAATTGAACAGCGTGTCCCGAATTGTACAAACTATGAGTTATCTATAGCTATACTAGATAAATTATAGGTTGTTTTGAATTCAATCGTTTGTTGTCTAATTTTCACTTCTATTTTACACTCTCAAACTTTTGTGCTAGGCCCGTTGGTAAGTAGGTTTTAAATTTTTAAACTGAACATGGTCACTAATGCAAGAATTAACTTTCGAATATATTTGCTGCTGATATTTGGGTGCCGAAAGATCGAGAGCTGAAAATAAATGCAATACATGGCAAATGTCCCGTTTCTAAAGTTATCTCAAGGTGTTTAAAAACATGTTGTTTTTCTAATGCATGCATTCAATAAGTATGTGAAACCTTAACGTCGCAGCATTTGCGAACCAGTGCGATTTGATTATGTAACTAAAACCTATATATTATATATACTATATATTCCCTATATATTACCCTACTCTTTGACTAAAACTTTGCATTAGTGACAGTCGTAGCAAAGTCGTAGCAAAACAGCGACCGGTCGCTAAATGTCATTTGAAATCTTTTGAATCTCGTCTGCTGTCCGCCTCTCGCAAAATGCACTTTGGCTATCGATACAACATTTCTGCGTACTGGAGTTGTCAAAACTGACAGAGTAGCCTCTTGGATTTCAATCAACGGGTTGGCTTTAGAATCGTGACCCCTGAATTTGGTGAAACAAAAACTGTGGGTGGGTTGAAGGGGTTTGTATAAAGCGTATTTACAACATTTTAGCTGCCGGAGACACGCCAAAATAGTCTAAATAGTTTTTTAAAGTTTCAATAAAACACCGTAATTTTGATAGTGACAGGTGACATAAATGACATTAATGCGTAAAACGAAACGATTCTAGGTAACTTTTAGCCTTTTTTGACATGTACGTTGTATGTAAGTTCTTGAAACGGAACGCAAACATCGAAGATAGCGTAATGTCACTTTCGGAATACTCGCGTCATTCCGTTACTTCCGAGTGTACGTGAATGTTTTCTCCTGTTTTTCTGCGCTTTCTTTTGATATCTCAACGACTTTGCTACGATTTTGGACTCCGATTTTGCTGCTTTACTGTACGACACCTGCTTGCTCACTGGACACTGCGATTGCCTTTGGAAGATTTGATAACTGGTACCAGCTCGACGTGCTCATTAGTCATCGCGATGGCGTCTCCTGTGCCTGGACCTTCATCAAGGGCGGACTTTGTAGATGACGGACCCGTTTCGGACCGGCATTTGTACACGGAGGAAGTTGTACAAATGTGGAGCCTACCCAAAGTTGTGCGCGAATTGGGAACCATTGACGCGTGTCTAAAATTCGCTGAAGAAAACAACATGGTGCAACGCCAAAAAATGTGCCGCACGCATCGCACCCCTATGCGTTTATCGAAAACAAACAAATCGTTTGGGGCTTGGGTGTGCACCAAAGGCCAGTGCAAACAAAAAGGGAAAATATGCCGAAACACTGGGACATTTTTTGAAAATCGCAAGATCGACATAAGACATGTATTTTATCTCATATATGCATTTGCCCACAAATGGACTTTTGACTCGGCAAGAAACGAAGACCCTCTAAAAGAAGAGAAACAACAGTGCCTGAGTACTTCAACATTAAGTGATTGGTACAACTACTGTCGAGAGTGTGTAGTTATTTACCAACTTGAAAGAAATGAATATGTGGGCAAGATTGGAGGACCTGAAAGAACTGTACAAATAGATGAATCAAAATTTGGAAAGAGGAAGTTTAACCGAGGACGCCACATAGAGGGACATTGGGTCCTCGGAATGATTGAAGACGGGTCAGAGGATCTTCGATTAGAAGTGTGCCCAGACAATGTATGCTCTGCTGAAGTGCTGGTGCATTTAATTAAAAAACATGTGGAAGAAGGCACCACCATCCACACTGACTGCTGGAGAGCATATGATTGTCTGGCAGAAAATGGTTACATCCATAAAAAGGTGAATCACTCTGACCCGGACAATCCTTTTGTAAGTAGTGATGGGACTCATACTCAACGCATCGAGTCCCAATGGAGAGCAGTGAAGCGTTATTTTAAAAAAGACAATTATAATAATACTGAAAATTTCACTAACTCCATCATAGAGTATTTATGGAGAAGAAATGTGACTAAAAATAAAAAAGACCCATTCATCGAAACTATAAATTATGTCTATAAAACATAAGTTCTAAAAATAACAAATTGTTTTTCAATTTTAATTATCAGACCCATACTAGTAGGAATGTGTGCACAATAGTATATTAGTACCTAATGAATTGGCAATGTCACTTGTCTGTGACAAACCTATAGGTTAGAGTTATATGATTATTAACGGGATATTTACCGTGGTAAGGTTGTGGAATGAGCTCCCGATATTTCGGCGCAGTTACATGCACCATGTTCACGGGAAGACTGAAGAATGCGGGTGGTTGGTCAAAAAGTTTAAAAGTTAGGTGCAGACATAACGATCTACCCTCTTTCTTAGTCTTTTTCTACGGTTATCACTGGAACTCGAACTCGATCCTAAGTCCCGACAAAACACACTCACTGTATCACTGCGTATAGTATTTTGAACACATTTTGAACGCGGACTTTTATTTTTAAAACAACCTAATACTGGATTCCACGCACTGGCGAGTTGAAAACCATCACCTCGATTGAAATTCTGGCATTTCGAGATCTCAATAGTTTCCTTTACTAGCCTTGGTATGTAATGGCGTTCGGTGGACAAGATTTTAGGGTTATGGAATTCAATCCAGTGGTTAGGACCCGCGTCCAGCAGATGCTCAGCTATGGCAGATTTGTGTCTTTCATTGTTTTTTACTGCCTTTATGTGTTCCTTGATGCGGCATGAAACAGTTCGCTTCGTCTGCCCTATGTACGAACTTCCGCAGCTGCAGTTAATTTTGTACACCCCGGGATGCTGAAAAGGAATCTTGTCCTTAGGGGAACGCAGACATTGCGCACTCTTCTGATGAGGAGTAAATATGGTCTTGATATCATATTTGTCAAGAATTCGACCTATTTTGTCTGTAACTCCTTTAACATATGGCAAAAAGGTCGGCTGTCGTTCCACCTTCGGTTTCATCAGTTTCTTCCTTGGCTTGGTTATACCGACCTGAGCCTTATAACCATTCCTGCGTAACACCATCTGTACGTGGGATAGTTCCTCTTCAAGGTGTTCTGTATCGCACAGATCATAGGCCCGATTTGTCAGTGAACTGACCACAGAAATAAGATGCCGGGGATGATGGTGAGAGGTGGCATGCAAGTACAGGTCTGTGTGTGTCGGTTTTCTGTACACTGTGTGGCTCAGAGAACCGTCTTCCCTCGCTGTTATTCGAACATCCAGGAACGGCAACACTCGATCTTTCTCAATCTCAGCCGTAAACCGCATAGCGTGATGAACACCGTTTAAATGTTCCAGGCATTTGCTCACTTCTGTTTCACCGCCCTTAAGTATGCAGAAGATATCATCCACATATCTCTTCCAGCACTTGATTTCTACGGGACAGGTGGATATAGCCCGGTCTTCAAAGTGTTCCATCCACAGATTAGCAACCACAGGGGCCACTGGACTACCCATTGCTACTCCATCTATCTGCAGGTAAAACTGGCCTCTGTATAAGAAATAACTGGAAGATAAACAGTGTTCCAGCAGTTTGGCGTATTCCATCGAAATGTTGTTGTCAGACAGTTTTTTCTTTATTACCTCTAAGCATTCCAGTACCGGTACCTTCGTAAATAGAGATTCGACGTCAAAACTGACCATGATCTCATCACTTTCAACCCTAGTCTGCTTCAAAAGGCTCACCATATGTCTAGAGTCTTTTACAAAAGATGGCGTCTGACTTGTCAGTCCCTGAAGTACACGTGAGACTTGTCGCGCCAGGTCACAAGTTGGGGAATCACTTTGGCTGACTATTGGCCGCAGTGGCACATCTCTTTTGTGGATTTTGGGTAAACCATACATTTTCGGTGGCTGTGGAGTTCTGGGTCGTAGGAGCTTTTTCAGAACGTCATCAGAGAAGACCTCGTGACATTCTCTTATCAAATGGATGGTCTGCCGAGAGACTCTCGCTGTAGGGTTGTACTTCACTGGTTTATATGTTGCACTATCACTGAGTAGACCCTGCATCTTACGGTCATACTCGGACACATCGAGTACAACAGTCGCGTTACCTTTGTCAGCTTTTAATACCAAGATGTCCTCATCTTCGCGTAACTCACGTAGTGCTGCCCGTTCCTCCGGCGTGATGTTGCTACACGGTAGTTTCGCATGACGTAACACTGTCGCGACATCTTGCCTTAATGCGTCGGCGTCATTGGTTGGCACCTTGTTTTTAACGATGGTTTCTTCTATGCAGCCAATGACATCTTCGAAAGGTATGCGTGATGGTGTAGGTGCAAAGTTCAACCCTTTCCTTAAGGCGTCAATAGTAACCTCATTCAATAACTTACTAGATCGATTAACCACAGTCTGAACCGCACAGTTATTGTCATCTTCACGATTCGAGTTATGTTTCCGTAGTAGGGCCTCAAACTTGCGCTGTTGTTTCAAAACACTCAATTCGCGAGAACGTTGTGCTTGTAGGTATGTAAGATGGTCACATTGCTCAAAATCATCCTTTGACAACACCGAACTCAACCATATATGTAGTTTATATAACTCGCACTGATGTTTGTCAAATAGGAAACGGTTATGCCGAATGAGTTTCCGTAGCAATTTTTCACTCGCATTGTGTAGAACGTTTGCGGAGCCAGGAATGTTAAGTCGCGGTTTAATACGTACACAGACGGGTATCAAGTCATTATCGCGGCACTTAATTAAAAACACCAACGATTCCCGTATACACTCACACTTTTTCCGTAAACGCTCAAGATCTCGTATTTGTTTATATAATTCCGGCCCGTACCGGTTGGTAAAACACTGTTTTAAACTATCACGGTTGTTCTCTAAAGTTATATGATTATTAACGGGATATTTACCGTGGTAAGGTTGTGGAATGAGCTCCCGATATTTCGGCGCAGTTACATGCACCATGTTCACGGGAAGACTGAAGAATGCGGGTGGTTGGTCAAAAAGTTTAAAAGTTAGGTGCAGACATAACGATCTACCCTCTTTCTTAGTCTTTTTCTACGGTTATCACTGGAACTCGAACTCGATCCTAAGTCCCGACAAAACACACTCACTGTATCACTGCGTATAGTATTTTGAACACATTTTGAACGCGGACTTTTATTTTTAAAACAACCTAATACTGGATTCCACGCACTGGCGAGTTGAAAACCATCACCTCGATTGAAATTCTGGCATTTCGAGATCTCAATAGTTTCCTTTACTAGCCTTGGTATGTAATGGCGTTCGGTGGACAAGATTTTAGGGTTATGGAATTCAATCCAGTGGTTAGGACCCGCGTCCAGCAGATGCTCAGCTATGGCAGATTTGTGTCTTTCATTGTTTTTTACTGCCTTTATGTGTTCCTTGATGCGGCATGAAACAGTTCGCTTCGTCTGCCCTATGTACGAACTTCCGCAGCTGCAGTTAATTTTGTACACCCCGGGATGCTGAAAAGGAATCTTGTCCTTAGGGGAACGCAGACATTGCGCAATCTTCTGATGAGGAGTAAATATGGTCTTGATATCATATTTGTCAAGAATTCGACCTATTTTGTCTGGGACTCCTTTAACATATGGCAAAAAGGTCGGCTGTCGTTCCACCTTCGGTTTCATCAGTTTCTTCCTTGGCTTGGTTATACCGACCTGAGCCTTATAACCATTCCTGCGTAACACCATCTGTACGTGGGATAGTTCCTCTTCAAGGTGTTCTGTATCGCACAGATCATAGGCCCGATTTGTCAGTGAACTGACCACAGAATTAAGATGCCGGGGATGATGGTGAGAGGTGGCATGCAAGTACAGGTCTGTGTGTGTCGGTTTTCTGTACACTGTGTGGCTCAGAGAACCGTCTTCCCTCGCTGTTATTCGAACATCCAGGAACGGCAACACTCGATCTTTCTCAATCTCAGCCGTAAACCGCATAGCGTGATGAACACCGTTTAAATGTTCCAGGCATTTGCTCACTTCTGTTTCACCGCCCTTAAGTATGCAGAAGATATCATCCACATATCTCTTCCAGCACTTGATTTCTACGGGACAGGTGGATATAGCCCGGTCTTCAAAGTGTTCCATCCACAGATTAGCAACCACAGGGGCCACTGGACTACCCATTGCTACTCCATCTATCTGCAGGTAAAACTGGCCTCTGTATAAGAAATAACTGGAAGATAAACAGTGTTCCAGCAGTTTGGCGTATTCCATCGAAATGTTGTTGTCAGACAGTTTTTTCTTTATTACCTCTAAGCATTCCAGTACCGGTACCTTCGTAAATAGAGATTCAACGTCAAAACTGACCATGATCTCATCACTTTCAACCCTAGTCTGCTTCAAAAGGCTCACCATATGTCTAGAGTCTTTTACAAAAGATGGCGTCTGACTTGTCAGTCCCTGAAGTACACGTGAGACTTGTCGCGCCAGGTCACAAGTTGGGGAATCACTTTGGCTGACTATTGGCCGCAGTGGCACATCTCTTTTGTGGATTTTGGGTAAACCATACATTTTCGGTGGCTGTGGAGTTCTGGGTCGTAGGAGCTTTTTCAGAACGTCATCAGAGAAGACCTCGTGACATTCTCTTATCAAATGGATGGTCTGCCGAGAGACTCTCGCTGTAGGGTTGTACTTCACTGGTTTATATGTTGCACTATCACTGAGTAGACCCTGCATCTTACGGTCATACTCGGACACATCGAGTACAACAGTCGCGTTACCTTTGTCAGCTTTTAATACCAAGATGTCCTCATCTTCGCGTAACTCACGTAGTGCTGCCCGTTCCTCCGGCGTGATGTTGCTACACGGTAGTTTCGCATGACGTAACACTGTCGCGACATCTTGCCTTAATGCGTCGGCGTCATTGGTTGGCACCTTGTTTTTAACGATGGTTTCTTCTATGCAGCCAATGACATCTTCGAAAGGTATGCGTGATGGTGTAGGTGCAAAGTTCAACCCTTTCCTTAAGGCGTCAATAGTAACCTCATTCAATAACTTACTAGATCGATTAACCACAGTCTGAACCGCACAGTTATTGTCATCTTCACGATTCGAGTTATGTTTCCGTAGTAGGGCCTCAAACTTGCGCTGTTGTTTCAAAACACTCAATTCGCGAGAACGTTGTGCTTGTAGGTATGTAAGATGGTCACATTGCTCAAAATCATCCTTTGACAACACCGAACTCAACCATATATGTAGTTTATATAACTCGCACTGATGTTTGTCAAATAGGAAACGGTTATGCCGAATGAGTTTCCGTAGCAATTTTTCACTCGCATTGTGTAGAACGTTTGCGGAGCCAGGAATGTTAAGTCGCGGTTTAATACGTACACAGACGGGTATCAAGTCATTATCGCGGCACTTAATTAAAAACACCAACGATTCCCGTATACACTCACACTTTTTCCGTAAACGCTCAAGATCTCGTATTTGTTTATATAATTCCGGCCCGTACCGGTTGGTAAAACACTGTTTTAAACTATCACGGTTGTTCTCTAAAGTTATATGATTATTAACGGGATATTTACCGTGGTAAGGTTGTGGAATGAGCTCCCGATATTTCGGCGCAGTTACATGCACCATGTTCACGGGAAGACTGAAGAATGCGGGTGGTTGGTCAAAAAGTTTAAAAGTTAGGTGCAGACATAACGATCTACCCTCTTTCTTAGTCTTTTTCTACGGTTATCACTGGAACTCGAACTCGATCCTAAGTCCCGACAAAACACACTCACTGTATCACTGCGTATAGTATTTTGAACACATTTTGAACGCGGACTTTTATTTTTAAAACAACCTAATACTGGATTCCACGCACTGGCGAGTTGAAAACCATCACCTCGATTGAAATTCTGGCATTTCGAGATCTCAATAGTTTCCTTTACTAGCCTTGGTATGTAATGGCGTTCGGTGGACAAGATTTTAGGGTTATGGAATTCAATCCAGTGGTTAGGACCCGCGTCCAGCAGATGCTCAGCTATGGCAGATTTGTGTCTTTCATTGTTTTTTACTGCCTTTATGTGTTCCTTGATGCGGCATGAAACAGTTCGCTTCGTCTGCCCTATGTACGAACTTCCGCAGCTGCAGTTAATTTTGTACACCCCGGGATGCTGAAAAGGAATCTTGTCCTTAGGGGAACGCAGACATTGCGCAATCTTCTGATGAGGAGTAAATATGGTCTTGATATCATATTTGTCAAGAATTCGACCTATTTTGTCTGGGACTCCTTTAACATATGGCAAAAAGGTCGGCTGTCGTTCCACCTTCGGTTTCATCAGTTTCTTCCTTGGCTTGGTTATACCGACCTGAGCCTTATAACCATTCCTGCGTAACACCATCTGTACGTGGGATAGTTCCTCTTCAAGGTGTTCTGTATCGCACAGATCATAGGCCCGATTTGTCAGTGAACTGACCACAGAATTAAGATGCCGGGGATGATGGTGAGAGGTGGCATGCAAGTACAGGTCTGTGTGTGTCGGTTTTCTGTACACTGTGTGGCTCAGAGAACCGTCTTCCCTCGCTGTTATTCGAACATCCAGGAACGGCAACACTCGATCTTTCTCAATCTCAGCCGTAAACCGCATAGCGTGATGAACACCGTTTAAATGTTCCAGGCATTTGCTCACTTCTGTTTCACCGCCCTTAAGTATGCAGAAGATATCATCCACATATCTCTTCCAGCACTTGATTTCTACGGGACAGGTGGATATAGCCCGGTCTTCAAAGTGTTCCATCCACAGATTAGCAACCACAGGGGCCACTGGACTACCCATTGCTACTCCATCTATCTGCAGGTAAAACTGGCCTCTGTATAAGAAATAACTGGAAGATAAACAGTGTTCCAGCAGTTTGGCGTATTCCATCGAAATGTTGTTGTCAGACAGTTTTTTCTTTATTACCTCTAAGCATTCCAGTACCGGTACCTTCGTAAATAGAGATTCGACGTCAAAACTGACCATGATCTCATCACTTTCAACCCTAGTCTGCTTCAAAAGGCTCACCATATGTCTAGAGTCTTTTACAAAAGATGGCGTCTGACTTGTCAGTCCCTGAAGTACACGTGAGACTTGTCGCGCCAGGTCACAAGTTGGGGAATCACTTTGGCTGACTATTGGCCGCAGTGGCACATCTCTTTTGTGGATTTTGGGTAAACCATACATTTTCGGTGGCTGTGGAGTTCTGGGTCGTAGGAGCTTTTTCAGAACGTCATCAGAGAAGACCTCGTGACATTCTCTTATCAAATGGATGGTCTGCCGAGAGACTCTCGCTGTAGGGTTGTACTTCACTGGTTTATATGTTGCACTATCACTGAGTAGACCCTGCATCTTACGGTCATACTCGGACACATCGAGTACAACAGTCGCGTTACCTTTGTCAGCTTTTAATACCAAGATGTCCTCATCTTCGCGTAACTCACGTAGTGCTGCCCGTTCCTCCGGCGTGATGTTGCTACACGGTAGTTTCGCATGACGTAACACTGTCGCGACATCTTGCCTTAATGCGTCGGCGTCATTGGTTGGCACCTTGTTTTTAACGATGGTTTCTTCTATGCAGCCAATGACATCTTCGAAAGGTATGCGTGATGGTGTAGGTGCAAAGTTCAACCCTTTCCTTAAGGCGTCAATAGTAACCTCATTCAATAACTTACTAGATCGATTAACCACAGTCTGAACCGCACAGTTATTGTCATCTTCACGATTCGAGTTATGTTTCCGTAGTAGGGCCTCAAACTTGCGCTGTTGTTTCAAAACACTCAATTCGCGAGAACGTTGTGCTTGTAGGTATGTAAGATGGTCACATTGCTCAAAATCATCCTTTGACAACACCGAACTCAACCATATATGTAGTTTATATAACTCGCACTGATGTTTGTCAAATAGGAAACGGTTATGCCGAATGAGTTTCCGTAGCAATTTTTCACTCGCATTGTGTAGAACGTTTGCGGAGCCAGGAATGTTAAGTCGCGGTTTAATACGTACACAGACGGGTATCAAGTCATTATCGCGGCACTTAATTAAAAACACCAACGATTCCCGTATACACTCACACTTTTTCCGTAAACGCTCAAGATCTCGTATTTGTTTATATAATTCCGGCCCGTACCGGTTGGTAAAACACTGTTTTAAACTATCACGGTTGTTCTCTAAAGTTATATGATTATTAACGGGATATTTACCGTGGTAAGGTTGTGGAATGAGCTCCCGATATTTCGGCGCAGTTACATGCACCATGTTCACGGGAAGACTGAAGAATGCGGGTGGTTGGTCAAAAAGTTTAAAAGTTAGGTGCAGACATAACGATCTACCCTCTTTCTTAGTCTTTTTCTACGGTTATCACTGGAACTCGAACTCGATCCTAAGTCCCGACAAAACACACTCACTGTATCACTGCGTATAGTATTTTGAACACATTTTGAACGCGGACTTTTATTTTTAAAACAACCTAATACTGGATTCCACGCACTGGCGAGTTGAAAACCATCACCTCGATTGAAATTCTGGCATTTCGAGATCTCAATAGTTTCCTTTACTAGCCTTGGTATGTAATGGCGTTCGGTGGACAAGATTTTAGGGTTATGGAATTCAATCCAGTGGTTAGGACCCGCGTCCAGCACATGCTCAGCTATGGCAGATTTGTGTCTTTCATTGTTTTTTACTGCCTTTATGTGTTCCTTGATGCGGCATGAAACAGTTCGCTTCGTCTGCCCTATGTACGAACTTCCGCAGCTGCAGTTAATTTTGTACACCCCGGGATGCTGAAAAGGAATCTTGTCCTTAGGGGAACGCAGACATTGCGCAATCTTCTGATGAGGAGTAAATATGGTCTTGATATCATATTTGTCAAGAATTCGACCTATTTTGTCTGTGACTCCTTTAACATATGGCAAAAAGGTCGGCTGTCGTTCCACCTTCGGTTTCATCAGTTTCTTCCTTGGCTTGGTTATACCGACCTGAGCCTTATAACCATTCCTGCGTAACACCATCTGTACGTGGGATAGTTCCTCTTCAAGGTGTTCTGTATCGCACAGATCATAGGCCCGATTTGTCAGTGAACTGACCACAGAATTAAGATGCCGGGGATGATGGTGAGAGGTGGCATGCAAGTACAGGTCTGTGTGTGTCGGTTTTCTGTACACTGTGTGGCTCAGAGAACCGTCTTCCCTCGCTGTTATTCGAACATCCAGGAACGGCAACACTCGATCTTTCTCAATCTCAGCCGTAAACCGCATAGCGTGATGAACACCGTTTAAATGTTCCAGGCATTTGCTCACTTCTGTTTCACCGCCCTTAAGTATGCAGAAGATATCATCCACATATCTCTTCCAGCACTTGATTTCTACGGGACAGGTGGATATAGCCCGGTCTTCAAAGTGTTCCATCCACAGATTAGCAACCACAGGGGCCACTGGACTACCCATTGCTACTCCATCTATCTGCAGGTAAAACTGGCCTCTGTATAAGAAATAACTGGAAGATAAACAGTGTTCCAGCAGTTTGGCGTATTCCATCGAAATGTTGTTGTCAGACAGTTTTTTCTTTATTACCTCTAAGCATTCCAGTACCGGTACCTTCGTAAATAGAGATTCGACGTCAAAACTGACCATGATCTCATCACTTTCAACCCTAGTCTGCTTCAAAAGGCTCACCATATGTCTAGAGTCTTTTACAAAAGATGGCGTCTGACTTGTCAGTCCCTGAAGTACACGTGAGACTTGTCGCGCCAGGTCACAAGTTGGGGAATCACTTTGGCTGACTATTGGCCGCAGTGGCACATCTCTTTTGTGGATTTTGGGTAAACCATACATTTTCGGTGGCTGTGGAGTTCTGGGTCGTAGGAGCTTTTTCAGAACGTCATCAGAGAAGACCTCGTGACATTCTCTTATCAAATGGATGGTCTGCCGAGAGACTCTCGCTGTAGGGTTGTACTTCACTGGTTTATATGTTGCACTATCACTGAGTAGACCCTGCATCTTACGGTCATACTCGGACACATCGAGTACAACAGTCGCGTTACCTTTGTCAGCTTTTAATACCAAGATGTCCTCATCTTCGCGTAACTCACGTAGTGCTGCCCGTTCCTCCGGCGTGATGTTGCTACACGGTAGTTTCGCATGACGTAACACTGTCGCGACATCTTGCCTTAATGCGTCGGCGTCATTGGTTGGCACCTTGTTTTTAACGATGGTTTCTTCTATGCAGCCAATGACATCTTCGAAAGGTATGCGTGATGGTGTAGGTGCAAAGTTCAACCCTTTCCTTAAGGCGTCAATAGTAACCTCATTCAATAACTTACTAGATCGATTAACCACAGTCTGAACCGCACAGTTATTGTCATCTTCACGATTCGAGTTATGTTTCCGTAGTAGGGCCTCAAACTTGCGCTGTTGTTTCAAAACACTCAATTCGCGAGAACGTTGTGCTTGTAGGTATGTAAGATGGTCACATTGCTCAAAATCATCCTTTGACAACACCGAACTCAACCATATATGTAGTTTATATAACTCGCACTGATGTTTGTCAAATAGGAAACGGTTATGCCGAATGAGTTTCCGTAGCAATTTTTCACTCGCATTGTGTAGAACGTTTGCGGAGCCAGGAATGTTAAGTCGCGGTTTAATACGTACACAGACGGGTATCAAGTCATTATCGCGGCACTTAATTAAAAACACCAACGATTCCCGTATACACTCACACTTTTTCCGTAAACGCTCAAGATCTCGTATTTGTTTATATAATTCCGGCCCGTACCGGTTGGTAAAACACTGTTTTAAACTATCACGGTTGTTCTCTAAAGTTATATGATTATTAACGGGATATTTACCGTGGTAAGGTTGTGGAATGAGCTCCCGATATTTCGGCGCAGTTACATGCACCATGTTCACGGGAAGACTGAAGAATGCGGGTGGTTGGTCAAAAAGTTTAAAAGTTAGGTGCAGACATAACGATCTACCCTCTTTCTTAGTCTTTTTCTACGGTTATCACTGGAACTCGAACTCGATCCTAAGTCCCGACAAAACACACTCACTGTATCACTGCGTATAGTATTTTGAACACATTTTGAACGCGGACTTTTATTTTTAAAACAACCTAATACTGGATTCCACGCACTGGCGAGTTGAAAACCATCACCTCGATTGAAATTCTGGCATTTCGAGATCTCAATAGTTTCCTTTACTAGCCTTGGTATGTAATGGCGTTCGGTGGACAAGATTTTAGGGTTATGGAATTCAATCCAGTGGTTAGGACCCGCGTCCAGCACATGCTCAGCTATGGCAGATTTGTGTCTTTCATTGTTTTTTACTGCCTTTATGTGTTCCTTGATGCGGCATGAAACAGTTCGCTTCGTCTGCCCTATGTACGAACTTCCGCAGCTGCAGTTAATTTTGTACACCCCGGGATGCTGAAAAGGAATCTTGTCCTTAGGGGAACGCAGACATTGCGCAATCTTCTGATGAGGAGTAAATATGGTCTTGATATCATATTTGTCAAGAATTCGACCTATTTTGTCTGTGACTCCTTTAACATATGGCAAAAAGGTCGGCTGTCGTTCCACCTTCGGTTTCATCAGTTTCTTCCTTGGCTTGGTTATACCGACCTGAGCCTTATAACCATTCCTGCGTAACACCATCTGTACGTGGGATAGTTCCTCTTCAAGGTGTTCTGTATCGCACAGATCATAGGCCCGATTTGTCAGTGAACTGACCACAGAATTAAGATGCCGGGGATGATGGTGAGAGGTGGCATGCAAGTACAGGTCTGTGTGTGTCGGTTTTCTGTACACTGTGTGGCTCAGAGAACCGTCTTCCCTCGCTGTTATTCGAACATCCAGGAACGGCAACACTCGATCTTTCTCAATCTCAGCCGTAAACCGCATAGCGTGATGAACACCGTTTAAATGTTCCAGGCATTTGCTCACTTCTGTTTCACCGCCCTTAAGTATGCAGAAGATATCATCCACATATCTCTTCCAGCACTTGATTTCTACGGGACAGGTGGATATAGCCCGGTCTTCAAAGTGTTCCATCCACAGATTAGCAACCACAGGGGCCACTGGACTACCCATTGCTACTCCATCTATCTGCAGGTAAAACTGGCCTCTGTATAAGAAATAACTGGAAGATAAACAGTGTTCCAGCAGTTTGGCGTATTCCATCGAAATGTTGTTGTCAGACAGTTTTTTCTTTATTACCTCTAAGCATTCCAGTACCGGTACCTTCGTAAATAGAGATTCAACGTCAAAACTGACCATGATCTCATCACTTTCAACCCTAGTCTGCTTCAAAAGGCTCACCATATGTCTAGAGTCTTTTACAAAAGATGGCGTCTGACTTGTCAGTCCCTGAAGTACACGTGAGACTTGTCGCGCCAGGTCACAAGTTGGGGAATCACTTTGGCTGACTATTGGCCGCAGTGGCACATCTCTTTTGTGGATTTTGGGTAAACCATACATTTTCGGTGGCTGTGGAGTTCTGGGTCGTAGGAGCTTTTTCAGAACGTCATCAGAGAAGACCTCGTGACATTCTCTTATCAAATGGATGGTCTGCCGAGAGACTCTCGCTGTAGGGTTGTACTTCACTGGTTTATATGTTGCACTATCACTGAGTAGACCCTGCATCTTACGGTCATACTCGGACACATCGAGTACAACAGTCGCGTTACCTTTGTCAGCTTTTAATACCAAGATGTCCTCAT
Source organism: Selenia dentaria (assembly GCA_917880725.1). Taxonomy (NCBI): domain Eukaryota; kingdom Metazoa; phylum Arthropoda; class Insecta; order Lepidoptera; family Geometridae; genus Selenia; species Selenia dentaria. The sequence continues at coordinate 2,990,763 of OU862885.1, read as the reverse complement.
CTTCGCGTAACTCACGTAGTGCTGCCCGTTCCTCCGGCGTGATGTTGCTACACGGTAGTTTCGCATGACGTAACACTGTCGCGACATCTTGCCTTAATGCGTCGGCGTCATTGGTTGGCACCTTGTTTTTAACGATGGTTTCTTCTATGCAGCCAATGACATCTTCGAAAGGTATGCGTGATGGTGTAGGTGCAAAGTTCAACCCTTTCCTTAAGGCGTCAATAGTAACCTCATTCAATAACTTACTAGATCGATTAACCACAGTCTGAACCGCACAGTTATTGTCATCTTCACGATTCGAGTTATGTTTCCGTAGTAGGGCCTCAAACTTGCGCTGTTGTTTCAAACACTCAATTCGCGAGAACGTTGTGCTTGTAGGTATGTAAGATGGTCACATTGCTCAAAATCATCCTTTGACAACACCGAACTCAACCATATATGTAGTTTATATAACTCGCACTGATGTTTGTCAAATAGGAAACGGTTATGCCGAATGAGTTTCCGTAGCAATTTTTCACTCGCATTGTGTAGAACGTTTGCGGAGCCAGGAATGTTAAGTCGCGGTTTAATACGTACACAGACGGGTATCAAGTCATTATCGCGGCACTTAATTAAAAACACCAACGATTCCCGTATACACTCACACTTTTTCCGTAAACGCTCAAGATCTCGTATTTGTTTATATAATTCCGGCCCGTACCGGTTGGTAAAACACTGTTTTAAACTATCACGGTTGTTCTCTAAAGTTATATGATTATTAACGGGATATTTACCGTGGTAAGGTTGTGGAATGAGCTCCCGATATTTCGGCGCAGTTACATGCACCATGTTCACGGGAAGACTGAAGAATGCGGGTGGTTGGTCAAAAAGTTTAAAAGTTAGGTGCAGACATAACGATCTACCCTCTTTCTTAGTCTTTTTCTACGGTTATCACTGGAACTCGAACTCGATCCTAAGTCCCGACAAAACACACTCACTGTATCACTGCGTATAGTATTTTGAACACATTTTGAACGCGGACTTTTATTTTTAAAACAACCTAATACTGGATTCCACGCACTGGCGAGTTGAAAACCATCACCTCGATTGAAATTCTGGCATTTCGAGATCTCAATAGTTTCCTTTACTAGCCTTGGTATGTAATGGCGTTCGGTGGACAAGATTTTAGGGTTATGGAATTCAATCCAGTGGTTAGGACCCGCGTCCAGCAGATGCTCAGCTATGGCAGATTTGTGTCTTTCATTGTTTTTTACTGCCTTTATGTGTTCCTTGATGCGGCATGAAACAGTTCGCTTCGTCTGCCCTATGTACGAACTTCCGCAGCTGCAGTTAATTTTGTACACCCCGGGATGCTGAAAAGGAATCTTGTCCTTAGGGGAACGCAGACATTGCGCAATCTTCTGATGAGGAGTAAATATGGTCTTGATATCATATTTGTCAAGAATTCGACCTATTTTGTCTGTGACTCCTTTAACATATGGCAAAAAGGTCGGCTGTCGTTCCACCTTCGGTTTCATCAGTTTCTTCCTTGGCTTGGTTATACCGACCTGAGCCTTATAACCATTCCTGCGTAACACCATCTGTACGTGGGATAGTTCCTCTTCAAGGTGTTCTGTATCGCACAGATCATAGGCCCGATTTGTCAGTGAACTGACCACAGAATTAAGATGCCGGGGATGATGGTGAGAGGTGGCATGCAAGTACAGGTCTGTGTGTGTCGGTTTTCTGTACACTGTGTGGCTCAGAGAACCGTCTTCCCTCGCTGTTATTCGAACATCCAGGAACGGCAACACTCGATCTTTCTCAATCTCAGCCGTAAACCGCATAGCGTGATGAACACCGTTTAAATGTTTCAGGCATTTGCTCACTTCTGTTTCACCGCCCTTAAGTATGCAGAAGATATCATCCACATATCTCTTCCAGCACTTGATTTCTACGGGACAGGTGGATATAGCCCGGTCTTCAAAGTGTTCCATCCACAGATTAGCAACCACAGGGGGTGGGTCACAGTTCAAACCTAACCTAACCTATAGGTTAGGTTAGGTTTGAACTGTGACCCACCAGGCTTCGCTTCATCAAACTACTTTTGTTCCAAATTTGTGCACAATAGTATATCAGTAGCTATCTAATGAATTGGCAAAGTCACTTGTCTGTGACAAACCTAATGGTCTCCGGCGGGTGGGGTTTGCGGGGGGGCACTACCCGAACCCCCTCCCCCCCTCCCCCCGAATTCAGGCGCCACGATTCTAAATGTTTACCAACTAAATCTGCACGCTGACGTCTCGGCCGTAATAAGGTACTAAGGCCCTTTACAGTGTGCGCGGGCGAGCTCACTGCATATAGGCGTTAAGGTGGGCGATGTCAAATTTTGCTGGGCATAAGCCTAGTTTGTAGATCTATCAGCGTGCACTGTAATCGGCCTACGTTACTCGCTTCCGCTTCGCAAACGCTTCCGCGCCGCGTGTACTCAGAATTGAGATTTGTCCGACCTTTCATTCTGGAAGAAATCACGTGTTTCTGTTATAAAATAAGAGAGTATAGGAATGATATGGCGTCTGTGCGCATCATTTGATCATAAGTATTGCAACAGGCGCCATAAGAGCATCAATTTCATTGTATGTAAAGGCTGTGCCTTAATATGTATATCGCTTGATTGAATATAATTATATAATTACTAAAGTTAAGTTTACTATAAATAAGAAATTTAAATTGGTTTGTAATTTTTATTCATATGTACTAGTGTAGTGATCTACAAATATATAAGTAAATAATGGTATGTCGACTGATACAAAAGCGTAGTATTTCTTTGCAAAATGTAAGTTATAGAATATAATATAAAACGCTACTATTGTCTGAAAACAACATAGGTATATAGATCGGTACAACAACGATGGACTTACATACTTAATAGCAAAACAGGCGTACGAATGATTCGTGTGACATCATAATTCACTTCAATCTCGTTATAACAAAATACTTCCAAAAGTCATTTTTAGAAAAAAATATGTATTCCTATTGCGGGTTTAGAATCAAAAACAAATAATAAGGATAATATAATTTTTTCTTTAAAATTTTATTGTATTTTGGTTACGTAACGTTAAGATTGTGACTAGGTACATATTTGTAACGCTGACTGTATTTACCGTTATGTTAAATATTTTTGAATATACTGTTGATAATTTTGAAATTTATTAAATATTTGCTTTCATTGTTTACATAATACCGACCAGTTATATTCTTAACGACTTTGCACAATGTATAGTCATTATTGAAGTAATAAATTGTTTATATTTAGGTGAGGATTTTTACTTTCCTCTATTTTAATTTATTCGTATTATACGAATCGCTTATTCCGTAGGTACTTACTATTTTGTCCGCTTCGTCCGCGTAGTATTTAGTAATTCTTCTTGACTGACTTATAATGAAAACAAGTTGTTCAAATACTAGTAAGTTAAAACTAAAGTTCGCTGCAGCGCTGAAACATTAGTTATTTTTTATTATATGATATTTAAATAATTTGGTGGACTGGTGATATGATTGATTCATTATATGGTTGGTTTGAATTTATACTCATAATTTTATTATTACATATTTGACATTGAATATAATCACACTAATATTTATTACGACCCAAGATAGACCTAAGTGGCGCGCAATTGGAGAGGCCTATGTCCAACAGTGGACTGCTACAGGCTGATGATGATGATGATGAGGTAGGTGGTTCTGAGAGGTGTAATCCGGCTTAAAATGTGTGGGTGGTAGGTATAAGGAGTGTATGGATATTGTGTTGTGGTATTGGTAAGGTTGAATGGTGACGTTACGGACGGTATCACGATAGTTGCGTGCGAGTACATTTGTTAAGTTTAAATTTATAAAACCATAACAATTCGTTCAGACAGTGATTTGATTGCGTTCAGATTAGTGCAGGGAAGCAGTGAGAGTGTTGGTGTACAGTGGCGGCACGTTGTTGTTGATTAATCCAGAGTTTATAAGATAAGATCTTTTTATCTAGATATAGTGGGTATCATTCACTGCAAACGATTCCTACCCTCATCATTCTGAGTGGAATAAAAAGTGATCCATACCATCTAGCGGTCACGGTCGACATTACGGCACACACTGTGTACACTATATTAACTTAGACACTGCTTGCTAGGTCTATCTGTTGAAATAATGCCAAAGAAATGCAACGGGTGCGGTCGCTTCACGAATGCGGCAGAGGGCGCTAAATGTACTCAGTGTGGGAACTTGTACCACAAAGCGTGCGTTAAAATCCCAAATGAGGCCCAGGCTGTATCGAATTGGGTATGTCCCGAATGTAAGGCGCAGACTCCCCGTAAGAACAACACTGAAACCCCTGTACGGGGGGAGCGGGCGGAATACTCCTCCGTGCAGGTAGATCCATCGCATGTCGAGTCCACGGAGTTATTAAATGAAATTAAATTGATGCGTCGAGACATGCAAGCGTTTCGCAGCGATTTTAACTCACTGCGAGATGGTCTCAGCGCGGTACGCAGCGCCGTTGAGGGATTAGGCGGACGGTTGGACGGTATGGAAGCGCGTCTGGACGCTCTTGAAAGCAAACATTCACAAGGTAACCCGGATACAATCACCCTACTCGAGACCATCGAACAGCTGAGGTCACAAATACACGAGCGGGATCAAGAGTCGTTCTATAACGATGTGGAGATCAGCGGGATCCCGGAGGAGCAAGGCGAGAACGTGCTACACCTGGCCACTACCGTCGCGGAAAAACTAGGCGTGTCCTGCGAGGAGCGTGATCTAGTCTCGGTGGAGCGAGCCGGGGTGCGCCGCGCGCTGTCTAGCGCCGAGGCAGCGCCACTACGGCCGAGGCCGTTGGTCATACGACTCGCGCGCCACCAGCTGCGCGACGCGTTCCTGCAAGCCGCACGCGTGCGACGCGGGGCCACCACTGCGGGCATGGGACTCAAAGCTTCGCCAACTACGTTCTACGTCAACGAGCGGCTCTCCAAGCATAATAAAATGCTTTTTTTCGAGGCGCGCGAGAAAGCCCGTACCCACTGTTGGAAATATGCTTGGACCAGGGACGGGCGTATATTCGTGCGTCAAGAGACAGGCAAATCAGCCTTTCGGGTGCGGTCACAATTAGACCTAAAAAAGATTTTTGGCAGCGAACTGCCTGCTGCAAAGTCAGTTTTTCACTGATTGTTTTATTTATACTAAGTCTACTACAAATGTTTTCGTTGTGTCAAACAGACATTAGACAATCCTACTACCTAATCTATGTTAATAAGAAAATAGTAAGTCGCATATGTTATTTTAATAATTTAAAGATCGTCAATTATTTATACGTTTTTCTACAGCTGTTTTATATAACTAAATTTAAACTCTTTTATGTTAAACCATCAGTAGACACTTACCTAGGTGCACTGTTATTTATTTTTGAAGATAAAATCTCTCACGTATTGTAATGGCCAACAGAAATCTTAAAGTTGGACTGTACAATGCGGGTTCCCTCGGCACTAACCATGACAACATAGTAGCGTCGGTTGCTCGGAGTGGCGTAGACATCTTAGCGATAAACGAGACGTGGGTCCACGCTGGGGAGGAAGGACGTGCGCCCGAGATCCCAGGCTACAGACTGAGGCACAAGCCGCGTCCGCGCGAGTCGCGCGCGCGTGGCGGCGGAGTCGGCTTCTACATCAAAACGGGAGTTGCTGTGCGCACCTGGCGCCACCCGGTTGACCCGCAACACGCCGCAGTCGAACAAATGTGGCTCACTCTCACACTCAACGGCAAAAGGTTATTGATCGGCACGGGATATCGACCGCGTTGGATAAGTGTCGATTTATTCTTTGACGCAATCACGGACTCTATATGTTCAGGCCCTCAATATGACCATTTGATTTTGGCAGGAGATTTTAATATAAATTTTTTAAATACAAACGACAGTTTCACTGTTAAGTTTAAGTCTTTTTTATCGTGTTTTAATTTGCAACAGGTGGTCACAGAACCAACACATTTCACTGATACATCTCAAACATTAATCGATGTGGTTTGCACTGATATGTGTACTAATAAAATATCCTTAGGACTTGTAGGGACTCATATTGGGCACTGTCTGGTAGTGTGCGAGTTTAAAATTAAGCGTTTAAAAATAGTTCCTCGTAATATAACTTATCGGCCTATAAAAAAAATCGATACGCACAATTTTAACGCAGATCTGCAGACTATCGGATGGGATCGCTTTACTCGGCTTGCCGATGTTAACGAAATGGTAACGGCCTTCAATGATAGCGTCGTAAAAGTATTTAATCTCCACGCGCCAATTGTTTCAGTTGTCATTAAGGATCGATCCTATCCTTGGATTACAGATACAATAAAAATTATGATGAGGCTGCGTGATGAGGCTGCAACAGATTTCCATAGTACTAAATCTGAATTAAAAAAAAAATACTACAAAAGTTTAAAATCCACAGTTAACAAAGCTCTTTTTTACGAGAAATCAGCCTATTTTAAACAAAAAATAAATAATAACTTGCTTAACCCTAAACTTCTTTGGAAAACCCTTAAAAACAATTTATTACCTAACAAAAGCACGGAACTACCAACTTGTTTCAATGATCCTAACGTTATAAATCTCCATTTTCTAAATATACCTGGTAACCCTTTGACTACAATTTCATACCTGACATATTTTGAGCACCACAGGTTTGGCGATGCAGTGTTTCACATCGAGCAAGTAAGTCTTGACCAGTTGATTAAAATTATTAGAAGTCTCAAATCTAATGCTCAAGGATGTGACGCTATTAATCTAGACATGCTGATTATGACGTTCCCGTACTCAATAGATACCATACTGGCGCTTGTTAATACTTCTATTACTACTAAAACGGTCCCAGATGTATGGAAGCATGCAATTGTTCGACCGTTAGCAAAAATTGCAAACCCAGTTGACGTAAAAGATCTTAGACCTATAAGTATTTTACCGTGTATGTCTAAAATCTTGGAGAAGGCAGTATGTTCGCAATTGACAAATTACCTTGAAAAAAATAATATTTTGCCTGAAGTTCAATCAGGATTTAGAAAGGGTCGCAGTACAACAACAGCTTTGCTTGATGTCACTGACGACATACTTGACGCACAAGATAAAGGCATGTGTACAATTTTAGTACTATTAGATTTTTCGAGGGCGTTCGATTCTTTAAATGTTAATCTTCTCCTCTCTAAATTAAATTACTACGGTTTCGATCAGGAAGCTATACGGTGGTTTGACAGTTACCTAAGTAAACGTTACCAATCTGTAAAACTTACCTGCACTGATGGCTCCTCTTTGTTATCAAATAAATGTAGTGTAAACAGAGGGGTACCACAAGGTTCCATTTTGGGTCCTGTTTTGTTTAGCTTGTACTCAGCAGACGTAGGAACACATATCATAGACTGCAAATTCCACTTATATGCAGATGACATTCAGGTATACATATCGTGCAAACCTCAGGATATTGATGTAGCTATTAGTAAAATTAATAGTGATCTCGAGAGAATAGCAGCGTGGTCTAGTGATAACTGCCTGCTGCTCAACCCTGTTAAAACAAAATACTTGATCTTTGGTACTAAACATCAGCTTGACAGTCTCAGTTCATTCACTAGAATCATGCTCATGGGGGAGCCCATTCAACGGGTATATGAAGCGCGAAACCTAGGTTTAGTTATGGATTATGGACTGCGTTACGAAAAACATATAGCAAACTGTGTTCAAAATTGCTTTTACAAACTAAAAATTTTATACAAGGTTAGAACATTTTTAAAAGAAGATTTGCGTGTTAAACTGGTGGAGTCTTTAGTCCTATCAAAATTAAATTACTTAGACACAGTTTTTGGTCCTCGATTATTAGCCAAAACTAAAAAGCTGGTACAACGTGTTCAGAACGCTTGTGCCCGGTTTTGTTTCAATATTCCACCGAGATCTCATGTGTCCCCATATTTAAATGAGCATAAGCTTTTAAAAATGATGCATCGTCGCAAGTTACACCTGGCTTGCCTTATGTTTGGTGTCATAAAATACAAATCTCCGAGTTATCTGTACGAAAAGTTGTCATGGAAGTCTAGTCGCAATACTAGTCGCCAATGCTCGACGAAACTTATCACGGGGCGGCACAGATCAGCCGTTTTCCGTGGTAGTTTCCGTTATGCAGCGACTAAGTGTTGGAACAACATTCCGCCGCCGATAAGGAACCTGCAGAGTATAAACACTTTCAGAGCTAAATTGAAAATATTACTTTGCTCTCACCAAAAAGAGGAAGAGCTTCGAAACGACACCAGTGCTATCTGATTAAGTACATATTGATAAAAAGAAGTATTAATAAATCTGTAACTGGTTTACGGTCTATGGTATGTAGGCTTAGTTAAAGGTTTTATGTAATGTTATAAGTACGTATATCTTACTCGTTATATTATATTATAGGTTTATTATTGGGTAGGTATTGTTTTTATTTTATAATCATTGTATTACATTGGTGCATAACTTGTTTGATGTTTTCTGTTATTGTGACTGTCTTTGTTTGTTAGCTCGTACGTGCACCGTGTATTCCACCCGTGCGTGACGTCACCTGCCGGTTCCACGGAAGACCAGCGCTGGTTTTAGACCAGCATCTGCTGAGTTGGGACCGGTTTGTGGCAAAAAAACAAGTTTTACTTGGTTCATTTTATATCTTGTTAATATGTGTATCTTTTTATGTTTTTTGCTACAAATAAAATACTGTCTATTGTCTATTGTCTATTGAATGAGTTTATAACGTATGTTGTTATGTTTGGGAGGTGATATTATGGAAGAGATAGTAATGAAATGATGTGGGGATCTGATGAGTGCTGTAGAATGGTGGTATCACTTTAGATATACGTAAAACATAGCATGTAAATGGTATAGTCAGAGTCAGTACCAACATAAAAACCTATAGCTATTTAAAAAGGTAAGTTTTTTAAAATATAATAAATTTTAGTTTGTGTAATATATGTAAATAATAAGTACTTATTTTCGAATAAAATCTATTGAATTAATATATAATAAGTACAATCTTACTAGTAGCTATCACCTTATACCCATTTTATTGTACAGATCAATCGCGATGTCCGAGGGAGTTTATTGTGAGAAAGATAGCAATGTGATCTTGAGACATTCAACACAGCCTACAAGCCTACAGCTACTTTAAGCGGTAAGTTTTTTTTTATGTATGGTGTAATAAGTACTCACTATTATCCATTATTCATTGCATGGCTCAATCGCTAATTACTGATGAAACTTCTTCCATTTCTACCGACTTCCAAAAAAAGAGGAGGTACTCAATCGACTGTTTTTTTTAAATGTTTGTTACCTCATAACTTTCGACTGGGTGAACCGATTCTCAATTTTGTTTTGTTTGACCGTGTGGTCCTATTTAAATTTTAACACAACATCCTCTGAGTTTACTCTGATCACAAAAAACTGCGGTTATTTATGCGGTAAGTACTTCGAGATATGTAGGATCTGCGAGATACTCGTAGCATATTATATTCTCACACATATTTGAATGATACTTTTATTGCAGATCCAACGTTGGAAGAATATTTAAAGTGGCAGCAGAATTAGTAGTGATGAGAAAAGAAAGTTGAATTACGGTAATTTTATTGTTGTATAAGATGGGTAATTGAGAAAATAATTCTTCTGATTAACACTTGTGAATAGTCGTAAGCTCTTATTAATATAATTTAAAAATAATATTTATTTCTTCAATAGCTATTTGAAGAAAAAATTAATGAATAAAAAATATTATTAATAAATTATTAAATATTTTTAATATTATTAAATATAAGCGAGTATTGTACTTGTTAATTAATTTTATTAATTTTTTTGTTTAGAATAGCTAATGTATTTAAGAGTGAAAACAGTGGTTTTTTACCATGTTTGACATTTGAAAAGTAATTTTTCAAAATAATGTTGTATTTCTGAATAATGCTTGTTAATATGACAGAAGTCTTGTATGTAATCTGTATGAATATATAATAATAGGATTTATTGGTTGGTTATTATTATTATTTCCTATTGGTTCTTGGGGTCCAGATGCACGGCGTTTAGTTAAGGAGCTGGCCAGACGCCTCAAAGAAATTACAGGTGACCAAAAAGCTGGTACTTATCTCGGACAACGTATCGTCCTGGCTATTCAACGAGGTAACGTTGCCAGCTTTTTGGGCACTCTACCCGTAGACAGGGCCTTAAACGCTGTTTTTATCTGTAATATTTATATATATATTACAGTACTAATACATACATATATATATTAGTATTATATATTTTCACATAGATATATAGTCTCCAGATGCCTAATACGTCAAAATCATAGATTAATCAGACTATATCTAAAAGTCAAAATTCATGAAGCAAAAAAATTCCCTTCCTTATTGCCCTTCACGCAAAAGCAGTCTCCAACACCTCTTTTTAAGTGTTTTACAAGAGATTTTTCTAATAGTATGCAAAACTCAATTAGTGTTAGGTACCACTCTACTCCTTTAGTTTCCCGATTGGGTGTTATTTAGGTTTCCAATCCAGATCCAAGATCAAGTTAAAGATACACTTTGGTACATATCAATATTTTTTTTATTTTAACCTATAAAATACAATTGCTATGCTATTAGTTTAGAAAAACAAGTTTAAAAACAAGTTATAATGTAGATTGATACCTCTATACATTAATAATATCCTAGATTGCCGTCTTTATTTTTGAACTTTGGCTGGTCTACTACCTGGTACGACTATTTTTATTTTCACGTAGACACAATAAACAGATATTTTTTCGGATTAGATAGATGGATAGATAGATTAACTCTTTATTGTAACACCACAATACAAATATATGTTACAAATTATGAAATAAGAATAAATTAATGATACAATCAAAAATATATCACAATTAAATACTTAAAATGAAAAGTGTCACAATGGGCGGTCTTCTCGAACGATCTCTTCCAGACAACCATGCACAAAAACAAATAGGCATACACTTTTAAAGGCGGTGGTGTATAAAACAAGTTCACTAAACACTACATATAGCAAAACTCAAGAATATAAAAAAATACTTATAACATATGTACACAAACTATACATATTTAATTATACTATACATATATTCTACAAAATATATACATAACTATACATATACCATTTAATTATTACAACAAAGATAGTAAGTAAGTTTGCAGTTAGTTATTTCGCGAAGTAAAATGCTTTGACACGATGTTTGAAGATGCCCAAAGAAGGCGCGCATCTAATCTCGTAGGGTAAAGTGTTCCATAGATGAACAGCTTCAACACAAAAGGAGGAATCAAAAAAGGTAGTGCGGTGTATCGGGGTACTTAACATTAAGTTCTCTGATGATCGTAGAGTAAAAGAGCTGAATGAGGGATTGAACAATATACTATAAAGTAGGGACAATATACATATAAGCATTCCGGCTCCAACGATAGGAAGCTACTTGAGTTTAGTGCCGGATTCAGAGACATGGTAATATTTGCGAAGGCCAAATATAAACCGTATGTATAGTATGTTGCATATCATTAAGGATATTTCGATCTTTTCTGATCAAATAGCCTTAAAACACTCAGACGTGATAAATTATTTATTTTAAAATTTCGACTCCAAATTGGACTCTTGACTGGGTTACGAGACCAATACTGGAATAATAGTTTGTTTACAGATGATTGTAAAACAAACTTTTATCCACTCAGTTTATCAATGAGTTGACAAGATCAAGTTAAATACAAAACAGGACTAAGACTGAACCTTGTGGTACTCCGCATGAAATTTCATAATATATGGAGGTAGATGAGGCGCTGGATATGTATACGCACATAGGATACTTTTCATAATCATCATCATCATGCATCACTATGCGGGTGTAACCGCGTGGCGCAGCTAGTACTTAATAAAGTCGTTTTAATAGAATACTATATAATTACCCCGCGATTGTGTAATGAGTGGTAATTATAATGATGATGAAAAAAGCATCATAAGTGTTTATCTATGGCATCTGTATTCACCACTGCCAACCCCCATATCTTCAAAGTATCGGCAAATATTGTTCCAAATGTGTAAATGCCTCCAGCGTGAAGGAATAACAAATACACAGACATACTAACACACATACAAAGATTTCGCACTAATGCAAGGATACAGAAGCTACAGCTATGCAATGTTAATGTTTACTAACGCCACACAACACTCAAATGTATTAACATTAAATTCGATAGTTTTGTTGAGAAAACCACTCAATCTGTTCATATTTTAATTACACAATGATTCGGGTAAAAGATTTCCTATGGCAAGATAGAACCATAAGTATTGTTTTGTAATATTGTCAGATCTGGCAGGATGGCCAACCTCAAAAAAATATTTATTGCTTCACTTTTAAATGTTATTTGTATGAGAACTATCCTTCTGGACCTATGTAATTAGGTCGAAATAATATACGGGAAATAGTATTTTACGTAGTACCATATAGTTTGTGATAGTATTTATCTATGGTATTTAGACGTCCTTAAAAATATTATGATTGGTAAATTTCTAAAAAGTAATAATATGCCTTATTATACAGTAATTTATTGATCCGTTTCGCCCCGTGAATCCGCAAAATTGTGATTTTTTAGTAAGTTTGCAAGAAAAGGCATAAAGTAGGCATAAAATAAAATGTCGGTATTCGAGGGGGAAATAGATTTTCAGTCAGTCTATATGGTGGACTATGTGAAGAAAACTAAACCGTGAGTACCAACCCCAGAACCTCTGCATACTTATAATAGGTATAATATAATCACTGGCTCCGCAGTTGAGCTTCATCTAGGAAAAACAAAATGATAACTTGAGGTGTAAGGAGAGGAAACAAAAATAGTAGGAAACGTACATATACTTACTCATTTAATTAATCTATGCTCATCCCAGCTCATCCTACTAAAGCCATGGTGACATGTCATCTTAAGGCGCGGTCGTATCCTGATAATAGTAAAAAGCAGAATCTTTAAACATCTAGTGTAACGAAACAGATCGATAATAATCTATGAAAAAAATACTTAGGTTAGAAAAGGAACAGGCAAAGAGTAATAACCGAACAGAATTCATAAATATTACTCGCTCTCTGCAGTAAAAAAACCTAAATAGGTCCATAAAAATAAACTTTCACGTCCAAACTCTCAGAATTTTCAGCGATAACACTATATTATTTTTTAGGTAATACATAGCCAACATATAGTACTAAAGTAGTAACCAGCAGTTTTTTCAATTGTGTTAGTATATATCGAAAAGTATTAAGAAAACGTACAAAATTAACGCATTTTCGCATGACGTCGTCCAATCTAACAAGCGATTTTCAACCTTACGTAAAGCATCGTAAATTATTTTAAAATTGGGGTAGGACCGCGTCTTAAACATAGAGTAAACTATATGTATATATATATATATATATATGTGGAGAATCTTAAATACCGTTATAATCAGCAACAGTGGTATCATCGTACATTTTAGGACATCAGCTTAGATTAATGATTAGTCTCCGCGCGCGCGCTTCGACCGAGAGCGAGACCAATGGTTAATCTAAGAACATCAGTTACCTATAGGTAGATTTCCTTTTTTATTGTTATATATTCCATTAACACGCGAAATAAGCACAAGCTATCCGTACCTACATGTAACGCGTCTCCACAGAATAAGTCATTCTTTAATTTATGGGACAATTATACGATTCTATAAGAAAGTTCCCAATGTTATCCGAGATTGGCCTATTAATAAGTTTAAAATTACTATTAAAACTAAACTCTTTCAAAAAGGTTATTACAAAATTTTGGATTACTTGGAGGATAAAACAGCTTCGGACTGATCACTCCAGGATCTACCTACTCGTGTATTAAGATGTCAAAGTGTAGCGTGTCTTGCCCTACTGATACCATTATTATGTTCTCTAACTCTTATGTAAAGCAACACACTGGATATTCTGGTAGATGGCTAAAGGGTGTCGAGAGGTGTGCTGCGGTTTCACTAGTGCGCTACTATCGGATTTATGCCCTTTAACACTTCCACCCTTGGAGCTTTTTGGTAGTTGCTCTTGCGTCTTCATTCCGAGACGGCCAATTAAAGCAAGCTGGGGGTCAGGGGTCTCATTTAGCCCCAGGGAGAATCAGGGTCCACGGTGTCGCCACTCACCGACAGCTAGCCACAAAGCCGTCCCTGCGGTAATAAATAATACTTATAGGTAATATATATTGTTATTATCAGTATGCTCCCTACTTTAAGTAAATTCATCATACTTAAAGCTGAATTCACGTAATTTATAGGTCTCTTATTATATTTATATTATAAGTAAATTTATACTCATCGTAAAAGCAGCCTTATTGCCTAACTTGAATGAGAATCAAATGTCCACATCATTCTCATTCCCATTGATGGTCCAGCCAAAAGGCTTGCAGGGTTTCGCCCGGAATGGGATTCAAATGCCAAAATGAAGCCTATTCCCATTTTCCGTAAAGTCAAGTCAAGTCAAAGTCAAAAATCATTTATTCAATTTAGGCATCAAAGACGCACTTATGAACGTCAACTTTTCATTATAATGTACTTTAAAGACTCTACCGCCGCGTTCCAAAATATATAGAACCCACCGAGAAGAAGCGGCAAGAAACTCGGGAAAAAGATAGACAATAAGGCTGCAGGAGTGTGAGGTGCTTCAAAAAATAAAAATAAAATGATATTTACGCATGCTAATGGTACGATGTGATATTCTAAGTGGTACATTGTATATTTGAAATTATAAAATTGCTTTTAAAGACCACAACAAAAAATTGCAAAACCTTTTACTTTGCATAATTGGTAAGTGTGGGTAGGGGAAGCCGGGGTTACAATTAACAGGGGTAACAATTAACAAGCGATTTGTCGCCAAACTAATCACAATACTACTCCATACGTGGAATATTCCAATACTTTGAATAGTGCCGAACGCGTACATACTAGCCACTCTGCGCTCAGCCGCCACTACAAGAGGTCGCAGCACTGCGGTCAATTTAACAAGGTAAACGATCTTTTTTACTCACGCAATTTTTTGAGTTTTTGTTTATTTAAAGTTATAAATTAATGTTTAATTGTTTTATTCGGTGCATTGGTTATCTGGCTTGTATATTTTCCTTGCATTTTGAATAAAAAGTCATTACTTTATTGATAATCAGATATTTTTTTATAAATGAGGGCACGGGGCTAAAAGTAACAAACTGACTGGGGTAAAAATTAACATGTTAATACGTGCCCTGGATTGCGTCTTCTGGATTTCTTAGTTTTATAGTCCATTTTCGTTTATTTTGCAGAATGAAAACCTATAATCGAAGAACGGAAAGAGGCACTACTTCGAAAGAGGTATACGAGTTGGCTGCAAAAGAAGTCCTAGAAAAAATCGAAAGTTGAGACCAGTGGCTCGTGAATATGACATTTGCCACGTTACTCTTTTTAAATTTGTTAAAAAACTCAAGGAAGGTGTTCCAACAGAGAACGTAGAAGTTGGATACAAGAAGACTCGGCTCGTTTTAACACCAGAATAAGAAGCAGAGCTATCAAGGTACATTCTTCATTGTTCAAAAATATACTTCGGTCTTCTCCCCACTGAAGTTATAAAATTGGCGTATGAAGTAGCAGCTTATCATGAAGTACCAAGCATGCCAGAAAGTTGGAAAAAGAACAAAAGTGCTGAACCAGATTGGTTCACATCATTTATGAAAAGAAACCAACGCTTTCCATCCGTAGCCCTGAAGCAACAAGCCTAAGTCGAGCCACGTCCTTCAACCGAATCAACGTTCACGACTTCTTTGAAAAATATAGGCAAGTTTTGATCAGACATAATCTCAGACCGAGCCGAATTTGGAATGTGGATGAGACCGGAATTACAACTATACAAAAACCTAAAAAGTTGTGGCAGAGCGAGGTTCGGGACAAGTTGGAGCAGCTACCTCAGATGAAAGAGGGACGTTAGTGACTTTGGCAGGAGCAGTCAACGCCATTGGAAACTCCATTCATTGCATGTTTGTTTTTCCCAGAGTGAGGTACAGTGACATGTTTATTAGAAACGGCAACCTGAAGCGATAGGCACCGGAAACAAATCAGGATGGATGACATAAAAGGAGTGTTTGCTCTTTTTGTACAATTTTATCAAGCATACAAGACCATCTGCTGAAGATCCTGTGTTACTTTTACTAGACAACCACTATTCTCATGTGGCTTTTGAGGTGGTGAAAAAGGCAAAAGAAAATCATATTGTGTTGCTATAGTTTCCACCTCATTGATCGCATCATCTTCAACCTTTGGATGTTGGTGTGTACGGACCGCTCGAAAGCTATATTAATACCCAACAAACAAATTGGATGGCCAACAGCCCAGGGAAAACAATGACTATTCACGACCTCCCACAAATAGTTAAAGCAGCGGTTCCTTTGGCTTTCACACCGAACAACATAACAAACTTATATAGAAAAGCCGGCCTATGGGCATGTAATATGAGGACGTCTTCGATGACAACGACTTCGCTCCGTCATTTGTCACGGACAGGCCAAACCCATATACGTCTGAAAGAATACAAACTACTTAAACCCCATCAGTAGTGCCTGTCTAGGCACTACTGATGGGGTTTAAGTAGTTTGTCTTACCAGCTGATCAGAAAGCATCATTATCAACTATTAACTCTAAGAACGAACTGTTAACCAGTGCAAGCAGTTCTCCTTCAACTCTCGAATCACTAGTGAAACCTTCAACATCTGCTGTTATCGGTTTGGAAGATCTAAATAACGACCAAACTCTACACTCGGCATCATGGAGGTAGGAGACGATCGGGTATCCCTTAATCTGGATATATCAACCATTCCCAAAATTGAAAAAGATATTCCAGACGGCTTGAACATCAGTGTTTCCAACGTACTAGATCAAATGTCTTCTGAACCGCAACCAGGACCATCCGGACTTATTCAATCTCCTAAATGTTTTGACATAGAATTGGTAAGACCACTTCCGAAAGCACCACTACGAAAAACAGAAATAATACGTAAACGTTCGACGAACTGACAAACCAAACCCTGCGATAGATACTAAAAACACACAGAATAAAATGGACAAAGAAAAAGGCAAAGGAAAAAAAAACAAAAAGGAAGCTGATAGAGTTAAAAAAAAGATATTGAGGGAAGATAGTGAAACAGAAGATGATGACTGTATTTGTCTATCCTGTGGAGAATTATATTCTCTTGACTCAAGATGTGTTGATTGGGTACAATGCACAGTTTGCAAGCAATGGGCCTATGTCACTTGTGTGAGAGGAGACACTATATTATGCTTTGTTTGCACCAACTGCAACTCGGATGACGATTACGAGGAAGATTAAGTCATATTATTTCATACATTTTTTTTATATAGCATGATTCTTATTTAGTATACATTATAATAATAGTGACGTGAAGACTGTTTGGTAGTTTCAAGATATTACTATACTTAAGAATTACGTGATTCATAGTTATTGTATTCTTCTTGGTTAGTAAAGTAATAAAGAATAAAGACAAGCATTTACAGTTTTTAAAGCTATAATTATATTTTGTTACTTAGCCTTATACTTACAAGTTAATTGTCTGCATTTTTTTTACTCGAGTATTATTACTGACTACTGACTGTGTTATAATTTGTACTATTTAAAGTATGATAAAGCAAGACTGCCTATTTTTTCGAAATTGTTGAGAAAATCCTCACATGTGATTTAAGAAATGTGATTTTAGGAGTATTATTACTGATAACGTGTTTAATTTGTATTATTTAAAGTATGTTCAAGCAAGGCTGCCTATATTTTCGAAATATTTGAGAAATTCATCATTCGTGATTTCAGGCGTTAATATATAAATAATCAAGAATTAAAAAATATTGTTCAGTAGGTAGTTTAATTTCTTGAAAACTTAATTAATTTGATGCTGTTAATACATGCCCCCCATGTTTAAACCTGCCCCATCCATGTTATAACTAGCCCCAACACCGGGGCTAAAATTAACACGAGACAATTTTTAAAAAAGGTGTCGCTGTTAGTTTTCTATTTAAATTAAATTATTTTTTGTTATGACTGTTGAGAGCCAGATAATTTTCCTTTCCAATGATCTAATAACCATTTGTATACAATCATCCGTCCCAGAGATACAAGATTTTATCTTAAATTTGTTAGTTTTGACCCCTCTCTCCCCTACGCGAAACTCTAGCCAAGGGATGAGTAGGATGACGCCCGGTACGTGTACACCCGCTTACCTCATCCCGAGGGACTACTGAGGCGGAAGGAGGCATTATCTCTTCCTTTCCACTTCCTCTCCTCTCTTCTCCTCTCCTCTCCGCAATGTCAGTACCTAGGATGACAGACAAAGAAGTCCAATGCTAGAGTTATCGCAACCCACATGTAGTTAAAGTTACAATGTATACTAATTTCAAAGCCACAAAAATTTCGCTTGCGCGATGCAGGATCTGCGATTTGATTGGTTTAAGTTGTGATACGTACAATACCACATGACGTAAGCAATTTATGCGTTGTTACTTGTTAGTGCAGAGCTCAATCTTGAATGATAAATATAAAGCGCCCTACACAGTACACACGATACAATTGAATACAATTTGGTGTTTTCTGTGTTTTCGCATTTATATAACACTAGCCACACCCTGCGGTTTCACACGCGCCGCGTGTACGTGAAGGTTGATGATGGCGATGAATAAGAATACTTAATGTAGATATGTTACTCAGGCACAAATCGCAATGTAGTAGGTATTCTAATGGTGAAAGAGTTTTTTTAAATCAGCGCAGTAGTTTTAGAATTTGATAGATAAATGATGATGTTGAAAAGTATCATATGCCCTTCCCG
Source organism: Selenia dentaria (assembly GCA_917880725.1). Lineage (NCBI taxonomy): Eukaryota > Metazoa > Arthropoda > Insecta > Lepidoptera > Geometridae > Selenia > Selenia dentaria. The sequence continues at coordinate 2,971,860 of OU862885.1, read as the reverse complement.
AGGTATATAGCTATGTAAATAATCTATCTCCTTGCCCAATTTCATTTATTTATTTATTTAAAATTACAATGGTGAACTTACAATCAATCAATCAATTATTTTATTTCAGATTAAAATCCATTTCTTACATTTAATTATATATAAAATCGAATCGAAGGTGGGTTTACGTGGTCCTTGCGAGCTATCACTGTCAAACATCAAAATATGTATCTGATTCTATCGATTTTTTACAGAAATGGCGCGCATTTCGCGTCCGCGTTAGTGTTCTATATGGGTTGGGCATTCTAAGCGTTGGAACCAAATTGAACAGCAAACAGGGGCGCGACAGTTGTGAGCGTTGATGGCGCTTACTGGAACGTACCCTATATACTCGTATAACCCAATAAATGGCAATAGGTTTGGGCACAGCTAGAATGAGAAGTGGAATTGAGAGCCAACACTTGGGTATTAGTTTCCGGTAATGTAGTAAAAGAAAATTGGGTAAACTGTGTTATCCATACGAGCCTATAGGTAAGAGGAAGTCGCACGTACTGGAATCTTTAGTTTTTTAATTTAAATAATATTTAAATTATGATGATTCCGATGTCGACATAAGTCGTCATCGTCAGTTGGATTTAAGCTTTAAAAAAATAAGTAATGTTAAGTTATTATTATGTAGCTAGTTTTTTTTGTATATTTACTTATACCTAGCACCTACATATTCCAATTTTTTGATGTTTTTTTCTGTGGTTATGTGGTGTTTATAATAATAAATACCTAAAATAAAAAATATTATGTAGGTTATATTTTATAAAATATTTTTATTATTATTTTCTATAAACTTGTCAATAAAAATTATAGAAACGAATGCTGCATAAGATATTAAATGTAACTATTGTGAAATAGGACGTTATGTATTTAGGAAAAAAAACTGCTTTCTGTATAAAACAGTTTTATATCTTAAACAGAAGTCAGGCAGAGCAATTCTCAACCGACTGCCAAAAGGCGGAGGTTCTCACGTCGGCGCGTATAAATTTTTTATGTATAATTTTTTACAGAGTAGTCCGATTGCGATATATTTTTTTTTTGCTTTTTATACCTACTTCAGAGGTTCTTTTTTACTCTCATCAAATTCGGTCGAGCGGTTTTTAAGTTACAATCCAATAACTGAACAGTGCTTCGCCTATCTTAATGTCATTTAATAAAAAATAATACTTTTATGTATTTGGAATAAATTCGTAGTGTATGTATTGAATTTTGAAATGTGCGAAATTAACATTATAAAAACGCCGAAACAAAGTTACACTTCTTATGGTATTAAATACCTCCCATAGTAATTAACTATAAACATATCAATGATTGTATTGTATTATAATGTTTTCAGTAAAAGTCCCCGTCGAAAGGCTGTTGACGACAATTGTCTGATCGTAGGCCTCAGTCGTGACTCCCTCAAGTTGAAGGATGTCCCGCAAAGATGCTCCGACTTGCTGTGTCCGATCGACTACGAGTATTATAAAAAGGCTGCAAAACGGGTTAGCTGCCACTTATGCTTTATTAGACACGATACCTTGGTGCACTAAGGGCCCAGTTACACAAGGCCCAGACTGCACAGTGAACTACAGTCTTCTACGTACACACATACACGAAACCGCTCGGGCAGTTGCAACAGCTTCGGGCGGTTGGTGGTCAAGCTGTCGCCAAGCATACACTGACTGCTCGAGATGTCGACTGCGAGAGTAGTCGGAGGTCACTTACGGTAAGTTACCTCCGCCCGCGCCCTTTATTCCACGTCGCGCTCGCTTACCGCCCCTGAATTGAAATATTTACATGTTAAGCAGTTAATACCAACTCCTCGAGCTGTTATCAATGGCAGCTTCAAGCTGTTGAATATGACTGCAAGAGCGGTCCGTGTATGTTGGTCATTGGCTAATTGCTCCAGCAGTCCATGTACATATCAGCTCGTACATCCATTGTAAAGATACTTTATACTTGGGGAGTAGAGGTACAACTTAATATTTAGTTATTATAATACATTTATTTGAAATAATGTAAGCGATTACCTACGAGTTTTAGAAGCTTAATAGAAGATTTACGATATTTATGGCTGTAGATTAACGATTAAATGGCATGGTTTACCTACAGCTGAGTTTCATCATCAGACGTTCCGACAGAGCATGCTGTTCCACCCATTTCATGTCGACATCTGGCAGTCCACTACTGTGCGTTTCTTATGGCATTTTCTGCTTCGTACTGTCACCTTATGGAAATAACTGCCATCGGACGCATTCCCGAACCGATACGACTTTAGGGACCTTCAAAACGAGCATAATATGCTCGTTTTTGAATCGAGGATGCGTAGCCAGCAGAAGGTAATTTAATATATTACCTGGCTCGAGACCTTTGGTGCTGCGGATGTCCGTGGGCGACGGTCATCACTTACCAGTGAGCAGCCTGCTTGTTTGCCCCCTCACTCATAAAAACAATAATTCTATTATGATCTACCTTCTTTCAGTTAGCTGACGACTATCCAACGCTAGCCAAGAATTTCTCTGGAGATGTGGATCCGACGCCCATCGAGCACGAGATCCAAGATCGGAAGAGGACGGAGTACTTGGTCAAGTATTGTTCGAGAGGTAGGCTGCTCAGAAATGCCTCTAGAGTTTAGTGTTCCGGCTGATTCTCTCATGCCCTTAGAAGCTTTTAAGGAACCTCTACCAACTCCCTACACATGGTATCCTGGTAGATCCAATCAATAATTAACAGTTGACACACTAGGACTTTAAACTTTTCTGTAATTATTATCCAGCAAAGTGCCATTCGATTGGGCAAAGTCAAGTCATCCAATAGATGTCACTCTGTCCCCAAACGACGGTTAAAATCAGCTAGAGAATTTAAATTCGATGCTCGGCATGACTTCGATGGTCATGGCGTCTCGACTCAGATTGTCGGAAGACGCGGGCTTGAATCCTGTCGCACGTTAGTTTTCTCTGAAATTGCAAAGTTTGGTCTCGCTAACCAGGTGCTTTGAAAATCATATTGTAAAAATGAATGAAGTACGCCATCTACTTACTACAAGGGGAGAGGGATAACATGTAGAGTATCCTGGGCATAAGCTATGTCCATTCCAAACGTCATCCAAACCAGTTGAGCCGTTTCGGCGAGAAGCGGTAACATAGTTAAAGTTAAAGTCGAAATCATTTATTCAATTTAGGCATCAAAGACACACCTGTCAACGTCAATTATTCATTTTAATACCACCGCGTTCCAAAATATATAGAGCCTACCGAGAAGAAGCGGCAAGAAACTCGGGGGAAACCAACACACAACCGTGCGATTCCGACGGCACTTTCTGCCTCACACTACCACTATGTGGAACCAGCTGCCACTTGATTGAGGTGTTTAGGATAGGTTCCACCTTCAAGACGAGAGACTATGTGTGTTCAGTGTGTTCGTGAATTCCTCAGAGCTCCCGTTCATGTCAGCGAACCTGGCAAGACGTGCTCGCGCACTGCAGACCCTACGACTCCCGGACGACGTCCACATTCCGGATACCAGCCAGAAGGCATCCTACAGGCACCCGCGCCCAGAGAAATACAAGAACCCTCCCTCAGCGCTCTCTATGAAGCCCAAGTTCGATAACTCTTTGCAGAGTAAGTCCTTTTTTATCCAAATTCAAAAAGGTTTTTTTATGTATGCTAACCTATTTTCCCTCCATCTAAGGACCGATTCTCAAAATTATTTTTTTATTTGAAAGAGTATAATTTAAAATTGGTCCCATTTATCAAATAGGGTCAAATGGTTTTTTAATTACACAGCAATAAGTGAAGTGTTTCGCCTATCTTGATGACATCCTTATTGACGGTGAATGACAATCGCTCCCGTAAATAGCACTCACTAAAATGGTGAAAAAGGGTTTTTAGTGTTGAAGTCGGTTCCATTTAATGGTAATAATACTTCATCAGTCGAACGACCCAGACACAATAGAAATTTCATTGTTATATTGACAATCGACTGGTGAGGGGATAAGTAAAGAATGGGAAGGTATTAAAGGGTTGACATTTGACTTCTCTGTTAGCTCAGTTGGTTGCGGCCGTCCCTTCGAAGGGTCCCAATTTCGATCCCTTCCCTTCTCTTTCGGGGACAATATTTGTATGAGGAGCAGAAATGTTTGTTTTCGGATATTTGATGATGTGATGTGTTATTTTGTGTGTCCATGTCCCTTGTGACACAGGGCATCCAGCCGTGCTAGCATGGATGTCACGATGAACTTGTCGAGTCGATAAACTGACTTATCAGCTATCTTACCTTCTTTAGTATGGATCTATCTGCGGTAGCTATATCACGGGCCGATAATTGTATCCTATCGACAATCCATGCTCGCACCGCTGACACGGGAGTATATCCCAGTGTGGGAGCGTGTTTATGTAATTTTGATTGGGATGATTAAGTATGATATTATTTATCTTAGTTAAATAACTACTTGCAGATAACGTCTTGTTGTGTTCTTCTGTCTACCAGCCAAAAACTATTGTCATTATAAGTGCTTGACCACTATACAACCTGATGGTTGGTTAGAGGTAGCGGTTAGATCTAGAAACTTGAATGACAACAAATGTTAGGGTACGCCCCCTCCCACCTGGCAAAAATAATATTATTTAAATATGGGCTTTCTTTATTGCTCTTTTGTTATACTTTACATTAGCAGAATAAAATTAGCCGACATCTCGTTGGCAGCGAGCTTGCTGCCGTTGACTGCTGTAGTTGACGCCTCGCTTACCACGCGTTGCAAGCAAGCTGTCTGCGAGGAATCCGCGCGCTGATCGCTAGCGGTCATTTCAATGGAAACTGATGAAAGTGGTCGACGCATGGACAGCTGGGTGCCTGCTAGCTGCCGGCACGTGGACTGCTGGGTGCCTAATAACAGTCTCCGCGTGGACTGTGAGCAGTGGCCTTAGTTTAGGGTGGAGTTGGGTGGGAGCGGTGCTGGAGGAGATTCGCATAAGTGGGCTCAAAGTCAAAGTCAAAATCATTTATTCAATTTAGGCATCAAAGACGCACTTATGAACGTCAACTTTTCATTATAATGTACTTTAAAAACTCTACCGCCGCGTTCCAAAATATATAGAACCCACCGAGAAGAAGCAGCAAGAAACTCGGGGCCATTCTTTTTATACAGATGCTTAGGTTCAATGTTTATACTTAGGTACTACAAATAATACATGGGTGGCAGAGTGACAGCTTGCCAAAAGTGGAGTATTCCAAGCATCTTTATCTTCTATATAATGTCGGACTTTATAGTAAGCTTTAGATAAGGCTAAGACCCTAGGTTTCGTTAGGTGCTTTTTGACATGGTTTCAATATTGAGTGTGGTAGCTAATAGGTATGGGCATTAGAAAGAACTGTACCGCTATGCTGACAGCGTACTCGAGGTAGACACGATGACACACCCTGATCGATGGCAGACTCTTACTACATCAGTGGGTATCGTAGACGTACACAGCACAAACTAACATTTGTCTAGTACAACCACAGACCATATAACCACTCTGTGAGTACAACAATGGCACAGATAACTAATAGTTTGTGCTGTATACGTCAAGGGTTACAATAAAATTACATTACGCAAAGTGCTAGGCACACTGTTCCGTCACCATGTTAACCCAAATGGTACATCTATATTGTACTTGCGTTCTATCCGTAGTATACTTTTGAAATATATGTGTTTTTTATTTGTAGCAAAGCTTCGAAGGATCTTGCGCGTCCGTACCGGTGACACGTCCTATGAAGCCTGCCACGGCCTCCTGGCCCAGGTCGTCTTGGAGAAGAACCCCTTCGGACCCCCACGTGAAGAACCGAAGTATGGGAGATGGAGGAATCCATATATGTATACTTATTACGTTTGATCCAAAGATTTGATGTATTTTGTAGTTGTGTGTACTTTGTTTTGATTAAAGATTTTGTTCCGTTGATGATTTTACTTCAACCTTGCCTTTTGCCTTCTTCATCAATTGCGTAAACTTCTATATACCGCTTATCCGTTATTATTCTATGCCTTTCATAAGAAATGTGATTCTACTCGTATTTTAATTTCAAAATAGATACAAAGTACATAGAATAACGAAAGTCGCCGACATAATCCAGAAGACTAGCCAGTTAAAGTGGCAGCGGACAGGGCACATAGCACGCAGAACAGATGGCCGATGGGGCCGGAAGGTTCTGGAGTGGAGACCACGGACCGGCAAGCGCAGCGTAGGTCGTCCACCGACACGGTGGACAGACGACCTGATAAAGGTCGCAGGACGACGTTGGATGCAGGCCGCTTCCAACCGGTCATTTTGGAAAATTATGGGGGAGGTATATGTTCAGCAGTTGACGTTCTACGGCTGAGATGATGATGATGATGATGACATAGAAGACACAAGCGATTATTTTTTAGCAGAGTGTAACCGCGGGGCGTAATGTGTTAATGGTTCAATATTTTTCTCTATTCGAGGATCTAAGTTAAATAAGGTATGTGTTAAGTAGTGCACAATATTGAATGTCTTTTTTTTTCTTTTACTTTCATGACCCGTTATCGAGTTCAAAGAGATTGGGCACTAATTAACAATGACCTTATATACATAATTTTACAAATTTAATCTGTCCGAATCAGCAAGACTCATTCGAGTTAAGTTTCATTCATAAATCTATTGTTATTTTTTGCGCTGATGCGGACGGGTTAATAGATAACAAACACAGGTGTGTACACAGAAATCTGCCGCTTCTAAGTAGTGTGACCAGCCAGGCGATTGCCCTGTTAAACGACGAAACCATATTTCTTCTCTTCTTATATAGGGGAGCGGGGCCTAAAGCGTGCACTGTGCCTAAAACGAGCACCTATAACGTTTAAAACCTCGCGCGTCTCACCGCGCGCCAGGACATTGGTCCCGCCCCCCGCGACCCGCGGCAGTTGCATCGTAGACCTGAGATCGACCACGCGGCTCGCGCGACAAAAAATCAAATTTCGTAATTTTTGATGGAAAAATGCAAGGTATGTGCAGGTTGTTTTCTGTATTTGTGATTATAGTTGACCAATTTCAAAATCCAACATTTGTTTGTTGACTATTTTGCTGTGTTTTAGTAATATTTGTTTGTATTTAAGTAACATTATGTTAGGTTAGTTACTATATGAGCTTGCTTGTGATGCAAAAGGCAAAGCGAGCCGGGCAAAGCGGGCCGGTTAAACTATAGTCGCCCGGTACCCGCGGGGAGGGGGGGAGGGGGAGGGGGGGGGGGGAGGGGGTGAAGCCCCCCCTGCATCCCCCCCCCCCCGCCGGAGGCCTTTACTATTAAGGCGGTTCGCTTCTGGCACTTCGCCGGCCGCTGCCGCGGCACGCTCGCTTCGCTCGCTCGGCTCGTGCGTTGTTTGTCATGTTCTAACCTAACCTAACCTATTTTTTGTTTCACACCTAACTTATTAAGGCGGTTCGCTTCTGGCACTTCGCCGGCCGCTGCCGCGGCACGCTCGCTTCGCTCGCTCGGCTCGTGCGTTGTTTGTCATGTTCTAACCTAACCTAACCTATTTTTTGTTTCACACCTAATCTATCAAGGCGGTTCACTTAACATTGTATTATATAACAACAATAACATATCCAGTCCGTCTCAGAGTTATGTTGATAGATGAGAAAAACTTAATGTTAAAGGGCTAGGAGAGACACAATTAAACAAACATTTTAATACATTACTTGTTTATTTCATAAACATGTTTAATTGATTTCATTAAATGTACAAAAGAGTCTCTTTTATATTTATACACGTCTCTTCGCCACAAATATTCAACAATTATATCACTAAAGTTTTCTGGGTTGTTATAATTTTGTTTTTTGAAAAACCTCTTCACTGCTCGCCACTGGGATTCTATTCTTTGGGTGTGGATTCCATCTTTACCCACAAATGGGTTCTCTGGGTCTGAATGATTCACTTTTTTGTGTATGTATCAGACAGACAATCGTATGCCCGCCAACAATCGGTGTGGATTGTTGTTCCAGGTAAAACATGCTTTTGAATTAAAGGTATGAGAGTATCAGCATCTCTTTTATTGTCCGGGCATACTTCCAATCTTAAGTCTTCAGACCCATCTTCTATTAATCCCAGCACCCAGTGGCCTTCAATGTGACGTCCTTTGTTATATTTCCTTTTTCCAAATTTACTTTCGTCTATTTGCACTATTTTCCCACAGCCTCCAATTTTACCGCTGTAAAGATTTTGTTTTTCCAAATAAAATATCACAACTACTTCTCTGCAGTAATTAAACCAATCGGCTATAGTATTTGGGCTTAAACATTGCTTCCTTTCTTTTTTATAAGGGTCTTCGTGAATTGTTTGGTCGTAGGTCCATCCTTGTGAGTATGCATATATAAGATAGTAAACATGCATTATGTCGATAGCAATATTTTCGAAAAATGTGCCAATTCTGCGAGAGATCTTGGCACCGCTGCCCGATTTAGATTTGCATGATCTTTTTGAGCACACAAATGTACCAAAACTTGTGCATCCGCATGAGTATGACACTTTCATGGATGTCCTGTGGGTTCGACACCGTTTCTCAGTTGGTATGAGACCTTGGTCTTCACTATATTTGATGCATTGGTCTTTAGTGCCCAATTTTCGCACAACGTCAGTTAAATTCCAATGATCAATCACTTCAGTGACGCAAAGTTTTCGTTTGGTTATAAGCTCGTTGTCGTCGTCGTCATTACTCGAAGAAGGTCCGGCGACAGGTTCAACGGGCAGATCAGGAGCCGAAGAAGGTCCGGCTACAGGCTCGACGGGCAGATCAGGAGCCGAAGAAGGTCCGGCAACAGGTTCGACGGGCAGATCAGGAGCCGAAACCGCGTCCGCTTCGGGTATTGTACTGTAATACTCCATTACAGCCAAGTGCAGTCCAGTTTTCAAGCCAAGTTCAAGTCGTAGAGCAATCCAAACAAATCCGGTAAGCAAGCCAAGTTTCAAGTCGTCGCGCAATCGAAGGAAGTCCAGGGAAAAAGCCAAAGTCGTAATAAAAATCGAAAAACAAGAGAGCACACATTCACGAAACTACGAGAGAAACGGAATGAATGGATGACAGTCCATCTGTCAGTAAGACAAAATGGCGCCTTTTTTTTTTCTTACGTTTAACGATAACGATACGTTTCGTTTAACTCAGTTTGACAACTTAATTTGACAACTTAATATTGTACCATTTTCTCAACATTGCGTTCCATTTCACTTTTTTTTATCAAATTTTAATTTAATCATAATTAATTTAAACTACGTTTCCGGCAAAAAAAAATTGCTGGAAGGGCTTCAGGTGGACCCCAATGATACCCCTAAACTCGCACCTTTATCAAAATCAGGTACCGGACGGCTATAGCCAACCCCATGTACTAACCGACTACAAAAACGGAGGAGGTTATCAATTCGACTGCTTGTTTTTTATTCTTTTACGCGAAACTAAAAAAAATATACACATATTAAGCATATACCGATTTTTATGTTTGAAGTGGTGTTTGTTATACCGGGTCCTCATCTAGACGACAGGCATATTCTAAGAAATTTTTGCACTATCATAAGGGACAACTTTTAAGATGGGGACAATCCTGAAATCGCGAAACACAATTCAGCTGTCCCATACATTTTGTCCAAGGTCAACACATTTTTCATATGGAACAACTTCGATTCGAGATTTCTGGGATTACCCAGTAATTTTTACACAGTATTTTTTTTATTAATTAGGAGTACAAGGATATTCTAGAATGTGTCCATCGTCTAGATGGTTAACAAGTATCTATATTTACAATTGTTTTCAGATGGTGAATAAATATAAACGAAAGACGTTACAAGCTTCCTGGAATGAGGAGTCAATGAAGAAAGCTATCAAGGAAGTAAAAGAATTAGTTACAACAAAAAATTAAAGCAACGGCGAAAAAATATGTAATCCCCCGTGCAACGTTACAAAGGCACTTAAAATCAGGTTCCTGCCTTAAAAAGCTGGGGAGATTTACACCAGTTTTTAGCGCTGAGCAAGAGCTTGAACTAATTGAATATGTTTTCCATATGGATGAGTTATTTTATGGATTATCGAAGGAAGACTTTCTTAAACTTGCTTTCGAATTTGCAGAAAAAATAAAATCATTCATCCATTTAAGGATGGTGCTGCAGGATTAGACTGGTACAAGGGGTTTGTAGAAAGACATCCTGACCTAACCTTGAGAAAACCAGAGCCAACGTCCATTGCAAGAGCCAGAGGGTTAATAAGCCTCAGGTCTACAGGTTTTTCGATTTACTCGAGGAACAAATAGCAAAGCATGATGTCGACGCTACTCGGTTGTACAACATGGATGAAACAGGAGTTCAGACTTCATCAAACAAACCACCTCGAGTCCTAACAAAAGTTGGGAAACGGCAAGTTGGTGTGATTGCAAGCACTGAACGAGGGCGCACGTCAACAGTCATATGTTGTCGTAATGCTGCGGGCGCATTCATACCGCCATTTATGATTTTTGCCCGGAAAAGAATGAATTCCAGGCTATTAGATGGCGCCCCTCCAGGCACACAGGGAACCTGTACTGACAATGGTTGGGTCAATGGGCCAGCGTTTCTGGAATGGCTCAGATTCTTTGTTGAGACGGTCCGGCCAACACCAGACAAAAAAGTAATTCTTGTGCTGGACAATCACGAATCCCACAAGTATTTACCCGCTTTGGAGTTAGCTTCTGCAAATAGTGTGATATTCGTATCACTGGCACCGCACACGACCCATAGGATGCAGCCATTGGACTATTGTGTCTACGGTCCTCTCAAAACATATTTTGAGCAATCTGTTGCTTCATTCCAGAAAGCGCATGCAGGGCGGATCATTAACCAAAGTGATGTTGCCAGTTTGTTCGCAGTCGCTTACCTGAAAGCTGCTACGGCTCTTAATGCGGTTAATGGCTTTAAAACAACGGGTCTTTACCCAGTTAATAGATACATTTTTGCTGAATCAGAGTTTTTGCCTGCGACCGTTACAGAAAACCCACTAATCAACCCAGAAAGCAAAGATCAACCAAATGAAAGATCATTACTGCCAGAAGAAGTTGACCATGATAGAACACCGTCTCCTTCAACGATTGAGCAGATTGAACAATGACGAATTCTGGCTGACCTATTCGCGCAGTCTCTTGGACCCGAAGAGGCACATAATATGGTAGATGTTTCTCAGACTGTTGAACCCGCAATAGCGTTAAATACAATGATACCAGATACGTTTTAATGGATATCGGGCCAAGCACTAGTAACCAGAGGCCTCTGATAGTACCACGTACTGCAACACTCGAAAAGCAAGTTAAATTTTCAAATGATACAGAAGAAATTTTAATGAATATTGAACCAACCACTAGTTACCAGAGTCCTTCGATGATCAGACCACTACCAAAAGTAGCTCCAAATAAAACTACCAGGCGTCGAAAAACTCAAAAAGCTGAAGTATTGACTAGTACTCCTATAAAAGAAGAACAGAGAAGCAAAAATAAAAAACTTCGAACGGAAAGAGCAAAAGTTGTGTTGAACAATTTTAAGAAGGATTTGAAAACAAAGAATATGCCAAAGAAACCAAAGAAGAATATATCACAACGCAAAGAGAACTACATCTGTCTCATATGCAACGAGCCATTTATAGATCCTCCTACAGAGGACTGGATACAATGCAGTGACTGTCATTTGTGGGCTCACGATGCATGCACTGCGTACATCGGTATTGGATCATTTTTTTTGTGACAGTTGCCAAGATGATTAGCTGGATCTATTTAGTTGTATAAGTTGGATAGTTTACGCAACTAAATAAATCAATATTAATGATTGATTGATTATTACGATGACTGATTAGAAATATAATTTTAATATTTAAAAAAATGTGTTCCTAAAGTATCTTTTACGAGTATGAATATTAGTTATGCATTAAAGTGTGTCTCCAAATTCTCAATTTTGTTTCTGTGTTACAGACTTCCTTTTGTTTTATTATTTATGAATGTAAATTTAACGATAATCTCAAAAAAATCCTGTATGCTCACTTTGCCCTCTGTGTGCTCGTATTGCCCACAAGCCGTGCCCGCTTTAGGCTTCCCTCCGGGCAAAGTGGGCTTTTGTTAGGATTTCGTAAAGTGTTGCACAGTTTGTATTTTCAAATATAATTGTAAATATGTGAACATACTATTAAGCTACGGTGTATTGAGCATCCGATAACAACTATAGTTGTTTGAATATGTTGATTTTTGCATATATTTTTTTCATACGCCCTTAGGGTGCTCTCTTTGGGCCCCCCTCCCCTACGAGTATTTTACCGAATCTATATAAACTACATAAATACAGATGATTCACTCATGACTCATTCCCAAAAAAACGGCAGTTCTTAAAAAATCCGTTTGTTGCCCGTGGTTCATGGGTCTCGGGACATTGATGCTTCGGGAGGTACATGTGCAACGTGGCCCGGGGAGAGACAACCCCAGTGTGCCACCAGTGCGGTTGCGTGGAACTACTCAGCACGTGCTGGAAGCGTGCGTGGAGGCGCTGGAAATGAAGCGAGCTTTGGTCGCAGTGGTTGGAGCAGATATCTCGACAGTCTTAGGCAAGATGGCCGATAACGAGAGGTCATGGGAGCCGAAGGTCTTTTTCTGCAAGGACGTAATTTCGCATAGGAAGGTCGAATACCGCAATATAGAGATTAATCCTCTCTCTCTTCCACTCCGAAGGGCGCGGGAGAGAGTATTGTCAAGGATGTGAGTATTTTTTGTACACCGACTGTGACAGAAATCTTAACCTTTTAGGTATAAAAATGTACGATAAAAAGAATATTTTTTTAATAAAATTTGCAAATTTTTGAGGTCGGTATTTTCAAAAGGATTTTTTCTTTCTCTCTACCACTTTTCAATTACCTACGTAGGTAGTATTTTTATGACATGAAGGATAAAAAAATTGCCCATGGATCAACCAGTTGAACTCCGCGATTGAACCACGGGCAACAAACGCATAAATCATGTCATAAAAATACCACCTATGTAGGTAATTAAAATGTGGTAGAGAGAAAGTAAAAATCCTTTTGAAAATGCCGACCTCAAAATAAAGCAAAACCCTTCATTTTGGATATTTCGTAACGGTAGGTACGCGAAACTCTTGCCGGTGCCAGGGGATGAGGGGGAATGAGATGACCACGGTACGTTTACCATACGCGGGTTCCCCATCCCGAGGGACCTCGTAGGCGGAAGAAGGAACATTTATAAACGTTCCGACCATCACTCCCGCAACGTCATTACCGGCTGACAGATCTAATGCAAGAGTTATAGCGACCCACAGAGATACAAGGTTGAATGTATAGTTATTTCAAACTCTCGAAATCATTACTTGCGCGATGCAGGATCTGCGATTTGATTGGCTCAACACAAGTGCAAGACCACAGGATGTAAGTCGTTAACGCGTTGTAGGAGCAAGGAAAAGGCGACCTTGAATAATGAACATAAAGTCGATAACTACAGGGCGTACAATGCCACGTCGTATGAAGAACGAATCTGTCCACAGACGTAGATCTTCTGTTTTACGTTTGTATATCTATCCAATAACGAATGATGTAATGCCTTGGTCTTCCCTGTATACCTAAATACCCGTCATTGGGATCACCGTAGTCCAATCAAATTAATAAATAGTATGGAAGTAATTCTGATAGTTGTAGATTCTTCTGGAATCATTAGAAAGCTCTACTAGAAGTATCTCACCGGTTTGCACCATTTGTAGCACCTACAGTACCGTGTTAAATTTTAGGTACCTAATAAACTTTGACGGGCCATTAATTAAAAAAATTAAAAAAAGTTGGACTAGTTTATTGTTTATATGAATATGGGATTCCTTTATGTATAATTACTTTGAGTGAAAAAGTCGTGCTCATTAAAATTCTTTAATACCGCAACTTTTAAAAAATCTTCATTTAAAATGGCCTACCACCGCAATTTTAGGTGACCCGCTACTTAAGGGATCGATTGTCAATGATGATATCATCAAGATAATGGAGTCCGCTAGGTGGCGCTGTTAAGTAAATACCGTTTCTGTGACGAATTGTGTAAAAAATACATAATAAAACTGTAGAGGTCGAATTTCTATACAATGAAAAAAAGTGCTCAAAACCGTGACAGGGGAATGTGAGAAGTGGAATCGAACTAATACAAATTTTTCGAATTTGTTTTGTTTCTCTGTTTGTTTGTTTGTCTGCCTGTTTGTACGGGCTAATCTCCGAAACGACCATTGGACAGGCATTTTTCATCATCATCATCATCATCATCATCATCGTCGTCGTCATCATCATAATCATCCTAGTGAAATCGCGGGACGCAGCTTGTGTTATATTACCGACATACAAATAAGTCAAGCTAAAAAGTTAATACATCAAATCAAAATGCCAAGCTCGCCTAGCATACAGAAATAACCATAAACTAAAATATATACTAGGAAAGAAATAACGCATTTGACACTTACAAACTTGATTTATACGTCAAAGTCTAACAATAGACATGCCTACAAATAAATAAATCTACTTTATTCCAATTTTCTATGCAAAATTTCCTAATTATGTAGCTCACAATACAACCAGAAATACCAGGGAATCAGAAGAAAACAGAAGATGGATCACTACTTAACGACGTACATGAAAGACTACCTATGGCCGAACCTACCGGTAACGGGTGGCGCTGGGGGTGGCGTTAACGCTGGGGGTAGGGGCGGCGGTAACGCTGGTGGTGGCATGGGTGGTGGAGGGTATGTGGTCATTTCTTTGAGTTAAGGGACACTCGGATTTTTTTGTTAGGTAGCAATTACGTTTGGTACACTGCCCTTCAGTCCTAAACAGTACTTACACATATATTAAAAACTGTACCAGTTTGATTTAAAATAATTATTTACATAAGTACAGTTTCGAACAGAGGCTTCTGTAGTTCCGTGCTTACTACAATACACAATTCATTTCTACGTATTATATATAAATGATTAGCGCCATCCCAAAATTCCACTTTTTGCTATTTGTTTTTTATTTTGGAGTTTTCACTATACTTGGTATGATTGTATGTTTCACTGTTTTTACTTTAAAGCAGAGTGAAATGACACTGATACAACATTTTTTTTGTGACCCCCTTTAAAGTAAACTATTATTTAGGATGTTCAACACGCTCTTAGCAAGTTTTGAGCAGCTGAGCAAGCAAAGAGATGCTTAGCATCTCTTTAAGACTAGAGAACTAGTTGTATCACGATTCACAACCTGAAGAGAAAGTCATGATTGCTTCCACCTTCATATTACAAACCTTCATTACCACTAATATCACTCACTAGGGCTCCCAAGCTGACAGAACAAGAGCTGGAGTTCTACCGAGCTTGCATGCAGCAATCGCGACCCCCCGACTGCAGATGCCCACAGTATTCGGGCGGAGAGGGGCCTCAGATACTACCGGGGAAAGAGGGGGGATGGAGCCGAAATGAGGTAGATAACTGACTCTTATGACTAGTCAGACGTGTTCTTTTGTTATTTGATATTATTCACTCCTTCTAAAAGTATCTAAAATAGCCCAGAAGTTGACACTTAAAGTGGCAGTAGGCAGGGCGCATAGCACGCAGGACAGATGGCTTGGCTCTGGAGTGGAGACTACAGACCGGCAAGCGCATTGTAGTTCGTCCAAAGGTGGACAGACGCCCGGTTAAAGGTCAGACTGGACCGGATGCAGACCACCTCCAACCGGTCATTATAAAAAAATATGGGAGAGGGATATTAGGGCGTTCAGTAGAGGATGTCCTACGGTAGATGATGATGACTCCTAAAAAGCGTAGAATAAGCTTTTGTAGCGGAGTTAGTCTAGTCCACAGAAAAGCTATGTCACCCATTTTTCTAATGTGTAACGGCCGGTCCCAATAATCTATCTATCGCCGGTTTACCTTACTAGATATAGATATTTGAAACTATTTGTATGGACGCTATGTCAAATTTCTATCGGTAGTAAGGTAAACTGTGTATAGATAGATTATTGGGATCCCCCATTAATAGCAAACCTTCCTGCGGTCACCACTTGGATGTGTGACCGTTGGTTGGTTTTCAACAGAGCGCTTTTGGGTGCTTCAGAAGGGATGATAACCCCCTGGTTACATCTTGTCTTAGGGCAACAGTCGGTAGAACATGTTGGAGGCTTCGCGCGGTCTGAAATCTCGGACATTTAGGCTGACATATTCGTGTCCACAACGCACTTTAAGCACAGCTGTCACTAAGCTCTCTAACTCACTAGTTGTTAACCGTATATACTGTTTCCGATACCAGTGGAGAGCTCATAGCCCATTTTTTATAAAATACAACTCACCACTGCAGGCCGGAGAACGAGTAAGAAAGCATTCCTACATAATATTTTAATTGTATCTACATGCACTCGCTTAAAAGATGAGCTGTGTAACAAGATTTACTATCGATCGATTGATCGAAAATGTCATCGAATTGTATTTTGTATGTTTAAAACAAAGATGACATGCTTTCTTATTAAAATACTTAAAGTACACGGCGTTTAATGAGGTATGTTTGATAGCTACGTAAACATTAACTTTTGGGCACATGCCAAATATAATTTATTTGTAGCGTAGTTCAAGCACGCACGAAAAACTTATCGTAATGCGAGTTGTGCAAATCAAAATTAGTTAAGTACCTATTTAATATGCCATATTTAATATACCTAAGCATCAAAGGCGCACTCATGCACGTCAAGTGCAACCTTTCATATGTTTCAGATAATGGGACAATTGCTGGATCCCAAATTATACCCGGTAAAAGTTGGGGCAAGCCCAGAGACACCCACCTCTCGGTACAATCAACCTAATGCCTTCTTGGACAAGGTAGATATTATTTCTTCACATTCATGTTACATAAAAAGATTTTGTAAATCATGTTAGCTTTGTTGGTAGAGCTTATAATTTTGTGAAAACGCGGCTCCATGCGCGTTGTGCGGTAAGTTCAATCATATGGCGATGTGTGGGAGCGTACATGCAGAAGCGATGAATTGCGACGCTCGCGACGGACGTCGTACGTGTCGTGGAGTTACTCTCAGTGGCGGTTTCTCTTTGATATTTGTGGCTTTATTCCAGAGGAAGGTGCGAGTTGTAAGGTACTGCACACACCACGCATTGTAAAGCTAATGCATGCTGTTGGATGGCAGAGAACACTCAAAATCTAACAAGGGAGAACCACTATAATAATAATACATTTCTTGGCATAAAACTGTTTCATATAAAATCGTTAAATCTATACTAGAACTAGCATGCTAAAACTATGCTAAGAATATTAATGTAGAGGCCATATAAATTAAAAAAAAAACTTTAATTTCCATAGGGATGATGGTATGGTTTGCATGTACTATCTGCATCCAGTCAGTATCCAGTAATCAAGCTATCAAGAAATCAAGCAACACTGCAAACACATACACACACACCACCCACTCTAGACACCGTGAGGGACTACTGCGTGCATTGGGGACGTTTTGATTAAAATATGATAGACACTACATAAAAATTAACTCTATAACAAACGACCGTTATCTATTCTATCCATGACCATGTTCACCAAAAAGTGTTCAAGATGTCGGGCAAAAAATAATAAAAGATATATACGACTTAATCCGAATAAATTTGTTAATTTCATTATATAAAAATCGAGAGCCTATAAGAAATCATGTAGCTATTGAATTAAACGATTGTACAGGATTGTGAGATATTTTGGCCCAAACTTAAGAACTCATAATATTATGTTTTGCAGCTGCAACAGAAATACCCAATGCTGTACAGCGTCCTCCAGAATGAAGCCTCACCAGAACTTAAGCAGAGAATTGACAGAGACAGGAACAAGACCACGTACCAGGTGGACTTCTGTGAATCGGGTAATGTTGGGTGATGCTCAGGTCTGATCAAATCAGCTCTGCATTCACCGTTGAACATATCTCACTTAATTTGCATAGTAGGAAGTGGAGTAGCTCTTTTAATTTACGGTACTAAATAGGTACATTATGTAGGAATACAGGAATTGGTGATATCCATTTCCTTTATTGATTTTTAAACGTTTAATTGATCTTCCTGAAACACTAAACAGCATGTGGCCTGTGATTTAGTGGAAAATGTCGAACATGTGGTGATGAAATTTGTTGCAATGCGTAATGCCAGATAAAAAACAAACGAGTATCTGTAATATTTTACTTGACTTGTGTTGTTCTATGAGGCCAGGATTCAACTTAAATTGTACATGTTCCTTTATTAATGTTCTGAATGTGTTTTTAAACTGTGTTTTCAAAAAATGCCCATCATCACTCTATACAACCAGCAGGGCTATTATGTATCTCAGTTACTAACAAATGTTGATTCAAATCTTGATAAAATGACGGCTCCATGTCAATTTACACAACTCCAGTAAGCAAAAATGTTAGTAAGTTGATGACTGGAGCTGACAAAAGTGACAAAGAGCAGCCATTTTTGTCGATTTCAATCAAAATTTGTAAGCAACTGAGATACATAATAGCCCTACTGATGTCTGCGATGTCACCAGCAGGGCTATTATGTATCTCAGTTGCTAACAAATGTTGATTGAAATCGTGAAAAATGGCGGCCCTATGTCAGTTTTGGCAACTCCAGTAAGCAAAAATGTTAGTAATTTGATCACTGAAGCTGACAAAACTGACATAGAGCGGCCATTTTTTCAGATTTCAATCCACATTTGTTAGCAACTGAGATACATAATAGCCCTACTGATGTCTGCGATGTCACCTGATTTCCATTCATTTGTTTAACGTTTAAATACGTGTAAAACTTAGACTTACTATTGTAGACACGGCTAAGTTGATTCCCTGATTGAAAACACCACGACTACCCACTACAGTTGCAGTTGAACCCAGATCATTAGTCTTCAAAGCTCTGGGCGGCGCTGCACTATAGGCTATATGAGCTATAGTTTCTCTTGCAAAGCGAACTAGCGATATATTGGTCAGACGTTAGCCTCGGTATATTTTAATCATATAGGTAATTCGAAATTTAATTAAAAATGTCCTATACATACACAAGGATTTCCTGTGTCGCACAAGGCATGGATACACACGTTAACATATCACGCACACATGTAAACCGAACTTTCTACTAATCACAGAAATATTTACCTTGATTAGAGATTTAACCTGAGACCTTACATTTCAAAGGCATGGCACAGTCACTACAACAATCCGTCATCAATCATCCTTTTATTTTCCAGGTCCTGGAGCGAAGTTCGAAGGTCTTCAACGGGCAGCCGACGAATCTGGCACTGGACCGTGCTCGCAGCCGATGCGACTGCCAGGCGACCCCTGCCGGGTGGGGCCGAAGCCACGAAACACCACGCCCAGGACAATTTCTAAGCAGGCAGGGGCAGGCGCCGGCAGTGACCCTAGGGCCAAGTGCGGTGAGTGGAAACCTTTGACCAGATTATGCAAATTTCTACTTAGCGTGCTTTTCAATAGATACTCGTAATATGCAAAACAGATCATCAAAGAGCCGAGAGAGATAGCGGACATTATGTCCTTAGTTATTGACAGTCCATGATAAGAGTATATCCTTGGGTAAAAGCGCAAGCTTTTGTAAACAGCAGAGCAATAATTTGATAAAACTATGTGGGAGAAGTGGGTATGAACTTCTGCAGCTTCTAATGATGAGAAAAGCTTTCATAAGCTCGTGAAATATTAATTTATAACAGTACCTATTAGATATCACGGTGCGATATCGTCACTAGCATGCATAGGTTGCATGGAGCGTTGAACGTGGTCGCATGGTGGAATATCTTTTACTAAAGGTCAGTAAAAAGAAAAAGAACACAATCGAACGCGGACTAAGCCGCGGGAACACACACTCAGTTACTTTAAATGTCATCTTAAAGGTCTGGGTGGCATTGTAACTGCCATAGACATGCAAGATACTCACCATTAGGCACAAGATAAACCCTCACTTGATAATATAGAAAAGGTGGAGCCAGGCTCTGATTGAATGGTGAGAGCCGCAGTGTCTGCGAGATGTTATTGGTGATTTCTTTACTAAATACATTTTATGGACCTACAAGTCTGATTAGGCTTGTAGGTCCAAAAATAATATATGCCTAATAATAAGAACCCGCTGATAGAACTAAACCACAATTTGGTTTTGTAAAGCGCGCACGCCTGCTTTTAGCAAAACTTGGCAAAGAGAAAAGAAACCTTCAATCGCATTGGCTAAAACAACCGGAGATACAAAGCCATTCTTGGCTCGGGTGACTCGGTGGTCAAACGTCTGACACAGTTAGACAGATGGGCGTACGAATTCCATCCACAAATATGTCTCCCACAGCACATAACGTGTCTCCCACAAATTGCTAAACACACTATTCTTGATTTAGTGATGAGAAATCCATCCAGTAATACTAAGCAAAACCATTCAATTTTGTATAATGATGATAGTTTGATAGTAATCCTCAGATCAATATCTTGCAGAAACCACATCAGCGGCATCACCTCTCGGCAAGACAGAGTACCAGGACAACGTCTCCAAGTTGGGCGGGATCATCATGCGGGACAATCTACACCGAAGATAGCTCACCGGGGAGTACAGCGATTCACAGCAACACAGACAAATCATGGAATAAAGTATTGGGTCAAATCGTATCAGAAATCTCTTATTACTTTCTGCCCAGGATCATTATGAATGACCCTTGCTTTCTGCATATCGGGTAGTTACTTACATGCGCTTTTTTTAAAATGATATGGCACTCCTCAAGTACAGCCCATAGCCACATATATACAACTATTTTGGCCTGTGCAAGTATGTCTAGAGGCGACAAGCGTAGTGAAGTTCTGTGGAGGAATACTATACTGAATCTCGAAGATTGGTACTTATTGTAACTGTTATTTATTTATTTATTATTATAATTTGCTTAAACACTAACAGCTACGCCAAGGCGTGTGACAGGCCAGTATATTATAATTAACCTAATTAATTAACAAAATAATATTATTCTAGAAATTTAGTACATATATCAACAAACATGAAAAATTGTATATGAAAAAAGTCTAAATCTATCTGCTGAGCAACCAGATCATTGATGAGTGAAACGGCTTGGGCCGAGGGAGCGTAGCGTGTGGTGTTCGTGCGCGGAGGCGGAGCCGCGAGCGCAAGCAGGCGCGCACGTACACACGCCCGGCGCACCCGGCTCGGTACTATTAACGAGAGACGCGACAGAGTGGTGGGGTTATCAATTTTATTTTGGAGCAACAGGTAATAATGTATCATTATCGCGCGTTTGCGCCTGAGCTCTAAGGTGTTGATACCAACCATACCCGCTATGAACAGGGACGGATATAGGTACGGATAGTAACCGTATAACTTGGTGTAAAGGAAGCGAGCAAATCTCTACCATAAGCTTGTATTTTTCTTCGTGCGGGTCCCAAACGACTGAATTGTACTCCAACTTGCTACGTACAAACGCGTAGGTTGTAGAGGGTAACGATAGTACTTCTATCTCGGAAACGCCTAGATTGTCTCATGACGAAACCTAGAGACTTGTGAGCTCGTCCACACACCTCCACAATGTGGTCGTTGAAGGTCAACTTTGTATCTAAGGTTAAACCGAGGTCACGAATCTTTTCCACACGATCGAGTGCGACACTACATTGTAGGTTATGACGTATGTTGTAGGGGTACAAAATAGGTGAGCTGGCGCGAGTAAAAGTTATAGTTTTGCACTTATTAATATTAAACTCTAAACGGTTTCGCTCACTCCACGCTACAACATTATCAATATCCCTCTGGAGTGCCTCACAGTCTGCATCAGTTTCTATACCCAAGAATAGTTTCAGATCGTCCGCAAACATGAGACATCTAGCTGTCTTGATGACACTTGGCAAGTCGTTAATCATTATCAAAAATTGAGTTGGACCGAGCGTACTTCCCTGACTTACACCAGAGCAGGTCAAATACGGTCCTGGGCGGTATTTCAAGAGTTGTACATATTGAAGCCGATTTGAAAAATAACTTGAGAAAAAATTTACCAAATTTGGAGTGAATCCTACGATTGAAAATTTCTTTAGGAGCACATCATTGTGGACTCGATCAAATGCTTTTTTTAAATCAAAATATGCCGCATCAACCTGCTTTTTAGAGTCCATTTCTGCAGCGACGTAGTCTACAAAGTTAATAAGATTGGTTGTGGTGGATCGACCAGCTCTGAACCCATGTTGATCATCGCTCAGTTGCGCGCCGACCTGTCTGGTGATGTCACGGTTAAGGATCGATTCGAACACTTTGCCCAGTACCGACAATACAGCTATAGGCCTATAGTTTTCAATTTTAGATCTAGAACCATCCTTGGGTATAGGTATGACCCTGGAAATCTTTCACCGAGATGGGTACGTTGCTGTACTTAATGCCAAATTAAAAATAAACAACAGTGGTAGTTTAAGTGTTTCATAACAATCTTTTATAATATAAGAAGGTATGCCATCTGGCCCGATCGAAGAATGGGCATTTAGTCGCCTTACTGCTAAACAAATCTCGCGCGGCAATTATGTCTACTGCAATGCGAGATGAGCATAGCGAATTGTCTGCTTCGTACTCGGCTACATCAGCGGGTAGAGTCGAGGTATCGGTGAGGAACACCGACTTTAAGTGGTTACGTCTAACATCCAGCAAATACGTCTCGACAATTTTTAGCATGAAATAAATAAAAAAACAATAAATTAAAAAATATATTGAATTATGGTAATAAAATACCCAGCTCATGATAAATAGACGTTTATGTATAAAAACACGTATTACAATTTGTCATGTAGGGGGCGAGCGAGCACTCGATATCAGCTCGCCTCTCTTGTATAGCGTGGCGCCTTCTCTTCTCTCTTCCTTCTTCACGGTCTGGTCTTCTTTCCGGACGGTCTCTTCTTTTCTGACGGTCTGTTCTTGGCGTGAAGAAACTCGAGAGCGGACCGTGGTTGCTGTGCTTGTCTCGTCATGTTGTCTTAGAACAACTGCTCTGGCGTCAGATGTGTTGCGTTCTCTGAAACCAGAAGATGTTTTGTAGATCACATCTTTCATCATAGGATTCTTAGTGAGGATTAGATATTTGGGGGTTGAGGTATTCATCTTCGTAAGATTGTATCTACTCTTTAGTGAGGATTCACAGTGCAGTAGGTACTCGTACAATAACCCTCATTCTCTGCACATCGTACCAGGTTCGTGTCAATCGAGTGCCGGTTAACTGTTAGATAGAACTATTGCAGTCTCCATGGTTTCCGGTAGTTCCACAGCGCCAGAGTTAGCATTAGTGTTCAAGCATTACTGGAGTTTAACAGCACTAAAGCAAAGATCTAGCATTTATTTAGTGACATGTACATACGATGAAGCGCTTGTAGCGGAGCTTGACTTGGCGATTCTAACCGATCATCAAGTTAAGCAACACTTGCTGCGGTCAGGACTTGGATGGGTGACCGCTAGTGGCATTATTCAATGTAGGTTAAGCCGTCGGTCCCGGTTGTTTGTCTTAGGACAACAGTCGTTAGCCTATGTCAAAGGCCTTCAGCGGCCTGAAAACTTCAACATGGGTTGGCCACTAACCTATCCACCAAGCCGCACTGGGCCTGCGTGGTGGACTATGGCCCAACTCCTCTCTCTGAGAGGAAGGCTCGAGGCCAAGGGCTCGACAAAATGGGCTTTTATTTTATTATGATGTACATACTATGCTAATAAAAGTCTTCGAACGTAAACCGTGTGTGTATACGTAGTGCTTATTCAAATTCAAATTCATTTATTTCAGGTATTAGGAACCCATATTGCATAAAGTTACAATTAAAATTACACAATAAAAACATAATATACAGTCAACTTAATAAAATCAAATAATCATATTAATTTAATATCACAAAAGTCAATCAAATAATCATCATAATATACAGTCAAAATAATTGGTACTTCTGCTTTGGATACAGACAGAGTTGAGAGATAAACCACGCGGGTCCAGTGCGGCTTGGTTGATAGTAGCTAGTGGCAAACCTATGCGAATTTTCCATGTCGCTCTAAGGCCTTCAACCAACCAAGGCCCAATGACTCTAATTGTCCTAAAAAAACAACCGGGACTGACGGATTAACGTGCCCTCCGAAGCACAGAAGAGCTCTGTTGAATAAAGCCACTAGCTAGTGGTTACCCAAGCTTTGGAAGTAATGGCACACTATTTGACAATTTAAGTGTGACCCCAAAAGGTACATCAAATTATAAATTCCTTCACATTTAGGGCTCACCTGCTAAGAGCCATTATTCTGTCAATATCCGTGGCTCTCTTCACCTCTCCAGCTGTAACAGTGACCCTCAGCGGAGCGGGCGGAGGACTGGCCGGCGGTGAGGAAGCGTTCGACGCTGTTGCAGAGCTGGAACCGACTGCGGAGTCCCTGGAGCCAACCGCGGAGTCTCTGGAGCCAGCGGCGGAGTCTCTCGAGCTGACGGCGGAGTCTCGTTTGACGGAGGTGTCGGAGCCGGAGGTGGAGCGGCGGCGCGGGGGTGCAGAGGGCGCACGGGGAGAGGGTGGAGAGAACGCAGCCGGGATGTGGAGGGATGCGGTGATCACGCAGTCGTCATCTGACCCGCCTAGCGTCTGAAAGAGAGATGCAACAGAAAATTAGATAATTTACGTTCACATTATGTACGGTTTGAGTGGTGCCATATTGTGTATAGCGCAATGTGCTGTGCGTATCTGCGCAATCAAACCACACACACGCACCAGTTAAATTAATGGAACAAGGCATTCAACCAAATCAGTGCCTAAAGCTGCACGCTAAGTCACCGTAACCAAAATTACGCACTTATATTCTTTAAATAAAACTAAGAATAGAGTTTTGTATTGGCACTAAATTATCGACTTCATTAATAATTGTTACATATAATATAATTATGGAGGTACCCACTTAGGTATACTCTTTTGTCATCATCATACATTTTAAAGCGTGGAGTGACAAAAACGGCAATGCTAATGTGTAATAAATGCTTAACTGATAACTAGACTGTTTTTCAAGGCATAAGCAATTTTAGGTGTTAATAATATAATATTAAGAAGATTCTAGAAAATAAAGAAATAGAGACAAAGAGGTACTTGTAGTTGATTTAATTCTGCACATGTTTTTAATTTTTTATATGTTAATAGGCTTGCGTTTGACGACCATCACGCCTGATGCTAAGCGATGATGCGGTATATAATATTTAATATATAAAATTCATAATACATATCGTATTATGAACTAAACTAGGCTTCATTTCTGAACTTGTACATTTAACGTCAATGTAATCAAGTCTAGGGATGTTTTAAAGTACTCACTTTATTTTAAATTAGAAATACGGGAATTTTCACGTAATATTTATCGGATATGTCCGACTATAGTTTCGACCACATTCGGTGGTCTTGTTCAAGGAGTGTTCGGGACGTCTGCGTCGATGACGTCTCGCTTAGCACTGCGGGCGGCAACACATAGCGCCCGTGATGTTAATGGTTGGTGTGAGGGGCGGGATGCACTATATTGCGTCGGCGCGTCTCGGTGTGAAGCCTCTTATCTTTTGCATCAAACTGAGCTCCATGAAGGCAAGGCTTCCATGTATATGTGTTAAGAACCATCCTCCGTCTCGATTAAAGTTTAGCCGCTTCCCAGTCTCAATGGACTCTCGGATCTTGCGCGGCACGTAGAACGTTTCTCTCGCTAAGACCCGAGCTCTGTCGAAGCGTGTGTGTTCGTGTCGGAGAGCAGATAGTTCTCTAGAACATTCTCCGATAAATATTACGTGAGTAAGGCCGTATTTCTTATTAAAAAATGAGTGTAAACCACGTTTGTTTTTATAACCAAAATACTCACTTCATTGTAATCACTGGCGGAGTCAATGGAGTCTGGCGTGGAATCAGTTCGCAGCGCTGGTGAGGAGCCGCAGACTACGCCACTGCTGCCACACTCCTCGCTGCTTCTTACTCTGGAAGGTGAAGCAAGATATACATTTACATTCTCAAAATCAAAAAAGAAGATTGTTATAGGTAACTCAGTGTCTCTTTGTCTGGCATCTAGCTCTTAAATAAGTGATTATTTTATTTAATCGAAAGCGTGCTTTAACGAAAAGTTTCACATTGATATGTCAAATTTTTGGCATGTGATTTAAAACTTAAAAGCTAGCAGGAGTCATAGGTATCGGACAAATCTGTACGCAAATAGGTAAATTTGCGTACATATTGGTCCGATACCACTTTTGAATTGCCACTTTTTGAATAGATGTGTGCTTAATTTTGTTGTTGTACCTATTTGACAAGGTGAGCCTTGCTTTTGTCAGATACGGCATTAAGGTTTACTAAGGGTTACTTTCATGGCTTAAAATAGACGTGAGCCAAACAGTATGCCTACTATGAGTTTACAGAAAAAAAAAGTTAAAATAAATGAAAAAAGAACAGTGCCACCTTGCGGTCAATTGTAGAACTACAATTGATAGCGAGTACGCCAATCACAAGCTTAATAGGTAGGCGAGATCGAGTATCGACTATAGATGACATTTATGTTGCCAACTCATGGTAAAACCACGGGTCGAAATTGATTGGGGCACAACTACTTTCTTGGGAAGTGAATTTCATTGGCTTAATTACGTGTCACACAGTACCTCCACTGTTCCTACTTATGTAGTCTGACATACTCGTAGCCAACTATGTAGTTCAAGTAATTACATTTAAACGCTAACCGAGAAGAATGGTTTCATGCAGTGTGTTCTGGGTATTGGCTTTATTTATTTTGGGGCACCTAAAAAGGGATTTTCAAATATCGTGCTAGTTGCTGTCAAACCCATCGTCGTGATTTTTAAGTATATGGAAAGAGACTTGCTCTATTCCATCGGATAGTGTCATGCAACCTCTATGTGGAAAGTATCCGTTAGTGTAGTTGTTCCAAAATGATGATTAGTAATGGGGAAGCTGTTATGTCAGTACAAAGCCTACCTAGTGACGATGGTCATGGCGGAAGACAGCGAGCCGGATGAGGTGTCGGATGCTGCATCACGCGCACGTCTGCTGCGAGAGTAGCTCTTGTCACTGCGTCTGCCGACACAAGGCAGCCGTGTTACCAATGGCCATGAACGCGAAGTGAAAGGAGTATAAAGGGTCGAGGTACAGCTTGGTGAAAACGAGTAGAACATAAATGAGGACGCGTAGAAAAACGTCACTGTAACTAGCAAACTGGTAGTTTTTAGCCGGTGAATTTAATTTTGGAGCATTTAGCCGGTGTCAAGTACAAAGTTATTCATGTTACCAATTAGCACGAGCCTAGTCAAAAAGTCCCCTTTCCTATTTGTATCGCTAAAATAGCGGAAACTATTCAATAATTTAAAGATAAATTAAGAAGATGATTCCTACACCTGCACAAATTCATGGAAAATGAAAGGTCAATAATCCAGTCCAATCCAAATTACATATAACACCCGAATAATAGTTCACATAGGAAATTAACACAAGCTAAACTTTAACAGCATAATTAATGTGGTGATATAATCGGCAGTTGTGCTTAGCTTTTGACTCCGTCTACCAGGTCTTTTCTGAAATTCCTGAAACGATAACAAGTCGGTTGACGATATATTTAAGTATAGAAATGTAATAAGGAGGCAGCGATGAAACTTATCCAAACTGAAAACCAAACACCGACATATCTCACTAAAGAGTGAGGCAGAAGGTACGTTGTGTCCAAAGAGTTTACCACCGCAGTAGAGGACTAATGTTAAAGACATTAGACTGAAAGGGACGGGGAATTAAAATTTTAAACAGCCAGTATAATTTGCGATTTGTAGAAAACGTCATCTTCATGACTGAGGCGTGGCAAAATCTGCAGTAGATATAAGAAAGTCTAAGCCATACTTCTTTAGAACCTAGACAATGTTCAATAAAACTGGTTTATTGACAGCAGTATTGTTACGTTTTCTCCGGTTTCCGTAAGTATGCAAATTTTGGACAAACTTCCCAGGATGGGAAAATCGACTTGATTGAGAACGAGGCAATTTTAGGTATACAGAAGGCTGAGCGTTATTTTTGAACTTACCTTGAGTCTTCTCCACAAAATATTATTCTTCAAATAAATACAATCACATTAAGTCCTACTCATTTTAACTTACGCCGGAAGAGAGACCCGAAACAACTAGAGATCTTCGCATGGTGACTGGCAGCAGGTGGGTGCGAGAGCTCAATGGTCGTGCGAGTGAAGAGGTCCATGTCCAGCGGTGGACTGCAGTAGGCCGATGATGATTAGTGTCGTAGATGTGTAGTTCTAACTACACATCTACGACACTAATCATCATCTTCTAAGATGAAACTAGCCTATTAATAGCCTAGCCTAGTCTAGAAATAGAATATTGATGGAAATATTCTTTGATGTAAAATATCACACGTGATCACGTAAAGATTTCTCGTGAACTCTGGTTCACAAACACTCTTGTAACCAGATCTCAACAATGCGAGCATTATTTTCTCTCAGATAAAAGCCCTCTCAGGTGTGGTGGCAATACTTAGTAATGACCAATAATTAGTAATGAAAGTCTTCTACGGCCTCCAAGTGAAGTTGAAGAATGAAGTAGATGAATCTTGTTTGACTTCTTATTTCCTGTTTGTTTGTGTTTTCCTTTTCCTTCTGTGGGGTTAAAGCTTGGCAATACCACTGAAGCTAACTAGTCTAGTCTAATAGAATGACGACGATAATCCTTCAACAACTGATACAGATTAACGTAGATATGACGTATGTCCCGTCTAAATACAACAGCGTAAATACTACCTACCAATGTTGCTCAACTTAGTCGATTCGTGTAGGAATAACAAGTAAAGATCCGCTACAAGCAGTATCAGTAGGACAGCGTGGCTCTCTTACCTGGGCGGAGGCACGTGTCCTGGCCCCCCAGTGGCCGCAGCGCCATGAAGGAAGGTTTCACGTGACCATACGCGTCTGATCGCGTTCTCACTGTTATTCTCTGCGCTGGCTTGCTCTGCTGCACATCTGCAAAACAATTTTCCATTACAATCATCTACCTATGCAGGTCTCTGAACAGTTCGCCTGATCAGTGGCCGGGCCCAACTGCTCTCTGTAGCTCAGAGATAATCGTTTCAAAATGTTCATGAGATAAGTGCAAAACAAGAGAAGAGCACTCACTCAGCTCTCCGCAGCAGCAGCGGGTCGAGATGCTGAGGTGCACTGTGCGCCAGGTGGATGTACGCTTCGTGCAGTAACTCTGCCTGCAGCGTCCACAACTCCCCCTGCCGCTCTACCAACTGCCGCACCACGTTGATCACGTCTGCGCGCTCCGATAGCTGCTCGGCACTGCAAGTGGAAGCCAAATGTAGAGCGTACAGAAACTGAAGATATATATACTGCTGAACGGGAGACATAACTCTTGTAGGTACATGATTCCAACCCATTTAGTACGGTTAGAATCTGTATTTATATGTGATACGGGAAAACGGGTATTTATATATCATTGTAGAACAGTAAGAGATGAACACATGTGGTGTCCGAAAATGCTGGATATCCAATATATGATTGAAATTTATGACAATTTGTATATTAGTAGGTATATTAATACATTGCTCATGGAACGGCATCGTACTTATGTGTTTTGTTAAATAGCAACACAGTCATGTTTAAGATATGTTTAGCACTTGACGTTTTGTAACGTATTTTGATTGGTATAGTAACTGGAATTAGTTTCCGCCTGGAATACTAACCAGTCATGGATAAATTACATCTCCTACATTTTAGTACTTAAGTTGTATCGTTTTCGTGGTGATAAAAAGGCAATATTTATAAATGGTTTTATTAAGTTAGTAACAGAAGAACTTATCGATATCATAGAAGAAAAAAATCCTGAAGAAGAAGCATAAATAGGTGAGTGCATAAGTAGATGGCAGAGACATTACGCGAGGCTTAGTCCTACTTATAACATAGTTCAAGATACAAGATCCTAATGACTACCGATTAACTTTGAGGATGAATATATTAGGTGTCGTTTTACTTTGAGGGAATGCACTATTGACACAGTAACTATGATGCTTGCATGTAGTGCGATTTGAAGACAGAACAGACAGAAAAGGATGCCATCAGATGGTTAAATGTAGGCCATTCATGTAAAGTATGTACATGTCGGAGGCGTACCGCCAGATTGAGGTATTTTGTCCATGAAAACCAAAGTATATACGGTTTTATAAGCGTAACTATTCTAGTCGAGGGTCGAATAAGAAGAGCGGTATGCACAGTCTTACATTGACTTAAATACAAAATGGCTCCCTCCATTACCATCATGTTGACTAGGCAACAAAACATCTTATAATTAACAACTATTCCAAAAATACTAACAAAACAACAACAAAATAAGTAGTGGATGTGATATTTCGTCTGTCATCTGTCATATTTATATAAATCTAATCCAATCATGAAAATTCATGGAAGTGGCCTATAAATTGTTAAATAATATATAAAGAATATTAACAATACTAAATTGATCATTATATTAATATTTTGAGTAAAGGAAAACGTCACTTCCGTAAATGACAATTATCTAATAAATTAGTTTAAAATAAATATTAGTCTTTTATAAATTGTAACAAAGGCTGGCATGATTTTACATGCCATTAAATCTATAAGTATAATTAAATTTATAAACCGGATGTGGTGTAGCGACATCTTCATAACTTTTTATTATAAAATGTAGTCTAAAAGTTAAGTTATAAGTATCAAAAATACTGAAACTAATTATAATATTATTAACACTTTTATATTGACTAATTAACAAATGATTTGATAATTAATTACTCTAAAAAGAATAAGCGCCCATATACACTATATGTAAAGTATAAATAAAAGATGGCCCAGTACAGTGCCTTGTTGGACCCGAAGTTAGAAGAACGATTGTGAGGCTAGTAAAAAGCTTCCTGTGTTGTAATTATGTTTAAATTCCGTCTAATGTTTTCTGTTGGTTAGATATTTTAATAAGTTCTAGAGCGTTACCTCTGGTGGCATATGCGTCCAGCTTTTGCAGTAGTATACCTAGTCTATACTCTACTTGACATAATCAAATGCTTTTGTCAAATTGTCGCATATACTGGGATAGTCTCACCTACATTGCTAAACACATAACATAAGTGATCTGTCTTTTTCTCTGAACCGTTTCTATTCGCTTCATAGTCTGTCTTTCTTTTCTATATATTATTTGCGTAGTTAGCAGCAAATATACGTTTTAAAACCCTTTGATATAATTGGAATGAGTCAAATTGTTGTGTCAGTAATCGGTAATGAGTCATTACTCACTAATTCATTATTAAACTCATTTTTCTGTTTTTGAATGTTATATGAAGTATTTTAATTGAATATATTTCAACCAGCTACCAATAATGTTACAAAAATAATGAACAAGTTTTTATGGGGTAGGTTGGCAAACGAGCAGGCGGCTCAGCTGATGGTAAGTGATACCGTCGCCCACAGACATCCGCAATACCAGAGGTCTCGAGGATGCGTTGCCGACGTTTGAGGAAGGAATAGAAGGGAGAGTATGGAGGGGGATAAGGGAGAGGGAAGGAGTGGGGTAAGGGGGTATCGGGCCTCTGGAACCTCCCATAGACCGACTGAAACGCAATAGCAAGCTACAGTACCTACTTCACGTCTGTGTTACGTGGGAGTGTGATACTTCCCAAGTCGTGCCGGCCCACCACTAGGCCCACTACCACCAACAAAACTCCGCGGTCCATCTCTCCCTAAAGAGATGGATGGACAGCGTACTATAGATTCGTACGGAATCTACAAAACGTTATCTTAAAGAACCAACTTACTTGGCTGCCTCGTTAGGCTTATTCCTATGTAGAATGTTTGGCGCGAAGACGGTCGCCAGGTTGGCGGCGTCCATCTTGTTCCCGGGCTGGTGGCCGTCCTCGGCGTGGGCGGCGAGTTGTGAGAGGAATGACAGCAGTGCGTTGAGGGTGTCTCTGTGGGCCGCCGGCAGCAGCTGGATGATCAGCCGCAACGCTTCCCACTGGAGCTGACGGTTGTGGAGTTCTGCAATGTAGACAAGGCTTAAGCTATATAATGGAAATGGGTTCCGTACTTGAGATACTTCATGCAATCATAGCTGCGCTCCGCGGTTTCGTCCGCGTGGTGATGAATGACCACAGCTAGTGGAGAAGTCGTTGCTTCGAAGCCGGCAGTCCTTTCGGAAGTGGAGGACTTCTATGGCCGATTATACGCATCGCATGCATCTCGACCTGATCCTGAAAATGATCCTAGAGCCACGTTAACACGCCATTTCACCGAAGACTTGCCAGAAGTCAGTATTGGCGAAATCGAGATCGCTCTTAGACAGCTTAAAAATGGAAAAGCCCCTGGAGAGGATGGCGTTACAACAGAGCTACTAAAAGCAGGAGGTAAACCCGTACTGAGGGAGCTCCAGAAGCTTTTTAACGCTGTCCTGTTCGAAGGGAGAACTCCAGAGGCGTGGAGTAGGAGTGTGGTCGTCCTGTTCTTCAAAAAAGGAGATAAGACCCTGCTGAAGAACTATCGACCCATATCCCTTCTAAGCCACGTCTATAAGCTGTTTTCAAGAGTGATCACGAACCGTCTTGCGCGTAGACTCGACGAATTCCAACCACCGGAACAGGCTGGGTTTCGGAGCGGATACGGCACCATAGACCACATTCACACAGTGCGGCAGATTATACAGAAGACCGAAGAGTATAATCAGCCCCTGTGTCTAGCATTCGTGGACTATGAGAAGGCCTTTGACTCGGTTGAAATCTGGTCTGTTCTGGAGTCCCTGCAGCGTTGCCAGATAGATTGGCGATACATCCAAGTGATGAGATGTCTTTACGAAACCGCCACCATGTCCGTCCAAGTACAGAATCAGCAAACAAGTTCCATACCGTTGCATCGAGGAGTGAGACAAGGGGACGTTATTTCCCCGAAATTGTTTTCAAATGCAATGGAGGATATGTTCAAGACGCTGAACTGGAAAGGACGTGGCATTAATATCAACGGCGAATACATCTCTCACTTGCGATTTGCTGACGATATCGTCATCGTGGCAGAGACGCTGCAGGACCTGCAACAGATGCTGAATGACCTGGCTGACTCTTCTATACGCATCGGCCTACGGATGAACTTGGACAAAACCAAGGTCATGTTCAACGAACATGTTCTACCGGAACCGATTGCGATACACGGCGCCGTTCTCGAAGTTGTTCAAAAATATGTGTACCTCGGGCAGACATTGCAGTTGGGAAAAAACAACTTTGAGAACGAGGTGAATAGAAGAATTCGGCTGGGCTAGGCAGCGTTTGGGAAACTACGTCGAGTCCTTACTTCGCCGATTCCACAGTGCCTGAAGACGAAAGTCTTCAATCAGTGCGTCCTACCCGTCATGACATACGGAGCCGAAACGTGGACACTGACGGCTCGAATGGTCCACAAGCTCAAAGTCGCTCAGCGGGCTATGGAAAGGGCTATGCTCGGTGTTTCTCTGAGGGATCGCATCAGAAATGAAGTGATCCGTCAGAGAACCAAGGTCATCGACATAGCCCACCGGATCAGCAAGCTGAAGTGGCAGTGGGCTGGCCATATTAGCCGTAGAACCGACAACCGTTGGGGTAAACGAGTTCTAGAGTGGAGACCGCGTCTCGGCAAACGTAGTGTAGGACGTCCTGAGGCACGGTGGAGTGACGATCTGCGCAAGACGGCTGGCAAAAACTGGATGCGAGAAGCCCAAGATAGACCTAAGTGGCGTGCAATTGGAGAGGCCTATGTCCAGCAGTGGACTGCTACAGGCTGATGATGATGATGATGGTGATGAATGATGATGACGATGAACCAAAATATTATTATTATGTTCATCAGGGATAACGTAGGTTTCTAATGGTGAACTAATTTTCAAATCGGTCTGGTAGTTTCAAAGCCTATTTAAATTCAATTTAACAAACAAATCTTTCCTCTTTCTATTATAAGTATAGACAAGCATATGCAATTCGAAGGAAGTTATAGAGGCGTAATCTATATAACAGTTTGTTATCTTGTACCTTCAATTGTATTATATATACATTATATATAATCAATTCACATTTTCACTAGTAGCTCGTGATATGCCATAGTGTAGGAAATTACTTATTACTTAGTTTTACGAGTATCTTAAAATGGTTGAATTATTTTTTTACAGTGGATACGTAATGTTTTTACCTCTACTCAAACTATATAAATAAAAATATTCATGGCATCAAACCACTAAAAATTAAGTCAGCAGTTAATCTTAATCTTTAATTTTTTTTGATTAGAATAATTGGATTAATATTAAATTTTATGTAGGTATATCATTTCATTTTCTTAAATGTGTTTTAGCACGCTACGCGCTGTTGCTATGCCAATGTTCTTATTATTATAAATGACGTCTAATTATATTTTATTTTACTGATCTTATTAAAATTGTTGATATTTTATGTGTATTATTACAATTTTACATGTTATGTGACCTATATTTAATAAGTTTTTCTAAACACATATTTAAAATAGTTATTTGTGACTGTTTCAAGATCAACAAGAAGATAGTGTAGTATCACTCGTTCGTTAATAGTCGTACAATGTCGGGTACCATCGGTATAATGCTGATTTTAGGTTAGCAGGAAGGACCATAATATGCTTAGCAATAGCAGCAGATTTAACAAGCTATATGCATTCGCTACCTTCCGCGATCGCACGCAAGCTAGAGATAATGCAAGCTGCTAAAGATAATGATTTGCATTAAAAGCAATCATAAAATTTCTCAACAATAATTAATTCAATTAGGTATATGCTAGTATAACTATTCTGATTATTACAATACAAATTATTATATCGATCTTGCGATCGAGCGATCTTGACCGATCAACAAGTTAAGCAACGCTTGCTGCGGTCAGGAGTAGGATGGGTGTGTGCTAGTGACATTGTTCAACTGAGCGCTTCCGTATTTCAGAAAGCACATAAAGCCGTCGGTCCCGGTTGTTTGTCTTAGGACAACAGTCGTTAGGCTATGTCGGAGGGCTTCGGGCGGCCTGAAAACTTCGACATGAGTTGGCCACTAGCCTATCCAACATGCCGCACTGGGCCCTCGTGTTTATGGCCCAACTTCTCTCTCTGATGGCTCGAGTCCTAGCAGTGGGAACATAATGGGCTGATAATGTACTATAATATAGGCCCATGGGCCACTTACTTTGTGTTTGTAAAAACGCCGCATACAAATCCCTGCAGAGGAGAGGATCCGGCAGGTCCCGCAGGAACTCCTTGAGGAGCGTGGCCACGTCGTGGGGACACACGGCCGAGTCCAGCGCTGCTTCCTGACTTCGCTCCCATTCTTCTCTTAACTGAAATGCAAATAACATCACGATTATCAGCTATAAGTCATGAATAATGATTGTTCTCTGTATGTTGAGTTTGTGGGTAGTTTTTTATAGTTTAAAATAAAATTCTCGTGTCAGTGTTTGTAACAAAACTCCCCCGAATTGGCTTGGCTGATTCTTCTGAAATTTTGTGTGTTAAAACGTTTCATCATTATCATCATCATCCATCACCAAGCGGGTGAAACAACGGGGCGCAACTAATATAATATATTTAATAGTTTTTTTTCAATAATAGTTTTATAGCTTTCACGCAGCACAGCGCGCTAAACATTATACGAGATAAGAAATATACAATATAAAATACTGTAAAATGTACATTTGATATACGGCTACTCATTTCACTATTTACTATTAGAATTAAGATCTTAATATCACTATCTTAATGCTTCATTATGCCGTCGTCATAAATTAAAACATTGCCTATAAATATAAATCTATATAAAGCTATCAAATTATAACAATATTACATCGTTAGACGCAGTTACAATAGTTTAATAATTTCATTTTATTTTACAATGATAACCGTACGCCTTTCATATGAATAAATATCACGTAATTCATTGCATAACCTATCCTTATAACCTTTGATTGATTGATTCTGATATAGTTTTCTCTCAACCCAAGAAGAAAACTTATCGAGAAACCTGCTACTACTGTAGATGCAAACGTATGCTTTGTTGTATTTGGAGGCAGATTTACCCACGTTACCCAACCGTACCACTTCCAAACGAAAACAATGTATCGACTGCAATAGAGAGCACGAAACTTGCGTCTCGCGCGTCACAATCTATCTTCGTCCACAACATTGTTCCTACATCGGAAACTTCATTTATACTTAGCACCGCGCACACCAAAGTTTGAAATAAAGCGGGAAGTGGAGTGGGTCACATTCGCGCACCGATTTGAAAACATCTAAATCTGTCCAGATGTTTTTCGTTTTCTTACGTTGGTATAGAATAACTGTTACGATGTTTTTATGTAGTAAAGAGGCTGTAAATGAAAGATGATCGTGTAAATAAGCGTGTCTGAAGATGAGCTTATATTGTAATTGATATTGAAGACAAGAGTGACTATTGTTATGACAATCCAACGTGGTAAGAGACGAAGATAGAAATTCTCATTAGGTACCTAATTATAATACCTTTCGTTAATAATATAGTAACAATAAGGTGCTGTGCCGCGGCTCCGACTGCATAGTATCTTAGTAATAATATAAAAAAATAATATAGTTTATATGTTTGGATGTTTGTTACTTAACCTAATTAAAACAGCTGGACGGATTTGGAATAAATTTGGAGTTGAGATGGTTTGTATCCGGGCTAAACACCTAGGCTACTTTGCTACCGACTCTAAAAAAGAGGAGGTACTCAATTCGACTGTATTTTTTTTATATGTTTGTTACCTCATAACTTTCGACTGGGTGAATCGATACACAAAATTATAATTTTGTTTGAAAGCTGGTGCTTCCCGTGTGGTCCTTTTATTAAATTCTGTTTAGTAGTTTTTGAGTTACACTTCAATAACTGTTTTTACCAAAGTAAGAGAATGGAAGTCGCTATAAATTTTTTCAAATTGTACTTGTTATTCTGTTTGAACGTCTATTTCCCGTGGGATCGCGATAACCTTAATCCATGTGAGCAAAGTCGCGTGCATAACTAGTGTGAATATAACCCAAGAATTTTCTCATCTATCTGTTTTATTGTATCTGTTTTTAAATTAAATATAATAACCCAATAGTTGTAACTAGAATATTAATTTGTGGTCCGTGGTATTTACTCACGCTTGTGGCGGCAATCCAAATTTCTACAATAAGTCTTATTTGTGTAGTTAGGGTTGGTAAATTTATAAGTACATATTAAAACATATAAAGTCAATATATCGATAGCTAAAATTACTATGCACCAAATCCCTAAAAATTTTAATACCTAATGATTCAAAATAATTAATGCTATATTGAAGTATAAACTGAAGAACTGAATATACACTGAATAATAAAACTCCTAAGTTTAATAGGGTAATAATGGTTCAACTGCCTATTATAAAAAATACCAAAAATGATTATATCAAACTACGCCTCAGTGCCTCATGACAAGAGTCTTCGACCAATGTGTGTTACCAATGATGACTTATGGCACTGAAACGTGGTCTCTTACTATGGGCCTCATAAATAAGATCAAAGTCGCACAACGAGCTATGGAGAGGGGATCCGTAGAAGAACGAAAGTCACCGACATAGCCCAGAAGATTAGCCAGTTAAAGTGACAGTGGACAGGGTACATAGCATGCAGAACAGATGGCAGATGGGGCCCGAATGTTCTAGAGTGGAGATCACGGACCGGGAAGCGAAGAGAGAAGAAGAAGAAGCAAGAAGTCAATCGAAACTTCGGCTACGAAGTATAGTATACTCCCAAAAACGAACTATCGTTTTTGGGAGCATAGGCCCAGCCGTGCGATTCTCTAAGAGCAAACAAAAACAACCTTATGTACAAGGGCGATATCTCAAAGTATTTGATATGGGTGAGCTCGTCGACGAATCTTTACAGAATCGCGCGGAACGTCTCTTCCGATTTCGCAGGAAACCGTGACATGTACGACTTGAAGTTCGTAATCACTTTTTGACTCCAGTCGCATTAACCTACCCTCGGGTAAGACCTGGGTATTGATACTTCGGTCAGTCCATTTGTGTTGTATGTACTGGAGGATCTCATGTCCCGACGAATCTTTGTGAAATCGGGAGAGGTAAACACCAGTCACAGGCTCAACAGCATGGATGGTCGTGGCTGCAGCAGGAGCTATGTTGCAGATTGTTTTGATGTTATTTCTTTTTATAGTAAGTCGTGAAAGATTTTCGTATAGTTATTTTTTTAAAAAGGTACTCGGCCTAGCTACCAAATCAAAATATTATTTAAATTTGAAATTTCTCTCTATAAGTGAGAATATGATATATCATATTCTCACTTATAGAGTGAGAATATGATATATCATATTCTCACTTATAGAGAGAAATTATATATCTATAGATAAACGGTTATGTTCTGAAACATGAATAATATGTGCGATGCCAATCCTCACATGACAGAGGAAGAAAAAGAAAACTCGTGTTGAAAAAGTGCTTACCTGTCTGACTCTCTTCTTAGAGGCGGATACCCTGAAGAGGCCGAGGGTGTACAGTCCGTGCCTGCGCAGGTGGGCGAGGCACGCCGACACCAGGCCGGGGACCTTAGGCCCGCCCCCGCCTGCCTCCTCCAGGCCCGCCCAGCCCCACTCGCCGGAGTCGCACGATTCACTCTGGAAACATTCATTTTGATCATTAATTCCGATATAGTTACAAAAGGTACTCATTATAGTCATGTTGATGGGTGACCCTCAATCCCCTTAAGACGGTAAAAGGGTACTTAATAGATAATAGGTAATCGCTGCAGTCGCCAGTACTAACGCGAACGCAGCCGGGTGCGCAAGTTTTCTATGAAGAAGTGGCCCGGACGGTCACGAAACCGGTCCAGATACTCGACTATACATGCCGCGTAAGTGAAACCAACAAAATTATATCAAAATTTACATACTTACAAAAGTTTCAATCAAGTACTCATAGGTAATAATAAATAATAAAAAATCAATAGTAAAAGATAATTAGCGACCCTAGGAAAAACGGATTTAGTAGCTCACATTACTAGAGCGTCGCCCGACAACTCAGAGGAGTTATTGTTAACAATAATGTTTTTTGTACACAGAAGCCATTCAGCAAGTGATGTAAACCCTATCTATTATATAGCAAGAGTTGAAATAGAATAGCAAGAGAAGTGCTCGCAGCAGAGCATGAATTGGCGCTCTTAACCGATCCACAAGTTAAGCAACGTTTGCTGTGGTCAGGAGTTGGATGGGTGTGTGATAGTGGCATTATTCAACTGAGCGCTTCCGTGCTTCGTAGGTTCCGTGCTTCGTAGGGCACGTTAAGTCGTCTGTACCGGTTGTTTGTCTTAGAACAGCAGTCGTTAGGATATGTCAAAGGCCTTCGAGCAGCCTGAAATCTTTGATAGGTATAGGTTGACCACTAACCCATCCTCCAAGCCGCACCCCCGCTGGGCCCCGTGGTAGATTATGGCCCAACTTCTCTTTCTGAGAGAAAGGCTCGAGTTCCAGCAGTGGGAAATTAATGGGCTGATTATGTACGAAATAATGTGTTAAAGAACGTGACCTTGCAATACCGATGAATGAGCTATGGAATCCCGGAAGGAGTAGATGCAAAAGTAAGTAGGTAGTCGATGCAGAATCCGATGGTACTATTATAATAATCTGTGGCGAGATCTGTGAGAGGCGTACGGACAAGAAATAACAACACTTTGCGCGCGTTCCTAAACAAACACTTTTTATTTGCCGTTAGTTTTTCTTTGAATACCCCGAATTCTAAGGGTTCATGGCCAAAGATCGCCGTGAGCATGTAGAAGATCAAGCGCTCATTGTAGTACTTTAACATCTAAGAAGGCTTAAGAGGGACGTATATACCGTACTTGTCCATACTAAAAGAAACTACTTTTTTACCGAATTCAGTGGGTTTTTAGTACTTTAAAGTTACCTTTTTTACTTTAAAAACTGAACAAATCAAGCACATGAGCTTCACTGAAAAATCACTGAAGTCGGACAATATTAAGAGGTAGAAAAGAGTTAAGTTTTTATATATTTAATTTCGTATGGACAAGAACGAGCTGTGCGTCCCTCTCAAAATCTATAGCAGAAATGTGTCAACTAAATCATTATCACGTGATTTATGGCGAAGCTGTTTGATAGACATTTCTAATGTAGTTTTGTTCTATCAACTAGGGCGAATTAATGTACCTGTGTGTGTAGGATAAGAAGGATTTCATATACTTAGTATAAAATGTAGCAAAATAAACTATACAATAAGTTAAAATTATTTGTAGAGTCTATGTTAGTCATAGAATTGTTACTCGTACATATTTTCAAACGCGAGATTCGCAGGAAGCCGAAAGTATATGACTGGAAAAAAGTGCTCTATTGTAGCGTTCATTCAATGGACCTGTTCCGGCTGATGATGAAGACGAACCGACACTAGAATGTATGTACTCGTACATAAAGGAGAATTGTCGCGCTACCCTCATATCAAAACATTTGAAGAACGTTAACATCCTTAAAAATAGTTTACTTCCAATCGATTGCATCGATACAAACCATCAATATTTTGAAGCCAGTGTTTTATAAAAATGCCGGTGCCAATAATAACAAAAAGATATGTATAGTGCTGGAGAATCTAAACATATCGCGATGTGTCATCGTAGAGGCGCCACCTGTCCACAGTGAGACGTTCTATTGCTTATTCTGTAGTGGTTGCAATGACTCAAACAATGACGATATACATAAATGAAATACTAGCCGCACCCAACGGGTCCACCCATGCTGAAAATGAACAATATGAACACCAACATAAAGAGAGAAATACATACTTTCCATTTACGAGGAATCTAGGATATTATTTTAATAAATGTTTACATTCAAAACAGCCTGTTCTAATAAGTTAGAAGATCAAAAAGCACATAGTATTATACTATGTACTACTATGTACATAGTAGTACTTAGATACCAATTTCCCATGCCTACAAAATAATCTACTTTAGAACTCTACTAAATAGAAAAGAAATGTTTCAATAGCACGATAGTCATTCAAACCAGCTACTTCCTAAAATGTATTGTATAACCACTTGCTTAGTCATTTCCTTCCGACTTCTACAACTCACGTGCAGAATTGGCAGTCGATTCTCACCCCAACTACTTCGCAATAAAGGCAAATCAAACCAATAAGGCAGACGCTGGTAAGGTAGCCGATTTCAATCGAACTATCATAGTCCGGCTATTCCTGTAGTGCTGGATACACGGCGAGTAGCGTCATACGATAAAATTATCTCGCTTTAATGAAAGCACGGAAGGCCGGCAGGTAACCCGACACCCGTGACGTCAGAGTGACGTGGCTATCAGCAGGCCCTGATCGCGAAGGTGAGGTCTGTTTGTTTAGTGGTGTGTGTGAGTTTGACTGTGGTGGACTCGTGGTGGTACCAGTCTGTTTACAGAACGCAAGCGTAATCGAAGCGCTCATGACCTAGTCGTAAGCAAACCTGGATGGGTAACTGTTTATGGAGTTATCAACTGAGCACTGTATACAGTATTTTGGAGGAAATATCCTTCCATTGTAGGTTGTCGCCTCAGGAGAACAGTCGTTAAGCCAACCCATGTCGGAAGCTTCGGACACGGTAATGTTTTCTATAGCATTACCGTGCTTCAGACGAATTAGTGCTAACCTATCCGCAAATGTATAATAGACTTTGACCATACACATACTCTGCTGAGGAGGCCCTATGTCAGCAGAGAAAACGTAATTGGATATATATTCCTTCAAGAGTCGATGTCATTATAACAATGAAATTTTTATTGTCTCTGGCCGTGCGACCTTTGATGGAATATAAATGTTTTGCTAACGCATATATGCTATAGATAATTAGGTAAATGTGACTTTAAAACTTATGTCTATATACGAAACTGAAACGCTGTAACGCCTCGAATTATTTATTAGGAAAGCTGTGTTGTCATATGGGTGTATATACCACGGAGGTCTTGCAAGTAGCGTTAACAATGTTACTACAAGTCTCAGACCAAATATTGTCTGAGCTACAAGTACAATAGTTTCGAACAAATCGCATGCGTTGCGCATGCCTTTTTGTAATGTTGAAATATTAATCTAGATTACTAACTATCGCACTTTGTATAATATCTGACGATGCTTTCGAAGGTAGTACTGGATCCAAGGAGGAGACAGGGCTACTCGAATAAGGTAACAAGCCAGGCGGACACTAGGACTAGGAAGTACTAGGGCAATGACTGTAGTTAGCTACGGTGGTGTGGATTTATTCAGGATGTAACCATTGCTGGTAGCTCAAGCCCCAGGTACGATTAGAACCAGCAATCATCTACATTTTAACAAATAGGGTTTTTGCCTGAATCAGTTCTTAAGCCAAGTAAATTATAAAGCAAAAAAATATACAAGATAAATGAGTGTTTTTGCATTTTCTATTATAATGTATGGAAATATTTCAGCGGATGCTATACATAGATGGAATACCAAACTGTTGCAAGATATATATGGTCACAGAGACACCGAACTCAGGTCAAAGCCTCATCCGGACCCAAGAGGCTGAAGAATGATATTTCTTCATAAATAATAGATGTGAGCATAACGATCCGAACTTCAAATAATCCAAACATAAAAATAGCTTGTATACCATTTTGAAAGTCCGCGGCAACGAATTCTCTGCAAAACCCTCGGTCGATTATCCCGTGATTACCCCCATCACCATCAAATGCATCTTGCAATCAAATCGAGCAATCGTTAACTCAATTCCAGCAACTCCCACCAGACATTTCTCAGTTTGTTTACTCTCCTGCCAGACTTATGTCTTACTCCTGTATACATTGTACCATCAGAGGTCTTGTCATTATGCGAGTTATGTGGATGATTGGCAGCTGTCATAGCAACGCACGCCTACTGGGGGCAGTCTACGTGCTGTCTGGCGGGTACACCTCAGGTGCAGCGGTTTGATTATACACTGTGAGGAATGCTAATCTCGCGTGCTGTTAACTTCATCAGCTGTATTTAGATTCTGGTTATACAGGACGTTAGTGGTATGTGGATGGTCTAAATAATTTGTCTGCAATATGGCAAGATCGATTGTAATTGGGACTTAGCTATTCCATTTCTTTTTTGATTTGGTGATGTGATAGTAGCATTTGCAGAACTTATATAACTTCCATTTGGTATAGAGCACCGTTGATGTCACGGTCGGTGACGGTTTTAACTTTAACAAAATCTGAGATCATTGGCGGTGATTTATAGGATTCTGAGCTACTTGACAAAGAGTCTGAGTTAATAGCTGGTAGGTTTTCCATATCACTAGTAGGTACCACCTTTACGTTTGCTTCCATTTTCATAAGTCGCACTGCCTGCCTGTGCGGAATTTATTCCTTCAAAGTCTGTATTCCCAAATAGCGGGAGTGTTTATGATGAGAACCATGAGTGACCAGATAACTTCTATGTACACGTGGTATATTTGATACCGTAGTTTCTTAAAATGAAATAGATGACAAGTTTATTTATAATAAAAATGTATGCATAGATGCGTCAGACGGATTATTTTTGTGTTGTGTCGAGACAGGCAAGTAGAGTAGTTGAACTATCCAAGCTACTTTCTTGTACTGGTAGTGATCGACTACCAAAGCATCTTGTAACGTTAACAGTATTAACCAAATCTATATCATGTGTGACACAAGATCAATTAAACAGTAGAGTAGTAATTCTCTAGTTTTGCA
Organism: Selenia dentaria; assembly: GCA_917880725.1. Taxonomy (NCBI): domain Eukaryota; kingdom Metazoa; phylum Arthropoda; class Insecta; order Lepidoptera; family Geometridae; genus Selenia; species Selenia dentaria. Next base: position 2,928,035 of record OU862885.1, on the reverse strand, counting down.
ATGCCAGAAGTTTATTTAATCATTGAGACTATCTCAGTAATAACATACATGGTAATATACCATACGTTATTACTATCGGAATTCTGCTGGTCCCTATGGTAATTACCATAGTACCCTTAGTACAGTGTAGTTCTTATAAGGTTTCTAGTCTGGTTAAGCCAACTAGTTCACTATACAGTAAAACTTTTACATTATACTGCTGATAGAAATAGTTAATAACTCTGTTGTTGTGTGTACCTACCACAAAAGACTTTTATACTATTTCTCTCGCGTAGTACTAAGTAAGTCCTAGACGGGCTCTTTCTAATTGGGCTCACCATCTGGTAAGATTCTATCAGACAGAAACATAAAATTATAATGTACGTTACATTTTCCCAGACGTGACGGCTCAGTTGGACCAGATCTTAGGTAAAAATACTATTTTCAGCGCGTTGTTACCAACATAGTAATTTATATGAGTACAACATTGTTTCTAGTTGCGTTCCAGGAAATCTAGAAGTCTCACGTCAGAGAACTGGGCGAACCTGTGGAAAATTTCTCAAACTCGTCTTACAATGAATTTATTGTAACACGCCGTACTTAAATGATTTAGAATGTTACTATGAAAGTATCAATTGTTACAATACTTTGATGAGCTAACAAAAATACTATACTGGTTCTGTGAAAAAATATTTTCGTTTGCAAATAGGACCTCCCATGAGCATAGTTGATGTGTCTAAAACTTATTTAATTCAATAAATTTAATTCAAATTAACAAAACTCAAGAGTTTGATAAATGGATACAGAATCATAAAAAATATAATGCAGATATATACTGCCAAGATGTGTGATTTACTGCCAGAGTCAGTGTTTTTCAGTAGATTGGAATATTAAAATATGAAGTGAATAAGTTAGATAAGAATAATCCTCTACTTTGTAGATTTGTGTGATTGCGTGCACATTTAAGATCAGTATCGCTTAGCATCAGGTTTGATAGAGGTTAAACGCAAGCTTATACGTAAATAAACCAGGTATTTTGAAGATTGTGAAGATGTTGCCTACCCACAGACCACGTAAACAAGGGAGATATGAAAAGGGGGCGGGCCGGTGTCGCTGTACAATGTGCCCAAAAACAGAACACATTGCTCGCGGCGGTTAGCAACTTTTGTATTATGTGGCTGAGAGCCGATCGCGATATAGCATGTAAACCGTTTACAATGCTTGCTCTGTACTAACGAATATTCAAACGTTTTAATTCCGCAGTGGATAATGAACTTATTGAAGCTAACAGAATACGTTGAAGCGCGGAATACGGCCGCTCCTTGCGACACCAGGTTTTGTACCCAGCGCACGGATCGGCATCTCTCCAGATCTCTATGTGCCTACCAGATTACTACTAGGTCTAGTACCCCTCAATCTACCATCCAAGTTATGACTGCAGTAAGGCTTGCTTACCTTTTCTTCGGACTGAGAACGACATGCTCCACTGCGAGCATTTCAAGTGTAATTGCCCAATAACAATGTCCGAAGACATCGACCAAGACTGACGAACTGTTCACTGATATACGTATCCTATTAAACTAGCTATAACGCGTGGTGCACCGCCCGTGTGTGATAGGCCCAGGTGCATTTGGGCGCGTCACGACGACGACGCGGGTTGGCGACGACGCCAGACTATTTCTGAACTCTCAAATGTCGAATGACAAACATGCATTCGCAACCACTGCAGCTGGATCTCTAGTGGTTCTTTGGACCATATTTTCACCATATTCCTAAACGATCATATTGGAGCATACCGAGTTGTTTGTACATAACAACTTCATTAGGACAAACCTTGTAGTTATATATGACTTTCGAAGTTTTAAAATGCCTCAGCGTCCTCATACGACGGTTAAAGTCAGCTAGAGAGACGAAGTCGATGCTCGGATGGGTGCCTCGGTGGCCTAGCGGTTATGGCGTCTAAAACCAATTATCGGAGATGCGGGATCAAATACCACGTTCGAGGATATGTAATGTTGCTCTCTACAATTGTAAACCTTTTGCATTCATTGCTATTTTTCTTATATACATTATAACATCTGAAAAAGTATTCCCTGTGTTGTTGGGAAACATGTAAACATACATTATCACATCCAAACATCCATACCCCGAGTACTTACATACATGCTGCTCACCACACAAATATATACCGCAGATAGAAACTGATCTTGCGACCCCTCACTTCTATGGCACGATAATAGGATCATAAAGTAAGACAGAATAACGAACAGTAGATAAAGTCGTACCTAGATGTGTGACCATTAGTGGCAATTAAAGTCTGGATGCTGCCATACTTCAAAGAAGACATTAAGTTGTCGGTCACGGTCTTAGCTATGGTCTTAGTAAGAATACCTCCGGTAGACCATGTTGAAGACGAAAGGCCTCCAACATGGTCTACCAGTCTAATGGTGATAACTCCGACAATATTGGCTTTTAGCCTATACAGTAGCTCTGGTAAATATACACAGTAGTAGTAAGTAAGTACTTACTGACATAAATGTGCCACATTCAATCACACATCTTGGTTACAATATTTCATGATATTTCCAATAGTCCAAGCGGCGTTTGCACTAAAAGATCTGTCATAGGTCTTACAAGTAGGTTATAAATATAATGCATTTAAAGGTAATAAAGTGGTCAACAGGGAGCCATGTCTGATATACCCTATATTCGGCTGGAAAGGTTGAAAAGAAATATCATTTTGAAGTTATAAAGGACATTTCAAAAATCAATTATGTGGATTAATAGTAGATTATGCACCGAGGGAGTAAAGCAGTGTCTTAAGTTGTGGACCCTGAGTGTAACGGGGAATCTAGAGTTCAAGATTTAAATTTAATTCCCGAGCGAAACGAGGGAGTTCTGTAGACAGACTTTATCCTCGAGGTGCATACTCTACTTTTCACACCTACTGCGAGACAATAAAAACTCAGAGCTATACAAAAAAGCAGTTATTTAGTTAAAAGTAAAATAAATTAACAATTAATATTCAAATTGGACACATTTGTACCGTTATAGAGGGACATAGTAATATTTTTGGAATGAACATTTTATGGAAAACATTGTTTTAGACTTTTGCGGCTGTTAACTAAGTTATAATTAGTACTGACGAGATTTAGACGATTTAGTAGCTTTTAGAGCTCCCGATATTTCGACACAGTTACATGCAACATGTTCAAAAGTATTTTTTATTATTTATTTTATTGGACATTTTGGAGCATGTGGTGTGAAAATTTAATTTACGGATGGTAGTATCATTCGATATGGATGAAATGCTTTGAGAAAATATCGGGCACCAGGCAGGCTGGTCGGAAATGAGACACACTTAGGAATTGCTGTTACTCTTTCGGTTAAAAAATATAGCGTTTTATATTAGACTTGTAGTCGCTAGAATGATCAAAAATCTTAGACAGCTCTTATTAAACTGGTTTAGGGCCAGCCTACAGCGTCCAGAATAGAGTTTATAGCAAGCGCGATTGATGAGCTCGAAACTTTTCAATTCAACAGATATTCTATTGTTAGATTTTATTGTTTATTTTTATAGGCATCGTGTTTGTGATATAAATAATGGCGTTCGATTGTTCAATGTCCGCGAAACATTTAAGGCACCACACCATGCTGCAATTAATCGAGAACTCTCGAACACTTTTGACTAGAAAATCTTTTATTACAATTACCTACTATAACATTTACATTTCCAATAATTTTAGGTATATATAATACTAGCTGACCCGCCAGCGGCTTCGCTCGCGTGGCCTTGCGAGATACGGTTAATTACACTTTTTAACTATTCCACGGGAACTCTTTAATTTACCGGGATCAAAAGTATCCTATATTTTGGCCAGGGATATAAGCTACCATTATACAAAATTTCATTTAAATCGTTCCAGATGTTTCGAAGATTAGCTGTATGTCTGTTTGTCCGAACAAACAGACAGACAGACAAACAGAGAAACAAAAAATTGGAAAAAAAATTGTATGATACTCGTATCACTCCTTACATCCCCGTGACTCGTATAGTTAGTATCGTTGATGATGATGATGATGTAATAAGTGTAGTATGTTTTCCTTTCCAAGAAATGAGATTGACTTCATTATGACCACCAAGAGACAAATATTCACTGGTGTCTCCGTGATCCACAAGGTGAAAACCGGTAGTGATCACCGAATGGTAAGAGGCGGTGAATATGACGGAAAATAATAATTCCATTATTATTCTCCTTTTGTCATAGTTGAGGAGTCTTGTCTGATGAACTTTACGGCCCAGATAAATAGTCAATGCTTAGCAATAGTCGAAAGTATTACTTTGGAAAGTATGACTTTGACTTCTATAAGTAACCTATCGCTGAAGGTCTAAAATAGACGTTACTTTCAACTTAACTTAGCAAAGTACTGCTTTAGCTTAGATAAAGTATACCTTTGAAATATTTATCTATAGCACCTATAATATTTGGCAGCCCAGGAAGGTTTCTTATTGAACCAGCATTTATAAATTCATTTTTTAACCGGCATAATTCATTTCTGGTGTAGTGAATGAATGAATTTAGGTAGTTTTCCAGCTAGAAGTCTTGAGATTCGCTTTACAATATGGCATGCTGTTTGTATGGCTGTGATAGGTATGAAAGATCTGCACATACCTTCTGAAAATCAAATAGGGTAGATAATTATTTAACCTGGCTAGGTATTTCATTATATGTAGGTAAGTATGAGGGTAACTATCATTTGCATTTACGAAAATAATAGGTAGGTACATAGTGGATTTGTTTCATTACTTAATTCACAACAGTAGGTAGGTAAATCCAAAGAGAATATATATTTGCATCTAAGTAAATGTACCAAAGTATGTTCCATACAAATTTAATATTGATCATGTCCATTTTGATGGTTGCCTACGTTCCTACCCAGCAACAAACATATTTCACTTACTTGGAAATATCCTGTAGCGTGAAATCGTACCTACTTAAGGCAATAAGTATTTAAATTTCCAAGGAAATTGGAAGCCCTCTATTTGTGATGGGTTTTAACTCTGAAAGCTCTAGTATAATGACATTTTCACGATCCATTGTTTGAGAAACTTTATTATGTGATTTTTTGGCTGGAACGTAGTAGTCAGATGTCAAACCTGTCGAAAAGTAAGTGCTAAGTACACGATATCCATGACTCTGCCTTTACTAAGTATTAGGTTGACTTTTGCTAAAGTATTGCTCGAAAGTACTGTCTATTTATCTAAAAGCGATGCTAAGTACGGTTCGAAAGTAAGACTTTGGCTTAGCTAGAGTAAAGTAACGACTATTTATCTGTGGGTACGTATCGACCTACTCGTGCCCATATTCAAGAATACTCTTCTAAATAATCTGTTTGGGAGAATAATTTATGTGCAATTTTAGAGAGAAAAATTAATTTTTGTGTTGAAATTCTCGTGAGTTTGACACATATTTAACTATTTCAGTGCCCGCCGGGAGCTCGCAGACTCGACAGTGCCCGCCGGCAGCTCGCAGACGCCACTGCGCATTCGCCCTGAAGATGAGCTTCGGACATGCTCGAAACCCGGCGAGACGTATTCGATCCTTAACGTGAGTGTTTTGTCGATTAATAATAATAGTTAAAGAAAAATGTATATCCTCAGATGGGATTAGAACCCGCATCTTCAGACAATCCGTATCATACATCATGACCACTATTATTAGATGATGTACTGCACCTTTTATTAACATGATACTTCTCAAACTGAAATTCTGTCTCAACCAGTTTCCAAACAAAAGAAAGTAATAGACACATTTTATCACTTTAATGAAGGTTGATACTATGGTAATAGTATCCTTGCTTTTATTTAGTGCTCAATATATTTATTTACATCTCTCTTATTCGGTAAATAGGTCCTTATTACCCCCAAATGGGGCTTGTAGGTGACCAATTAGCGCTCTAGGGTAATAATGTAGCTAGAAAAGCCCTAGGTCGGTAAGTAATTAAAAAAAAATACAAATGGGGCTTGTAGATGACCAATTAGCGCTCTAGGGTAATAATGTAGCTAGAAAAGCCCTAGGGTGGTAAGCAATTTAAAAAAAACACTTTACTCTTTCAAAAAGTTCGCGTACATCTAACCATCATACTGGCAATAGACATCATGCATTCAGCCCAATGACAAAAGAGGTCGCTTCGCTATTCAGCCTTGTCTTCGTATGAGTATAATAGTCATCAATTTTATTTTTGTAATGCCGGTTTTTTCCTACTTACCTCACAATCGAGATGTAAAGCAGAGTAGTTAGCTCGGGTGTAAGCACCAATGCCTTACAGTCCTTGGCTACTAATCTACTATTAGTGATACGTCGTGTCGAGCAAGTGGCCCAAAGTGTATGGCACGATACATCCCCCTTGGACCATTCGTCATGTTGATGAGTATAGCAAATTGGCATTCGCCGCGGTGATGGAATGCGTCAGCGGGTCATTTGCTGTAATTGATCTACTGGCAAATTTCAAGGTGGATTTCTATGCAACTTGTGATAATTTAACTAATTTCAAAGTATTTTGAATATTTAACACTAATGTTACAAATTCAAAAGTATTCCTGTCATTATGTCTGTAAACAATTTTGTAGAAAATCCGGAAAAATATAATATTAGTTTCGAAATCACGCTTGTATTATAGAATTTATTTATATCCGACAAAATGTACAGTTTTCTCCTGTCATCTATTTCGGGCTATAATATACCTCTCCTTATATGAGCTGCGTGTGATCGATTGCGGCTGGCCGCTTGCTGGACGCCAGCTATCTTGGGGACTATCATTGGTTATCAATGATGGTTCGTCATCAATTGGCTTAAAGGCACGTTCCCCTTATACCAATATGCGTCTCTTTGTGCACCAATAATGGCTCAATTAAAGTTAGAATAGTCGAATTGTAGCTAAACAACATTCATCTAAATTAGTTTCTGCATGGAGTTATGTAATACTTGTGTAGAAGGCATTTATTTTTCGATTTATACTTAGTTTTATACGTTTTATTTTCGTTTTGACTAATAGAGCAAGTTAGTACTTACATCGTCCCCTTTCTCAAGGGCACCTAGCGAGGCGAGCGAAGCGCGGGACCCGCCATGCTGCGCCCTCCGCAGCGCTCGCTCGGTCTCCACGCACTGCGCGAGCGGGACTCCGAAAACACTGCCACTGGTAGACTCTGCAAACAATATAACATATTTTTATACAATATATGAAATTCAGTATTCCGGAAAAATTATGCAATAAATTTAATTAATGCTGCCTGACTTATTCTGTACGTGCATTGAAATGAAAGTTTTATATGCTTGTATACAGGTACATCATATCTTAGGCTATTATGTCTTGAATCACTCGACTAATTTGTCGTGCAAATGTTTATTTTGGCTACCTAATTGATTAATTATGTATTACGTAGTATTGTATTAAAATAAAAATGTATAAAAAGAAATCAAATTAACATAACATTATAGAAATTTAAAAAATGTCAATTTCAATAAGTACGATACACAATAATTTGCAATTAATTTAACAAAATAATTTAAGACATGAATTTGTATTTAAAGTATCCATCTATAGAATAAAAACATCTGTCGCAGAGCCATGTATATATTTGCTTTTTAAATTCATTTTCCTTTAGCATTCTAAACTCATTGGGTTATGTATTGTAAATCTTTATTGCCATTTTATAACAGTTTTGTCACCCATTAGCTCAGGCAAACAGCGGGTAAGCAGTTCTTTAACAGTGGCAATGGTTAAAACTGATGTATCTATATGTATATTCCGTTCATCGACAAATTTGGCCCAATTTTTTACTTATGATATAATTATAACTATTTTCATTGATTTGTGTCGACTAAGTGATATTTTGTTGTTCATAAATTGTTGATATAATGTGTTTATTCGTAAAAAAATCCATGTTACTTTAGCTGTTGGTTTTACTATAAAATTAATAAATAAAATAAATAGGTACAACAAAATTAGAGAGCACCTTAAATTTTATTCCCGTTATCTCCCAGGTACAGCCAATTGAGTGATATACTAGATACCTCACTACTGGTAGTAAGTACACTACTGTATGAGTATCTTACCATTGCTTTTAAAGCTCCCGATATTTCGACACAGTTACATGCACCAAGTTGAAAAGTATTTTTATTATTTATTTTATTGGACATTTTGGAGCATGTGGTGTGAAAGTTTAATTTACGGATGGTAGTATCATTCGATATGGATGAAATGCTTTAAGAAAATATCGGGCACCAAGCAGGCTGGTCGGAAATTCACTGCACATAACACACAGATAATCCGTCTAGATCTACAGTGTCAAGGTCAGTATAGCAAGTGAAATTACCGAACAAATGGGACTAAACCTTTGCTTCGTTTGATGATGAGCGCATTGCAGTGGCGTGCAAAAATGTAATCATTACAATATCGGGGTCCCATAACAACTGTAATAAGCGGGCGTGACTCTTCAAATCCAACGACTTGACCATTCATTCCGTCACTTACTAATATAGGATCAAAACCATAATATGAACATTACGCGATTCAACTCGCTTTAAGTGCGTAGTTGAATCTGAAGGTAAATAAAATGAATACTCGTACAACTAGTCTCGCCGAGCGACCGTTCGCGCAGCCGCGTCCGAGTGCGTAAGCTACACCTCACGAAAGGCCGTTCTATTCTCGTGATGCTATTCGCAGCGACCTAAAGTTAACCTCACAATAGGAAGGTGTTTCTTGCGATTCATTTAGACGCCACGCGTCACTGGGTTTGTCTCATAAAATTATGTTTAGGGATGGTAGATGGTAATAGACACGAATATCGATAAATTATATGATCGACAATAATTACAGTTACGAGAATAATTTCGAGAAATTCTAGTTTCTATTACTATTAGTCTTGCGAAGTTAATGTATTTCTACCGACTTCCAAAAGAAGGAGGTGGTACTCGATTCGACCGATTTTTTCTACCGACTACCAAAAAAAGGAGGAGGTACTCAATTCGACTGTATGTTTTTTTATGTTTGTTACCTCATAACTTTTGACTGGGTGAACCTATTCTCAAAATTCTTCTATTTTCAAAATTATTCGTTTGAAAGATGGTGCTTTCCGTGTAGTTCCATTAAAATTTCATCAAATTTGGTCGAATAGTTTTTAAGATATACTCCAATAACTGAATAGAATGGAAGTCAGTATTATTTTTTTCAAATTGTACTTGTTTTTATGTTTGTTACCTCATAACTTTTTTAATATTAAATTTTTCAAAATGTACTTGTGTCACTATAATTTTCTTGAGAAGTACTTACACCAATTAATTAATGAAATGAAAATTAAAAAAATTAAAAAATATAGCACCTACTAAATAAAGACGTAGGAAGAAGTGTTCATCTGTGTCTATAATGTAGCTGTAGTATATGTAGTAGTATGTGTACCCATGTAGCTGTTATGAAAATGTATGATATTAAACATATATAGTAGGTTCTTATGCATGAAAAAGAAAAAAATGTGTTTTCCGTCACGGGTGTCGTATTGAATCCCGAGCGCAACAAAGTACACCACACAAAAAGTCGCGTTGGTGTTGTAGATCTAGACGAAGAGAGCGATAATAACTGGATTACCTATAGCATTATTATTAATTTAGCATGAAGCTAGGTAAAATTTTAAAATGCAGGTCTGGGATTAGCTAATAAGAGAGGTTATAAGTACTTATATACATATACACACCCAGATACCAGGTCAAACGGATATGTTCATGCACACAAATGTTTGAACTGTTCGGGGATTGAATCGGGACCAGTGGCTCAGAAGGCAAGTTTGCTAACAACTACACCAACCGGCCAGTCTAGTACAGCCGGCTAGACCTGAAGTCAAATTATATATTGATAGTTTGGTTGAATTGCCTATCGTTAATATAGTTATTTGTTTTGTTACGTCCGTCCATATCTATAATATCTTCGAATTTTATTGGTAACCGGCCTGTGACGCGAGAGCCACAGATTCAACAACAGTCAGCTAAAGTAATAAAAGTTTTTCCTCGTGAATGAGCTGATATATTTTTATTGAAACAGCGTTAGTTTGAACACGAAAACGTATGGAATTTCCTATATTTCGCTTCAAATCATTTTAATGGCAAAATTAAGCAATTAAAGACAATCTGACTCCTATAAAAATGATTTAACTGTCACTTAACATTCAACCATCTAATTGCCCAATGGTTTTTTCTTTCTATAACAAAAACATTGTATATTTATCGACCAAAACACAATAGATATTCGACGAAATCCCAGTAAGTAGATAGGGCTGATTTTCTCCGATGAATTATTGGAAGCTATCGATATAAAAGTATCCATCACTATTTTTAGAACTGTTTGAGTAGTATTTTTTGTGATACAAATATTTTTTTGTAGCAAAGTTTTTAGTTTTTGTATTATATTCCATCTTATATTTTGGCAAGGCTGACTGTAAACAAATGATATTTACATTGAGATTTTTCTAACCTTAGCGACAAAAGCATTCCTGCGAGCTGAATCACAAATATCCAATAGTTTTCGCGCGATATTTTTTGTAACAACCTTGCTACTGTTATATGACTAAGTTCAGACTATTTCAGATTGTGGGCCATGGAATAAATGAAAAGCGGGACGGTATGGATAAAGCGGAAGTAACAAAATGTGACAGTGCGATTAACAAGTACCTACAATTTGACAAAATTTAATAAGACTTCCATTCTATTCAGTTATTGGAGTGTAACTCAAAAAGTACTGAACCGAATTTAATGAAATTACAATGGGACCACACGGGATGCACCAGCTATCAAACAAAAAATTTTGATAATCGGTTCACCCAGTGCAAAGTTATGAGGTAACAAAAAAATACAGTCGTATTGAGTACCTCCTTCTTTTTGGAAGTCGGTAGAAATGGCGATTTCTCGACATGTAAGTGCTTCAAAAATCACATAACCAACAACTTATCTTAATATTCATCGCACATTACCAGATAATCCGCCTCACAGCCGTACAGAAAGCTCTTCAGTCTCTAGGTTGAAGGTCAGTGTCAGTTAAATCTAACAAATGAGACTAAACAACTAGTCTCAGAGTGACGAGCGTTGGACAGTGGCGCGCAACAACTTGGACATTACATAACGGAATCATACCGCAAATGTAATTAAATTAATTAATTAATTAACTAATTAAATGGGCAGGCGTGACGCATGCCATCCATCGACTTGATTAACCCCTTCACTTAATTTATTAAGGACTTATGTTTTCTTCCCAATGCTAAGACCCAGATATTCCTCTCAGAGAAGGCAATATAAGCTATAATCTACCACTTGGGTCAAAGTTTTCAGGCCGTAGGAATGCCTCCGACGTAGCCTAACACGACTGTTGTCCTATTAGACAAACAACCGGGACCGAAGATTTAACATGGCTTTCGAAGCATGACACTCCATTCCTGACCGCAGTAAGCGTTGTTAAGCCCAGTTGATCATTTAAAGAATATGCATTCTTACGACATTTCCTACTACGATTCAGGCAGTGCTTCAGCTACACTGCACATACCAATATTCTGTGCGTACATCTATACTAATATTATAAAGAGGAAAGATTTGTTTGTATGTTTGTAACGAATTGGCTCAAAAAGTACTAGACCGATTTCAAAAATTATTTCACCATTGGAAAGCTACATTCACCCTGAGTAACATAGGCTATATAAGATTCATCATCATCATCCAACACCGCGCGGATGAAACCGCGGAGAGCAGCTAGTAAAATGTAATATACCACCACATTACATTTTCCACCGAGAGCAATGAATAATGTTCATGTTTCGGTACAAATAATTATAATAAAATAAAAGTAAATTTTTAGATTTATTAATTGTCTATAAACATTAGTTTAACCACACACGTTGCAGTTCCTGGAAAAGTAGGTTGAATTCTGCACAATCTATTGTATTATTGGCCAAATGTGGCGAATCGCGAGTCAACGGGTAAACCCGTTTAATTTAACCAGTCTGCAAGTTCTGGCGACAGTGGAATGACTATCGCCAATCCCCTCAATGATTAAGAGTAAACTCTTACGAAACTTAGATAATAATTGCATCGCGTAATTTAATATTCATAAACCCGTCTGAGCTATAAATAACTTGTTCGATCAGCTGTATTAGCCGTACTCAAATAATTCGGAAGCGCTCGCAGCGGAGCTCGACTTGGCGATCTTGACCGATCAACAAGTTAAGCAATACTTGCTGCGGTCAGGACTTGAATGGGTGTGTGCTATGGGCATTATTCAACTGAGCGTTTCCGTGCTTCGGAAGGCACGTTAAGCCGTCGGTCCCGGTTTGTCTTAGGACAACAGCCGTTAGGCTATGTCGAAGGTCTTCGTTCGGTCTGAAAACTTCGACATGGGTTGGCCACTAACCTATCCACCAATCCTTACTGGGCCCGCGTGGTGGATTATGGCCCAACTCCTCTCTCTGAGAGGAAGGCTCGAGTCCCAGCAGTGGGAACAAAATGGGTAGATTATGAAATAATTTGGATCGAACTCTGTTATATAGGGTGTTTGGTAGAGGGACCGTCATACCAAATGAGTAAGTTCGGGGGCCCACTTGGAGAATAAAAGTTGGCCAAAAAAAATCCCAGACCCCCAATTTTTTAACTTTTTTTGTGAATTTACCATTTTTCTCCGAATTCGTACCAATTTTGCTTTGCTTGGCCTGAAGGTGTATAAGACCAAATTCAACTAAAAACATCCTGTCTAAAACAGATTTTACAAATGTTATGGTGGTAAATAGGTAGGAGAAAAAGGAAACATTCACAAAAAAAAATTAAAAAAAATTGAGGGGTCTGGGATTTTTTTTGGCCACTTGTATTCCCCGATCACGCTCATTTGGTATGTCGGTCCCTCTACCAAACACCCGTATAAAAAGCGTTGTATACACTTTGAAAATGAAGCAAAATAAAATGTATATAATGATAGTGTGTATGATATTGGGTTTATTTCAAAGGTAATTTTATGCCATTGTTGTTTAAATATGATTTCGGCCGTATGAGCACCACGGCCGGGCCGAATGAAGCGCAATCATGAAGTCTGATTTTCCATTTACTATTATTTTATTTACCTTTTATTATCAAGTACATTTTAATAATCTATGTATATAATAATTAATAATTATAAAATTTTAATAATATATACACTAGATCGTATTGTCATATCTATTTTGTCTTATCTCTCTATGCGCTCTACTATTATCTATATGTATCCTTTTTTTATTTGTTTGTTTTTTTGTTTGTTGTACAACGCGCCCCTTTTTATAATTTTTTATATACATTTAATCCTTGCTTGGAAAAAATACTTTAGTGATAGGGCCGCCCTTTGTGAATCTTTCTTTTGACGTGATAACGTTTTATAAATCGAAGAACGCCGGCTGCACGCACGAAAATATATAACTCATTGTCACGTTCCGCCTGAGCCGAGCGTGCAAGCGAGAGCGCGGAACATGCGATAGAGAGGCACGATCGTACGGCTTGCGACGCATCTATATCAATGTTTTCTTATGACGTTATCACGTAAAGTTATTCTCCGTAAACCGACTTTAGAAACAACCATTTTTTTTCTTATATTTATGGTCTTATATAGTAATATTTATACGTAACAATAAAGTATTATCTATGTAACTAATCCTTTTACTCCTTCCAGTAGAAGAACTCACAGGAGCGCAAGGAAACGTGTAGGATTTCGGTACAGCGTACTCTAACACGGACGTGGTGGACATTATACCAAACTAGCTGAGCTGATGATGTTGATGATGATAAAAGGATCCTATGATCTTCCCCGGAACATAATCTATCTTCTTGCCAAACTTCATCGAAATCGGTAAAGCCGTTCTCAAGTTATAGCGTGAGTCACGCTATAACTTCTATATGCTATAACTTCACGCTGCGTGACCGTGACCGTGAGGAGAAATAGGAGTTAATTTTTATATAGACTAGCTGCGCCCTGCGACGACTCCCCCTTCCCGGGATTTAATCTATCTTCTTGCCAAACTTCATCGAAATCGGTAAAGCCGTTCGCAAGTTATAGCGTGACCAGGGTAATTAAAAAATAAAATATTTTTTATATTATAAGAAGACATACATAAATAAGCTAACCAGCGCCGATCACAACTCTAGAATTTATTTTTTAAATTATCCCGCTATTTGAGTACAGCTCTCATTTGCCAGAATGTAACGCCCGGTCCATGGCCCCACATCCTCAAGAATAACAAAGTGCTTTGAAAACAAACATGACCTAAATACACGCGATAAGGAAAAAACGTGTGAAACGCATTTGTAAGAAAAATTGGATCAAGTTCACAACAAAACACCAGAAGTTATCAATCGGTCTCATTTTAGAAATAAACGTAAATTTCTCTTTCAAATAATTGTTTGTTTCAACTTTAAACGGGTAAAATTGTGTAGTTTATATAATTTTTATCCCGACGTTTCAAACATAAGTTAACATGTTCAATTGATTTAATTTTAATTTTTAAGAAATGCGACGATTCTTAAGTGCCTCATCATCATCACCATCTCAGCCGTAGGACCACTACATACATACATCATAAGCCCCAAAAATATTTCTAAAAGGACCGAAGGAAGGAAGGAGAACGAGGATGGTGAGAATCAGGCCTGCGGAACCTCCCACAAACCAACGAAACGCAATAGCAAGCTGTGTAACTTCACGTCGGTGTTATATGGGAATGTGGTATTTGTGTGGTACTGTGGTCATGCCGGCCCATTCGGCTGTAGGTTTGTAGCGTGGCACTACAAAAAACCTATGAAACAACCTACAACTTGCGCTTGCAACCGTTACATTGAGTTTAAGATTTTATTTCTCATAAGAATAATACATTCACTTAGTGAAAAACGCATGTTACAAAATTAAAAATATACGCCGGTTAGCATATTGCCAATTAGCTTCTAAAGTACATAAATATTAAAATAATGTAATGTACGTTAACAAATAATTTGCTTTTATTTGTGTTTAGGTATTACGAGTATGATTTTATGTAAGCTCATTATATCGTGTAAAATCTACCATTTAGTGCTTAGTAAGGAGGTATCATAATGTTATATTTATTTATCTGCAACAGGTATTATTCATTGTTACTTTGAGCTTAAAAAGAATTAATATTTTATACAACAAAAACTAAATTTATTATTATCTACCCTCGAGTTTTGTTGTTTCGTCGTTCGTTACATTGGAAAATCATTATGGCTGACATGACAGAATTAAGCCCTGAATATCTCCGCAGCAGATACTGACTCACTTGCCTATCTGTTCCCCAAAGACACCACAGTATAGAAAAAATGGCAATAAACCGATTTTCTTTCAAACCACAAAAATTATATCTATGATTAGAACTACAAGAAATTTGAACTTTATTCTATGCTAATAAGGTTCAAAGAAATCATTTTGCACGTATGCATGTCTGTTTGTGTAGGTAGGCGGCAGAACAATATATTGGCCGGCGATGACGGATACTTTTCACGTACAACGAAGTCCGAACGCACTATTTTTAATCATTTGTGTATACTAGTTCAGTACGGCGCTAACTATTTTCAAATTTTCATATTTAATATTATTTTAGTCATTAAAATGAGTGTACAATTTGAAATAATGCCAAGGACTGGTTTTTAGCCCAGTTTCTAAGTTCCCGCCGAGACACGATACGGTACAATGACGCTCCGATATACATTAGACATCATTATGAGATCATATTCTATTGGAGTAGAC
The DNA here is from genome assembly GCA_917880725.1 of Selenia dentaria. NCBI lineage: Eukaryota > Metazoa > Arthropoda > Insecta > Lepidoptera > Geometridae > Selenia > Selenia dentaria. The sequence continues at coordinate 2,912,252 of OU862885.1, read as the reverse complement.
AGCAAGGTGAAGTTTGTTGCATATAAATAAGCTTAATGGAGTGGGCCGATAGAGAAACTTTGAAGGTGGGCCTTTCAGCCAGAAGACGTGTGTACATATGTACAAGGGAATCTGTCAAAGTAATAAGATTGAGTGAGAGCTAAAAATAAAAGCGGGATGAATAAAGATTGGCGGGAAAAGACCCCATAATGGAACTCTACATTTGAGTTTGCTCGAGCGTTAATACATAATTAGTATCAATTTTCTATTACAGTGACTGACCGATTCAGAGTTCCCTCATTTATGTGCTGATGCAACCAGTTCTTAGCTCCGATGAAATTTTGTCGTTGTATTTTAGTAAGTAATAGAGAGCAAATGCCAGAATTTTCAGTAAGCTCATACGGTACCATCTTTTCTAGCTTTTCAATGCAACGTATATACTTCAATATCGTTGTAAAATGCTATTAATTTTGACGTGGATTCTAGTAAATCTGCTATGGCTTTCAATTGATCATTATCGACTTTCTTCTACAGGGTGTCAACAATTCCCGAACGGGAGAGATGATTTAAGTGTTTTCATTCTGTGGAATTGTGCCCCAAATTGGTATCAGATTCAAGCTTAATTCTAAACTTGTGTTTTCACGTTCTTATACTTAGTATGTAGCACTTTTTAGTTACTGTCAGTGTAAAAACATCTTATATTAGAAAGGTATTTTATTCATAACCTAACGTTTATTTTAAATCTCTTTTGAGTGCATGTTATTAGAAATATGTCATTTATTAGAGATTCACCGTATACATGAATACCTATTTTTGGTGGTAGTGCCACGCTGTAACCCCACAGCCGAATGGGCCTGCACACTCCCACAAACCACCGAGGTGAAGTAACATAGCTTGCTATTGCGTTTCAGTCGGGTTGTGGGAGTTTCCCCATACCCCTTCTATCTCTTCCTTCCTCAAAGTTTGGCACGCATCCTCGAGACCTCTGTTATTGCGGATGTCCGTGGGCGACGGTATCACTTACCATGAGGTGAGCCGCTTGCTCGTTTACCAATCTATCCCACAAAAAAAAATCCGAATCACGACTGGTAATCGGTTTGGATGTATCCCACTATTTCTATTAGGTATTTCTATTGATAGAAATACTGCGACTAATCCTCCCAATTTTTTCCATTGCTAACAAACTAACCACTCTATCAATCTTCTTCTGGCGCATCGCCGATCGCTACCGCAACACCAGCTGCCGAACCGAGGGCTCTGCCAAATAAATTTGTTCTAAGGACGATCTCTTACACATCATCACCTCAAGATTGAACAGCACATAATAGATGTGTGAAAGACATACACACATAAGAAAAAAAAAGACAATGTCTCTATATGGATAGTTTGAGTACCATTATAATGGCACATCAATACTAATTTGTCGATAGCGATTTTCAATAATCTCATCATTTATAAGAAATCATATCGCACATCTTGTACTATATCGTCGCGGTACGAATTCCATGTAAATTGCTCCAATAAGCAGATACGAAAAAATCTTCAAGATGACCGGTCATTCGGAAGGTACCACTGCGGTCAAGGTCAAATTTATCACATAAATACTACCTTTTGTCTACTTTAATCCAGTCGAGATATAGAATGAGTGTTTTAGTGTAGGAAAATAATCAAAAACGATATTAGAAGAAATATTTAGTGACACTTTCACTAGAAACAATGATTATGGCCGAGTTGCGGCGTGCACCACCCTCCCTCCCGCATAACCGACAGTAACAACTCGTGTAGAGGCGAAAAACGTGTCGAATCGTTTTTGGTTGATTGGGTTGTTTTGTGTGTTGTTTATTCTGTATATTTCCTATTCGCAGTTTATGCGGTAGGGAGGGTGGTGCACACCTCAATTCGGCCACAAGCATTGTTTCCAGCGGAAGCGCCTCTAAATATTTCTTCTAATATGATGAGTACTTCCGCAAAGTAACGCACGTAAATGTACGACATACACACAGTTGAATGGCGGAGATTGAGTGGTAAGGTCCCATAGTACCGTAAGGAAATCTAAAATAGAAAGGCAGTTCGTAGAAATATATTTACATTTAGTTGAAAATAATTTCAGATACAAAAATGCGATCTAATGCATTCCCGGCTGGGAAAATAACATTGATGTTTTTCCTGTTTCCATGAATACTTTCAGCTTTTATCGTAAGATACCGGGAATTCCCGGCGATTACGCTTCAAGGCAAAAATATATCCAATACTTTTATGAAAGTCAGGAGATGGACAAGTTATTGAGCAGAAGGCAAACGTGACGCATGTCCAGCATAGTTACAGTGAGACCAAAAGCTTCGTTTAACAAGCACAATTTGAAAAAACTGAAACCGACATCCATTCTATTTAGTTATTGGAGTGTAACTCAAAACTACTGGGCTGAATTTGATGAAATTTAAATGAGACCACTCGGGAAGCATTAGATTAAAAAAAAATTTGAGAGTCCTCCTCATTTTTACGTCCTCATTTTTTTGGAAGTCAGTAGAAAACTTACGACGCTTGTCATCTCCAGACATACTCGTGGGTGTTTACCCTCATTCATAATACATACAAGTAGTAAGCCGGTTTATTTTCAACCGACTTTCAAATAAAAAGGTTCTCAATACGACAATTATACTTATGTGTGTTATATAACAGCACAATTTTTTTTCTAAGTGAACCGATTTTGATGGCCATTTTTTATTTGAAACCTTCGCATGTGTTCGTCTCAAGATCTAATTATTAATCGTTGGTGAGAGTTTTAATCATTAACATTGAGAATCGAAGTCGGTTTACATTTTGTTTAATAAAGGCTTTAATACTTTGGGTTATTTAGAATTTAGCAACCGCATGGACGGCCTACACGGGATGCCACTCTATACAAAAACGTTTTTGGGAGAACACGTACAGCAAGTGGAAATTGATTCTTTTAAGTTAAAATTCTTAACACCTATTATATATATGTATTAGATACCAAGAAGTAATATTTCAATACGTTAGTACATTGCAATTGCAGAGAGAAAAAATGACATACTCGGTTGGGATTCGAAGCCTTTTCTTCCGACAATCCGTGTCAGCGCCATGACCACTAGGCCACCGAGGCTCGAGGACAATATTTGATTATAACCATCGTATGGGGACGGAGCGACAGCTATTGAATATCTTGACAGCATAATTCAACCGAAAGACGATTTCATATACTTAGCTTTCTCTCATAAAGCAACCCTTATAATTTCATGTTAATTCGGTGGCCTAATGGTCATGGCGTCTGACACGGTTTGTCAGAAGCCGCGGGTTCGAATCCCGTCCGAGGATGTGAACTTTTCTCTCTAAAATTGCAATGTTTGGTATTGCTAAGCAAGCTTGCTTTAAAAATAATATTATAAACATTACGTTAATCTAAAGTCCAAAACTGCAGTCGTTCTTATTTATTAGTACTAGATATTCGTATTAAATACTAGGTATAAATACCATGTACTAGATATTATTACTAGGTACGAGGTAGCTTTCGTTGAAGGTAATATCAGGTAATATCGTGATGAAATCCCCATGGTGGTAGGGGAATTTCCAATGCCTGTCTCACTAGCTACCACCCCTAAGACTGAAAATATCCCGAAATACATAAAATAACACGAAACATCAAACATTTATGTCTACTTGCCTAATTAACCCGTCGAAGGAACCTTGATAAATTATAGAACATTGTGAAAATACACATCTCGCTATAATGTGAACATATATCTGCGTGTGTATGTAGGTATATTCGGCTAATAAATCTATGCAGTAGACAGATTCACGAATCTAGTAACTTGATGAATATATCATACTGATTTACTTATGTTTACACGACGGACAGTTTATATCATTGCTTCTGATTTATTTAGGCTCTATTTGTTTTATGCAGTTTTATACGTTTGGTTTGTTCACATGTGAGGTCCACGTGTTTCAAATTTAAACTCAAATAATAGTTTTACTCCGAAAGGGGCGGAGTTGGAGAGTTGTTCCTCCGCTGGCGGGATGGAAATCGTAACAGGCGTTGACCTGATTAACCAAGTGGTAGCTCTCTTATGCAAAAGACTGTCGTTGTTGATATTAACACAGCTGCCTCCTTAATAGAAAAACGTTTAGCGTCCTTTCTTGTCGCACTAGTTATGGTGAGCATTCTCGTATGCGTCGTATGTGTTCATCTTGTAAGAAAGTGTGTAGTGATAAGAATCTAAACATCTTTAACTCAACTGCCTTTTTCTTTAAACGGCAAATACTTTTTGAAATTTAATTAACTCTGTTTTATGTAATGCTCTAAATTTTTTCATATCTGCATCTAAACTTATATTATAAAGAGGAAAAATTTGTATTTTTGTGTGTGTGTGTGTTTGTAATAAATAAACTCAAAAACTACTGAGCCGATTTAAAAAATTCTTTCACCATTGGAAAGCTACATTCACCCTGAGTAACATAGGCTGTATTTTATTCATCATCATCACCCATCACCACGCGGGTGAAATCGCGGGGCGCAGCTAGTTAATAGTATTTCTGAAAGCATAGTGTACCAAATGATGTAGCTTCTAGTTTGTATGTAGTGTTCACTTGGAGAAGGTCGTGTACTTGTTGTTATCGTCATAGATGGCACCATCATGGCTATCTATTATTCTATTTCACTGTTCCAATTTATGTGTAACGTCCAGTTTTGTGAACCTAATAAAAACACAGTGCTGGATATTCTACCACGAAGCAATAGTGCGTTAGCATTAATGTGTTACGCCCTCGAATGAACACTCATAACCGCGAAAACCGGGATCCGCAAAACTTCACCTTTTGGATTTGAATGACCCTGTTCCTATCATGAGAAGGCGTGGTGGTCAACAACTTCATTATCTCGTCAGTTGACAGTATACAAAGATTGTAAAATATAGATTTTTTTATATTATGTTGTTAGTACATTCAAGCAGGTACGCTAAGCGCTTAGTTAGCGAGATAAATCTTTGCAATTTTAGAAACAATCACACGTTCTCAGTCCAGACAGTATGTTGTCATCTATATATAAATTAAACTGAAATACTGTTTTTTTGTTAAACAACAATTTTAGAACGGACTATGGATTATGACTTTTGAGAGAGAAAAAAACACACAAATTGTCGGAACACGCGGGTTCGAATCCCGTCTGATGTAATATTTCTCTTTTCTACCGAATTCCAAAAAGGAGGAGGTACTCAATTAGACTGCATTTTTTTATGTTTTTTCCTCATAACATTCGACTGGGTGAACCGATTCTGAAAATTCAGTTTTTGTTAGAAAGTTGGCTGGTGCTTCCCGTGTGGTCCTATTGAAATTTCATCAAATTCGGTTTAGTAGTTTTTGAGATACACTCCAATAATGGATGACGGTATTCAATTTTTCAAATTGTACTTGCATATTGCAAAGCTTCAAATAATTTATTAACTATTGTCTATAGGCAAGAATAATGCTTTTTTGCCATAAACGATTAAATGATCCACTTTGTAAATCATAAGTAACCATCCAACCAACCAGTATAATGTTTTATCCGTAAGTGATATAATAATTAACGTAGTACATATAAGTCGACTCTCATTCCACTATATTATTTATTTAATGCTTTATATAAAAAGGCAGCGTCTTTCAAGAAGCTAAACCAAATCTTGCAACACAACCCCATACACCATTTAAAATCAACATTTGATGCTTGGATGGGTGCCTAGGTGACCTAGCAGTCATGGAGTTTGACAGGGATTGTCAGAAAATGCGGGTTCAAAACCCGTAGAGAGATAGGTAGTTTCCATTATTAAATAGCAATACATAAGTTCGTTTGTATAATAATCTTGACAGATATATATTAATCGAGGTATTGTTGCAATTGTAAAGTATTTATATAAAACGTTAATACACTATCTGCAGAGATTATGAATGACACACTTATGTTATAAATGTGAATAACAATTTGAATTGATGTGTACATTTGTAAATTCCTTACGTTTTAACGGATCTATAGATGAAATTCGGAATAACGTTTAAACATTTACACACACATACCCCCGTACTAAGATCCCCGGGTCGCGGGGACATGGACAAACAGATTAATACATAACAAAAACCATGGCCCGAGAATAAACAATTCTGTAATTTTATTTATTATTATTTTAATTATTTTAATCTTTTATTCCAGAAATTTGTTGTATATTTTTTGAATTATAGTCTTATATAGTAATATATAACTATTTAATATTGATTTACAAGCTTAATTAAAGTTTACCAATAAAAATACAACATATGAAATTAATATATTAATTAATATTATAATAATTTCCAGACATTTAGTTAAACTGTAAAATATACTACTCTACCAGCGAATCATTAATTTTTCCTCAACATTTAAAAGATATAAAAATGCTGTGAACGAGAAAATAAAGTAAATGTTTAATATCCCGACTACGTGATCAAATATCCCGCACATTAAAGCTTATAAAATCAGCCCTCCTTTTAGGTTTTGCTGCAGTCGGGTAATTATGTACCCAGAGAGATATGGCACTCGCACCTATGAATTTAATTACGTATCATTTATTAAAATCGAAGACGTTGAGTAGCTATGAACGGACACAAGAACTGAACAATACAGGGTGTCCCGAAACTCATCAATAATATGGTACCGGGCGAGAGGCCAAAGTATACTAGTTATGAAAAAAAAAAATATTCCAACATGCCGTGCGATACTCTAATGATTCGTCGTTGCGCCCGTCGACGAGCTCACCGATGTCAAATACTTTATAAGATATCGCCCTTGTACATAAGGTTGTTTTTCCAACGTTTCTTGTCATCTCGTCATTTGTTTCACGGATGTTGTAAAAGATGCAGTTTGCTCTTAGAGAATAGCACGGCTGGAATGTCAAAGTTACCTGACATTAATGTTGTAAGCCATAACTCGTCAAAACTTAATTTATTTTCTTAGTTAACGATGTTTATTACTTTGATTTGTGATTACGATTAATAGCACTGTTATTTGAGAATAATTTATTTAAAAAAACACTTTAAAAATGTATCAAGATTTTCGAAAATTTTCTATAATCGCTTGGCTTAGTGACATGGATTTATTGGTTCTTATTTTTTCATAACTGTAAACCTTGGACTACTGGTACTAGGTTACTACTTACTTACTTACTAAGTAGTTGAGTTTCAAGACACCCGATATAGAGTTCAAACACATACCCTTCCTTTTAGGCTTCACAGCAGTCGGTTAAAAAGTAAACGATAGGTATTTATTACGGTGTGTAGATACAGACACGCGTCAGGCGACAATTGGCACCGATCACTTGACTCGTTAGTCATGCTATCATATTGACGGATGGGACATAAACACAGACATCGCCAATCTATATAATTTACGAGTATATCCGCCGTTGTTTATCTCGCAGTTGAGTTTATGTCTGCTCGCTCTAGCTAAGTTAATTCTCTGTAGAACATTTCGTTGTAGGAATCTCGGGGCCAATTCTTATTATGTTGTTAGGGCCGTGCAGCCATAAGCATTTTCATTTATAGGGATGATGATGGAGGACATTTGTTTTTTCTTAACTAAACTTACGTAATAATTTTTTTTTGTACACAAATAGACTTTTAACTAATTTCTAAATATCGTACATACCGAGAGCATACCGGCTCCCGCAAGCAGCGCCCGTTCACGAGCTTGACACGTGTGCCAGCCATCGCCCTCCTCAACCATATTTGAGGGAAGAGGACGACCCGCCACACGACGCCGCCGCGAGAAGAAGCCTATTAGTGAGCGTGAATGCTCAAGGTATACACGCATACACAATACAAAAGCCTAAGCTTGTGAAATATTTTTTTTTATCTAATTTTTCTTTAAGTCGGCTTTCTCCACCCGGCCCAGGGCCTCCGTCACATCCCTATTCCGATCTTTAGTGCCACGTTTGCCCATAGCAGTTCAGAACCATTCAGAATTTTGAACTGCAAGAGCTCAAAATCCTGCAAGACAACGCACTGCGCTCGTCAGTCTCCTCACCCTGAGATATACGATGTATTAATCTCTTGCCCTGTAATTTCGCTGGACACATTGCCCTTCAAACCGGAACACAGTAATGTTTGCTCACTTCTAGCTCCACAATTGAATAACAGGTAAAGGTGTATGACTTCTTCAGTCGGACTCTTTGCAAAAGTTTTACTACCACGAAGTATTAAAGATGAGTTTTCCTAGTGCAGATCCTTAGAATTTGTCCCGGTTATACTGGCATTGTTAAAGGGTAAAAAAGGTTAAAAATAAAATTATATCTATTGCTACCCCACCAGGTAAAAAGCCGAGGGTAACAGCTAGTTAGTTAGTTGTTTGTCTTAGGACAGCAGTCCACTAGGTTGGCCACAGTTTTATTCACCAAGCCACACTGGACCAGGCAGTGCGGTGAATTATGGCCCAACTCTTCTCTCTAGTAGAGATAGGTTCGAGTCCCAGCAGTGTGAACATAGTGGGCTGATAATAAGTAAAAGATAAATGTAACGGCTTATATTTTTTTTTCGAAAGGAATTTTCTGTAGAGTGTACTTTACTCCAAAGTAATGTGAACAATTGAAAAGCCAAAAGACGGACAACATCTCTTCATTACAACATTTTTCTTGAACGTTTTCTTTTTTTTGATATTCTTTACTTTAACCTAAATATAAACGAGACGTTCTTATCACCGCGCGCTGCCACGTGGTTTGATCATGTAAAGGTATATGTAGGCTGAAAAAGAGAAACACTTAACTTTTTCTATTTCAGCTACTATCATCATAGTAAGTAAGTCATTATAATCAGGGCCGGATTAACCCTATCAATGGGCCCCAAGGCAATGCAATTCCCTTTCCTTTAAACATTTGCTGACTTTTTAAAATATATGTTTCGGACTTGACTTAGGACTAACTGATGGACATAATGTATGATGGACTATATTTGACCTCTTTTGCCCGAGTTGGGCAAATTATTAGATAAAAAAAATATTACTTGAGGGCTCTCGTATGTGCACCGTGCGAAGCCATAATGCAAGAAAAAAAGGATCTGGTCGTTATTATTTTCCCGATCTATCACCAGCTATTGTTACTTCTACTATGTATAAAGTACTTCATCAATTGACAACATGCGTCGAAAAGAAGGTATAGTATTGAGGATGTATAAAATTTCCATATTTTTTTTTTTAGATAAAACTTTTTTTCTTGGTGCGTGGCCCGAATTAACTATTATATTGTCACCTACTCTACGCAAACCACTGATTAAAAAATCACATTACATAGCCAGCCCGCTAGCGACTCTACTCGCATTAAGAACATCAGTGACAAACAGACAGTAGCTCCATCTACCGTGTAATTTTGTTTTTAAAACTATCCAGGAACCCATTGAAATATACATACACAATTAAATTTCTTCCAAATCTGTCCAGCTGCTTAGGCGGACTTAGGTGACAAGAGTATAGAAGAATTATATGTATTAATATAATTATGCACAATAATGTTATAATGATTATTCAGCACGGCATAAAACATTAAATACGTAGATTTGAAGTTATCAATAGAACGGGAAACTTAAGTTACGAAATTTCATTAAGTTATTAAGCTATTGCATAGCTTCTATCGCGGGCCTTGAGCGTGGAGACCGAATCCAGAAATTCCGTAACGAAAATAACCTAACACCCCCCACTCCGACTCCATCTATCGATGAATAGCAGAACTTTTAATGACTTTTTGAACGATCACGCTTGTCTCTTTAGTTCAGCAACTCGCCTCTAGATGGCATTGGTTAAATAATTATAATTGCATAAGTTGATTTGGCATCTATCGATGAATAGGAGAACTTTTAATGACTTTTTGAAATATCACGCTTATCTCTTTAGTTCAGCAACTCGCCTCTAGATGGCATTGGTTAAATAATTATAATTGCATAAGTTGATAAAAACAGCTATGCAATAGCTTTACCGCGGCAGTCTCCGAGTGCCACACGTCTTTTTTTTGAAATATCACGCTTGTCTCTTTAGTTCAGCAACTCGCCTCTAGATGGCATTGGTTAAATAATTATAATTGAATAAGTTGATAAAAACAGCTATGCAATAGCTTTACCGCGGCAGTCTCCGAGTGCCACACGTCTTTTTTATTACGACAACGAATATGTAACGATGTGTAGAGAGCCTACGGCCTACGGAATCTCGTAACGCTACGATCACTGCTACAGTGACCCAAAAGATATGTAGAGCCGTAGCTCCTCTACACAGCTACAATTGGAGGAAATTATCATAATTATAATTTATTTATGTTTGTGCGTGAGTGTGTTTGTTTGTTACTACTTTATCCAGAAACCATTTTGATGATAAACAATATTGGCGCGGACGATTTATCATGATTGCATAACCTACAAAGAATTAGAAAAAACAACTTTCAACACTCAAAAGTATATACTTTTAGCATATTGTTTTGTAACATTTTGTTTGGATAATACCTAAAATGAATTCTGCTTAGCTATGCTCGATTCCAGGGTTAGCTTTACTAACTCAGAGTTGACTGCCAACACGGGGTTAAATAAATAATTTATCTTGCGCCATTTCTTTAACTATTTAACCCAGAAATGTGGGAGGGTTAAGTCGTTAACTTTGCGCTAGTGAAGTTTTGTGTCAAAAGAATGTGTACCTAGAGTATTATATATCGTAAAACGTCGTTAAATAGCTGTTTAAGTTGCAATTGCTTATAATAAAGAAACTTTTAAATTATTTGAAGAGCTTACCTTTCTCTTTATCACCATCCTTGGCGCGACTCTGGTCAAAGAATCCCGTCGTCAGCGCCTTCCTCTTCAGCAGGTAAGCGCGACGTTTGGGTTTCGTCGACGTCACCGTCGCGTTTTCTGCACAAACAAATATCCTGTTATATGTTAGAAAACAATAATATGTAACGTAGACGAGTACAGTGCGACCCAAATGTTTGTGTTCTAGAATAATGCGTCACTTCAACACGTATAATACTGTACTTGGATGTACTTGTATGTACTTTGTGTTGTATGTTTGAATAAGCCATTCGCTTGTTCAGAACACCAAACTTAACCTCTAGGAAATTGTGGTATTTCTTATTATGTTCACGCTTAAAGGCCTATTCAGACCTGGGTGTTATTCGCTACCGCGAGTGATAGAGAAATCCGAAAGGGTATGCGTTAATACCACTGTTCACACCAAAGCGAGTATCGCTACCGCGGGCGGTAGAGATATTCGTTGGCAACTTAAATTAATTAATTATATTAATTAATAAATAATTATAATAATTAATAATAAATTAATATTCATTAATTACTAATATAAATATTATTAAGATTAATTATTATTATAATTAATTGATTATTTATTTATTTAAAAAATTAACTTCTTTTTTACAGATATCCGGCACGGCGGAGGATCAAGACGGACACTAGTCCAATTAGATACCTAGCCACTTGAATGGTACCACACGAGTATCACGTGTTGGAATTCGCAGAAGAAACGATTTTGAATAATTAAACTAATACTGAATAATTAATTAATACTTGTTACACGTCAACAACTTAAACCTCATAAAACTTCTTTACGAACTTTGTGGTCAACGAAGTTGGTCTTACATTTATTGTAACTTAGAATTAACACCTTTATATAAATGATTTATATTGCGGAAGCGCTCGTAGCGGAGCTTGATTTGGCGATCTTAACTGATCAACAAGTTAAGCAACACTTGCTGCGGTCAGGACTTGGATGGGTGACCGCTAGTGGCATTTTTCAACTGAGCACTTCCGTGCTTCGAAGGGCACGTTAAGGCGTCGGTCTCGGTTGTATGTCTTAGGACAACAGTCGTTAGGCTATGTCGAAGACCTTCGGGCGGCCTGAAAACTTCAACATGGGTTGGGCATTAACCTATCCACCAATCCGCACTGGGCCCGCGTGGTGGATTATTTTATTTTCTTAGGAAAACAAACAGTGGTAATACTATTAAATCACTTAAAAAAATAACAACTAAACACCATTAATATGTTTCCGCATATTGCTAATATCCGCATATATATCCATATAATATGAAGGCCCAACTCCTCTCTCTGAGAGGAAGGCTCGAGTCCCAGCAGTGGGGACAAAATGGGCTGATTATGATGATGATACTGTGAAACTGTTAGTTGGACCTTATTTAAAAAACACATATATTTTTAATGAACATTAAAATGAAAACATATTTCAAATACGGAATATATGCACAGTTGTTTAGTAATTCCTCACTATGCACAGGTATGGTGGCCCATGGTATAATGTTACTGATAAGTTTCTAAAGATTTTTGTTTCGTTGGTGAACATTAAAATAAAGAACACAAACATAATGAAGATCACTTATTCTAAATAATCCTTTAGAGACCTTGTCACCATCCGCACTGAAAACGACTTCCACAAGAATATTTTAGAAATAAAAGTATCTTTAAGGGATTCTCTCCGCCATTTTAATTATCTTTGCATATCCTAATACTAATGAACAAATAGGAAAGTAAGTTTGTTTGTTTCGCTTTTACGTTCGCTGTCACGCTTAAACTGCTGAACGGATCTCGATGAAATTTGGCAAGAATATAGATTATATCCGGGGAAATGACATACTTACTTTACATCATCATCATCATCTACCACTGCGCGGGTGAAACCGCGGAGCTCAGCTTACCGTTTCTTATAAATCCCATGTAACAGTTACTATAAAAGTGGACCAGCCGACTAATAAACATTTAGTTATTGTTTGGTTGGTTATTTTTTAAATTAATAATACTTTTGTCTCAAATTGTTAAAAATCAATTTAGTTATTAACATACTTCCTTAATTTATTTTACTTTAACTAAATAACTGCTTTTTAAAGTTCTGAGTTGTTATTGTCCCGCAGTAGGTATGAAAAGTAGAGTATGCACCTCGAGTATAAAGCCTGTCTTCGTCTTAGGCGGTCTTAAACCCTCGCTTCACTCAGGGCTATATATAACACCCTCGCTTCGCTCGGGGATTAAATTTGATTACCCTCGCTGCGCTCAGGGATTAACCCAAGAGTCCCCGTTACACTCAAGGCTAAATATGCCGCCCGTGACATAAGACACTGCTTTACTCCCTTAATGCATAATCTACTATTGTCTAATCTTTATAATAGCTACTTGTTTTTTATTAACAGAAGAATAAAATATTGTTTTGTATTTGGTATATCTTTTTCGTTCTCAACCTTAGAGCAGATTCGGACAAATCGCTCACCATATAACTCAATGAGCAACCACACACGGTGAATATACTATAATATTTTACCTTAGATTAGCTTAAGATGCCACCGATATTCGTAACACATGTTAAGATATACATATACACACAAATCCACGCACAAACCACACACACAACATTAATCTATTATCGATAAAAAGGTTTGTGAAGCATTTATGTTTACACACAATGTTACTAGTATGTACTGGATATGGAAGAGCGGAGGCTCCTACTACAGGCATTTTATGCTTAAAAGGAGACTCCTGACACTTGCTTTATGTAACATTAATCGTTGAAATGAAATAAATAATTTTAGTATTTTGTATTTTTTGTATTGTATTGGCTATGTTATATTATTAGACTAGCTGCAGCCGCGTCTTCGTCCGCGTGGCCCTTTTATTAATGCTTTCAGTATAAACCCCATCAAAATTGGTCCAGCCTTTTCAGAAATTACCCGGGTTATAGAGACAGACAGATAAACCATTAAACAAACTGGTAGGTATCATGCAAATAACCACACGAATGTTAGAAAAAGCCGTTATTTCCTGAAAGACCTTTGTAAAGTTTAAATTCGCCCCGATGTTTCCTGTGTTTTATGTGATTTTCTGTCCAGATTCTTCGTTTTTTACTTTTCGCTAATATAGCGCTTATATCATATTCACAGTCCCAATCATCATCTGAGGAACTGTCCAACAGGTCTAGCAACAAAATACGAAACATCGCAAAATCAAGAATATGATCACTCTGTATATTACAGTGTGAACGTTCGAGACGTGCGGCTCCCGAAACGGATTCCGATAGAATGTACTCTTGATATATTATATATTATAGTATCTGCACCGTGTGTGGTGGGTTAAGATAACATAACTTAAACATTCGACGCTATAATATATATTATCTTAGTCGTGTGTGATGGGCTTTAATCTTTATGTATAAATTTAGCAAAGAAACCACTTTATTCTAGTTCTAGTCTAGTAGTCTTGTCAAAAAACGGGTTAATTTTTACTCCTTTTTATGTCATTAGGTTACGGAACCAACACGAGACCCACGTAGTGGTAACCCGTGCATATAACGGATGCATTTGTCACACGTGGTGAACAGCACTGTGCCCAGCACACGTCTCCTGTGCCTGTAATTTTACCGACAGGTACGAGTATATTCCACACCGGAACAATTATTGCAAACATTACTACTTCGCGATAGAAATAGTATGGTGCCATCATCCAGTACTTCCCCTGACGAACTGGTTCAGAACAAAGAACTCTACTGCTCTTCCAATACAAATTCTGACTGAATATCTATATATACATATATATAAATGAACCCCTATTTCTCCTATAGCTATAGCTTGAGAACGCATGGAACAATCTCGATAATTCTCATTTAGTTGTGTTCAATTGCCAGGAGAAGGTTCTTATGAAAAGTTATTTAATTTTTTTTATTTTCTTATTAAGCGCGCTCCATCATCGATCGCATCATCACTTAGCATCAGGTGAGATAGTGGTCAAGTGCTACCCAGTTCGGTATAAAAAAAAAAAAAAAAAAAAAAAAACCACGAAAAGGTGGGAGGTTATGGCGAGACCGAAGGCCGAGCCTACTACGCGAAGGAAGACGCGGGCAGTCACTAGTTATAGAAATAATTTCCATAAACAAGGTTAGAAAATAAACAAAGTGATTGCAACCCGACACTTGTTTTGATTTAAGAATGGCGTGCAATGAGCTCGCATTTCGCCCTCATGGTGCCAATTAAATAGAAACTATATTTAAATGAGTACAGAGTACATGTTTATATACCTAATAAATGTAAAAAAAAAACGAATAAGTACGAGTTGGACTCGCACACCGAGAGTTCCGTACAAACTTATAAGAAAGGTATCTAATTCGTCGTCTGTGTTAAATGCCGTTCTATCCCTATAAATGGTTGTTACAACCGCATCTAAAAAGTTTGTTATGGCACATTCGCTTTTTGTATCTAAGGCGCGGTCCAACCCTAATTTTAATAGTAGTTTATGCAACTGTCATATAATAGAGGGTATTAAAACTGAGTGTAGTTTTTTGAAACGAGCCGCAGGCAAGTTTCCAAATAAGATTACACGAGTGTTTTAATACCTAATTATATGCAGTTGCATACACTACTTTATTTAATCTCATGACATTTTTGCTACTATAGTTTTATCCAACAAAATATTACTCAAATTCGTATGTACGAAATAGCGCCAAAATGGAAAAAGTCTTCTTCTTGTTTGTATGGCTTATGCGGCGTAACCACAATTTTGCCAATATCAGTGGAAAAAGTCTGTTATTGGTCTATTGGCTCGGAACCATCGCGTTGCGCGCGCAGCGCGCTCACCACAGATGATGTGTACTTAAATTGAATTGATACCTCCTTGGTCGGGACACATTGTACTTTAATAATTAAAAAATTGTTTTTAAGCATTGTTTTGTTAGGAGAATAATGCTTAATATAATTTTCTTAAATAAGTATGTAAAGAAAATATGCCCATAAAAGTCTGTAGTTCATTTCATAATTAGAATATTAGCTTTAATTATTATTATATTAATAAATTAATAATAGCTTGTTATATTAGACGATGTGATGCGAAAATGCATTAATTTAGTACGTTTTCTTAATATATTTCGATATATACTAACACAATTGAAAAAAACTGCTGGTTACTAATTTAGTAATATATGTTGGCTATGTACGAGTATTACCAAACACAAATTTTGTTGTTATCGCTGAAAATTCTGAGAGTTTGGACATGAAACTTTATTTTTATGAACCTATTCAAGATTTTTTTCTGCAAAGAGCGAGTAATATTTAAGAATTCTGTTCGGTTATTGCTCTTTGCCTGTTCCTTTTCTAAACGAAGTATTTTTTTCATACAATGTTACCGATCTGTTTCTTTACACTAGATGTTTAAAGATTATGCTTTTTACTAGTATCAGGATACGAGCGCGTCTTAACTACATATTTACGGTGTCCATATTTTTATCACATGTGCTGTAAGACATTACTTGTTGACGAATTTTGAAAACCTAGTTCAAAGAGAAGTATACCTATAACCCTATAAGGTTAGATTCTAATGTGAAATCTCAAAATATGTCATACCTTTTGATCGGATTGACTTAAAAATTTATATTTTCTCAGCATAACAATTACTTTTAACTGTAGATGCGAGTATTTGATTACAGTACTTTTAAATATTATATCTTAACTTTACGCGTTCCTGACAAAAATAACTGAACAAACAGACAGATGAATAGAAGGACAGATGAACAAAAAGTGATCTATAAGGATTCCCATTTCGTTTTTTTGAGGTTGAGCGCCTGCGCGGTTATTACTGAATCATTGCGATTGTTATTAGTTATACTGGTTCGCAAAGAAATCTTCAGGACTATTATGTTTGCAGTTGCAATCATTATTTGATTGAAATTTAAAAAATGGGGGCTTTATGTCACTTTTGTTACTACAACATCTACTTATTAACATTTTGCTTACTGGAGTTGTCAAAACTGACATAATGCCGCATTTTTCAATAAGCGGGTCGACCATCGCAATACCAAATACTAAAATGTTCAAACATTGCATATTTGATTTGACCGAAGCACATCATTTGAAATCGAATGCAAAATGGTAAATTTAAAACGAAATGACAAAGTTTTACAGCTTTTTATATATCAAAGAAATGAACTTAAATTTAGTTTTTATTTTAAGAGGAATACTGTATGTTTAAAAAAATTATCAGATTTTTTTATAATGGGCCGGCTTAATTTGCGACCCAGAGTACATATAAAAAGCTAAAACATATTGACAGAAATTCTAGCAAAAATGTTAATTTTCTTAACATTGAAATTTAGGCAGTTGGTGCCTTTATGTTATAAGCACCCGTAAGGTAGGGTAAATAAGGAAGGGTTTTTGGAAGTTTTACCCCTAAGGGGGTGAAGCTGCTAGCTGGTTAACATACATATCGCTACATAACATAGTATTGAGTTTTTTTTCTTTTAATAACATGTTGTATGTGTGAAAGAGACCTCGTTTTCCTAATATTAGAAATGGTATTTTATCAAGTTAACGATGAAGGAAGTGTCAACCTATTTCAAAGACATCACGCCCAAACACAAATACGAAAATACAAAAACGATAATCTTTATTTGTCATAAAACGAAACAACTTTACGGTTCATTTTACGACAGCTATTTTAAATAAATATTATTTTATTAAAACGTGTCATATTTTAATAGGAAGCGCTGGAGATTACATTAAAATTATTTTAATATAACTTTGCAGGGCGTAATTTATTTAATTTTTACTAGATGCATGAATTTCGTTACGATTCATCACCGGGAAATTTTAGCTCTCTCAATATTTTTTCTAAATTAATTTTAAAGCATTAACACCTGCTTACAGAAACCAAACATTGCAAATTTATTGTATTTTATATAGAGAATAATAATATCTACTAGGAAACATTGAAGGCATTACATAGGTTGGGATAACAGTATGTGATCTTTGCAGAATTAATAGTTATGAACTTATTGAATTTCTTACAAATTAAGTTAAAAGTGAACAATGATTTAAAAATGACAAGTTCCAATTAAATATTTAAGGAAGACACACGTTGTGTCGTATAGTCTCTGGAAGATACTAAACTACATAATATGCATAGCATGTCAGCCAGTTTGTTAATGACATTGCAGAAAACAATATCTGTTTGGGCCGTATATAGTTGTGGTTGTGAGGGATTCTTACCATTGTAAGCATTGTGTGCAAATTAGCTCACTCAAACTTCGCGCGCTTTGCTCGTGATTCAAATCGAGCGCGCGAACGGAAAGGGTTGGATTGAACGGATCCTACGAGCTGCGCATACGCGCTGTTTGAAGGAACGATGTTTTTTGAGTCGTGTGAATTGCGTCGTGGCGTGTACTAACCGCAATTAAATCCAAAAACCTAAAAATCTTCAAAAGGATCCTATCGCGAGTTCGTATCGTTGGTTCTCGTAATCGACCGCGAAGGACCAGAAGTTACTGTAGCAGCATCAGGCACAATTGTGTGGTGCAAGACGTTGGTGCGTGAATGTGGGACTCTTTGTCTACGGATTGTCTGTGTGCCCAGCGCTGGGACAAACAAGGAAGCTGCGTGGCTCTTATAAACCCTCCACTTCGCCAGGTGAGTGAGCTTACTGTATGCCTTTCTTGCCTTGTTAGGGAGCCCTGCCAACCACATCTGTTCGGAACCCCTGGTGTCCGGCTATAGTATTTTTTGTATAGGTATACTTGCCTATCGGCCTTCGGCCAACATAATATCTATAAACCAACTTGTAGTATGACAAGAAAACCCGAAACAAAATCCGCGGGGCGCATTTATAGTTTTATAAATTCGTAACACAGTCATACTGTTACCAAAGTAAGTAAATATCTATAAACGTCTTCCCCACTAGCGTTGATTCACGCAGTTTTAGCGCGAGACGCGTGTAGGGATGTCAACATCGCCACAAAACAAGTAATCGCATCTACATTTTGTTGGTAGCATACCTACGCAACAGAAAACAATGACATTTAAAATCTGGCAACCCCAACCGCTCTGCCGGCACTCACGTAATAATTGCCGGCAAGCGTCCACCCACCGCCTCTTCCAACTTTTATCGCGATGATGTTCTACATACTCGGGGCCGCGCGGTCGTAAGTACTTTGCTGTTACTACTACGTGTTCAATTTGTCGATTCTTATCGCTTATTTTGGATAAATTCTGAACAAGTAGTATTGCGACAAAAATATTTATCAAAAAATTTAACCGACTTCAACACTAAAAAGTATGAAATAACTTGTTGAAGTCGGTACCATGATAGTTCAAAAGTACCTATAATCACAATATTGGGCGCATGGTCATTTTCAGAATCGGGCAAATGGGGAGAAATCGGTGAACATACTTTAAAAAAGATACAGCCGAACATAGAACCTCCTCCTTTTTCGAAGTCTGTTAAGGTACTGTGATGAAGCTGTATATTAGTTCTGTACTAACAGATACACTACGATGCTGGGTTCCATACAGTATTACCAGCTGCCAAAGTCCAACCAATAAATAATGAGCAGTGCTGACAGATTATTTGATAGTGAGTGCAGTGCGATGGATCAAATACAGTGTTTACGCGGACAGATAGCATCTCGCTCCCACGCTGTCACGCGCTCAGCTCGCTTGATGGATTCCGAGAGTTTGGTCGCGAACTCATGGTATAATATAGCGTAAACATTTTAGCAAACATCGTACTTGTATCACAGATGTTTCTGAAACACCGGAAGGTGCGGCTATTGATTTGTGATGTTTTGTTACAGCTGGAATATATTTCGATAGGATGGTTGTCTGGAAGATATCGCTCTGAGCAATAAGACCATTGTGACACTTAATTTTAAGTTTTTTTTTGTTTGTTGTATATTATAATGTGGTGTTGCAATAAAGAGTTTATCTATCTATCTACTTTGATTGGGACACCACTAATGCTCTATGTACCAATACTCTAACCAATATAATACCTACATTTGTCTTAGCTTGGTGCATTAGAATTGATTAAATTGTATTCGGTATGATGTATAGATAACGGTTTTATAATGTAACGGTATTTTACACCCACCCTCAGACACTAACTCACATAACACCACACCCTCTCTCTCACTCTCACACACACACATATACACACACACTCGGCATGCGCAATTGCTCAAATATAATAATAGGATATAAACCGACTTCCAAAATATAGAATATAATAAGTTTTTACTTAGTGATTTAGGTGTTTATTTTTTTATTTGAAAGCTGGTGCTTCTCATGTTCTCATTCAAACAGACAAAAGGGTTCATAGTTCAGGAGTAGTGAGGATCACTCGGATATTAGTACCATGACATTAGACCACTGAATATCAGGTGAGGTAGTGATCTCAGTTGTAAGTGAAGAAATAAACTAGAAAATGAGTGAGGGAGAGAAGAAGCTATAGCTAGCAATAGCTTGTACAAGTGTATATATGTTAGTTAGATTTTAGTTTATACAAGTGTATCACTACTATCAGCCGGAAGACGTCCACTGCTGAACATAGGTCTCCCCCATAGAACTCCATTTGCATCCACACCGTCTACACACCGTCTTCCGGTGCGTGGTCGCCACTCGAGAAACCTTCCTTCCCCATCGGTTATCAGTTCTGCGAGCGATGTGGCCTGCCCATTGCCACTTCAAATTGCTAATCTTGAGAGCTATGTCGGTGACCTTAGTTCTCCTACGGATCTCATCATTTCGGATCTTATCACGCAGGGAAACCCCAAGCATAGCCCTCTCCATTGCTCGTTGAGCGACTTCAAGCTTGTTAATGGGGCCTCATTAACAAGCTTGAAGGCGTCTCAGGGCCACGTCTCAGTGCCATAAGTCATCACTGGCAACACACACTGGTTGAAAACCTTGGTTTTCAGGCTCTGAGGTATTGGGGACGAAAAGATGGATCGAAGCTTCCCGAACGCACCCGAGCTGGATTCTTCGTGCGACCTCCTTGTTCAAGTTGGTCAACCTTACATCACGCGGACGCAATCGCGGGCTGTATCTAGTCGATTATTTAATAATCCTTAAATGATCAAGTTCAATCCACCAGCTGTGGCAACTAGCAGCTGATGTGATGCAGAGATGCGATTAGTCGAGGACGTAATTATTCCTCGTGACACTCTGTGGGCGATGTTCGCGTTTCTCGTATTTATAATTTAGTTCAAACACTAGTTTTTTTAGTCTAAGCTCCGTGGTTCGATGAAACACTATGTTATTCTTGACTTAGTAACTAGTAGCAGATTCTCTCTCTCTTTCTATCGGTTGATTTTTTATAATAAAACAACAACGTCTTAAATTTACTTATCAATGCTGCTTAAATTTAAACAGTGTCATTTAGCACTGCGTAATACAATCTTACTATCATAATCATTATCATCATCTCAGCCGTAGGACGTCCTCTGCTGAACATATGCCTCCAACACAAATTTCCCAAGGGTCCGGTTGGAAGCGGCCTGCATCCAACGTCGTCCTGGGGCCTTTATCAGATCGTCTGTCCTCCTTGTTCGTGGACGACCTGCGCTGCGATTGTTGGTCCGTGGTCTCCACTCTAGAACCTTCCGACCCCATCTGCTCTACGTGCTATGTGCTCAGCCACTGCCACTTTAACTTGCTTAACTTCTGGGCTATGTAACTTTAGTTTGTATAAGGATCTCCTCATTAAGTATAATAAGAAATCCCGAGGCCTCTCCATAGCTCGATGTGCGACTTTGAGCTTGCTATGAGGTAAGAGACGTTTCAGTGCCATATGCCATCACTGGTAACACACGCTGGTCAAAGATTCTTAAATAAATGAAGATAACAACTAAATAATAAAAAATCTACTATAAGCAGTTTAAAGTAATTTTTGCTTTAAACTCACCAAACCCAACCACAGACCCACGCCCAACCACCCAACCCAAGCCCACATTGCCACAACACAAGCCCAAAACAATTTGAACGATTTTAGGATTTTTCCTTCCAAAAATCTTCCTTATCGATGCTTACAACATAAATGGCTTCAAATACCAAGATTTCAAGTTTTAATCAGTCAGGCAGGACAAGTCATTATATTATGCAGAAGATAATTTTCAGTGTGTCATATTGTCATAGAAAAAAAAAGTACCAGTGTCAGAGATGAGAATGAGATTTGAAAGCACTTGCACGCCTCAGCACTTAAAAGTTTTACAACATTAATAAACTCGAGTTACCCACAAAGTCAGTGTTAATATAATATGTCACAATATACCGAGAAAAGTAGGCTATCCGTCGTAAATATGAAATATAAATTACATTTTCAAAGCATAGCTTGTCGCATTCGTCTACTGTTCACATTTACGAACGTTAACATCATTTTATTATCTAATCTGTGGTAAAACTAATATACAAGTTGGTGATTTTATTTCTTACGTGGCCGAGTGCTACGGAGAACGTAATCAAGAGCATGTTTCTCTGTAAACAGCAGACGGCAGAAAGAACAACAAACTAAAAAAGTTTAAAACCCCGTCTACAGACATAACAAGTACAATTTGAATAATTTTATACCGACTTCCATTCTATTCAGTTATTGGAGTGTAACTGAAAAACGACTCGACCGAATTTGATGAAATTTAAATGGGACTACACGGGAAGCACTAGCTTTAAAAAAAAAAGAATTTTGAGAATCGATTCTTCCAGTCGAAAGTTATGAGGTAACAAACATAAAAAAATACAGTCTAATTGAGTACCTCCTCATTTTTCCGAGGTCAGTAGCAAACAAACTAAACAAGTACAATATGAAAAATCTAATACCGACTTCCAACCCATTCTATTAATCTATTGGAGTGTAACTAAAAAACTACTGGACCGAATTTGATGAAATTTAAATGGGACCACACGGGAAGCACAGCTTTCAAACAAAAAACAAAAAGAATTTTGAGAATTGGTTTACCCTATCGAAAGTTATGAGGTAACAAACATAGAAAAAAACAGTCGAATTGAGTACCTCCTCCTTTTTGGAAGAAGCGCATAAAATCTGCCAGTTTTTTGTGAAGTTTTATGAGTGATTAAGTATCCAGTGACACTCGCGCTATCAACACTAATCTAATGTCGTATCATTTATAAAAATCGGTTGTGCCGTTCAGTATTACGTGCTGACATAGGAACGGACATACATACAGGTGAACACATAAGCTTCCTTGTGGGCTTCGGCTCACTCGGGTTAAAAAAGACATATCTCATTATGAAAACTAACGTGGCTTATATAGGGTTACCAGATCCATAATCCGTAAAAATAAGTTTTCCTTTCCATTCCAAATTTAAAATCTTGCTTCTTACTGGACAGTTGTGAATAAGTCTCCGGTAGAGTTCACTTTCTGGATACTTTTTAGAGATGTTATGGCAACATTACATACTATTTTTGAGAAAACATATTTTTCGATTACTATAATTATTTTTTTCCAAAATCTGTTGATGCCGTTCAAAATATCTCAATAAGTTATGGACGGTCTCGTAGGTTCATTTTCCTGTCACTATAACGGTTGAGACCCTGTAAAATAAGATAAGATTTATCTCGACGATAGTACTCGTACTTTGCCAATATTGAAATAAACTCAAACTCCCAAGTATTCACTGTTGTTATTGACTGTACGTAAATCATGTGATAACATTTCCAAACAAATAAACATTCCAAGTTCTGAATTCCGTTTATTTTCGAACACCATTTGACGAATAACCGATTTATATCGATCCCGAAATATTTCCAATATGCAGACACACCTCTCTCGTGTCTAACTATACCAATATTTTATGTATATTCTGTAAAGGCTCTTAATCCTGTGGAAACTAAAGCACAGAAGTCACGGTTTACTTGCTATACGTGTCGATTATATTAATGCGAAATGCCTTCTGTGATGGATGTTTACTTGAATGTTTTTTTTGCTATCAAGTGACGAGACGTGCAGTGTGCCTGATGGTAAGTGCTACGCTTTCGCATGTTGTTTTGTGAGGCAGTTTCTTTAGTCTTTTAACTCTTTTAAATGCGCTACAGTGTGTCACATGCTTAGAAAATTAAGAAGGAACTGGAAGTGCCAAGCGTTCGCGGTCCCTTCTGCCGAGGTATATGAACGATCGGTTCATGTCTGTTTATAAAACTAGTTTGCCGCGATCGTTCGCCATTTTACCTGCATAGCTGTCGCAATAGGGAGCTCGCTAAATATCCTTGTTTGTGCCGTGATATCATGTAAAAGGCAACCGGAAAGGCACACATAGGTAATTGATGACACGAATAAGCTATTATTTTCACACTAAAATAAATGTCGTAAAAGTAAGCTAACGACAGAACATACGATACGTAATTTATTGGTACGCGGGGACTAGTGATGTGACTAAAAGAAGCGATTGAGTGAAAGCATGATTTTAATTTAATTAGGTCAGTGTTTATACTTTTTTCTATGGAAGCGTATAGTTGGCGACATAGAGTAATGGCAAAATTTCATACATATCATTTTGACGTCTCGGAGTCCACAACCGTGCGATTTTCACGACGACACTTTCTGCCTCACACTACCACTATGTGGAATCAGCATTTGAGGTATTTCCGAACAGTTGAAATTGTAGAAAAAAAATTGTTGAAAGAAGATCAATCTTGGGAGCAACGCATCCTTTGGTACGACGAGTTCTCTGGCATTGCAGATGTCTGTGGGCGACGGTGCTCACTTACCACCACGTGAACCGCCTGCTCTTTTGCCAACCTATCAGCATATCACTACGGGATCAAAGTCGCGGGCAATCGCTGGTACTAAATAACATAGACATGTTTTCCGAAGAGTTTGATTTGGGCGTCTTCAATTCAATAGTGAAAAAAAAATACATACCTAATAGGTACATCTTCTAGAAAAAAAGTGATACATCATCAGCTGCAACTTCACTTAACTTCAGACGAGATAGTGGTCGATATCAACTATTTAAAGATAAAAAAGTATAGTCAATAAAAACCATTTTGAAGCTTTCTTTATCCATACAGTAAGTAATAAAAAAGTAACGGATTGCTGTTTGTACATGGAAGATATATGATATATATATATATATATTAGATGATGAGCAAAATTGTTGGCCCTTTTATAAACGAAAATAGAAGGAAAATAATGATGATAGAATGATGTTAGAATTTTTGTCTGTTTGTCTGTGCGTTTGTGCACACTAATCTCAGAAACGGCTTATCCGAATTAGATGCTTTCACTAATATATTGTGGTAAGCTTCACTTAACATTTAGTGGTTCATGTCAATCGGTTCATAAATAAAGAGTTATTGAAATTTAAAGAATAACTCTCTCGCTTAGATGAATGCTTGGTCTCGCTCTCGAAGCGCGCGCGCGGAAACCAATCCGCCTATATCTAACCTAAGCTCTCCCGCCACTACATCAAGACCAAGCGAGCGAAGCCGCTGGCGGGTCACTTAGTACTAAATAGATTGGTGTATGGTTTCCATCTCACTTGATGGCCAGTGATGATGATGTCTAAGTAGTATCACACAAGACCTAGGATGGCGACTGGGTTTTAGGTATAGCTGTATGTATAATGACAAAAGTATCGGTCTACAAATGGGGGAGAAATCGGCTAGTATACACAAAAACACATACATACAATCAAACAAATAACCTCCTTCTTTTTAGATGTGGGTTAAGAAGTCAATAAAGATTTCGATGACGTTTTTATCTTATTGTTTCAACTTAACTGCGCGCATAACAAGCAGTAAGAAGCGCGTCCAATTAGAACTAGGAACTGGACGTAAATATTAGTTGTATAATTTTTACTTCGATATTTGTTTAGGTTCAAATCAGGCTGCTGATTTGGTAGTAATAAATCCCTTAAAGCATTATTTTGAGAGTTTGACGATGTACACCGCCCGCCCACCTTCTCAATTGACGGCTACACGCGCTCTGAAGTACCAAGATCAGAGTAACGTCATCCGACATTACAAAGCCACAGAACAAGAAGAAATACATAGTTATTAGAGATACTAGTATCTGCTCGCGACTTCGTTCGAGTGGATTAAGGTTATTGTGATCCCTTGGGAAGCACCCGTTGGAAAAAGTGGCCTACTAGTATAAATCCGGATACAAACCATCTACACTCCAAATTTCACCCTCAAATATTCTTCATCCTCTTTCAGACATCATTATTTTTACTTTCATAATATTAGTGTGATATTAAGCTTGAAATCAAAAGCTTAAAACCTGCACTTAAACTCTTTAATAATATGTTATTGGGACGATGTTTGTGAGTTTGAGGAATCTTTAATGGAAGAGACGGGGAGTCTCAAAAATGCGTAAAGTGACCATGAGGGAATACCTAATAAAACGAATTTCTGGTGTAACAAAGCTTTGTTGATATGTTAATAACATAAAAATCTAAACTTTATTCAGACACTAGCTGGACCCCGCGGTTCACCTGTATGATGCACTGAGGCGAACAAAATAAAACAAAGAAATAATGTAATATGGTCAACCCATTTTCAAATTTTTGCGAGACTAACGAACAGCGATCGGTTTTTATTATACTAGCGACTGCCTGCGACTTCGTTCGCGTAGTAGATAAGCTCGGCCTTCGGCCTCTCCATATAATATTCCGTCTTTTCTTGATTTTTCTTTCATGCGAGGACCAAGATAATGATAATGATGATAATGATAATATTTATTGATAATAACAAAATTACAGGTCAGATAAAATGTACAAGAAAAAATTATTGCGTAAATTATAATTTACATACTTGTAGTCTATTAATAAAAATAAATAAATCAAAAATTGATAATAAGGGAAATATAGCTTACTTTTTTGTATAGATTAAATATGGGATTGATGAGTGAGATGTATTAGAAATAATAAAAAAAAGATGAATGAAATCAGTAAAGCAGTTCTCAAGTTATGGCGTGACCAGGAGAAATAGGGTTTCATTTGTATATAATATTGCAACATAGTTCAGCACACGGATGCATTGAAAAATAATTGCGGATGGATAGTTTTTATTTCTTCTAAGAGCAGGTAAAACTATCAGAAACTTTGAATAGGGATCATAATCATAGCAATAAATCCAATATGTCGATTATTATGAATTTTTGACACTCATTTTCACAGTGAGCCAAAAATTCCAACCGGTCCTTTGGATATTTCTGGGGGAGGGATATGTTCTGCAGTGGACGTCCTACGGCTGAGATGATGATGACCGTTAGAATGAAAACTGCAGTTCGCGGCCCCCTTTTTATAATACAACTGCATATTGTCGTGTAGGTGATATAGTAATAGTGTGTCGAATGCCACGCATTCATTCTGTATTTTATAGTCTGTAGCCTGTAATATCTGTAGCTACAAACGCTCCTACTCGTAGCTCAGGTTAAATCTCTTTGTAAAGCTTCCAACTAAATAAACTACTCGGGACTAAATAGGAATTAAAAATATTAACATCTATCTAATATATAAAAATGAACCCCTATTTCTCCTGGTCACGCTATAACTTGAGAACGGATGGAACGATCTCGCTAATTCTTTTTTGTTGTGTTAATTATTGTCAGGAAGGTTTTTATGAAAATATTGCGAGGCCGAAGGACGAGCCATTAGTATTAGTAGTTAATAATAATTGTCCGCGGACAGATACAGGAACTTATTTATTGTAGAAGTCCGTGAAGGACCTTCCATAAACGTGTTGTCTGTTGTTGCTGAGTGGATGTATGGCTTGAGTAACTGTCAAATCTACACACACCGCGAGATTCGTACAGCCGTGCTATTTTCTAAGGGCATCGTTGCATCTTTGACAACATCCGTGAAACAAATGACGAGATGACAAGAAACGTTGGAAAAACAACCTTATGTACAAGGGAAATATCTCATAAAGTATTCGACATCGGTGAGCTCGTCAACGAGCGCATCGACGAATCGTTAGAGAAACGCACGGAGCGGACTACTGGAGTACGGCCCAGTGTAACTGAGAGCTTATCGGCTTTTTTCGCAGCACTGCACTGGTCACCCGGAGAGATAGCACTTTAGTCCACCTGCCAATTAATGTGTACACATCTAAAACGATACGAACCATGAGTCTGTAGTGCGTAGATTATTGAACTACTTTACAGCAGTGAAGAAGATTTAAACATGAAGTTCATGCTAGAATTATTGCAGATGGTAATACTTAATCGATAGTAAAACATATACGAGCGAATACCTTTAAAAGAGCAATTCTTGTGTATATAATTAATAGTCTAATCTCGTAAACGGCTGCAACGATTTTCATGAAATTTAGTGTATTTATATAATGTGTATTTAGATAAATCGATCTACGTTTAATTTTTAGAAAACGTCGTTTTATCCGTGATTTCAGACAATGTAAAACTGCTACTACACTAAAGCTACTTGACAATAGATGGTGTTGTTAAACAACACTAAGCTAATGATTTTGTTTTGAGGTTAGACTAAGAAAATCAATTGTTTACTTACATGCAAACGTCAGTCATCCAGGTAAATGTAATCTAATATCAAACCAAAATACACTTATTTTACAGTACATCGTGTCCAACATGTATACACGTGTACTATAAATTACAATAATAGTGATGTAGATGATCTATAAAGCATTGTTTT
Organism: Selenia dentaria; assembly: GCA_917880725.1. NCBI lineage: Eukaryota > Metazoa > Arthropoda > Insecta > Lepidoptera > Geometridae > Selenia > Selenia dentaria. Next base: position 2,883,825 of record OU862885.1, on the reverse strand, counting down.
TAGTTATAAATATATTCTTATGTGACATAAGTCGAGACAAAAGCAATGTGGTGCGCCCACGCGTTCGTTATCCGAAATAATTTTGCTAACAAATTACTAGAATACATTACACCTCTGACGTTACGTTTATAAATACGTATCATGTGATAAGGTTAATAATTTGACATGCATCGTTTTGATAAATATGTGTGCCAAGTAGACGTTTTTTGATCAACCTCGCACTAAATTTCCGATCCAATATTCTTTTTTATAAGGTTTAGTATCGCTTACTGAGCACAAAGGAATACCACCTAAAAGATGGAAAGATGACCTCAGACGTCACGCAAGTCATAATTTTTTTTGTCCCTGAGGGAGTCATGGCTTCGCACTTCTTATGCATCCGCCAGTGTCAAGTTTTATTTTCTGTTTCTATTTATTATTTTCATTCCATTTTTATTATTTTGGTTTAATCTTCTTTCTTAACTTCGTGTTAGTTTTGGTAGTATTTTCTTGATTTGTGTTTTTACATGTTTCAATGGAATTTTTATTTTAATAGTGGGAAAACGTTGGATGATAAAAGCTCAAGACCGTAAAGATTGGAGGAGGTCTACATTCAGGAATGAACAGACCGCTATAGATAGACTGAGCATAAATAACAAAATGCTGACAGATCCAGGCAGTTTCAAGCGCCATCTTGAGAAATAAAGTGGATGTATTTCGAAAATTATGCACTTTAGGGCAAAAGTTATTGAGACCTTTATTGTAGAAAATAAAATTTCGCATTTTTAATTACCTGTAAAGTTTTTTGTAAAACTTACTGTTATTTTTCATCTATGATTGTGCAATGTTTTAGTTTAGATAATTTCTTTTTATTGCTAAGTAAGTTTAATTGTATATTGTTAGGTTATGTACGTATTTTAATTGGATTTATTTAAGTTTATATAGTATTATGGGCTAGAGCTTAGTTATTTAGAGAAGAAATTTAATAAATCGACAAGCAGGTATTGAATTAAACATTATTTCTTGTTGACTATTTTTATTTAAATATTATAGAATTTTGTTAGGTGGTAATTTTGCATCCTTCAATAACAAGTTCGGTGTGCGGTTTATTAGTTTCTGCAACGACAGCTGAGGGCATGATGGCCATCGGCATCCACCATGAAACCGCAGGGTGTGGATGTGGAAACACGATAAATAATATATAATAAGCTTTTTGGTGGTAGTGCCACGCTGTGACCCCAAAGGCACGACCACGTTTCATTCGGTCTGTGGGAATATCCGGAGTCCCTATTCCCCCCTCCCCCATCGTTCCCCTCCCCCTCCACCTTTCTATCTCTTCCTTCCTCAAAGGTCGGCAACGCATCCTCGAGACCTCTGGTATTAGACTTACCGGTACCACTTACCATCAGGTGAGCCGCTGGCTAGTTTGCCAACCTATCCCGTAAAAGAAAAAAAACTCCTTCCAACATCGCACTATATTTGTATACTTTAAGAAAAACATCCTTGCCATCGCCTTCAGGAACGTAAAGGCAGAAGCCTTTACGTTCCTGAAGCATGGAAATGCTTCTTTTTACTCTTTAGGGGGTTACCCCTAACGTTAAATACCTACTAGCTCTGACATGTATTTAACGTTCATTTCTACTTTGAAGTAATATATTATGTTAAGAAATATATTATTACAGTTTCTCGACCCAACGCTAACCCCGCGATGTCAGTGGTGACATCACAGTGACGTCACTGTTTGCGTAACGCTCGCTGCGTATTCCGAGCGGCCATCAGCCATTTTGAAAATAGAACCGCGTATCGCGCCTAGGGCTGGCAATCAGGCCTAATATTTCTTTTTTTCGGTTGTCTCCATCACTAAAAATATTAGAAACAATTGCAAAAACATCTTTACTATATTAATAACTTCTATTTTGTATTTATCTTTGCACCTAATTTTATTCATTTCTCGGTTTTACAATTTTTTTTCATTATTGGCAGCCAGTCTATTCTCTACAACTTTTTTTTAAAACATTTTTCTTCCTATATTATTTTTCTTATTTTCATTATCATAAACAGTTGTTATAAACGCATCCACTAACTGTATAAAGCAAAATACATACGTAGGTACATAACTAGCAATAGTATTCTATTTTTTTTTCTCTATAAAACCGTGTTAACCCTACGTACGTGGCCATTTTGAAAATAGAACTACATGTCGTGTCATAATGTGTCCAATGTATTTATAGCCGGTCACCTGTAAGCTGTAAGTATGTACCGGCTGCAGTGGGATGTGGGTCACATTTGTCACTTCGCCACTTGAGGGTTAAGCGGCGTGCGTGACAACACGATTATGAAGTGAAACCGGTTTTATTTGGATTTTGATTGAATTAAGGGTTAACGTGAAATGGGTCTTAATATTGTAGTGATGAAACGTGGGAAGAGATTTAGCTCACTAAATAACATTGGAATGGAAAGAAGTGATGTTAATAAAATAACAAGAAGGTTTAAATGTTAAAGGGCATAATGCCAGAAGTAGAGTTCATTTGAAACGGCAGCGCACCTCTCGATACCCTACCTGCACTCTACAGTTATCCACACTAACTTTGCCCTATTCCTTGCCCTTTTCGTCGCTAAAGACGATTTTATTAAATCAAGGTAATACACTTTTTTTTGCATTCATCATCATCTCAGCCATAGGACGTCCACTGCTGAACATAGGCCTCCTCCATAATTTTCCAAAAAGACCGGTTGGAAGCGGCCTGCATCCAACGTCGTCCTGCGACCTTTATCAAGCCGTCTGTCCACCGTGTCGGTGGACGACCTACGCTGCGCTTGCCGGTCCGTGGTCTCCATTCCAGAACCTTCCGGCCCCATCGGCCATATGTTCTGCGTACTATATGCCCTGCTCACTGCCACTTTAAATGGCTAATCTTCTGAGCTATGTCGTTCGTCTACGGATCTCCTCATTTCTGATTCGATCACGTAGAGAAACCCCGAGCATAGCTCTCTCCATAGCTCCGTTGTGCGACTTTGAGCTTATCTATGAGGCCCATAGTAAGAGACCACGTTTCAGTGCCATAAGTCATCAGTGTGGTAACACACGTTGGTCGAAGACTCTTGTCTTGAGGTACTGAGGTATTTTAGACGAGAAGACTTCGCGATATTTCCGGATCGCTGCCCAGCCGAGTTGGATTCGACGATTGACCACTTTCTCGAATCTATCTATTTAGATTTACCTAGGTTGACTGCATTCGTTTGTGTAAATTTGTAAGATATAATTTTTGTGAACATGTACCCTCATTCTTAGGTTTTTGTAACGCGATGTACACTGTTTAATTAAAATAAGTTAAAAGTAAATGGAAGACTTTTAAATAAATCGTTAAATAATTGAAAGCACAAAGTAAAATAACGACTACTTGTAGACTATGTAAAATTTTTGTGTTATTAATGAACGGATAGAACCTGCGTGATATTTTCCGGAAAAATACTCTAAAAAGTCTCGAAATTATCTTTAAAGTTCTTCATTTTGGAGTCACTGTTGTGCACAGCGCGGGTCCCAGCATGTTACACGTTACGTGCTGTGACTCCCAGAAGATGAACTTCAAATAAGTAACCTTCTACTCAGTAATCTGGTTGAAGAACATTTTGTTGAATATCACGCGAGTTTCGTTTCCTAAGTATAATTGTGAACTTACTCAAGCTGTGTTATTAGCAAAAATAACTTCAGCATGTCGACAATTCCAGTTGCAACAGCACATACCGGGCCGATGACGAACACGCAGACACGCAGACACTACGACATCGTAAGCTCCTCGTAAAACTATTCACTTCGACAAAATTCGCTCAACTGGAAAACATAAAATCTTCAGAGCTGTTATTATATTGGTACTTAGACAAATACATATTTTACGGTTAAGTTTGAAAACAAGACAATATATAGAAGATCAACTATAAATCAAGACGTGAAAAAACCCAACAATGGATTTTAATAATATAGTTTTATTTACTAATATTCTTAGATTTAGTTTGAACGTGTATAGTGGCGTATTGTTAAACATTTAGTATTATTATTCTCTTTATTTAATTTTTATCGCGGATTTCATCCGGTCCTTTACAAAGGCATAAGTGGGGCTGTAGCCAACACTTAGAGGCCTGTTTGGTATAAAAAAAACAAAGGAGTATCAAAAACAGAAAGAATGTTGGATGAAGGGTAACATGGTACTTATAACTATTACAAAAATGCGTCAAATGGCCAGGCTATTGATATAAACTTACTAGTGACAAGGAAGATAGTGGGCTTTGGAAGAGACTACGGCACCTGCTAATTACAGTCTCATTTAAAAAAAAAATAATTTAAAAATTTAGAAAAAATATTTTTTACTTATTACCCATTATTGTTATTATTATCTAATAATCTTTATTATAGTATTTAACTAAAGACCTCAAGATAAGAGTCTTTAACTAGTGTGTGTTACCAATGATGACCTACGGCACTGAATCGTGTTCTCTTACTATGGGCCTCATAAGTAAGCTCAAACTCGCACAACGAGCTATAGAGAGGGCTATGATCAAATTCAAATTCAAATTATTTATTTGTGATACACAGGTAAGACAGGATCTTAAAATAGATTATTGTAGGTACATGCTGTGATCTGCTTTAAGCGTACAAATGTTAAGTAAAAAAAACCTAGGAGTAACTAAATATATGGATTAATAAAATTAAAACATTGTAGAATTGATGATCTGACGAACGAATCACCGTCATAGCCTAGCTAGAAGATAAGCCAATTGAAGTGGCAATGGGCAGGCCGCACTTAGCACGCAGAACAGTCGATGGAGCCGAACATTTCTGGAGTGGAAACCACGGACCGGCAAGTGGTGGACAGACGACGTGATAAAGGTCGCATGACGACGTTGGATGCAGGCTGCTTCCAACCGGTCCTTGTGAAAATTTGTGGGGTAGGCCTATGTTCAACAGTAGACATTTACTGTTGAGGATGATGATAATTAAGAGTTAAGTAATCGCAACGTGGTGTGGGCAAAGTGTACAAAATCATGAAACGTTCTTATCATGTTTCCTCATCGCATTAGAATTGTCATATAATCTCAACTGCTTCTCTTACCAATCTTGAGTATAAGAATGTACTTGAGGACTACGTAAATCTATACAGTGGTTCGGTCCGGATTCTAAGAGGTGTTGAACTATTGCTGATATTTTATATGTTCCTTAATTGGGAACCCAAAACAAGAACTCATGGTAAATATCCCGTTTTTATTGCATCTCATGATCTTATCATTTCCTACATTCATCCAGAGGTTGATGAATCTTGAAAACTAAGGTAGGCTACTCAGCCTCCATTGTAAGGACTGTATTATCGGCAAACTTTAGATGTATGATGTAATTGCCCACTCCTTTCCAGTTTAACATCCTGAACATATCTTCTGGGGTACTAGTGAACAGTCTTGGAGATTTAACATCTGCCCTGTCTCATTCCCCTCCGCCAATATATTTGTTTAGACTGTTAGTTCTGTACTTGATCACTCATAGTTGCGGCATACAAACATTTTAGCACCACTATACACGTAATTTGCATAATTACCAAAAAAAAGGGCGGTACAAAAGTGTTAATACATTGTAGATATTATGTAGTCAAAATTTTTTATTACTTCACAGTGAAATGATTATTAATTGTTTAAGTTTTCGAAAATTCCATCTAAAAGTATGGACACCATCTTAACAAAAATACTACATGCCTATGTACAACTTATTAATGAAAACACATGATTCGCGTCAGTGAAAAAATATCTCTCTTACTCTTTCTTACACCCCCCACCCGAGCGTTCGGCGTGAAAGAGATTGTCGAGGTCTTGCGAGAATGCCCGAGCGCACAGAATGAATAATAATATGTACTAACGAGCTAGGACGCGAGTTTGCCGAATGTTATGATTATGAATGATACATTTCTATGTAGGGGTGTTAAGTTTCATGCATAAACCGCGCGCATGTAGTATATATTAATGAATAGTGGAAATGCTTAGAATAAAATTTGTAGGTGTGAATCAATCTAGACGTTTGACCAAATATTGATGATTATGTGGGTTTTTTTTTAAAGTAGTTTTAATATTCTTCCTATGTATGTATTAAGTACCAGCAGCATATAGTGCTGTTTTTTTTTTGGTAATTATACAAATTACGTGTATATCGCCAGTCTACTTGCCAACATTGCAGACTCCAAAACATCACCAGTTTCAACAAGAGTCAGACGATCATAATATATTTCTCAACCTGTTCGTTATAGTCTTTGGATTTCTATTTAACCTGCCTATATGTGTGTCACACGTCTTATTTGCAATTTTCCACACACAGATTTACAAGCCTTCAACGGTATCTTGAGGGTTCTTCGCCTGGAGACCTTTCCATTCTTAAACATTTTTTTTATCGTCGTTGATCAAAGTGATTCGCTCTCGCCCGATGGAAAGTGAGTATGGAATCAAGAAAAGATGACCATTAGTGCAGTCGTAAGCTGCAATAATCGCCGCCTATGATGACCTGACAGATGCTTTTTCGCGCCACACTTGAAAGACCCAGGGTCATGGCTGTAAGGAAATACGTACGCCGGCAGAGCATTCCACAATTTACCTACACGACAGAGGTAGGAACTGCCAAACTTTTGGCTTCGTGGCAAGAAGTTTTGAACAGTATATGGATGCTATGCTAGGCCGGAATGAGTAGTTCGGGATCGGAATGGTGAGAAAGGAATAAAACTAAAGAGTTCTTCAGAACATTCACCATGAAACAAACGGTAATAAAGGCTTAGAGAAGCTACAGTTCTACCCATTTGTAGAGGTTCTAGGTGTTAAGTGAATTCAGTGTCTCCAATAATACGGACAGCGCGACGTTGCAGTCTATCGAGAGCATGCATAAGGTACTTAATGGATCCATCCCAGAGGTGACAACAATATTCAATACTAGGGTGCACCTGAGTTTTATATAGAAGGCAACGCTGATCAGGAGTGAAGAAAGGCCTCACTCTGTTCAGGACTACAAGTTTGCTGGAAGCTAACTTGATAATACTCTCGATGTAGTCATGGTGGTTCTGGTTAAACTCCACCTTTTCACAGTTCAAGCACCATTTTAACTTCATCTAGGATGCCTTTGCGTGATTGATCTTCTGATTAATAACGCAAAGTGGTGTGCTAGTATATAGTGCGGGAATTCACTTGACGGAGTTCAGACCTTGGAACTTACGATACGTACAATGGGTTATAGCCATTTTTGAACTCAGCAAAACTCTTCGGTTTAGAAACTACGAGTGTACCGTAGGTTGTCTGGTGGCATCAAATAAATTGGTCTATTTAATTTATTTTATCAATTAATTGAGGCGGTGGATGACCGAAATGCTATGACCATAGCGCTTATTTCTATAAGCGCTATGGTCATAGCATTTCGGTCTTTAGTTTTTCGGTTAGTTTCATATATTTATACCTACTCCTATTTGTTAAATGGTGTAGTTATTATATAAATTAATAAGTAATTTTATATAAAAAGGCTGCAAACACTACTTAACTTCAATTATGGATTTTATACATCAGTGTTGTGCTACGGCGCTTTGCTAAAGCGACATCAAAAACTTTAAGTAACAAATTTTATCTTATGAATTATTCAGTGTCGTCTAATAAGATGCAGTTAATAGACCTCATCTTCTATAATTTCTATATGATACATCGCTGTCTGTTTTCTAAACAGTGAACTATCGACAGTAACGCAAAATACCCTGTAAGTGGAATTTACGATATTGAATTTATAAAGCTTTACACTTGGAATTATAGCTTAGTTGTAAATGTCTTGAGTCATAGTCATAGCAGCAAAAAATATTTAGTTTGACTTCATCTACCCTGATGAAAAAACATGCAAAGAAGGAATGCTAAACAAGGTAGATCTAGGCTAGATAGATAGGCTTTTGAAATAAACTCTTAAGGTTATGGACGAGACTATGACACCTATCAATTTTAATCTTTAATCTTAAAATGTTAGGCAGATGGTGACTTTCCACCTAATCAACGGGTACCCATAACGCCCGCACCTTTAGTTACGAAACTGGCAACGTTGCAGTGGATTCACTAAAGCGCTAGTTCCGCCGTAAATTCCTTTACCACTTCCACCCGTTTTTAGTATTTGCTCTTGCGTCTCAACCGCCTAACATTCGATAAGGACATGCCAAGTGTCAGGAGTCTCATTTACCCTCAGGGACAGTAAAGGGCCAGGGTTTGGTTATATTGTTATTATTCAAACAAAACTGAGCCTAACCCTAGAGCCCCACATCGACGATCACGCGGCAAACACCAAAGGACTTATATTTTGCTATAAATTACGGCGGGCGAATCGGTCGCATAAATCCACGCATATCTTCAACAATTTCTGCTATTTTAATGGTTCGGATAGACAAAAGTTCACTCTCTATACTGAACCATTGGCTCTGTACCAAGTTTCGTAACCTACTCGGATGAGTTAATATACCACTCATATTCCATTGAGTGTTACAGCTATTATATATTTTTGTGAGTACCCAGTTTTAACGTCCTCGTCGTTTAGCAGTTTATTGGTGCAGGTGTTAAGAGATCTAGAGTAATGAGAAAGTGACTAGGTGAGTCTAAAGGGTCTATTTTAGCTGGTCTATTAGGTGTTGAGAAATTTGAATTTATAGCTTCGGTTGTCGCGAAATCAGATTTTATTTCTCGTTTTTACTATCAACTGTAAAATAAACTGTCTTTTATCGTAAATAGTATTTATTGCATTTGGGTAATGTTTTCCATTTGTAAACGTCACGTTTGTTTTCGATTACAATATAATATATACAATAAAACATTTGCTCGTCATATACATGTCACTTAATTTGTGATTTGATTACCCTGAGACTGTATTTATCTAATCAAAGTTACAGCACTATTTAGTCATACATATTAGTAATTCGAAGCATAAATTATGGCTTAATCTCAATAGGTCGACTTCGAAGTTATGATAGTGAGTGTCAGCCGAGACGGCCGCTGGTTCAACCAAACTCGGGCTTCAACTTTTGTAAAAGATATATAGAGGGAAAAGCTGGAAAATAGAGTTTTACTTTCTATAAATCCCGTCGAGGCTAGCCCCTTCAAGATTTAACTACGTCTGCTCGGTCTGTCGGGTGCTGTCTGCGGATCCTGGCTGCCTTGAATGCTTAGACCAACTCAGAAACAAAGTATCTATTATTTAGTATTAAAAAAGAGTGGATATTAAGTAGATGTTCTTTAGAAAATAAGTAGTTTCTTGTCTCTTGAATGAGCATGTTATGTTGCACTTAAAAATTATTCTTCAATAATACATTGCGAAAAAGTTAAAAAAAGGCACGGACTCTGGAGTCGGTGGAGTGTAGTTGTTAATAATAAAAACAAAAAAGATGGGACGACGATGAGTCAAGGATTTAATGTACAGCAAAGGCTCGAGGAGGTGTGTCTCTAATTCGACAAAGTAAATACATAATCTTCTGCCATATGACACACACAATGTTCCTAAGTAGTTTTGTAACGCGACAAATCATACAAACGTCATAACGATGGGACGGTTCGTAGAAATATAATTCTAATGTGGTCGAGGTTATATGAAACATTATTATGAAGGATATTTTAAAAATTAAAAAGAACTATTAAAAAAACTAAATTTGTACGTGATGAATATAATACTTAAGATATGTTAAAGATAGTTTAACCTTTTGCGTCCCAGAGACGTAAATATACGTCAGTTTCATTCATAAATCTTTTGTTTTAATTATCACGGTATAGGAAGGATTAATAGAAACTTTCTTTTGGTATGAATAATGCTATCTATATAAATCGTATGTTGTAATGCGTAATGTCATATCGACTGATTGTGTATGCATTGGGCCTAGCATGAATAACTGCGTAAGTGTAACGTAACGTGTCATTCACGTGAAACAGTAAAACTGTCATTTATTTTAGTCATTATTAGTTAGAGCACCTGTCACACAGATAACTCATAGTTTGTAGCGTGATGCGTTGACGCTTACGATACGAATACTTTTAGCAATATTTTTGTGCTGCGGCCGCTGAACTGAATTCGTATAAAATCTTAGCAATTTTTAGGCTTCCATACCTCAAAAGGAATAACGGAACCCTTATAAGATCACTTTGTTGTCCGTCTGTCTGTCTGTCAAGAGTCAAGACCCTGTTACTTAAGAACGCGTAGAGCTATCAAGTTGAAATTTACATCGAACACTCATATTATGTACATTATGTTATTATGTATCTCGCTTGCTAACAAATGACTGAAATCTTGAAAAATGGCGGTTCTATGTCAGTTTGGACAACTCCAGTAAGCAAAAATGTTAGTAAGTCGATGACTGGAGCTGACAAAATTGACATAGAGCGGCCATTTTTTTTTATTTCAATCAACATTTGCTAGCAACTGAGATACATAATAGCCGTACGGGTCTACGGTCTTTTTCAACTATCAAAAGATCAAACTTGCAAATTAACGCGATCAAAAGATATAACTGTTTGTCACACTTTTTCGTATATTTTGCGATTTCACAAGAGAATTAAAATTAGAGTACTTCCCAATGACCTGAAATTATGAAATTTGGTACGAAACAATACCGTATATACATGTGTACAATATTATAATTTAAAATAAAAACTTATTTTTTGCAGTCGGTGCAATAGTCGTGTCTGGAGATCGAACAGCAAAAGTAAAAGTTTATTTTTCAACCTAGTTTTTAGTCATTAGTAAGGCCGGGGTTTCCAAAATGGTTAATATCGACTAAGGGGTCCTCCAGTGGTGGACGTAAACGTCGACTAAACTGATTTTAGGGGTTGACGAGGTTTAAAAATCGACCCTATTCATTAACACAAGTTCTTATTTGAAACGACTGTATAAAAAAATCTGTATAAGTTGTGTTACGTGTACTAACTGTGAGTAGTTATGAAAATGACTAATATTTTAGTAGAAAGTATCATTGTTGTACTTAAAAGAAAAAAAAAAAATCAATTTATATAGTATTACTTTTTAAAGCACTAACGCCTGCTTAGCGATCTCAAACATTGAAATTTATAGAGACAAAAATTGACATCCCGTCCGAAGATGTGCATTTTTCTGTCTATAAATTTCAAAGTTTAACAAGTCAATATGCTGTGAACAAGTTCGTGCTAGATAATGAGTTTGAGTAGTATAAAAGTATGAGTTTGTCTTTCAGTCACGTTTTGACTTACTCCGTATTTGGCGCATATACTTGACTTAATTAGCAAAAATGTTAGTAAGTTGATGACTGGAGCTGACAAGAGACTGAACAGCATGTTTGAAGATTTCTGTCGAGTTTGGATTGCAACTGAGTTGCATAGCCCTGCAGGTCTATTATGCACCTCAGCTATATACCATGCACTAAGACAGCGCAGGATGTGGTTTAAGTCAAGATTCACAGCCGAGCATCTATCTGGAGAACAGTGTTTTATTATATATAAAAAAATTTATTAATATACGGTCTCTATAAACAATTTGAAACAAGTACAATTTAAAAAATTTAATAGGTACCGACTTCCATTATATTCAGTTATTGGAGTGTATCTCAAAAAACTACTGGACCGAATTTGATGAAATTGGACCATACGGGAAGCACCTACTTTCAAACAAAAAAAATAATTTTGAGAATCGGTTTACCCTATTGAAAGTTATGAGATAACAAACATAAAAAAACAAATACAGTCGAATGGAGTACGTCCTCCTTTTTTGGAAGTCGGTAGATAATGTCTTTAATGTTTGTAAGGTATAAAAGAATGAACTCACCCTCAGGTATCTTGACATTGATGCCGAGTATCTGGTGCAGACGTGCGAGCGCGGCCTGCTGCAGCGCCCTTCGCTCCACCTCGCTGAGCGTCAGCAATGACGTGTCCGTGAGCCGCACGCACCGCCCCCCTCCGTCTGCCCACAGACAGCTGCCCTGCACATAACGCGTGACGTCATCACACCTGCACCACACCCACACACACACATCACTAACCGACTTAAGATAACAGTTTATTGCATATTAGCCTTAAGGCGCTGCCCAATCCGTAAAACGCTGTTTTTCGTCGCACAGTTAAGACAAGATACTGGTAAAAACTTGAAAAAATACAGTGTATAGTTAAGAGTTTAAAAAAGACTTATTTAATAATATTGTACAATATCTATCTTGAAGAAAAAATTCGCAAAGAGAACGACAGAAAAAAGCATTCGTATAGCATTTCTCAATATTTTGAGCGACAACTACATGTTTTTTGTAATAATTTTTTTCTCCATAAACGAGAAATTAGTCGAATGCTTCGTGCTCGAAGGTAAAATGGTGAGATTTTTAGTTTTAACTCATGCGCGCTCAACATATGCACTGCGCATGTGCGAATACCCACCATGTCGTACGCAAAAAGGCACAAGCAAAACGTACATTCAGCCCAACAAATCTAGTTAATATTTCAAATCGAAACCAAAATCTAAAACCATTAATAACACGCTTAATGAAGTAGGTATTAGTTATGATGTAACTTATGAAAGAAAATCTGTAATTGACTATTTTTCAAACATTTTCTCAAATAATGAGATCTCTATGGTTGGGGTTGGCGACGGAGTAAAAAATAACAATAAACTGAAAAGTAAAAAGCACTAGTGCAGAAAAGTGGGTTGCTTTTTCTGCTTGAAAATGCTCTTTTTAAGCACTTGCATATTAAACCACTCTAAAAACTATCTCATGTGAGTCATTGTTCAAGAAGCAGAGGACAATGATAGCGCAGGGTACTACTAATACAACTTAGGGACGATCAAAATAATGTAACTATGACAATAATAAAAGGAGAGTATTTATTTAAGTAAAGAAAATAATTATCATATTGCAGGACCGTAAGAAACCAGCCCTGCATTCGGTCTGTGTGTGTTCGAGGGTGTGTGTGTGTGAGTATGGGTGTGTTATTAAGGCGCGCTCGTACCCTGATTAAAGAAAAAGCAGTATTTTTAAACACGTAGTGTAACGAAACAGATCGATAGTATATTATGAAAAATATACAAAGGTTAGAAAAGGAATAGGAAAAGAGTAATAACCGAATAGAATTCATAAATATAACTCTCTTTCAGCAGAAAAAATCCTGAATAGGTCCACAAAAATAAACTTTCACGTCCAAACTCTCAGAATTTTCAGCTATAACACAATATTTTTTTTTAGATAATACATAGCTAACGTATAGTACGAAAGTAATAACCAGCAGTTTTTTCAATTGTGTTAGTATATATTGAAAAATATAAAGAAAACGTCCGAAATTTACGCATTTTCGCATTACATCGTCCAATTTAACAAGCGATTTTCAACCTTACGCAAAGCATCGTAAATTATTTTAGAATTGGGGTTGGACCGCGTCTTAAGTTATAGTAATATGTATACCTATAGAGAAAAGGTAACATTTGTATTTGTATAATATCGCTGATGGACAGCAATAGCGTGTTAGTAAAGCGCACGCCGCCTGCCACCGTGTACCCATAGGTGCCACGTAGGCCTAGCAAGAAAATTTGCATAAGTTTAAAGTAATCGTATCGTTGTGGTATCGTACAAACTGTTATTTATCTAGTACAACTGTGGTACAGATAACTCATAGTTTGTACTGTACACGTCATACGATACGATTACGTTACACTCTAGCGAATGTTCGTGCTCGACCCACTGTACATAGCACGTGACGTCACCACACCTGCACCATTACTATCAGTAATCAAAACCCATCGGTAATCAGTTGGTAATAGCAAAGTACTTAGAGAGCGCGGCCACCAGTAGTGTAGCGAAAACTTTTTTGAAATCACTCGGTTAGGTGAAAGACGAGCTGTACCTGATACCATATATCTATTGCCATGTATCGGTGCCATGCCAACACTTATAAAATACGATATTTTTATTAAATTGTGGTATTCATATTTAAACTTTTTGGTCGAAGATTTCATACAATACGCAGACGGAGCGACGAAAGGCAAAAGAGCTACGCAAAATCAGGGTCCTAGATTTATAAATATTAATAGTTATATGTATATAAAAACATAATTGAAAATAATAACTCCAAGTGTCGTTCTTTTCGATAGAGGCTCTACTTATAAGTCTTAGTAACGTGCTTAAGGCGCGCTCGTACCTTGATTAAAGATTAAGCAGAATTTTTAAACGCCTAGTGTAATGAAACAGATCGATAGTATATTATGAAAAAAATACAAAGGTTAGAAAAGGAATAGGAAAAGAGTAATAACCGAATAGAATTCATAAATATAACTCTCTTTGAGCAGAAAAAAATCCTGAATAGGTCCACAAAAATAAACTTTCACGTCTAAACTCTCAGAATTTTCAGCGATAACACTATATTTTTTTTAGGTAATACTTAGCCAATGTATATTACTAAAGTAATAACCAGCATAAGTCATAAATATGTGTATTTAGACAGAATGTACATGTTTATGCCGTTTGGGGTCGAAACTTTAGGCCCATGGGGGCCGTCCGCTCTCAACTTGTTTAGGGATCTGGCGAAACGTTTGTTTGAGGCGTCGGGTGACCGAAATGCTGGCGCCTATTTTGGGCAAAAACTTAGCATTGCCATCCAGCGTGGCAATGCCGCCAGCGTTTTGGCCACTTTTCCCCCCACCATGGGGCTTATAGATTAGATAGTTATTATTATTATACCTTTTATTCAAAATAAATCACGGATTTCATCCGGTCCTTTACAAAGGCATAAGTGGGGCTGTAGCCAACACTTAGAGGCCTGTTTGGTATAAAAATACAAAGGAGTATAAAAAACAGAAAAAATGTTGGATGAAGGGTAACATGGTACTTATAACTATTACAAATATGGGTAAAATGGCCAGGCTATTGATATGAACTTATTAGTGATAAGGAAGATAGTGAGCTATGGATGAGACTACGGCACCTGCCAATTTAGTCTCATGTTAAAATATTTAGGCAGGTGGTGACTTGCCATCCACTAAACGGGCCCCCCATAAAGGCCACCATGAGTGGTGACAAAAGGGGCAACGTTGGTGTGGATGGCTAAAGAGTGTCGAGAGGTGTGCTGCGGTTTCACTAGAGCGCTACTACCGGCGTTATGCCCTTTAACACTTCCACCCTTGGAGCTTTTTGTTACTTGCTCTTGCGTCTCCACCCCCGGACGGCCAATTAAGGCAAGCCGGGGGCCAGGGGTCTCATTTAGCCCCAGGGAGAATCAGGGTCCGCGGTGTCGCCACTCACCGACGGCTCGCCACAAAGCCGCCCCTGCGGTAAATAATAATATTAAATATTATTATTATTATTCCTTTTATTCAAAATAAATCACGGATTTCATCCGGTCCTTTACAAAGGCATAAGTGGGGCTGTAGCCAACACTTAGAGGCCTGTTTGGTATAAAAATACAAAGGAGTATAAAAAACAGAAAAAATGTTGGATGAAGGGTAACATGGTACTTATAACTATTACAAATATGGGTAAAATGGCCAGGCTATTGATATGAACTTATTAGTGATAAGGAAGATAGTGAGCTATGGATGAGACTACGGCACCTGCCAATTTAGTCTCATGTTAAAATATTTAGGCAGGTGGTGACTTGCCATCCACTAAACGGGCCCCCCATAAAGACCACCATGAGTGGTGACAAAAGGGGCAACGTTGGTGTGGATGGCTAAAGAGTGTCGAGAGGTGTGCTGCGGTTTCACTAGAGCGCTACTACCGGCGTTATGCCCTTTAACACTTCCACCCTTGGAGCTTTTTGTTACTTGCTCTTGCGTCTCCACCCCCGGACGGCCAATTAAGGCAAGCCGGGGGCCAGGGGTCTCATTTAGCCCCAGGGAGAATCAGGGTCCACGGTATCGCCACTCACCGACGGCTCGCCATAAGGCCGCCCCTGCGGGTTTATTATTATTATTATTATTTTATTTTATTTTTACAAAACATTTTTATAACCAGCAGGTTTTTCAATTGCGTTAGTATATATCGAAATATATAAAGAAAACGTATAAAATTAACGCATTTTCGCATTACGTCGTCCAATCTAACAAGCGATTTTCAACCTTACGTAAAGCATCGTAAATTATTTTAAAATTTGGGATGGACCGCGTCTTAAGAGTCTTTTAAATTCAAATTCATTTTACAATTGTTATGGGTACACAAGAAAATACACAGATGAAAGAGTATGTAATGAGTACAGAACACCATATGTAATCAATAAGGTAGTTATGCAATTCATTCTGAAGTTGAAAACTACAAATGAAAATATTATTAACAGTTAACTAACATATAAAAATAAAGAAAATATCATTGTAATGTCATAAGTTAAAGTACAATAAATTAAACATATCTACACAAGATTTTTCCGATAACCTTGATGTCACACACTGTAATATAAAGTGTTGTCAATTCATCATCATCATCATCATTATCAGCCGGAAGACGTCCACTGCTAAACATAATAGGCCTCCCCCATAGAACACCACTTGGACCGGCTACTCGCTTCCTGCATCCAGCGATTCCCCGCGGTTTTAACGAAGTCGTCGGTCCACCTAGCGGGGGTCCGCCTTACACATCGTCTTCCGGTGCGTGGTTGCCACTCGAAAACCTTTCTTCCCCATCGGTTATCAGTTTTGCGAGCGATGAGGCCTGCCCATTGCCACTTCAACTTACTGAATTTGAGATCTATGTCGGTGACAAGCTCCTCATTTCGGATCTTATCACGCAGGGAAACCCCAAGCATAGCCCTCTCCATTGCTCGTTGAGCGACTTTAAGCTTGTTAATGAAGCCCACAGTAAAGGACCACGTCTCAGTGCCTACCGGGGATTCTTCGCACCGCCCCTGCTCCACCGTTATAATGGCCGCTACCGTAGCCACGGATAGCTGAGCTGCCGGGGACTGGGGGCCGTGGTTTGTTATTTGATGTTTCTTTTCATGGGGGGGGGGGGAATTGTCTTAATGCACCATGCTTGGCAGGCGTCTTGGTGATTGCAGTGGATGTTGACGCAGACTGCGGGAAATACTGCTGCCCATTTCCCGGATATTCCCTTAGCCGCCTCTTACGGCACCCCCGGGAAGAGTTAGGGGTTACAATTCTAAGCCGGTACCCCACGGCTATAAGTTAAATTTGTTGTCAATTATTTTACATATATTTTTATTTATAAATAGCTGAATCGATTGGATGTGCAAGGATTACTTTTGGTAAATGGTTGTATATCCTCGGAGTCATACACAACACACTTTTATTTGAACAAGCTGTCTGGTTATCGGGATAGCAGACTTTATTACAATGTCTGTCACGTCTGCAGGTACCATTCAATAAAATTAAGGTATATTCATTAATAATTTGACGTTGATCAGTGCGACTTGTTTGGCGAAGTATATTGAATGAATGATTTTGAAGTTTGCTTTGAGTCGGAAACATTTCGTTGCACCAATATTCATCACCACATTATGAAACCTATTCCTACCTACCTAAACTCTGCTATAACTATACTGAAATTACACTTTGATATGTATACCTAGAGTAAAATATATACAATATACAATAGAAGCGCTGTAGCGGAGCTCGACTTGGCGATCTTAACCGATCAACAAGTTAAGCAAAGCTTGGTGTTGTCAGGAGTTGGATGGTTGTGCTTGGGGCACGGGCACGTTAGGCCGTCGGTCCCGGTTGTTTGTCTTAGGTCAACAGTATTTAGACATGTGTTTGTCACTAGCCTATCCACCAAGCCAACCTGGGCCCGCGTGGTGGAATATGGCCCAACACCTCTCTCTGAGAGGAAGGCTCGAGTGCCAGCAGTGGGAACATAATGGGCTGATTGTTTTGTTTAATTATACCTATTATACGTATATGTATATATATATGTGTGTACTGGGTGTCACTGGAACTTATGACTAGTATGAACGTTATTTAAACTTCCTTCGATATTTGCATCGGCCCACATATAGCTGCTCGGTTAACGAATGCATTCGCCTTAAATTCCGCACAGTGCTCGACTTTAAGAATCCAGGACATAACCATATCCTCCAATTATTACAAAAGGCAACTAAGGAAAATACGCGAGGAAAAATGAGCAGCATGTCATTAACTTCGAGGGTGTAGGAAAAAGCTTTCGGTTTACGAACAACGAGGGTTGGCGTCAGGCATGCGGCTGAACTCAAAACTAAACCCTTTATATAAGTTTCAGCGGCTGATATAGAGACCATCTTTATCCTACAAAAACGTGCTATTCGAGCTATGTATGAGATGGGTCCCCGTGAATCTTTGAGAGATTTATTTAAAGAAATCAATATATTAACTTTGCCTCCCTAATATGTATTTGAAAATATGATGTATGTTCGTAAAAAAATACATAAATATAAGTTAAATAGTGATTACCGCCCCTTTAATACTAGAAATACAAATAGGATAGCTGTAACAAGTTTTAGACTTGCGAAGACTCTAATAAGTAATTCCTAGGAAATTGTGTGCGTTTTTACAATAAAATCCCATAACACATAACTGAGCTCACAGAGGGAAAATTCAAGTTGCCTGTATAAAACGTTTTAATAAAAAAAGCTTATTATAAAGTTCGAAATATAGAAGACAAAGATGCTTGGCATACTCCACTTCTGGCAAGCTGTCATTCTGCCACCCATAAATGTAATATTAGTAGCAAACAATGTAAACATCTACTGGTATATAAAAAGAATGGCCCCGAGTTTCTTGCCTATATTCTTTTTATATTTTGGAACGCGACAGTAGAGTCTTTAAAGTACATTATGCGCTGAGGGAAATATACTCCGGTATATATTCCTCGGCTCCCAGTATAAGGTCCCTGCGCCTCGAGAGCTACACGGGAGCGAAAATCCCCAAATCCCTTCCAAACACCCTCTTCCTGGTCCACACTCAGGAGGAAAAGGAGACCCTGACCAGCCAAGGCTATGGAAAGGGCGAAGGATCACGCACCCTTACCATTCACGAGGCGCGGGGACTGACGTACGAGTCAGTCGCGGTGATTAAAACTAAAGGCAAAATGAAGCTGCACGAGAGCGTCCCGCACGCAGTCGTCGCGGTTTCCCGGCACACGAGGACCTTTGTCTACTACGCCGACGACGAGGATGATGCCATCGGACGGTTTGTGAGGCAAGCGACGGTTGCGAGCGAGCAAACCATCTACGGCTATAACCTGAAGATGGTAATCAGGGATCGAAACAGCGTGGTGATGGAGGCCCTGCTTCAGCGCAAAGTGGGCAACGTGGGCTCACAATAAATGTACTATGTAGTTTTTCGAATTGTATGTAAGCTAGCGTTAAGAAATTATAACTGACAAAGAGATGGTGCGGGCATCCAGAGCAGACATGCTCACGGAAATGTGTTGGCAAGCGGTGGCGTGTGTGGCGGGTCGCCATCTTCCCTCAGAAATGGTTGAGGAAGGCGATGGCTGGCACATGCGTCAACTCGTGAACGGGTGCTGTTTGCGGGCACTGGTCTGCTGTGAATGCTTGCACCAACTCAGAATAAAATGCATCAATAACTTTAAGTGTATTATGTTATATGTATGTTGTATGAGTAAAATTAAAGTAAAAAAAAAAGGTTATGTTCCTCATGTATGTATTTTGTTGTATGTTATAAATTTATAAGTAAGTTGTCAAAAATTTGTATGTTAAAAAAAGGCACGAACCCTGGAGTCTGTGGAGCGTAGTTTTATTAATAAAAAAAAAAAAGTACATTAATGAAAAAATGACGTTCATAAGTGTCTTTGATGCAAAAATTTAATAAATGTTTCTGATTTTTGACTTTTTTAACGAAATGTGCAAGTGAGGTCAGAGTAAGACATGCCCACCTCAAAAGGTGGACAGGAAGATGAGGATAAGAAAATCAATGAGAGTGGAAAAAGAACAAATAGTGTTACTGATAAATACGAGTACACCAAACATTTCATCTTCATATAGCGTAACGCAAGTTTAACTCGTAACAGAGTCTAGTCTAGTTATTCCTAATTCTTTACTGAGATTAGGAAAATCTTGCTGTGCGGGCACTAATTTGATGGGTGTCTGCTAGTAGCATTTCGGAAGCATTCGGATTCGGGCTGATTGAAGACTATGACTATCTGGCCTAGCCTATCTGTCAAGCCGTATTGGGCCCGCGTGGTTGATTAGCTCTATTCGATTAGATTATATATCTTTTCTAGAAAACGGGATCTAGAATAACAAACTGACTCGGACAGCTGCTGGATTACACCATTAGGTGCTTGGCAACAGATTTACAATCTACAGGATGGTTGCTATTCAAGCGAGTACTATTCAAGCGAGTATGCCCTACCACGATACTGTCGTTTTCTTCACGATTTCGCAAACCCCCGAAACTTCAAATCTGAGGTATGACGCGAATTTGCAATTGTTGATTACTACCTCGGAGCTAGCAATGTTTCCACTAATTATGGACAAACCGCTACAAAGAATTATTTTTCTAAATAATTATATTGAACATTGAAATTATAGAGAAAAATTCCATCCTCGGACGGGATTCGAACCAGCGTCTTCTGACTCACCTTGTCAGACGCCATTAACCAACTAGGCCACCGAGGTTCTGGTCCGAGCATCGAATTTTAACTCTCTATTTGACTAACCGTCTTGCGGGGACGGAGCGACATCTATTGGACAGTTTAACAGTACCATCCAACCGAAAGTAGCATTATTTAGAAATACTTTTTTTTGTTTGAGATCGCTAAAGCAGGCGTTTGTGCTTTAAAAAGTAATACTAAAAATAATTATAATTAATATTTTTTTGAAATTCATATATAATTTGAAAAAATAATAAATAGTAACTATTCTTTGAACATATTAAGCCCTAACTTATTTTTAAATTGTTTTGTAATGTTCGTAATACTGTGTTTTGGTTTGAAGGGTGTGGTTGCCGCCGAAATTACAGGCACATGAGACTTGACAACTTAATGTGTAAGGTTACGGGCGCAGTGGAGTTTGTCATTTGTGACGAAATGCATATACGCTCTAGGCAGAGGTTACCACGTCACCAGAGGGCACACATCAGGTGGGACTGGTGCTGGTACCGATTCCTCATAACTTCAAAAACCCCCTCGGTACGGAGAATGCGCGAAATGTCACAATCGAAGGAGGTCGGTACCTAACGCCATACAGCCTGGATATATCTTTCACATACAGTATCTGCACCCACAGACCGCCTTGTATGTTGGACGACATAATAAGTGACATCATGACACCATGACTTCATTGACCTACGTGTACGTCATGCATGACCAGCCAAACAACTTGTTATATTGAATCGTCATCGTCAGCATGATTGTTACATTAAAAGTGTATTACAACTCGGAGTTATTTTTAAATAAAAGAAATACTTGAGTGTGCTTACGGCTTATTAATTCATTCTCAAAGTATATCTATTTAAGTGTACTAGTTGCGGTTTTGCCTGCGTGGTAATGGATGATTTTGTCAATGATTTTATCTAGACCACCAGTTAGTTTTATTCTGTACCAGAGCGAACAAAACAAAAAAAAACATGCGGGCAGTCTTTGGGGACTGCCGATGGAAATTTTAAAACTATTGGAATTACTTTTAATTTCACATTTTAATGCGCGTAATCGTAGATTTTAAGCGCTTAATTTACTATCATAGGAAAGATTCACAAATAGTTGAATGATTGAAATAAATAGAATAATCTGTCCTCTTTTCAGTTAATGTACCACATTTACAAGCATAACTTTAATTATTTTGTAGTGACCAATCTCCCGCACCTCGTTTTACGAATTAAATGGAATATAGCAAACTTCAGAGTTCTATCTCTTGTATAAAAACTCATCAAATTAACTAAACAAAAAAATATATTCATCAGGAATATAATCTTGTTGATACACAGTGTAAGTACTAGAATATCGATAATTGATCATCATTATAGAAAAAAAAATAAAGATCTTTCGCCAATTTCCACGAATTATATCAGCAGTTTAACACGATTTATTGCGTTAAATAAAGTGTAATTCCAAACTGATATTATATCAAAAGAAAGTACATTCTTCAATTAATCTGATCTCAGTTAAAATATGATATTAACTCTGCTTTGTTAGACACGAAAAAATATTTAACATAAGTCTAAATGATTATAAATTCGATCGACAAGAAATTGATTGTTTACTCATTCCAAAGCCACAGTTTTTAAAATGAGTGCAAGTATCAAAATATGTTACCCACAGTCACGCTATTCCGTCGTCACTTCTTTCGCCTGTGTAAGCGATGCGCTGGCATTTACCTAAACTTCAGTAGAGTGATTTTGTGAAATGGCTCTTAAGACACACAATCAACAACAATTATAGGTAGTCATGGAAACCATTATTGCACCTAAAGAAGTTTTCACTTCAAAACTATATTATCTATAGATAAGTGAAGTGTATATTATCTATAGATATGTGAAGTGTATATTATCTATAGATATGTGAAAAAGTGAAAAGTGTGTATATTGAGAAGTATATCTATATATATATGGCTTTGAAGTGTAGACTCCTTTTTATTGCTTGTGACAAAGCGTTCGGTGGCGGTGACGATGACGCGAGTTCCTTGATTCTTGTTCAACCAAAGTTAGCGCGCCTTAACAGGTTTCAATTAAAAATAATTTTTAAAACAACTCAAGTCTTTATAGAGTTTTGGCAAGACTACGAAAAGCAATTGATTTTTATATATAAGACAACAATAATTCATTTCAAAAATAAAAATTACTTTACCAAATTAACGAAAATAATAATCGCAAGCAAAATCAATGCCGGACGCAAGGTAACTACTTATTATTTTAACAGATTAGAGAACTATTCAGCAGTACATTTCAGATGATGCTCTTTCACGAGATTATCGAAATGTCTACCAAATTGTCGCTGTAATTGCTGCAAATGTATGCCTAGCTAAAAAGTACAGCGACATAGAACAACATTTTAATGTTACAGTCTGCATAACCTGTTGCACTATCTGTACAGTTGCGGCAATTACCAAAATAATAGCTCTTATAAAACTCTTATAAAAGCACCCTGCAAAGGCATAAACCGTATAAACATCATCCGCACAACCAATCAGCTGTCATTAGTTTATTTCCAGTTCGTTATATAGTTAAACCTTTCCGCCCGCCTGTCTCCGTTTAAAACCTCTTAAAACTGTCAAACACCTCGTTTTTAACACATTTAAATGCCAATTAGGTGTAAGTAAGGAAGCGTTCGCGACTAGATAAAACTCGAGTCAGAGGAGTCCGCCACTCGTCTCGAGTATTTAATGACACAGACGCATTGACCTTGGAAATGTATCAACAGAGAGACAAAACAGCGAAAGCGTGATTCAGTTGATTATAAAATATATATTTCGTATCACGCCTACTCGACCGCTTTGATAGTTCTCGCGGCGATGTGCGAAGATAAGAATACAGCTTCAGAAGTGCTCAGTCCAATCGCGATGGGAAGGGTAATGATATGTTGTTTTCGATTATTATTAACATCCAGCAGCAGATGAATAGGGTAAGGATAGTTCAACAAAAGTAGGTGCTACCCAAGTGGTGCTAAACGAGTAGCAACGCCGAGTCACAGGCGAGTCAAAAAACCTGTTCCCGCGTGCAATCGTGATGGTTCGAAGGACCAAGAGCCCAAAAATACCCTTAAAATAACTCGACGTAGAAGGTAATGGGAAACCACTACGCTGAACTATCCCAATACAACTCCAATGATGCACTACTGCAACAGAGGAGTCACGATCCTCAGTAATGAGGTAACGATTAAGGAAGAAGTTCAACAAAATTGACAAGTGCACCGCGCTTTATATACTTGTCACCGTAACACCACCTGATTAACAATGTCATAGTGAATCATATGACGTAAAGCGAGGTATTATTTTTCAAGGGATTTAAAGTTATATGAAAACATTGATTTAATCAAAATAGATCAATGTATGAAAAGGATGAAATGTGATTTGAATTGTGAACGTTAAAATTCGTATTTTATTGGATACTACCTTCTACTTCTACTTGAATATGTGTTTGGATAGCGGTGTGTAGGTGAGAATTTTATTACTCTACGGGCATTGTTAAGAGAGAGAGCTGTAAACGAGAATTGTTAAAATAACACTAATGCCCGTTTTCACCAACATTTTAGGTAACACCTAAGCAAGTTAGGTAACACTTAGTAGGACAAAAATGTCACCTAACTTGGCTTAGGTGTTACCTAAAATGTTGGTGAAAACAGGCATAACCACATCTCTTTTGTTTTTATTTGGAAAATCGAACTACCGGGGGAGCTAGTTCGATTTTCCAATTAACTAATTAAATAAATAGGCGACACACAATAAAATAAAAGAAAAAGGTGTGATTGATTAATGAATGTGAAACAAAAGACGGTGTTTGATGTTTTATAACAGTTCTTCTTCCTTCTATGTTTAGTGTGATTTCATTTACACGTTGACTCAAAAATGTTACTTAGTCCCCTCCTAACTGGAAATAACAAAACATAAGCCCAGTATGTTCCCACTTCTGGGACTCAAGCTTTTCTCTCGGATAGGAATTAGGCCATAATCCACCACGCGGGCCCAGTGCGGCTAACACATGTCGAATTCTCAGGCCACCCGAAGGCCTTCGACATAGCCTACGACTGTGGTCCTAAGACAAAAAACCGGGACCGACGGTTTAACATGCTATCTAAAGCACGGAAGCGTTCAGTTGAATAATGCCACTAGCACACACCCATCCAAGTCCTGACCGCAGCAAGCGTTGCTTAGCTTGTTGATCGGTTAAGATCGCAAAGTCAAGCTCCGCTACGAGCGCTTCCCCAACTGGACAAATGTTACCAATATCAATATTTACTTTCAATTTATGTAACTTTAAACTAAATATATAAACTCTCTCTTAGTATGTATGAAAAGTAGAGAATTTATCTCCGGAATAAAGCCTGTCTTCGTCTTGGGCGGCTTAAATACTTCACTTCACTCAGGACTCATAACTCTAGAGTCCCTCGTTACGCTGAGGGTCCGACATTACGCCCGTGATGTAAGATACTGCTTTATCCCTTGGTGCATAATCTAATATTATTTACTAGCTGCTCTCCGCGGTTTCACCCGAGCGGTGATGGATGATGGTGATGGTGATAAATATTATATAGCCTATGTTACGCAGGGTGAATGTAGGTTTCCAATGGTGAAAGAATTTTTGAAATCGTTCCAGTACTTTTTGAGCCAATTCGTTACAAACATACATACAAATCTTTCCTCTTTATACTGTTATAATATAGTATGATAAGTTAGATTCTCTCTTGATTTGTGTATATCATGTATGTATTTGGTTTTAATGTCAAGGAGTTCCAGGTAATAGGCCATTATTCTGCTATTTTATATAACAATAATTGTTACTTATAGCTTTATGAAACGGGGCCCTGAAATCACCGTGAGCAGTCCATCACAAATGGCAGTTCGTTGATGTGTGCGTGATGCGCAAGCTAGCTCAGCCTTATTCAGTAATCTGTGGCTCAGCTAGCTAAATCTGTCTGTGTGTGCGTATATTCCATGCCGTGAGCAACGTGAGCGTGGTTTCAACCTTTGTATCAGCTCCGTGGTTTCAACCCATTCCGAATGGCGGACAGATCTCACCTGTCAAAAGCGCGATATTGAATCGGAATGGAAAATAGTGATAATATCGTCAAAATCAGTGTTGACGCCACTCGGATAGCACCCCATGAGTCGCTTGTTGCGTTGATCCGATTTTCTTCGTTGAGTGCACAGAATTCGCCCTATTATATCTATGGTTGAGTGTATTGAATATTCAATAAGAAAGAGTAATTTATTTTTATAAGGCACAATAACTCCCTCGACTTCTATCGCGTAGTAGGCTCGGCCTTCGGCCTCGTCATAGCCTCCGGTCTTGGTTTTTGTTTCATAAGAATCTTCTCCTGGCAACAATTAACACAAAAAAAAAGAATTAGCGAGATTGTTCTATCCGTTCTCAAGTTATAGCGTGACCAGGAGAAATAGGGGTTCAGTTTATATAAATATATAAATTTATCAATTTAGCAGCAGCGAAATTAAGTAACAATGAAATCTTTAAGTAGATTGTTTCCTGTAGGTATCTTCTTGATTAGACTTTTCAAAGTTAAGAAGCGTTTCTTTAATTAAAAGTCAAAAGTCGTGTTTAATTAAAACCTTTAATTAAAATATAAAGCAGTTGTGACGTGACTCTGAACTTTTAGTGGTGAAAAGACTGCCAAATATTCTGTGTTTATTTTTCATAACCGATGCAAGAGTGTCAAAACTGGAAAAATTTGGATAATTTTATAGCTTCCCATAAACACTGTTTGAATAGCCTTTATTGCACGATACAAGTATTTGAAAAAAATTATACCGACTACCATTCTTTTCAGTTATTGGAGTGTATCTCAAAAACTACTAGACCGATTTTGACGAAATTTAAATGAAACTACACGGGAACCAGCTTTCAAACAAAAAAATAATTTTGAGAATCGGTTCATCCAGTCGAAAGTTATGAGGTAATAGCCATAAAAAACACAGTCGAATTGAGTAGCTCCTCCTTTTTTTGGAAGTCGGTAGAAAGTAATTAGCTACTTATAATTTCAATTTAAATTTTATCCAATTCGGTCCATTAGTTTTTGAGATACACTCCAATAACTGAATAGAATGGAAGTCAGTATTATAATTTTCTAATTGTACTTGTTACTTAGATTGTTACAATGTAAGATAATAACATTTAAGATGTATATGATAGACATTCTAAAACATGCGCACGAATATGTTTTGCTTCTGCTTCCTGCCCCTGAGTTTCCCCAAAGGTACAGTTTGGGAGTCTTCAAGTCTATAAGTAAGATAGGTTTAGGTTCTAAGCACTCATCGACTGCATCATCGTTTGACATCAGTTAATAACCTAAAGTTAACAACCTCAAAAGCGAGCGACACTAGAAAAAAATCTTGACACTTAATACCCACACAACTACTTTTTATGGAAACAGAGTGTGTGGTATGGCGCCTAGGTTATACTCCTATGATCACCTACCAAAATTAATAATGGAATAAGAGTGTGTTCGGATGTTTAAGAGAGAATTATGTGATTATTAACGGGATATTTACCGTGGTAAGGTTGTGGAATGAGCTCCCGATATTTCGGCGCAGTTACATGCACCATGTTCACGGGAAGACTGAAGAATGCGGGTGGTTGGTCAAAAAGTTTAATAGTTAGGTGCAGACATAACAATCTACCCTCTTTCTTAGTCTTTTGCTACGGTTATCACTGGAACTCGAACTCGATCCTAAGTCCCGACAAAACACACTCACTGTATCACTGCGTATAGTATTTTGAACACATTTTGAACGCGGACTTTTATTTTTAAAACAACCTAATACT
Organism: Selenia dentaria; assembly: GCA_917880725.1. Lineage (NCBI taxonomy): Eukaryota > Metazoa > Arthropoda > Insecta > Lepidoptera > Geometridae > Selenia > Selenia dentaria. The sequence continues at coordinate 2,856,437 of OU862885.1, read as the reverse complement.
GGATTCCACGCACTGGCGAGTTGAAAACCATCACCTCGATTGAAATTCTGGCATTTCGAGATCTCAATAGTTTCCTTTACTAGCCTTGGTATGTAATGGCGTTCGGTGGACAAGATTTTAGGGTTATACCACGGTAAATATCCCGTTAATAATCACATAACTTTAGAGAACAACCGTGATAGTTTAAAACAGTGTTTTAAGAGAGAATCGTTCAAATTTTTGGTATCGAAATGTTATTATACTATTAAAGAATATTTAAATGACAATTTTGTATTAGTTAAATTAAAATATACTATTATGGGTAACTAATGTCTAAATGTAGTTATATCAAATGTATGAACATGAATAATGTACTCGTAATTAACATTGTGTGACATAACATTATGAGAATTATTGACATGTATGACAAACAGTGTGATTGTAAATTGACAGGCCGGTTGGCGCAGTTGGTAGCACCCCTGCCTTCTGAGCCGCTGGTCCCAGGTTCGATCCCCGGACAGGTCAAACATTTGTGTGCATGAACATGTCTGTCTGATCTGTGTCTGGGTGTGTATATGTATGTAAGTATGTATATCAGTCATCAGGTTACCATAGTACAGGCTCTGCCTAGTTTGGGACCTGAAGACCTTTGTGTGGATGTAGTAAAAAAAAATTTAATAATACTTAATTGAATTAATTTGTTCTCATAACCAGTAATTCTTAATCTAGGTATAATAATTGTACATAATCGTATATAATCTAATAGTAAGCCATACAGCATAGCATATAGCATATGTCGACGCATAATAAAAGTCAAGCTAATTTTTGCCTGCTGTCATTTTGATGGCATTTGGAGCGCTATCTATTTTTATTTAACATCTTATATTTATTACCCATATTCATGCAAATACAAAACAAATGAATTTGAATTTAATATGTTCGTGGAACACACACTGCTAAACATTGAGGTAGAATATTGTACCTTAGATATAATTAGTACTCACGGGATGTAGACCACGATTTAATTGATTTGACTGATATTTATGCACCATGTTCACGGGTAGACTGAAGATGGGGGGTGGATGTGAAAAAAGTTCGAAGTCATTTAAGAGCAGATAAAACGGTCTAACCTCTTTTTCACTCTTACTACGATTAAAAGTCTGTACTACTTATCCACGAAAGTGTAAAACAGAATATTGTAGCATTTATTTGTATAAAGTATCACTATAGCCGAACATGTGCACTAGTCTAACACACACCGATAGTTCTGTACAAGTCGGATTGAAGGGCAAAATTAACTACATAGTGGGGAAAATTAAATGTAATGGAGCTCGATGGTAGACTTCCCAGGTCGTATCAAACGTTCTGAACTGAACGAAGTTATTTAACCGGCATCTGTTACTTCTGAAAGCCATGTTTATCCGATTAGTTTTTTAATGAAGATTCTTATTATTTGCTGATTAGCTGTAATAGTTGTTAATAATTGATATACAGATAATATGGATATATTGTAATCTTCTTAATATAAATATAAATTCTTCTGTGAGTGTGTTTGTCGCCTAACTCCTCCTAAACGGCTGGACAGATTTAGATAAAATTTTGAGTGTATATTTTAAAATCAATGCTAGTAGCTGTCTCCCTTATTGTCACAGTTTTCAGATTGCCTTTGGGCCTATTCCGAAAATTTGTGTAAGTGTACCGAAATTGTGTCGTTGAGGTATACAATACAAACTATAGCAATGAAATTAAATGAAATCGTTTATTCTGTATAGGCCTACGGGGGCACTTACAAATTGTATCCTCCAAGTAATCCGAAATTTAGTAATAACCTTTTTGACAGAGTTTAGTTTTAATAGCAATTTTAAATCTCGGATAACATTGGGAACTTTATTATAGAATCGTATACATTGTTCCATAAAAGAATGACTTATTCTGTGGAGACGCGTTACATGTACGGATGGCTTGTGCTTATTCCGAGTGTTGATGGAATGAGCTCCTTTTTTTCAAAACTGTTCCTGTTTTTCTTGACGTATTTTCTTGACAAATTTTATATTCGATTTTCATAGATAAACTGAGAGACAACAGTTAGAATGTTTATATCTTTAAACTTCTGTTTAAGGGAAACTCTGGGAGCTAAACTGTAGATCGCTCGTATTGTCCTTTTTTGCAGTATGATTGGTATATATGATGCTTATCTAGTACAACTGTGACAAAGATAACTCATATTGGTATTGTATCGCTATATATCGCTGACGTTACACTTACGCCAACTTTCGTGCTGGCCCACTAAAGGCTTCTGACATGATCTAACGACTATTTTCTTAAGACAATTGGATCTAACGACTGAACGTACTTGCCGAAATATGGACCGCTAGTTGCATTTTTAATGCACCTAGGTCACCTAACCAAGTTGAGACCACCGCAAGTTATGATTAAGGGGCTTACATCGATGGAAGACATTTTTGCATTAATCCTTTGCGTACCGAGACGTAAAGAATCATGTCCAGATCTGACCTGCCAACTTTTGGACATAAGATGTCGTGTATAGTGATGTTAATAAGTTTAAAAAAATCTATATTTTTCTTATTTACATATCCCGAACTTATATCAAAATCGGTAATCAGTAAAAATAGAAAAATATTTTTTCTATAGTATTTTTTTAAATAATATTTGTCACAAAAACGTTTCGTTTTCTATTTTCGCGCCTTAGAAAGTACAGAAAATAAGATATCCTCATTTAATATTTCCCTGTTTATTTTTTGCGTTCTTTGGTAGGAAAAATACAGTAATTATATCAACAATTCGTATTGCATCACGTACATAAAAATCAGATTGACAGATCAACACACGTGTGTTGATCTGTGTATACATATGTGTGTGACGATCCATATATATATATATATATATATATATATATATATATATATATATATATATATATATTTTATTACGTGAGTTTCATTCATAAATCTTTTGTTTTAATTATTACGGTATAGTAAGGGTTAATTCGTAACCATTTTCCTCGCTCACCTTTGCGTTTCTTGTAAAGAAAAAATATAATGGCTGCGTCTGGAATTACACGCTAATTTTAAAAGCATGTTATTCTTCTAGCTAGAGTATATCTCATGTCGCACGACATTCCAGAACCCCAAGATTCCAGGGCAGAAACACCTAGACATATTTCTGTAATATATAATGGAATGAAATATAGACTATATGTATACATTTGTAGCTATATATAAATAAATTGTATATTATATAAGTACTTTTTTGGTAATCGTCAAGTAAAGATGGTTTTGCCACGAAGCATACTCTCCAGCAAGACCACCTTGAAATAACAGTTATTTCACGCTGGTCACGCACAGGTAACAATTTAATTAAATGTATAATAATAGTTTGTCAAAGTAACATCTACTGCTTATAGTTACTCGTTTTTTTTTTGTGTCGCTTCGCACCAATGGCTATAATACTTTTGTAAAATGCAACATTGGAATAATGTGCGGGCAATGTCATGTCAAGGGAACTTAATATTGAAGAAGAAAAGAAAGGACATTTCTTATTAATAAATTACTAACTGAATGCTGTAAACTAAAAATCGTACTTGATTAAATAAACTAGTATTGGTCTTAAATATACAAAAAAGAAAGTAATTATGGTTAAGATCATTATATTATAAAAATAACGGTAATTGTTTTATTTCAAGAAACTGTATTATCTGTAGTTGGTGACAGAAAGTGTAATACAAATATTGGCAATAGTTCCGCATTATTTACAATCCTACTAATGTAATATCTCACTAGGAGATGATAGATATATTTGTAAACAATATCCAATACGCGAATCCGCAAATCAAAATACTTCAACGCGAGTCTCTAAGACGGAAATAACATCAAAAGAAGTTGCGCGAACTTCAAAACACGGTGTCTACTCCGCGGCGGTTGCGCATTCAAGTATTTATGCTCCTGATAGGTGTGACTGAACCACTCAACTGGCAAACAGATCCACAAGCGAATTCACACCTAAACTTTGAATATTACAGTTCATTTCAGCTCGAAGATTTTGTCTTTTTTCCTGGCGAAAGCAGTCATCGACAGTTCTCACTCAGGGAGCCGGTTAACAACAGGATTTATTGCGCTAACGAATTATTCGCCATTTCGAAGGAAAACTAATGCGGTATGTGGTATACGTATTATTTGTAGATATTGTTATCAATGACTATTCGAAGGTCGAGGGGAGAAACGTTGAGAACGCGTGAATCTATAAAGATTAAATTGTTTAAAAAAGCGCGGTTGGCTTAAATGGTATAACGATGGGTGCCGTAAGCTTAAAGCTTTTGCGTGAAGCTCAAATATAAGCGATATGTTACATTTCCGAAATGCATTGTTTCACTAAGAGTTTATTTGTGTCAGGCCCTCTAGCCCGATAGTAAAGGCATGCTAAATATCAAATGAAATCAGCTAACTAAGCTAAGCTAGAATAGATTGGGTTTATCGAACTGCAAAATAAAGTGAAAATAGATAAATATCTTACAACAATAAAAATTATAAGATAAACAAAAGTATTCCAAGAATACCGATTCCGATTGACTAATCACCGTATAAGTCTATCACCTTAATAATTATTATAATAGGTCTTTCGACGATATATATATATATATATTATACCGTTACGATTAGCTATAGTAATATCCTCGTAAAATCTGGTGATGATCGTATATTTCACCTTTCATGTAATTCGTTATTCCAAGTTAACAATTTCTATCTCTCATATCCTGTTCATTAATGTTACCTGGTTCCTATCTGTAACCCATAATAAATATGTATGTATTTATTTATGTATTTATGTATTATTGTATATTGGATACACACATATATACAGACTGACTGGTTGAACACTTTACATAAACAAGGACATGATAATTCATGGTCACATGAAACGTTTAAAAAAATAAAATTAAAAAAATACCGTTAAACTACAGAGGAAACCTTCATTCTATGAATGTGCTATAACTCGAAAATTATGGACACCGTCCGAACGGGGTTAATGACCCAAAGCGCCGCGCCGCGTTCAAAGGAATCAAGGTGCGTCCGAACGGGGTTAATGACCCAAAGGGCCGCGCCGCCCGCGCCGCGTTCACAGGAATCAAAGGATGCCGCGATCGTCGGCCGCCCGCCCGGCCGCGCCGCGCCGGTGTAAACAAACAAGCGCCGCGAGTGACCATGTTTATTGTTTTGAGTAGACAATTAAAGTTAAATTAGGTAAATATTAGGCACCTATTTTTTTTTCTTAATTAGAACGAGAATCGATTACTGAGCACTATATATCAATATGTAAAGTGTTCAACCAGTCACCCTGTATATATAATTAGGAAGTAATTTTAAGTAAGATTTCTTTTAAAATTATTTATATTTCCATTATATACACCACCGTCCTACAGTAATGATACATATATATTCCATCTTAAGGTTGTCTGGAAGAGATCGCTTTAAGCGATAAGACCGCCCATTGTACCTAGCTCTAAGATATATTTCTAATCTGTTTTTTAGTTTATTTTGGTGTCAATAAAGTGTTATTGTATTGTATTGTCATTCCGTCGATTGAGTGTACTATATATATATATGAAGAAGCTAACAAACTATTATGTATCGGCTGTATCATGCTCTTATATATAATATAGCATAAACGGTAAAGGTATTTGATAAGTTTGGCTTGTTTGGTATATACCTACATATTATAATAAGAATCATGCACACACACTTCGATATAGATGCTACTAGCGGTATAGATCATGAATGCCTATAACATGTGCATTCATGCAATCAGCAAAGAACGTCTTTTCACGCCGATATCTACAACCATCTATGCATGTGATTTGATTTCATTACATTTGTATATTCATAGTTTGGATAAAATTGTTAGATATCGCTTTGCCGATTACTCGAATGAAGAAGATAAAGTTAAATTTTCATTCGCATAGATATTGACAACTACCTATCCTATCATAAAAGCACAGCCGTGCGATTCTCTACAAACAAACATCGTTGCATCTTTGACAACATCCGTGAAACAAATGACGAGATGACAGGAAGCCTTGGAAAAACAACCTTGTGTACAAGGGCGATATTTTATAAAGTATTTGACATCGTTGAGCTCGTCGGTGAACGCAATGACGAATCATTAGAGAATCGCACGGCAGATATATAATGTACAATAGATAACGCAAAAATCATAATTTGTATTTCCCAAGCGCGCCGATTTTACATAAACTGAATTACGTGAATTTGCGCTTACAATTTTAAAATTACTACGTACCTGTGATAGGAAATATTATGTTCATGGCTTTGGGGGCTAGAAATGTTTAGGTCACGCAATTCAGTTTTCGCGTGTGGCTGGAACAACAGACACTGCGCAGACTGTAAGTAAAGGTGGCCAACCATGACGCTCGGTCGGGGTTCGGACACGGGAAGTACACGCATTTGCGTTATCTATTGTACTTATATCTGTGCATAACACTGTAGTGTAAGAGATCAAAACACACGGAATACACTGACCTGAGGCGTCCACGAGGCAGAAGCGCGGCTGGAGGACCGGCTGCGCGTGCGCCACAGCCGCTTGCTCACGCTCTGCACCACGCTGCTTGACGAGCGCGATTTCTGCATGCCACCTGCCGGCACAACTGCGCTAGAGGGCGCCATCAGCGCTGCAGAGGGACTGCGCCCCAGCAGCGCCGAGAGTAGCGAGTGCGACTGCGTCGGCGTCGTTGGGGCCGAATCGACCGACGCGAACTGCATGTCCCTATACGACAAAATCCACTGCTCCTCTGTCTGACAGCCCTTGTGAGGCCCGTCATCGTCGACCTCCCCCGGCATCCGGGGTTTTATGTTCCGCAAGTTCTTATCGTAGTTAATTCGCTTAAAGCGGTCCGCCTTGTCGGCGTCGACGCTCTTCTTGCGCGCCATCCTCAGGTACCGCTTGATGGTGTCGCTAACGGACTGCGAGACGTCGTCGTGGTCGACGCTAGAGCGGCGGCGAGCCGGCTTGAGCTGCACCGGCGGCGGCGACGTGGGCGACGTCGGCGCCGTTGCCGCTTCCAGCTTCTCGCGATACGCGCGCTCCAACTCCGTCAGCAGCTCTTCCGGTATGGGCGCGGTCTGCGTGCCGCACTCCGCGAACTTGTCCTCCAGGGACTCGTGCCGCACTTCGATGAGCGGCGGCGGCGACATCGGCGGCGACCGCATCCCGTCAACCCCATCCTTCCCGCGGTCGCCACCGAGAACCCTACTCCGCGAAACACTCCGCGAGCTCGGCCCGCATCCGGGCAAAACGAAAACACTGGTTCCGAAGCCTCCGGAGCCACCCCCTCCGCCGCCACTGCCACCGCTCCTGGCGCCCCTATAGGGTTTCGGCTTCCGGAGGTCATGATAAAGTCTCTTTAGAGAGTTCCTATCCGTCAACAAATCTTGTAACACTTGGTCCCTATTCGCGCCTCGGGAGTAACGCGCGAGATGGTCAACGATCGCGCGGCGTGCCGGGTCCGCGTCGCCGTCGCCGGGGGCGCGGTCCGCGTGTTGCTGCAGGTAGCCGCGCAGCACCCGCAACAACTCCTCTGTGTCGGAGAGCAACGGCGGCGTGTCGTCCGAAACTTTCAAGTGTCGCCGCAGGAGGTCTACTAGATCGTCGTCATCGTCAGGTGGAGGCGGCGGTGCGCGGTGCACGAGCACTTGCGACCCGAACGACGACCCGGTCGGTGAAGGCGGAGGCGCCGCGAAGAAGTCTCGACGGAGCTTGGCGATGTCGAAGCGGCCACCGGAGATGTGTCCAAAGTAGAGGTCGGTGGGACGCTGCGGTGCCCGCGGGGACATGTCGTCCGAGGGTGAGCGCGCGCGTACCGAGCCCCCGCGCGGACGTTTCTTGCGCCGCGTGCGGACTGGCAGAGCGCCCGGGAAGGAGCTCTTGCGCCACAGCAGAAAACGCGGCTCCTTGGCGCAGACGTCCTGGAAGTAGGCCTCGATGCGGGGCACGTCCTCGGGGCGGTTCTGCGAGCCGTCGGGGATGAGCCGGCGGCCCGCATCCGACATGTACTTCCAGGTCTTGCGCGTGAGCAGCCATCGCTCGCGCGGCTTCTCGCGGCGGCGCGGCACCTTCGTCATAGAGTCTGTCGCGAGGTCGCGGCGCGTGGTCCGGCGGCGCTCCATGGCCGCCGCCGTCACATGGGTCTGCCGGCGCTAGGCGGGCGGTTCACTGCGGTGCCCCATCTCGACCTCGCCCTGCGCACCTGCCGGCGCTCTACTGAACGCCACTGTCGGATCGCGACGCGCCGAAATAGCTGTCCGGTTATAGAGCGGCCGTGAACTGGATACGGGGTGCGTGCGCGCTGGCGGCCGGCGCTCGGCGGCTCGGCGCGGGACTGCCGCAGCCCGTAAACAAAGCGCACCGCCCACATGCTGCCGCCGCCCGCCCGCTGCGCCTGCGCACCGGCCACTCCTTGACCTCGGGGACATTCCCGGCGACTGCGCCACCGGCGCGTGCCGGTGGTCAGCGCCCGTGCCTCTGCCGCTGCATCTTGCAGTTCCAGCATGCGTGCTGGACCTCGACTGCAGCAGCATCTCCGCAAATTAATTGTCAGAATTATGTATTTGGTGTATTGTTTGTAATGTTTAGTCAACTATTTCAATCTCGTAGCACATTCGTAGGGGTCTACGATCGGTAGTTTGATTCAATTTTGTTGTACGTTTGATTATTTTAAGCTAGTTTATTTTATTTTATTGTCTTTTTCCGTAACTACAGCTAAATAGTTCATTGTTCACAGTCTAAATGCATATATATTACAAGCGTTTTAAGTTTAGGTAATTTAGTTTACAAAAGTCGTAAAAAATCCTACCTAATTATTAGATATAATATAAGTGATTGTAATGTCTACATATAATAAAACTTTAGAGGTCGTATTTCTGTACAATGAAAAAATGCTAAATACTGAGTCAGACGCATGTAAGGATGTATCGAACTAATTTCGTATTTTTTTTAATTTTTTCCTTTTCTGTTTGTATGGGCTAATCTCCGAAACGACTGGGACCGATTTAAGTGAAATTTCGTGTGGTGGTAGCTTATATTCCTGGTCAACATATAAGATACTTTTGAACCCGGTAGATTAATGAGTTCTCGTGGGATAGTTAAAAAAACTGTAAATACCGTATCCGGCGAGACCACGCGAGCAAAGCTGCTGGCGGGTCAGCTCAGCAAGTATTCTAATATTAACACCATTTTCTACCGTGAAGTAAAAATGTTCGCAATACTGCGTTCTGGTTGCAGGGTATATGGTTGCCGGCAAAATTACAGGCACATATGAGACTTCACAACTTAATGTGTAAGGAAAAAAATCAGAGAAGAATAGGCAGAGATTACCACTTAGTCAACCTCTGCCTATTCTTCTCTGATTCTTTTCCTCCGTTCCGGAACCTTCGCGAAGTCTTCTCGTCAAAAATACCTCAGAGCCTCAAGACAAGAGTCTTCGACCAATGTGTGTTACCAGTGATGACTTATGGCACTGAAACGTGGTCTCTTACTCTAACTCATAACTAAGTTCAAAGTCGCACAACGAGCTATGGAGAGGCCTATATGCTCGGGGTTTCTCTACGTGATCGAATCAGAAATGAGGAGATCCGTAGAAGAACGAAAGTCACCGACATAGGCTAGAAGATTAGCCAGTTAAAGTGGCAGTGGCCAGGGCCCATAGCACGCAGAACAGATGGCCGATGGGGCCGGAAGGTTCTGGAGGTTCTGGATTTGACGTCACGCATCTAAGGATTAATTGAAGGATACCTAAATAGGCTTGAATAATATTCAGATCTCGATGAAATGAGTATTTACTTCATGATCATACGATTAATTGTTCATGAAGGCGCATGACGCAATAAATAACTATAACTGCAAACCTACTTACTCGTACTATCTTTGTTATAATAATTAAATGGTATTTATATATGTATAGTATGTATAGTTATGTATATATTTGTAGTATAATTATAATTAGCATTATTATAATTATCATTATAATAATAATTTATTTTATTTTATTTAAATATAATATATAACTATGTAGTTAAAACTGTGTTTCGGGTACCAGCGGCTTCTTCCATCTATTATATGAGTATATAGTTTGTATATTTATTATATATTTTTTCTAGCTACAATCTTGAATTTTGCTATATGTACACTGGTTTTATACACCCCAGCCTTTTCGTTTTCGTGCATGGTTGTCTAGAAGAGATCGCTCTGAGCGATAAGACCGCCCATTGTGACAGTTTAAATTTTAAGTAGTTAAATGTGAAATATTTTGTTCGTATATTTATTTTTTATTTCTTGTGTATTGTGATGTTTCAATAAAGTATCTATCTAAGCAATAATCTATCTATAATGACAGCAGCCAGAACAAGAGGTACCCATTCGAACATACAAGTATATCAGTAAAATAATAAACATTTAAACATCATCGAGTTTCAGCGTAGTAACCGGTTTCATGTTGTAACGAAACGCACGTAGACAACGGAATTTGAAAACTGTTACGTTTCATTGGCACCTATTTGGCACTTAGCTATTGTATTTTTTACGAAAATATCAACTCTGTTAGTGAACTAATAAATATTCAATTACGTTATTATATGTTTATATTATGTGACTTATTCGTTGTATTTATAAGACCTTTTTCAGGTTTTAAGATAATCAGTGACGTCTGCCATGGCTTCTTTCTGTATCAGATTTTTCCTGATTTCTTTAACGTATAAAATCCACATGACATGATCAAAATTCAAAGTTAGTAGGACTTTAGTGCAAACTAGCTGCTCTCCGCGGTTTCTCCTGCGCGGTGATGGATGATGATGATGATGACTCTTACATAGCCTATGTTACTCAAGGTGCATGTAGTTTTCCAATAGTGAAAGAATTATTGAAATCAGTCCTGTACTTTTTAAGCCAATTCGTTACAAACATACATACATACAAATCTTTCCTCTTTATAATATTAGTATAGATATAGATGTATGTATTTATTATTAACTTTATTTTTATTCAAGTGTGCACTGTTTGTGAGGATAATTGTCTCCAATGAAAATTAATCTAGGACATTGTAGAATTGTATTTAATTATAATGGCCACCCTAAGGGTACTGGCAAGAAGAGAATTCTAATCTATGGTTGAATCCGGACAGCATGTAATTTGGAGTTTAGAAAGTAAACGAATAATATAATAGTGAATTGTTTGATTGGAAAGTACACTAATAAACAGTATTACAGACATCTCAACAGGTTTACGCAGTAATCAGACAGAAGTCTTACAAAATATCTAGATGTTGTGAATCCTTTTTCTACCGGACGTATAAAAATGTATATATTTATTTACTGTACTTTTTATGTTTGTTACCTCATAACTTTCAACTGGATGAACCGATTTCCAAATTTTTTTGTTTGATAGCCGGTGCTTCCCGTGTGGTTCCCATTAATTTTATCAAATTCTGATCATTCGTTTTTGAGTTACACTCCAATATCTGATTTTTACCAAAGTAATAGAATGGAAGTCGGTATGAAATTTTTCAAATTGCACTTGTTACAAATATTGTCAGTAATTCTGCCTCGAATAACACACGTATATCTAATCAATTTAATTTAAAATAAATTAAACCTGTTTCTCAGAGTAACAGAGCAAACATTTCTTTTTTAAATTGGATCAATATCAGACAGAGAGTCGCCATTAGTCTAAATCTGGCTGCCATTGCGCTAGCTACCGACAGCTGCTACCATTCCTATTATTTAGTGAAAGAGGAACTTTCCCATCGCAAAGATCAAAACAAAATAAAAAACATTTTATTGCCGCAATGAAATCAATAAAAATGTTAGCGTAAAGTGTTCCTAGCGTGGAAAAGTCGAGATTGCAGCGTCCGCGAGCACATTCTGCACGCCCGCGTTCATAACTTCCTAGGCCACTTATAAAACGCTCAGTTTTAAAAATAAACTTACGACATAACATAAACAAAATAATTCGGGCATGGTCTAACGTACTCCTAACGCCATCTAGCATTCGCAACCTAAACCTCCACTGGTCAACGCACGGGAAAACTTACATTCATATTCAAACCCGGGTTCACATTCATTCATGCATACTAATTCAGAAGAAGTTCGCATAAACGCCAATAGATGGCGCTGTATGGCAGTTTGGCAATGATAAAGTGATTGCGTTTAATAATACATGTTTATTATTTGCTGTTGTTATTTTTGCATTCAAGGTTCGTTTTATTTTAGTACGTTACGTATAAATAAACTGTGTAAATGCACGCGTACTGATCTAATTGAATTTTACAATAATTACAATTTTGGTAATGTACTAGGAGCGATAGATTTATGTCATGTGCAAATAGAATTATCGACACAATCGTAAGGAATATTTGGCATGCGCGTGAGCATTGTATCGCGTTTGCTATGCGCCGGCTTATGGACATTGAATGGCATTGTTATAGTCGACAATAGTGGTTACTCGCCAATAATCATATTTTAGGGACACCGTTTGCGTCATATGCATAAAGTCAAAAGGTTCACTTGTAAATTATGTCCCACTTCGCTCCGTTTATTACAAACCAAGCCCAGTAAGTGACATACTTCACGCTCATTCAATTAATAATTACAACGACTACTGATCTCCATTGAAATCAATAAGACATATGAAAGTAAAAGGACAAAAGTACGCTCACAAAAGAGCCCTATATCATTTTATTCGGGACCACGTGTGTAGGAGTCATTTTGGTGCTTACCACCGTAGTACCGGATATGCTGCTTCGAACCTGTAGTGTATACGAGCTATCTACAGTTTAGGTCCCAGAGTTTCCCTTAGACAGAAGATTAAAGATATAAACATTCTAACGGTTGGCTCTCAGTTTATCTATGAAACTCTAATGTATGTCAAGAAAAACAGGAATAGTTTTGAAAAAAGGAGTGATGCTCATTCCATCAACACGTGGAATAAGCACAAGCTATCCGTACATGTAACGCGTCTCCATAGAATAAGTCATTCTTGGGACAATGTATACGATTCTACAATAAACTTCCCAATGTTATCCGAGATTTACCTATTAATAAGTTTAAAATTACTATTAAAACTAAACTCTGTCAAAAACGTTATTACTAAATTTCGGATTACTTGGAGGATAAAACAGTTTGGGACTGATCACTCCAGGATCTACCTACTCCTGTATTACCATGTCAAAGTGTAGCGTGTCTTACCCTACTGATATTATGGTCTCTTTTGTAAGGCAACACACTGGAGCTAATAATAAACGAAAATTTGTTATATACATTACATAAATTGGCGATATAAAAAAATGTAAGAAAAAAAACCCGCCGAGTTTCATGCCGAATCTTCTTAGTCGTGGTCGCGTTCCGATTCGGTTGTAGATTTAAGAAAAAAAAAATTTTAAATGAAATTTGCAAGTGCCGCCCCAGTAGGCATATACAGAATAAATGATTTGATTTGATTTGAGTGTGTAAGCATTACATTGATAGGTCAGGACATTCGCCAGTAAAGGTACTTACTGGGCTAATGGAGCTAACCAGATTTGAAGAGGAGAGAGGGAGAGACAAACGCATTACAGTTCGGAGTAGAGTTTAAGATGCTGTCATATCACGATATCGATAAAAATGAAGGTTTTTAAAGCAGTTTATCTTTTAAGCAGCAATTTAATTAAAACTACAAAAAATCGTATGACATTTTTAAGACTTCTAAGTACACACTGACGGAATTAAAACTTTTTTAACATTTTAGAGTACATTAAAAAACATTACAAACAATTTGACCTTTAAAGCAGTTTTTCTCTTTATTCACTATTATATTTGTTATGAAACACATATCATAAAATAGTAATTTTTAATACACATTAATTGACGGTTTTTTTTAGGAGTGCACATTATTTTTTTATGCATATTGTACGTGGACGCCATGCATTTGCTTGATTTCATGTATAGGAAATTGAACGTAGCCAAGCACTGATCTGACAGCGCCTTAAGCTCATACTGTAATTGTCAATGGCAGAAGGCGCAGCAGCTGGTCTCTGTAGCTGTTATGAATTGATTTATAAGTAAGGAAACTTGTACTATACGTACTCGTATAACCACAAACAGTACTAACTATATATTTAAAATCACAATGAAATAATTTGATTGATAAATTGATGGCTTTGTGACAAAGAACGACAAATTGTATAGATCATAATCATAATAATCAGCCAATTTTTGTTCCCACGGTTGAGACTCGAGCCTTCCTCTCAGAGAGAGGAGTTGGTGCCATAATCCACCACGCGGGCCCAGTGCGGCTTGGTGGATAGGTTAGTGGCCAACCCATGTTGAAGTTTTCAGGCCGCCCGAAGGCCTTCGACATAGCCTAACGACTGTTGTTCTAAGACAAACAACCGGGACCGCCGACTTAACGTGCCCCTCGCGCTCAGTTGAATAATGATTAAATAATACCACTAGTAGTCACCCATCCAACTCCTGACCGCAGCAAGTTTTGCATAACTTGTTGATCGATTAAGTTAGCCAAGTCAAGCTCTATCAACCAACGTGCCATTTTATCTAATTAAATGCTTAACAAGACCATAGACGTGCCTGCAAATATTTTTGACTATTCGTTTACCTACATGACACCATAAATACATTTTTCACTTCAGTAGCTCAAACATGTAGGTTTTGCTGCCTGAAATCAAAGAGCAAAATGCGATTTTGCTCACTGAGTGAGACAAAGTAACTTTTTAATTATTTTCTTTTCAGATAGCCGTGAATATCTTATTCAGCCTTTGGTTAATCAAACAATTCGAAACATTCATACTCTATCTCTTTCCCGCCATTAGAAAGAGAGAGAAACAAATACCAGCCCTTTCGAAGTTCCGATTTTGAATTCGACCTCAAAGACAAACACGTTCGGAATTTCGTACTAACTAAAGAAGTTTTGCAAAAAAGATAATTATGTCTTATAATATAATTTATTGAATTGGTACCTCTACCTACAATGTTAATTATTTTTATTCACACAAAATAGTTATATCAATCTATTCCTGTTTATTATTTCATCTCCTCTCGCTGCTGAAGTGAAAAGTCATGTGTTACACGAGAGAAAAGTTTTTGCATCTCGTGCCTTTGAATCCCTCACCACACTTAGGATTTAAAATTAGCACTCGCAGCAAAAAAGCAACTTTGCTCTCTTGTTGCACAAATAACTTTTGCACTGCATTAATGTCCTTCGGTCTACAAAAACTCTATGTAAAATCCATTGATGAATCTCCTTGCACCTTTATGTCCACTTTATTCTATTATCCAGGTTTTTTGAATGAGATTTAAGTAACATGTGTCTAAAAATCCGACTCTTAGTCCGAGTCTTATTTCATGAACACATATAGCCTATTTTTCCGCAGCAGTACAATTGTTTTCAGTAAGAGGTCGCTATCGTGCGTAATCATCCACAGTGAATTCTGTTACCTTCAGTGAACTAAAATGCAAACCATGCCCGAAATATTGTTTCGCGTGCCATTGGTGCGCCATCCCTGCCCCAAAGAAACTACAGGTGACCAAAAGGCTAGTGCTTACTTCTGACAACGGATCAGCCGCCAGGCAGCATTTAAATCCGTGTCTGCGGGTAGGGTGCCTAAAAAGCTGGCAACGTTACCTCGTTGAGTAGCCATGCTGGCAACGTTACCTCGTTGAGCTTTTTAGGCACCCTACCCGCAGACACGGATTTAAATGCTGTACTAAACTGTAAACCTATAATATATCTTTTTGATATATTTTAGCTAATTAGTTTTATTGTAATAGGTAGATCTAGATATATATTTTAACTAGATTTATTTTATACAAGCTTACCCGCCAGCGCCTTCGCTCGCGTGGCCTCGCTGGATACGGTTAACTACAGTTTTTTAACTATCCAATCATTAATTTACCGGGATCAAAAGTATCCTATATGTAAACCAGGGATATAAGCTAACACCACACTAAGTTTCATTTAAATCTCTAGTCTAGTAGGTCTAGTCGTTTCGGAGATTAACCCATACAAACAGAGAAAAAAAAATTTAATTAGTTCGATTTTACTCCTTAAATCCGCTTGAATTGCTCCTTAAATCCTTAATTCCGAACGGTTTTTAGCATTTTTTCCATTGTACAGAAATTCGACCTCTACAGATTTATTTATATGTAGTGATACTTAGTCATATTATTTTGTATTAAGTATAATAATCAATTTATTACTTTTGTAACAAATAATAAATGATATTGATTTTGACATAGACAACTTTTTTATTTTACTTTTATTATGTTCGATTATGTTTTTTACGCACAACATGATGGAGCATGGGCAAACTCGGTACGTTTCGTGCAAGTTCGTTAATCCCCAGGGGTCGACAAACGGAGAATATCCGCAGCAATAAATAAAATTCTTTTTGCCCGTTAAAATAATCGCGACAGAATCATTCGTCTTCGCTGTTCAAATTATATCTATTCGCGTTTATTTGTGCCAGTTCTGCGTTGGTTTATTTTCTTTATAAGTGGACTCGCATGTTTGTATATTCGCCATGTCACAAAATATCTAATTTAATATTTATAGTTGCATCAAGTGGGAGTTTAATACAATTGGAGTTTAATACAAGTAATATGTATTTAAAAATATAATGTATGTTCGTAAAAAATTACATAAATATAAGTTAAATAGTGATCACCACACTTTTAATACCAGAAATACAAATAGGATAGCTGTACCTAGTTTTAGACTTGCGAAGATTAATAAGTCATTCCTAGGAAATTGTGTGCGCTTTAACAATATAATCCCATCAAGTTGACTGTAAAAAACATTTTAATAAAAAAAAATATTTTATAAAGTCCGACATTATATAGAAGATAAAGATGCTTGGAATACTCCACTTCTGGCAAGCTGTCACTCCATACTGCCCATAAAATGTTATATTTGTAGTACCTAAGTAGAAACATTGTAACATCTATATAAAAAGAATGGCCTCGAGTTTCTTGCTTCTTCTCGGTAGGCTCTATATATTTTGGAACGCGGCGGTAGAGTCTTTCAAGTACATAATAATGAAAAACTGACGTTCATAAGTGCGTCTTTGATGCCTAAATTGAATAAATGATTTTGACTTTTGAATTTTGACTTTTAGTCAGAGTCAAGTCATAGTCACTTATATAAGTCTTTAAGTCACGTTCTAGGAAAGCAGTGTATACATTGCTATAACTCTCTAAGGATATTGACGAGTAAAAACACAAAACCAACGTTTCATAATTTTGTACACTTTTCTTACACTCGCGCATTATTACGACCGACACTAACTTCACCAATATTATATGTCAAAACTCGAAGAAACACAGATTTTTTTGATTGTTTGGTTTTTAATAAAGAAAATAAATACTATTTCACACCAAAAGTACTAAACTGATTTGGGTGAATTTTCTACAGATTCCCAAAAATGAGGAGGTACTCAATTCGATTGTAATTTTTTTTATGCTTGTTACCTCATAACTTTCGACTGGATGAACCGATTGCCAAAATTATTTTTTTGTTTCGATGCTGGTGCTTCCTGCGTGGTCCCATTTTATCAAATTCGGTTTAGCAGTTTTAGAGTTACACTTCAGTAACTGATTTTTACCAAAATAATAGAATGGAAGTCGGTATTAAACTTTTCAAATTGCATTTGTTGACGAGATGTCTTGCAATTACACTTAGAAAATAATAAAGCAGCTAACCGATTGGTTGGAATTGGAAGTCTAAGCTTAATAACGGAAAACTTTCATTTTTCACGCGAGTGTATTCACAAACATATTGTTTGGTATGTTGTATGATTTCGGAACTAAGCTTCACTCTGTATATGTTAGTCTACGAAGAAATAATGTCAGGAAGCATAACTTAGAACAAATTCCACACAAAAAGTGGTCCTTCAAACCAAAACGATGTATGATTCCAAATACGAATTACTTCCGAGGTTACAAATAGACATGTTCGTGATGATTGGTTTAAATTTCAGAAGGAAAGCAGGGATTGGTCCACGCGCGTGCTGCAACGTCTACTATGACAGCTGAGTCATAGCGGCGTGTACGATGTTATTGATTTAGCACGACTTTTATTGGGTCATTTTTTTTAAGACAGTTACTCTTCCTGATATTGTTTCTTCGTAGCCTTAAGCTACATTTTGTCCCCGGCAAATCCCCGCCGCCCCGTTTGGCGTGGCTGAATCCGTAAGTCTTGTGTATTGCGCAAGTTTACTATTTACTAGATTTTATTCGTTATGATTGTTAATTATTTAATTTTACAAGTACAATTTGGAAAATTTGAATACCAACTTCCATTTTTATTCAGTCATTGGAGTGTAACTCAAAAATACTGTACCGAATTTGATGAAATTTAAATGGGAAGAATCGGTTTTCCCAGTCAGAAGTTATGAGATAACAAACTTAAAAATAATACAGTTGAATTGAGTAGCTCCTCCTTTTTGGAAGTAATTTATTAACTGACCGAGCGAAAGAAGCGTCTTTGCTTTAACTGGCCAAATTGGCTTTCATCTGTCCTTATGTTTGCTAGGATGTTCGTTGGTTCTCCTGTACAGGTCGCATTTTTCAACCAATCTTGACGAAACTTGGTACGCATGTTCTACTATTCAATATAATACATTTATTCAATATAGTATATGTATAAGTAGAGAATAACCTATCAAATATACGGAGAGATGAAAATCAATTTGGCCAGTTAAAGAAGAAAGTTAAACAAGTTCCCGCGTGGTGATTGGTGATGATGATAATGAATCATCTACTGATGAAAGATTTTGTATGATTCAGTTGAGTAGTTTTTGCGTTCATCAATTACAAACACACAATCAAATCAAAGCTTTATTATTAGAATAGCTAATTTGGCTTAGGTTGTACCGGCGTTAATATTGCATATTTTAACAAGGATAAGTAGTTATTGTGACATAACTGTTATAGTAGACATGTGGTGTTGTGAACTTTTTCGCAGATATTGATATCCTTAATAAAACTTTAGTACATCAATTTGCTCTATTGTCAATAGTTTCCACAGACGATTTAACCATTTGACAGCGTTGTTATTGTAGATAGTGTAGGTGAAAACATGAAGGTACGCAGAACAGGTAAAATATCTGGCAACATTATTCATTCTTCTAATAGCGTGATGATGAATATATATCGTAACATTTTTGTGAAGTTATGGAATTTGCAAGTTGAAATGGCAACAGACAAGCTACACAACTCGACGGGCTGATAACCGAAAGGGAAGAACTTATAGAGACCATGATCGAAAACGTACCGAAGGTAGACCCCCAACTAGACAGAACAACATCTTAAAACTCGTTCATTGTATTTAAAATGACATACAACAGCGGACGAGTTCCACTTGATGATGATTAAATTATATGTGTATTACTAGCTGAGCCCCGTGGTTTCACCCGCTGGTGATGGATTATGATATTAATGAAGAAATATTCTATAGGCATGTTATTCCTGCACCTCATCCAAATGTTCTCCAAGTCCTTGGAGGCATTTTTTTTTTTTTTGTTTGGCGTGCTTGATTGAGTAACAAACATCCATCCATCCAAACATTCACATTTTGTATCAGTATGGAGTGAGAAGATTTTCTGTATGCTATTTGACGATAAGTTGTGCTTTGCAAATCAATGTTATAACTTAATGTTAAGCAACCCTTTATTATATGTATAATATATGTTAGTTTGTAAGGTATATGTTTTGTATATGGGCCGCTGGTATTTTTATGTTGTGTAATTGTACTAGTTCCTGAAATAAAGATTACTATTATTATTATTCCTTTTATCCAAAATCTTTCACGGATTTAATCCGGCCCTTTACAAAGGCATAAGTGGGGCTGCAGCCAACACTTAGAGGCCTGTTTGGTATAAAAATGCAGAGTATCAAAAACAGAAAGAATGTTGGATGAAGGGTAACATGGTACTTATAACTATTACAAAAATGGGTAAAATGGCCAGGCTATTGATATATACTTATTAGTGATAAGGAAGATAGTGGGCTATGGAAGAGACTACGGCACCTGCCAATTTTAGTCTCATGTTAAAATATTTAGGCAGGTGGTGACTTGCCATCCACTAAACGGGCCCCCCATAAAGGCCACTATGAGTGGTGACAAAAGGGGCAACGTTGGTGTGGATGGCTAAAGGGTGTCGAGAGGTGTGCTGTGGTTTCACTAAAGCGCTACTGCCGGCGTTATGCCCTTTAAAACTTCCACCCTTGGAGCTTTTTGTTACTTGCTCTTGCGTCTCCACCCCCGGACTGCCAATTAAGGCAAGCCGGGGGCCAGGGGTCTCATTTAGCCCCAGGGAGAATCAGGGTCCGCGGTGTCGCCACATATTATTAATGTTGTCGAACTTAATCTCAATTTTGAGAATAGACTGTCAATAAATCGTTGCAGATTGTTGTGTGTCTCCGGTCGTACGACGGATCATCCAAATCGTAGAAGATTTCGTAATACACCCGTTACTTCAACCTTATTTATCATCTATGTAGGTTGTTAATTAAGACAATGAAGATGATAAATGTCCTTGGCAATTGATCCAGCTTTTATTTACGTTTCTTTCACATTATTTTTTTGCATACTTCATTCATTAATTTTAGCTTACTGTATTTAATTAATGCTTCACAAGCGTTTCCACTTAGCCCAGTTTTCTTCACACATTATGATTTCTTGATATTCATAGTTTTAAATTCAGAAATGCGGAACCGTCGAGTTCAGCCCACTTCATTATGAATAGTTTTTCATTTGTTCAGAGGAAACGTTCGTTATTAAAAGTTATTTTGGTCTCATTCATAGTTTTAACTTTCTCTGTTGTAACTCTGAAATGTGTGTCAAGGGTGGCACCCATCCATCAGATTTCATATTTGGGTCATTATAGAGTCTAAATATTCTTGATATCAATTGCGGTATTTCAAGATGGCTGTCAAAACAATTGTGCGGGATTAGCGGTATTTTGAATTTGTTTGCGTTTTCCATAGACAAGGTGGTGCGAAGTCGTGCGACCGTACCGTTCCGTCGCTCACCGTTACAGTCGCACTCGCTCTCTAGGTCGGACATGCGACATTGAACTTATACTAAAAATAAAATTAGACACAGAGACTGCTGCTGAAACACAGAACGTTTAGAGGACAAGGATGGACGATGCAATTTCCTGACATTTTCAATATTTACATCACGGGAAGTGTATTTGTGTTAGCGCGATCGCGTTCGCGCTTTATATAGTTAATTTATAAAAACAAACAAACATTGGATTCTTGGAAACAGACGATTTACGAGATCGCGCGCCGGTGCGGAATTGGAATCGGAAAAATTAAGTGTCGACTGCCGGTTACGTAAATATCGAAATTGTCATAACGTGATACAACGTTGCAAATTATTATTTTAGTTTCGCATATTCCTACATTATTAACACGTGTCGTCAATTCTAACTAGAACATACAGCTTTCAAAATGATATTATCTCACATCGGTAAACACAACGAAAGATTATTTGTGAATACAATCTGTGGCTACAGATTTTAGTGCAAACTTTGTCTTCAACATCATCGCGACGTTTAATTTAGATTTTCATAAAATGTACCAATTTGTTATCTATTTATATGTTTTCCATGAAGCGACAACAAAAATAATCGTTCCCACAACTTATCATCCGTTTTTTATTTAGCTCATATCTTTCGCAGCTTCATATTAGATCTCAAAAAAGTGGGACAACATTCTTTAAAAAGTAGTACACTAACAAAGGTTATAGTTTTACTTTATACCAAGAATATGAAAATTGTGACAATATACCTCTATTATTAAGGATCTTAAGCTACGTAGGTATTATTATTTCTTGGTTATTTATTTATTTCTACTTACATGCACTACTATTGTAATCCACTGTATTTTCCACCTGTATCCCCATGGTTCTTAAACCAACTGCATCACCTCACTGCTTCCTCGGAACGTTTGCAGTACGTTCAATGCACTGAACGCTGCGTTCAACTCGCTTCATGCACTGAACGCTGTGTATGCATGCACAGAACGCTTTGCATCACTTCACTGAACGCTAGACCACGCTCTTATTTCACTTCATCACTGATTCACATTGCTAACACTTGTTTTAACTGTTTCACTGAATTTCACTTTTTGTTCTTGTCATGTCACTAATTTCTCACGCTGGTTTTGAACTGAAAAAAGATAAAATCAGTATTAGTACAAAACGTGGCATTAAATATTCAACTACTAACGTGCTTTGAACCTACGACGATTGGAGTTCTGTCGCTTTGCGAACTAAGCTAAAATGTAGGAATACCAGGCTTAAGTACATTAAAAATTAAAAGAAATATTGAATAGCGTTATTGAATATGACTTTAGTGGAATAAACGGATACGGTTAGTTGATGCTTACAATATAAAAGAAATCAACTGCAAACATTACAAATTGCATGCCCAGGGGTCTAGACCCTGCGTTCATGAACCAGTCAGTACGTCAGGACAAGTACCTAATCTGTTTAGTTTAATGATATACATAGTAACCTACGTTTAGAAGAAAGTTTTATAATTACAATATGCTAAAAGGTAGCACTACGAATATATCTTTGATATGACTATAAATTCTGCATGACTATTGAATAATATTTTAACAAAGGTATGTTTTACCTAAATTGTTATTAATTTCAAAGCAAATTTTTTTATTAATAGAATTTGTATAGAAATTGTGTTGTATCTTAGTACAGATTACTTAATCTTCATAATTTATATTTACATATATAAAAACTCTGAATATACTGGATTCAACCTGAACAGTAACGAATACAATAAACAAAAATATAATTTTAATTTATTCAATGTCATTATCAAGATATCAACAATAACATATACTTTTAAATTAGTAAAGTATATTAATAATAGACGTATTTGATGGCTAAATGAAATAAATGCTTGATTGGAAATTTACTAAATTTTTACTTAATTAATAGAGTGAAACTATACCTGTATAAAATCCAATCCATAACGGGCATCAAAGTCACCAAACACTTGCAACATTCAGGCGCTACATACGTGCGCAACATGGAATGTCATATGCCCGTGGTAGGGGGAGGGGGGACATGCGCACGCGCCGCCGCCCGTCGTATCACTGCCGCGCGCTCTGAAAACGGCAAACGAACTTCTTTATTTTACTGTATAAACGTTTGGCGACATTAGATGTAGGTTACACAAATACACAACTAGGTGGACAATGTAAACACGCTGAACCGAATTGTATTGTTGAAGTTATATTTTACAATGAAAACTGCTTGACCGTTAACACTTTGTTATTATAATTATTATTATTATTATTATTATGCATTTAACCATTGTCACACTAGATCTATAATAAATGAGGACTGGCTTTTAAATAAACTTTTGAAGCTTTTTGGCTTTTGAAGTGCTCGCAGCGTAGCTTGTTAAGAAACGTTGGCTGCGGTCAGGAGTTGGATGGGTGTGTGCTAGTGGCATTATTCAACTGAGCGAGTGACGTAAATTTATGTGAGTTTCATTCATAAATCTTTTATTTTAGTTATCACAGTATAGGAAGGGTTAAGCCGTCGTCGGTCGTAACAGTCGTTAGGCTATGCCTTCGGGCGGCCTGAAAACTTCGACATGGGTTAACCACTAGCCCATCCACCAAGCCGCACTGGGCTCGCATGGTGGATTATGGCCCAACTCTTATCTCTGAGAGGAAGGTTCGAGTCCCAGCAGTGGGGAAATATTGGTCTGCTTGTGTTTAAAAATACTGAACGAAACATAACATTAGAGGTTTTCGATCTCGAGAGCGGTATCTAGGGAGGCACTACCACAGAGCTTTGGATTTCACAACGATGTCACTTTCACGGAATGCTCTGCCCAAAATAATATACCATAACTGTATAAATTAATTTTTATACAGCTATCGTATATTGTCTCTTAGTATGGATTTAGCCGTGACAGACCTAGGTATTACGGGCTGTCTTTTACCGATAGTAACTGCCATATTTTATCTACCGTCTTCCAAAAAGGAGCAGGTATTCAATTCGACTATATTTTTTAAATGTTTGTTACCTCATAGCTTTCGTCTGGGTGAACCGATTTCTAAAATTCTTTTTGTTTGAAGGCTTTATCAAATTTGCTGAAGTGGTTTTTGAGTTACACTCCAATAAGTGATTTTCACCAAACTAATAGAATGGAAGTTGTATTTTTTTTTTCATATTGCACTTGTCCTATTGATAATCCATACTCGCAGAATAGTATACCTATACGAGTACCGTCACTACCTCTCAAATATTGCAGGGTTTCATCAGATATTTTGCATATTCGATGTATACATATATACTTAGTATATTACTCGTATTTATATTTTAATCAACTTTCGATAAGCAGGAGGTAGGGCTTAACGCGAGGCGTACCCTTTTTGAATATGCCTCATAACGCATATTTTTTTCTGAATCATTCCATTTTGAAGACTAGAAGTGGGACTAATTTTATAAAGGATAATCCTTTATAAAATTAGTCCCACTTCTAGTACATCACCGTAATTAATAAGTATTTGAGTTATACAGATATAGCGACATTATGCTTATCATGTCATTATAACGTGAGTCACAAGAGTATTTGAGTTAGAAAACTTTCACGAGTTAAGTTCATAGTTATTCCTTAAGAGGAGCATAGCTAGTCTTTTCCGTACTAAAATAAATAACTCTTTGCTACCTCTTAACATTGTCCGATTTCAGTGATTTTTTTCCATGTAATCATCACATTGTTTACTATGCCCGTACGTTATGATTTTTACAGTTTTTTAAGTTCCAAAATAGAACATTTTTAGTACTTTGAAATACTGAAAAAATCAAAACGTACGGGCATAGTAAACAATGTGATGAGTATATGAAAATAAATTCACTGAAATCGTACAATGTTAAGAGGTAGAAAAGAGTTCTTTTATTATGAAAAGTAATAAAATAACTAAATAAAGTAACTAAATATAATAATAAAGTAACTATGCAATTCTCTGTAGAACTCGCGTTGTATACTGTTACGTAATTATTTTTGTATTTGATTGTGTATTTAATTGAAATTCACAGTAAATTCCAGACGCACAACTTAAACGACATCAAAACTGGTAGGAGACGATCTCCGGTAAATACCACGCAGGTTCGAGCGGTTCGTAAAGAGCAATAATTGTTGATAAGTAAATTGCTAACGCAATATTATAGCAAATTTACTATACACTTTCCAGTGGTGCCACTGAGATACATAATAGCCTTACGGTAGGGCTATTATGTATCTCAGTTGCTAACAAATGTTGATTGAAATCTTGAAAAATGTCCGCTCTATGTCACTTTTGTCAGCTTCAGTCATCAACTTACTAACATTTTTGCTTACTGGAGTTGTCCAAACTGACATAGAGCCGCCGTTTTTCAAGATTTCAATCAACATTTGTTAGCAACTGAGATACATAATAGCCGGTTTCGTTCGTTTGGATAAATATATGTTTTACCAATACAAAAATAATGTGTCAAGTTGCTCAAAGTACGTATGCTTCTTTAACATTGTTTTATTCGTTAATGAATGAAAATTGATATAAATAATCACATGTATTTTGTAACAGCAAATGCAATAAATTCCACCTACTCAAAGAAATGTTATATATTAAGTGAAAATTGCGTAATATCAGCCAATAAACTATAGTAAAATTGTCATCAAGGCGAGCACCGTTGAACACATTGCAAAACAAATGTCTTCATGTGATTCGTAGCACCTTCGTATGATGCATTTAAGAGTCAGTTTCGGGTGTATTATTTTCGATTTATTGGTCAAATGATGCATAAAATCGTAGTTTAGACGAAAGAGGGCGTGTCGATACATTTTATGAGTCTTTATAATAAGTTAAAATAACGAATTAACGCGTTGGTATTTTTAACTATCCATCACACTCATATTATGTATGTGAAAGTTTGTGAGCAAATTATAAAAGAGTTATTAATAATATTCTGCACTGTTTTTTCTAAACTAAATCGAGTACAATCATACTAACATTATATATATGGATGTATGTTCAAGCACACAAAAACAGCGAAACGGACTTTGATGAAATTTAGAATGGAGCCAGCTTATGTCCAGGTATAGTATACACTCTTTATCCATACACATTGAGTAGTTTGCGATATAAATCCATTTCTACCATTGAGAAGTGATAAATATAAAGACCGTTTGGTGACACCTTCACATAGGGTGAGGAAATCTGAGAGGTCTGTCTTTGTAATGGGACAATGGGACCTTCGGTGTACAAGAGACTACCTGCGATGGTACGAGATGCAGCCTCCATTAGGGTGGTTATAAATAGATTTAAAAAGTGGTTATTAGAACACATTTTTACAGCATTAAGAAATTTTCTAAATTACTTGAAGTAATGTAATTACTCGTATAGAAATATTTATAGTTAATATACAAACAATATAATTAATTATTTTGATAATTTTTACGCAATTTTTTACATGTCTTGTAATAATGGGTTATGAATAAATAATATGTATTTGTATTTGATAACCTTACTCCATCCATGCTCAATAACTGTTGGCTATTATATAAATTTATTCATAGAAAGCTGCGCTAACTTTGATTCATATTGGTCTACGAATAATAATTATTCGTAGATATTGGTATTATTTTGATTACATATGATCGTACAGTATAAACGGTGTTTTTTTTTTATGTACACATCCAATATTTAGGATGATGAATTATACTTTCATTTAATTTTACAAAGAGTTGAAACAACATGAATATACGTTTTCAATCTTACAGACGCGTATTAACTACAATATATAAGTGTTGATTACAATATTGAACACAAAGGAAACGACTTCGAACTAAATTTTATGATTTGTGGATGTCTGTCTCTGTAGTGCCTGATTTAATGGTGAATTAAAAACGACTATTGGCATCGACTTTTTGATTGAATTTAGATTTCGTGTTGCTTGAGAGTCTTGAACACCGGTGCATGGTTGATAAATTAATGTGGATAACGTGATAAAATCTAACCAATTATACAATTCGCCGCCAATTTTTCTATGCATTGTTGATTAATTGTTTTGTATCCTCGGATCCCGGGATCAGATTAAATTAGCCACGGATCCCGGCGTGTTGTATCCACTGATACCGGGATACACGGAACGGTTGAGTTTATTTAAAAAAAATTAGATATTTATATTTTATCCTATACGAAACACAACTATGCACTCAAAGGTGCAGTTTGATTGTATTTTGAGAAACTAATAACATTTCAAACTAGCTGACCCGTCAGCGGCTTTGCTCGCTTGGTCTTATGGTCGTGTTGTAGTGGTGGGATTGGGGTCCTTCCGTATGGCACATATTTTATGTCAAATTTTACTTCCCAAAAACTTATCGCCGAAGTTTAATTTCCCAAAAGAATCTTTAGCTAATTTATATTTCGCATTTCAATCACTTGGTCAAGTATTTATTTGGCAACTTTTTGCTTGCTCAAGTTTTATTAAGTCAAAGATACACTAAGCAAATGCTTTATTTTGTATATAAAATATTTAAAAATATATTCCAAAAATAAGTTGGTTCAAATTTTTATATGGGTGATAAATTGTAAAAATATGGTACCTATCAATTATGACATTTGTTTTATGGTGCCAAGCTTCGGCTGAATTTGATGATTTGGGTATGTTCATTTGGTCCACCTTATTGCAATTCCAATAACTTGGTGCATAGTTTGGTTGTGTGCTACATGTGCCGTTGATGTAGTTTTTATCAAACCACAGAGCCAAACCTTGCCAATCTGGATCTTCTATATAATTTAAGAGCTTAAGAAAATATTCAGGGATTTCATCTTCAGGCAAACAGCTGAGTGCTAACAAACATTTCACTTGCTTCTTAAAAGTTGTATCTGTTGCGTACTTTTTTGCACAACCCTGGGCTTGAACTTGCTTAAAACAAAAAGCATGTCTCATTAATAATGGCTAGAATTGCAAGAAAAGTGGGTTAGGTTAGGTTAGAACTGTGACCACAACAGATCAATATTCAATTGATTTGTTTAAGTCATAAAGTCATAATCATTTATTCAATTTAGGCATCAAAGATGCACTTATGAACATCAACTTTTCATTATAATGTACTTTAAAGACTCTACCGCCGCGTTCCAAAATATATAGAGCCCACCGAGAAGAAGCGGCAAGGGGAACTCGGGGCCATTCTTTTTATATAGATGTTTACAATGTTTCTACTTAGGTACTACAAATATTACTTTTATGGGTGGCAGAGTGACAGCTTGCCAAAAGTGGAGTATTCCAAGCATCTTTATTTTCTATATAATGTCGAACTTTATAGTAAACTTTTTTTATTAAAACGTTTTTTACAGTCAAATTGAATTTGCCCTCTGTGAGCTCAGTTATGTGTTTTGGTATTTAATTGTAAAAACACACACAATTTCCTAGGAATGACTTATTAGTCTTCGCAAGTTTAAAACTAGGTACAGCTATCCTATTTGTATTTCTAGTATTAAAAGTGTGGTGATCACTATTTAACTTATATTTATGTAATTTTTTACGAACACACATTATATTTTGAAATACATATAAGGAAGGCAACGTTAATATATTGATTTCTTTAGTAAATCTCTCAAAGATTCACGGGGACCCATTTCGTATATAGCTCGAATAGCACGTTTCTGTAGGATAAATATGGTCTCTATATCAGCCGCTGAACCCCATAGCAATATCCCATATGACATTACGCTGTGGAAATATGCAAAATACACTAACCACGCCGTAGAAGCGTCTGTTAGCTCTCTTATTTTACGTACCGCATATGCAGCAGAACTGATTCTCCCAGACAGGGGATTTATAAGAGGACCCCATTGTAATTTTGATCAATAATCAATTTTAATGCCTAGGAAGACTGTTGCCTTGTCCATTACGAGTTTAACTCCATCAAGCGTAACGTTGGACTCCAAAAAAATAATTCAGAAGTAAATTATTAGTTGAGAACTATTTAGAGATACTAGATAGAGTGTTGTTTACTTGAATTAGTGTGCTATCTTTCCCATCTACTTTGAAAATCAGAGATGTGTCATCCGCAAATAAAACAATATCACAAAGATCCTTGGCCATAAGTGGCAAGTCGTTAATGTATACTAAGAACAAAAAGGCCCTAAAATGGACCCTTGTGGAACGCCCATTTTAATTATAGATGCTACACCATTTATGCCAACCTTTTGCATCCTGTCATCTGACAGGATGACGATCCCACCGGTTCACTAATTTTTGGGCAAAAAACGTTTCCCAAAGTAAGTTTCCCAAATTTTCATTTGGCAAAAAAACATTTGGCATAACATTTTTTCGCAATTTTACAGTTGGAACTACTATTTCCGGCAATTGATTGTTAAGCAAATAATTACATGGCAATGTTTCATTTTACCAAGTATTATGTAGTCAAATGTGGTTTGGCATAACATGCTCTTCCCAAAGTATTGCAAACTCACTGCATTAAAAACTTGGCAAATCAATTGGGTCTAATTAGCACTGTTAAAAGGAATCACCGTCTGTTCCGATCTATGAAAATAAGAAATCGGTGGGTAGTTATATTCTTTTATTTAGTGGGTAGGTATGACTTTCTTACGGTGTGATTGTTTCACCTTGGACAAATTATTAACTGGTAAGAACTTCTATAATTAAGAGCTTAAGCATTTAAATTGTACCCATAATTAAGTATATTGATATTAAATTAGTATACTGATTCGAAAGCTTTTCCATTATGGTATTCGTGGAGCTGCGCTTGATGTCATCGAATCATATTTAGATAAATATGATGACAATAGGCTCACCTCCTATTATATGGGACCTAAAAAAATATTATCCGTCTAACAAAACGTAGGTGTTTCAAACACCGCTGCCTAACCCTTCGAGGATGTAGACGTAAATGTTGTATTTAAAAATAACATGTATTTCATTATGTATAGTATAAAGTACTCTTAATTGTAATAATTCTTTATACACCTCTAGCCCCCTAATCCCTAGGTCCTAATACACGCACCGGTGTGTCTATTTTGTAGCTATAGCGTAGCCGTACCAAATAAGTTCATGCGCGCCGACCAGTTGATAGAAACCCTAGTTTTATATGAGACCGTGTAATAATAATAATAATAATAAACCGCAGCACACCTCTCGACACTCTTTAGCCATCCACACCAACGTTGCCCCTTTTGTCACCACTCATGGTGGCCTTTATGGGGGGCCCGTTTAGTGGATGGCAAGTCACCACCTGCCTAAATATTTTAACATGAGATTAAAATTGGCAGGTGCCGTAGTCTCTTCCATAGCCCACTATCTTCCTTATCACCAATAAGTTCATCTCAATAGCCTGGCCATTTTACCCATATTTGTAATAGTTATAAGTACCATGTTACCCTTCATCCAACATTTTTTCTGTTTTTTATACTCCTTTGTATTTTTATACCAAACAGGCCTCTAAGTGTTGGCTACAGCCCCACTTATGCCTTTGTAAAAGACCGGATGAAATCCGAGATTTTGTTTTGAATTAAAGAAATAATAATAATAATAAGACTTTATTACTTTATTAGCTTAAAGAAGCTTCCATCTTGGATTTATATGACGGTTCAATATAACAACTTTTACTTTGGGAGCTCCGGGCTCTATTCTATCTATATACAAAATGTCAACGAAACAACTAGCACTTTTTAAGTTATGCGTGAGTAGACAGACAGACAGACTTGTTTTTCAAAAACGTCGTATTCTTGTTTCGCCTAACCCACTTCTTTATTATAACTATAGAATATAGAAAATGATGTCTTATTCTGACGGTTTCAACAGTTTAGGTTTTACCTTGACTTACTTAACACCTACATAATTACTTTACTCACCAAGTGTAGTTTAAGCAATAAATCAATAATCATCAATCATCATCAATACAAAGAGCTATGACAAATTTCAATGATAATATCTGATTCGTTAGGGTTTTACTTTTTTCAATTTTATTCCCTTGTATTGTCATAATCAAGAAGAAGATATTCTCGAGTGCAACATACCCTATAACAAGTACAATTTGAAAAACTTAATACCGACTTCTACTCTTAATTATATTCAGTTATTGGAGTGTAACTCAAAAACTACTGGACTGAATTTGATAATATTTAAACGAGACCACACGGAAAGCACCAGCTTTCAAACATAAATTTGAGAATCAGTTCACCCAGCCGAAAGTTATGAGGTAACAAACATTAAAAAAATACAGTCGAATTGAGTACCTCTTCCTTTTTTTTGGAAGTCGGTAGAAAATAGATTGTAACAGAAGTAGGTACAGTAAGTAAATACGCCTCAGACAGGACTCCAGCGCTAAAGCTTTCGCTCTACTATACAAAACTACAGCAGATTTATCTACTTTTCTACCGACTTCCAAAAAGGACGAGGTACTCAATTCGACTGTATGTTTTTTTTTGTTTTAGGTAGGGCGATAGGGTGAACCAGTTCTCAAAATTCTGCTTGTTAGATAATTGAATCCACGAATCTTTCTATATCTAGAAATATCTGTATAAAACACGATTTCTTCTTATTTCTTGTAAAATTGTAGTCTAATTTGGTCAAATGGAGATGCGAACAGTATTTGCTAAGAACCGCTAACTTTTTTACCCTTCGACGTCGCTGAACCTGAAATCAATAAGAAATCCTAGAGATTTCACAGTGAATTCTCGATATCTCTAGGATTTCTTATTGAGCATTGAGCGCCAAGCTGCCAAAGTGACAAAGTAATTAATTTGATGCTTCTCTCGGGACGTATAAATACAGACGCGTAATCTTTTAGTTCCCAACTCCCAAACAACATGGGTAAATATGGTGCTATTCTTTTCTACCGACTTCCAAAAAGGACTTTTTTTATGTTTGTTACCTCATAACTTTTGATAGGGTAAACCGATTCTCAACATTTTTTGTTTGAAAGCTGGTGCTTCCCGTATGGGGTCCAATTTAACTTAATCAAATTCGGTTCTGTAGTTTTGAGTTACACTCCAATAACTGAATAGATTGGAAGTCGGTATTAAATTTTTCAAATTGTACTTGTCAGTTTAAAAGACAAGAATCATGCAATTTTTCATATTGTTAATTTCTGCAGTACTTCATGAACGAAAGAATACCCTATTTGAAAAAGTTTTAGGGTAATGCTGGTTGCCCAAATTCTACCTGTTCCATATGGATCAGATACACGGCATCGGCGTACTGCACCTCGAAATCTCTACTGCCAAGGTAAAGAGGCCGACAAAAACTTATGTATTTGTAATGGACTAAACAATTAATAACTGTTTATTTCTGTATAAGTACAAAGTTACTGATATAAAATAAATCTACCTATTACAATAAAACTAATTCACTAAAATATTTCTAAATTATATATATATATATATATTACAGATAAAAAACAGCATTTAAGTCGCTGTCTACGGGAAGAGTGCCCAAAAAGCTGGCAACGTTACCTCGTTGAATAGCCAGGCTGATACGTGTCCGAGGTAAGTACCAGCTCTTTGGTCACCTGTAATTTCTTTGAGGCGTCTGGACAGCTCCTTTACTAAACTATTGATATTAACCAAACAATTAATAAGCATATACTTGTAACGCAACTAGAATTAAAACCAATTTGTGAGGAACTGATCTCCACAACACAGGGAATCATAGTGTGGAGACCAGCGGTGCAAGTACCGAACTTACCAATCGATAAATTTTAATCTTGAATTCGTCATACTTCGAAAAAACTGGATTTATCGATCATGTGTCAATCATCGCAAGTAGTAAAGCGAAATGCTCGTAGAAATCTTCAAATAAGGACGAATACGCATAAGGACGCGTTGTGGAATGCAAACAATTCGTAATAATCGACATCCTGTCGACAATTTGACGATCGTATAAGTATCGCGCGCGTCCCCACCTGCAACGGGCGTATTTTTGATTTCGTTGCCTTGAGTCGCGAGTAAATAACCATGACGAACGTTAACGTGATAAAGTGCAATGTTTGTAATATAGTTATAAATGAGCTGTTGTCCTATATTCAACATAAAGTGTCTGTGATAGACGAGGAGACACTAGTGCGAATATGTACGTCGGCGTTTAACGCTGAAGAAATAAAAAATGCGAAGTCGCTTCTGTTTGAATCGATTCCAACGGACAAACGAAAAATAATGCGCAAAAACAGAGGAAAGGAAGAACGTAACTTAGGAGATATTGTGAATCTTTTCAAATCTACTGAGCCCGATTCGATACCAATTTTCGTTGCGAGAAATTTGGACAAACTACCTCCGATTTTATTCGATCATTTGGATTGCACCAAGCTATTAAAAGATATCTTGCTACTGAAACATGAAGTAGAAGACATAAAAATCAATTATGCCACACTCGCTAGTGTAGATGAATTGAAAACAGAGGTTCTCCGAATAAGGAACGATTCTTTACCGCCGTCATCTGCGTTTAAAGTGAACACGAAACGAGGTGCTTGGATGGACAGTGGACCTGCGGGGCTGTCGCACGATTGTCAGTTTTCTTCTTTAAATGAATCTCATACTGATAACAATAACGAGTCAGTTAACATCAGGTCGCCTTTATTAAAATTCAGAGATATGAGGGTAGAAGAAAATGAGCCAACCGAATGTACATTGCGTGACCGGCAACAGTTAGCCGAGACCGAACGGGCAAGTTTGGGTGACGGTTGTGGCGCGGGGGGAGTACAGTCGGCTGTGGTGAGTCAGGAGGCGCGAGGTTCGGACCGGTTCTACGGCGGCGGCGACGGCAAGCACTGCGATGACGTCAGAGATACCGAGCTTTGCACCACAGCCACAGGTAGCGTGTCAGAAGGCAGAAACTGATAAGGCCGGCAGCAGATATGAAACGGGGCAGCGTGTATTGGAGCAGCCACTACGTGTTAGCGAAAATTTAATAAATGAAAATAACCGTTACGAAGGTTGGCAGAAAGTAACTCATCGTAAAAAACAGGAAAACTATCGTTTCTTGGGCAAATCAGGCGTAGCTATAGATGCAGAGTGTAATTTTAAAGCGGCAGAAAAAAAGGTCCCCGTTTTCATAACAAATATACACTGTGACACGACTGAAAATGATATTATTAGTTATATCCAAAGTAAAACGAAAGAAACAGTGGTTTTAGAAAAAATAAATATGAAAATAGAAAGAGGTCACAAAGCTTTCAAGTTCTTAACGTCGGAGGCGAACCTACAACTGTACATGGATGAAACTATCTGGCCTACAGGAATAATATTTAGGCATTTCGTGAATTTTAAGCGCAGACAGACTAAAGCTGCTAACGGTCTAAACCAGCTTAATAATGGATAAAGGTTCTTATCGGTTTGCAAGTTTTAACTGTAAGAATGTAAAACGATCAATAGAAGACGTTAGAAACTTATGTCGTACGTGTGACGTGATCTGCCTACAGGAAACATGGCTGCTACCGCACGACATTCCTTTCATCAGCACGATTGACAGCAGTTTTGGCTACACGGCAACGTCAGCAGTTGATACCAGCAGAGGAATCGTGAAAGGACGTGGTCACGGGGGTGTTTGTGTCCTTTATCGGTATAGTGCGTTTCAACAGGTGTCAGTGTTGCAGTGTAATAATGCGCGTATATGCGCTATTAAAATCGCAACATGCGATAGCACAGTGGTAGTAATGAGCGTGTATTTACCAACAAACTCTGTCGATAATTTACTTGAGTTTACGGATTGCCTAAGTACAGTCAGTGCTATTATTGACGAGTATGGAATTGAATCCGTATTCATACTGGGCGATTTCAATGCGGATCCGGGTGAGTTGTTTTATGGTGAGCTAGCTAGTCTGTGTTGTGAGCAACAGTGGTCCTGTGTCGATGTAGATATGCTTGGATTAGACTCGGGTACTTTTACGTTTGTAAGTGAAGTGCCCTGGACGACCAGCTGGCTCGATCACTGTGTGGTAACTCGCTCGGCAAAGCAGTCTATTGTTGACGTGTATGTGAATTGTGACACTCTTTGGTCTGACCATTTCCCCCTCATTATTGAGTGTAATTTAAAAGTACTTACCCCAAAATTTTCACCTACAACTACAAATGTGAATAAAGATGTGTTATGGGGTATGAGAAGCGAGGACCAAATAACGAGGTACATGGAGGAGTGTCATAATAAACTTAAATTGATTGACTTTCCTTCAGAATGTGTAAATTGTGCTGATTGTTTTTGTTGTAACTGCGACCACAGGTGTATTCTGGATAAGCTTTATTCCGACATTGTAACCGCTCTTCGAGACGCGGCAGTGGTGAGTCGAGGAAGCAGTGGTACACGGAACAAACGTGGTGGCTCGCGCATCGTAGGGTGGAACAAGCATGTCAGCGAGGCTCACAGGTTGGCCAGGTCAAAGTTCAAGGAATGGGTATTTTGTGGTAGGCCGAAGTCAGGCTGTGTGTATCAGGATATGTACGATAGCAGAAGAGTGTTCAAGTCTAGGTTAAAATGGTGTCAAAATCATCAGGATCAACTTAAAATGGACGCTCTTGCTGTTAAACATTCAAAAGGGGACTTCCGGGGCTTTTGGAAGGCAACCAGCAAAGAGAATGCACGACCTGGTCTTCCGGTGAGCGTCGATGGTGTGAGCGACCCTAAGGAGATAGCAAATGTGTTTAAAAGTCATTTCTTTGTGAATTCTCCTTTGGGGCCGGCGGGGGTGGTGCTCGATGCTGGCATGAACACTCGAGTAGTGGGGACTACCTTCTTGGCGAAAGATGTAACAAATGCCATTAAGCTCATTTCAAAAGGCAAGTCCCCGGGACATGATGGACTCAGCATTGAGCACTTGCACCACGCTGGATCACATATTTCTAGAGTGTTAGCTATGTTCTACTCGCTGTGCGTGAGCCATTCGTACTTGCCAACGGACTTTATGAAAACGCTATTAGTGCCTGTAGTGAAAAATAAAACCGGTGACCTTGCAGATAAGAGTAACTACAGGCCTATATCTCTAGCTACGGTTATAGCTAAGGTGTTTGACGGGTTGCTTAACACACAGTTAAACAGTTATGTAGCACTACATGATAATCAGTTCGGGTTTCGGCCCCGGCTGTCTACGGAAAGTGCCATACTGTGTCTTAAGCATACCGTCAAATACTATACAAAACGTAGAACTCCACTGTATGCTTGCTTTCTCGATCTGTCAAAAGCTTTTGATTTGGTGTCATATGACCTGCTATGGAAGAAACTCAGTGACATCAGCTTGCCACAGGAACTTGTCAGAATGTTCCAGTACTGGTATGCGCACCAGTTCAACAGTGTTAGGTGGGCGGGAGCAGTGTCGGAACCATATCGGCTTGAGTGTGGGGTCAGGCAGGGCGGGTTAACCTCTCCAACCCTGTTTAACCTCTACGTAAATGGGTTGATCGTAGCGCTCAGCAGTCGGCATGTCGGCTGCCACATTGACGGTGTTTGTGTCAACAACTTAAGTTGCGCTGACGACATGGTGCTGCTGAGTGCTTCTGTTTGTGGCCTGAGGAGGCTGATACGGATATGCGAGGAGTACGCCTGTGGCCACGGATTGCAGTACAATGTGAAGAAGAGTCAGTGGATGGTCTTTGAGGCCGGTGGTAAATGCCCTATAGACATCCCTCCTGTTCTGCTTAACAGTGTTCCTTTGCAAAGGGTTGAACAGTTTAAGTACTTGGGGCATGTGGTCACTACCGATCTCAAGGACAACATGGACATTGAGAGGGAGCGGAGGTCTCTGTCGATCAGAGCGAACATGATAGCCCGCAGGTTTGCACGTTGTTCAGCAGAGGTCAAAGTAACGCTCTTTAGAGCGTTCTGTACATCCCTCTACACGTGCAGCCTGTGGGCTGACTACACTAAAAGGCGATACAGTGACCTCCGTGTCCTTTATAACAACGCTTTTAGGAGGTTGTTGGGGCTGCCCCAATTCTGCAGCGCCTCAGGCATGTTTGCGGACGCACACACTGCCTGCTTTCACTCGGTGATGCGGTTGCGGGCCGCGTCCTTGGTGCGCAGAGTTGGGGCCAGCTCTAACACCGTCCTCAAAATGATTGCGGCCAGGTTGGACTGTACTTTCCTCCGGCATTGTTGTGAGAGGCATGTACCGGTACCAATGCCGGAGAGAAAGTACTAGTGATTGTACCTGACATTATTAATATTAGACTTGAAAATGTATTTGTGTGTTTTGTTTAATTTAATTTGACATTTCATTTGAGTGCTCTGACTTTATTTTGTTATATATTTTATTTCATTTTAATTATTGTGTAATTATGGTATGGGTTTCGTAGCCTGAAATAAATGAATTTGAATTGAATTGAATAAGTCGTCGATATGACATCCAAACTTGCTAGGGCCCAATACGATTCTTAAAATTTATCGATCTTCGCGATTCGACAAATTTACCGACTATTACGGTACTTTTACTGCACGGTTTATAAAAATATAACTGATAGTGTTACATTATTATGTAACTGATAACTGTTACGTATTTACTAGTTTTAAGAATGTTATCATTATTGGTGGTTGAAATAAATAATAAATAAATGCATCCTTGAGATACGTGATACAAATTGATAGTAACCAAAGACAGTAAAGAGACCGTATCAGTGCACATAGAAGTATTTGTTGTAGCCATATTTGTTAGACGAATTTTAATAAATAATTATAAAACACATGTAATTTGAAAATTAGTATGCGCATCATAATATATCTTTTACATTACTTCCATGGATAATATGAATGTTGTGTTGACGGATATCGATACAGCGATATGCTAACAAATGGTAAAATTTTGAAAGATATGGGCAAGATTGAGTGGTATTTTTCTTATTATTCTATAAAAATAAATAGATTTGAAATGTATATATTTTCCTTACAATAAAACGCACTGCGAGAAAACGGATTCAAAGTAACGTAAAAGTTTGCCTTTTATCAGTCCTGTGCCATCCACCGTCTTGCGCACCCTCGCGCCACTTTCTGTCCAACCCTTTATTTTCTGAATTTATAGCGTTAGTAATTGTTTTTGCTCTTAAAGGAGCTGATCATAGAACGATATATCGTTTCCTAGATTTCGTAAAATTATATAAAATTACTATGAATTTAATTAACTCATATTTAATTAGAAACGTTATAAAATATCCAGCGGCACTTGAGACGAAACCAACAATATGATAATATGATACGTTGACATAAATACGACTAACCAAGACGTGTTTTTATATGCGTGTAATGTCGTGTGAGATGATAGAAAAAATATTTTTGTCAGTGATACGGCAGCACGAGTCGTGCCAAGTGTTCTTGGCGAGTAGCACACTTTTATGGAGGTTGATTTGGGGATTGGAGACAACATTGTACCTACTAGTATTATTAATACCTATTATACTTGTAGGTGTTGTGCTAATGAGATAGTAGTTTTTGACTTACGGTCAATAATCTACGGTTTTCAATAATCTATCTTTCCACAGTTTTCCTTACTAGGGATAGATATTTGACATAACGTTCGTACAAATAGTGTCATATATCTATCTCTAGTAAGGTAAACCGGCGATAGATAGGTTATTGAAAACGGCCGTAAATGATTCCTTCCTTTATTGTAGAGGCTATTCGTCAAGCTAAGGAATATAATGTTGACATTTGATCGCACCGATCTGCAGTACCAAAAAGATTTTAATAACGTGTAATACAGCTGCTTTAGCTGCTATATAGCCGTAAAGTAGTCATACTATATATACTAGACACGTGTATATAGATGTATAAACGCGCCACAAAAATCAATTATGGCTCCGATCAGCTAGAATGCTATCCATCGGCAAAATTCTGCCGTAACTCACTGGCTTATTGAGAATAAAATCCAGCTTCCTAATCTTTAATTAAATCTAAATAAGCCTAATCTGTCATAGTTTACTTAAATGCTGCTTCAACGCCTCTTACACAGCCTTTGGTCATTTATGCAAGGTTTGACTTTCTTATAGTCTGATATCATAAATAACTAATATAACTAGCTTCACATCAACTCAGGTGTTCCTGGTAACGGTATAATGAATATGTCAACACCTGCCCCATTAGCAGGCTGCGGTTGTAATAGTTGGCATACAGTAGGCGTTTAGGTTGGCGCGTCGTCGTGTCAGCTGCTAATTGTACCTTCTGAATTAATTATTCTACATAACACTGTAAAGTAATACAAGTATATTTATATTGTTTTTTATAGTACTAACACCTGCTTAGCTAGACCACACCGTATTTTACTCAGAAAAATTACAAATGTTTAGACGGGATCCGAATCGGCGTCGTTCGACAATCCGTACCTAAACAACTATATCGATCAACTATAATCAACTATACAGTTCCGATGTTCGGATTGATCGCCGCGGTGGCCTAGTGGTCATGGCGTCATGGATTGTCAGAAGACGCGTGTTCGAATCCCGTCCGAGGAATATTTTTATTTTTGTAATTTTTCGCTCTAAAATTAGAAATTATGCAAGTGTACTTTAATGTATTGTGATACAGATTTATTTTGAACGTACGGCCCATTCTTAACCAATATCTAAATAAAATTTTAATTGAATATATATGCTTTTTGTTTAGCTTCAGATTTAAACCGAGATGATTGCCTTTGAAAACTAAAACATCTTAGTCAAAATACTACGATAATTTGTTTATTATCTTACCTATTTGCTATCAAAAAAGGTGTAACCTCTCCGGATCTTAAACAAATGGCATTTTTTTTTGACATCGATATGAAGGCCTTAATATTATAGGCACTTAACATAAATAAGATATAAAACACTCTTAATATACTTAAACTGTCTTATTTCAACTGATATAATATTATTATGAAAAATTAAAGACGCTGTATCACCTGTGTGAAGTTGGCAGCCAAACTCAGCAGCCGTTATAAACCGACCAAATTAAGATGTCGCGTGTGGCGGGTGGGTTATTCCGGTGGATTTGACCATGTTCCGGAACTTGTTTTGGAATGAATCATACCTCGTTAGAAAGCTACTGAAACGATCTTTCAGACGTAGTATTCAGAAATTACTCGCGACATTTCAGAAACTCGCAAATCAGAAATAACTACTGCAATAGTTTGGCTGCTGGCTTATTACGGTTGTTTTGACCATGTTCCGGGACCTGTTTTGGAATGAATCATACCTCGTTAGAAAGCTACTGAAACGATTTTTCAGACGTAGTATTCAGAAATTACTCGCGACATTTCAGAAACTCGCAAATCAGAAATAACTACTGCAATAGTTTGGCTGCTGGCTTATTACGGTTGTTTTGACCATGTTCCGGGACCTGTTTTGGAATGAATCATACCTCGTTAGAAAGCTACTGAAACGATCTTTCAGACGTAGTCTTCAGAAATTACTCGCGACATTTCAGAAACTCGCAAATCAGAAATAACTACTGCAATAGTTTGGCTGCTGGCTTATTACGGTTGTTTTGACCATGTTCCGGGACTTGTTTTGGAATGAATCTTACCTCGTTAGATAGCTACTGAAACGATCTTTCAGACGTAGTTTTCAGAAATTACTCGCGACATTTCAGAAACTCGCAAATCAGAAATAACTACTGCAATAGTTTGGCTGCTGGCTTATTACGGTTGTTTTGACCATGTTCCGGGACTTGTTTTGGAATGAATCTTACCTCGTTAGATAGCTACTGAAACGATCTTTCAGACGTAGTATTCAGAAATTACTCGCGACATTTCAGAAACTCGCAAATCAGAAATAACTACTGCAATAGTTTGGCTGCCGGGTTAATCCGGTTGTTTTGACCATGTTCCGGGACTTGTTTTGGAATGAATCGTACCTCGTTAGAAAGCTACTGAAACGATCTTTCAGACGTAGTATTCAGAAATTACTCGCGACATTTCAAAAACTCGCAAATCAGAAATAACTACTGCAATAGTTTGGCTGCTGGCTTATTACGGTTGTTTTGACCATGTTCCGGGACCTGTTTTGGAATGAATGATACCTCGTTAGAAAGCTACTGAAACGATCTTTCAGACGTAGTTTTCAGAAATTACTCGCGACATTTCAGAAACTCGCAAATCAGAAATAACTACTGCAATAGTTTGGCTGCTGGCTTATTACGGTTGTTTTGACCATGTTCCGGGACTTGTTTTGGAATGAATCTTACCTCGTTAGATAGCTACTGAAACGATCTTTCAGACGTAGTATTCAGAAATTACTCGCGACATTTCAAAAACTCGCAAATCAGAAATAACTACTGCAATAGTTTGGCTGCTGGCTTATTACGGTTGTTTTGACCATGTTCCGGGACCTGTTTTGGAATGAATGATACCTCGTTAGAAAGCTACTGAAACGATCTTTCAGACGTAGTTTTCAGAAATTACTCGCGACATTTCAGAAACTCGCAAATCAGAAATAACTACTGCAATAGTTTGGCTGCTGGCTTATTACGGTTGTTTTGACCATGTTCCGGGACTTGTTTTGGAATGAATCTTACCTCGTTAGATAGCTACTGAAACGATCTTTCAGACGTAGTATTCAGAAATTACTCGCGACATTTCAGAAACTCGCAAATCAGAAATAACTACTGCAATAGTTTGGCTGCTGGCTTATTACGGTTGTTTTGACCATGTTCCGGGACTTGTTTTGGAATGAATCTTACCTCGTTAGATAGCTACTGAAACGATCTTTCAGACGTAGTATTCAGAAATTACTCGCGACATTTCAGAAACTCGCAAATCAGAAATAACTACTGCAATAGTTTGGCTGCTGGCTTATTACGGTTGTTTTGACCATGTTTCGGGACCTGTTTTGGAATGAATGATACCTCGTTAGAAAGCTACTGAAACGATCTTTCAGACGTAGTATTCAGAAATTACTCGCGACATTTCAGAAACTCGCAAATCGGAAATACCTACTCTGCGATAGTTTGGCTGCTGGCTTATTACGGTTGTTTTGACCATGTTCCGGGACCTGTTTTGGAATGAATCATACCTCGTTAGAAAGCTACTGAAACGATCTTTCAGACGTAGTATTCAGAAATTACTCGCGACATTTCAGAAACTCGCAAATCAGAAATAACTACTGCAATAGTTTGGCTGCTGGCTTATTACGGTTGAATTGACCATGTTCCGGGACCTGTTTTGGAATGAATCATACCTCGTTAGAAAGCTACTGAAACGATCTTTCAGACGTAGTATTCAGAAATTACTCGCGACATTTCAGAAACTCGCAAATCAGAAATAACTACTGCAATAGTTTGGCTGCTGGCTTATTACGGTTGTTTTGACCATGTTCCGGGACCTGTTTTGGAATGAATCATACCTCGTTAGAAAGCTACTGAAACGATCTTTCAGACGTAGTCTTCAGAAATTACTCGCGACATTTCAGAAACTCGCAAATCAGAAATAACTACTGCAATAGTTTGGCTGCTGGCTTATTACGGTTGTTTTGACCATGTTCCGGGACTTGTTTTGGAATGAATCTTACCTCGTTAGATAGCTACTGAAACGATCTTTCAGACGTAGTTTTCAGAAATTACTCGCGACATTTCAGAAACTCGCAAATCAGAAATAACTACTGCAATAGTTTGGCTGCTGGCTTATTACGGTTGTTTTGACCATGTTCCGGGACTTGTTTTGGAATGAATCTTACCTCGTTAGATAGCTACTGAAACGATCTTTCAGACGTAGTATTCAGAAATTACTCGCGACATTTCAGAAACTCGCAAATCAGAAATAACTACTGCAATAGTTTGGCTGCCGGGTTAATCCGGTTGTTTTGACCATGTTCCGGGACTTTTTTTGGAATGAATCGTACCTCGTTAGAAAGCTACTGAAACGATCTTTCAGACGTAGTATTCAGAAATTACTCGCGACATTTCAAAAACTCGCAAATCAGAAATAACTACTGCAATAGTTTGGCTGCTGGCTTATTACGGTTGTTTTGACCATGTTCCGGGACCTGTTTTGGAATGAATGATACCTCGTTAGAAAGCTACTGAAACGATCTTTCAGACGTAGTTTTCAGAAATTACTCGCGACATTTCAGAAACTCGCAAATCAGAAATAACTACTGCAATAGTTTGGCTGCTGGCTTATTACGGTTGTTTTGACCATGTTCCGGGACTTGTTTTGGAATGAATCTTACCTCGTTAGATAGCTACTGAAACGATCTTTCAGACGTAGTATTCAGAAATTACTCGCGACATTTCAGAAACTCGCAAATCAGAAATAACTACTGCAATAGTTTGGCTGCTGGCTTATTACGGTTGTTTTGACCATGTTTCGGGAGCTGTTTTGGAATGAATCATACTTCGTTAGAAAGCTACTGCAACGATCTTTCAGACCTAGTATTCAGAAATTACTCGCGACATTTCAGAAACTCGCAAATCAGAAATAACTACTGCAATAGTTTGGCTGCTGGCTTATTACGGTTGTTTTGACCATGTTCCGGGACTTGTTTTGGAATGAATCTTACCTCGTTATATAGCTACTGAAACGATCTTTCAGACGTAGTATTCAGAAATTACTCGCGACATTTCAGAAACTCGCAAATCAGAAATAACTGTTGCAATAGTTTGGCTGCTGGCTTATTACGGTTGTTTTGACCATGTTTCGGGACCTGTTTTGGAATGAATGATACCTCGTTAGAAAGCTACTGAAACGATCTTTCAGACGTAGTATTCAGAAATTACTCGCGACATTTCAGAAACTCGCAAATCGGAAATACCTACTCTGCGATAGTTTGGCTGCTGGCTTATTACGGTTGTTTTGACCATGTTCCGGGACCTGTTTTGGAATGAATCATACCTCGTTAGAAAGCTACTGAAACGATCTTTCAGACGTAGTATTCAGAAATTACTCGCGACATTTCAGAAACTCGCAAATCAGAAATAACTACTGCAATAGTTTGGCTGCTGGCTTATTACGGTTGTTTTGACCATGTTCCGGGACCTGTTTTGGAATGAATCATACCTCGTTAGAAAGCTACTGAAACGATCTTTCAGACGTAGTATTCAGAAA
This sequence comes from Selenia dentaria, assembly GCA_917880725.1. Lineage (NCBI taxonomy): Eukaryota > Metazoa > Arthropoda > Insecta > Lepidoptera > Geometridae > Selenia > Selenia dentaria. The sequence goes on along the minus strand of OU862885.1, from coordinate 2,812,342 downwards.
TTACTGGCGACATTTCAGACAGCCGCAAATCTTGTAAACTTTACAGTAGGTATTGTTCCAATAGATACCGAATTATAAAAGTTGGTATCAGTTGTCTTGGATTTCAAAATGAATATTATTTTCGTGATCGGCACCCCTGCTAACCTTGAAAACGTCACCCATGTGACCCATGTCCATAGTCAGCGTCTACTCAACTAGGTACCTACCTATATACCTACTAATCGATTAACCAGTGCTAGATATTCCATGCTTAGAACTTTAGGTAGTATTACGTGGCACTGGACTGCGCTCATCACCCCGAGCTGAGTCATTGATGTTTGATTTGAACCTTCACCTGGTAATTAAAACGCCGTGTCAATAAGTGCCGACAGTCGGCGCATCGTTTGTCGGCACTTATCAAAGATCACTAGAAGACACGTGTAAGTAAGATTAGTGCTGGGGTATAAGAGATATCACTAATCGATTGAGGAGACACTAGACTCGGATTTTATAATTCGATGTGGAAAATTATAATACTTATAATAATAGTGACTTTGAGATTAAGTCTTAAACTGAAAAATATTTACCGCGCGCCTTAATGTAAAACAATCTTGCGTTCTCTAAAGCCTGCTAAAAAGTCAGCGATGACATAATTATGTCTATCTTTAAGGATAAAATGCAACATATATATATATATATTTTAATTCTTAGAAAAGTGGGCAATTAAATGCGGTAATTGGAAAACTATAGTTTTCCGTTAACTATAGTTAAATACTGCATTTGAATAAATGTATTTATTCAAATGCGGTATTAATCCTTATTATTTTAAATAAGTAAGACGCTGTAGACATTTTATGCACATTATGTTACCTCTTTACACCATATAATTTAAACGAATATCTTAGAAGTATAGAATATCGCAATAGGATTACGGATGCGAGAATAAATTGTGTAAAAGGAAAGATGAATAATTAAGTATATACATATATATATAAACTGGCTGGTGCCCACGACTTTGTCTGCGCAGCATTAGTAGCTTTCGAGTAGCTTATTATCTTCTTCAAGGCAAGATCTACCTTTATACCAAAATGTCATAAAATATGTAAATGGTCAAACGCAATTGCTATAATGGTATTATATGAGTAAATTTATTATTGAAATACTTAATATATCAATCAGTACACATTAATAATAAAAAACAGGACTTTCGTACATACAAATATAAAAATTTTAAATTTACAGAGATAAAAATACACATCCTCGGACGGGATTCGAACCCGCGTCTTCCGACAATCCGTGTCAGACGACATGACCATCTAAGCCACCGAGGCTCGTCTTATTCCAGAAATCCCCTTAACTGATTCCCTGCTACGGGAATTTCTGGACTTTTTGTCCAAAAATCCCCTGCGCGTCGTCTTCTGAAGTCGGAAGGGGATAATTGGACAAACATTCTATAAATTCCCTTAACCATTCAATTGGACAAAAAGACCAGTTATCCCCTTAACCAGTTATTTGCAATAAAATTAAAAAAATACATACAAATCACAAAATCGTAATCGTATAAAAAATAAAAATAATCAAAACCAACAATTTTCACCAGGATATATGCACCGAATTTTATTATAAAAACTTTCATATCACTGTCACCATCATCATCATCAGCAAGTATCAATCCACTGCTGGTCATAACCCTCTCCTAATGCACGCCACTGAGGCCGATCTTTTAGGCTAATATAATAAGCAACGCGCACAAGTTTCATACGACGTTTTTCAACACACTTACTTGCTTGAAAAAAACTTCAGGTATTTCTTTATTTATTAAAACAATTATTGAAGGTACAATTGGTAAAATTATAGGCTAACGCTTTGCTATTAAAAACATCATTATTTTGCTCTTGGGAGACTGGAGTAAATGTTGGAGATTGCGCATTGTTCTCGTAGGGAGTAAGAAAAAGTGTTTCATCATTGTTATGAGTAGTAGATACTATTATTTAACTTTTGAATCTGATGCATACAAATAAATTACATAAATGAATTATTTGCTAAAATGTAATTGTTTTCTATTGTTTTTGACGACTACAGTTTTTTTATTTGCAAAATGTTTTTTTAATTTTAACGTTACAATATTTTGCTCATTTTAAAAACTTAACTTTAATTTTCCCACTCGTGCGGGAATGAAAAGTAAAAAGCACGCGTTCGAAATACGCTGCATTTTGATTCTAATTACCGTTCAATAAGAGTCCCTTTTCAAGTAGGTGTGTTGAAAAACACATTTTTACATTAATTCTCCTACAAAGCTACAAAGATGGTCTATAATTACAGATTTTATTATTTGTACAATATTTTGTTTGCCTATATAAAAACACTATATTATTTAACTTTGAATTTCAAATTCCATTCTATTCCTACCATACTTATATACAAGTATTTAAGAACCACAATTGAATAAAACCCTTTAAAATGACGAGAATAAAAATAATTCTTATTTACTGGCAATCTTATTAAAATGGCCCTGGCAATTATGGCAATAAATATTTACCGTTGATACATAATTATTATCATTTGAAAAGCAAAATTTTCGACAATTAGATAATCGAGTGATTATCGAATTGCGAAAACCGCACTGAATTTGATCCGCCGGCGGACCGAGACCGCTCGGCTGGGCGGTAGGCACTTATAGCGCGCAAGTACATGGAGTGACGGAGGCCTGACATTAGTAACTAGCTGTGATTAGTTGTCAGTCGTCATCAGTGTTGTCATATCTACCTACTTATAGGTAGATCTACCTATTTTAGCTTGAGTCTACCTATCTACCACCCGAAGCCCTAAATCTGCCTATTTTCGATACCACGTCTTATTGAAAATAATTTTGACATTAAACTTAGTTATGCGTGTAACAGAACCAGTAACGTCCACGTCTTTGGTTTCTACTTTCTGCGCAGGATGCGAGCAAAGTAAAAACCAAAGACGTGGACGTGAGCATTCACTAAAAATAAAGAACATTAACAGCTCGTGACAATCTCACGAAACGAAGGTGTCACTGTCAACATTGTCAACTGCTCATGGTATGTGCATGGAAATTTGACTACAATTTCGTTGGTTTACTTGATTCTGTTTATGTCATTCGTTGATAATGACGCTGATCATTGTTCCATAACCGACCAATCTTAGCTTATTTTCTAATCTATATACGTGGTACTGGCGGCATTGCGGCAATCCCACAGAGGTAATTTATTTGAAAATGTTAAAGTTGAATCTACTATTTTAACGTGGGATTTTATTTTGTTTTGTTGTGTTGTGACTTTTAATAAAAATGTACATTTTAGAACTTTAATTTGAATATACTAAACAGTAATAACTAAATAGAGGCGAATTACATGATAATGGCGGAGACGAAACACGGAGTCAAAGTGTTCGATCCCTAACGTGAGTTATGCCGGTTATAATAATAGTTTAACGGTGTCAACGGTCAGTAGCTACTCGTATTATTAGTAACCGGCAAAAGACTCTGAGATTAGCTCAGCTCTAGCTAGTAGGATAATTGTGCAGGAAATGTAAAACCAAGAACGGGGAACCCAGCTCGGAACACTTGAACATTTTATAAAAGCATGTATAAATATTAAATAACATTTTGTTTAATTTTGATAAATCTTTTTTTTACGTTGTTATATATAATTATATTAATTATAAATAAAACTTTAGAGGTAGATCTACCGTTTTTTCCATGACATACTACCAACTTCTACCGATTTTTAGGACTTAATCTACCAATTTTCCAAAATGTGGGTTGACAACACTGGTCGTCATGTTCTCTATATTTTTACACAACATGCGATAAAACCACGATAATTTTGCAGTAAATATAGGATATTTCTTAGACTACGGATCTGGCAACACTGCTCAAGAACATCAGAGGCGCCGACAAAGATACGCCGACTCTGCGTGTCTTTGTCGCCACGCTTTTCTAAATGCCGATCCACGTGCAAGTGCAGGGGGTCTAGCACGAATAACTGCGTATGAACTGCAATTTATCTAGGGCAACTGTGACAAAGACACCTCATAGTTTGTACGCCGAAGCGTGACGTAGGTAGGTATTGACGTTTACAGTACGAATACTTTTTCAGAAAATTGCTTATGCTATGGACTCAGGTAGGACTTTCTGTAATCTGTGGTGCACTACAAATGTCTATAAAAATGCGTAATAAAAATAAAAATTCAATAACCCACTAACATTTACTTACCTAGGTACCTAAATTTAGAATCGCATCGCGGTACCTAGGCCGTAGAAAACTTAAGTACCTACCTATTAACTAGGACGAGTAAGTTGTTTTATGCAATTAGGTAATTGACGATACTGGCAAGTCGCGCACCTGATGATAAACAGTAGGTACGTTTCATGATAGTTGCAAACAATAATGCTCAAGCATTACTGTATTAGGGTTTAGGGTGTGACAGTCGCTGTAGCAAGTGGAATTACCTACTAGATGAAGGTTCACTTTACTTGACTTGGGGTGATGAGCGAAGTTCAGTGCCACGTAATAGTACCTACCTACAGTTCTAAGCCATGGATGGAACTGAATATCTCTGGCACTGCGGTGGTGCCAACCAAGACGGCCTCATGCATAAGAATCCTACCGCCTAGCAGGTACCTATCTACCTGAGTCAGCCTTCCTCGGCTCGTATATACCTAAATAAAAATCGATTAGTAGGTATACCTAGTTGAGTAGACGCTGACTATGGACATGGGTCACATGGGTGACGTTTTCTAGGTTAGCAGGGGTGCCGATCACGAAAATAATATTCATTTTGAAATCCAAGACAACTGATACCAACTTTTATAATTCGGTATCTATTGGAACAATACCTACTGTAAAGTTTACAAGATTTGCGGCTGTCTGAAATGTCGCGAGTAATTTCTGAATACTACGTCTGAAAGATCGTTTCAGTAGCTTTCTAACGAGGTATGATTCATTCCAAAACAGGTCCCGGAACATGGTCAAAACAACCGTAATAAGCCAGCAGCCAAACTATTGCAGTAGTTATTTCTGATTTGCGAGTTTCTGAAATGTCGCGAGTAATTTCTGAAAACTACGTCTGAAAGATCGTTTCAGTAGCTATCTAACGAGGTAAGATTCATTCCAAAACAAGTCCCAGAACATGGTCAAAACAACCGTAATAAGCCAGCAGCCAAACTATTGCAGTAGTTATTTCTGATTTGCGAGTTTCTGAAATGTCGCGAGTAATTTCTGAAGACTACGTCTGAAAGATCGTTTCAGTAGCTTTCTAACGAGGTATGATTCATTCCAAAACAGGTCCTGGAACATGGTCAAAACAACCGTAATAAGCCAGCAGCCAAACTATCGCAGAGTAGGTATTTCCGATTTGCGAGTTTCTGAAATGTCGCGAGTAATTTCTGAATACTACGTCTGAAAGATCGTTTCAGTAGCTTTCTAACGAGGTATCATTCATTCCAAAACAGGTCCCGGAACATGGTCAAAACAACCGTAATAAGCCAGCAGCCAAACTATTGCAGTAGTTATTTCTGATTTGCGAGTTTCTGAAATGTCGCGAGTAATTTCTGAATACTACGTCTGAAAGATCGTTTCAGTAGCTATCTAACGAGGTAAGATTCATTCCAAAACAAGTCCCGGAACATGGTCAAAACAACCGTAATAAGCCAGCAGCCAAACTATTGCAGTAGTTATTTCTGATTTGCGAGTTTCTGAAATGTCGCGAGTAATTTCTGAAGACTACGTCTGAAAGATCGTTTCAGTAGCTTTCTAACGAGGTATGATTCATTCTCAAACAGGTCCAAACAGGAACATGGTCAAAACAACCGTAATAAGCCAGCAGCCAAACTATTGCAGTAGTTATTTCTGATTTGCGAGCTTCTGAAATGTCGCGAGTAATTTCTGAATACTACGTCTGAAAGATCGTTTCAGTAGCTTTCTAACGAGGTATGATTCATTCCAAAACAGGTCCCGGAACATGGTCAAAACAACCGTAATAAGCCAGCAGCCAAACTATCGCAGAGTAGGTATTTCCGATTTGCGAGTTTCTGAAATGTCGCGAGTAATTTCTGAATACTACGTCTGAAAGATCGTTTCAGTAGCTTTCTAACGAGGTATCATTCATTCCAAAACAGGTCCCGGAACATGGTCAAAACAACCGTAATAAGCCAGCAGCCAAACTATTGCAGTAGTTATTTCTGATTTGCGAGTTTCTGAAATGTCGCGAGTAATTTCTGAAAACTACGTCTGAAAGATCGTTTCAGTAGCTATCTAACGAGGTAAGATTCATTCCAAAACAAGTCCCGGAACATGGTCAAAATAACCGTAATAAGCCAGCAGCCAAACTATTGCAGTAGTTATTTCTGATTTGCGAGTTTCTGAAATGTCGCGAGTAATTTCTGAAGACTACGTCTGAAAGATCGTTTCAGTAGCTTTCTAACGAGGTATGATTCATTCCAAAACAGGTCCCGGAACATGGTCAAAACAACCGTAATAAGCCAGCAGCCAAACTATCGCAGAGTAGGTATTTCCGATTTGCGAGTTTCTGAAATGTCGCGAGTAATTTCTGAATACTACGTCTGAAAGATCGTTTCAGTAGCTTTCTAACGAGGTATCATTCATTCCAAAACAGGTCCCGGAACATGGTCAAAACAACCGTAATAAGCCAGCAGCCAAACTATTGCAGTAGTTATTTCTGATTTGCGAGTTTCTGAAATGTCGCGAGTAATTTCTGAAGACTACGTCTGAAAGATCGTTTCAGTAGCTTTCTAACGAGGTATGATTCATTCCAAAACAGGTCCTGGAACATGGTCAAAACAACCGTAATAAGCCAGCAGCCAAACTATCGCAGAGTAGGTATTTCCGATTTGCGAGTTTCTGAAATGTCGCGAGTAATTTCTGAATACTACGTCTGAAAGATCGTTTCAGTAGCTTTCTAACGAGGTATCATTCATTCCAAAACAGGTCCCGGAACATGGTCAAAACAACCGTAATAAGCCAGCAGCCAAACTATTGCAGTAGTTATTTCTGATTTGCGAGTTTCTGAAATGTCGCGAGTAATTTCTGAAGACTACGTCTGAAAGATCGTTTCAGTAGCTTTCTAACGAGGTATGATTCATTCCAAAACAGGTCCTGGAACATGGTCAAAACAACCGTAATAAGCCAGCAGCCAAACTATCGCAGAGTAGGTATTTCCGATTTGCGAGTTTCTGAAATGTCGCGAGTAATTTCTGAATACTACGTCTGAAAGATCGTTTCAGTAGCTTTCTAACGAGGTATCATTCATTCCAAAACAGGTCCCGGAACATGGTCAAAACAACCGTAATAAGCCAGCAGCCAAACTATTGCAGTAGTTATTTCTGATTTGCGAGTTTCTGAAATGTCGCGAGTAATTTCTGAATACTACGTCTGAAAGATCGTTTCAGTAGCTTTCTAACGAGGTATGATTCATTCCAAAACAGGTCCCGGAACATGGTCAAAACAACCGTAATAAGCCAGCAGCCAAACTATCGCAGAGTAGGTATTTCCGATTTGCGAGTTTCTGAAATGTCGCGAGTAATTTCTGAATACTACGTCTGAAAGATCGTTTCAGTAGCTTTCGAACGAGGTATCATTCATTCCAAAACAGGTCCCGGAACATGGTCAAAACAACCGTAATAAGCCAGCAGCCAAACTATTGCAGTAGTTATTTCTGATTTGCGAGTTTCTGAAATGTCGCGAGTAATTTCTGAATACTACGTCTGAAAGATCGTTTCAGTAGCTATCTAACGAGGTAAGATTCATTCCAAAACAAGTCCCGGAACATGGTCAAAACAACCGTAATAAGCCAGCAGCCAAACTATTGCAGTAGTTATTTCTGATTTGCGAGTTTCTGAAATGTCGCGAGTAATTTCTGAAGACTACGTCTGAAAGATCGTTTCAGTAGCTTTCTAACGAGGTATGATTCATTCTCAAACAGGTCCCGGAACATGGTCAAAACAACCGTAATAAGCCAGCAGCCAAACTATTGCAGTAGTTATTTCTGATTTGCGAGCTTCTGAAATGTCGCGAGTAATTTCTGAATACTACGTCTGAAAGATCGTTTCAGTAGCTTTCTAACGAGGTATGATTCATTCCAAAACAGGTCCCGGAACATGGTCAAAACAACCGTAATAAGCCAGCAGCCAAACTATCGCAGAGTAGGTATTTCCGATTTGCGAGTTTCTGAAATGTCGCGAGTAATTTCTGAATACTACGTCTGAAAGATCGTTTCAGTAGCTTTCTAACGAGGTATCATTCATTCCAAAACAGGTCCCGGAACATGGTCAAAACAACCGTAATAAGCCAGCAGCCAAACTATTGCAGTAGTTATTTCTGATTTGCGAGTTTCTGAAATGTCGCGAGTAATTTCTGAAAACTACGTCTGAAAGATCGTTTCAGTAGCTATCTAACGAGGTAAGATTCATTCCAAAACAAGTCCCAGAACATGGTCAAAACAACCGTAATAAGCCAGCAGCCAAACTATTGCAGTAGTTATTTCTGATTTGCGAGTTTCTGAAATGTCGCGAGTAATTTCTGAAGACTACGTCTGAAAGATCGTTTCAGTAGCTTTCTAACGAGGTATGATTCATTCCAAAACAGGTCCTGGAACATGGTCAAAACAACCGTAATAAGCCAGCAGCCAAACTATCGCAGAGTAGGTATTTCCGATTTGCGAGTTTCTGAAATGTCGCGGGTAATTTCTGAATACTACGTCTGAAAGATCGTTTCAGTAGCTTTCTAACGAGGTATCATTCATTCCAAAACAGGTCCCGGAACATGGTCAAAACAACCGTAATAAGCCAGCAGCCAAACTATTGCAGTAGTTATTTCTGATTTGCGAGTTTCTGAAATGTCGCGAGTAATTTCTGAATACTACGTCTGAAAGATCGTTTCAGTAGCTATCTAACGAGGTAAGATTCATTCCAAAACAAGTCCCGGAACATGGTCAAAACAACCGTAATAAGCCAGCAGCCAAACTATTGCAGTAGTTATTTCTGATTTGCGAGTTTCTGAAATGTCGCGAGTAATTTCTGAAGACTACGTCTGCAAGATCGTTTCAGTAGCTTTCTAACGAGGTATGATTCATTCTCAAACAGGTCCCGGAACATGGTCAAAACAACCGTAATAAGCCAGCAGCCAAACTATTGCAGTAGTTATTTCTGATTTGCGAGCTTCTGAAATGTCGCGAGTAATTTCTGAATACTACGTCTGAAAGATCGTTTCAGTAGCTTTCTAACGAGGTATGATTCATTCCAAAACAGGTCCCGGAACATGGTCAAAACAACCGTAATAAGCCAGCAGCCAAACTATCGCAGAGTAGGTATTTCCGATTTGCGAGTTTCTGAAATGTCGCGAGTAATTTCTGAATACTACGTCTGAAAGATCGTTTCAGTAGCTTTCTAACGAGGTATCATTCATTCCAAAACAGGTCCCGGATCATGGTCAAAACAACCGTAATAAGCCAGCAGCCAAACTATTGCAGTAGTTATTTCTGATTTGCGAGTTTCTGAAATGTCGCGAGTAATTTCTGAAAACTACGTCTGAAAGATCGTTTCAGTAGCTATCTAACGAGGTAAGATTCATTCCAAAACAAGTCCCGGAACATGGTCAAAATAACCGTAATAAGCCAGCAGCCAAACTATTGCAGTAGTTATTTCTGATTTGCGAGTTTCTGAAATGTCGCGAGTAATTTCTGAAGACTACGTCTGAAAGATCGTTTCAGTAGCTTTCTAACGAGGTATGATTCATTCCAAAACAGGTCCCGGAACATGGTCAAAACAACCGTAATAAGCCAGCAGCCAAACTATCGCAGAGTAGGTATTTCCGATTTGCGAGTTTCTGAAATGTCGCGAGTAATTTCTGAATACTACGTCTGAAAGATCGTTTCAGTAGCTTTCTAACGAGGTATCATTCATTCCAAAACAGGTCCCGGAACATGGTCAAAACAACCGTAATAAGCCAGCAGCCAAACTATTGCAGTAGTTATTTCTGATTTGCGAGTTTCTGAAATGTCGCGAGTAATTTCTGAATACTACGTCTGAAAGATCGTTTCAGTAGCTTTCTAACGAGGTATGATTCATTCCAAAACAAGTTCCGGAACATGGTCAAATCCACCGGAATAACCCACCCGCCACACGCGACATCTTTATTTGGTCGGTTTATAATGGCTGCTGAGTTTGGCTGCCAACTTCACACAGGTGCTGTATCTAGGGATATGCCTGTGGCCAATATCTAAGTTTATATCATAATACAAGTATAAGTAAGATTGTTTTTATTTTATTTGTTTGACTTATAAAACATTTTAGAAACTATTAAAATTGAATTATGTAAACTAGTATTGTTATAATATTTAATTTGTTTCACGCGGCAGAGAAGGACTCGCTTCTAACTTTTGTAGCTACAAAGACGATCGTCTTTGGTACCTACATATGTAAAATATTTTACCACCTTATGTAATATGGCTGCAATAAACAATATAATTCTGAAAGCCCCATTGTTTACACAAAACATATGTAAAAGCAACAAGACGAACAAACATCAGCTTCATCTTTTTGACAATCGTGTGTTCCGAGTTAGTAAACACTGGAATTAATAATCAGAATGTGAACAGTCCCTCAAGATTCATCAACAAAATAAAAAACATGTTCACCCAGTGAACAATGTGTCACAATCTTAGCATTGCTGACATTCGTCACGTAGATTCACGTCGCTGCAGACCGTAAACAACCTGTTTACGGTAAGCACTGTGCATTCGCATCATTCTGACAATTCTACAAGTATTTGCGCAGAATCAACACAACTCTTTTTAGGGTTCCCTGATGAGACAACGGGACCCTATTCCTTAGCTTACGTAGTTCGTCTGTCTGTTATACCTTTAAAAGTACTTTCCATCTTTTGAACTATAACAGGTAGCTAGTTCAATTTACATGGAATTGGTTTTATAATGGATATCTCAAAAAATAATAATACTCCCAAAAATTTAAATTAGAAGGTAAGTGTGGCCGGTTGGCACAGTTTTTAGATTCATGCCTTTTTAACCGCCGGTCCCAGGTTCGATCCCCGGACAGGTCAAACATTAGTATGTATGTTAGTCAACAGGTTACCATAGTACAGTCTCTGGGTGGGTAATTGTCACTTGTGAGAAAATGCACCTGTTCTAGGCAGATACCATTTAACATCAGCCGTGCGATTCTGTAATGATTCGTCGACGTGCTCGGCGATGAGCTCACCGATACTTTATGAGATATTGCCCATTTTACACAAGGTTGATTTTCCACCGTTTCCTGTCTTCTCGTCATTTATTTCACGGATGTCATTGTCAAGGATGCAACGATGTTTGCTCTTAGAGAATCGCACGGCAGGTGGCCTCGAGCTTATACCGTGCCCTATAAATATATAAAAAATCTTGAACATTTTATGCTTAGACCACACAATCTTGAAAGGGAATCTGGAGTTATTTTTAATAGATAAAGTACATGTGTCAAGATGTCTGTCACATCTCAGTGTCCAATTAGGTTTACTTCTTTATTCGTTTTGATTGGCGATTTCCCGCGTTTCATGTCGCCGCGCATCTGTCCGTCATTTCTTTGAAGACGCCGCCGTAAATCACAACTAGTGTACGATTTAATTAGTGATTGTTACGTGGGCGGCGAGAATAGGTATTCAGTAGTTTGCATAATGACGTAAGTGAACTCTTCAGGAGCAGCTAAGCTGTCCAACAGGGCGTGAAAAACCCATCAATTGTATTTTTTATCTATATATTAATATAAAAATGATTCGCTGTTTCCCTTGGTCATCGCATCATGCGTGAACGGATGGAACAATTACGCTATTTCTTATTTGGAGAATGTTCTTATGATTGAAAAATAATGAAAATATGGCAGGTTATGGCGAGACGCGGGCAGTCGCTACCGCTGAATACTTAAGACATCGTGTAAAGAATTTAAAAATATATATTCCTCGCAAACAATGCGCCTTCTATTTGATAATAACATAAAAGTGAGTCGTATACTGGATGTCAGCTGTTAGCTACGGAACCTTGTACTAAGAATGGGTCAACGTGATCTTAGCAAGTTACGTAACCCTATTACGAAAGATGGTGAAGGGTATTCACTATAATAAAAACATAGGTTACTTTATACATAATACTATTTATATATAATTCTTCCTGCGTTTTGCCAGACAGTGCGTGCTCTCCAGTCGATATATTTCCTTTTATATCAGCTTTGCCTGATATTTGATGTGACCTGTCGTGGTTTTTCTGAATAAAACATGTACTTAGCTTCGAAACATTGCAATTAAAAAAAAATTACTTCCTCGGACGAGTTGTGTATGAGTGTGAGTGAGTGAACAGTAATAATTGCATATACCCATGTGAATCCTGACTTTTTAAAACACGTCAAAATGTAGCCATCAAACTCGCAAGCATATTATTCGTAGCGTTGCTACAGGCCTCTACGACATACTAAGGCGTAGAGGCACAATCTGTGCTACGCCGTAGTATATATTGGAGCTATACGTGTAGTTTTTTTTTTTTTAATTTATTTTATGGGCTTTGTCGCTGAGCGACCACATCGCCCAATTATTCCATAATACAAATAGACTTACTAACTACTTATAATAGGGCTAATTCTGCTAGTCTATACAATTTAATTGCCGGATCTGACAGAGGACTCGCTAGGATACGTTGCAGTATCCGACCGCCATCAACCTTGCTGGATTGAAGCATGACCGTCTATAGCTTTCATTCCACACACACTCCGTCAAAATATGCTGCAAATCCTCAACAATCCCACATTCAGTACAATTGGGAGATGAAACTTTCTTCATTAAAAATGCGAACTTCTTTGAGGGAATGTGTGCAGAGCGCAGCCTTGTATAGTATTTTTACTATGGTAGTATTATGAAGTCAAGCAAAATTTATCTTCTGTTACCACACTTGTCATTTTTTAATGATTTTGAACTGAATAGTGACGAGACAAACATATCTGTATTTAATCTTCAACGTTACGTCATAGCAGATACAATCCACAGCTTTAATTTAAAAAGTGTGCCTTTGGATGAGTATATGTATCGCCAACGTAAACAATTGAATAGTACACGCTTAGTAGAACAAGCATTACTTTCCCTTGCCATAATTTTAGGTTTTGGATAGTGAGTACTGCGCACTCGATGCGGAATGTTAGTGCAAGACATAACGCCCACAATCTGAACAAGTGTTTACTGAGGTTGTAGCACGAATAATTTGCAAATATGTATTCAAATAGTGTTTATATTATGATTTATTTCACGTGGTCTCTCACTATGGGCCTTATGTGTAAGCTCAAAATCGTGCAACGGGCTATGTAGGGCTACGCTCAGGGTTTCTCTACGTGATCGAATCATATATGAGAAGATTCGTAGAAGAACGAAAGTCATCGAGATAGCCCAGAAGATAAGCCAGTTGAAGTGGCAGTGGGCAGGCCACATAGCACGCAAAACAGATGGCTGAAGGGGCTGGAAGTCTGGAGTGGAGACCACGGACCGGCAAGCGCAGCGTAGGTCATCCACCAGCAAGGTAGACAGACGGCCTGATATAGGTCGCAGGACGACGTTGGTTGCAGGGCGTTACCAACCGGTTCTTTTGGAAAATTATGGGTGAGGCATATGTACAGTAGTGGACGTCCTGAGATGACGATGATGATTATGAATTGTTTCGGGGTATTTGTATATTAGGGACATGTCAACCTCATCGTATTTCCTAATAATATGTTAAGCAAGAAGATGCTGATATGCTAAGAAGAAAGAAAGAATGATGATATGCTAAGAAGAAAGACGATAATTACATAAAAATAATATGCATATATATACACCTGTAAACACAACTATGTACATATGGAGACTTCCGATTTTAACTAAGTAATTTTCTGCTTGAGATGCTAAGAAATTACTATAATATGTTGTGTTATCTACCTACATTCTCTCTCTTCGGTCGTTCCCTCATGACTGAGGATCGTGATCATCATGGCAGCACTTTGGTTCTGACGAATTGTCTCCATCGGCTCCATCTCCACCGCGGTGTAAAAGCAGAACGTTGGTGTTTCTTCCAGTTGGTCAGACCACCTGGCCGGAGACCGCCCTCGTGAACGTTTCCCTTCCACGTTTCCCACTACAATGAGCTTTTTCAAGCTGCTGTCGCCACGTCTGGCGATGTGGCTAAAATAGCTTCAAAATTCAAAATTCAAAATTCAAAAATTATTTATTCAGTTTAGGCATCATAGACACTCTTATGAACGTCAAAATTTTAAAATTATTCTACCGCTGTCTTCGGAAAAGAACCACCGCCGAGAAGAAGCAGCAAGAAACTCGTGGGCCATTATTTTTTCAAGTCTTTGTACATTGAGGTTACATATGAGTAGTATTAAAATAACGAATTTATTCAATAGTCGTAGGCTATTAGGCAGAAGTGGAAAGCTTCCAGGCATCTTTGTCTTCTAAGTAGTGACTCAATTTATAATAGGCTTTTTTCATTAGTATATTTTTGACACGTAACTTGAATTTCCCTTCAGTGAGCTCAGTAATGTCTTTCGGGATTTTATTATAGAAACGTACACAATTGCCTAAGAAGGACTTATTTTTAGTTTTCGTGAGTCTAAATTTAGATACAGCTATCCTATCCTTATTTCTAGTATTAATATTATGCATATCACTATTTATTCTAAACTTCTTTATATTTTTACGAACGTACATTATATTTTCTAGGATATACAAAGATGGAAGAGTTAATATATTAATTTCTTTGAACATTTGTCTTAAGGATTCGCGGGGACCCATTTCGTAGATGGCTCGAACTGCCCGCTTTTGCAATATAAAAACTGTCTCTATGTCCGCCGCTGACCCCCACAGCAGGATACCATATGACATTATGCTGTGGAAGTAAGCAAAGTAGACCAGTCGAGCAGTAGCTATATCTGTCAATTGCCTAATTTTATGAACCGCATATGCAGCTGAGCTCAGTCTTCCAGATAGTGCATCAATATGAGGACCCCATTGTAATTTAGAGTCTATGCTAATACCTAGAAAGACTATTGCCTTGTCAATTTTCAATTTATTTCCGTCGAGTAATACGTTTGGCTCTATATGTCTTACATTAGGCATGGAAAATTTTAAACATTTCGTTTTCTTTGCGTTGAGAAGCAGGTTGTTTGCGACGAACCAATTTGAAACAATAGTTAACGCGTTGTTGACTTGAACTAGTTCTCTATCTTTCCTATCTACTTTAAAAATCAGAGAAGTATCATCCGCAAAAAGAACTATGTCAGCAAGGCCCTCAACCATATGTGGTAAGTCATTGATATATGCTAAGAATAAGAACGGACCCAAGATCGACCCCTGTGGAACCCCCATTCTAACCAAAGATCCAGAAGATGTCACGCCATTAATGCCAACTTTTTGCTGCCTATCAGATAAGTATGATTCTACAAGATTCAGAGCAGCTCCACGAATTCCATAGTGGTGTAGCTTATAAATTAGAGTGCGGTGCTCTACACAGTCGAAAGCTTTGGAGAGATCACAAAATACGCCAATGGCATCCTGTGAGCTCTCCCAAGCCTCCAGCACATGCTTGACTAACTGGACTCCTGCATCTGTTGTTGATCTGCTTTTCGTGAAACCGAACTGATTTTCGTGTAAAATCCTATGTTCATTAAAATGAGACAAGAGTTGTTGAAGCATTATCTTTTCGAATATTTTGCTCAAAGCCGGAAGCACAGAGACCGGTCTATAATTTGAGGGGTCGGCCTTACTACCTGATTTGAAAATAGGGGTGATTTTACTCATTTTCATTAGGTCAGGAAATGTACCTCTATCAATACATAAATTAAATATGATCATCAAATGTGGCGCTATAACTTCTATTATTGACTCTAGCATTTTTACGGATAATCCCCATAAATCCTCTGTTGCTTTAACGTTTAAACTTTTAAATGTTTTTATTATTTCAAAAGTAGATATATGTCGGAACCTAAACACAGGAATTTGGAGCGGGAAGTTGTCTTTCAGAAAGCCCACTGCAACACAAGGGCAAGAATCAAGAGATTTGGTGACTTCTAGTGGTATATTGGAAAAGAAATTTTCAAATGAATTCGCAACATGACTTGGGTCTGAAACTTTTTGGTTATCTATTTCTAGCACATATTCTGATTTAAAAAAATTACTTTTGCCGGTCTCTGTATTAATAGTTTTCCAAACTGTTTTAATTTTGTCATTAGATTTTCGAATTTTATCCCTTATAAACAAAGCTTTTGCGCGTTTGCATACTGACTTAAAAACTTTTGAGTAATTTCTTACATAATCATGAAAATCTTTACTAGAAGTTAAAGATTTTTTGTGATATAACTCAAACATTATGTCTCTACTTTTTCGAATACCTCTAGTTGACCAGTCACCAAATTGTAACCTACCGTTGAGCTGCAGTTTTTTCTTCGGACAGATTTCATTAAATTCTGTACTTACTAATGAAAATAATGTACTATAAATGTCATGTGGATCTTCAGAAGTGAATTCCACCAGACTAAGTTTCAACTCTATGTTTTGTTTAAGCTTTTCTAGTTTACCTTTTGTTAGCGGCCTATGTTCGATAATGGTATTTTTCTTAGTTCTCCCGATTTCGAATTTGATAGCGAGGCCATTGTGGTCTGATCTAACTCCCACCATTACTGATTTTTCTGTAGTCTTACAGTTTGAAAAAATATTATCAATGCAGGTGGATGAAGAGTCGGTTACTCTAGTTGGCTCACTGAACAAAAAATTCAAATTAAAAGATTTAAACAAAGAGATAAGATTAGTTTTATCAGTTGAATCTACCAAAATATCAATATTGAAGTCACCGCATACAATGATTGATTTATTGCTTTTAGTTAGTCTCTTGAGTACACATTCCATTATGGACATAAAATTACAGAAATTAGATGCTGGTGGCCGATATACACACAATAATATATGACTTTCCAGTTCTGCACAAGCAATTTCGCAGACACGTTCAACAGAAAAACCTACTATGTCAGACCGTTCCTTAAATTTTATGTTTCTTTTACAAAGAATAATACACCCTCCCCCTTCAGCAGATATTCTGTTGAACGCACTGGCTACCTCAAAATGTGTAACATTAAATAACATTTTATCTGGTTTTAGCCACGTTTCTGTAAAGCCTAATACATCAAATCTATGTTTATCTAATAAAAGTTCAATGTCTAATATTTTGCCAGAGAAGCGGTTAATATTTTGATAAAATAGCGATAAGATGTCAGCACACTTCTCTGTTGTCTTGTTTAAAAGTTTAAACAATTAATAACTACATTATTACTATTATTAGTACATGTACTAAAAACTACAACATTGTCACTACTCTTTGTTATATTTCCTATAACTGCCTCAATATTGAAAGCTACCAAAGTAGCAATTAGCTGTCTGGATTTTTTAGGACAGTACATGCTGTCCCATGTCAACTTAAAATTACAAATAAACTTATTGCAGTCAAAAAATAAAAGTTTGTCACTATGACGCATGTCAAGTTATACATTAATGTGTTGAGTGAGTGTATGTGCAAGTTCTCTTTTTCAGACAATAAATCTGAATAAGGGAAGGCACATAACATTATTTTACATGCCTTAAGTTCTAACAAAGTGGTTATTCTAGTAATAACCTCTTTTCTATCAATACCTAAACTATGACCTAAGAAGACAACAACTATTGATTTATTATCTATTTTTGAGTTTAATATTGTTTTTTCAATCTGAGCATAGGTTGCTCCCGGCATACAATAGTTCTCCACAGCACACTGCACTGAGTTACTTAATAATGAACCAAAGCCTACACCTATTTTGTCTGAAAATACCATGATTTTATGCGGTTGAACTGGATTAGAGCTGACATACTGCTCTCCGCCTGTGACCGTGTCTGTGATCAATGTTGGTCTGTTTTGATTTGATAGAGATGTTGAGAGGGCGCTAGTACAGTCTGGTTGTGGTTGAATGTGGCAGCTCGAGTGACTATTCTCAAGAGCCTCCACACACTCCACGTTCAAAGCCACCAGGTCCGTTAGTTCAATTGCAGTCTTGTAATGCTCACTTAGTTGAACTTGAGCTGTCTTGTAGCTAGTAAATATGTCCTGCAAGATCTTTTCTTTAAGGAGCAGCTCAGAGTGGAGTTCCAGTGTGTCATTATCATATAACTGTCGAGTTATTTCCAATTCTTCCAAACAATTCTGAATTCTTTCCTCTAGTAACAACTTTTCTTTAATTAATTGAACATTTTTGACAAAATAGCTTTGTTTTTTTAATAACTTTTGACATCTTTTGATAGTTTTCTTAACTTTAATATATTTCTTTATCTTATTTCGGCTTTTAAAAAGTGGGCTTTTACAAACAGATTTATCTCCGGTAAGATCAATGGTTACAATATCTGAAGAGCACTCCAACTTGTTTCCGGCTAGCTCATCAAAAAGGTTCAAGGTGCTGGTGGTCTGTTCATTACACTTATCTGTGTGTAGCTGTGATATTACCTTATGGGCCTTATTTAATTCAAATTCTAGGTTGATTATACGACTTAAGGCTTGTTCATGAGTCTCACCACACTCCTTGAAGGATATTACAAATTTTTTGAGTTGTTCGCATTGATCTTGTGAGTCCAAGTATTTAGAATGTAGTTCAGCCAGTTCACCTTTTAGTTCAGTGTTTTTTGTGATGATCTTTTGCACTTCGATTTCACTGTCTTCTCTTTCTTGTAGTAGTTGTTCACTAAGGTCTTTATATACTTTTAGTTGTTTTAGGGCAGCACTCAGTTTTTCCTCCATTTCCCTCGCCAATGTCTCAAGCTCATTATACGACGATGACATACGGTAGACAATCGGTCCGTAATTTTTAATTGTGACAGAATTGAGACGTTAGTGCGTTTGGCTAACCATGGTATTCGCAGCATTCTTCTCCAGCACCACATCTCAAAAGCGTCAATTCTCTGCCTTTCTCGAGCTAGAATGGTCCATGTCTCCACTCCGTAAAGGAAAATAGGGAAGACCAACGACCTAACGAGGCGCATCTTGGTGTTATTTGTGGTGCCTCGGTTTCGCCAGATATTTTTGAGACGAGACATTGCGTTCTTAGCTATCGCAATCCTTTTCTTTATCTCCGGCACACAACTTCCGTCATTGCAGATAAGAGATCCGAGGTAGTTTAATTGCTGGACAACTTCCATGTTAGGGATTATGCTCGTATCCGAAAGGTGTCCAGCTCTGTCCACTATCATTAGTTTGGTTTTACTCCTGTCGATATCTACCTACATTACGCCTATCCATATCGTAGGTAATTTCGAGTCCCTGTAGTTAATTGAAACTGACACCACTCTGCCATCAAGTGATATACATATTGTTCAGTCCCGCAAGTTTGACAGTTACGTGTGTCACTCTTCCGCATCATGTAACTTACTTATTCAGTGGATCTCAACTTTATGGACCTATGACAACGTAAACAGATAAAAAACGCGCTGTTTTATTATGACGTTAAGAAATTTTACACGTACGCGACCCACCTGCCGTGAAATTCTCTAAGAGATCTTCATCTTTGACAACATCCGTGAAACAAATGAAGAGGTGACAAGAAACGTTAGAATATCAACTTTGTGTACAAGAGCGATATGTCAAAGTATTTGACATCGATGAGCTCGTCAACGGATCTTTAGAGAATCGCACGGCAGTTCATCATCACCCACACCTGCATGAATGTTGTGCGCTCCTAATCCTAACGCATTAAGGCCCGTGTTCACCAACACATGTTTAAACTGTAAACGGACGTTTACTTCTTAAACGACCGTTTAGCAATATTTTGCTGTTCACCAAGCAGTAACCATTGATTTAGTTCCGTAATCGGCTGTTTAAGTTAAACGATGTCTTCGACCTTGTTTAACCATTGGTTATTGTTTATTTACGTGGAAATGTCAGATGCTCAGAATTATATCTTTGAAGAAAATAACGTGTTCGATGACTTTGAAGATATTGAGCGAATTTTACGGGCACCCCGTATTTTACAAAGTGGACACAATTATTTAGAAGAAACTGACGTAAAAGCATTCGTTACAAGATTTCGTTTATACAAACATAGTGCCTTGGGATTACTTGATTTAATTGAAAGAAAGTTGTAATATAATGTCATCCATAATCACTTCAATAAAACTCACATGCATTGTAGATTTAAATTACCACGAAATAACTCTGACGCCAACAATACAAACACATGGAACTTCGAATCGAACTTTGATATTACCATAAAAAAGGTGCTGAATTAGAAATACATACAACTTGGGAACATACCATTGACTTGTCACGCATTATTATTTTGTGGTATATTAATATTACCTTACCATATTTGAATGTACCTCGGGTAAATGTAAATGGTACAAGATACGCTACCATCTTTTCAAAGTAGTATTATACCATTCATTCATTTACGACTCATTCGTCCAAAAACGCTCGATTAGTTAAACGTTCGCTTTAAAAAGATGGTGAACACCAAAAAAACGCGACACGTTTAAACAACTGTTTAAGTTTAAGGGGGCGATTAGGTAATCAATGGTTAAATTCTAGTTGGTGAACTCCAGCCTAAGTTGTTAAGTCTCATGTGCCTGTAATTTTGTCGGTAACCAACCCTTTTAACCAAAACACAGTATTGCGAACTTTACTGCTTCACGGTAGATATAGGTGGCACTTGGCAGTACTTCCCCGAACGAACTCATTCACAACGAGTTCGACTGCACTAAACCACACTATGACTTATCTGTGCCTCAGTTGTACTAGATAACGCCCGTTTTCAATATTCTACCTATCCACGGTTTTCCTTACTACCGACAGAAATTTGACATAACATCCATGCAAATAGTCTCAAATATCTATCTCTAGTAAGGAAAACCGTGGATAGATAGAATATTGAAAACGGCCGTTAATGATGGTTTGTACTGAATTCAGTTGTTCAACAGTCCGATTACGTTAGAATTCCGCTAATGTTCGTGCTTACCCCACTGAACTTTATTGAGATTCTATTACTTTACTTTTTCGCGTGTTGTTTTGAACTGGAACACGCAAACTGTATTGTTGTTAAACGTAACAAGTACAATTTGAAAAAATTAATACCAACTTCCATTCTGTTCACGCGAAAGCGTGACGTAACCTCAAGGCGCGCACCCGCGCCCCCGCGTTCCCCCGCCGCTGTCCTGCAGCTGTCAGGCGACAAGCAAGCAGCGAAAGGAAGCGGAAACAGTCACCTTTTCGGCGCCGTCGCGTCCGCACGGCGTAATCGGGAACCGCCAATATCAGCCCCGCGTTTACGCGTCAGCTCAAGAGTGACCTTTTTGTACTCGCGACCGGCGGACGTGTACCGCCGCGCAGCAACCGCATGGCACCGCCATTTTATATCAGCACGAGTCACCGCGAATGACTTCGCCGCGAGTGACCTTCAGGGTGTGTTCGGCCCAACCAGACACTACTCCTAAATCAGCACGTGTGTACACACGCATTCAGCCCGCCGCGTAAACCAGTGCACAACCCAAAGGGACAATACAAACATTAGAACCAAGTGACAATAGTTCTTCAGCTCATTCTGCACGCCGTCGACAGCAGGACGCCTCCACGAGGACCCACGGTCACCAGCACTCATCAGACACAGAGCTCACCTCCACAGGTATTTACCATCCCAATTATTCCTTACCTATTCTCTGGTTGCAGGAAACTGCTCAACCGCATCTACCCCCCCCCCTATCATCGAGCGTATAGCTAGCAGGAAATTGCTAAACTATATTTTCCTTCGAGCCGGATTTATCCGGTTATCCGGATATAACCGGGTACCCGGATAAACCACATTTCCCACGAGCGCGGATATCCGGCAACATAATCTCTTTCGCTGCCGGATAAACCAATGCTATCACCCCCTATCCCTTAAATACAGTCCATTAAATCAGCCCACAATAAACTCAATTTAATTCCCAAATAACGGATATCAATCCCTATCAGACCTATTTAATTTACAAACTACATTTTATTGACTTAATATTACCCAAATTACGTCATACAAATCAGCCCACATTTAAGCTCAATAATTCCCAAATATCGGATATCAATCTTATTTAATTTACAAACTACTTCTTATAGATATTGATTTAATGTAAATCCCCTTACGTCATACAAATCAATCCGAAGCTTCTAGACGAGTGAACCGGCAGTGCGATTTGCCAAGCCAAACTAACCCGACTAGCGATTCGAAGCTTCTAGCAAAAAAATTCCACTCGTTAGGAACAAACATATTGCCAAGCGAAACTGACCCTTGTTACTAATTGGAACGACTGCCGATACGATTGTTCACTAATTGTTTGCAAGAAAGGTTCGTAATTAAAATTCTTAAGGCTAAGTACCTACCTACGCCAGGTGCTTTGTTGATTTTAATTATAAAATTATACTAAGTACTGTTAGACGGGTTTGCTTGTGTTCTTGAGATTAAATAATCATAATTCGTCCATAGTCGAACGTCTGGAATTCAGCCCAATTTATTTTATTTCAAGAACTATATCCTTACCTAATAGAGATCCGCACACCATTTTGGAGTTCCGTGAAAATTATTACGTAATTAGCTGTTGTGATTCAACACTCATAAATCATTTAGACATGCTACTTAATTAGGTTACATATAATATTTATAATTGGGTTAACTACTTATATGTAAATTAGGGTTCCGCGCAGTTATTAAATATTTAGTACCGAACGAACTTACAGGTTTCAATTAATAAAGTAATTAAACCATCAGCTCACATAAGGTTTCGTACACACGTTATTAATTTAGGCGTTATTATAACCGACTTCCGAAAAAGGAGGTGCGGAATTTCACCTACGATTAAATACTTTAATATTTTTATTTCCTTTTAATTTTGCTTGCGTCCTTGTGCCTGACTTCGCCTACGACGATTAACGATGCCTTCTGAATCACAGGTAGCAAGATTTAGACAGTTACAAATCGCTATTATTAAGCTTAATTTGGAAGCGTTATCATTGAGGTCTAGCAAACCTAGGCGCTATAGCCCTGGATTCGCTGCCAGAGCCGCAGGCGTAAAATTGATCCGCGATAGATTTGACGCGGCATATTATATAATTTTAGACTCCGTAGGTTTATCAGACGACGAGGAGGAATTCTACAACGAGCAGTATGGAAGGACAATAGACGCCTATTACGTGATTCTCGTTGTAGTATTAGAACAAAAAACATGGTCATTAGCTACCAATGACGATGTAATAACCGCGCCAATACCCGCGCGCCCCTCGAAGTCAACTCAGCAGGCATCGAACCTGCAGACTCAGGGCTGTGCGCAGGATTCGAACCTGCACCCTCTCAGCTCAGCGCCTATACCCGCGCGCTTTTCAATATCAGCTCAGCAGTTATCGAACCTGCGGCCTCAGTGCTGTACGCAGGATTCGAACCCGCACACTCTCAGCTCAGCGCCTATACCCGCGCGCTTCTCAATATCTGCTCAGCAGGTATCGAACCTGCAGCCTCTGTGCTATACGCAGGTTTCGAACCTGCACCCAATCAGCTCCGCGCCTATACCCGCGCGCTCCTCATCATCAGCTCAGCAGGTATCGAACCTGCAGCTTCAGTGCTATGCGCAGGATTCGAACCTGCACCCTCTCAGCTCCGCGCCTATACCAGCGCGCTTATCGCCATCAGCTCAGCAGGTATCGAACCTGCAGCCACAGTGCTATAAGCAGGATTCGAACCTGCACCCCCTCAGCTCAGCGCCTATACCCGCGCGCTTCTCAATATCTGCTCAGCAGGTATCGAACCTGCAGCCTCTGTGCTATACGCAGGTTTCGAACCTGCACCCAATAACCTCCGCGTCTATACCAGCGCGCTTATCGCCATCAGCTCAGCAGGTATCGAACCTGCAGCCTCTGTGCTGTACGCAGGTTTCGAACCTGCACCCAATCAGCTCCGCGCCTATACCCGCGCGCTTCTCGTCATCTGCTCAGCAGGTATCGAACCTGCAGCCTCAGTGCTATGCGCAGGATTCGAACCTGCAACCTCTCAGCTCCGCGCCTATACCCGCGCGCTTCTCGTCATCTGCTCAGCAGGATTCGAACCTGCAACCTATCGGCTCCGCGACTATACCCGCGCGCTTCTCGTCCCCACTTCAGCAGGTTTCGAACCCACAACCTCCGCGCTATGCGCAGGGTTCGAACCCACGACCGTTCAGCTCCGCGCCAAGACCCAAACAGGTATCGAACCCGCAACCTCACTATGGTGACAACCATTGCTACCCATGTAGTAATGTAAAGGGTCACAAGCCTCGGGTATGTACACGATACTACGCACTACCAGTGCGCTTATTGCCGGTACAACAGCGCGAGGTACCACGGCGCCGTCCCTCACCTGATACGGGCCAGATGGTGTACTCCCGTCGTACTCCACCGCGCACTACCTCGCGTCCTTCACCGCCGCCTAGGCAATGACTAGGACGGCACATCCAACAAATACCGACTCAGCCCACAAAGAATCAGCACACACACACAACACGACGACAAAGTGTCATCGCAAACACCTTAAGTCAGTTAGGTGCTGACATTCTGCACTCACCCTTGCGCCAGCAATTCTGGACGTTATCAGTATACAAATGTATACAATGTTTACGTTTCCGCGTCCAAACTAAGGCTCCGTACATGGCCGACTCACCCGCCGACCGCGTAAACGTTCAGCCCGTATTTAGCAAAGTCACGACGGACTTTACTGGACCATTTTTGATAAAATCCAGTACACTGAGAAACACCAAGCTATTAAAAGGCTACCTCTGTGTTGTAACATGCCTAGCCACGAAGGCGGTCCATCTCGAACCGGTATCTGAGTTATCCACGGAAGCGTTCCTTGCGGCATTACAGCGTTTTGTTTCTAGGCGCGGTGTACCGACGTTAATTAGATATAATTGCGGTACAATTTATGTAGGCGCTAGAAATGAACTTAGGGAAATACAAGACTTTCTTGCAACCAACAATAACAATATCGCACCTACACTTTCAGCTCTTTTAGCGCACATTGCAGCCAAGCTCAATGCACGCCCTCTCAACCCACTCTCTTTTGACCCCGCGGAATTTGAATTTCTCACCGCGGGTCATGTCCTTTTAAAACGTCAGCTCAATGCCCTACCTGAGTATTCGGTAGGAGGACGAGCCATTTCTGCACACAAAAAGGTTCAAGCTCGTCCTACCCTTATCCCAACACCTTTGGCGATCCTGGTCCAAACCCTACCTGCACACCATCCAAACCCGCTCCAAACGGACTCCCCGATCCAGCCCACCTCAAGTCGGGGAACTGGTACTGATAGTGGACGACCAGGTGCCGCCTCTACACTGGCGCATGAGCCACAAGACGAACCCATGAAGGGATGGCGTCACCCGAGTGGTGGAAATCAAGAACGACCACCTGACTGTCGATTGACCACCACACCACAGCTTTGCCGCGTGGGGAATATGTTCACGCGAAAGCGTGACGTAACCTCAAGGCGCGCACCCGCGCCCCCGCGTTCCCCCGCCGCTGTCCTGCAGCTGTCAGGCGACAAGCAAGCAGCGAAAGGAAGCGGAAACAGTCACCTTTTCGGCGCCGTCGCGTCCGCACGGCGTAATCGGGAACCGCCAATATCAGCCCCGCGTTTACGCGTCAGCTCAAGAGTGACCTTTTTGTACTCGCGACCGGCGGACGTGTACCGCCGCGCAGCAACCGCATGGCACCGCCATTTTATATCAGCACGAGTCACCGCGAATGACTTCGCCGCGAGTGACCTTCAGGGTGTGTTCGGCCCAACCAGACACTACTCCTAAATCAGCACGTGTGTACACACGCATTCAGCCCGCCGCGTAAACCAGTGCACAACCCAAAGGGACAATACAAACATTAGAACCAAGTGACAATAGTTCTTCAGCTCATTCTGCACGCCGTCGACAGCAGGACGCCTCCACGAGGACCCACGGTCACCAGCACTCATCAGACACAGAGCTCACCTCCACAGGTATTTACCATCCCAATTATTCCTTACCTATTCTCTGGTTGCAGGAAACTGCTCAACCGCATCTACCCCCCCCCCCTATCATCGAGCGTATAGCTAGCAGGAAACTGCGAAACTACATTCTATTCAGTTATTGGAGTGTAACACAAAAACTACGGGACCGAATTTGATGAAATTTTAATGGGACCACACGGGAAGTAGAAGTTTCAAACAAAAAAGAATCGGTTCAGCCTATCGAAAGTTATGAGGTAACACACATAAAAAAAAACAGTTGAATTGAGTACCTACTCTTTTTGAACCGACTTGGAAGTCGGTAGAAAACAATAAGTTAAAATACGGACAAATCCATGTCTCTCATAATAAAGGTAAAGCACTAAATGGAAGGCTGTAAATCATATTTCAATTCCTTAAATGCGTAACATTAAGTACTCATGAAAAAATAATGCAGAACGCCAAAACAAATAAAACAGATAGGGGGAAGCGTTGGGAGCTTCCTTCTGACGTATATTAGTGATATATTGTGAATGAGATTATAATCCGCAGCGAGGCGTGGACAGTGCCCGAGACCGTTCTCATGACGGCTAATATCACATTCATATTATTTATTGTAATTTAGTCGTAGAAAAGTAATATTTGAGCAACAAAATGATCGTGTCATAACACACTACTTTAAACACTATCATATAACGTAACTAACTGCATCATTTGGCTCCACTCGCGTAGACACGCTCAATCCCACAGAAAACATTCGGATATAATGTAGCCAGTTTAGTAAGAGCAGTAGAACACTTTATGAATAAAGGCCTATTCAAACCTGGGCGTTATTCGCTACCGCGAGCGATAGAGAAATCCGAAAGGGTATGCGGTAATTGGTTAGCGGGGCGGCGGAACTAGTTTCGCCAAACAAGATAAAATACTGCCTCACTAGACGGTACAAGTTTCGCTGCAGTTATGGAACTTCATACCCATCGAGTTTTTCGTGGTATTTTTCGCTACTCACAGCGGTAGCGAATAACGCTCAGGTCTGAATAGGCCTTAAGTTTGTGCGAAGTACTGCCCCCATACCTTTTCCTACCCTGAAGCAGTAATGTTCGCAATACTGCGTTCTGGTT
Source organism: Selenia dentaria (assembly GCA_917880725.1). NCBI lineage: Eukaryota > Metazoa > Arthropoda > Insecta > Lepidoptera > Geometridae > Selenia > Selenia dentaria. The sequence continues at coordinate 2,785,161 of OU862885.1, read as the reverse complement.
TGAAGGTACGGGTGCCGACGAAATTACAGGTATATGAGGCTTAACAACTTAATGTCTCAGGGTTACGGGCGTCGTGTACTTCATCAATTGTGAGTAAATCTATTTGTTTTAGGCAGAGGTTACCACATCAGGTGGGCCTCGTATTTGTACCGTAACCCTAATAATATCTAATAAAGTTATTTCACGTTGTGGATTATAGCTTCATTACAAATCAAACTCAAATCTGTTGCTGTTACTTCGTTAATAACTAAGGAACAGACACATTTACTTCCGTCCTAAATGACAAACTTTCATTTAAAATATTGGTTTTATTAGTTTTTGGACTGCAACTTTTGTTCGTAACTCATCAGGAGCTGTTATTTAAAACAAATTATAGCATTCTACACGGTTCCGAGCTCAATTTGGGAAACATTGCAAATCAGATTTGTAATTCAACACATTTTAGTACATATCAATATATCTTTGTCTTAGTTTAGTCGTGAAGATAGGAAACGTACCTATGCGTAAACGAATTTTCACACTTAGTATAATATATATATATATACTGACTCGCATTCTATTCAGTTATTGGAGTGTAACTCAAAATTTACTAGACCGAATTTGATAAAATTTAAATGGGACCACACGGGAAGTGCCAGCTTTCAAACAAAAAAATAATTTTGAGAAAGTTCGCCCAGTCGAAAGTTGAGGTAACAAACATAACAAAACAGTCGAATTGAGACCTCCTCCTATTTGGAAGTCGGTAGAAAAGAAGGTTAATAGACTTATGACGTAAATAACAAAAAACATCCCAACTTATTTTTACGTTTTTTCCTGTATTGGATTAACTTATAAGATTTTTTAAATAAGTAGTACCTAAGTGAAGTATCGAGCACTTCTGCCATTGAGTTCCGTCAAAAGCGCTTCATATATATTTAGAAAATTAGCCGGAATAAACAGAAATACGTACAAAACCGTAAAAAACACTGTTAAAAGTGGCGTATATACATTCATATGCATTTTGTAAAAAGCTGTTGACATTTCCAACAGACACCTAAAATTTCCTTATTTATTTCTATATATCATAATCAGCTCATTTTGTTGTCACTGCTAGAACTCGAGCCTTCCTCTCAGAGAGAGGAGTTGGGCCATAATCCACCACGCGGGTCCAGTGCGGATTGGTGGGTAGGTTAGTAGCCAATCCATGTCGAAGTTTTAAGGCCGCCCGAAGACTCTCGACATAGCCTAACGACTGTATCCTTAGCCAAACTACCAGGACCGACGGCTTGACGTGCCCTCCGAAACACGGAAGCGCTCAGTTGAATAATGCCACTAGCGGTCACCCATCCAATCCTAACCGCAGTAAGTGTTGCCAACTTGTTGATCGATTAAGATCGTCAAGTCGAGCATCGCTGTGAGCGCTTCTTATATACATAGTATAGATGGACTGAAACATAAAGATCGTTTCTCGAAAGATTATCTCATGTGACAGGCTTAAATACAAGATTATTTGTATCCCTGCTCAGACCAATCAATCCGCCTATTTAACTTTTGCGACCCTGAAAAACTAGAGTTATTGTTATTACCTCTCATTTTCCGGCTCAGTAAACTCCGTTCTCCCCCCCCCTTTCCGGCCCACAATCTGCCAAATGTTTGCCAGTTTTTTCCTCTGCTTGAGTAACAGTTTTAAAATATAAATATACCCACTGAAGAGATTACTACGATTGAGTCGAGCCATGATGTCAGGGAGTTTTAATGTTCATTGGTTGAGTTTATTTCTTTATCATTACTCATCGTCCTTATTATGCGAGTCGATGTGTCCATTCCATTAATTTTGTATAAACTGAGAGTACATAATAATAAATAATGTATGAATCGTTCCACGTCATTAATTTATTACGTTTAGGGCCAACTGCACCAACCGTACTTTTGGTTTGCAGATTGTTATATAAAATTCATATTATATCATATCATGATACATACATTAAAAAAATTCGATAAGCTCTGCAAAGATTTTGATGTCGATCTCTTCAACACTTCAGTTGGACAGCGTCGGCTGTTGAGCGATAAATTCTTCAACTTATTTAGTACCTGGATTAGATAAATAAGTAGTATTATAATATTATTTTATCACGTGTGCACTCGCCTTTATTACTTTTATAATACATAGATGTTTATTCTATACTCATATACTTTTTACTATACCATATTTACTCAAATATATTCATGATATTTATAACTTATTGGTGAAAAATTTTAATTGGCTTCTGTATTTTATTCATTTATTTATATTGTTACACCTAGCTGTAAGTTTTCCTAAAGTTGTGAAATATGTTTTTTATATTAACAACTTATTAGTAATAGACCAGAGATAGGTAAAATATAAAAGCATTAATTTAAAATAATGAATGGCATGAAGAAGTCAGAGAGAAAAAGCCCTTGAAAATTAGAAAAGACAAGACTCAGAATGGGATTTTGTATCTGGTATTTTGAAAAGATATCAAGGAAAATACAGTTTTTCTGAGATGGATTAAGACCTAGGAGATTATCGAAATATATGAAAATAAAATAGATTTCGAGATTTCCGGAATTTTATATTTTAGATAAAGAGCAAGATAATTGATTTGGACGCTGGAGGTATCCCAAATGGAAAGGACTGGCTCGATGTAATCCGGCTGATATTGAGAAAGAGAATCCAGTTATAAGGGATATATAACCGAGGGAGTTCATATAAAGAAAGTGGTACTCTGAAAAGTTAAATTCCATTAGGTCACGTATCACATTACTAACTTTATAGTAACTCTAAAGTTCCTTTTATTTTCTTTTAGTATACGTATACGCCTCTAGGGGTAGTAATAATAATGATTGTGATAAAGTAGGAACACAGTGTTCGTAGTAGGGAAACCTATGACATGACATGATTTAACTGTTTAATATAACTCTAAAACAGGTTATTTAATGGCACCAGCATAAAGTTTATAATATCAAGGATGATACTATTATGATGATCCTTGATAATATACACGAGGCACTATAGCCACGTCATCATCATCATTCATCATCATTATCAGCCAAAAGACGTCCACTGCCGAACATGTGCCTTCCCCAGAGACTTAGAGCCCTACTTAGAACGCCTACTTGCATCCACCGGTTCCCCGCGGGTTTGGCAGGGTGTTCGTTCACGTATTACGTGACCCAGCCACTCAAAAGCTGTTCAATAGATGTCGCTCCGTCCCCGTAAGACGGTTAAAGTCGGATATAGAGTTAAAAAATTCGATGCTCGGACCCGAACCTCGGTGGCCTAGTTGTTCAATGGCGTCTGACACGGAGAGTCAGAAGATGCGGGTTCGAATCCCGTCCGAGGATGTGAATTTTTCTCTCTATAAATTTCAATGTTTGAGATCGCTAAAGCAGGCGTTAGTGCTTTAAAAAGTAATACTATAAAACCCAGCCAGTGTTCTCAGGTTTTGAGTTATATCTAGTTAAATAAGAGTTCTAAACTCTGGATGGCACTATGACTTTCATGAGCAAGCGTGTGTTATACATCAGGTATAAGGCTTCTGCTCGTCACAAGATTCCACATAAAACAAACATCCCGTACGGAACCCTAAAACTGAATCAGTTAAACCATTAGGTTGTGTTTAGCATCTTTCAGTCGTTATTTTTTCATACCTTTTGTCAAAGTTAAAATCATTTATTCAATTTAGGCATCAAAGACGCACTTATGAACGTCAACTTTTCATTCATTATAATGTACTTTAAAGACTCTACCGCCGCGTTCCAAAATATATATAGAGCCCACCGAGAAGAAGCGGCAAGAAACTCGGGGCCATTCTTTTTATATAGATGTTGACAATTTTTCTACTTAGGTACTACAAATATTACATTTTATGGGTGGCAGAGTGACAGCTTGCCAGAAGTGGAGTATTCCAAGCATCTTTATTTTCTATATAATGTCGAACTTTATAGTAAGCTTTTTTTATTAAAGCGTTTTTTACAGTCAACTTTAATTTGCCCTCTGTGAGCTCAGTTATGTGTTTTGGGATTTTATTGTAAAAACGCACACAATTTCCTAGGAATGACTTATTAGTCTTCGCAAGTTTAAAACTAGGTACAGCTATCCTATTTGTATTTCTAGTATTAAAAGTGTAAAGTAAAAGTGTAATTTATGTAAATTTTTAGGAACATACATTATATTTTCAAATACATATAAGGAAGGCAACGTTTGCTTCATATAACTAAGGTGTCGTTGATTATTACGAGTACTAGGCGTAGTCGATGCAGAGACCGTAGTGTTGCTCAGGTACGATTTACTACTCATTTGTATTTAGTAATCGTTCTAGTGTTCGATTATTTAATTGTGGCGGAAAATGTTGACTGTGGCTTTGTTAAGTTGAGTAGTGTACTACAAGCCATCAGTTATTATTCTTCAGAGACCGAGAAAACTTATACACAATAGATTTCCATTGTTCTATGTGCTGTGTGGGAAGCGATGTCAGGTCTCTTCTAGAGGTTATTAACCTTTTATATATGCGCTGCGACTTTAATTGAATTTCCACAGTATCCACAGCCGTATAGCGGCTCTGTTTGCAGATTCAGTTGTATTAATTTGTCCTTTTTATATGGACACTAGCCATATAAAAAGGACAAATTAATATTATTTAAAATTAATTATTGACTATCTAATTTTCAACTCACGCCATAGATTTCATTTATCTTGCTCAGGCTCAGTCGCACCATTGTTTATATATAATGAACAAATGAAAAATTAATAGTAACTAAAAAAACTCTGCACAATGTTGATATGTATGATAATAAAGGTAATGCATGTTAAATTACATTATCATCATCTTAGACAGGCCGCTGGACATGGATGAGCACGTCCTCATCCTTTTGGAATTAAAATTATTAAAATTTGCTTCCTCGGAGACCAGCAACGCATCCTCGTGACCTCTGGTGTTGTGGATGTCCGTGGGCCACGGTGATCACTTACCATCGGGTGCACCACCTGCTCGTTTGCCAACCTATTCCTTAACAAAAACATAAAATTTGAATAGTTCAGTTTCTATATGTTTAAGTTAATAACGTGTTTCTAAGAAATCTACTTATATTTTAAGTACAAATAATGCGACGGGCCTTGCGTGCGACCAATGATAATCCCAACACCCTTCCATAACGACCCAGAGCTCCATATGCTTAAACTTTTCATCTTAATTGCTATCACCTGCTATGGTGACAGATCAGTGCAACAATATCACTACCAGTTCAAAGTAGAACATTTGAGACCACTGTAGTACCGACACCGCACCAATGAATCTATACTTGCTGCACTAACAATCTATGCAAGACTCCACACCACACGCCTCCGAAGAATTTTCGACTTCTTTGGCCGTATAGCACGAAAGAGTGACAACAACATGGAGAAATTGTTGCTGACCGGCAAGGTGGAAGGAAAAAGATCCCCCATGCGATGGTCAGACCAAATTCGTACCGAACTCAACACCACCGAATTTGAAGCCATTCACGCTGCCGAGGATAGATCAACGTGGCGTGATGTGGTCCACCAGAAAATACTCAGTAGAGGTCACGATCCTCAGCATTGAGGATATACGATGCAAGGAGGAGTACCGACAAAGACGGACTTTTTATAGTAAGAGGGGGGAAATCATTAAAAGTCAAATATCATGATATGTCCGAAACAAAGTCTAAGTATTACTTGTTAATCAACGTGTAACTCAGTGATCTTGGCCCCACTTCATAACTTATTGTGAATAGGTTAAACCACTTTAAATAAATGCCGTCGCTTGTTAGTTGTTTCTCTACTCGGTGGACTTCTTCGTCACCCGTAATCAACCGTCAACCCTTTACACGAATAGGTATCATGTGGATAAGAACATATCTCGAATAAATTGAATCACACTCAATTAAAATATTTCAAAGTATATACGAATGTATGGTACTTCGCCAAAAAGTATAAAATTACTTTGGCTCACATTTTAATATTTTATGAAGATATTGAATAACAGTTGGGCACATTTTCTTAAATAATAATCAATATTGGCTGGTAAATTGCCATAGTAATACAAAACGTAAACAGGCGTTTTGTAGAGTGCGATTTACGTTTAACAAAGATTTCTATAAAAACAGTTCATCAGAATCAGTTTTAGATTTAACGCTTGGTTTCATTAAGAGGCTAAAGGCACAGTAGTGCATAACCTCCCCCTTATATTCGAAATGAGCACAGTGTTTACCTCGGGTGAAAGTCCTATGTAGGCACTTGAACTGTAGCGCACGAGGGTAGTTAGGGCGTCAAACCATCTCGTACATACATAGGTTCCTTGCGGCCCTTGTTAAACAATCAATAAGCACCACCTTAACTGACAATGTAAAAAAGAGACCTTTTTTATATGTTGATGAAAAGTTATAATAAAATTCCAGAGGACATAAAATCCATTCAAAATAATAATATAACTAAAAAAATTATTGCTCTTCTATCAATCCGTATGTTATAGAATCACTAAAGAAGAGTTAAGTTGCTAAGTGTAGCTCTAAGAGTACAACATATGGGACTGACATAGTCGTTAGACGACTAAAAGCCCCTAAATCAAAGCAGAAAAATAGAAATCGTTCTTAATAGAATTTTTTTATGACTTAGACGAATTCTTTCAATGTTAATTTACATATAGATAGAAATAAAATAGATCGGTCAGCTCTTCTCTACATTGCTACACCCTTCCAGGGTCATAACTGTAAAACACAAACAAATAAATGAACAATCTACTATATGCTAATACTGTTTGGATAAATGATAAATGATAATTTATTTGCAAGAAATATGTTACAATTCAGCTCTTAGTGTTAATAAAGTAGTCCTAGCATATTTCATCAATCGGACATGCAAATATTTATATTCATAATTATTTTTAATTAGGTAACATTAAAACTTTCAGAACTTTAGCACATAAAATATCTCAATTTTTTTTTAGCAAAGCGCGCCAATCATAATACCACATTAGTCCAGCAACAGAACCAACAACTAAGAATAACACAAAGCATCCAAAACAAACAATCCCTCCCGGATTGACTCGCATTAGCACATGTGCTAATTAAAGACCCTTTTGTTTCCATGACAATGAGTAAGTTACGATATGTTTGTACGTAGGTATGTAATGCAAGACATCCGTGCTCGGTTTACTGTGTTTCCTTGAAAGGGGATCACAGACACAAAGACATGCGCGTCAAGTTCCTGATTGCTTTCGTGATTAACTTGAAATTTGAATAATATATACTCGTATAATAATACACTGGCACTAACTACTTATCATATATAGGGTGTTTGGTAGAGGGACCGAAAAACCAAATGAGCGTGTTCGGGGGACCACTTGGAGAATACAAGTTGACAAAAAAATCCCCGACCCCCCAATATGTTTAACTTTTTTTGTGATTTTTCCCTTTTTCTCCGAAATTGTACCTATTTACCACCATAACATTTGTAAAATCTGTTTTAGACCGGATATTTTTAGTTGAATTTGGTCTCTATTACACCTTCAGGCCACGCAAAGGAAAATTAGATACAAAACAGAGCTAACTGATTTAGTTAAAAAAAATTTGGGTGTCGGGGACTTTTTTTTGGCCAAATTGTATTCTCCAAGTGGGCCCCCGAACACGCTCATTTGGTTTGTCGGTCCCTCTACCAAACACCCTGTATATTAAAATGTTATTGATCATTAATGTTTCATTGTATATTTATTTATACAAACATGGCAAATTATGAAACGTGTATATAAGCATTAAAGGAATGTGGTTCATTCCTTCAAGGAATAGCTATATTTTCAATATGACTCCCAATTAAAAGATTATGACTTTGTTTTATTTTTTTTTATTTTTTTTATTATTTTTTTAGCGGCTTTGCTCATTCTGTCTTTGAGATATGAAGCCACAGAAATGGTTTGAATTAACCTCCCTAGGGATGAAATCACCAGAAATATCTCCTGACGCAAGCATCAACTGGCATAATATCCAAGTACAGCAAGAACTTTGTGTCCACTTTTATGAATCAGGAATCAATCAGGGCAAATAATAATTATACCTAGATTAAATTAATGTGATTTCTTCGTTCATAGTAGAGCTATTTTTTTTAATTTGAGTCCCAAATAACAGAAGATGATAAATGTAAATTATATATAATATGATAATGATGTAATAACTGGTTACAAATACTAGTGGACATCTCGATTGCAGGGAGTCTCCTGACTGTAGTTAGGACAAATTGCGTGTAACTGTATCACCCTTAAATTATTGGAAGCTACCAGCATTTACTCGTACTCGCGTCACTGGAATTACAAAAGCAATCGCGATTCGACTTCTAAATACTTGTAATAGATATTTTTTACGCTTGTGCGAATCCCTTGACTAGATCTGATATGTTTCGCTAAGGAATTTAACTGGCAATAGTAAAGCCTTTGCAAGTGTTGATCGGGGTTTATTTACTAGAAACCCATCCCGTTTTACAGAAACCATCAAACAAACAGGAAATCAAGAGTTACGAGCAGCGCGACCGCACACTGATGCCACAGAACTGCCGTGTGATTCTCTAAGAGCAAGCATCTTTGCATCTTTGACAACATCCGTGAAACAAATGACGAGATAACAAGAAACGTTGGAATGGTTCCCTAATTATTCGTCAATGCATTCGTCGACGAGCTCACCGATGTCAAATACTATATGAGATATCGCCCTTGTACATAAGGTGGTTTTCCAACGTTTCTTACCATCTCGTCATTTGTATTACGGATGTTGTCAAAGATGTAACGATGTTTGCTCTTCGAACGAATCGCACGGCAGGGCGATATGTCTTAAGTATTTGACATCCGTAAGCTCGTTGACGAGCGCAACGACGAATCATTAGAGAATCGCACAGCTGTTTAAAAATATACAACCAATTTTTCGTTACGCTCAGCTTCAAAAATGACGTTAAAGACATGCCACTTCATCTCATACGCATTACCAACTAACTAAAGTTTAATTCTACACATACCTAACCAACATTGGTGAAAACAGAACCGTAATAAATCAAGAAATGCACAACCAAATTAATATATTTCTTCAGAATCAATTAAAATTATTAATGCTTTAAACATGTGTATATTTGTTTTATTGCATCTTCACCGCACTCATATCGTAAATTAGCACTTGAAATGTTTACCCAACGGAGAGCCGAATCAAAGGATCAATTGACGGGAAAAAGTTTTCAACTGGTGTTCATTGGCACAGATTATATTATACTATAAATATTACTACTTCAGTATACATTGGCTTACGTGACTTCCGTCGCGTTGTATAGTAGAATCAAAGAAAATACTGTTGGCCATGGCTTATCCAAAGTAGGGATGCGACAAAAACCTCGATAGCAATAAGATGCACATCGATATCGATGCATTCCGAAGAAAACAGAGGGGCAGGGACCTTCTTACACGGAAAAAAAATACAAACAGAGACAAGATAGTTCAATAAGTATCTTTATGAATGTGGTTTGTATTGCATTAACGCATGCTAGCAACAGGGCAACAACACAAGTTAAAATTTACTAAATAAATACTTGTTTCCTTTTATTTTACCCACGATTACATGAAGCCGTTATGTCACTTCACCAACTAAGCACGCTTCGCCAGCACATGCTATCACCAAAATTCATTATTCCCTTACCACATCTAACTGGGATGTTTAACGCCATCTATTGAAAAATAGGGTGTGTACTATTTGAATCGGTAGATTGTCCAAAGCCTCGATACTAGAATGTGATAATGTATGCAAATCCTTCGTTCTATTATTCAGCTAGTTCATAAAAATTTCAACCGACCACGTTGATAAAATTGGAATGGGACTAATTTGGAAGTAACCTATATTAAATAAAAACGCGTTAGTTGAGGCCTCCTTCTTTTTAGACAGTCAGTAAAATACTATAACGGTATAATAGACGATACTATTACAAGTATTTATTTATATTAGTTTATGCAACTGTCATATAATAGAGGGTATTAAAACATGAGTGTTGTTTTTTGAAACGAGCCATAGGCGAGTTTCAAAATAAGATTACACGAGTGTTTTAATACCTAATTACGAGTATATGCAGTTGCATACACTACTTTATTTAATCTCATGACATTTTTGCTACTAAAGTTTTATCCAACAAAATATTACTCAAATATGTACGAAATAGCGCCAAAATGGAAAAAGTCTTCTTCTTATTCTTGTTTGTATGGCTTGTGCGGCGTAACCACAATTTTGCCAATATCATTGGAAAAAGTCTGTTATTGGTCTATTGGCTCGGAACCAGCGCGCTCACCACAGATAATGTGTACTTAAATTGAATTGAAACCTCTTGGTCGTGACACATTGTACTTTAATAATTAAAAAAATGTTTTATAGCATTGTTTTGTTAGGAGAATAATGCTTAATTTAATTTTTTTATTTTCTTAAAGAAGTATGTAAATATGTATTGTATGTATGTGTGTATTGTATTTATGTATCATATTATTATATATGTACCTAATCTGTGTATGTATGTGTTATTTATATGTATATATTTGATTGTGTCTGAGCAAACGAAATATTTTGAAAAGTAATATGGTAACAAGGCATATTTTTTTTTTCTTAAATAATCTATGCACTAAGTTAAAATTGTTTATTTATTTCCATTTAACACCACCATGCGCCAATTCTAATGTATATAAATTTCTATCCATCCCAAGGTTGCCTGTAAGAAATTGCTTATAGCGATAAGGCCGCCCATTGTACAACCTGTTTTGTAAAATATTCTTATTTGTTTTCTTTTATAAGCTTGGTGTTCAATAAAGTATTATTGTATTGTATTGTATTGTATTGTATGTAAATAAAATATGCCAATAAAAGTCTGTATTTCATTTCATAAATTAGAATATTAACGAATGAGATTATATAAATTTTATTTATTTACCAGGCTTAAGTAATCTGTCATGGGATTATATACTATTATTATATAATTTATATAGATGCATATCATAAGTTACCGAACTCATTGACTGCTCATGTTGCCCTTCAGGCTTCCGCAGTCTTTAATTTTAAGTACCTACAATATATGTTATTTGTAAAAATTTTGGACAATAAATAAATGCGAATCCAGATAAAAATCGATTCACATAACGTGAGTTCATTAGATAGGTTCTACTTAACTTTCTTTTGTACTCAAAATAGTCGTCAAACATATCTTAAGTTGTGAACTCTTCGAACATAGTTTTGAAAATATTAGTAGTTTATTAGTATAAAATAAGGAAGTACTTACTTCTTTAAACTATCACGGTTGTTCTCTAAAGTTATATGATTATTAACGGGATATTTACCGTGGTAAGGTTGTGGAATGAGCTCCCGATATTTCGGCGCAGTTACATGCACCATGTTCACGGGAAGACTGAAGAATGCGGGTGGTTGGTCAAAAAGTTTAAAAGTTAGGTGCAGACATAACGATCTACCCTCTTTCTTAGTCTTTTGCTACGGTTATCACTGGAACTCGAACTCGATCCTAAGTCCCGTTAAAACACACTCACTGTATCACTGCGTATAGTATTTTGAACACATTTTGAACGCGGACTTTTATTTTTAAAACAACCTAATACTGGATTCCACGCACTGGCGAGTTGAAAACCATCACCTCGATTAAAATTCTGGCATTTCGAGATCTCAATAGTTTCCTTTACTAGCCTTGGTATGTATTACATACATTACACATACATACATTACATACCAAGGCTAGTAAAGGAAACTATTGAGATCTCGAAATGCCAGAATTTTAATCGAGGTGATGGTTTTCAACTCGCCAGTGCGTGGAATCCAGTATTAGGTTGTTTTAAAAATAAAAGTCCGCGTTCAAAATGTGTTCAAAATACTATACGCAGTGATACAGTGAGTGTGTTTTAACGGGACTTAGGATCGAGTTCGAGTTCCAGTGATAACCGTAGCAAAAGACTAAGAAAGAGGGTAGATCGTTATGTCTGCACCTAACTTTTAAACTTTTTGACCAACCACCCGCATTCTTCAGTCTTCCCGTGAACATGGTGCATGTAACTGCGCCGAAATATCGGGAGCTCATTCCACAACCTTACCACGGTAAATATCCCGTTAATAATCATATAACTTTACTTACTTCTTATAGCAAAGAAGTATAAAGATAAGACATCTGTGCACATAAGTATGGCAACAGGCGTCTGCACACGCCTTTATTTGTAGCCTGGCAACACTACCTATTGGTATTGGTGGAGAACTCTCTTCTGTTTCCATCTCTCTTCGTGGCGCACACGCCTCGCATGAAGTTCTGTCTTTATAATTATCGTGAGAGTAATTCTACGAGTCCGTGCTCTATAGCGGTAGTAGCGGGACGTACTGTCTACGAGAAACGTCAAAAGGAAACATTTTATGTCTTTCCCCGGTTGCCGTGCTCTGTAAGGTTAAGAAGACAATTATTTCCAGGTGGAAACGTGGATTGACTATTTCTCTCCGTCGCGCTTTTTTTTATTGTGTCAATTATTGTCAGGGGAAGGTGAAGGGGAAGAAAAACTAAGGAAAGACGGGAGGTTATCGCGAGGCCGAAGGCCGAGCCTATTACGCGAACGAAGCCACGGGCAGTCGCTAGTAAATAAATATTTTAAACTCCATGATTTTTAATATACGATTTCTATAGCATAACGCCTGCTTAACGAGACTAAACATTACAATTTTAAGAAAGAAAAGTTCTCATGCTCGAACGGGATTCGATCCCGCGTCTTCCGACGCCATGACCGGTATACCACCGAGGTTCACCGTCTGAGCATCGAATTTTAACACTATTTATTTTAACCGTCTTATGGGGACGGGGATCTGACACGAATTGTTGAAGACGTGGGTTCGAATCTCGTTCGAGGAATTGAATTTATCTTTCTAATAATTGTAACGTTCCAAGTTCAAGCAAAGTCAAAATCATTTATTCATTTACGCATCAAAGACGCACTTGTGAACGTCAATTATTCATTATAATGTACTTTAAAGACTCTACCGCCGCGTTCCAAAATATATAGAGCCTACCGAGAAGAAACGGCAAGAAACTCCTCGGAAGACAATGCATCTGAAGACAATCCTCAATTAATCCCTTGTATTCATGTTTTGCCTACATCTTTTTAAATCCCATTTCTTTCCAATGTTATAATAATTTAGTAGATTTAATCGAAGCAGTAACAATAATTAGAATACATAACAAAGTGGTGTGCACCATGTAGGTACCCTGCCATTTGTAAAACAATTAGTGGCGAGTGATTTAAAGATGACACACGTGTTGAATGTTTACGCGAGGCAAAGCAAGGTCAAGTGCCTACCGCTGCCGGCCCTTTGCGCCGTTTCTTATGTAGTGGCCACGAACGCAGCGGATATACTCGTAGTAAAGTTTATCTATAAAACACTGTTTCTTAACATTGCAATTTTTAGAAAAAAATTTTAGAAATTTTTTTAGAATTGAAACCACTCCGCGCTCGACGTACAAACTGTATTATCTGTACCACAGTTGTACTATATAAATAATAGTTTGTATCTACTGAATTCAATTATTCTACGTAAGTTTACGTCAGATAAGCTCACTAACAGTCTACGAATAATTAAAAAGACATTATTATTCGTAGCTAACAGCCGTACCTAAGCGAAATAATGATAAAAACCTACAAATTGAAAAGTGGTGGCTGGCATAATAGGTTTCTTTGGTAACTTATTGCAGGCACCAGTCTCAAACAAAGCAGGCTTGCACAATACGGTCTTCAATAGTTGAAAGCGTCTGAAGACTATTTTTTCTTATTTTTAACCTACATAAAAGAATACACATGAAAATAGGAGATAAGACCGCCTATATCATGGGATTCAACATCACAAAGTTGCAGGTAAAACATGGAGCAGAGTCGTTAGCGACAGAGAAAGATGGAAGAAGCTGGAGGAAGCTTTTACCGCTAAGAGCTGTCCTTACACGTAAATAAAAATGTTTTCATTTCAAGAATCATAGTAAAACGAAAGTAAGTAAAAATGCACGCTCCTAGTACCTACTTTGGTAAAAGTTTGCATTTTTCTTATGTTTAATGATAAATTTAGTAGGTAGTAATTTTCAATGCTTACAATCATTGTGTAAGGAAAATAATAACACTTCATTTGATATTTTTTTTCTTAAAACCCATGGTAGTGAGATAAATAAATAATTTTATTAATAGTTTTATTATTAATATATAATTATGATGACACGAAAATGCAGCCCTTTTAACGTAAATAGAACAGATTCACGTTTGATTAAAGTCTCTAAAACATTCCTTTTAAATGAGTCACTTATCTTGCCAATCAAGATTCTATGCACCGCCCACGTTATGGCCGAACTAAGGGCTATTCGTCACTGACACTGATTCACCGTTAGCGTCGTGTCTGCTCGGTCGTGCGTAACCTGCCTTATTTCCGTACCTACTGACACAAGTTTAGTTTCCTATTGGATCAGTTTAATAATTTAATTCGTATTAATCTGTCCGCATCAGGCTTACGCTATATATGACAAAAGATTTATGAATGAACCAGGTGCTTGCTGATTCGGACGGATTATTAAAGCCTATCTGCAATATAATCGAGCTAATTAGAATCGGCCATTATAAATAGCAGTGTGATCATTTGGCAGTTCACTATTGAAGTAACGTATACGTTAATCAAATACCTAAACCTAACTATAGTTAGGTTTAGGTATTTGATGGACCCGTTGTTACGTCGATAAACTTAACGCGTCAACAAAAATGTCGACCCCCCCAAGCATGAAATTAAATTAAAAATTACCGGTAACGTGTCCAAACTTGCGGATCCATAAAATAATATCTACGAAAAATTTTAAAGTTAGGTCACAGGTGAAGTTCAACTCTGACATAATGTGACATGATAATCAACAAATCGAGAATGGTCATCTGGGTACCCACTGAGAATGAAAACCACGGAGAATGACACTATGGCAAATTTATTTATTATTAGTTGATGCAAATAATTCATATATTTATGTTTAATTAGCAGTTGTGAAAAATGAGGAAACCTTAATGAAAAAACAATAAAAGTAATACGCAGAAGATGCTTGTGGGCAATAACGAAACGCTATTCAGAACGGCTATTATGTATCTCAGTTGCTAACAAATGTTGATTGAAATCTTGACAAATGGCGGCCCTATGTCAGTTTTGGAAACTCCAGTAAGCAAAAATGTTAGTAAGTTGATCACTGAAGCTGAGAAAAGTGACATAGAGCGGCCATTTTTTCAGATTTCAATCCACATTTCTTAGCAACTGAGATACATAATAGCCCAGCGGTTCATAGACTATAGGACACTATACAACTTTCTTGAATTCTGCCAAAAGAGTGGAAATGACATGACAAAGTGACACCAATAGTTATTTCCTGCTATATAGCAGAAAATACGATAGTCATATCTAACATACGGGTGCTACATAGGCTCGGCTCCCGTTGTGTGTGCATTTGGACTGGTGTAAACCAACTGCTTTATACCGTTAGAGTGCTTTGCGTTACAATAGACGACACGGCATTCTGGAGTTGGGGAAAACTAACAGCCTTACTTTTTTAATACTAATACTTCTAATCAGTAGGGCAAGACACGCTACATTTTGACATCGTAATACACGAGTAGGTGGAGTGATCAGTCCCAAGCTGTTTTATCCTCCAAGTAATCCGAAATTTTGTAATAACCTTTTTGACAGAGTTTAGTTTAAATAGTAATTTTAAACTTTTTAATAGGCAAATCTCGGATAACATTGGGTTAAGTCAAGTTTATTATAGAATTGTATACATTGTCCCATAAAAGAATGACTTATTCTGTGGAGACGCGTTACATGTACGGATAGCTTGTGCTTATTCCGCGTGTTGATGGAATGAGCATCACTCCTTTTATCAAATCTGTTCATGTTTTTCTTGACATAGGTACATTAGATTTTCATAGATAAACTGAGAATCAACAGTTAGAATGTTTATATATTTAAACTTCTGTCTAAGGGAAACTCTGGGAGCTAAACTGTAGACAGCTCGTATAGCTCTTTTTTGCAGAATGAAAATAGAATTAAGATCTGCAGAACCTCTCTCTCTCGACAGACCTCTCAGAACATCACGACTCTGCATTTATTCTAACATCACCTGTCACTTTATGAGAGTATTGTATTATCATGGTGACGTCATAGTGCAACTGCCAACAAAACAGGCGTACCGTCCACTTTTTCAATACGCCTATTAAATATAACTGCTCGTAAAATGGCTTCAGCGGCAACTGGCGGTGTGACGTCCCGGCTGACGTCATCGGCCGACTTCAAAGCACGTGTAGATTTCAGGGTTTAGTAATAAAGTAGCACGGATCGGGAACTAGGTAGTGAGACGAGTGAGAGTTTTTCTGGGTTTATTCTCAGGGAAACCTTGTGCAATACATCGTTTTGCCATTAATATGGTCGATTTTATAGACAATAAAGTATAGTTTTAGCCGGAGTATGCAGAGTCACATTTCCGTGTTTTTTGTTTCAAGAACACATTAACAACATTTCTTTCCGGTGATCTATCATTTATTTTATTTTATTTATATAATTAAAACGGTTTCAACCAATTACATTAATTATTGTCATTTATATAACTACATATTGACATATATTATGTCAAATAACAAACAAAACACTAAACAACAAAAATAGACTTATAAAGAGTACCTTAAGAGTAATAATCATTAAAATATAAATAAAACCATAATTTAATTTAATTTTTTATTATACAATCATGACTCGGCCATTAGATTAGCGACCGCTCGCGACTTTCTTTCGTGTAATGAAATATATAGTAGGTAAGTACTTTGCCTGTGACCCTACGATTTCGCACTTATGACGGCGGTACGAATTTTTTTTTTTTATTCTGGTTAAGCCTCCCCACTACGCTATTTTCCAATCGCTGCACTGACCGCTATAAGTTTGAACGAATTAGGTGCGATAGTTGTAAGTGAAACATTTCGCATTGTAATTATTAGAGAGAAAAATTCACATCTCCGGAGGGGAATCGAACCCGCGTCTTCCGACGCCATGACCGCTAGACCACCGAGGCTCACCGTCCGAGCATCGAATTTTTACTCTCTTTATGATTTTAACGTCTCTAAAAATTACGTTTGGTATCGCTAAGAAGTTAGGGCTTAAAAAAATATGTTTCGGTTTAAGTGAAGATACTGGAAGCTTACGATGAATAGGTAGTTCTTGATAAAGCTTAAGCAACTGTATCGAGATAAACTATTAAACAAAATTTTAGCATCTCAGAATAAAAAGAACTAGCTGTAATTACCTACATCATTCAGAACTAAATGTATCTACCATTAAAAGTTTACCTATCTACGAAGAAATAATGTCAGGAAGCATAACTCAGAACAAATGCCACACAAAAATTGGTCCTTCAAACCAAAACGACGTATGATTCTAAATACGAATTACTTCCGAGGTTACAAATAGACACGTTCGGTGATTGGTTTAAATTTCAGAAGGAAAGCAGGGATTGGTTCGCGCGCGTGCTGCAACGTCTACTATGACAGCTGAGTCATAGCGGCGTGAACAATGTTATTGATTTAGCACGACTTTTATTGGTCATTTTTTTAAGGCAGTTACTCTTCGTGATATTATTTCTTCGTAGTTACCAATACTATTTGTAAGGGCCTTTACAATAAAAAATGTATTCAACTTACAAATATGCATTTCACCACAGATTCGATAATAGTGCTCACTTTTGAGAAGTCTTCAGGGCAGTTAAGTACGAATCTGAGTTGCATTCCAATGTTGATTGAAATCTAGAAAAATGGCGACAATATGTCAAAACTGTTTGACAACTCCAGTAAGCACAAATGTTAGAAAGTGCAAAGTACTTGGAGTGCGCGGCCCCGACTTTGGTAAGTGGCTGACTGGAGTGGTATATATATTAGTTTATATATTTATTGCCTGGAATTGAGAAAACTGACATAAAGCCGCCAGTTTTTTAGATTTTAATCAACATTTACCCAGCACCTTTCCGATTGAGTTCTAAATCGGCTTTGGCGCTGTAATCGTCATTCCAAATCAACGAAAGCGGGACAAGGTGGCCCATGTGACGTCATGGTTTACGTCACTGAGGACGCCATTTTGCGATTCAACGCCTTTGCTACGAACTGAAGTCACCGTGAGCAGTTCTTGTAAGAAATTTTGAATTTTAAACGAATCACTTCGCTGTCAGCCATATCGTGAACAACGTGAGCGTGATTTCAACCGATTCCGAATTGCGGACAGATTTCACCTGTAAAAATCGCGATATTAAATCGGAATGAAGAACGGTGATAATATTGTCAAAATCGACGTGTACTTCATTCGGAAATCAGGGTTGATTGCAACTGAGTTTTTTTTGTAATGATTTATCAAAGTGATCCTCTCACTTGATGGAAAGCAAAGATGGAATCAAGAAGCCATGACCATTGGTGCAGCCGTAAGCTGCATCGGGATCGGAATGCTGAGGAAGTAATAAGAATAAAAAGCAGGACATTCGCCATGAAACAAACAGTAAAAAACGCTTAGAGAAGCTATAGTTCTATACGCATTTGTAGAGGTTCTAGGTGTTGAGTTGACTTCAGTGTCTCCAATAATACGGACAGCGCGACGTTGGAGTCTGCCGAGAGTAAGTATCCATAAGGTACTTAGCGGATCCATCGCAGAGGAAGCAACCATATTCAATAAAAGATGCATAATAGGCTTGCTGATCTCACTTAAAAGTAACCGGCAACTATGACAATAAAATTAGTGTTGCCCAATAGTATTAGAGATGTGGCCACTACAGATCCTACTACTGCTATAAAGTGCAAGTGATATCGGAATGCAAACAAATTAGTTTACGTCAAGCACCTTGCGCATTTCCTCCATTATGACGCAAAGAAAATTCAAATTAACAATATCCTAACAGTGACGAATGTAAACAGAAACTACTCGTACTATATTTCGAGATGTTTCCTAATGTTTTGTTTCCTGCAATGCTTTTTAAGAAAGTACAGAAATCGGGTCCTGTATCGTTAATAATATATACTACCTTATAATACAGTACCTCAATACCAATAAGTATCATCCCATACCCATAAAATGTAATAACAGTAGTACCTAAGTAGAAACATTGTAAAAATCTTTAAGAATATAATGGCCCCGAGTTTCTTGCCGCTTCTTCTCGATAGGCTCTATATAATTTGGAACGCGGCGGTAGAGTCTTTAGAGTACATTATAATGAATACTTAAAACTCCTTTCTCAAATACTGACCAAGTTTGGTAGTGCTCTACTACTAGTTAGATGTTTCATGATGCATTTATAAGGGATAAGAAAGAAGTGATTTGATGGTATTTGAACGTTTTATACTTTTGCGAATCAAATTCATATTTAAGATAATATCGGGACTTTTTGCGCACAAATTGTTATCAAAACAATTATTTTAATAATTAACTATGATTTCTTAACTTTGAATGATCCTTGACGTTTCGAGCGAATTGCACAGAGGATAGGCATCGGACATGCCCAAAACCTAGGTCGATATTGTCGGCTAATTATGAGAGTAAAGTGAGTTTTGATATACTCGTAGCATCGGTTATATTATTACGTTAGTCAACCGTGGTCACGAGTAGACTGCATGATGATTGACGATATCACCACTCAGCTCTTTTTCTATGTGTGATGTTAGATCCAGAAAAGCCATAATATGAGAAAATTCCATCCGTTATCTTGATACGAACAGGGCGCCCATACTCGGGGGAGTCTGGTGTCAATTTGCGGGTTTGGTCCCCCGAGGCGGTTGCGGCACGCCAAGTGTTTTGGCGTGCTGCAAGAGAGAATGGTCCGGCAACGGACAGCCGCGGCGGGTTCGCGGTCGTGTGCGAAATCTGTCCCGCCAAAAGCCGTAACCAAAAGACGGAACACCGCAAAAAAAGGCAAGCAGTGTACTTACCACCAGGCTATCGACCTCCCCGTCTCGTCATCGTTAGTATCAAAACTGTCACCCTGAACTTCAGAAAGGTTCAGAAATATGCCATTTACCGCTCTTCGTTCGTGCAGTCACCAAGATTTCTAGACATATACATACATGCGGTGATATCATTTTATAGCATATAAATAAACTTCTTCTATTAAACAATTACCCCTATATATAGGCCAAGTAATAAAATTCTATATATACATTTGTATATCATAGTCTGTACAAAGCCAGCGACGCGTGTCCTACGCTCGCAGAATGTGGTCAGTTTAACGAAATAGCTATATCCTGGACAATTGCCAGAGCATGTTTAATTTTAAAACACCATTAGATAATCATTCCTTTGCTTTATCTGCCATTTCTATATTGATGGAGAAACAGTTTCCATATTATAACGCACTGATTGCTTTATGCGTGTGTGTTATTTCGGTAAGTGCACTTTGAGATGCTGACAGCTAAAATTGTGCAAGGGATACCAGCATTTGAGTTTTAGAAAGAGTAAAAAGGACTAAAAATGGCGTGCATTTCCAGAAGCGGAAAATAGTATATTGTTAATAGAATAAATATGAACATTTTCAATTTAAGACTTCTAAATTGTATCCTGGAGTGACATAAGTGTAACTTGGTACTGGGTGGGGGTCTATTATGGTACGACTATTTAATTCCCGCTGGCCTAGTTCCTATACTCGAGATTGTTTTATCGTTACTATCTAAAGGCGACATTGGCGTTCGTCTTTAAAAGCGAGTCACCATTCCAGCTCTGTCCTTCTTCCACTTCGTCACTGGCAAAGTGATATTTCCTATACTATTCGGTTATTTATTTAGACCCCACGTTTATTCTTGTGCAATAGTTCTTATCAAAAAATCGTATCTATGTTCGGGCAAACAAGATAAAAACTTTGCTAATTCCAAACCTAGCTGTCCCAATTCCGAATTAAGGGGAATATTGACGATCATTGCAACAAAGTTACATACTCGTACTTAAACCATTGCGGGGCGATATGACTCCACATTGCTGAGGACATTCGTTCGAATCCATGTTAGGTAGAAGGTGGGCGACGATAGCCTGTCATTGGACTGTAATAAATGTGCACTCATTTTAATTTTAGAACTAACATAGGATAAGTCATACTAACAAATTAATGGATGAATATCTGAATATAAAAGATTAAAATTTATTATTATTATTATAAAATTAAAATTAAACGTGTTCGTCAATACCTATACCAGACTCGCTTAAAATAAAAGAGCTTTTTACTTTTATCTGTAGCCTTATTCGGCGTAACTCTTGAAAACGTAATCTAAGAGATAGACTAATATTAAATATATAATGCTGTCACCCGAACATGCAGCATGGCCAGACTGAAGGTCTGACAACCGCAACCTGGAAATAGGTTTACGATCTACAGCATATTGAACGCGGGACGTGCGCGGTGCGTTCCGTCGACGCGCCCGCGCATGTTCTATTACAACGAAATGTATCAATACGGCACATCGAACGTTCAGCGATCAATATGCTGGCGCCAGGCGCGGATCCAGCCCACAGAAAAGATTGTTGTCACAGCCAACTGAAAACCAGCAAAGTGCGAGTTGGAGTACGAACTCTCATGATCGTTATAGTATCAAGTCGTTAGTCTGATTTAAAGCGTCACGCTTGCCCATAACATTCCAGTGCCATTCAGAATTTTGAACTGGGTACAACACTTCAAAACCCTGCATGGCAATGGCAACTGCAAAAGATATCAAAAGATGTCAAATGAAAATCTTGTACTCATACATTTTTAATTGAATAATTTTATTTAGGTCTTTTTTTGCAAAAACGTTAATAATTTCATCGATATCCAGGTTTTGTATATTTTATTAAGGTATTGGATATAAAAGGTCATATCATCAGCCTGTGGTACATGAAAGTGTGACAGCTGATGTTACAAGCCTTTTAGGGTTGCGGGCATGCCCACCGGGCCCACAACTGCGCTTGGCTGGAGCCTTACTGTTACCACGGAGTCGGGACGCAGTGCTAGCTTAGATTGGCATGATGCTCTGAAACTGGAACAATTTGGTTTGTCTTCACATAAAACTTTTATATCACGTTTAACGTGAAGTTATATTTCAACATCATGTAGGTACGTGGGGGACGCAGCCTGCGTGGTGATGGATGATATTTGTCATTCTTATTAAATATTATTATAATCGGTCCAGCAGTTTTAGAGCTTTAGCATGTCTAACGAACTTCAATATTTTTTATAATAACACACACTTACATATACGTCAATTATAAAATTTAATATGTGCAAGCATAAAATATATTATATGAATGCACACTCCATTCGTTTTTTAATAATTTCGTATAAAAGCCACGGGCTTTAATTTTTACATTCAAATCTCCATTTTGTATATCTTTTTGTATATTTTTTTTTTATAAATGTGTAATTCATTGTCGCTTCGTGTATCATCTTTAGTTATATAAAAACCCGACTGCACTGTTAAGTATTGCACAACTATCTAAGTAATTGATATCTGTATCCATAGCAAACAATCAAAGCAATATTTGTACCGCAACTAGATTTGAAAATAATTTGTGAGGAATGGCAGGGCTATTATGTATCTCAATTGCTAACAAATGTTAATCGAAATAAATAGCGCCTCTATGTCAGTTTTGTAAGCTTCAGTCATCAACTTGCTAACATTTTTGCTTACTGTAGTTGTCAAAGTGACATAGAGCGGCATTTTTCAAGATTTAAATAAACATTAAAATTTGTTAGCAACTGAGATATATAAGAGCCCTACTTATCTCCACGACTCAGGAAATATAGGGTTTATAAAAAATATAAATTGATACATATTTACTAAAATTAATAAAATGTTAATTTACTAATTTTTAACATTACTTGGGGCTTGAAATATTTTTTTTATTTTTGGCACAAACCTAACTCGCACATTGCCACTATTTCCTTTGCCTTTACATTATAATTTACTATTACCAGACCAAATTTGTTGTTTGTATGTTACCTTACTCTATTAATTGCTGATTTTAGGAGAATGTCGGGAAATTTTCACGCTCCTTTTATTTATCTTAACATAATTTTGACTAACCTTAACGTTTCGTTCGAGTTCCGTCGACCCTCTCGTCTCGTGGTCGTGAGTAGCCTGGCTACTCGTGACCACGTGTCGAGGCGATATTTGCGAAAGTTTAAAAGTTCAATTGACTGCGTTCTATAACTTCTATAGCTTCTCTAAGCGTTTTTTATCGTTCGTTTCATGGTGAATGTTCTGAAGAGCTCTTTAATCTTATTCCTTCCTCGCCATTCCGATCCCGAACTACTCGTTCCGGCCTAGCATATACTGTTCAAAACTTCTTACCACGAACCAAAAAGTTTGGCAGTTCCTACCTCTGTCGTGTAAGTGAATTGTGGAATGCTCTGCCGGCGTACGTATTTCCTTGCAGCTATGACCCTGAGTCTTTCATGCGGTGTGTGAGCATCTCTCAGATCATCATAGGGGTGGCGATTAGTGCAGCTTACGGCTGTACTAATCGTCATCTTCGCAATGGTTATCTTTAGGCTTCTTGATTTCGTCTCCGCTTTCCATCAAAGTCAAAGTCAAAGTCAAAGTCAAAGTCAAAATCATTTATTCAATTTAGGCATCAAAGACGCACTTATGAACGTCAATTTTTCATTATAATGTACTTTAAAGCCTACCGCCGCGTTCCAAAATACATAGAGCCAACCGAGAAGAAGCGGCAAGAAACTCGGGGCCATTCTTTTTATATTGATGTTTTTACAATGTTTTTACTTAGGTACTACAAATATTAGCTCCAGTGTGTTGCCTTACAAAAGAGAACATAATAATGGTATCAGTAGGGCAAGACACGCTACACTTTGACATCTTAGTACACGAGTAGATAGATCCTGGAGTGATCAGTCCCAAGCTGTTTTATCCTCCAAGTAATCCGAAATTTTGTAATAACCTTTTTGACAGAGTTTAGTTTTAATAGTAATTTTAAACTTATTAATAGGCAAATCTCGGATAACATTGGGAACTTTATTATAAAATCGTATACATTGTCCCATAAAAGAATGACTTATTCTGTGGAGACGCGTTACATGTACGGATAGCTTGTGCTTATTTCGCGTGTTGATGGAATGAGCATCACTCCTTTTATCAAAACTGCTAATGTTTTTCTTTACATACATTAGATTTTCATAGATAAACTGAGAGACAACAGTTAGAATGTTTATGTCTTTAAATTTCTGTCTAAGGGAAACTCTGGGAGCCAAACTGTAGATTGCTCGTATAGCCCTTTTTTGCAGTATAAAAATAGAATTAATATCTGCAGAACATCCCCAGAGCAGTATGCCATAAGTCATAACGCTATGGAAATAACTAAAATAAACTATTCTAGCTGTGTCCACATCAGTTAATAGTCTAATTTTTTTAACAGCATAAGCTGCTGAACTGAGCCTACTAGACAATTTTTTAATGTGGGGACCCCATTGCAATTTAGCGTCTATAGTAATTCCTAAAAAGACTGTTGACTCCACAAGGTCCAACCCTGTTCCATTCAATTGTATATTGGATTCTACTTGTCTCACATTTGGTGTCGAGAACTTTATACAATTAGTTTTCTTCTCATTGAGGAGAAGATTATTTGTATTGAACCAATTGAACCATCAGGCGAGAAGGAGTCACTTTACTGAACCATTATAAAAAAAAAGTTCAGACTTATACAGATCAGCTTACAGTACCAATTACGTATTTTATAAAAATATATATCTCTTTCCTTTAGTCAAAATTAGATCTCTCAATGAGCAGAGCGCTATTAGCCGAGGAACCACACCCGCCACTTGACCGACACATCCTCTGACGTCACAGATAATCCAGATTTATATACTAGAAACATACAACATATATGCAAATGTTTTACAACTGTTTAATGCACTCGTAGACGTACAAAGATCAACACATTTGCTGGCTCTGTGTTTATATGTGTTGCTAATACAGGATTTATTTGAAGCAACTTTGTACACGAGATAGTTGTGTCATTAGATATTACATATTCACAGTGTGTTTGTTTGTTTTCCCGATATTTCAGTTGTCAGCATCATCATGACGAGTAACCTGTAGCTCTACCATGAGTTAATAACATTGACACCAATCGAAGCTCGATATCGACTGCCGCGAATAAATGTATGGAAAAAATAACAGTGCCACCTCGCGGTCCATTGTAGAATTACAATTGATAGTGAGTACGCCAATCACAAGCTTAATAGGTAGGCGAGATCGAGTATCGCCTATTGATGACGTTTATGTTGCCAACTCATGGTAGAGCTACTGAAGTAACTTTAAATTCTTTTGTGAGTGACTTGTGTGGGCTTACCACAATTTTGCCAGTGTTGTGTAGATAGAGCAGACAACAAAAGATAGAGAATGATCGGTGACTTCTAAGCGAGTGTGTGACATTGATAGCAAAAGAAGTGATCTGCCCTCCATCTGTTGCGTTTTACAAAATACCTCCACCGTAATATCCCTGTTTTAATGTAAACTTTTGTGTTGACCGTGATAATCTAAAAGCTTATACAACATATTTTGTTGTGCCTTGTTTTCAGAATTTCAGGAGCAGCCTAGGCTGAAGAATTTCTTCATTTGAGACTAATTCTGTATATAGTTTTAGAATATTAGGTACTTGTTGCACCCGCGGTTACGGATGATGACGAAAAGTATGCTATGTGTTCCAGCACTCTATTTACCTCCATACCACATTTCATCAAAATTGGTCCAGCTGTTTGAGCGTAAGGACGTAACAAACATACAAATACACTTCTACACTCACTAACTTTCGCCATTACAATATCATTTATGTCAGTATGGTTCATTGCGTCATATCTCAAACTTTCATCATATCAAAAAAATTACCTACTAAATACTACTTCCAAGTAGTAGTAAAGGGCCATCCATTAATCACATGATGTTTTGAGACACTTTTTTTTTTTCAGAATCTAACCTTAAAAACATATATAATATTATTTCATTCAGTAAAATTCAGCACCTTAATGAACTTGTCCATACAGACATTAAGGTAGCAGTTTGTTTCTGATAGGCATAAAAATAGTAATAGAAAGATATAATTATGTGAAAAACATATAATTGTACTGGTAAGTACATGAAGTTGTTATTCTCAGACCACGGATTAGTAGGACTCTACTATGCATTAGTTTCCTAAGGTTTCGTAGCCATCTACGAAACTTTAGGGGATATCAGACAAAGAGCGGTCAGTTTTGCGTTCGTTGTGTTGTATTACGTTATATAGATATATTCAAACAGGAGGCGTTCTGAGCGCCTCGGTCAACTGTGTGTAGACTGTGGGTACAACACAACGAACGCAAATCTGCCCGCGTGAACGCGTTGACAGCTCTCTGTCTGATAGCCACCCTTAGGCACCTAACGCATGGCCCGCCACACATTTGTGTCCTATTGTAAGTATTGTTAAACCCTCAAGAACCCTCCCTTCACTTAAATAGAGAGATAGATCGAATAGGGAGCCAAAATGAATAGCTCCGATCTACTTTGGTCTCCTTGTCATTTCAGTTTAGTTTTAGAGAGATATCGTGTTTATGATCGAAGAGTTTCAATGATTTTTTTCGCATTTATATATACGGGAAAATCTAAATAACACAAAGTGTAACTTTGTAAGGGTGCCAAGGATATACAATAGGATTTCCAACTGCATAAAAGAGTGCACTTACTCGTAACTTATACAAATCCAAACTTTTAAAATGTTTAATTGACCATACTTTTTATTCAATGAGTGATTTTATACCATTTCAGTAGTAAAATCTTACATGAAATTGTTTGTTGGTGCCTAGTTGATGTGCTACAATTTAATTATAATTATTATGTTTATAAAGAATATTATTGATATTAATTTAAAATGTTATATTTATAGTCTATACTAATATTATAAAGAGAAAAGATTTGTATGTAAGTATGTTTGTAACGAATTGCCTCAAAAAGTACTAGACCGATTTCAAAAATTCTTTCACCATTGGAAAGCTACATTCACCCTGAGTAACATAGGCTATATAAGATTCATCATCATCATCATCATCCATCACCGCGCGGGTGAAACCGCGGAGAGCAACTAGTCAACGTATATTTGTATGCTCACAAAGCTGATCACGGCATGAACCATATACCTACATAATAATTAAGATCTTTGTTAATGACCAAATTAATTCATCATCATCATCATCATTATCAGCCGGAAGACGTCCACTGCTGAACATAGGCCTCCCCCATAGAACGCCACTTGAAGATACGCCTCCCCCATAGAATCCAGTGATTCCCCGCGGTTTTTATGAGGTCGTCGGTCCACCTAGCGGGGGGCCGGCCTACACTACGCCTTCCGGTGCGTGGTCACCACTCGAGAACCTTTCTTCCCCATCGGCTATCAGTTCTGCGAGCGATGTGGCCTGCCCATTGCCACTTCAACTTGCTAATTTTGAGAGCTATGTCGGTGACCTTAGTTCTCCTACGGATCTCCTCATTTCGGATCTTATCACGCAGGGAAACCCCAAGCATAGCCCTCTCCATTGCTCGTTGAGCGACTTCAAGCTTGTTAATGAGGCCCACAGTAAGGGACCACGTCTCAGTGCCATAAGTCATCACTGGCAACACACACTGGTTGAAAACCTTGGTTTTCAGGCTCTGAGGTATTGGGGACGAAAAGATGGATCGAAGCTTCCCGAACGCTGCCCATCCGAGCTGGATTCTTCGTGCGACCTCCTTGTCGAAGTTGGACCTACCTAATTGGACAGTCTGTCCCAGGTAGACGTACTCGTCTACAACTTCGAGTGTATCGTTTCCAACAATTACCGGTATAGGTGGAACATGGACATTGGACATGATTTTCGTCTTATCCATGTTCATCTTAAGACCAACCTGTTGGGAAACTCTACTGAGGTCGTTGAGCATGGTGCCAATATCCTCGAGCGACTCCGCCATTATAACTATATCATCGTCAAAACGAAGGTTAGTGATGTATTCGCCATTAATGTTGATGCCACATCCTTTCCAGTCCAAAAGTTTGAAAACATCCTCCAATGCGTTAGTGAACAGTTTCGGAGAGATGACGTCTCCCTGTCTCACACCTCTCTGCAATGGAATTTGTTCCGTACTCTGGTCCTGTAATCGGACTGACATAGTGGCCTTGCTGTATAAACACTTCAACGCTTCGATATACCTATAGTCAATTTGGCATCGCTGCAAGGACTGCAGTATGGCCCACTTTTCGATAGAATCAAAGGCTTTCTCGTAATCCACAAACGCTAGACACAGTGGCTGATTATACTCTTCGGTCTTCTGTATAATCTGCCGTAGTGTATGAATGTGGTCTACGGTGCTAAAGCCTCTTCGGAAACCGGCTTGTTCAGGAGGCTGGAACTCATCAAACCTGCGTGCGAGACGGTTCGTGATGACTCTCGAAAACAGCTTGTACACGTGGCTCAAGAGCGATATGGGCCTATAATTCTTCAATAAGGTTTTATCACCTTTTTTGAAGAACAGCACCACCACGCTCTTGTGCCACGTTTCCGGTGTTTTGCCTTCGAAGATGACAGAATTGAATAACTTCTGGAGGACTAAAAGTATCGGTCTACCACCCGCTCTCAGAAGTTCAGTCGTAATTCCGTCCTCTCCTGGCGCCTTGTTGTTCTTAAGCTGTTTGAGAGCCATTCTAATCTCGTACAGGCTGATGTCCGGGATGTCTTCGGTATAGTGTCGGACTAACTTTGCTCTGGTGTCCTGAGCTGCTTCAGTAACGGGTTCGCGCGTCGAGGTATATAACTGTCGATAGAAGCTCTCAATCTCTCTCAGAATCTCAGGCTTGGATGAAACGATACTGCCATTTTCGGTCTTCAGTTTTGTCATTTGGCTTTGCCCAATAGACGAATCCTTTGCAAACACTTTAGAGCCCTGGTTCCGCTCAATTGCTGCCGTAATACGCGCAGTATTATAAGCACGCAAGTCGTGTCGCATGGACTTCCAAATTCGTCTATTGAGTTTACCGTAATCCGACATATCAACTGCGGACTGCAGTCTCATTTCGCTCCGTTCTGCCATTAGTTTCAAAGTTTCTTTTGAGAGTTTTTGAGCTTTCCTGCGGCGTTTGGTCTCACAGAATTCGGACCCAACCGCTTGGACAGTTTCCACCAACCCGTTGTTCAACTCATCCACTGTGTCGCATTCAGCTAAGCACTGAAAACGGTTTTGAAGTTCAAGTTGAAACTTTTCGGGGTTTTGGATTTGGGCACGATTAGGACGGAGCGTAGACTTCACCAGACGTGACCTCTCAAGCTTGACATTGATATTCAATGCGCCTCTTACGATGCGGTGATCGCTGCCGGTTTTTACCTTGCTGATCACAGAGACGTCATTGAATATGCGCTTATTGGTCGTCATGATGAAGTCTATCTCGTTCGTAGTGGAACCGTCGGGACTCATCCACGTCCACTTCCTGGATGGCCGCTTCATGTAGAAGGAGTTCATCATAAAGAGTCCCTCCTTCTCCATGAAGTCAGCCAGCCTCTGTCCCCTCGAGTTCCGCTGCCCGTATCCAAATGGCCCAACTCTCAACTCATCACGTTTCCTTGTGCCTAGCTTTGCGTTGAAGTCTCCCATTACAACAGTGAAGTAGGTTTTAGAAGTATGCATGGCCCTGGATATATCCTCGTACATACTTTCTACTTCATTGTCCGAGTGTGCCGAGGTCGGTGCGTATACCTGTATAACCTTCAGCGAATACCGTTTGGTTATTCTGAGTATAAGGAACGCTACCCTAGCCGACACACTATCGACTTTCACTACGTTGTTAACGAGAGACTTGCGGACGAGGAACCCGACACCACCCTGGGATTGTTGGTCTCCCTCCCGGTGGAAGAACAAGTTGCCGGAATTTAGAATTATCGTGTCCTGTCCCTGTCTTCGGACTTCAGATAATCCCATGACATCCCAGCGTAACTTGAGCATCTCTTCCTCCAATTCGACCATCTTTTCGTCGGTCCTGAGCGTGCGTGTATTGTATGTTGCCAGGGCCAGGGGTCGTTTTTGGGATTGGTAGCCGGATCTCTGCCGGAGATTCTTCGCACCCCCTGCTCCACCGTTACAATGGCCGCTACCGTAGCCACGGATAGCAGAGCTGCCGGGAACTGGGGGCCGTGGTTTAATGTTAATTGTCATGGGGGGGATTTGCCTTAATGCACCACGCTTGGCAGGCGTCTTGGTGATCGCAGTGGATGTTGACGCAGACTGCGGGAAATGCTGCTGCCCATTTCCCGGATATTCCCTTAGCCGCCTCTTACGGCACCCACGGGAAAAGTTAGGGGGGGTACAATTCGTAGCCGGTACCACCACGACACACCAAATTAATTATCTGTTTTGAATTTAGTGCCACTGCCAGTGTTATACAATTCGAAAAAATACCGGCATCATTACTCATTCCATTTCCTGATTGCTAACAGAGATACTTATAGAATAGACAGATGGACATAGTATGACGCCCATCGACTCTGCTCAATGAAAGAGATCGAGCACGCCCAACCCATGCACGAGACGAGTAGGCTAACCGACGCTATTTCCGTTGCGAATGTTGCTGTGAAACTCTATAAACAGGCGGGTTATTCTTGGTGACGAGATAGGAGACAGTACATTATCAGAAAGTAAATTCAACTTTGCTGTACTATTTTCCTTCGTTTGTAGCGCATTGCACAATATTGTGTCACAAATATATTAACACAAACTAATAAGAGACCAGCAGGAATAGACAAAATACAAACAGGCGTGTTTCCGCACACGCTACAGACAAAAATGTGTCTACGAACTTAGCGCGACGTCACGTGACTTTTCCACAGGTAATGTCAACGTCATACATTTTGAAGTTGTCGTTTGGCGTTAACGTTAACAGAAACATCTTATGTCTTCGCCTGCTGATACTTTATATTACTTTCCTAATTATTTGACATATATTTTATTAATCGCAATTGTATACAAAAGGGTTGGCACAGTCTAAAGTCAAATCTTTTATTTATTTTAGGCATGAACTTGAACATGAATTATTAATTAGGTTGTGTGTATAACGAAGGATGATACTATTTGAAAGTAACCCTTTTTTCAGTAGGTACGAGAACAATTATTGTTTGAGTAATAGCGCCATCTACTACATTTTAGTGTACTACAACGTTCGATAGTAAAGTGGAATTCAGAACAAAATTGACAATATTATTTTTAGCATGTCAGGTAACTGGTGTCCTGGTACTGACTATTACCCTATTCTGTGTTTTATTTCAATAACGCCATCTTAACGACCATTAGGAACTTCTGAAAGCGTCAACGCTAAAATGTATGCGCAATGGCAATCCTTAAAGTATATATATTATGATGATCCTTGGTATAACAAACCTATTCGCCGAACTGGAGGACAAGGTAAGCACTCGAGTAAAATAATGTCCAGTCAATACTCAATACTCAATTATTTATTGCAACATTTATTATTTGTATAACATATGACCCTATAGGTAAGGGTATGGCAACAGTAGGAACGGAACGATCTATTTTAATTTCATTCAATTTATCGTTGAAAAATTTGTCTAAGTTATAATAACATTTCAATTCAAGTAATGATTTGAAGTTTTTAAAAAACATTCTACATTTGCTGTGTCTTTTAGCGTATTAGGCAGTATATTATACATTTCTATAGCCATTGAGTTAGAGCCGGATCTGTACATTTCTAGATTGGGCTTTGGTTGTATCAGTTTATGTCTATATTGTGATCTGATATTACGTGGTAAGTCCTTTGAAGACTCATGAGAAACTTTCTGTTTACTTCTTATTAGATACTATTTCCTAAGGAAGGAAGTCGGGTATTGCATGCTTTCGAACAAAATTACACTGCTTAATGCATGAAAGGTCACACGGCCAGACACAATAGAAATGTCATTGTTATAATGACATCGACCTTTGAGGGGACATGATTGTCTAACAATTTCCCTACAGTTTTAAAATCCTAAATCCTTGTTGGCTGTTCAATAATAATTTAGGATTTTAATCTAATAAGATCATAGTTATTGTAACTCTTCCATAATTATAAAAATAGAAGAATAGCTGTTGTGGGAAATAATCAGAGGAACGTAAGAATTTGCGAGAAAATTCCTCATGTATATTTGATATCAGCAGATTATTTGAATGAGCCCAAGAAGCCCTGGCGCACAGTAGACCAAACAACTCATTCACTAAGTGTTTGGTCTCACAAAAACCATTGTTAGAACTCGCTAGGTTTTTTTGCAAACCAGCACTACGTGTAAAGTGGTATAAAACATTATCATACTAAAATGTAGCTTATATGAATGGAGTAACTTGTCCAAACATAGAATTCAAAAACGCATGATATTCACAAGTACAATTTAAAAAAATTATTACCGATTTCCATTGTATTCAGTTATTGGAGTGTAACTTAAAAACTACTGGACCGAATTTGACGAAATTTAAATGGGACCACACGGGAAGCCACCAGCTTTCAAACAAAAGAATTTTGAGAATCGGTTCACCCTATAACTATCGAAAGTTATGAGGTAACAAACATTAAAAAAAACAGTCGAATTGAGTACCTCCTCCTTTTTGGAAGTCGGTAGAAAAGTACCTATTATTACAATATTGTGCGCAATCGGAATGTGTAATCGGACATACCTATAACCTCCTCCTTTTTTGTTGTTGTCAATGGGGATTTGTGGAATAACCCCCAGTAATCAGTACACGTGTAACTAGCCAAAATGATAGAAAGCTACAGGAGAATATATGGTGCTCGCAAAATGGGTCACAATTTCTTGCACTTGCTAACCTGTAGGAACATTTACCACTGCCTGTGTCACATAGATCCTACAGAGATCCGGCGAAACAACAACCGCACAACAATCAGTGTTTTGTTTAGCAGTGTACATGGGTTTATAAGCAGTGTACATGGGTATATAAGCAGTGTACATGGGTGTATAAGCAGTGTACATGGGTGTATAGCAGTGTATATGGGTGTATAGCAGTGTATATGGGTGTATAGCAGTGTATATGGCTGTGTATCAGTGCACATCACTGGCCGTTTGTAATGCTCTCCGACAGTAAATCACTCTCCGGGCGTGACGCCAACGCGCCAAATTGAACATCATACGAGTACAATTCAGGAAACAAGTGTAATTAAGGGTAATACTTCTTGATTGTATGAGTAATGCTGAGTCAGGGATAGGTGATAATATGGATACAATCTTCTATCTATAATAAAAAAATCTCCTGCTCACGCTATAACTTGAGAACGGCTTTACCGATTTCTATCATATTTTTTTAAATTGTTTTCTAATACTTTGTAGAAGGTTCTTACACTAAAAAATCAAGAAAAAGTGGTAGTTTATGGCGAAGCCGAAGGCCTACTACGCGAACGAAGTAGCGGGCAGTCGATAGAAATATTTAAAAATAGATTAGATTGTACAAAGTTTTAGATCGCGCTAAAGTTCGTAAAGATTTTGCGAATCCTTGCACATATTATATATTTTAATATTAATTATATATATATATAATTTGTATAATTACAAAAAAAAACAGCACTATATGCTGCTGGTACTACATACATGGGACGAATATTTAAAACTACTTTAAAAAAAATCCCACATAATCATCAATATTTGGTCAAACGTCTAGATTGATTCACACCTACAAATTTTATTCTAGGCATTTCCACTATTTATTAAGATATACTACATGCGCGCGGTTTATGCATGAAACTTAACACCCCTACATAGAAATGTATCATTCATAATCATAACATTCGGCAAACTCGCGTCCTAGCTCGTTAGACCTGGCCACCGGACCAACCCCGCACCCTCCGCCCGGCCACCGCGCGGCCTTTGTTTCTTCCGAAAACAAACGAACGAAAGCCGAAAGTCGACAATCTCTTTCACACCGAACGCTCGGGTGGGGGGTGTAAGAAAGAGTAAGAGAGATATTTTATTCACTGACGCGAATCATGTGTTTTCATTAATAAGTTGTACATAGGCATGTAGTATTTTTGTTAAGATGGTGTCCATACTTTTATGATGGAATTTTCGAAAACTTTAACAATTAATAATTATTTCACTGTGAAGTAATAAAAAATTTTGACTACATATCTACAATGTATTAACACTTTTGTACCGCGCATTTTTTTTTTTTGGTAGTTATACAGATAGGGTGTATACGTAGGTAAACTAGATAATGCCTTACCAAGACAGACTCCACGCACTACGCCCACTACGCCTCACTACTCGTGAAGAAAGAGACGCATTAGTGGTGATTCAAAGAGATAGAATAGAAACATATAAAATCCTTAGTTGCAGTTACAATCTACCCAACATGCATATTTATAAGGAAAGAAAAGATAAAATCCGCACGAGGCCACTCAATACCACTATGTCGCGCGCCCATCAACACTAATACAGCACATCACTTCCTGAGTAACAGGGTCACTGGAACAGATTACCAAAAGAAGTAGTCACTGCCTTTCAACTACCCTGGACGTCTCGTGTCTCGAAGTCCAGGGACTTTTCGTCATTTCAGTTGTCTCGAGTCCCGGGACTTTCGGGTCGAGACTCGATACGAGACAAGACTGTAAAAATTGCCGTTTTTTTGGTCAACCTTGCACAAAATTTCCGATTCAACTATTTTTTATATGGGGTAGGATGTAGGGTCACTTATTGATCATAAAATCACAAAATGCTGACAAGTGGAGCTTCAAGCGCCATCTTGAAACAGTTTTTAGCTGATATCTCGGAAACGATGCACTTCAGGGCAACAGTTAATAAGAACGTTAGTGTAAAGAAAAATAATTCGCATCTTTTATTCCTATATATAAACTTTTTTGTAAACCTTAACCTTTACGATTTATGGCTCATGAAATGAAACGGATTTTGTATCACATCCATAAATTTTAAAATATTAGATTAACAAATGAAGTACAACATAAAATTTTCAAAGATCAGTTTATTCTCTAAAGCTTGTGTTTAAAACTTTTTTTTCTAATGTCCATACTTAGAGTTATAGGACATTTAATGTAGATCAGCCGTCGCTCAGGTAAAGCGGTAAAAAGTAATTGATAATAAGAATTAACATTGATGTGATTATGGCCAATGCTTATATACTAAAATTACTAGATAATATTATATTTTTTAAGAATCAGTTTAATTTTTGTAACTAAGATCGTTTTATAACTATAAGATTTAACTGCTTCAAAAATTTTTCATTAGATTTAGACACATCAGCAGTCACGCTGGTCGTCTATAAATAAATAAATAATAAAAATAAACAGATCAATCTGAGGTCCTTGATGGAACTACCAAATAGGCATACCGGCTGCGCTCACTTGATATTATGTCGGTTTAAGTGGGACGACGACGTTTCGCACGTATAAGACGTTCTTCTTCAGGGAGTGTTCACGCGCTGAAGATCGCGTCGCGCTCTAATATATTTATATGACAGGTATCTTTATATTATTATAATGTGTGACTCACGATTATTTTCAAACAATAAGTACAGTTTGATGAAATTCTCATAAAGCCAGTTTTCGCTCGGTTGTACCATAAGATGCAACTGTGGTTATTTTTAGCAACACCAAGAGTAGAGCTTACGGGTTTCTTATCCAAAATTATCCTTTTTAGTCTAACCACTGAGGGGCTTGAATTTGCAATAATTCCTCTGTCGCTGAAACTTTGCAGTATGATAAAGTAATGTGTATAGATTACAATTAACATATCCTAAAAAAATTACCTTGAACGTAGGTATGTGTGCACCTAAACACAAAAATCGCTTCTAGCTCCCGGTGGAAAATTCCTCCGTCCGTTCAGTCTTGGTGTAGTGGCGAGAAAGTATTCTTTAAGTTTTAATAACTTTTTTATTTATGAACCGATTGACATGAAACAAACACTAATGACCGGTTTAACCAACATTTTGGGTGACACCTAACGGCCGGTCCCAATAATCTATCTATCGACGGTTTACCTTACTAGAGATAGATATTTGGCACTGTTTGTGTGGACGTTATGTAGTAAGGTAAACTGTGGATAGATAGATTATTGGGATCCCCCATTAGCCAGTTAGGTAACCCTTAGCAGTACAAAAATGTCACCTAACTTGTTTTAGGTGTCACCTAAAATTTTGGTGAAAACGGGCATAAATGTTTAGTGAAGCTTACCAAAACCCC
Organism: Selenia dentaria; assembly: GCA_917880725.1. Classification (NCBI taxonomy): domain Eukaryota; kingdom Metazoa; phylum Arthropoda; class Insecta; order Lepidoptera; family Geometridae; genus Selenia; species Selenia dentaria. The sequence continues at coordinate 2,748,861 of OU862885.1, read as the reverse complement.
TGTCCCTTCTATTTTATATTTTCGTTTATAAAATCCCCATTAATAGTCTCATAGATCTTCCATGTACCAACAGCGAGCCGTAATTTTTTTATTACATGTATAGATATGGATTTTATGTCCACGCATCTGTACCTACGTGTGTACCTATTATTGAAAATCTGTTCGTTAAACACCTGAGGCCTTTGCCTACCTACTAGTGTTGGTACCATTTTCTACCGACGTCCAAAAAGGAGGAGGAACTCATTTAGACTGTGTTTTATGTATGTTTGTTACCTTAACTTTCAACTGAGTAAACCGATTCTCAAAATTATTTTAATCTTTAAAAGCTGGTTCTTAAAGCGACTTAAGCTTAGGTCAGTCCGGACCAGTAATTTATAAAACTAAGTATTCAATACTTACATTCATGACGATATAAATGGCATGTAGAGATTCGCTAAAATATATCCTTCTTAAGTACCTAACTAATTAACTTAATTTCTTAATTTACCCTTATTTACAACATTGACATAGAATACCCAAACGCTAATGACCAGGCCCTGAGCGGCATAAATACTGATACGACAGACTTCCACGAACCGAGTCAAGAGTACGAGATCAAAATAGTGCACGCATCACATCGGCGACCGACGCACTCCGCGATACACTGTCATCTATATGGCACAGTACAGTTGAGGCAGTAGCACAAACTGCTGTAGTTGTTGCGACACAAAACAGAATAGGTGCAATCATATTACAAAGAGGCAAGTTCTTATAGTGGGACATTGCAATTTTAAAGAGAAAAATTCACATATTCGGACGAGATTCGAACCCACGTCTTGCGAATCCGTGACATACGCCATTACCACTAAGCTTACAACGAGGCTTACTGTCCAAACATCGAATTTTAACTCTCTATATGATTTTTAACGTCATAATTATGGGGACGGAGCGACATCTATTAACCCTTTGTGTACCAGTGCCGTATATTACGCCATATTAAGTCATATTAAAAAAAAAAAATTTAAATTATTACGATATACGAAAACAGAAAAAAAAATTCGCAAAAATCCTATTGTCCAAAAAGTTCTTAGTGGATTTTAGGGCTTTATAAATCTAGTTAAAATCTCTTTCAATGTTGTATTGAGTCTAAAACATCGTAAACGTTTGTATACCATTAATTTAACATTACATTTACACAAACTTTTATTATCAACTCACACCTCTACTCTCGGATTCAAACATATATTTTTGTAAAATTTAATTTAGTTTGTAACCTTATTTTATATTCGATTATGTGTACACATACTAGAAATTTAATTAACTGTAAACTTTGTTTTTAATAAGGAACTTTCTGTATGATTTTATCCGAAGGAGGGCGTTGACATCCGCGACACAGTTATATACTTATGCAGATGTCATCGATTCTCATACGTTAGTAGCTGAATAATGGGTTCCAAATAAATAAATTTTGTTTTTTTTTGAAATTTCTTAATCATTAGACCGGTTCTATTATAGGAATCCAAAGCGCTTGCAGCGCAGCTTGCTTTGCATTCGTAACTGATCTCAGAGATTAAGCAATCTTTGCTGAAGTTATGATTTGATTGGGTGACTTGGCGGTCACCAAGTAGTGGTAGGTAGTAGTAGATTTGTCAACGTTTTCTTTTCGCGTTAACGTTATTCGGAAGCATTCGTCGATCCCGGTTATTATTGTATAGGATATAAGTCGTTCGGCTATGTCGGGTGCATTCAGGCTGCTTGAATTCATCGACAACTACGACTGGCCACTGTCCTATCCATCAAGTCACAATGAGCTTGCATCGTGGATTATGGGTCATGTTCTCTACAGAGAATTCCTCTTCTTCTCTTCTCCTTTCTGCTCTACCAGAGAAGAAGGCCCAAGTTCCAGTAGTCGGAATTTAATGGGGTGATACTGGATTTCGAATGTAAATTCGACAATTTCGTGACGGGAGCATGCCGAATAAATTACAAAGCGTAGGCCGAAAAGATGTGGAAAAGTGATGCATAGGGTACTTCTTCAGGCTATACTGTTATTAGCTAATAATATTAAATATAATAGACTAGCTGCTCTCCGCGGTTTCACCCGCGCGATGATGAGGATGAATCTTATATAGCCTATGTTACTCAGGGTGAATGTAGATTTACTGGTGAAAGAATTTTTGAAATCGGTCTAGTACTTTTTGAGCCAATTCGTTACAAACATACATACAAATCTTTCGTCTGTATAATATCAGTAAAGCAAGTATAGATAATATTTATTAGTTGTCATTATTTTATTAATATCAGTAACCACCTATTTTAAAAATAATGAACGATTCGAAGTGCTGTGTAGAACTTCAAAGCTTTTAAGCTTTGGGATAGGGGTAGTTACTACAGATCTCAAATGCATCAAGTAATGATGTCGTTAGTTCAATATAAAAAGTACGAGATAACCTGCTGCCCATTGTTTCCATGAGAATCGTCAGCACGCTACGTGAGTGTGAACTCCGGCCCGAGTGCCAGCCCGTTGGCTGCATTGCAAGGCTGGCTATTAATATCTGCCGTGTCATGTCATCGTCACTACACCTCATCATTCAAATCATCACCTGTCACCTCGTCACCACCATGTACCTACAGGTTGACTGGTAGAGAAGCCATCATCATAGGGGCTCATGTTTCATGGTGCTAGATGGAGTTGCAAAACTATCGTGAGTATCACACATTATACTAATATAAAGATACCGGATGCACTCACTTGGTATCAACGACGTTTCGAACGTATAAGACGTAACGTATAAGATCTGTGACCAGCTATTAAGTCCATTTTAATTTGATTTTGATTTTTTTGACACCATTTTAGCTTTGCCTTAAACTTCTTGCTTTCTATCATATCATTGTAAACAACACCACGGGCAGGTTTACCGTGCCATAACCACAGATTTAACTTAAGCGCAGAGCTGGAATAATCCAGCCTATTACACAAGAATGGTTTTTATGTTGAGTTTGTTTATTTTGATAAGTCACTTCTGCTGATTCCTTAAGAGAACTAACAATATCACAGTACAAAGTGTCGATTCGACTCTCCATAGCTCGTTGTGTGACTTTGAGATTAATATCAAAGCATAATGACGTTTAGATCGAGTTGCATCGACGGTGGTCACGAGTAGACTGGAGAAGCGCGTGTCTGCATCTTGAGGGGAAGCGAAAATGTGCCGATATTCTCTTAAATCATGAATTCAATTCGCAAAAATTTAAAAAGATCTAGGATATAGGATATAGGATATAGGATTTTCATCATCATCATCCATCACCACGCGGGTGTAATTCCTCACACCGCAGTAACGCGTAGCACAGCTAGTATGTTTTATATTCGAAAACTTACAAAATTTTGTTAAGAACCTGGTTTTAAGTTTACTTAATTGGCTAAGTACCGTGACTTCATTTGAAAGTTTACTCGTTATTATGGCGCTTGCAACAGTGCCACAATGTCGAGAAATCAATATATAACAAAAAACAAAAAAGGTGCTGTCATATGTCAATAAAAATGAGGGGTTTTAAAGCAGTTTATCTCAAAAGCAGCAATTTAATTATAACTACAAAAAATAATATGACATTTCTAAGACTTCTAAGTACACATTGAAGGAATTAAAAACATACTTTAACATACTAGAGTACATTAAAAACAATTGAAACATACCACTTAATTTCACCTTTAAATCAGTTGTTCTCTTTATTCACTATTGTATTTATAATGAAACACATATCATAAATAGCAATTTTTAATACACATACATTGACGGATTATTAATTTTATTTAAGAGTGTACATTATTTTATTATGAATTTTGTATGTTTTTACTAGTTGTGCTTGATTATTGAACGTTGACAAGCGCTGAGCTGACAGCACCTTAATTAAACTGTTTTTAAACACTTGCACAAGTGACCGTAATAGTTTTAAAATGAATATCACACATTCAACAAATTAATTGAATATAACTCATGCACGTGATAGAGAGTTAATTGTGTGGAGTTCATACTTAATTCGAAATATATAATATGTTGTTAGTAAATCTATAGCTTTAAGTTTAGTGCATATTTTTCTATCGACTTCCAAAAAAAGGAGGAGGTACTCAATTCGACTATGTTTTTTTTTATGTTTGTTACCTCATAACTTTCGACTGGGTGAACGAATCTCAAAATTATTTTCTAGTTTGAAATGTTTTTTTGTTTTGTTCACGTGTGGTCCCATTTATTTTTCATCAAATTCGGTCTAGATACACCCCAATAACTGAATAGAATGGAAGTCGGTATTACATTTTTCAAATTGTACTTGTTCCTGTAGTACCGTCATTATTACAGAGGACCATTTGAAGCCCTTAAGATGCCCTCAAATAGTATTAAGTGTCAATACAAGTTAAATAGTCCTGTTTAGTATTTCTAATGATGGCGCTGGTATTCCGTGATTTAAACTTCGATAGCTACTTTTCTGTAATCTGTATTTATTTTAAGAATTATTATTACATAACAGTACGTACAGTGATCGTAGGAGTGCACACAGTTCTGACGCTATACAAAAAAGAAGATGAAGTACAATTGTCTATGATCTATAATGCTAGAGATATGGTAATTAGTTTTGTAACTAAAGATCGTTCACAAGTCCCTTATATTATAATATAGACACTATACTATACACACTAATAAAATAAATATAGATCTGATAGAATAAAATTACATAACGGTATTATATCATCAATGAATATCAGTGCAGTCGACAATATTTAGCGAGGTTCAACGCCAAGTCTATTTGTGGAAGTTCTATGACACTTACAGATGTGAAAGTCTGTATGTGTTTGTTTTCTGTTCTCGCCGCAAAAATCTACGAACTTTTGTATTAAATAAAATATAGATTTGAACTTTTGAATAGCTTATACTCGCAGGGCAATTTCCCAACCAAGTTTCTCCCTCAGACAAAATAAAAAAGTCAAGACAGAATGTTGTGAACAGAGAAGTGAGGCCGGGTGAAACTACGCCTCCGCGTGTCCATACATATTTACATACAAAACCTACAACGAAACTACGCCTTGGCTCGTCAGTCGAACTATCGCGACGCGTGGAAGCAAGACGTAATGTCATTTAATTTAAATTTATTAATTATTGATATTTTTTTAATAACTTTAAATTAATTTTCATTACCATGACAGTGCCATGTCACGCACATGTAGTTTAGAAAACCGGCCTCACTTTTCTGTTCACAACATTCTGTCTTGACTTTTTTATTTTGTCTGAGGTTTCTCCTATAAAAGTGAACTTGAGAATTTATTTCAGACGTTATAACAAAAAATGAAATCAGTCAACAATACCTTCTTACAACATTCATACAACGAAAGTAACTTTAATAGTTTCCCGACACCATTTTCTGTATATATTTAAGGTTTTTTTTTTAATTATTATTTAACCTAAGTCTCTGGAACATGCAAGTGAATTGAAACGACAAGCTTCGTACCTAGCTATGGTCGCTTAGTTCGCCCGTGTGGCAGTTTCGTTTTGTAGTGAAGCAGGTTTTTTTAAAGTTACATAACAAACGAATGAACCCGCATAAGTCTATGCATGTTAAGCATAATTAAGTTATATCATTAAGTTATAGCCTATTAAGCATATGCCTAAGCATCTTCTCCACAACCGACACAGTGACAACCTGCAGCATTTACAAAAATTGTTCGAATAAATGTCAATGAATTTTGTAATCAGCACAATGTTGCCATACCCACTTAGGGTCATTATGAAACACACACAACAAAATATGTATATATAAGACCTGCATTGTAAAATTCATAATTTTGCAATAAATATATTGAGTATTGAGTTATAATCTCTACATTAAAAACTATGTCTGTGATAAAATAAAAAACAAAATTCTTCAAATAATTTATTGATTCAGGCTTTACTTTGCGGAAGTTCATTATCAAAAACGATTTTAGAAGAAATACCTCGCCTAATATCGCCACTACACGCCTCGTGTCGAGGCGAAAATACGTATCGAGTCGTTTTTGGTTGATTGGGTTGTTTCGTGTATTAATATGAATATTTTTTCTAATATCGTTTTTAAATTCTTCAAGTTTGTGTTGCCGCCACGAGCTGTTATTTATGCCAAGCTGTATAACAGCTCGGTGGCAAACAAAACACTATTATGTGTAATAATTGCACATTTGATACTGAAGCACATTTTCGTGATAAATTGTAATTTTAAAAAGGAATAAATACTTTTAATTTATTCCTATATTGGAATGTGTATAATATATAATATCCTCCCCAAACTAATCTCCAAAGACTAAAAACTACTTATTAACTTAAAGAAACTAAGATATTACTTAATATCAAAAACTTATAGTATGAAACCCGTCATTACCTACTTATATTATAAATGGTCGGTCAACCGCTAGCTTATCTTCGTCTTATCGATAATCAATGTATTGGTAAGTTACAGTTACACGTCAAATTTCAATATAATATATACGACCACCCTATGAAGAGTTGATTCAACATCAATACAGCGATCTAGTATAAAAAAATAATTAGTCAAACGAAAATAAAAAGTCAATAACATTACGATAAAATATAAAATAAAAATTCAGAACACATTACATAAGAGTAATATTTATTTCATAATAGTCACCTATTATGTAAGTTATCTTACTAATATTATATATTTGGACGGATGGAGGGTTGTACTCAATCATCCCGGAACGGCTCAAGGAATTTGGAAGACCAGATTGATATGTGGATGGTTGAGATTTCTTTGTGGTAGTGCCACACTGCAACTCCACAGCCGAATGGGCCGGCATGGCCGGGGAAGTACCACACTCCCACATAACACCGACGCTTAATTTTCTATTGTCTTTCGTCGGTTTGTGGGAGGTTCCAGAGACCCAATTCCCCCCCCTTCCTCGTTCTCCCTCTCATCCCCCCTTGACCTCTGGTATTGCGGATGTCCGTGGGCGACGGTATCACTTACCATCAGCTGCTTGCTCGTTTGCCAACCTATCCCATAAAAAGGGCACTGGAATAACACACAAGATTTTTTTTTCACCATTATTTATCCCTACGTGGTTGAAACCGCGGAGTGCAGTTAGTCTTTAATACAAAAATAAATAAAAACCAGGGTTGATTCCCGCACCAGTACATAACCCAGCGCGCCGTGCCGGTGTTGCTTCAAGCGCACGTCAATAAAATCCAACGAACTCCAAACAAGTGTTCCAACCCGAACGGTCAAGTAGATTTACTGCTCGGATAATTCTCTCGGAATCGCATGTACAGGGTGTTTGGTAGAGCCGAGCGTGGTGTGTGTGCAAGTAGATTTATTTGGAATACACAAGTTCGCGTGAATGCCGCTAGGGATTAAAAGTATATTTAAATCATTATCTTTTTGTATATTCCGCATTTTTGTATTCTTTTTGACTATACTTTTTTTCTTTAACTCTATCGCATATGAAAGCATAATTAGGTAGAGGTATAACTATAAGTAAATATATGTACAAAGGCGAGCTTAAACCTAAAAATAATGTTCTTCTCGCAAACCCTTGATGCAAGACAGCTTTTAAACGACTAGTAGGTTTCTGTCCACATTTTTCAATACATTATTTACATTACATTACATTTTTTTGTGCATGTTTAAATTGTTTTAGGTTTTTTATGATCTCAGATGTATTTTGGATTATTCAGAGCCCTAGTAGATTCCTATAAACCTAAATAATTCGTTGTAAGTTCTAGGTAGGAAAAAGAGAAATAAATAACTTCGTAGAGGAACTTTCATTCTCTTTAAAAACCGTTACCGAGAAATTAAATAAAATTATTTTAAAGACATCTAGTTTTACAACGGTAAATATGTTATACTACGTGTATTACAAAAGCTTATTATCTTGTTATAAAATAACATCTAAGGGTGATTAATTAAATCATCATTCATACAAAGAGCGGCCACGCGTTCAAGCGTTCACGCGGTCAGTTTTGCGATCGTTGTGTTGTATTACGTAACATAGTAATATGGATATACATTCTACCCACAGTTGACCGACGCGGTCAGAACGCCTCCTGTTTGGATATATCTATGTAACGTAATACAACACAACGAACGCAAAGCTGACCGCGTGACCGCTTTCTGTCTGATAGCACCCTTATGGAGGATCCCAATAATCTATCTATCCACGGTTTTCCTTACTACCGATAGAAATTAGACATAACTTCCATACAAATAGTGTCAAATATCTAACTCTAGTAAGGTAAACCGGCGATAGATAAATTATTGGGACCGGCCGTTAGGGAAATCTTAATAATATTATAAACCAGAATGTTTGTATGTATATATGGATGTTTGTTACTCTTTCACGCTCAAACAGCTGGGCGAATTTTGAAGAAAATGTGGTATGAATGTAGATGAGGTGCTGGATTAACACAGGATACTTTTTATCATCATCATCCATCGGGTGAAACTGCGAGGCGCAACTAGTGGAATATAATGAATAGGTAAATGTCATGTTTGGCTTCAATACAACACAATACAAAACAACCTGTGTATAGGCATATATGAATCCTGATTCTCCCGAATTGAAGATTATATCTGCTAATGTCCGATTTATGTGAGACCTTCATGCAGCTCTTGTACTGGCAATATATTGCCAAAAGGTTGATGTACAACTGAAATTCCGTTATGTATACTGTCTGAAACAAAAGTCAGAAGTAAGTCAAAAGCTGAAGCAAGTGTTGGCTGAGATAAAAGCAAATGGACACACAGTAAGAGAGCTTCTGAGTGATAACGGAGGAGAGTTCGATAATAAGGAAGTTAGGAAAATACTCGAAGATTATGGTATTAAACAGAGACTTTCTATGCCACATACTCCACAACAAAATGGTTGTATAGAAAGAGATAACAGGACAGTTGTCGAAGCCACGAGGGCTATTATGCATGCAAAAGGGCTACCCCAAGGGCTGTGGGCTGAGATAGTTAATGCTACAGTCTACACACTGCGGCAATTGTTGCCGAAATAATTGTTCGTATACCTTTACGTAATAATGTGACCAACTTTTTAAACCTACTTCCGTAACAAGAAGAATTTTATCATCAGGCGCCTGCGATTCAAGAACGACGATGGTTGCTTCTAGATTACAAATATTGTCGCTTGGATTATTGTTTTTGCTACATCTACGAGTATCTATAAATATAAATATGAACCCATATTTTTTCTGGTCACGCTATAACTTGAGAACGGATGGAACAATCTCGCAAATTATTTTTTCGTTGTGCTAATTATTGTCAGGAGAAGGTTCTTATGAAAGAAAAACTAAGATAGATGGCAGGTTATGGCGAGGCTACGCGCACGTAGTCACGGACTGCTACTACTATATAAAAACTAAGTCGTGTTAGTTACACCATTTACAACTCAAGAATGGCTGGACCAATTGTTATGATTTTTGTGTTTATCGATTTGTCATATTTTGGGGCAGGACATAGGATACGTTTTATCACCATCATCATCCATCAGGATGCGGGCCGCAGCTATTTTGATATATTTTTAAGTACCTTCTACACTATTTGATGGGGTTTGGTTATGTTTATAAGTACAACATAGATTAAACGATTAATTAATTAATTAACAAACACAACCACTAGCCTTTGCCCGCTACTTATTCCGCATGGGATTTATTTATTTTCCTTGCTATTATTCGAGATCAATGTCGGCGAAGTATGAATGGGCTGTGGAAAAATCTTATATATATATATATATATACAACCCTTGGATAATTCAGGCTACACCGTGTCATACAGCGTCATGGATAGGGCATGGCCAAATTTCTATACTAACTCGTCCATGATCGTCGTAACATGATTTTGTTCACCGGCACCAAGCAGCCGACGACGGGCATTAGTCAGAAGGTGGGTGATTGCACAAACATGTACGTATGTTCAGATATTTGCTTATGCACGGCCTATTTCACAGATATATGTACAATAAATAAAGCAAGTATCACGGCTTGTATTAAAAACAAGCGTGCCGGCTTTTAAATGCAAATGTGTTTACACCTAATAATAATTTTAAAATAACTTAACTGTGATAGGAAATATGTCCTTGCCTTTGGGGCCTCGAAATTTTAGTTCTGTTGCAGTTAATTATCACGTAATGTAGTTCTCGCGGCCGTCCGACTACAACAACAGACACTGCGCGGTCTGTAAGTAGTGGCGGCCAACGCTTGGTCGAGGTTCAGACACGGAAAGTACACGCATTTGCGTTATCTATTGTACTTATATCTGTGGCTGATTTGCTTACTGCTTGAATGAGTACATACACCACCTGGAACTGACCCAGGATTAGTATGGAGCACGGTGTAACGTTAACTTAGGGCCGGGGGTAACTGCGTCATGTCAATCAAAACTGAGAGATAGCAAGCAAAATAAACTAATGGCCATCGCTTTACAAAATCACGACGACATCGAATCAGGAAGTACCAGACTCGGGAAATACGAGCGCCAATTAAAAACACACGAGCGCCCTGTAATTGATTCCTGGATGATTGCCTAATCCACAGTCCCGGAACTGGCAACCCTGGGCTATAAATGCGGGCCCATTTAGCGAATCGCCTGGTTTTGTAAACAAACAGTTATTCCTGATGGTAACCACTGTGTTGGTTGGACATCTTGAGCAGGATTATGTCGTAGGTGTCTGGTGTGAAATAAATTCAGATAATATTGAAAATTACTGTACGCCTCTGCTTTAACTGGCCAAATTGACTATCATCTGCGTCCGTATGTTTGTTAGGTTGTTCGTTGGTCTTCCTGTACAGGTCGCATTTTTCAACCAATCTTGACGAAACTTGGTATGGTATGTTCCACTATTTAACAAAATTTAGTAATTAAAATTAATGTTAATATAATTTCTTTGTCGTCGTTAAGTCTATACTTTTCTTTAAAAGGAGGGAAGTTTGCTGCGGTGACCGACAATTTTTTATAAAATTTGTTACACACATTAGGCAATTTCGAATATTAGTAAGTCAAGTGGTTTACTTTATATTTAAATATACTTATTGTCTATCTATATCAAAGATGATACTCATACATAATTTTAACCCTTTGACTTCGCCTGATTTCGCCATATTTGGCCTTTACAATTTGGCATTTACAATAGATTTCGCAGAAATCAATCTACTTTTCCAGGAACTGCAACGTGTGGGTAACAAGGCATAATCAATACAAATCGCTTGTAGCGAGCATGCCTGGACGTTTCAAACTGTTGAAGTCTTATCGGAAGGTACCTTAGCATTTGATCATTTGACCCCTAAAGCTGTCTAGAGACAAAGTTCAGTTTTTTTTTATAAATTCAACACACTTTAAACTTTTGACATACAGACACTTTGGTCCGTACCTTTTAAAGATTTTCAATTTAATTATAAGATCTTTATGTTGAAATGAAGATATCGTTCACCAAACTTTATAACTAAGTAGAAAACTCCAGCTACTGATGGAGTTTGCTTAAAACTAAAGTGAGTCCATATATATATTGTATATTCTATTACTGCATTATTTAATCTAAAAGTTTATTATCCTAGCGTTATATTTTTATTCCTATCTTACAACACTGATAATCAGAGCTACCGGCCAAAGTTCAGTTATAAAAAGGTAATAATAGACAGTTACTCGAAACAAACATCGTCTAAAATGAACTGGTAAGTCTAGAAACGTGGTAGTATCAACAAGCCATCAACAATACCAATCAATAAAGCTGCCCGTCGAGCGATGTGCGCGGCGCCTGCGATACCCGCCAAGACACGCCACACGTCAGCCGGTAATGGACTGCCGATAATAGCCGCGGGAATGGACAACTTTCCAAAACATTTACCTAAAAAAGGTATTTTTAAAAGCTAGAAAAAAGTGCTAATCAAAGAGTACCTACATTAGTGCTATGACGAGCTGCGACGATGGTTTCTACGTGGATACGTCGTCCTGGCACTAGTTGTCATACATAATATTATAAAGAGGAAAGATTTGTATGTATGTTTGAAACGAATTAGCTCAAAAAGTTAGGACCGATTTCAAAAATTCTTTCACTATTGGAAAGGTACATTTACCCTGAGTTTCATCATCATCATCATCCATCGCCACGTGGGTGAAACTGCGGAGAGCAGGTAGTTATTAATAAAAATTAAGTCTTAGTTTTAGTTTTATTGTACCTAACAGGTATCTAGGTATACATATATATATATATATAACTAGATTTATTTTATAATATTACTTAATTATTTTTTAAATAATTATATTAAATGATAACAGTAAGATTATAGAGTACCTAGTCGTATGTATTACATTCATTATATTTAAAAGATGCAATCTAAAACAATCTATTAAGTTTTATCTTTTTCGTACTTTTTTTCTCCCAGTTTTATTCGGTAATCTAATAACCTATTCCAACTTTAAACACAATATATGATAGGTAGCAGAACTGTGGCGTTATCCACCAAAACGAATCCTTATAGTCTAGTGAAACTGCCCTACAACGTAAATCATATTTGTTTTTACTTTGCCGATTAAAGCTTAAAACCACAGGTTTATAAACGGAGCTGCAAACCTGTAAGCACATGGGTGACGATTGCAAGCTACTGCTTGGAGGGATCTTTTACTCCTTGTTTTCCTTAGTTGCAGTAAAACGCAAGGAAACCCGACTTGGTTAGTACCGACACGTCAGATATTCTTCTCCGAAGCAATAGTACGCCAGCATTACTACATAAGGGTTTTATTTCAGATTTGCCCAGACTGACCGTGCTAAATGGCCCAACCTGTATACAGGGTGGTTTTGTGAGAAGGATGACCATGGCCAAGTCCGTACAAGTAAGATAAATGATTTTCACACACAACGGCTAAAAAGTGAGCCGTGTAAAAATAATAAAATAGTAAAAATTTAATATTTCCTTAGTTACGCATTTCTTTGCAAAGATTGATCTTTATCAGCAGCATAATCCATTAGTTCAATAATACCTACAGAATGTATTTTTTTTTAAATCATTCGTGTCAATTTCCGTCAAAAGTAAAAGATTAAAAAAAACTAAGTATGCAGTTATTGTTTTCTTATAAATCGAGGGCATGTCTCATTTCACGATTTTTTTCTAACTCTCGTGGTTCCGAACTTGGCCATGACCGCCCTTCTCAAAAACCAACCAGTATATTATTTTAAGTAAGTTACTTATTATTTTGGTATATACGTAGGCAGATCACTTCCCAGAAACCTTTCATCTGCAGTCAAGCTGGTACCTAACCAGGTCATATTTATTACAGAACAGTAAAATAGAAAGTGTCTATCAGTGATCGTGACTTGGTCATTCACGTCGCTTACAGAAACAGTAGCGCTCTACGTCATTAGGTGTTACCGAGGTATTTCTACATGGGTTGTGTTTTTGCCCAGTTGGCTGCAAGGAAGGCTATGTTTCAGGGTGAATGCACCTATGTATGGTTTATAAAAATATCAGACCTGTTCGCGCACATACTAATATCAAAATATACAATTTTCCTCGGCGTTAATATCGAGTTTTATCGATCCCTGTATCTGTACCAAGCCTTAAGTTTTTAGCACCAAAAACCGAAAACACTTTCCATGGATCGACTGTTCTGTCCCGCTATCGCCCGCGAAGCGTGTGAAATCAAGAAATTGAAAAAAAATCAATTGAAAGAATTCCTGGAAACTGTGTGCTGTGCGCGAAAAGCTTAGGACTTTGTATAACAACCCTGTTTTTACAAGATATGATTTAAGAAAAACTCGATTCCTACGAAGTCATAGCTACGAAGAAATTATTATTTCTACGTAGCTTGTAGCGTTACAATCTGTACGTGTGCTAAGGAGCGTCTAAGGAGGCGTATGCTACAGTTATTCCGGCTCGGCTCCATAATATGTCCATAGTGCTAGTCTGGTCTACTAAGCTAATGCCTTTTTTTATTTGCGTCACCACAGTATTCAGGGGCCTTACTATGATCTCTTAAAGCAGGACTTCTAGAAAACTGCTTATTCGAACCATGACAAAGTTAAAGCAGGCCTGCCCAGGCCTACTATTCAATAACCGCAGAAAAACCGTTCACATGTTTTTTTGTATGGACTGTCGTTAATGACTCTCTAAATCCGATCAGTTTATCACAAACGTATAGACATCTGCAGTAATGGTTATAGTAAATTGTTAGAATGTCAGAGAAAACATTATCCGTTCACCTTTGCGGAAACAATGTTCAAACAGTTCACTTAAATGAGCGTCATGGTATGATTTCATTCAAAACTGTTTATGCTAAGTTTAAGAACTGCACGGAACCTACATGGTTTTTTATGAAGCTAATAGTAAGACCCCAAGTTTGAAAAGCAACTGTGACAAATGAAATTAGCTATACAGGGTTTCACTCAAGTCCTTCTGTTTCAGATACCTATTAATAAATTTGAAACCCCTCCATTCGCCCGTGGGTGTCACGGTTTAACCAAATCGATGAAAATTAAAATACTAAACGAATAAAAATGTGTTAGTTTGTTTTATTTATTGGGGTTTAAATAAAGCATAATGGATCATCAATTTACAATGTAGCACGTGGTTTCTAAACTAGACTCATGACTAGTGTGATATGATGGGTACCAGGGTCTCTTTCATCGCAGAGCAGTTATAATGCCTATTATTGAGCAACTTTAACAGAACTTCCTTTTCCAATCAAGAAATTTACGGCCTTACTTATAAACGCTGCTTAAATTTAAATAATATCATTTAGTACGGCGCGGAACATTTTTCTATTGCGTACTACTCGTAAATAACGTCATTTAAAGTTAAGCAGCGTTTATAAGTAAGGCCCTTACAACCAGTTGCAGAAAGCTCTTCATTAGCAGTCAATTATTTAATCCAGCTTTAGTGCTAATGAAACCATTATTTTAATGGAGTTGCATAAAAGACAAAGTTGACATCTTAATGACGCTTTAGCTAAAGTCGGCTTTAAACAATGTTGCCAAAAATATTTTAAAAAGGTATGAACAACGAACAGATACAACCTTCTTGGGAGTGAACATTAGAGTTTTGATTTAGCTATTTTACAAATATTTGTATTAACATTTTAAAAATATCGTTGCAGTCACAGACTATAAGATACTACGTATGTTGCAGTAATAAAACGCAAACTACATGATTGGCTTGTCATTATCAAGCAGGTGTCAAATAAAGAATGTTTTTTTATCTTTGTGGATTCGTCGACTGGACTAAAGTTTTGTTTGTGGTGACAAAACTTGTACGAGTAATATAGGAAAAACTTTACAAAGTTTGTTTTTAATCCCTGATCTGTCAATTTATAGTTCCTTTAAGCACTAACGGGCTCTAATGTTATGTGCAACTCAAAATACACGATAAAGGATAATTTGACGTTTCTTTAGATAAACTAATAGGAACTTTAAAATTTGACAGAATATTCGTTTATGGAACGATTTAATGTCGGATTAAGATTTAATGACGTCTTTAGAAGTTAAAGATCGTTTCTGCAACTTGCTGATCATGTTTTAAAAAGGTATAGTTGCTCAGAGGCAATACCGTAATGAATGAGGTTAATCCGAGGTGCTATTGCTAGTTGAAACTACCAATTGACCGTGTAGTCGTATAATGCACATTGTGATCGGACACCGGTATTTTGTAAATACGCACCTGTGTGGTCGACAGTGTGATTTAGCTGCTGGTTCTATAATCGTACCTACTATATAAGCATATTGATGTTCAGCACGCTGGAAGTTCTATAAGGAGTTATATATATAAGACCTTCATCAAAAGAGCCACTGTATACAAAACCGGCAAATTTGAAAGTCTACTACTACTAACTACAAGGTATAGTAAGATACTTCATCATGAAATTCTAAACACAGTTAAGTCTAACTTTATTATTGGAGGCAAATTACTCGAATACTACTTATTGTGTATCTGTTGTACCCGTCAAGACAGTCCCTTGCTGAACATGATTACCAACTGTTCAGGGTACTCCATAGCACATTTTGATTAATAATGTCTAGAACATGCAGACCTTCATAATCTTCAACTTTATTTTTTAATCTATCCCTGAACAACTACAACTCATATTTTGGAGTAAGATTATTTTTTTAGATTTCTCAATCAGCCCATTATTTTCCCAATGTTGGGACTTGGGCCTTCCTCTCGGAGAGAGGAGTGTGGCCTAAAACCATCACGAGGGCTCAGTGCGGCTTGATGTGTGGGTTAGTAACTGCAGCCCCATATTTCGAAGTTTTCGGGATGCTTCACCTGAACGCATTGAACGCCAGAATGGCTCCTACATAGGCTACTTACGGCCTAAAATAAATCACCGGGTACGTGCCTTTCCAAAATACGGAAGCGGTCAGTTTCCATTAGCGGTCACATGACCTAAGTCCTGACCGCAGTAAGAGCTGCGTATAACCTTGTAGATCAGTTTAATAATGACAAAGTCAAACTACACTGCGAGCAGTTCATAATAATTTGTGACGAAGCTCAGACTTTCTTAATTAAGACTGAATTTAAATATGAAAAGCGCAATGTTTGATTCATAAACTCACAACAAAAATATGCGCATCATCCAAACAAACCTAGTTTCGTAAGTCAGCCCGTGATGTTAGTGAACTCATTAACTACTTGCAGGCAGCAATAGCTCGCTTCATTATACACAATAGATATTATTGTACTAAGTTCAATAGTCTTAAACAATACATATAGGTAGGTCTGCTTTTAAAATTTTTAATAATTATTTTTATGGGATAGTTTGGCAAACGAGCAGGCGGCGCACTTGATGGTATGTGACACCGTCGCCCACGGACATCCACAATACCAGAGGTCTCGAGGATGCGTTGCCGGTCTATGAGGAAGGAATAGGGTCTCTTCTTGAAGGCTCCTAAGACGTATCTTCGGAAACACCTCAAGTGGCAGCTGGTTCCACTTGGTGGTGGCGCCGTCTTTTCTACCGACTTCCAAAAAAAGGAGGAGGTACTCAATTCGACTGTATGTTTTTTTTATGTTTGTTACCTCATAACTTTTGACTGGGTTCACCGATTCTCAAATGTATTTGAAAGCTGGTGCTTCCCGTGTGGTCCCATTTAAATTTAAATTTCATCAAGAAGTCGGACAAGGTAGAAAAGAGTTTTCTCTTTTAGCATGGAAAGTACTAGCTATGCAATCCTCTTAAGCAGGTTTTCGTGCTCACCCAACTTGTCTGGCGCTCTCGGTACACGTTTATTCTCTTTGCTTTGATACCTATAAAGATTTCCCGATGACAATACATACAGAAAGAAACGTGACGTAAGTATACGTTACAACGGCAACATAATCTCACATGCCGACTCCTTTCTAACCGAAGCTGCTTTTTATGCAATAAGTGGCAAAGACGAGCATGTCATGCACTTAATGTTAAGCATTACGCGTCCCATGACAGTTGGAGTGCCATCCAGAGCTCAGATTTGCAGTTTTGCGGTACTACACTACGCTCGTCACCTCAAGACATTGATTGAGTCTCTTTTACTCGGAAATGTGCTTGAACGCTACTGCTTCGCGGCAGAATATCTGGCACTGCGGTGGTACCTACCAAGATAGCTTCTTGCACAAGAGGCTACCAACTAGTGGGTCGGGTTTCCTCGCCTCGAATTCGTATTCCGGCGGCGGAGGTAATATTCTACTCCGTCCTCTCACAGAGAAAAATGTAGTATTCCAATTCAAATTATTTATTGAATTAAAAAACATTATTATTTATGTCACAAAATCTAATTTTAAATTTTAAATATAAACATTACAAATAAAAATATATAAATCAGTACGTCAAGTTTGAAAGTAATTGATTTTTATTGTCAAAGCCAATTATGCTGTCACGTGCTGTTGGGATCTACTCCACTGATCAGTCAAATTTTCACAGGTCAAAAACTGTGCTAAAATAGTTCTCCAATTGACAAAAATAAATCTAAATCAGTGTTAGTGGACAGCCTTGAGATTATCTAAGAGCAAACATCGTTACATCTTTGACAACATCGGTGAAACAAATGACGACATGACAAGAAACGTTAGAAAAACTACCTTATGTACGTACAAGGGCAATATCTCATAAAGTATCTGACATCGTTGAGCTCGTCGACGAATCATTACAGAATCGCTCTGCACGAAATGACAGCGGGCACGAACTAAAGGAGAGACATAGATCGTGCGACAGTACCTGTGTTCTGTCGTTAAAGGTCATGGGCAGGGATGTTATGGAGCTTTGTAACCGTAACCGAAACTATCGGATAAAATAAAAAGATATCCGTAACCGTATCCGTTCCACAAGTTTCGGTAGTTAAAAAATGTATTACATAGGTACTATTTGTGTTTATATTTTACCTCAATCTAATATCCTTAACCGAAACTAACGGATAATCCGAAAAAATTAACCGTATCCGAAACTGATATAATTTTATTCATAGATCCATATCCGTATCCGTATCTCCGAAATATCATATCCATAACATCCCTGGTGGGACCACTTATAATGGTGACGATGAGTGCGAGTAGTGCCTTATATTATGCCATTTGCCCACCAGTTGAACTACTCAGCCAGTGTCAGCCCAGAAAGGTCGTCAGCTTACTGGCCAGTTTCCAGTGATTAGCACAATTGAAGTAAACCAGCAAGAGCTGTAGAAAGTCTAGTCGGAGCCACTCCAGCGCGCTATATTTAGCCAATCAATGACAGACGACGAGCGCCGCCAGCGCCCCATCGCCGTTTATAATAACGGCCATTAGCTGTTTTGTTGATATTTATTGGCGCAAGCTGCATTGAGCATGGAAATAGAGCGTTTTGAGGATTAGCCGAGATTTTGGCAGTTTGCTCGATCGAGGTGCGGTTACATCACTTTTTAATGTTAGTCTTCACGTTGGAACACTTTAAGGGTTTTTTTACATGTTACCGTATAGTGCGTCGCATTTGCACATTTGCATTACCATCACGGACCGTAGTACCCTTGTTCGTTCCGTAATTTCACTACTAAACGATCAGGCTGAGTGTGGTGAGGCGCTGAAACGCGACGCATACCTTTCTTGGTAACAAAAGAAGATATACCCTATAACAAAGTCCTGCGCAAACAAGCATTGAATATAGCTATGTACCCACATTACCAGCTGAATAAGAATAAAAACTAGTTCCGTAGCCAGCGGGTAGCAAAACGTATTGGTCCCTGGGTAAGTCGTTTGAATAGAACTTCATACTCAACATCATAATGAAAGTCATTTATTATTATTTATTTCAGTCAGGCCCCAGAGATAGAGACTAATGAATGTCAATTATTGATTGCTGTACCTTAATAGATTTCTTTATCTACCGCGTTTAAAAATAAAAAAGCTGCTACCAAGAAGAACCGGCAAGAAAAATGGGTATTCAGGTATTTTGATGTGAAAACTTCTTTTCATACCACCTGCTCGAAAATGTTCTATTACATATACGGACACAGAATAAAGAACAAAAAAGAAAAAGGCGCGAAATGATTATACTATTAGTAGTGCGTTCGAATAGCCCTAAGTTGGCGAAAATAACAAGCTCACAAGGGCGTTTGAATTGGGAATCTATGGGTGAAAATGTCGTTAATTGCTCTTTCTGTTCAGCGTTCAAAAAGCTAAAAAAGAGTTATTTATGCCACCAAAATTGAGCTTTACGGACGATTTAACTAAAGAGCCAACAACAGCAACGCCACCAATGCCCTTATTGCTAAACGAACGCTCCTATGGAGTGTTATGTTGTGCGCCACGTTGCTATGGGTTACGCTGCGTAATCCATAGCAACGCGCGTAATGTACGTAATTTACGCACGGACCCTCTGCGCATTCAAGGTCATACTTCAAGTCATACATAGAGTAAATTATATATATGTAGAAAGTCATAGATAGCTTCAAGTTACGTGCCCTTATGTTTGGTGTTATTATATCAACTTCCATAAAATGTTATAATTATGAACGTGGTGCATGTAACTGTACCGAAATATCGGGTGCTCCAAAAGCAACTAAATCGTGGTCTACATCTCGTGAGTACTAATTATAAGTTAGTTAACAACCGCGAAAGTCGAGAACAGTGTTTTCCATAAAATGTTCCTTTCAAAAACATTACTCTGTCCCTCTATTTCAAGTTACATGCCCTTATGTTTGGTGTTATTTTATCAACTTCCATAAAATGTTATAATTTTGAACGTGGTGCATGTAACTGTACCGAAATATCGGGTGCTCCAAAAGCAACTAAATCGTGGTCTACATCTCGTGAGTACTAATTATAAGTTAGTTAACAACTGCGAAAGTCTAGAACAGTGTTTTCCATAAAATGTTCCTTCCAAAAATATTAATTTAAAGTCCTGAGTGAAGCGAGTGAAAGTAAGACACTGCTTTACTCCCTTAATGCATAATCTACTATTAGGTGCATTGAGCACTTTTGGTGAACAAAAATCATGGAACTCGCGTCATCGTCACCGAACGCTTCAAGTTACTTAGTTTTCAGTTCTATCGACAGTATCCAAAGACCGCCCGCATGTTTTCATTGTGTTCAGTGTGTCATTCAGTGTGTTTTAATTTTATTTACTAAAGTGAATTCGTACAAGAATCCTTTTCTATTCTAAGTAGGTACCTACTTAGGTAGTGTCTTGAAACATAATATGTTTTTATTACATAATTTTCACAGCCAACATGATTTTTCTTTTCTTTTAGTGTAAAAAATGCACATAGTTTGCTAATACAATTACTATCACCAAATATATATATCACCAAATATAATATAATACGAGTATCACACAATATCAAAACATATACATAATCTAAGCATGTAATGTAGGTATATTTCGTAGGAAGATTCTAGTATTCGAATTTTCGCGAAAACCCTATAACGATATATAATTTTTTTTTATTTATTATTTTAGCCGACTCCGAAAAAAGGAGGAGGTTTGTCAATTCGACCGGTTGTTTTTTAATCTGTGTTCGCGGATAACTTTGATTTTCATGATTCTTGGTTTGGTAGAGTATACTTCCGAGGTGGTCCCATTTAAATTTCATCAAATTCAGTCCAGCAGTTTTTGAGTTACACTCCAATAACTGAAAAGCATTTCACTTATTTTGACGATTTGATGATATCATTAACTGTGAGTGATAATCGATCCCGTAATTAGCAAGGGTCACTTAAAAGCGTGAAAAAATTGTTTTAATAAAAACTGGAACCGACTACAATACTAAAAAATATGAAATAACTTGCTGAAGTCGGCACCATGATGGTTCAAAAGTACATATTATTACAATATTGTGCGCATGTTAAAAAAAGTTTTTGTTCTTTAAGTATTCATATGAAGATCAAAAGCATACACATATGTATATTTTGATAAATTTTGATGCATTGCTGATAGCACAACCATTGTGTGAAATACCGAATAGGTATTTAACCGAGCAAGCTAACAATTATATTTAGATCGATATACTGAAGTTGGCCGATTGATGTTGGCTAAGAAAATGGCTGTCAGTTTGCTTACGATAAGAAAATGCGTTGATCATTTATTCCTCATGTTAGATATTGGAATCGAATCCAAGAATGTTCTTAATGACGAAGTTATCATGACTTTTAAATTTTAATAAGAAAATACCTCAGCCTTGGAAAGTGTGACCATTTCTCTTACGCAAAGACGCACCCGTAGTGACCTGAACCAGGATGACTACATCGAGAGTATTATCAAGTTAGCTTCCCGCAAACTCGGAGTCCTGAACAGAGCGAGGCGTTCCTTTACTCCGGATCACCGTTGCCTTCTTTATTAAACTCAGGTGCACCCATGTATTGAATATTGTTGTCATCTCTGGGATGGATCCGCTAAACTAAGTACCTTATGGATGCTCTCGATAGACTGCAACGTCGCGCTGTCCGTAGTATTGGAGACACTGAAGTCACTTAACAGCTAAACCCCTACAAATACGTAGAACTATAGCTTCTCTAAGCGTTTTTTACCGGTTGTTTCATGGTGAATGTTCTGAAGAGCCTTTTAATATTATTCCTTCCTCATCATTCCGATCCCAAACTCTCGTTCCGGCCTAGCATAGCATCCATATACTGTTCAAAACTTTTCACCACGAACTAAAAAGTTTGGCAGTTCCTACCTCTGTCGTGTAAGTAAATTGTGGAATGCTCTGCCGGCGTACGTATTTCCTTGCAGCTATGACCCTGGGTCTTTCAAGCGGGGCGTGAAAAGCATCTGTCAGGTCATCAAATAGGTGTGGCGATTAGCGCAGCTTACGGCTGCACTAATGGTCATTGCTTTTTGATTCCATCTTCGCTTTCCATCAGGCTAGAGGGAGTCACTTTGAAGAACCACTATAAAAAGAAGACTACAATGGATACCAGAGTTGTCTTATAGGTATATTATATACCCATGGCCAAGATGGATGGCCAAGAGGTCGACAGCGGTCTACCGGTCGACCGCGAAGGCGATTGAGGGATTGTCGCGTTAGTTAAATAAACTGAATTATTTATTATTGATAAACTTAATTATTATATATTTACATCTTACAGTCCCTAATATGATAAACTTGTGGAGAGTATGCAGTGCCAGAAGCCCCCCTCTATAATTCCAAGATAAGCACAAATGAATTGACTAGCCGAAGGCTGTTCGCTAATCCCTCTCCCCAGCGCTCCGGTCAAAAAGATCACAAGAGCAATTCGACGCAGGAAGGGATTAGTTTTCACAAGAAAATACTTCGAGTGAGAAAGTAAATCAGTCGGCGCGGCTTCACCTAACGGCTATTAAATCTAAAACAAACCATCTCAACACTGCTCGTCTTTGATCCCGATGCGTGTTTATTCTATGGCCGAGTGTTCCTTTTTTTGTAATACCAAATGGCGATTTGAAAAAGCTGTTAAAACGTGATTGTTGATCTGCATAAATGCAATTTTATTGGGTAGAGTCAGCTGCATAAGTAACCTGTAGGACTGCCATGAGTTTATAACATTGACACCAATCGAGGCTCGGTATCGACTGCCGCGAAAAAATGTTTGAAAAAAAGAACAGTGCCACCTCGCGGTCAACTGTAGAATTAAAATTGACAGTGAGTGCGCCAATCTCAAGCTTAATAGGTAGACGAGATCGAGTATAGACTATATGTTGGCAACTCATGGTAGAGGTACTGCTACAGGTAGCTAATATATGTAATATAGAAAGTACTTTTTACGGTCAACTAGCGGTGCCCTGCGGTTTCACCCGCGTGGTGATGGATGATGATGATGACGAAAAGTATCACATGTTCTTAGCCGAGATGACAGATCGAAAAAAAAGTCATAACAATTGAACGGCTAGTGGCGCCCCGCGGTTTCACCCGCGTGGTGATGGATGATGATGATGAAAAGTATCCTATGTCGTTACTCGAGTTATGTCAAATCGAAAAATACAATAATCAGTAAAGTTGGTCCAGCCGTTCTTGAGTTATAAATAGTGTAACTAACACGACCTTTTATATATATAAATAGATTTATATGACGAGCGAGAAGATCCGGCAAGAAACTCAGCGGACTTGTCTTTAAAATTTTTTTTTACCGCATATAACTATTCTTAACGTATACATTAAGAAATATGTTGTTTAAATATGTTATTTTATATGTTTAAATATGTTATTTTGTTATATAAATATACATATTTATATAACATGTGTATACATATAGTGGCAGTGGGCAGGGCACCTAGCACGCAGAACAGATGGCCGATGGGGCTGAAAGGTTCTGGAGTGGAGACCACGGACTGGCAAGCGCAGCGTAGGTTGTCCACCGTCACGACATTGGATGCAGGCCGCTTCCAACCGGTCCTTTTGAAAATTATGGGGGAGGCATATGTTCAGCAGTGAACGTCCTACGGCTGAGATGATGATGATGACACTCGCCATAATGGGCCAATAATACAATTGTTTTCTCAAAAATCATCCTACTTTTCCAGGAATTGCGACAAGCTGGTTAAATGGCAAAAAAAATGTTTGTATCAGCAGCCGTTTATGCTCAACATCGATGAATCAGTCGATCTGTCAGGACAACAAATTATATGGATGACTCCATCACTGCGGCCTACTCCAAAGCTATATTTTTATCAATCGAACTATGCATTTATGTTGGTTTCAATATCGCACGAAGGGATGAGTGCATCACAAAGATTTTATCAGTAAAAAAATTTCGCACGGGATTTTTATTTTATATTAGAACATTTTTGCAGCCGGTTGAATTACTGTCAAATTTGGTACTATACGAACCACATAATTCAGAAGAAAAAAAAACAAAATGAAATACCTACCATAACGGTCCTATTGTAAATAAAGTGGCCAAGAGGTCTGATGCCTTGTCAATGTTATCTTCATTAACATTCACGTCTAAAAAGGTGCAGTTCAGGCAGATATTGAAAAAGATTCAACTTTTTTCTTTGTCTTTTTACTTTGTCATAAAGGATATCTTACTGAAAAATGCTACTACTCGTTACAAGACTTCTTTACAGATAAAATTCAGTAGCTAAAAATATTTAATTTCTGTCACTTTTGAACTAATTTTAATTAAGATAATAGTCATTAAACTTTAGTCCTACCTAGAGCCCAATAAACTCTAGAGTGATCACTAGGGTTTCATGTTGTTAGTACATATTAAATTATTTAACAACTATACATTGTACACATGCCAATTTTCATGAAAAATAAAATATTCCATAAATGCTTATGATTATGATTAAAACTTTGTTTTTTCATTTATCTGTATATTAAAAATAGTAGCTGGGGACAATTTAGAGATAAGTACTAGATCACGTTGTAAAGCTGTAGATGTTGTAAAGGCAATGTATACTTGAATTAATTAATCACTTTTTCTAATTTTGAGTTTATTCCAACATCAGAGCAGTCTAACTTTTCCAAACACGGATGCTGATTTTTACACCAGAGCAGCCTCAGTTTTCCAGACATTATTACTGATTTCAACACCACAGTGACCTATCTTTATCAGACTCCATAACTGATTTTAACACCAGAATGGCCTTACTGACATAATAATTGAGTTTAACACCAGAGTACCCTAACTTTTTCAGACACAGTTAGCTATTGATTTCACCGCCACAGTGGCCTAATTTTTCCAGAAACCATAACTGATTTCCACACAAGAGTAGACTAACTTTTCTAGACACAACTATTGATTTCAACACCACAGTGACCTAACTTTTCCATACACACATTTTTATTGATTTCAACACCAGAGTGACCTTATTATTTATATATTACTTTTCCAGAAACAACAATTTCTGGAATCAACTGTGTCTAGAACACACCACTGTGGTACTTGCAGACTCGTTTTAAATTTTATTGGAGTCAAGAATTAAAAACTATTAAAAATGAAAAACTTTAGTGATATGTATTTTAAAATGCAGTAAGTCTAAGTCATTACGGCGCCTAAACCACGGAAAGTTTGCGTATTTCGACGGATAGTTTCCGAGTTATTTTCGATATTGTCATTTCCCAGTTTGATGTCCTTGACTCTGTGTTACGTGAGGTGTCTATCCGAATACTTGTGGGATATCTTTAGGCAGCTACGTGTAATAACTCTGTCATCTATGATTTATTAGGGAGATAACTATTCTAGTTTATATATTTTCTTTTTTTGGCTATATGTATAACCGTCTTAAAATAATTTAATAATTTATGTTCAGTCTTAAACAACGTATCAATTATATATTATATAAGTACCTTTTCAATTGCTAAATAAAGACATCATCAATGAATAACAGGCCAACCATCTTCATCCTATAACTGAATAATAGGAATTTCGTTTTCTGCTTAAAATTCGCTAATACATGACATGTGTTCTGCTTCTAAACTAAATAATAAAAAACAATGTGGAAGTATATTTACATTCAAACAAAATAAAATAATCAAAGATCGGGCCGATCCGAGAGTCACTTGAGTGCTCGTCGTATTTCTTGATAAAAGTTATTATTATGTTGGAATATCGATTATGATCTTGCATCTAATGTTGTTGATGGAGTTCCCCAAAGTTCACAATGAATTACATAAATACCTATAGAAATCTTTGAATGATTCCGTACCGTAAAGAAATAAAACCGTAATGCAAAACGATCAAACCGGAAAACTAATAAAAATATTT
This sequence comes from Selenia dentaria, assembly GCA_917880725.1. Lineage (NCBI taxonomy): Eukaryota > Metazoa > Arthropoda > Insecta > Lepidoptera > Geometridae > Selenia > Selenia dentaria. Next base: position 2,722,720 of record OU862885.1, on the reverse strand, counting down.
ATAACAGAAATCGCTCGTAATAAAATCCTTGCCCCATCCGTTATTCATAGTTGTCTGAAAGAAACAGGAAAGTGAATAAAACTTACCACAAGACTTCGCTGAAGTTTTTGCTCGGAGGTCACTGATGGGTCACTGGATACTAATCAAAACAAGCGGCTAGTTTCCGAGTCGCACACTCGAATCCCATCAATCGATTCCAAAGTATAATCACTGGCACCATTCACAAGCTGTTTCAATAGATTAACTTCCGGATATGTTTTAAAAAGAATTGAAATCGAACACGTCTATTCCGATTTCAAATTTTCAAATGTCACTCGCGATTAGTTGGGCGGGAAACACGAAGGGCGGTCCAGCCGGCGCACACGCTCTTGCTACTGAAACTGGCTGGTGCGAGCCAACGGTGGCATTGCGTCGACGTCACTCGTACGTCCGCCAAACCCGCCAACTTCCCGGCGGACGATTTCGATACACACTCATTTGTTTACATTGCAGTTACAAGACAGAATATCGCATTTTGCGACGACGCTCAGCCAACATCATTTAGGTGCGAATTAACGGCACATAAAACTGTTATTTTGATTCTGTGCTTGTAATATGGCTAAACAAAGCCCGCAAGCTCCGGTGAGGACAATGCGACAGATCGCGACCACGGCGGCGCAGACGGCTGAAGGTATTTTCGTTGACACGATTGTCGTATAGGTACATCTAATTTTCTATGAAAAGAAGTGACATAATTTTATGTCTTCGGATTCGTAACTGCTCCGATTCGCATGAGTCAGGGCATCCTGGTTTTCGAAACTGGTATAATATATATTTATATCGTTGCCTGGTAATCTGCACTAGTTTTTACCGCTGTGTGTGATGTCTACATCAAAGCGGACAGGTAGCGAATGAGCAGAGTTCTGCCTAATCCCACAATAAGTTTACTGGGAAACATCGTTCGACCCGGATAATTCATATCTTTCCGCGACTCTTGGGATAATTCATTTTTCCTGGACATGCCGTTAAAATGATCGCCTCCTTTTTATGTCACCTATGATTTATACAACCGCCTTTAGTGTTGCCGAGTGCGAATACTTTACTCGAAAAAGAGTTACCACTTGGTCACCTTACCTTATTTCTTGCTTAGGGATCGGTCCGTAGGAATATGAACTAATATTGTTAAATTATATTAATATTTCTAGGACACAACCAACACTTTTTCAAGCCCAGAACAGCTGTTTTAGTTATTATTTCTGAGGATTCAACGTATCTGTCACAAAAAAAAATCGATTATCATTATGCAATGCAACATAATACGTACTATAAATTAATATCGTTATATCTTCCAACTCCAAAGACTACTTACATGAATAAATCACGTTGGCACAAAATGTAGTTATTACACGACACCAGTCAATTGGGACCATCAATCCTTTTACTTTTAACCCGTCGTGTATCGCGCGTACACCATGAGTACGTACACCATGTGTACGTACACCATGTGTACGTGCAAAACAAAAAAAGTGCTAAGCCATGTTGCGCATACACCAATTGTATACACATTTTTATACTTACCTTTTATTCGTAACTAATTTTATCAGATCCAATGTACTCCTATCGGTATAAATTTGCTGTTGTTTGGTCACACTATTCAAGTGTAGTATTTTTTATCTGAACTTTTATGCGTAGTTCAAAAAGAACCCGAAAAAAGTAGACATTGGACGGGTTCAAAGTAAGCCAGTAATGTACGAAGTAAGATTAGGCAAGATGTCGCCTAATCTCTTGCTTAATCTGCATATACACAATAGTTCTGTAGTGAACCCAATTTTTCCTCATCTATTACCAGACATCTCATACTCAATTTCAGAATAGCTTTCAAACACCCTTTTCCTTGAATAGCACGTAGTGAACTTCCTTGAAGCTTTCAATTAACTTGAAACGACATCTTTGGCTCGCCAAATGTGCTTCAACTCTAATTTGCAATGATTTATCCCTTCACAGTCAACATTCGGAGGAAGAACGTAACAAATCTTCATAAGAATAAGTTAGGTGGAGGGTTCCGAGAATGAGGTGAGATGGAACAGAACATTTTCGGGGAAATGGACTCAGCCAGGTTACTAACAGTTCTACGGAACCATCGAGCACATAACCTTACGGAGGTGCATTAACGGGGAATCATTCCACTCTTAGATCATCATCATAGACATTGTAAATAATTTATTCAATTCAGAATCAATTCACGTGTGCACTTACGAACGTCAAATATTTATTAGGTACCTCCATTCTACTGCCTTGTTCCCAATAAATAGAGCCACTACTGAGAATAATGTAGCTCGGAAACTGTTCTTTCTTATTCGCATGCTACTGTTCTAATCCCTCTACTCGTCTCTGGAGTAATAAGTCTTTAACCACACACGTTGGAGTTCCTGGATTTTTGCGAAATCTATTGTATTATTAGCCAAATATGGCGAATCGCGAGTCAATACATTTAATAATAATTATTAAGTGACAATAATTATTATTAAATGTATTGAGGTGGGTTGGGTGGCTGTCACCGAGCATGGAATACCCCAAGCATTTCATTATAAGTACCTGTGTGGGGTTTTCTCTATGCAGTTATATTATATAGTATTATTTATGCAGTTTGAATTTTCTTTCTGTAAGCTTTGAAATGAAGTGATATGAAATAAAATGACATTAACATAAAATTTAATAATATTATTAAATTATTGTATCGTTACACACTGCGCATAAACTCCAGTAATATATGTACTATTTATTAGGCTTATTTTTATTACAGAAGAAATATCTATGATACTAAAAAGTTTTAGTTGTTAGTTCTAAATAAAGACCGTTAGCGCCTGACGCGCACAAAGGCAGCCTAAGAGCTAATTTCACCATGCATTGTTTGTTAGTTTAACGCTCTGTCACTCCTTTAACGGGTTGTTAATGTTAGCAAGTGTTTCACCATGCGCTAACGTCTGTTTAATTTTCTAAATCAGGCGTTAATTTTAATTACTGCTCTAGGGGTCTGTTAAGTCGTTAATCGACGATCAGTTTACTATCAAGCTGTCAAAATGGAAACTGCGTATAACTATATTTTTGAAAATGAAGATGTTTTGGAAAATTTAGATGCATTGGATAATATTGTACGACGTCCCAGAACCTATAAAGAACGGCGTAATTATTTCGAAGAATATGATGATCTCGATTTTCGCACAAGGTTCCGTCTATCGAAAGAATCTGTATTGGATGTGTTGGATTTAATTGAAGAAAAACTCGAATACCCATCAGATCGGTAAGTACCTACCTACCTAATAACAAATTAGCATCTACCTATTGAAGGGCACTTGTTTCTTCTAAGTTTTTATTAGAATCCCTTGGTTACCCATGTCCCATAACCTAACCTAAAAATGGCAGTAGGTATATTGAAAGCCTATTTGAATAGGTACCTACATAGGTAGTCTCAAGCCTGATTATTGCAGACATTCAAGCTATTCCTTAGATAAAAATACCAAGTCAAAATTCAAAATTCAAAAATTATTTATTCAGTTTAGGCATCATAGACACTCTTATGAACGTCAAAAATTTTTAAATGATTCTACCGCTGTCTTCGGAAAAGAACCACCGCCGAGAAGAAGCAGCAAGAAAAGTAAATAGATACCTACCTACATAATATTATTTTGTTTCAGGAATGAGTCTATTTCACCCATAAATCAACTCCTTTTGACGTTACGATTTTATGCAACTGGATCACAGCAAATAGCAGTAGGAGACTACTGCGGAACAAGTAAATCTACTTCTCACAGGATCATACATCGGGTTACCACAGCAATAGCAGCCCTTGGCCGCGATTTTATAAAGTTCCCTGATTCAGTGGATGAGCAAAGGAAAGCACAATTACATTTTTATAATATAGCACGGTTTCCAAAAGTGTTGGGTGCTCTAGATTGCACACACATACGTCTTCGTTCACCTGGTGGAGAAAATGCAGAGTATTTTAGAAATCGCAAAGGCTACATGTCTATAAATGTGCAAGCAATCGGTAGTGCAAATCTAGAAATTTTGGATTTGGTAGCAAGATGGCCAGGAAGTAGTCAAGATCAGACAATTTGGAATGCTTCATATAGAAATGTCATGTTTGAAAGTGGCCAGTATCGTGATGCAGCTCTTCTGGCTGACAGTGGATACATGAATCGACCATACATCATGATGCCACTGGAAGATCCTAGGACACCAGAAGAAATACTCTATAATGAGTCTCAAATAAGGAGCAGAAATCCTATTGAACGCCTCTTTGGGGTATGGAAACGTCGCTTCCCAGTGCTCGCTTTGGGTATGCAGATCCAATTAAAAAACTGTTTGCCCGTTATTGTGGCCACTGCTGTGTTACATAATATTTTGATCAAGGCAAAAGAAGATTTACCACGAGATGACCCTGATCTTGAACTTCCTGAGCCATGGGAAGAATTATTACATCAAGGCAGTATCAGGGAACAGAGGAGAAATGAATATGTAAGGGACATAAATCCTGTGCGCAGAGGGCTTATTAATAATTATTTTAAAAGCTTACATTTAAGTTCATTGTGATAGAGTTTCTGATAACTATGATGGCTACTATGTTAATTTATCTTATTTTTATGTGTTTTTATTAAATAATGCTACAACACTATGGCATTTTCATTTTATTTTATTTCACATCTCACACAACATAATACAAAGAGTTTAATAATACTCGTAATAGTCAGTCTTTTCTTATATTTTTTAATTGTAACTGCAAAGTTTCAGTTTTAATTTTTTCTTGCTTTAACTGCTCTAACAGTATGAGTTGCTTCATCTCTGCCTCATTTTCAGCATTTTTTTTCAAAATTTCCACCAATTCTATTTTACTTTGCAGCAATTTGTCATGAACAGAAGCTTTTGGTCTTCTTCTGTGTAACCAAGTTGAACTCTCAATTTTTTTAGTCACCAGTGTATCAGACACTTTACTTTTTAGTGCAGCTGGTGACCAACCACTCCAAACTTTCTTAGCTTTATCCTGAAACAAACAAAGATATTATATAAAAATATCAAATTCATTCAACTGCAAAGTTTCAAGTCATTCCAACCACAATCTCCCTGGTGTTGTCCTCTCTGTTCCATATTTCCATTTTCCCTTGAGTCTCATAATAATACAACAAAATAATAAAAAATCTAAACACATAGTATATATATATATGAATCCCAATAAAAATAATCATTTTGATAAGCTTCAATTATAATAATAAGATTATACCTACATCCATTGAAGAACAGTAAATATGGGTAACCAAAATATACTTATGGGTGAATCTACCAAATTATATTAATTGATCAACACTTATTATTTTTTTGGGCGACTAGTAGCAGGTAGCTAGAGCTTAAAATAGGCACCTACCTCTGGTACTAACTTCTGCTGGTCAAGTTCATTCTGGAACAAAACAAACAAAGCTTAAAAACATGTTAATAAAAAAGTAAAGGTACTGCATTATGTTATTAGTTTTACAACCAGAGTATTCATACTCCTGTTGCTGGTATACTGTACCAACAACAGGAGTATGAATACTATTGCTGTTCTGTATCTCTGCTGACTGAGTGTCTGTCTGTGCTGACTGACTTTTGTACCTACCTCTGGAATAAAATTCAAGCTTATATCCTCCCTCTCTCTTGACTTTGGTCGTTGTAGACACATCCCTGAAGGTCCAGCAAGTTCATCCTAAAACATAAATATCGTGACATGAGCTATTATAATTGAAAAAGGCAATTTAATATGGTAATGTTTGTTGTTATTAATTTGTTGTAGAAAATGAAGGTTTTGCCACGCTGGATGCAGTCTGCGATCAGGTCAAATTGAGCCCAGCCTATGTATGAACAACATTGTCAGCCTCTATCTATTTTGTTTATAGATATGCATTCAGACAGTACAGGCACTTGGAAGGAATGGTGTTAATTTTCCTCGATCAAGACAACAAAATAACTAATCACCACTGATTTACGAAATCAAGTAACACAATTCCACTGTTTGCCTTGCCCGCATCGCTGACCGGCATTGTTGTTCATACATATTGCTGGCAGCATTCAATGTGACCTGACTGCAGACCGCACTCAGTGTGGCAAATCCTTTATACTTGTATAGTCAATGGTTCCATTTGTACATATGTTATTGTGATATGAATACCAACATATATTTTTCTAATGTATAGATATAGCATATAAATTATTGTTATTGTTGTTTTTTGGTAATAAAACTATTCTATTCTATAAAAAACTCTACAAACTTACTGGTAATGTTCTATCTTCTATAACAACCAATTCATCATCAATAATGTTTGCCACATCTTGCTTTATAAACTGAGCATCCGAATCAAAGTCATTTTGAAGACCATCCAGTGTTGGGCCAAGTAGTACTTCCACTTGGTCTTGGAATGGTCCTTGTGGTGGAAGGTTGGGCCTGCCTCCGCCTGAAAAAAGTAGTAGTTATACAACACTACCTATGTAGGTAATAATCACTAGATAAATGAATTTGTCATAAAGCCTGAACCAATAGCTGAAAGTAAATACCTGTTAACAAAGTTTCTTTCTTCGCCGTAGCTTTATCTTTTCTTGTGTTGCGTTTTATATTGTCCCAACATGTTCGGAGCTGATCAGTGTTTCGGACACAAAAGGAGCTCATTGAATTGAACTCTTCACTTAGTTTTCTCCATCCTTCGTTTTTAATATTGGTGGTAACGGCATCAGTCTTTTTGTTTTCCACAATGTCTTTATGCTTTGACACAAGGTGGATCAGAATTTCTTTTTCATTTGCACAAAAATTCGGCCCGCGCGTTTTCTTCGACATCGTTATTAGACGAAAACGCCACAAATAAAGTCGTATATAATTTTTGATAAGTTACAACAATAATAAAATACCACAACAAATATGCTTTGCACAACAACATAACCTCATCTCATCGCTCTGTAATTTTAAATTATACAGCAAAACAAAAAATAGCCCGGTTGTGTTGGTATGCTACAGAATAAACCGCATTTAAATTCGGTTGCATTGCTTAACATGAGAATTATTACACGACTACTGTAAATAGTTCACTTATCTGTGACTATGATATAACAAAGTATGACATTTCGTTTAGGTCGCTTAAAAATGGGAATGAACTTTTTTTTTATCATTCACTCAACATACACAACTCTTGGATTTAGTAATCGTGTGTTATTTTTTCTCCGTGGAACGTAAACTATTTTAACATCTCTGTCATTTTTAACGACACATTAGATAATGACTGATTTATAAGAGTTTGGTGAAATTAGCTCTAAGCCGTCGGAAATTCAAAATTGATATTCGAAATATGTTTACCCTTGCTATTAAACATTACAGGGTATTCGACGTTGTTAGTCTACTCATAAAACTTAGTCTTCAACACGGTCTTTTGTAGCACTGCGTTACGAGTATGATAGAAAGATGAAACATGGCTAAGCAATTAAGTTAAATTTTCAGTCACTGAACAGTTATATAATATATTATTATAAAAAAGTGCATAAAATCCGATAAGTAGTTAATGTACTAAATTTTTTTAACTTTCATCCCCTATTTCAGAAGAACTCCATAACATTAGTTATCCATGTGTCACGTTTCATCAAAATATGTCTCGTAGTTTCAGAGTGATGTGCAAACAATACGAGTAGATACTCGTAGACAGACAAATAAATTTAAAATAATATCTATATTTAAGGCGAATTTTAAAAAAATTATTAAGTGATCAGATTTGGTTCAGTTACAGTTTTATTATATACTAGCGGACTGCCCGCGAATTCTTTCGTATAGTAGGCTCGGCCTTTGGCCTCGCCATAACCTCCCGTCTTATCTTATTTTTCTACCGACTTCCAAAAAGGAGGAGGTTCTAAATTCGACTGTATATTTTTATGTTTATTACCTCATAACATTCGACTGGGTGAACCGATTCTTAAAATTTTCTTTTTATTTTGAAAGCTAGTGCATCCCGTGTAGTCCCATTTAAATTTTATCAAATTCAGTCCAGTAGTTCTTTAGTTAGATACCAATAACTGAATAGAATGGAAGTCGGTATTATATTTTCAAATTGTACTTGTTGTAAGAATCTTCTACGAAGGTTTAAAAAAAAGATTCGATGAATGTAATCGGTAGAGCCGTTCTCAAGTTACAGCGTGACCAGGAGAAACAAGGGTTACTTTTTATATAAAAAGAAGTTGTATAGATATAGATAAATAGGATAATTAAAATAGGAATTAAACACCTTGTAATAAGACACCTCTAGAAGAGCTCATGCTCGATGTACATCCGTTTTTGAAGGGGCCGACGTGTTAGCATTTTTTTAGAAACCTTTCTCATCTTCAGGTGAAGAGCTTTTATTTAAGGATTCGCTGAAAATCTTTTTATTATGTCCTTTTCCAAAAAACTGTAAAGAACCATCATTTTGAGCCAATTTAATCAAGAAGCTTTGAATGTATTTATATGTTATTTTATTTAAGAAGTGATGTTATTATCCGAATACGTCATTCGTTCATCGACCATTACGATAACTTTTCAAGTCATAGAGAAAACGTAACAAGTATTACTCATATAATTGTTATTTACAGAATATTTTTCTAATGACTCACGTGGAAAGGCCTGCACCCCCGTCATACTTTGCTACTGATCTGGAGGGGTGACAATATGGACATGTAACATGACTCAAAGTATTGCAATGTCTTAATCAACGAGAAAACGTGCCTTATACATGACCGAAGAGTATTTATATCTGCAAACGCATTAGTATAATAGACCATGACGTTCCAACTGCTAGACAGTAGCGAGAGTAGCTGCGGGCTTTCTTCTCAGAGAGGTGTGGATTATCCACCACGTGGGCCTTAATATTCGCAAATAGACTTGAGGCTAGTCTGGTGTCAGTGTTTCAGACCACCGAAGGCCTAACCGTTGTCGTCGTCAAACAACAAGAGGGCTTATACTGCCTTATTTATAAAACGTATGTAGAATAATGACCAATGATCATATTTGAAATACCCTTACACCATGGTTTAAACTAGGGACTGGCTTTAGCCCATGTTTTATAATAATGTAAATAAAGTTTAACGTGCCCTTCGAAGCACAGATATTGAAAATGCCATTAAGTACTGGTTAACCGTTCAACTAGTCATAGTTCATAACGGTTCAATAGATTAGTACTTATAGTCTTATAAAAATAACAGACATGCATACAGACACGGATGAATGAAGCCTCTTAGCTTCGTGCGGAGGCTTTCACAACAAAGAGCTGGTGTAAGAGAAGCTATAGATACGTCTACTATAGATAATTTACACTGGATAAACTCGCAGACATTTAAACACTGATCCCAAACTGCTCATCTCATCACCTTAACACATTATATTAAGTGATTTATCCAGATCTTCCAACAAAGTTAACTGAACAGCCCAACGAGAGAATTAAAGCATCACCACCACAAAGCGACAATGGCAACCTGGCAGCTTGCCAGTCCCCTGTCAGCTCGTCTGCAATACCAAACGAGCGCGTGTGTGGCCCTTTGTGACAAAGACTTCTTGATCCTTGCTGAAATGAATCCTCAAACAGTAACAGCTTTTACGTGTTACACGGCTTATTTCTTCAAACGTTTCGGTGACTCGACGACAGATCGAATGTTTCTCGGTACCTCTGTGAATGAACCTTTGTGTAATTTCGGTAATCAATTGTTTCTTTTATAAAGGTGAACGTGCTTTTGGGAGAAAGTTGAAATTTACACTTTTTGCATAAGAAATTTACAAATGCACATGTAGGTAATGTAACCTAAACAAACGGAATGACGTGAAAGGGATATCACAACAATTACCAAAGCATAACAAAAACCAGATGAATGTAAGTATTATACATGCATACATGATTATGGTAACAGCAATTGTTTTTTAGCTGCGGCCGCGGCTCCACGCGCGTAGAATTGACTTTCCTGCAGCCATTTTTCCGGAACAGAAAGCAGGGTTTTTGGAACCAGAAATTAACCCAAAGTAAAACGGAAAGCCTTCTGTGGCAGATTGAATATTATCACTGCATTGTTCCAGGGATCTAAAAACACAAACACATCTGGTGCGCAGAGTGAAAAATATCATGAGACCCCAAACGGGCGTGGACTGTATTAACTATCTTATGGCTAGTTCATGGCACGGTAGCTTAAGGGTGAATCGATGAAGCCGTAAGGCAAGCTTGGCAGTTAAAGGAGGGTTTAAGAAAAGCATGCGCACATTCAAAACTTCCATTTTCTTTTATTACTTTACTCAAAACTTCACTTAAACCCGTTGGCCGTTTCAGCATGAAGAACAACATAACATAGTAACAAACATAGTCTAGTCCAAATTATTGATTTAACATATATGAATACATTACATTCTCATCGTGGAGTCAAAACAGAAAACACGACTCATATAATAACTCACCGGTAATATTGTTATAAACGCACGCTCGTATGAAATCAAACACTAAATCGTTATATTTACAATTTGGGCTGTAATTGAACAGAAATAGCCAACATAATGTGCAATGGCGTATAACGTGGAAACATCTGCATTATACACAGTCGGACACCGCGTCCGAACTCCCAGAAGTATTTCAATACGATATGTAAACTGTTGTAGGTAATTATCCATCAGCAGGGGCCCGCACCATAATAAGGGGTCCTTCAACGCCTTCTGTTTCCCCACAAATATTCTAATTTATTTCCCAAAGAGTTCTCGCATCCTTAAACGGTTTGATTCACTTAAAGCGGGAAATAAAAATTCTAGCAAGTTAGAATACATATGATACTCACATGATTAACTAATTTGCCACCATAGAAGATTATGCTTCACATTAATTTATTTAAATCATACCTAATTTATATCTATAACAAGTACAGTTTAATAATTTTAATACCGACTTCCATTCTATTCAGTTATTGGAGTGTATCTCAAAAACTACTAGACCGAATTTGATGAAATTTAAATGGAAAGCACCAGCTTTCCAAAGCAAACAAAAAAGGAATTTTGAGAATCAGTTCATCCTATCGAAAGTTATGAGGTTACAAACATAAAAAAAAAACGAATTGAGTATCTCCTCCTTTTTGGAAGTCGGTAGAAAATTAACCCTTATTTCTATTTCTATCACGCTATAATTTGAGAAGGCATGGAACAATCTCGCTAATTATTTTTTGTTGTGTTAATTATTGTCAGGAGAAGGTACTTATGAAAGAAAAATCAATAAAAGATGGGAGGTTATGGCGAGGCCGAAGGCGGAGCCTACTCCGCAAACGTAGTCGAGGGCAGTCGCTAGTAATATTATAAATGCGAACGTTTAGATGAATGAAGGCTTTTTAATCAATCACGCCAGAACAGCTGAACGGATTTCGGTCAAAATTGGTAAGTAGATAGATGAGGCGCTGGAATAACACATATGATACTATCATCGTCATCATCATGCGGGTGAAACCACGGGGCGTAACTAGTATTTTATATCAATGCATCGGTTTACTTATATATCTCGATAAATCTTGCATTGCAAATTGGTGAATCGGGAAATAAATTTGAAATGTGCAGGACGATTAGGTACGTCATTCAGTTGCTTTCAAATTCAAATCGATACCTATTTAGGAATCAAATTTTGATTTAAAACTTGAATCAAATAATACCTTGTATAATTTTTCCTTTTATATTATATATAAAGTCCTGAAATAATGGCATTTATGTTCGTTTTGATAGATCAAGTCAGAAACATAACTTTTAAACTCAACGAGTGGCCATAATTGGCATACAGCCGCTAAGATTGCAATCAAAATGTGATTGCAACTGAATTAAATATCTACCGTGCAGACGCGTGAATGTAAACACTTTTCCAAGATAGTGTTCAATGACTATAACAATAAATACCGAAACTATCATCCAATAAAAAGCTATCGGGTATTGAATTTCCCGCTCTATGTGAAACGATCCAAGTTCAAATAATGCGCACGCAAACTCATTATCAAAATACACAAAGTTAATAACGGAGGTTTAAAAATAGCTAATGTAAATCGGGAGTCACAGTAACGATGTTCTCGAATTCAGACCGTTTGTATTACGAATTGGGTGTTTCACAAACATACACTTTGTTTATTTGGTTACAATTTATGTGCAATGCAAATTTTAATCGTTAGTTATCTTAGTTGATATCTATAAATTACAATTGAGAGACTATTAGACTTAAGGCGCGGCCCAATCCCAATTTTAAAATAATTTACGATGCTTTACGTAAAGTGCAAAATAGTTTTTTAGATTGGACGATGTAATGCGAAAATGCATTAATTTTGTACGTTTTCTTTATATTTTTCGATATATACTAACACAATTGAATAAAACTGCTGGTTACTAATTTAGTACTATATGTTGGCTTTGTATTACCTAAAAAAATATAGTTTTTTCGCTGAAAATTTTGAGTTTGGGCGTGAAAGATTTTTATATGGACCTATTCAGGTTTTTTTTAAGCAGAGAGCGAGTAATATTTAGGATTCTGTTCGGTTATTACTCTTTGCCTGTTCCTTTTCTAACCTAAGTAATTTTTTCATAGAATATTGTCGATATGTTTCGTTACACTAGATGTTTAAAGATTCTGCTTTTTACTATTATCAAAATAAAATACGAGCGCGTCTTTTTGAATCAATAGCTGTAATGTAACTCACGTTTACATACTCGTATCGTCATGTAATCGTGTGCAAAAATGTGAGCAAATGGCACGTAAACTGACAGAGCGCTTGACTGTATAGCGGTTAGTAGGTAAAACTGAAGGGCCTCGGCAAACGAAACTCGAGCATTTGGTTAAATAGGTGCGCTAAAATAGTGAAGCGGGGGCGATATAGCCGTGTCATCGCCGATCATCTGTTTTCTGTCATTTGCTGAGCTTAACTATTTTAAAATAGCAACTCTTCATGATGTGGATCTATTTTTAACGCTTGTCTTGAGATGGTCCTTCGACATCTAGATTAGACAATTTTTTTTGATCTGTGATTAAGTTTTTCTTAAGTTTTGTCTGAAGTATTTTCATTGATATGTGTTCTTGTAGATATAGTTCTCGGACATTAGTATGTCATACATAAATTTAATGGCGTCGATATTTTTCATGGCAGTAAACCTAGACAGTATAAATTCTTTGCTCCTGATAATTTTAACGTCCAGGCCCAACAACGCAATAGTCGTGTGGTTGGGGCGTCTCTACTGTAAGCTTAATCAAGATCGTAAGGATCTTCCCGATTGATTATACATTTCTGAAAATCTCAAACATTCTGATAATCAATTTTATTGCTACATTTACATAGGTACCACTTAATGCAGACTGCAGTCTTTGTGCGTCGAAGAGGATTAAGGATTAAAGAACTTTATTACCCTCAAAGACAAATTGTCACTTACGAGGTAACATAATTTAGGTATACAATTTATGTTCGTCGTCGCAAAAATATTGACATAATTAGAAAACAAATATTGCAAATATTGTAGGTACCTATGTTGTCCAATACAACAAAGGTTCACAAATAATACATCGTATAAGGTATATAGGTACTCATTTCACGCATTAGATTTACCTCAAGATTGAAAAGAAGAGAGAAAAATAATCGTGGGTAAACAAAAAATGTATTTATGTTTGCACGTTTGTAAAATAATTGTAGGTTAGAACAATCTTTCCCCGTCGAATGGCGCTCCATCGAGCTCTGGCTGCCTGACTCCTTCTGGAGGGATTCCCCACCTAGGCCTGCAGCCGTTGTGTGCGTGGAAGCGCGGCAGGCGGTCGTCGCGAATCATCTCGTACGCCAGACGAGCTATGCTGTTCTGGTACTCACTGATACCGGTCTTGAATAGGCAGGGGCGGACGTAACCAAGAACTGTGGAGAGACGAAGAAAATGTTTCAAACTTTTGTAAGAAATTGAACTTTAGGAGAGAACATGACGCGTAGTAAAACAGACTCGACCGCATGAACTATGAAAGTAGAAATTACAATCTTTGTCTTTTCTGAGTCAACTGTTACGGCTGAATAATTAAATAATTAATATACTTATAATTACAACTTTGCATATTTTATATAACAGTGAACCCCATTTATTATTATTATTAAGCTATTGCATAGCTTCTATCGCGGGCCTTGAGCGTGGACCGAATCCAGAAATTCCGTAACGAAAATAACCTAACACCCCCCCACTCCGACTCTATCTATCGATGAATAGCAGAACTTTTAATGACTTTTTGAAATATCACGCTTGTCTCTTTAGTTCAGCAACTCGCCTCTAGATGGCATTGGTTAAATAATTATAATTGCATAAGTTGATAAAAACAGCTATGCAATAGCTTTACCGCGGCAGTCTCCGAGTGCCACACGTCTTTTGTTTTATTCAAAAAATTCTCGGTTTTCATCTGGTCCTTTACAAAGACATAAGTGGGGCTGTAGCCAACAGTTAAAAGACCTGTTTGACATAAAATTATGAACATATTCCTTGTAAAATCATTGTAATCATTGTAACCCCGAGGATATATACTCAACCACTTTAAAAACTACTTGAGTACTAATCTGAGCTCGTTTCACCTGAGTGGCAGAAACTTTGTATCGCATTTACTGTCATACCTCAAAGAAGTAGTGATTAACAATTGGTAATTCTTCTAGAATATTTTGTTTATTAACCCTTTGCTTGTATTTTGGGCTTCAACTTCTCAGGCGAAGGATTTGCAGTTCTGTCACGTTTGTTTCCAAAGATATGAACCTCATGCTCAATTTTGTGTAGAACACCTAGACCGATATAGAGACTTGGATAATGGTTGCGATCAGAATGTTAATCAACTTTGGTATGGCCTAGCGCCATAAAAATCCTTGTGCCTATTGTCCAGCCATCTCCACTACAAAAGGTAGTAAAAGTAACAGACAAGTTAATGACAGTTGAACAGTTGGCCGTAAAACTTTTACTTATCGACAAAATACTGTTGGAGCCTACTCGATATCCGGGCGACACCGGATTATTCCTCAAATAAGGGCGCTTTCGCACCACACCTCGTGTATTCACAATTGCTTATTATTCCTCAATAGCTTCATTTCTTCAACATTAGGGTTAAGAATTAGAATGGCTCTTAGAACCCAGCCTCACCATTTCCCTGTGTAGACACGGACTCCCCCGGACTAGATACACTCAGTGTATATATAACCTATGGTTCGTGCAATTTTCTGCTGATATAT
Source organism: Selenia dentaria (assembly GCA_917880725.1). NCBI lineage: Eukaryota > Metazoa > Arthropoda > Insecta > Lepidoptera > Geometridae > Selenia > Selenia dentaria. Next base: position 2,707,483 of record OU862885.1, on the reverse strand, counting down.
CGGATTATTCGATTTCTAATGCCGCCTCTGATTCGAAAGCGGATGCTTATGTCATTTGCCAGTTACATAAAAAAACTATCCACGCTGGTCACCAGTTTCTGTGCAGTATTCAGAGATCGAGAAGAGCAAAAAATATGTTTCTACCCTCAAGCCGGAAAATATTACAAAAGCGTATGTATTACATAAAATAGCAAAGCATAATTAGATTATAAATCATAAATATATTAAGCATAGGTACTTCAAACGTGCGAAGCGTGTTCGAAGTCTAAGAAAATATTATGATTAGTGGATCGTTCATTTTGCATTCAAAACAATAGAAGTACTTACCTACAGCGATGGGCGTCATAACCGGCCGCCTCCGACCGCGGATGCAATGCAAATTAAAACAAATATCAGAAACATTGATGTTCTTACACGAATTACGAAACAAATCAAGGTATATTTTGGCCAGTTACACGATATACTTCAGATACAGGCGTTCATTTACGTTATCCGAGTTCACCCTTTGGTAGAGATATCATTATAATGACTGCTAGATATATTGGGGCCAATAGATAGCTAAACAAGCCTCAATAATAGTCTAGGCTACTATATGTGTTACTCACTCATTGATCTATAGATATAAGATTATTAAGGACGGGAGGGTGGTGTACACTGAAATATACCATTTGATCTGTGTGATGAGACCACATGTCATAATCCATAAGCCTTATATAATGGCATTTGGTTCCCCTACTAAACATTTTGATCAAATCGATCGATTTGAAATCTTTTGTCCATTCTGATGATCCTTACAATCTAATTCAAACTTAATAACTAAGTCACTAACTCCGAAAATGCGTCTTCAGCGGTACAAGAGTAGGCTCTTCCAAATCCCTCTCGTAAAGTTCCTTAGCCATCTTCATGAGTTCAGTGTCTTTTAGAGCGAGCTTTGGTTTCGTATCAGGGGCAATCGTTTCTTGTTCCTCCTCTACAATTTCGTCTTTTGGTACGCATCTCTTCTTCTTCTTTTCGCGTGGCTTGAACGGACGGGTTTTAAATTCTGGGGAGGACGACGAATAAAATATGTATGGGCGTTGGTAAGACTAATCTATGCATCGGATGGCATTTTTTATCTACTCCGTGAAAGGCAGAAGATAAAAATTGTCCCTTTGAGATGAAGATCGTAGGAGATAATAAAAGCAGACTACTTGTGCCAAAAACCGTTTCAGTATCAGCAATAGTATCATCATCAGCAGGAAGACGTCTACTGCTGAACATAGGCCTCCCTCTTGAGTTTTCGTGTAAAGGCAAAACAGGCGTCGAAGAGTTATCGGTTGAGCGAGTTGACGTGTGTTTCTTATACTCTATACTTCCTGTATGCGTTTTAGGCGGGAGCAACTATGCCATAAGCATGTTTACAGCGGATGTGTCACTAAATATTTCCTTATAGGGTGGGGTGTTGATCAATGAACCACATTTTTTTATACACTTATTGCTACCCCATTATTGGTCCGATTTATATGATTTACCTACCAATCACAAGATAATTTAAGCGGCTACCAAATTGCTTCATTAACTTAATTTTGAAATGTGTATATTCAGCTTAAAAAACATTTTAAAAAAAATCGAGAATCGGCTCACTGTGTACCACATATGCTATACTATGAACCGGGGGGGGGGTGTTATACAATGAACCGGGAGGTAAAGAGTGAACCATGCCTTATAAATTCAATACATGTATGTACAACTTTGTGGGTATAAAAAGAAGAAACAAAAACTTGTCACACAATTATATTTATTTTCCATACTTCAGTCTTCTATTACTAATCAACACGTAAATCTGCTAGTATTAATAATTATTGACATAATCAACAAAAAATCTTTATTAAGACAAGTACCTAAATCAAATTTAAATAAAGTCATTAATATATTCAGATCAATCTTCAAAAGTATCAGTCTATTATTGAGGATCTTAAACAAACTCACTCGGCACATAAATCTGGTAAGATTAAACAAGATTATAGAAAAATGATGCTACTCTACTTTTATCACTTGATCTGCTAGGATTACACAAGTAAAAAATACTAAAAACTAACTTCATTCTTAAGACAAACATTATTCAACAATAAAAAACTAAGACATTTTTGGCACAGTCTGTCCGTATCAAAATAACACTAAAAACAAAATAGTTTTATTGCAAATATGCTAGGATTAAGCAAGTTATAAATATTAGAAACAGACTGCCTTTTTAAGACAAACATTAATCAACAATAAAAAACTAAGACATTTTTGGCACAGTCCAGGTTTCAAAATTCAAAATCCAGGTATCCAATTTTGCTTTGCTTGGCCTGAAGGTATATAGAGCCCAAATTCAACTAAAAACATCCTGTCTAAAACAAATTTTACAAATGTTATGGTGGTAAATAGGTACGATTTCGGAGAAAAAGGGAAAATTCACAAAAAAAAAGTTTAAAAAAATGGAGGGTCTGGGATTTTTTTTGGCCAACATGTATTCTCCAAGTGGGCCGAACACGCTCATTTGGTATGTCGGTCCCTCTACCAAACACCCTGTATATTCTTTGAGATATGTAAATTGTAAATTCTATGGTAAAATTTATATTTACATCGTAGTTTGGTTCCATTTTGGCCGACATATTACAAGAAAACTTTTTTACGTACCTACGTCATGTAGGGTAAGCTACTTCGCATTCTTTTGCTGCCTTTCGGATGCTTAATCCACCTTGTGCATAAACCGCTCGTGTCATTTGTTCAGCTGTGGTTGTACCCTTTTTTCTAGTTGAAAATGTGCGAGGCATTCTAAAACACAATTTAATTTGTAAGTTACTAGCTATTGACAAAATATTAAAGACATAAAAATAAGATTGTTACACAATGAGCCAGGATGTAATATACAATGAACACCGGCTCACTCTATAGGACACTATACTGGTTCATTGTATACCAACCCCCTCTTGATGCATTTGAGGTTATGTAGCTTTTAACCAGACCACCCATTCATACTTTAGTTTCACCTTAAAAAAGCTTAATGATAAGGTCTATAATCTCAATATGACACCCATTCTATAATCCTAAAAACAAAGAACGTAGAAGAAAATTACTTACGTGATTTTTTATAACTTTCTCGCTGATAAATACCCAAAACTAACGTAGCACGCCCGTCCTTTGCCGAGACTCGCCGACGACTGAGCAAGGCAGCACCGTTGTCAAAGCGCGTCCCTACATGTAAATTGCACGATCTGGCAACGTCGTAATTTCGAGTTGGGTGGGGTGGCTAACTGTATAACACTGGTTCATTGATTAACACCTAACCCTACCTAATATCATATTTATCACCCAAGGTTCTACGGCTTCACAATGACCTATGCCAGCAGTAAAGGTTTTAAATATCACCGTTTAGAAGAGATAACGTATATGTAAGTGTTACCTTGTGATAAATGAGCACAATAATCGTTGTAGTAAGTCGATTGTCCTCGTAAGCTCTTCATTGTTTTCAGAATGAACTGCTCAACTTCTTCTTCTGTCCATACTTTCTGAAATATCGATAGCATCTTATTCGTGTTTGACAACAGCTCCGGTGTCAAAAAATTCGATACATTTTTAATAGAGTACCAATAAGAGAACGAATTTGGTGAACATCTGACCACGACTTCTTCCGGGTGTTCTAAGGCTATCACACTCCTTCAGTCAATCTCAGCGAATCAGGACAAGAAGTAGCTTACTCGTATGTTTTGTGAAGCCCTGGGCATAGGTATCTCCATTCCAAATATAATTCATTCAAAATCATTCAAAAGATCATTCAAATCTGTTGAATACTTTTAGCGTAGAGAAATCTTTTGCATAGGTACTTATTAGTACGATGTGCAGTGTGATAGTATTGATTGAGTAAACATTATGGTGGTAAGTTAACTGTTTGGGTAGCTGTATTTACAGGTTTACTAATGTATCATGATTACTCACATCTTCTGATCCTGTTTTAGGATCTAACCATTTCCCTTCTATTTTCCCCCATCTGCTTTCTGGGCGACATCTACGTAAGAAAGTAATAAATGTAAGTACAGTACTTTATGAAACTGAATAACAGCAAAAAGTTGGCAACGTCTACATGGATTATGGTGTGACTTCAGGAAATCCTAAAAAAGGCGTTTTGGCTCAGCTTTTTTCTAGGGTACAAATCCAGGGGGCCTACCTACTCCCACCTTTTACGAAACTATCATAAATCAAGAGCGTTTTGTAATAAGCTTAGAATAATCATACTTACTATCGTACTCCTACCGACACAAAACGGTCAACCAATTTTAATGGTAAGGTTGCAATATGACTACCTTATGAGATGGGTGTACGTATCTTCAAAAATTTGACATTGGATCAATGAACTTAGTGTCAAAAGTCACGTAAAAGTACGCGAATTGCGTGAAATATTTGATACTACGTCATCAAGACGTCTATCGTAGTCCATTATTATTTTAAGCTTGCTATATTGACGTGGTGGTACCAAATTTAATGTTAAGGTTGAAACATGACTGCTTTAAGAGGTGGGAGTAAAGCCGAGTGATGTGATGCATAGCGGTGTGATGTCACAGTAATCTATAAACAACTTCGAAGCTTAGTGCACCCACTAAGCTTCGAAGTTGTTTATGGATTGTAATATGTGATGAAATGTGATGCTTCTGTATTAAACATTCTTTACGAAGGTAATAGTGTCTAAAAAGATTTTAGTAGAGTTTGATTAAGAGTCTAAATTTCTGAACAATATAACAAATTCATCACCATTTTTATATATTTTGTCCTTAGTAGGTACATAGCACAGATATATATTGTAAATAGGGCGAATTCAGTGGTAGGTAGGTACATGTATATATTCAAAAATGAATGAATTCAAAACTTACAATTTAGTCTTCCTAATGGGATGCTGTCGGAACTCATCGAAATATTCTGTTAAAAAAGACATTATTCACGGCACGATTAATTTTGTTGTTAAAATAGCACTAGAAATGGTCCTAATTACGAGTACATAACCTAAAAATAAACATTGATAAACATTATGTAAATCTCAAAAGAGATTTTGACAAGTCTAAAAAGCAGTGTTTATATTCTCTTTGGACAAGTCAATCACAAATATGACGAACTTTTTAAAATGAAACTTTACAAAGAGTTTAGGTACAGATATTTCTTCAAGAAGTTTCAATTGGATTACACAAAGGAGTTTCTGCTAAGACACTATGCGTAATGCGATTCTCCGAATGTTTCCGCTCCTTGTTGTACTGCGCCGCGGCCGCCGTAATCGACTGAAGGCATATAATTCTTCTTTCTAAGTTGGATCGGTAATATCCCTCGAGTTATTGCGGTTTTTCATGTCATGCGATACTTTTTTACGGTGTCGTCAACATTTTCCGCTATAAACTGGGATCGTAAATACATCATCACTTGAAATATAGCATACTATTTGGATCACGTGTTATTACGGTTTTAAGTGTTTTTTAACAATTTCACAAGACATTTATTTTGATATTTTATGAAAAACAACAAACAGGTATGAATCTCTCTGGGTTTACAAGAGCATTTGCCTTTTATATGCACAAATATTTTTGGCTTCAAATATAAAAGGATTTCTGTCTCTGTCAGTAATTGCCTGTTACTTTGTCACATTGAACCAGCAGAACGGACTTATGTGAAGTTTGGAATGTAGGTAGCAAAAGCCGATACCTATCCACTAAGTCGGTACTAGAATAGCACTGCTCCTTTTTATCCCGATTTAACGGGTCGTTCTCGAGATCTAGCCATAAATAATTAGGTAGTACACAGAATAAATTATATAACTAAAATACGAATAATACTCACCTATTTAAAATAAAGTTTGTGTCGTCATCATCATCAACCCATAGCAGCCTACAGCAGGACAGAAACCTCTTCAACCGCACTATCCTCGGCCTTGTATCTAGCTTTAGTCAACTTGCGGATGTCGTCGCTCCACTCCTGAGGGTGCTCTTGGCAGGTATTCCTGTGAGCGCCCTACACTATACATAGCTGAGTTTGCACTGGAGTCTCAACTCCACATGTCATGTCTGCCCCAATCTGTTCTGCGGTTAATATAGTCAGCAATTATTAATATTTTAATGTGTACTGCGTCGGTTACTACGTTCTCTCTATTGATCTCGTTTTCGATACTTTTTACACTTCGAACATAGCATGGAAAGATGTAGGCACTGCTTACTTGACGTAGCCCATCTCTTAATTAAATTTGAAAATGTTGACAACCCCATCGATTTGTGCCTATAGACTTTTCTATCCAATTTTTATGCCTTGCGGTGGCGTGATCGCGAGGAATAAATCACGATGTCCTATTTATAGGTCGTCGTAAACTGTGCTGTGTGCTCTCTGGAGGCCGACGTCGCGATGCAGTCCATGTTGCAGAACGATGTCATTAGATCTAATATTTACTGACGAATGTGCAGTCATCGTTGAAAATAGAAGGGCATCTCTAGGTGTAACAGAAAATAACAATTAATCTATTGCAAGAATTAACTTTAGAAACGGGATATATTACCATGTATTTTATTTATTTTCAGATCTCGATATTTCGGCACAGTTGCATGCGCCATGTTCACGAGTAAACTGAGTAAATATCCCGTTTTTAAAGTTAATTCTTGCATTAGTGACCATGTCAGTTTAACTTATAACTAATCTAAGTATTGTTAATAAAATCGGACTAATTCTGATTAAACGTAGCAGTTTTTAGAAAAAAATTACATATCCTTGGATGGGATATGTGATGTGTATTTTTCTATCTAAAAAGTTGCAATGTTTGGTCTAGCTAAAAGCAGGCGTTAGTGCTTTAAAATATACAATAAAAATAATTCTGATTAGTGACCTCAGAATAATTATTTATCTAATAATTCAGAATATTCTTATATTTTATTGTAAGGTATCCAACGCTAAGATGGCCCAGTGCTTAAGATAGCCCACTCTCTATAAAACGAACTTCCACTAACACAAAAATTATCAGATTCTATGGTAATCTCCGAACACACCCGTACATGAAATGGCAACTTAGAACAATAACGCGCGAGACGCCATTTAGAAATCGCGCTTCAGTTAGGCTTGGACATCCAAAAAATCGTGCCCGTTATAACAATACTTCGACAAACTTTTTTCCATTTTAACTTTTAAAAGTGCAAATTCAGTTGTTTTTTTGAGTGGACTTTAAAGAACGATCTTTCTAGCATCGAGTTTCATGTAAGTAAGTTTAATTTATCTTATCATTGTATATTTTTGTTGTTTTTACCTATATCTGTGAAATATCCCTATGATAGCCCACTCCATAATGACTTATGATGGCCCGGGCCATCTCAGTCAGTAATTATTTTTGATGTTGATTGAAGAGCCCACAGTTTTATTTTAATTGTTGTTGTTGTTTATAGATCTCATAGTTACATAGTTAAATGCTTGATAAAGACAGTTCAAAGTATTAAAAAAACGCTGTTATACTTTTTTATAGGTAAGTTCACAATAAAAAATATCATATTCCTATGAAGGCCCACCTAAAATTACGTTTCAAAATAAATGATCCGAATTCAGCTTTGTTTTCGTTTAATTATAAAAACGAGTTATAAAACTATACACCACGGAAAACTGTTTAGTTTTAATTAAACAATTTTTGTTTTTTAACCTTTTTTATTTTTGATAAATTTAAGATGGCCCAGCTCTTTATAAATTGTTAATAAAGAATACAAGGTCTTCTAAACTTAAATTTGATTGCTTTAAAATGTTATTATTTATTTAAAAATATGAAAAAGTCGTAAATTTAACGTAAATATTGAGATTTTTATTGCGGGCCATGATGGGTCGCTATGTTTCTAAGATGGCCCACAGTCCATGTTTAATAAAATGTTATTAGTAGCTACGTATTTTACATATAAGAAACAAAGGAACACACTATTGCTTTGTCATATATACAAGCTACATCGTGGATGTTATTAAATTCATTAATAACTTATTTTCGACATTTTATACAATTATGTAAAAACACGGGCCATCTTAGCGCAGGAGACCTTATGATTTTTTTAAAGCACTAATGCCTGCTTAGCGAGGCTAAGCATTTCAATTTTAGGTAGAAAATTACATTATTTTAATATAAGGACGGGATTCGAAGATGTGTACTTTTCTCACCAATATTGTAAAGTTATTTTATGGTATTTTCCTTTAAGATTTTTTAGTTAGAAGACATATTGCCCTTTGGCTCGACTCCCAGAGCAATTCGCATCTTTAGATTCTTCTAAAGATGACACGGTGTCAATTGCCACATCAAGACGCCGTCTTCCTCGAGCTCGTTGATGTGATAGTTAGGGCCCAACTATACCCGAGCTCTTTGAGTCCCCTTTTAGTCGGCTCTTACGACAGGCAGAGGTTACCGTAACCCTATTCTTTAAAGACAAGAGTCTTCGAACAACGTGTGTTACCAGTGATGACTTATGGCACTGAAACGTGGTCTCTCACTATGGGCCTCAAAAGTAAGCTCAAAGTCGCACAACGGCAATGCTCGGGGTTTCTCTACGTGATCGAATCAGAAATGAGATCCCTAGAAGGACGAAAGTCACCGACATAGCCCAGAAGATTAACCAGTTAAAGTGGCAGTGGGCAGGGCACATAGCACGCAGAACAGATGGCCGATGGGGCAGGTAGGTTCTGGAGTGGAGACCACAGAGCGGCAAGCACAGCGTAGGTCGTCCACCGACACGGTGGACAGACGACCTGATAAAGGTCGCAGGACGACGTTGGATGCAGGCCGCTTCCAACCGGTCCTTTTGGAAAATTCAGCAGTGGACGTCCTACGGCTGAGATGATGATGATATAAAATTTTTAGTTGTTGCCGTGCAAAAGGTTTGGTCAATCGCAATAATTATAACTACAAATACTTAATGCGTTTGAATAGTTAAAAAGTGTTGTTTTTGCTTGCTTGAACGTGGAGATAGCGGGAAAAAACAACAATGCCTATTATAAGTTATTTGAATAATGTTTTAGCACCAATTTCAAAAGTTGAAATAAAAACATTTTTTAATTTGGAGTTCTTTAAAAAAATGCTAGGTGTGTATTTCGGTGTCAACAACCCTATTATCTATAGCCACTTACTACAGATTTGTCCATCTAACTGTTTCAAACCATCAGGTATCTTATTATATGTTCTGTTATAGACATTTATTTTACTAATGTCCTTATAGCACCGATATTGATATAAGTTTTATGTTGACGTCCCTACACGCATGTCGCGCCAAACCTGCGTGAATCAACGCTAGTAGGGAAAACGATATACTTATAGATATTTGCTTACTTTGTCGCCACACCCGCCTACAGAGCTGTTAAATAAAACGCATTTGTAATAAATTACAATATCCATGTATTCTTACTCTGATCAAGTCAGTCACGGAGACATTACAATGTTGCGGGATCCAAACTCGCGTACACAACTACCCGATCGAGGTTACATCTCTTGCTACATAATGATTTGTTACATTTTATTGATTCTCATACATATAATTTATTCAACTTGAAACGGATTAACGCTGTCCGCTGTACAGTGGTAATTAAATAAATTGTAATTAATATACATACCCAATCACTACATTCGGTTAGATACCCTGTAAACAAAAGGGAGGCAAATCATAACAATTAATTTCAACACTGTTTTAAGCTATCACGTCTGTTCTCTAAAGTTATATGATTATTAACGGGATATTTACCGTGGTAAGGTTGTGGAGTGAGCTAAAGATATTTCGGCGCAGTTACATGAAGACTGACAGTCTTCCCGTGAACATGGTGCATGTAACTGCGCCGAAATATCGGGAGCTCACTCCACAACCTTACCACGGTAAATATCCCGTTAATAATCATATAAAATTAATTTCAATCTTTCAGGTTATGAGTATCGACGATATTTAGTCAGCAAATTAATAATAATACCGAGGTCGGCAAAATACCGCATGAGCTCAACACTATAGACAGTCAAGCGTAGTTACATACTCACGCATGATACAAAGACCCAAACTCATTTTGTTTGACCCGGGAATTGGACCCAGAATCTCACGACTCTGTACTACTGGCATAGATATTTTATTATAAAACCAGTGGCTAGCGGCGTTCTTAACGTTTACTAGGTTCTGACAGGTCTTTCGAGGCTATAGGTGCAGTAAATGCACTCGAATAGCGAACCTATAGTATAGTGCTAACATAAAAAAAAGTGGGCGGTAAAAACACATTTTATTTTTATAACTCTAAATAGACAAAATACATTCCAGTCAGTCTAACCGAGACCACGATTGCTGATAAGTGAATACAGCACATTCGATACTTGAGAATTAAAACAATATAAATGTACGCGGGATTTGATTAGGTCAAAATTCAATTCGATTCATTTTATTATCATTATTAATAAATCTTTTCAATTAATTTGTCTTGGCTGCTATTATGAAGATATTATCAACGGTCAGTGATTCGATATTATCTTCTACTATATAAAAATAAGTCGGGTTTTCCTTCCTGACGCTATAACTCCAGAATGCACGAACGGATTACCACGGTTTTCCATTCGTTGGAAAGGTCTCGGGCTCCGTGAGGTTTATAGTAAAGAAAATTCAGGAAAAATTTAAAAAGAAAAGCGGGAAAATCTTTTTTCAGATACAGCGCCATCTCTGATACATAGCATGTACTACAAACCAATATTTTAAGTAGATGGCGCCAAACGAAATGTTACATAAAACGAAGCCATCAGGTGGCGAAACGGAGTTCGCAGGGTTAGCTAGTACATTATATATAAATTGTGTTGTGAGTGTAGAAAATCTGTCAACACGTCTAGAATTCTGTTACCAGGAGGTCTACTCACAAAAACGCACTACGAAATTAATTTGGTTTTGCGTGAAAGTGAAAAATCACTATTACTGTCAAATTAGAGTTTGAAAACTATCGTGAGTATCACACATTATACTAATATAAAGATACCGGCTTCACTCACTTGGTATTATGTCGGTTTAAGTCCGACGATGTTTCGAACTTCTTCAGGGAGTGTTCACGCTTTGAGATCGCATCGCGCACCATCATTTCCGTGCGTGAACACTACCTGAAGAACTTAAACCGACATAATATCAAGTGAGTGAAGTCGGTATCTTTATATTAGTATAATTACTGTCAAAGGTACAAAAACAGTATGTAAATGCGAGATCCGTGAAACGAAGCTTGTAAGTTAGGTATTGTATAATGGGCTGATTATGAAGTAATTAGCTTGTTTGTTGGTGAAAACGAGGTATACACGTGGTACAAAGTACCCGTTGACTCGCGATTCGCCATATTTGACCAATTATACAATAGATTTCGCAGAAATCAACCTACTTTTCCAGGACCTGCAACGTGTGTGGTTAACCCTTTCCATAAAGACATTAGAGACTATCACCTCGATGGTTTTACTTAACAGTACAAGAACAAGGATGCTCCACGACACACACTTACACACTACGTCAAAATACTTCATACTTAATCCGAACTAGTACACGTCATACAGGATACACTACATAGAACTCTGAATATGAACATTTTACATACACGTTTTGGTTCAATATGTGTTATGTTATACATATATTTAAACACAGTATAATTTGACGTGATTATATACTTAGGCACATTTGCGTCAACCAGAGGGTTTGTTCAATTTTTGTTTCAACATTCACACAAACACACAAAGGTCTTCAGCTTCCAAACTAGGCAGAGCATGTACTATGGTAACCTGATGACTGACTAATTTGAAAAGTCCGTCATTAAGTCACTATATAGACAGGATATGTAACTAAAACTTTTTAAGGCGTTCGGCGAGGAAAACATTAAAACTAAAACGTTTCATGATTCCGTTAACTTTGCCTATATAAGCACGTACACCGTAACCAACTAATCCATCATTATTATTATCAGTCATCAAAACAAACACAAATCTAAAGAAATTCAACACAATCAATGCGATAGTTTTTTTTCCGGCACGCCACGACATGTCAGAAGCGACATAGTATTAATAGAGATATTATATTTAAACATAACTGCTTTATTTTGTATGTACCTACGTACGTTTCGTATATAAATGCACTTTCATTATTTCATTAAACAAAAATAGGAAAAGAAACAATTATTACTTGAATAGGACTCCAGCATAATGTCGACATTTCGACACATCTTTGCCGTTTATATCTACAACACAATAGCTTCAGGAAATGGATTTAATCTAAGGTTAAGAATTATCTTACTGACCTCTGGTTAACTCAAATGGGGCCTCAGACATGAAATAGACAAAATAACAAATGGTAAAGGACAACATGATCAACATTGAACTACTCGAGTCCGGACGTCCAACATTGTTGTATCATTGCTATTAAATACCAGACTCGAGGGAGAACATACAATTAACGCAAAAAATATTCGCAATATAATCCCGAGTGTATAGAAAACTAAATATTACAAATTTCGTAAGCAATATTCTAAATAGCGATAAATTAGAGATACATATAAATTTCTTTATAAATATCAATAAATGTATCAGCAACATCAAAATCCACCCAAATTGTTAAAAGATAATTGATATTTTTTAACAACTTTGTGCAACTTATGTAATTAATATAATATAACGATTGCTGTTATGTCTTTACTTTTACTTTTTAATTTAAAAACATTTCATGTCAACGAAAGATATATAGAAGCCGCTTCATTTCACTATTGATTTTATTTACAAAATGCAGTGATAGTTTTGAAAATATATGATATTTTTAATTAATGTGCAAAAAAATGCCATTGATGACTAAATTAAAATTGTTTCACCATTACACATGTCTGCATTCAACTCCTAGGTTGACACAAGGCGCCTTAAAATCAAACATTGAAACACTATTTAACACATTTTTATAGACAGTTATTGTGCACGCTGCTCTTAGTCTATACTTGCGAAAAATACATACAAAAATGTCATCGTTAGTCTATAGATATACTATAACATAATAGATACAAAATACATTGTTACAGGTGTACTTAATGACTTAACTTAATCTTGAAAAAACGTACGAAACGCAACAATCATAGAGACACACCCAAACATAACAGCTAAAAGATAAACGGTGCTCTTAACCTAAATCGAATTAAATCTGATACACACAACTTAACATTATAAAATGCTCAGGGGCCCTACTCCCACCTCTTAGTAGTCTTGTACCAAATTTAATGGTAAGGCTTAAAAAACTTTGTTATAAACTAACGTGGTTTTCAATCATTATTAATTAAAAATACGGGATTACTCACGTAATATTTATCGGATAGGTCCGACTACAGTTTCGACCACATTCGGTGGCCTTTTTCAAGGAACGTCCCGAACACTCCTTGAAAAAGGCCACCGAATGTGGTCGAAACTGTAGTCGGACCTATCCGATAAATATTACGTGAGTAATCCCGTATTTTTAATTAATAATGGCTTAAAAAACCTTACCATTAAATTTGGTACCACCACGTCAATATAGCAAGCCTAAATTAATAATGAATTACGATAGACGTTTTGATGACGTATTATCAAATAGTGCACTCAATTCGCGGACTTTGCAACTGCGTTAGTGTTCTATTCGGGTTGGGCATTATAGGTATTGAACCTGGAACGCACCATTAGGATCGATTTCAGCTAACAATAGAACACGCCGTAAATAGTATTGAAGTAGTATGGCCGACGGTTTTGTGTCCTGTGGGAGTACGATAGTAAGTATGATTATTTTAAGCTCATTACAAAGAGCTCCTGATTTATGATAGTTTCGTAAAAGGTGGGAGTAAGTTTCTATCCCACTTCTGTCACTTTACGATAAAACTAAGTCAAACATACGAGTAGAGTTATTGAGTCATACTTAATATAATGTTTAATATAAAACTAGGTTATTGGACAAACATTAGAACTAAAGTGTTATATTATATAATTATGTATTTATCCTAATATATGTAATTATGTTAGTTATATATCTAGAAAGAAAATCGTGGAGTCGCGACCGGCATAGCCAGCGACCAAAGGTTCGGTCAAACCTACGCGCGAAACCGTCGACGAAGCGAAACGTCAAGTAATTTCACATAATTTAGCTATAGATACCTGTGCGGTCTCAGCGTCAATAAGCGGAAACATACGTAGGTTAGTCTATAAAATTAAATCGGTTTCAAATCGTGACGCGTCCCTCACATAACATGTATGTAGCTTGTGTTATCGCATATTTACTAGTATGTAAAGATAATATCCTGCTTATGAACTCGGGTGCGGGGAAATATCACAGGGCAGTGAGTGGCTATTCTTTACTTTACTATAACAGTTCTGTGGCTGAACGCAAGTAGAATATACGCGACGATATGTGCAAGATATTTTCAGATCCTAGTAAGTGAAATACAACATAAAGCTGTCTCACTTTCATAAATAGTAAGATTGTGTTTCTCTTTCTTACGTATTAGTACATTTTTTACCTTACCTCTACCGGCATTTACAGCGTCGTCAAATGGGCGTATTAGTACACTACATACGCACTTTCATGAATATAAAGACATAGATTTATTTGTTAGATCTGTCTGATACGAAGATAAATAAATTAATCTTTATTAATCATTTAACGTGTCCGGTGCAGCGTCCGCTCAGGTTTGACCGAAGCTTCATCGATATAGAAGAAATAAAAATTAATACCTACTTATCTAACACTTCGAAAAATATACTGAACCAGTCGACCGACCGCTCCGTATATATTTGCTCTCTTGTATGTACGAGTATCTAATTAGATGATTAGAGATATTTTATTCTCATTATATTATTATTTAAATTCTCATAATAGTTATATTTAATTCATTCAAGTATAATCAAATGTATGACATATCTTTTGGGATCTTCATTGCACTGTTCCATAGTCGCACACATACAGGGATGTCGTAAAAGCCTACAAAAGGGTACGATGGCAATAGGCTCACCTCCTGCAACACGGCGAAATATGGGTTTATACACCTCTTTCGATCCCTCTTAAGGATGTAAACGCGCGATGGTATATACGTAAACATATCTATATAAGAGCTAATAAACACATATTTTTCGAATATAGCTTGTAAACTACTGTTGTTAGTAAAACATGAGAATTCTTAATTATTGGAAGTTATTTTTTTTTATATATTTGGCGAAACGCCCAAAAAGGCAATATGGTGATTCTCCAAAATGACAATTTCCCAGTAAGTGACAGATTATTAAGCAATACCTTATATTACGTACGATTTTGATACACTCATTTGGTAAAGAGAAAATCATATTTAGTATATGCCTACGGCTTTACTTATAAACGCTGCTTAAAGTTAAATAACGTCACTTAGTACGGCGCAGAACAATTTTGTTGTGCACAGTACTAAATAACATCAATTAAAGTTAAGCAGCGTGTATGAGTAAGAAGGGCCTTAAGTTTTAATTTAACATGGAAGTATACATATTATTTTACATGGCTTACAGCGTCGGACGAGTTAGGTGTTGAAAAGTCCTTGTCATCGCCTATAAGAAATCAAATGTGTCTGCTAGTTTACAAAAATCTAACGTAAGTTAGAAATTGGTTTATGTATTTAGATGCCAAGTTTATTAATGCATAATCTGTTATACAATTGAGCAATATTACACACCGTATATTAAACGGCAGCAATTTCATATTTGGGTTTACTAAGTAGCTAATATTTAATTTATGGTACAGAAAATATGCTATATATAATTACGCTTTAAAACCGGGCCACAGCACGTAACTGTTACGTGCTGTGGCCCGCGCTCGCCGTTGTGCTCAAGAGTGACTCCCAGAAGAACTTCAAATAAGTTCGAAACTGGTCGGAGAATATTTTCGGTAAATATTGCGCGAGTCCTAGCCGGTTTTAAAGCGTAATTATATGCTATATATATAATACTGGGGAACTATATTTATTTAAAATGGCAACAAAGACATTTTATTAGCTTATATATTTTCAGATCCATTGCCAACTGAATACAGAACTCTTGATGCATTGGATGAATGAGCTGTAGTGTTAAGGTGATATCAGACGATCTTTCACTCCCCCTCTGAATGAACGAAAAATGAACTGTTTGACTACAAAAATAATGTTCATTTGGATTTGGTCATTTTGTCTCGAGTCCTGTAAAAGACGAACATCGCTACTTTACATATTTTCTCTGAGTTCGCGGTAAAATGGTGTTCAGTCCACTTGAATGACGATGCATATACGCTGCATGTTGTTAGACAACTTTAAAAACTATCATCAAACATCCAATATCTTTGAAACCACCATCTTCCTGAATACAATATCCAAGACGCACTTCATACGACGACATATTATATTTCATTCCAGCTAAGCCGTGTGAACACGGAATGAAAGAAAGATGAAGCATTCACTTGAGTGAACATCCATTCGAGTGAAACGTCTGATATCACCTTTACCAGTTTTGCATAAATACCTTAATTTTATGTACACCTTTACTGCCAAGCAAATGCATCAAACATTCCCACAGCAAACCCCAAAATGTATATGTTATAAACCTTACAATAATAAACGCGACTTAGTTCAATACACCGAAATCTAACAGAGTCGACAAGACAATAACAAACACCACTGTAAGCCTTCGATAAGTTTAACTATTACTATTAACTGGCAACACACTCGCATTAGGGTAGTTTTGCCAGTTAATTGTAATAGTTTAATGTGTGTCAAACTCACGAGAACTTCAATAAGTTGTCCAAGGGAGACATTGTTCATATCTCTTATAAATTATTGTTATTTATCTAACAATCAAAACATTGTACACGAAATCTAATAATGAAATAAGAATAGATTGCAACAATTACAAAGTCCCACAGATAATCCTAGATGTATCTAATGTTTCGCTTCGACCTCAGCCCCCCACCGTTCCCATTCCCCCCCGTTGAGCCACGGATATCAGAATCTCGCCCTTATGTACACGGCGGCAACGTCGTGGTTGGCGTAGCCGAGCCGCTTGGCGTGCTTGAAGATCTCGTTGGTGGTTGCGGTGAGGGGCAGAGACTGCTCGAGCGCGTCGCCGAGTCCGAGCGCCAATTTGAGGTCTTTCTGCATGTGTGTGAGCGGCTGATGGGTTGAGTACGAGGACTCCACCATCGCTGGAAAATAAATTAAAGTATGTTAAGTGCTTTTGATTCGTTTTACATAAGCTTCTCAACGGAAGACGAGATCGAAACGGAGTGGTGATTGAGGCCCTGCTTCAGTGCATTACGGGAGGGTACCTCAGTGAATAAGTTAACATTAATAGTTATTTAAGTTAAGCTGTATTTGACAAAGAGTAAGTATGAGCATACAGAGCAGACACGCTCACGAAAAGGTGTCGGCAGGCGGTGGCGTCGTGTCGCCATCTTCCCTCAAATATGGTTGAGGAAGGGCTGCCACATGCGTCAACTCGAGAACGAGTGCTGTCTGCGGAGACCGGTCTGCTTTGAATGCTGATGCAAACACATGATATAACCCTTAAGTAATTTAACATAATAATCTCACAATAATTAAGTATGTATTGTTCTCTGTTTTTTATTATATTTAGATGTAATAAATTTTGCATATAACTAAAAAATGGCGCGGACCCTGGAGTCTGTGGAGCCTAATATATAAATAAAAAAAGACAAACGGGAGACGCTTGGCAATTGGCAGTTATGTCTGCTTGATAGAACAAGTAATATTATATTTTTATTTATTTAGCACATGTAACTTACAGACTGGATCCAAATCATTACAAGGCAGAACTTAATAATAATAATAATAATCATTTATTTATCAGACACGAGATCCATTATTAAGATAAGCAATAACTTCCGATCGGAATTTGCCTACCTTATCACAATATATGTCTAATAACGTCTATAAGTATCTAAATACGGCATTTAAGTATGTCGTTGAGCAGCGTTATCACACCCTAGCATTAGGGGTATTGTTTGCACGGACGGATTACATGTGCGTCGGTGCAGCAAATTTATATAAGATATTGAATTTAATAATTTTGGAACTAAACATATAACAATTACTTAAAAGCAAACTGATGCTTTTCCTGTTGTGTCCAAGTTGTTGGCCACACCACCGGCCGACGCTCGCTAGCCCTCATCTATCGTTGTTACAAATGGTTACACTTGTTTTGTATTGTACCGTTTAGAGTTGACTTTAGGTTCAGTGTAAACCTGTAATCTATACAGATAATTAAAAATAGAAGTGTCTGTTTGTAATTCCAATGTAACAGCTTTTCTAAATTGATGTAAGACTGACCTCTCCCCTTGAGTATGAGATGCGGCGAGGCGAGCGGCGTCAACGCGAGCACATCGAGCAAGTCCGCCTGACTGAGCCCCGCGCGGTCCGCCAGCGCTAGTCCCTCGGCCAGCGCAGCCAAGGACACCCCGCCCACCACCTGCAGCACCGAGTTCATCTTGGACGCGTTGCCGATGTCGCCTGCAACACGCCGCACCATACAATCAACCACTGCCAACGGGCCTGCCTCACAGGGTTGTACTTTTGTGTACAACGGTAATGTTGAGGACGGTTCAATGCTAGTTTATAGATCACGTTGGCACGAATAAGCGCGAAAACATTAATGCGAATATGCATTCATTCATTCCGCCTGCAACCAACCGCCCAATTCAATCAACCACTGCCATCGACGCTGCCTCACTAGGTACTACGTTTGTACGGACTACGGTAATGTCGTGGCCGGTTTAATGACCGCTTTATAATAATCTGACCGTAGTGTCTATTGTCCGTAAACCCGGCGACAACCTCCAAAAATTAATCGTCACTGGGAAAATAACGGGCAAGAGACCGAGAAGGAATCCAATGCGTTGGAAAGATCAGATCCTCACTACTCTCAACATATACGTCACTGAAGCGGTTCGTGCAGCTGAAGCCGGAGCAGATGGAGAAACATCGTACAGGAGAGGCTAATGCCGTGATGGGTCACGACCCTCAGCGCTAGAGTTTCGTGCCGCTACCTGCACCACGCCTTAGGTATGTAGGCGATGAGGCGCGGGGGTTCGCCCGCGTTATCGTTATTAAGGCTTTTCCACACGTCTCTCGTCCACACGTCCGTCACACCTAAGGCGCAGTACAGCGGTTTCGGTCAGACTATATCATATAGATCATATTGGCACGATTAAGCGCGATCGCCTCAGTGTATTATTGGTATGCTTTTATTTAGTAGCAAATATCTACTATAGATATTTGCTACTAAATAGTATATTGCAAAAGATTTTCCAAGTTTCATACATTAAGTACATTAAAGAAACGAAGTATTATCAATATAATGTTGAAATATACAGTAGAATTAATATTTCCCCACTCAGCCCTCGAGCTGACTTCCAATCAGTCCACGTGCCCTACAGAGTGAAATTTTCGTGATGTTTATGGACCGTCGGAAATTAGTCGTCGAACTCACGTCTGTCTGCTTGCAGATCCAAACAATGTAGACTTTTGTTCCGACCAAAATAACAGTTAGGAATAAGTGAAGCCTCCTATTCCATAATATAAAAGATAACTTAAATACTTATAATTTAGAAACCCATAAAATGAGACAGCTTGTTTAAAAAGAAATCTAGCAGCTTTGTAGTTTTATCGTTACTGTATGTTAGAGTTTCATATTAATATAAGTTTCACTAAACTATAACGTAACTTATTGCAGTTACGTTACGCACTTTATTTGAATCGATAACCCCGGTGGGTGGATAATTTAAAAAACATTTTTTTTTTTAATTGTCGATGCAATTGAAAAGTTTACAACCTCAAAGTCGCACAACGAGCTATGGAGAGGGCTATGCTCGGGGTTTCTCTACGTGATCGAATCTGAAATGAGGAGACCCGTAGACGAACTAAAGTCACCGACATAGCCCAGAAGATAAGCCAGTTAAAGTGGCAGTGGGCAGGACACATAGCACGCAGAACAGATGGGGCTGGAAAGTTCTGGAATGGAGACACGGACCGGCAAGCGCAGCGTAGGTCGTCCACCGACACGGTGGACAGACGAATTGATAAACGTCGCAGGACGACGTTGGATGCAGGCCGCTTCCAAACGGTACTTTGGGAAAATTATAGGGGAGGCATATGTTCAGCAGTGGACGTCCTACGGCTGAGATGAGATGAGATGACAATTGAAAAATATTGTTTTTGTTTATTACGGTCTCCCCATTCACAACAGGTTAACATATCCGAAACGATCTCATCATGCAAAGAGGCTAGGACACATAAAAATATAATAATAAAGTATAACAAATAAAAGCTAGAACATAATAGGAAAGTGTTCATGCCTTACTCTATCGGCGCTCAGATTTGGACGTTGACGTTTACAAATAAAAGATAAAGCAGTGCAAAATGTAAATAAATAAAGAAATAACCAAAATAACTTATTGGGGGATATAATAAAGCCGAACACACCATGCATAAGAGGTGTACAGTTTGACAACGTGTCTATATACTCGTACTTGTATTTTAATACTTTTTTATATATACTTTCAAACTACTCACGCCTCCCGACATAACCCGATTTACATCTGCAAAACGAATTTAAAAACTCCGTTACTTTAAATGATCATTGTGTTTGAAATTTATAGAGAGAAAAATTCCATCCACGGACGGGATTCGAACCCGCGTCTTCGTGCTCTTCGATTCTTTAATGCTTTAAAAAGTAATATTGTGTTTGTTACTGTTATCATTTATGTTTCACACGAAAGAAACAGTTCCCGGATATGTCAATCAAGTTAGAATCATTTACATTATCACCACATACGTACTGTACAGTGTGTAACAAAACGGTGCAGTAAAACTGAGAGGTGTGCATATGTAGCTATGTAAGGATTCACATGGCAAAGTACGAGTATCAACATTTAAATCGCTCATAATTGTCTTCATACGAGGGTCATTTGAAAAGTTCTTAGCCTAACATGGTTAAAGTCATTGGTTTTTTTATAACTTGTAGTTTGTAGTTACATTATTTAGCAACAAGTATGCACAATTTAGTTTATTCACAGTAACTCATTGTTCGTTTACACGTGATAACGTAAGTCAAGTCAGAGCTATTTTTGAAAATGGATAAAATTGAACATCGTGCAGTGATAAAATACCTGAATTTGAAAGGTTTAACTCCAAAAGCTATACATGAAGACATGTCTGCTACTTTGGGTGAGTCCGCTCCTTCGTATGCGAGTGTTAAAAACTCGAGTTTAAACGTGGTCGTGAGACCATTCAAGATGAGCCCCGTAGTGGCCAGCCTTCGACTGCTTCCACTGATCAAAACAAAGAAAAAATCTGTGATTTAATTTTATCTGATCGAAGATTGACTGTCGAGGAGATAGCTAAGACTGTAGGCATCTCATTTGAGCGAACACATCATATAATTACTACTGAACTTGGATTCTCTAAGGTGTCTGCGCGGTGGGTACCGCGACTGCTTTTAGTGGAACGAAAACGCAACCGACTCACAACTTCTCGCGACTGTTTACAGTTATATGAAGCTGACCCAATAGAATTTGTTGAAAGATTTATAACCATGGATGAAACCTGGGTTCACCACAATACACCCGAGACAAAAGAACAGTCGAAACAATGGAAAAGAGCAGGATCGCCCACACCAAAGAAGGCAAAGGTGGTTTTATCGGCGGGCAAAGTCATTGCATCCGTTTTTTGGGATGCAAAGGGTATAATTCTCGTGGATTATTTAAAAAAGGGTGAAAGAATAAACTCCGATTACTATTGCAACCTTTTCCGTCGTTTAAGAGAAGAAATCAAAGAAAAACGTCCAGGTTTATTGAGAAGAAAAGTCTTGTTTCATCAGGACAATGCGCGCGTTCACACCTCTGTGCAATCCATGGCAGAAATCCATCAATGTGGCTTCGAATTGTTACCTCATCCCCCATATTCACCGGATTTAGCACCGTCCGACTTTTATCTGTTCCCAAAGCCCAAAAAGAAAAAAAAAATAGGTGGTAAACATTTTTTTACAAATGAAGAGGTCATAGCCGCCGTGGACGCTTATTTTGAGGAGTTTATTTTGAGAGACGAAGATTTTTTTTAAAACGGGTATCGAAGCCTTACCGGGTCGATGGAAAAAGTGTTTTGAGCTCGGAATATGTTGGAAAATAAAAATAAACTCAAAATCGTGTGGTTTCATTAAGTATGTTAGGCTAAGAACTTTTCAAATGACCCTCGAACTATGATGAAAAATATAATATCAATTTTATTTTTGACAGCCCTATTAGATGTGCCTATTCTTGGAGTTCGTTGGGGTCAATGCGCTCTGTAACTCCCATGCCATCTATTCATTCACCTCTGTCCCTCTCCCCGCGTCGCACCCCCGCCCAGGCCTAGCTTAGGCCCCTTGTTTGCCTAGTCTACGTTCTGGAGGGCATTGCCGTCTTAAGCCTAGTTTTTCAGGGATGAACCTGCTGAACGCAGTTTGGTCTCACTTGTATGCAAGTTCCTGCGTGTGTGGTTTTAGTAATATGTACTATACTTTTTTGATACACGCTGTATATGTATAGAAATCCAACGTGAAATCAAACACGTAACGCATCGTGTTACGATATCGTCATGGAATGACCTAAACTTTGTACATACTCACTTTTCAAGCAAATAAAGAATATTATATTGTATTCATTACTACTGATTATATATATGTATGGATTTCACGATCATTCCCTGAACATATCGTAACACACTGCAAAACTGCAATACGTGTTTGAATGGCCGTAGCGAATAAAGGATAAGTTATGAAGATGCGTAAGAGACACGTTGTCGCAGCGGTACAAGAGTGGGTAAAGGTCAACGTCCTGGTTTCTTCGCGCCGCCAACCGGAGTAGATGACTACTACCAAGGTAAAAGGAGTTCTTGCTCATCGCCTTGAAGCACGACTGGCAGTCGTCGAACAGGGAGCGGTCGCCCGCCGCCAGGATTATCAGCGTGCCCTCCTCGGCTTGCGTCTTCGAACCTTGGATCTGGAAATTATCATTATTAGAAATTATCAGTTTTCTCATAAAAATTGGTTGTCTGTAAAGTCGGTTTACGGACGATAATTTTACGTGATAACGTCATAAGACAAGCCGAACGCTTAGGCCGATCGTGCCTCTCTATCGCTTGTTCCGCGCTCTCGCTTGCACGCTCAGCTCAGGCGGAACGTGACAATCAGTCATGCTTTTTCGTGCGTGCAGCCGGCGTCCCTCGATTTAAAAGACTTTACCACGGCGAAAAGCCTATCCAAAGGGTGCGTCCATTAATTACGTGAACCTCACCCAATCTCACGTGGGATGGGGGGAGTGTTTGGGGGGGTTGTATGTCTCTAAATATCACGTATTTTTTCCCGCCAGAGACAGTGTAATTGCGAGAAAACAGTAAAAACTTCATAAAAGTACACTCTGTTGGTTTGCACTGGCATCCAGTCATACTCTTGTCTTTTTAGCTTACGTGCTGCTAGGCACTTATTTTGCCGCATTAGATCGGCAAGGAAACGAAAATAAATCACCAACATACATACAATAGTTAACCAAAATACATTTGTGATTCGGTGGTACTAGTAAGGGGTCCTTATAAAAGTTTATAGCTAGGTAGCTATGTATATAGAAAGTGTGTATCACCTGTGCTTCGAGATAGCGGCCGCCCTTCCCGCCGATAGCTTCGACGATGTCGTGCGAGGTGTCCGCGTCGATGGACGTCATCTCCACGTACCCCTTGGACTCCAGCGAGGGGCAGTGCAGCACGCCGCAGTTGCCGAACACCATCTGAAGTTGCCATATCAATGAAATTAGACAACTTTAAACAAATTAACAACCCGATAAAGGTCGCAGGACGACGTTGGAAGCAGGCCGCTTCCAACCGCTCCTTTTGGAAAATTATGGGGGGGGCATATGTTCAGCAGTTGACGTCTTCCGGCTGATAAACAGCTTGATCACTGGATCCCAACCAGGCGGTGCTTGTTAACTTTCCCTCAGAACTACGATAAATGTATATGACTGAGGGCAGTTGTACACATTCATCAAATTGGCGCGATGGCCGTTTTACTCTGCGCACGAGAGATTTTCGCTTGCTTATGACAATTACAGTGTCACCCAGAGTTACACTGAAGTTTTGCATGCGCTATTACCATGCCTGTTACGGAAAAAAGTAACCCTCTTTATGTCCATAAGTAACTCGTATATGACTTAGAATACTAATATAAATATAATATAATATAATATAATATAATAATACTAATATAATATACATAGCTGTCTGGAGTACGGGAGCATAGCATGGAATCCTTTTTATGCAGTGCATTCTCAACGCATAGAAGGCGTCCAGCGTGCTTTTACTAGATCATTGGCTTTCTCCAGCCAAGGCATTTCCCACAGAAGTCCTTATGAAAGTCGTCTAAGTTATTTTAAAATGCATACCTTGCGAGACAGGCGAAAAATCCGCGATCTAACGTTTCTTCATAAAGTGATCCATGCATTTATTGACAGTCCATCTATTTTAAAAGAAATCTCTCTAAACGTTCCATACCACTATCCGAGGCACAGAATTTCTCGAATTCTAGGTTGGCGGCAAGCTGCTAGAACCAATTTGGCACTTAACTCCACTACACAAAGATTATGTCGCACCTATAATGAATTTAACGTTTCCTTGAGTGATCTGGATGTATTTAATGATTCTTTATATGTTTTTAAAAACAAAATAGTAAAGTCTCTAACTAGAGACAAATAATACTAAGAATTTCATATAATTATGTTATTTGATTATATAGTTTTAGTGTCTAACCACTTTTTTGGCGAATGTTGTGTACGCCTGTAAAAGGTGTTCATATCAGATCTATGTATGTATAATTTTTTTGTATTTTTTAAGAATGTGTAATATGTTCACTGTTGGCGTATCTCTATAAATAAATAAATAAATAAATATAAACGTAAATACGGAATAAAACGTTAGATATCCGGACGGTGTAACCATAGGACACATAACTACAACAAGCGTGATGGCCACAGCTAAAATTACAATAATTAACTAAGAAACCGTGCCCGTAAAAATCCTTTTAGCATTCTGCGCGGTGCGCTCTGGCGTGTCCAATTGTCGGCCATACAACACACACTTGTGCCAACATTAGTTCTGATGACGGCTGTTCATTACGTTCCCATTGCTAGAATAGGGGTATTTCCTTGGAGATAGGACTAGCGCAGCCAATCTCGAACGACTCTTGTCCTGTGATTTGTTAGTGCAGTAAACTCTTTGTGAATGATTCGTCCGGGGTAAACTGCCCCCATACCTATTTCTACTCTGATTCAGTAATGTTCGCAATACTGCGTTCTTGTTTAAGCTATGGTAGCCGACGAAATTACAGGCACATGAGACTTAAAAACTTACGGCATTACTTATAAATGTTTTTAATGTTATTTGACGGTTTAACTTACGCGGTAGGTATAGTCGAATATCTCGACCGGAGCTGGCGCGAACGCAGCCGGGTGCGCACGTACTCCATGAAGAAGTGGCCCGGACGGTCACGAAACTGGTGGAGATATTCGACTATACCCACCGCGTAAGTTAAACCGTCAAATAACATTAAAATGTGTAATACTTACGAAAGTTTCAATCAACTTATAAACGCTGCTTAAGTTTGTCGTCGTTTGGTACGGCGCAGAACGATTTTGCTGTTCTACACTACTCAATAATGTAATTTAGGGCAGTATTTATAAGTAAGACCCGTAATGGTGGCGATTCACTCGTTCAAAAAACTAATCTAAACTGTAGAACTAAAATTTAATTATGGTTGTCCTTATTCTGTTAACACTAGAATCCAAATTCATGTAACGTTACGTGACGTGTCTAAAATAGGTATACCTACAGTTGTAGAGAAATGTCTTATTTTAGTGGTGTCATTCGGAAAGTTTAAACTAATTTGGATTTAAACATAATAAGAGCTGCCATACTTTAGAGATTTTTAGTTTAGAGAACGATTACAGAATCGACACCAATGTCTCAGGGTTACGACCCAGTGCAATTCGTCACTAGACGGAAAGCATCTGTTCTAGGCAGAGGTTACCACTTAACACCAGAAGGGCTTCGTGCTTGTACGTGTCTTTATAAAAAAAATCAACTCTCCAAAGCTTAAGTTGAAAATAACACTAGGAACCACCTATCGAAGTAGATACCGCAGCAGAATTTGATTCACCTAAATGAACTAACTAAACTATAACTATTCCTAAAGATTTTATTCTTGGATAAAGAGTAGGCTATGTGTTAATCCAGGATATACCTTGCTTCATCCCTCGAGGGCATCTATCTCATTACAAAATCTGTTCCATACAACACTCAAATCTGGTGAGCTGTATCTGATCGACGTAGTCACTAACATACACACTAACAAACAAACTTTCCATTTATAACATTCGTGTAAATATTGGAGGTGGATGTTGTGAATCAAATAGACAAGTGTAGATGAATGAACACTAGCATTTCTTTTATTACAGATTATAATTGAATTAGTTATTTGACTCCGATCCCTTCAGGGACGGAGTCAAATAATATTCCCTCCACTGCCTGCGAATCGTAAAAGATGAGGAATCCAAATTTGGCTCTCATTCGCAATGACCATTCAACAAGTAACGCGGCGAGGTACGTTATCCTTAAGGAATGATCGTAAATTTGTATAGATTTCGCGGTCATTCCTTGAAGATCTTTAATGCGGTCCGTTTCGCGATATTTTTGCTCACAGAGATTATCGTCTACAATAGCCGGTCCGAGACAAATATCGCGATTATGACAGCTCGTGGCACTGTGAGCGTATAGATCAATCGGACCGGAGTTGTAACAATAACTAGCAACCGTTCGCGCGCGAACACTTAAACGAAAAAAATAAAGTGCATAGTGTGAAGGTTAACTGTGTGGTGGGTGAAATTAAAAATTAAAAACATTATATGGACCGACTTTTACATCAAAAATAAGGGGCAAAACAGTAAAGACCTTGTAAAAATAAAGAAACACATGGTACTTTTGACAGAGCGCTCACGACAATTTTGGTGTAGAGCATGGTTCAAGTAACCGTCAATATGGCGGCAGTTAAGACGTCATCGATGACGTAACGTGGGCCATCGTATTCACGCTCACGGTGAAAGGGACCGACTGTTATCGCGCTAATATTGATTATGGCTTGATTGGGACCGTACTGATAATAGCGCGCCGCGTTACTTGTTTGAAGGGTCATAGCGAGTAAGGATGACAGATTATTAGATGTCAGATTGTTTATGCAAGAGGCCTTCTTGGTTGGTACCATCGCGTTGTCAGATATTCTGATGTGAAGCAATAGTGTACTAGCAATAACAGTGTCAGCGTCTGAAGGGCAGTGCATCAAGTGACATACTGGGCGCACCTGGGCGAATCGAAATCAAACCTGATCGGCCTGGTGATAGCAATATCACGCGAAATTTCAGCTTAAACCTGTGAGTGACACTACAACTGGAAAGAAATGACGTGGTGCATACCATCAAGAGCACGATTTAGTCGTAATTGCGACAAGACGACTGAATCGTGCTCTATTTTGAAATCATTTTTAAATACTTATCATGAAATAATTTCATGAAATGGCACCCTTTCATGACTTGACCAAACCCGACCTGATATCATGTCACGGTTGCTCTCACGTAGAGCTTCCCAAGTGGACAGAACCTATTTCCGTATCGGAAAGGTCAACACACAAAGGTCAGCAAAACAGGCTTGTTTTACCTCCGAGATTAGAATTAGTCTGGGTCACTTCACATTCCTTTGGGGCTTAACCACCTATCTCCCTAAAATAATGCCTTTCAGAAGAATCCTGTAGGGGTCGCTAGTGGCGGTATGGTCTATAGTGAATACCGCACCGTCGCCAGCCGGTGTGAATCAGGAGATGCACTAAGCTCTATTTGAATTATTTTCGTTAAAATTCTGAGCAACGCAAATCATGACAGCAAATAATAACCACCAGGTCTGGCCATGACAGTTGTAGATAGATAGATAACAGTTTGTTGTACAAAATACATGGCAACTATCCCCTTGATAATTTGAATATTACTAATGTTTGTGATGGTCACAGACAGTTTAAAAACATCAAAGAATCTGTATATATTAAAAATTTACTCCTATTTTTCCTGGTCACGCTATAACTTGAGAACGGATGGAACAATTTCGCTAATTCATTTTTTGTGTTTATTATTGTCAGGAGAACGCATGAAATGAAAGAAAAATCAAGAAAATATGGGAGGTGATATAAGTCAAGGCCGTAGGCCGAGCCTGCTGCACGAACGAAGTCGCGGGCAGTCGCTAGTGCATTAAAAAATTTGAGTATTGTAACCAGAAGGTACAATATAAAACTATGTATGTGACAACATGATACATTCATTTTGGGTATCATTCGATGAGTAGCATCAGTTGATTTCCAAAACCTTACACAATAATTGCCAGACACATGCACTGGCAAAACAAATCCCAAATTCTAATTGTGAATGTTGACAACATGCGAATCGTCCAATACTTCTATTATGAGACTAGCTGACCCGCCAGCGGGTTCACCCGTTTCAACCCTGTGTGATATTGGCAAAAGTCCTTCCTTAGTGGGTGCTCACAACATAAAAGGTGTTAATTGTCAAAATTCCAAATATGTATCCCCAGCGGTAGACTTGCAAAATTTTAATTAGATGAACTACATTAGATAAAAGATAACTCTCATGTTACCAAATCAGCTCACATGTACCGCTAGTACATCTGGGCGGAACAACATTAATCTGCACCACACGCCGGTATAACTCTGTATGTTATTTATCAGTGGTATAATAAACGCGGCCCGTGTACATGCCCTACTTAGGGCGCACATAAACAGTTTATGGACGCCAGCTAAAGGTCACCTCACGACGACGTCGGCAACATTCATCATATACATACCTATCTATTCGCGTTAAAGAAAAACCAGTTATATTCCTTGTCATTGCTGTAGGTCGTTTTCTACTGTTATTTAATTACTCCCTTTTCGCCATCCTACCGCTGATCTATATAAAACCTGGGATGTGTTGACTGTCAGGCAATCATTTATTTTGCACACTATTCTTACAAAACACTCTCAGTTATTTTATGATCATGATCAGAACAAAAATAAACGCAGGAAAGTTCCTGTTACTCAGACAAATTTATTCCACTTGTCATCATCACATAAATTCTTTTGTTTTTTGGGTCAGTTTTTGTACAACAAACCAAACAATAAACTAAATATTTTCCCTCTTCATGCATACAGCTGAAAAGTAGTAGTATCGCAGTACCTAAAATCTCTAGACTGTAATTCCACAGAATATCTATATAAGACACAAAAATTAAATCCATCACTACCATTCAACTTCACCTCTTTCCCCTTATATTTTAATTACAATAGCAATAATGTTAAAATAAGCTACGCTAAAAAATAAATAAAAATTTTCGCTCATAGCATACAACTATAATGTACACATTATTTCATTCATACGCACACACAAACACAAACAGATACACACGTAGCTACATCATACGCGCACACCCACACACACACACTCTAAACTCAAGACTGCATAATAATTAAGCATACTGCCTAAAGTATTAGTATTAGTACATACCTAAAGTATTGTTTTGTTTTCTCAAATTAACTAGATATCTTGTTTTCACACAATTATTTATTTACCTACTTGAAGTACCTGCACCAACTCCTTGTTAATATTACTAAGTAAAGATATGGTTAAGTATTAATTACGAAATGTGTTCCTACAACGTTCAAGCACCAGCTCTCACAAAGTAGCCTAATTGAGAAATTATATACCTATACATAATTATGATTAGCATAAGAATCTTTGTGAAGAGAAATAAATAAATGTTTATGTTTATGTAATGTTATTTATTATATTTGTACCAGAACACACATCTATAATGTCACCACACAAGCAGGGGCGCGTTCAGGACCTCGGTTGGAGCGCACTCGGAGTGCAACTTTTCGCACTAATGCGCCGTTCGGAGCCTCAGGGTAAAGCAATCGGTTGTTCTTAACTCAAGCGTTCAGAACCTCGGAGCGTTGTAACTTTTTAAGTATCAAAATCGATCGGTAAACGGTTGCAACCCGCATCTGACGTAACTTTGACCAATCAGACCACAACAAACTTCTTCTTCTTCTTCTCTCTTCTCAAGGAAAATTGGGTAAGGATCAAGTGATTTGTCAATGTCTAATTTGTCAAAGTTTGAGGTTATAAAACAACCGTGGCCGTTTCGTACCTCAGAGCGAGATAGAAAACAACTAAGCAACCGCTCTCTTCTCTCTCTCTCGTTCTGAACGCGCTCCAGAAGTTTGCATACAATCGGGACCGAAGTACTGCGTTCCAGGAAATAGTACATATTCCGAGTTATTGACCGAGCGAGCGAAGCATCTCTGCTTTAACCTATATATGTCCGTATGTTTGTTACGTTGTATGTACGTCTTCCTGTAAAGGTCCCATTTTTAAACCAATCTTGATGAAACTTGTTATGCACGTTCTAGGTACTATTTAATATAATTTTTTGTCATCCGTGTTTTAATCGGGTACTTTTCCTAAAAGGAGGGAAGTTTGCTGCAGCGCTACCGACCCGTTTTGCACACATTCAGTAGGTACTTGTTTTTAATTTTTTTTTATGTACGCTTATATTATTTAATTTAACCTAGATGATGAATTTAATCTTATTTTTGTGGCTTCGTATCACATAGACTAAGCGGGCGAAGCCTGTTGAGTGGTGACCCGGCGGGTCCGGCTATCTTGAAAGCGTTGTTGTTGTGGATTATGAAGCTATAATAACGCGGGAGTAGAGAAGGAGAGGAAGCGGAAGAAGGGTGGCCGCTTATCAGACGTGCGCCAGTTTAATTCCTACCTTAGGTTTGAACTTTCGGTAAAGGTAGGATTTTAAAATCTATGGCGTGGTGGTAGAGCTTTTCTAATACCCGACGTGATACCTTCCATCCTCGAGACTGAAGTGAGAATATATTGCTGAGCACGTGTGGGTGAGCGCCGGCAACTGTTACTGTCCTTGCGGACCATTGGCCACATCATCACTGACCTTAACAATACTGGCCAAGCAGTAGTCAATCAATTATGAAAAAAAAAATGTAACTGTTTTTGGTTCGTTTCATTACAGTGACATCTACAGTTTCAAGTCGAAGTTTTTTGGCGTGCTGGACTAGCTACTGCACCTTGCGTTAGGTTATTTCATTTACAGTATTCTATATTTTACAAGAGTTAATCTCGATTATTACCAATAAAATCTGCAAAATCTGAATGTTTCTTATTAGAAAGTGATACGGACAAGTGGTTCGCTTGATAGCAAGCGTCACGCCTGCCCTTTACATTTGCAGACCCAAATATTTAGAATGATAAGTCCTGTGCAACCCTTCAATGCCTTTTCATGAAATAAATGTCGGTCTCATTCAGATTTCATTTTGCTACTACAGTGCGGTTCAAATAATGGTAAAGGTGCAAGTTGGTAGCCGGCTACACGTCGCAGCCGCAGACGACGTGTCGTCGTTTCATGTCACCGCGACACGTCGTCGGTTCATGTCGCTGCAGTCATGATTTCGAACCCAACTGCAGGCGGCAACTGCAGACGGCATTAACCATTTGAAAAGCGATACGAAAGGTTTTGTTTAAAAGCTTTTCAGTTGTTTTACTAGGTACTCGTAGATTGGTACCCGCGAGCGACACTACTGATCTGCGGTCGGGCGACAGTGTCGTCTACTTCCTTTCTTTCTTTCTTCGTGTCGCTAACTACGAGTGGTTTTTCATAGAAATACATAGAAACCAGTAGTGTCGCTGCGACACGTCGTTTGCTGCGGTTTCATGTAGCCGGCTTTCAACTTGCACCGTTAACCTACTAGTGTTTACACATTACTTAGTCATTTCGTCACTTATGTCGAACTGCACCTCAACCTGAGACATCAAGTTGTTAAATCTCATGTGCCTGTAATTTCACCGGCAACACAGGAATGCGATAATTACTGCTACACAACTACACAGAAAAACCCCTTCACAAATACTGCTGCATCATGGCCGATGGTACCTCTCGGTACGTATACTTGCAGAAGTATTGTACCTGAATGGGGCTACCGGACACCACGTGTTACGTACCCTTAGATAAGATAAGATATGATAAGAAAGATTTATTTATTGGCCTTATAACTGCATTTGTTACACTAGGCAAGTCAATATTGTACAGTATATCTTATGAATAAAATCGAATATTAAAATATGCTTAAAATAAAATTACGAATAATTTTTTTAATAAAACAATGATTAAATTACATAAAAAATTTAAGTCTACGATATTATCTGGGTTGGCGTCCGGACAAGAAATTATGTTTACCAGATAACAACCTCTGCCCGCGCCCAAGTGTATTTTATTAGTTAGTAGTAGGGCTAATAACAAAGCAGAAAACCGAACAAAGACAAGTTCTATGTTATACGGTGGATTTTAACCAGCACTAGTCTCGCACTTCTTGAGAACAATACAATATTAACGGGGACCTAAGATATTAATCACGAGCCCGAGTTGAGCGTACCTACCGCAGAACTTC
The DNA here is from genome assembly GCA_917880725.1 of Selenia dentaria. Lineage (NCBI taxonomy): Eukaryota > Metazoa > Arthropoda > Insecta > Lepidoptera > Geometridae > Selenia > Selenia dentaria. Next base: position 2,674,845 of record OU862885.1, on the reverse strand, counting down.
TCGAAACTGCATCGCCACTACAACCTTGACACACTTACCTTTGCCACGAATCGCTCGCTTCTACCCTTGCACACACAAATATAGAGCTTTATCAGCAGGGCTATTATGTATCACAGTTGCTAACAAATGTTTATTGAAATCGAAATAAATGGCGACTCTATGTCAGTTTTGTCAGCTCCAGTCATCAATATACTAAAATTTTTGCGTAGTGGAGTTGTCAAAAGTGACGTAGAGTCGCCATTTTTTCAAGATTTCATTTAATCGTTTCCTAGTATATATGTTGGTCTATGATTAACATTTTGTTAGCATCTGAAGGTTGGATTAGCAATGAGGTCATTGGTGGCATTACCATTGTTGGCTCTATTGATAGTGTTCATAAAGCTCAAAAACGTTATTTTTGCCACTTTTGCCCACACCCTACTCAAACGCTAAACCGAGCATAAGACCTAAAACTGCGTGATTATGCTTTCAAATAGATAGGTGTCAAAAAACGATAACAAACAACCATGCTCCGGACGTGGGTCAAAAATTGCACTTTTAGCTTTGCGAACGCTGAACGAAACAACATTTTCACCCACACATTCGAACGCCCTTTTGAGCGTTTTAGCATTATTTTCGCAAACTTAGGCTATTTAAAGGCACTATGAGATATGTAATGGCCCTGGTGATCAAGTTGTATAGATACCTCTTTCGCAGCTTGCGGGTCCGCGACGCACGAGAAGGTGATGTCGGCCTCCTCCACGACGTCGCACGGGGTGACGGCAATGGTGGCGCCGACCTTCTCGAAGTCTTTACACTGTGGACAACAGAAATGTTTTATAACACTATTTGTCTCGAGGACGTGTTTACTTAAACAACAAAAGCAAAAATAAATTTTGGGATGCTCAAGGATGTAAGAGTAAAGATTTCTCAAGAGTTCATGGTGGACTTTTCGAATACGGCAGTATTTTATTAGAAGTTTTTTAAAGCAAGTACCTATTAATATTTTTAATTATATACATATATATAATATTTATTGCATTTATTTGTATATTTATATACAGGGTATCCCAAGAAATTGTGTCAAGCGGAAAACTAGAGATAAGAACACTCCTTGGGGTACCCGAATCACCCCCATGTATAAGCCGAGATTTATTAAGAGTTATTTTAGTACTTTTTCTATTATTCGGTTTGGATTCGGATACCCAAGGAGTGTTTTATCTTTTATCTGAACTTCCGCTTAACACTATTTTTGGGACACTCAGTAAAGTTTAAAATATGTAACATATGTTGTAAGCCAATTTTTGAGTCTTCCTTATTGTAGGTACTTGTTTTATACACCACCGATAATTCTAAACCTATTTCTTTCCATGCATGGTTGTCTGGAAGAGATCGCTCTGAGCGATCAGACCGCCCATTGTGACACTTAAGTTTAAGCTTTTCATTGTTGTGTAACGATTTTATTTTTCGACAATATTATCTATCCTGTTTGTTTGTGTGTGCTGTACTGTGTTGTTGCAAAAAGGAGTATAACCTATATCAACCTACCAACATTAATTATGATATTTATAAAGTACTTTACACCTTAGGTTGATGTTATCTAAAGTCGCTCAAAGTCTAATAATAAATGATTCGTTTCTTAGAGTTAGTAGGTACTTATATCTGGGAAGTTGTTAGTCCCAAGTAATTAAAATGTTAACTACTATACTACAGTCACCACCTTTGTACCTTAGCCTTACAATGTTATTTATAGGTTTTCTTAAAATAATTTAGTATAATAAATGGTTGATTTTCATTATTGCTGTCTAGAGTGACACGACCGAAGACCTAGGTACCTTAGAGTTGTAGATGAGATTTTTTATATGTGAAACATTTAAACCTACAAGTATTGTAGGTAGATATGGTTCCAGACCTCTACATCTGTTTGAAATACCTATCACGCACTGTGTAAAGATTTTATTGTAATGGTTATAATTTATTTACTTTAAATATTTATTAGAGCGCCATCTATGCTCTAGCGAGTAATAGTAAGCTTTAGCCGAAGCTCGACAGATGTCGCTAAGAGTCGCACGAACTCACTGACTAGCAGCGCGCGTTCGCTTGATCAATACTCGACAACAGCGCTATGAAGCGTCAACGACCGAGAGAGCCACGCGCAACGCCGCCATTTTGATAACGGCTCCTCTATTGGCGGGAAGCACGCTCCGCTAGACGCGACCACCGTGAAAACACACGACTCCCTTATGCTTGTATCTGTCGGAAACATGCGACACTGTGTTCTAAAAGGAACACGGAGAATGCACCTGACTTTGCCGACCGGGCGGCCGTTTGTAAATTTATATGTTTGTATTATTATGATGTTTGGAGTTCTTTAGGTTTTTCAGAGAATTGCAATAATAGATACGTCCTATAATTGAATAAGTATATTAACTATAAGGATTTTTTTCACACCTTCGGTTACATTATCTAAGTTTTCATACGTTTCACCGAATTTGTGCAAACCTGCTATATCCTATGACCATCTGGGATAATGTAGGATTCTAGTAGTAAAATAATTTTCCAAATCGGTTAAGTAGTTTCGGAGCACATTCAATACAAACAAACAAACAAATTTTTCTTCTTTATAATATTAGTGTAGATTTCGATTGAGGTATGTAATAAAATATGTCCGGAATTATCGCTGCCTCAAGTTGTTTACAAAAACAACGTCTTGCAGTTTTGTCCCTGTTGTATACATTCATTTTTGCTGACTTAACAGCCCAACTGTTGTATTGTTTATGGTCTTATTTGCGCTTTGAAGCATCTCACGGTTCAATGCTCTCAATTTAAATGAGGGCACACCAGCATCAGCTGGATCAGCAATATTAACTAATGGTAGACATTATATTACTCTCTTAAGAAAGTACTTGCTGGAAACGATCATACACAAAATGTCAGTTATTCATCCCAAATTTATTTTATCGCCTTCCTTCAAAGTATTAGTAGTAACAGTGGTAGTACCTACGACAACGAATAGTTCAATCATCAAAAAAAATTTTAAACTCTTCCCAGAAGTGAGTTGTTCTTACCGCGAATTCTTAATGTATTTTTACGAATAAAAATCTTGTGTCACGAAGTAGTAATTTGCAACATTGACAATCGAAGTGCAACATTGACAACTCTTGCTAACTCTTGTTTATTAGTTTATCAGACAGGTCAAAGCTGCGGTTCAGATTGCAGTACAAATTTAAATCACATTACTGGCAGGCCGGCATTACAAAATGTGTCTTGTATCACAGATGTACAGTTGAATATTCTTTTCTATCCAAAGAACAGTCATTGTAACAGAGGCAACAAGTTAGCATCACTCGCCGTTTGATAAGCCACTGATTCAATGCAACACTCCAACAATATCCCATTCTGTTTACGAGAGATTAACAGTTCGTGACTCTTTTCTTTGTATATCAAATGAAGGAGGCTGCGAAGACGAGATTAGGCGACGGTGTGCCATAACCAGATCTTCTGTGGAGTGGTTAGGAAAGATTTGGAAGGACAGGAGAATAGCCAAAAACACAAACGTTCGACTTATGAACTCCCTTGTATTTCTAATCTTTCTATAAGGAGAAGAGAACTGGATCCCTAATCCCACCTCTTAAAGCAGTCATGTTTCAACCTTGCCATTAAATCTGGTACCACCACGTCAATATAGCAAGCTTAAAATAATATTGGATTACAATAGACGTTTTGATGACGTAGTATCAAATATTTCACGCAATTCGCATACTTTTTCATGACTTTGGACACTAAATTTAATGTTCCAATGTCAAAATTTTTAAGATTCGTACTCGCATATCTTAAAGTAGTCATATTGCAACGTTACCATTAAATTTGGTGGTTCGTTTTGTGTCGGTGGGAGTACGATAGTAAGTATGATTATTCTAAGCTTATTACAAAACGCTCCTGATGTATGATAGTTTCGTAAAAGGTGGGAGTAGACCCCCTGGTCCTTGCGAATTCAAGATCGCTGCAAAATTGACGCCTTGGAGATGTGGTGCTGGAGGCGCCTCATAAAGATTCCATGGACCGCATTCCGCACCAATGTATCTATTCTGAAGGACCTCAGGGTTGGCTATAGCCGTCCGGTACCTGATTTTGATGAAGGTGCGAGTTTAGGGGTATCATTGGGGTCCACCTGAAGCCTTTCCAGCAATTTTTTTTTGCCGGAAACGTAGTTTAAATTAATTATGATTAAATTAAAATTTGATAAAAAAAAGTGAAATGGAACGCAATGTTGAGAAAATGGTACAATATTAAGTTGTCAAATTAAGTTGTCAAACTGAGTTAAACGAAACGTATCGTTATCGTTAAACGTAAGAAAAAAAAAAGACGTCATTTTGTCTTACTGACAGATGGACTGTCATCCATTCATTCCGTTTCTCTCGTAGTTTCGTGAATGTGTGCTCTCTTGTTTTTCGATTTTTATTACGACTTTGGCTTTTTCCCTGGACTTCCTTCGATTGCGCGACGACTTGAAACTTGGCTTGCTTACCGGATTTGTTTGGATTGCTCTACGACTTGAACTTGGCTTGAAAACTGGACTGCACTTGGCTGTAATGGAGTATTACAGTACAATACCCGAAGCGGACGCGGTTTCGGCTCCTGATCTGCCCGTCGAACCTGTTGCCGGACCTTCTTCGGCTCCTGATCTGCCCGTCGAGCCTGTAGCCGGACCTTCTTCGGCTCCTGATCTGCCCGTTGAACCTGTCGCCGGACCTTCTTCGAGTAATGACGACGACGACAACGAGCTTATAACCAAACGAAAACTTTGCGTCACTGAAGTGATTGATCATTGGAATTTAACTGACGTTGTGCGAAAATTGGGCACTAAAGACCAATGCATCAAATATAGTGAAGACCAAGGTCTCATACCAACTGAGAAACGGTGTCGAACCCACAGGACATCCATGAAAGTGTCATACTCATGCGGATGCACAAGTTTTGGTACATTTGTGTGCTCAAAAAGATCATGCAAATCTAAATCGGGCAGCGGTGCCAAGATCTCTCGCAGAATTGGCACATTTTTCGAAAATATTGCTATCGACATAATGCATGTTTACTATCTTATATATGCATACTCACAAGGATGGACCTACGACCAAACAATTCACGAAGACCCTTATAAAAAAGAAAGGAAGCAATGTTTAAGCCCAAATACTATAGCCGATTGGTTTAATTACTGCAGAGAAGTAGTTGTGATATTTTATTTGGAAAAACAAAATCTTTACAGCGGTAAAATTGGAGGCTGTGGGAAAATAGTGCAAATAGACGAAAGTAAATTTGGAAAAAGGAAATATAACAAAGGACGTCACATTGAAGGCCACTGGGTGCTGGGATTAATAGAAGATGGGTCTGAAGACTTAAGATTGGAAGTATGCCCGGACAATAAAAGAGATGCTGATACTCTCATACCTTTAATTCAAAAGCATGTTTTACCTGGAACAACAATCCACACCGATTGTTGGCGGGCATACGATTGTCTGTCTGAATATGGATACATACACAAAAAAGTGAATCATTCAGACCCAGAGAACCCATTTGTGGGTAAAGATGGAATCCACACCCAAAGAATAGAATCCCAGTGGCGAGCAGTGAAGAGGTTTTTCAAAAAACAAAATTATAACAACCCAGAAAACTTTAGTGATATAATTGTTGAATATTTGTGGCGAAGAGACGTGTATAAATATAAAAGAGACTCTTTTGTACATTTAATGAAAGCAATTAAACATGTTTATGAAATAAACAAGTAATGTATTAAAATGTTTGTTTAATTGTGTCTCTCCTAGCCCTTTAACATTAAGTTTTTCTCATCTATCAACATAACTCTGAGACGGACTGGATATGTTATTGTTGTTATATAATACAATGTTAAGTGAACCGCCTTGATAGATTAGGTGTGAAACAAAAAATAGGTTAGGTTAGAACATGACAAACAACGCACGAGCCGAGCGAGCGAAGCGAGCGTGCCGCGGCAGCGGCCGGCGAAGTGCCAGAAGCGAACCGCCTTAATAAGTTAGGTGTGAAACAAAAAATAGGTTAGGTTAGGTTAGAACATGACAAACAACGCACGAGCCGAGCGAGCGAAGCGAGCGTGCCGCGGCAGCGGCCGGCGAAGTGCCAGAAGCGAACCGCCTTAATAGATTAGGTGTGAAACAAAAAATAGGTAAAAAATACTGATATAGCCGAAAGTGAGGTTAAGTACTAAAAAAATTATTACTCAAAAACTAAAGGCCTCCGGCGGGGGGGGGATGCAGGGGGGGCTTCACCCCCCCCCCCCCCCCCCCCCCCCCCCCCCCCCCCCCCCCCTCCCCGCGGGTACCGGGCGACTATAGTTTAGAATAGACTTTCGCGACTGTACAACTACGAATAGTAAAGTTTTTCGGGAACATCTCCAGGAACGAAGACTCAATGGAAAGACTAGTAGTCCAAGGTCAGATAGCAGGAAAAAGAGGTAGAGGCAGGTCTCCTACACGCTGGACGTAATCTTATCAAGACGGCAACTAAGGCTTCCATGACAGTGTTCTCGGAATGCGACGAACCTAGATGGAAAGAAATCTCAAAATCTGTAATCACCACCGGGAGGACTGACGACGTTGAAGACCTACCGAGTGCCACCATCTTATCAACCACGAACACTCTGCCAAGAGTGTCCGACTAAGGATGAAGAAGACTCTTTCACAGTCAAACTATAACTTTATTACTAAAGTTACCCCAAAACTGAAGCGTAACCATTGATTTGACGGTAACGTTAGATGTTGCAACGCGCCGTTAGAATGGCTCTGGTAGGTATTTAGTCCAGCTTTCCCAGTTCACATTCCTTTCCAAATGTATAATAATGACTGCATTATTATACATTTGGAAAGGAATGTGAACTGGGAAAGCTGAATTTTGGATATTACGTGAGAGAGAACTAGAATTTTCGAATTTCTCGAGTTATTGTAATTTTTTTTACAATAACTCGGCTCTCCGTCGATATACGAAAACTGTGATGAACTACTTTTCTACAGACTTCCAAAAAAGGAGGAGGTACTCAATCAACTGGTTTTTTTAAATGTTTGTTACCTCATAACATTCGACTGGGTGAACCGATTCTCTATATTATCTTTGAAAGCTAGTGCTTCCCTTGTGGTCCCATTTAAATTTCATCAAATTCGGTCCAGTAGTTTTTGAGTTTCTCTGCAATAACTGAATAGAATGGAAGTCGATTTAAATTTTTTTCAAATTGTACTTGCTTAATGCCTTTTATGCTCTATAATTTAGGTCTAATACATTTTTCACCTGCCGTTCATAGTTATCGATTGTTGTTTTTGCAATTTTGTTTTTGGATAGATACCTATATGGACTTGTAGAGTGTGTTCAGACCTACAATTTGTGTTTAGTTTTGTTTTTTATTTTGGACATAAATTATGGCGGCCTCTAGCGGCATTTTTTCACGGCATTTTTGTAGCAGAGTTAATGTAAAAAAACTGAATTAAAAGCATCTTTCAAGATGGCGGAAAACGCAAACCAAGAAATCTTGGTCGAGTTTTTCAAGTTAAGCTATTCTAGGCCTCCCCCACGTAACATCCAAAATTCAGCTTTCCCGGTTCACATTCTTTTCTAACTTGTTTATTTCGACGTAATGACTGGGCTAATTGTCAATAGTTAGAAATGCTACCATCATCGGTAGGACTATTATTTATTCTGTGGCATCGATATGAAATGACGCATGGATGCATTGTTCGCACAAAGGAGGCAAAGGTGTAGCAAGCGAATACCAAAGTCATTACCAGCTACAGTAGGTACTAGTACTCCCGTAAAACTACAACACCTTTGTGATTAGTCGATTCGGAGATACTTTTAGAGTTTTTGTATTGAAATTCTCATGAGTTTGACACATACATCAAACTATGATCAACCGGCAAAACACTCACTGTAGAGATCTGATACGTTTCAACCCGGGTTTCGAGCATATAAGAAGCTCATCACAGGACGAGTGTGCGAGCCTTTTTGAGTGTCGCGAGATTAGTAAACACTATTCTGTATGATGGGTAACGTTTAATCAGTTGGTTTCAAACCCACTTTGATGATCAAAAGCGATGGAGCGTTAACCTTCCGGTATCCGTTTACGACGCCATCAAACAGGCTGTTGATAATAAAGCAGTAGTGAGAAATTCGCGAGAAACATCGCCAACCCGCCGAAGGTCATGGCAATCTTTGCACAGATGCCGTCATGGCTTCTTCAATTTACATTCTAATATTTACAATTACATTTGTGTACTTCATACTTCAGATATTGAGCTAAATTAATAAAGGAAAACTTTGGTAGTTGTGTAGGTACATGCTGTTGGCTGGAGCTTCGCTATCGTAGATTACGCGAGCGTATCGGATCGATTTTAGTCGAATAGTAAATAATGAAGGGGTGTAGGATAGGGGGAATTTGGGTGGAAGTCAAATTGCGATTAATGTATCAATACTTCATGTATTGCAAATCAAATTAATACCGAAAATGCTTACTTATTGCAGATTTATTTGCAAATATGGAACGCGTGATAAAAATATAGAAAATACAATATAAACATTGCAAAGATCAAATCAGATAAGAGTTCTCATAGTTGTATTCTAGTTCGTAACTTTACTCCCAGCATTTCATGTTCCGATATGAAACAACCGCCCACACAATGAAGCCGTGTATCTGTATAGAAAGAACAAGTATGAGCTGCAAGCAACAATTTATCGCCCGAATGTAAACATTATTGAACGATGGCATGTTACAAACATAAAAACTACCAGGTGCGAATAGATATCCGCTAGCTAATTGGAGAGAAATGCAATTTTACAGATGAGAGAAAAGAAGACGGGCAGCTAATTGGCAGATCTAGATGCACAGATAACGAATGTTAAGCGACAGAGAGAGCTAAAATGAATGAAAAATTAAAATATGAGCGCGAAAAAGTTTTGACTCTCGTCTATCCAGTTTATTTAGACAGGGATTTAAGAATTTTAGATAAAATGTTGACTGATGAGGATTTAAATTATTTAAAACTAACTGACCCGCTGTTTTTGACGATTGACTGCAAAGCCAGAACGTATAACTCTTCATTGACTGCGAAGCTAGAACTTATACTTACAGCTGGGGCTATAAATTTCCAATGGGAAATTTATAGCCCCAGCCCAAACAACGCATAACCTAGACCCAGCGGTCTAGGTTATGCGTTGTTGAATCAGTAATTTAGGACAAGTCATTGAATAAAATATGTATAGAACTTACTCTGGGCGTATTCTTTCGAATTTTTACACCTTTTTTTCGTTTTTAAAACTGTTGTTAATGTTTCCTTACTTATTTTCCTTTTTTCCGCAACATGGCACGATCGCATCCCACGTCCGTTCGTTTTCATACATTATTACCGTGTTTCATACATAATTAAGAGATAATATACATTATAATTATATTTATATGTATAAGATCTTATTAGTTCATAATATGGAACGGGGTGGTTTGAAAACGATAAGTGGTCATGAATGTGAAAAAAACATGTTTTTAATATACAGGGTGTTTGGTAGAGGGACCGACAAACCACATGAGCGAGTTCGGGGGCCCACTTGGAGAGTACAAGTTGGTCAAAAAAAATCCCCGACACCCCAATTATTTTATCTTTTTTGTGAATTTTCTCGTTTTCTTCAATATTGTACAAATTTACCACCATAACATTTGTAAAGTATGTTTTAGACCGGATCTTTTTAGTTTTTACAAATTTTACAAATGTTATGGTGGTAAATAGGTACAATTTCGGAGAAAAAGGGAAAAATCACAAAAAAAAAATTAAACATGGGGATCGGGGATTTTTTTTGGCCAACTTGTATTCTCCAAGTGGTCCCCCGAACACGCTCATTTGGTTTGTCGGTCCCTCTACCAAACATCCTATATTCATCTTGATTATTAATATTGACTCTTGACGTAGTGTTATCTTTCTCATATTATTCTAGTAGGTACCACCATAGATGTAAAGTAAGTCTATGCGTACCACACATCTATATAGAACATAAAGTCAATTACCAAAATGCAAACAAGATGCATCCATATTCAGAACGCACACCGTTGTAAGTAAATTAATACAATGCTGAAGCAACAAATAGATCTTATTACATTACACAAAGGTCCCATTTGTCCGTCACCTGGTGGTACGGCAGGCTCACGGCACCTGGTATTAACCACTAAGTAATTGAACTGTCAACTCTCACGGCCCGAGATACCAAACACACAAGATATTTTCTCAAACTAATTACACGCCTTAGAAGAATAATTCTTCGAAGTTACACGCGATAGAATACGATGTGAGTGAGATAAGGGGCAAGTAGATATTTTTGTTGGGGCACGTATAGAAATTTTCTCTGACTCGACAGGAACATAGAATAAGTCTCATGATAAAAACTGCCCTACTCCAGTTGGACTACGCAACGAGTCCCTAATAGCCTTAAGCTCATTGAGATACTATTTCTCGATGGAAAAAAGTGGTTTCCTTGGATATTGAATACCGCGTATTCATCACAATTAGATTGTGATTTGTGACTGATTTATGAATGACTGGCCGGTTGGCGCAGTTGGTATACTCAGTGCCAAATAGTATGGCAATAGAGGTCATTTACTGGCCTTCACCACGATGTCGCAAAATACATTACGTGTATCGCTAATTCTATCGTTTATGCAAACTATATGATACGAATATAAACAATTGCTAAACTGGTATCGCTGGAATTTCGTGGTACAAGGTCTTCAAGGACGAACTATACAAACAACACAATTCTAAAAATATACGACCTCAAGGAAAATCCCTGTTTGAAATTTTATGTTTTCAAAGTTCTATTCACGTATTTTAATTGTTTTAAAATATATTTTGAAAAGGTGATTTTTTGATTTCATTTATGAGTACCTATGAAATATGAAAATCATCGGAAATTAAACCAATATTTACTGACAATTGCTTTATTTACAATATCAACCAATGATAAAATATTCTCTGTAACCATATTATATTCCTGAATATATAATATTTTGGTTAATAGTATATATTTATATTTTTGTGATTTGTACGATACACCGGATATATAAGGTACAAAAGGCTATGTACAAAAATGCTCCTAACCGTACTGCAGCGAAACAGCTTCCGCGAACATACTGTTACTTATTATGTGATGTAGAGCGCGGCCACAGATACTAGCTACTATCTATGCACGGCGATATGTACACCACGACGTGCGCAGTGATGTATGCGTGAGCATTCACGTACGAGAGCATAGGGGCTGCTTCGGTTCTTGCAGCCGGCATCATCCGCAAAACAAAAGCAGTGTCGGTTCGACACGCAAGCCGAAACGTTCTGTATTTTATTATTTCGCCTATTTTAAATAATCAAGCTATTATTTTTTATTAGATTAAAATGTCTAAAATTTCAAATCTGGTTAAAAAAAATAAATGGTTTAGATTGTTGATCGCTAAATTTCAATACCAAAACTGTTATGTGAGCTGTGAGCGCACATTATTATATTTCTATTGACTTATTAACTATACCAATATAAATATAACATATTATTGTACTTAACCAAGTTGAGACAAAAGTCTGTACTTTGATTTAACATACTAATTGCCTCTTCACAATAGGTGTAACGTCAGGTTTAGTAAAAGACGTCATACTGTTCCCACGGCGATAAAATAACCTACGTAGGCTCGAAATTGGATGCTTCAGAAATTTAAATTCGAGAAAAATACTTGTATGTGTAAAATATACTTTACTAGTGCCCGCTCGCGACTTCATTCGCGCTGAATGAGGTTATTGCGACTGATCTGGAACTACAACGCTGAATCAGCATAAACACAAAATGTTAATCTGCTCCAAATAAATGCATGTTACAATTTTGTGAGTCTCTGACTCTTAAACTAGGCTTGTGGCTGTATACAAGAGCCTTCCTGGTTGTGTTAGATCAAGGGAACATCTACTAATTATGTACATAACAAGTAAATTAAAATTACATAATAATGATAAGATTACTTTTATGTATCTAAATAAAATAAAATATGTAAATTTAACCTGCAAACTGTGAAAACTCAATGTACCTACGGGGGTATTTATATAAAGTTATTTTAATTTGTAGACGTACAGTATTATAATATAATAATTTAGCTTTGTACCAATCTTCTGTACCTACTTATTAAGTTAATCCTTCCTATACCGTGATAATTAAAACAAAAGATTTATGAATGAAACTGACGTATATTTACTTCTCTGGGTCGCAAAGGGTTAATACACTCCATTCTTGTTATTTATGTAGTCACGTTCATATGCTTATAAAAAAGTAGCCTATGTGTTAATCCCGGTTACAAACAATCTCCACTCCAAATTTCATCGAAATCAGTTCAGCCGTTTTTGCGTGATTGAGTACCAAACGCACAACTTTCACATTTATAATCTACTAGCTGCGCCCCGCAGTTTCACCCGCTACAGCCCTACAATATTCATCACACTAATATCGAAGTCTATGTAAACCTTATGATTTTTATGCTGTGCTAATATTTATGTTAGTTATCACAATATTCATCACACTAATATTTAGAGGTCATTTATGTTAGTTATCACAATATTCATCACACGAATATTTAGAGGTCATTTATGTTAGTTATCACAATATTCATCACACTAATATTTAGAGGTCATTTATGTTAGTTATCACAATATTCATCACACTAATATTTAGAGGTCATTTATGTTAGTTATCACAATATTCATCACACTAATATTTAGAGGTCATTTATGTTCGTTATCACAATATTCATCACACTAATATTTAGAGGTCATTTATGTTCGTTATCACAATATTCATCACACTAATATTTAGAGGTCATTTATGTTAGTTATCACAATATTCATCACACTAATATTTAGAGGTCATTTATGTTCGTTATCACAATATTCATCACACTAATATTTAGAGGTCATTTATGTTAGTTATCACAATATTCATCACACTAATATTTAGAGGTCATTTATGTTAATTATCACAATATTCATCACACTAATATTTAGAGGTCATTTATGTTAGTTATCACAATATTCATCACACTAATATTTAGAGGTCATTTATGTTAGTTATCACAATATTCATCACACTAATATTTAGAGGTCATTTATGTTAGTTATCACAATATTCATCACACGAATATTTAGAGGTCATTTATGTTAGTTATCACAATATTCATCACACTAATATTTAGAGGTCATTTATGTTAGTTATCACAATATTCATCACACTAATATTTAGAGGTCATTTATGTTAGTTATCACAATATTCATCACACTAATATTTAGAGGTCATTTATGTTAGTTATCACAATATTCATCACACTAATATTTAGAGGTCATTTATGTTCGTTATCACAATATTCATCACACTAATATTTAGAGGTCATTTATGTTAGTTATCACAATATTCATCACACTAATATTTAGAGGTCATTTATGTTCGTTATCACAATATTCATCACACTAATATTTAGAGGTCATTTATGTTAGTTATCACAATATTCATCACACTAATATTTAGAGGTCATTTATGTTAATTATCACAATATTCATCACACTAATATTTAGAGGTCATTTATGTTAGTTATCACAATATTCATCACACTAATATTTAGAGGTCATTTATGTTAGTTATCACAATATTTATCACACTAATATTTAGAGGTCATTTATGTTAGTTATCACAATATTCATCACACTAATATTTAGAGGTCATTTATGTTAATTATCACAATATTCATCACACTAATATTTAGAGGTCATTTATGTTAGTTATCACAATATTCATCACACTAATATTTAGAGGTCATTTATGTTAGTTATCACAATATTCATCACACTAATATTTAGAGGTCATTTATGTTAGTTATCACAATATTCATCACACTAATATTTAGAGGTCATTTATGTTAGTTATCACAATATTCATCACACTAATATTTAGAGGTCATTTATGTTAGTTATCACAATATTCATCACACTAATATTTAGAGGTCATTTATGTTAGTTATCACAATATTCATCACACTAATATTTAGAGGTCATTTATGTTAGTTATCACAATATTCATCACACTAATATTTAGAGGTCATTTATGTTAGTTATCACAATATTCATCACACTAATATTTAGAGGTCATTTATGTTAATTATCACAATATTCATCACACTAATATTTAGAGGTCATTTATGTTAGTTATCACAATATTCATCACACTAATATTTAGAGGTCATTTATGTTAGTTATCACAATATTCATCACACTAATATTTAGAGGTAATTTATGTTAATTATCACAATATTCATAACACTAATATTTAGAGGTCATTTATGTTAGTTATCACAATATTCATCACACTAATATTTAGAGGTCATTTATGTTAGTTATCACAATATTCATCACACTAATATTTAGAGGTAATTTATGTTAATTATCACAATATTCATCACACTAATATTTAGAGGTAATTTATGTTAGTTATCACAATATTCATCACACTAATATTTAGAGGTCATTTATGTTAGTTATCACAATATTCATCACACTAATATTTAGAGGTCATTTATGTTAGTTATCACAATATTCATCACACTAATATTTAGAGGTCATTTATGTTAATTATCACAATATTCATCACACTTATATTTAGAGGTCATTTATGTTAGTTATCACAATATTCATCACACTAATATTTAGAGGTCATTTATGTTAGTTATCACAATATTCATCACACTAATATTTAGAGGTCATTTATGTTAGTTATCACAATATTCATCACACTAATATTTAGAGGTCATTTATGTTAGTTATCACAATATTCATCACACTAATATTTAGAGGTCATTTATGTTAGTTATCACAATATTCATCACACTAATATTAAGAGGTCCTTTATGTTAGTTATCACTTAGCACGGATAAAACAGCTAAATAGGTTCAGATTAAGCTTGGAATAGAGATAGGTTTTATCCAAGCTATTTTTTATCCATTTTAATAAAAATCTAAATGTAGTGCATAGTTTGTACCAAGCTATTTTCTATTCTATCCCTTTCTCTACTTTCTATACCAATTCAACTATGGGGATCCTGATATTACTTTACTTAACCCTTTGCGTCCCAGCGACGTACATATACGTCGGTTTCATTCATAAATCTTTTGTTTTAATTATCACGGTATCGGAAAGATTAAAACGCGACCTATAGTTATTTTAGTTTGTACTTATACATATATCATATAGTATTTATCTATGGTTATATCATGGCCTGTCATTTAATATGCAAAAACACGCGACAATCGCAAGCTGTTATGTGATTTAAGCCATTTTTGCAAAGATCCAAATTAACATAACAATTCGCTATCACATTTGATAACCAGATAGTAGGCAAATAATGTGAGCTATGATAATGAATGAGTCTCACACTTGTAACCGCAAGTTGGACAAACGGCGCGTTCAAATCAATAAACATCAAATTGGTTCAATTTGTAAGAACTGTTCCCGGGTCAAGGCCGCGCGATATCTTCCTTCGCACCTTACATTCGAAAGCGCAGTAACTTAATCGTTGGAATGGTGGAGTGAAAAAAACAGCAATAAATTCTTAACCAGTTCTAGTTGGTTTGGAAAAAAAATAGTACCTGGATGACCGAGATTTGCTTGTAAATAAACAATTGATTTCCTGCTCTATTTATTTATTTATTTAATTTCAGTATAGATAGAAAGCTAACAGCATGGCCAAAGCGCTAACTACCTTAAATAATGGCTTAAATATAACCTAATGCTAGTAACAATGGTCTCATAGAGTCAGTAAATAGATCTACATGCTCAAACTCATGCGCAAATGAGTTCAGAATTATTAGCATCGCTCGCTGCGTTGGAGCATTGCTAGCGTGGCGTGTCCTCGATATGGACCGTAGGAACAACTTATGCGGACGACGCCTGCTGTGACTACAATTGGGAACAAATAGTGCAAGTGCACCCAACACCGTCGGGTTGTTTACTATTACGAAGTATTTGGCAATAGTGTACAACTAAAAGTAATTTCCGTCTGAGCTCCAGTGTATCCAGTCCGATCATACCTGACACAAAGAGTGACGGAAATCTAACCTCAAACCAAACACTTGTATCGCCCCCGAAAACCCCTGCACACTAAATTTCATGAAAATCACTGGAGCCGTTTCCCAGATTCAGATTATATAAATATATGCAAGAATTGCTCTTTCAAAGGTATTAGATGTAGCAAACTTATATTGTAGAGTTTCGCCTTTATTACACACTAGCTGCTCTCCGCGGTTTCACCCGCGCGGTGATAGATGATGATGATAATGATGAATCTTATATAGCCTATGTTACTCAGGGTGAATGTAGCTTTCCAATGGTGAAAGAATTTTTGAAATCGGTACAGTACTTTTTGGGCCAATTCGTTACAAACATACTTACATACAAATCTTTCCTCTTTATAATATTAGTATAGATGATTATCAGGTATCATGTGGTTTAACCCTTTGCGTCCCAGAGACGTAAAGATACGTCAGTTTCATTCATAAATGTTTTGTTTTAATTATCACGGTATAGGAAGGATTAAGATGGCAACAGTTAGACCTTTAGGCACAGAATAAGTAAATTCAGAATTTAGGGACAGATTAACGTTGTTGAGGAGGTAAGCCCACCGGCGAGGGACTAGATAGTACCTTTTTATCACGCTGTGTAAGCAATAGAATTATATTTCATTTTGCGAAACGGAAAGGTAAAATTCCTTTATCCGTCACATCCTTTAAAATTTTATAGAAAGCTCAAATCCGAGGTAGCAGTCGAACCGGCGGCGATAGCCTATTATCTACACAAATCTTGAATTTTTTAATCTACAATTTAAACAGGGTTTGAACCTGCACGTGGACAATAATAAGTCGATACGAGCTCTTCAGTCCTGCCGTGCGATCCTCTATGAGCAAACATCGCTGCATCTTTGACAACATCCGTGAAACAAATGACGAGATGACAAGAAACGTTGGAAAAACAACCATATGTAACAAGGGCTCTCATGAAGTATTTGACATCGGTGAGCTCGTCGACGAATCATTAGATAATCGCACGGCTGTCATTATCAGTCGTGAATCAGCCGTGTAATTAATAGTGAATATGTAAGTGCCAGTATTAATAGAATATACGAGTAGTTATAACGGTGGCTGGTCTGATACGTACGCACGGCGAAAAGTACAACTGCTGTCGCGATAGTTATGCGACGACGTAACTGGGAATGTTCTAGTACAAATTAGTAGAAAAGAGCCAGACATAGTTAACAATTTGAAGTAGAAAAGTATCGCGAGTTATATTCATAACTATAAGGAGACCATTTGCAGTAAATATCACGCGAGTCCTAGCCGGTCTTAAATTACAATAATATATAATAATAAACTTGAAACAAACATATCTTGGAAATAAATAAGTAAATAAGACCTTACTTATAAACACTACTTAACTTTAAATGACGTTATTTAAATTTAAACGCCGATTATAAGTAAGACCGTTAGTATTTAGTATTCGCAGACTAAATCAGTTGCATTCAGATGTATACCTATCTCTATATGAATTAGTTAACATGGATTTTCTTATACCTTTATAGTGGAAATCGACAAGTTCCCGAAGACAGTGTTTATTATAAAAAACCTAGTTTTGTTTAAATTACTAAAATATATTTGTTTACCATCGTTGACTAAGTATACTCGTATTTGTTGTTTAGTTATGCCAATACGTATAACTGAACGAATAATAATTTAAATAAAAAATACATTAGTCTATTATTTGGCCATTTGATGGTCAATGCTGATGGGTTCGAAGATGGTAGCAATATAGACCAACTGACTATTTCAAGGAAAGCAGCCGGAACGCGCCAGCACTTAACGACGGGTAGCCTATATATGACTACAAAGAGTCCAAACCCGGTGCTGTGGATTATCTTCATCGGAATCTCACGCCAAACGTAGGATCCGAATCAACGACCGCTAGGTGGTTGCGGATGTCCTCCACTACCACTGTGCAATTATTGCTTCAATCTATATCACAGTACAACCTGTAAGAATAGCCGTGTAATCAATATATCTATCTGACAACAAAGGCGAAATTGGTTATATTAAATGTGACGCAAAAAAACAAAGATGATAGGGATAAGAATCACCGTCGTAAAGCAACCTCACCTTCTTAATCTTGACTTAATAAAACAAGTACTCACGAAAATAGTGACAATAGTGAAATAGAGATAGATAGTATAGAAAAATAGAAACAGCAATTTTGATGTTGTGAAACAGTTGCAGGTGACGAAAACAATAAATAGAAACAAACATGTTTACTAAAACAATTAAATTTATACGAGACTTGCAATACAATGTAGGACGATTTCCTCATTTGAACTCTGCTCTAACTCGCCATAGTTATAAGAGTTGCCATTAGAAAGTGATCGAGATAAGAGCATTGACATTATAGGGTCTGACGTCTAGACAATTACGTCATAGCTTCGAAGTCGAACATCTCTAAATAAAGAACCCAAAAACAAAACTTACAATACATTGTTCCAATATTTGGGTCATACGTGTTCTTTCACCGTTGCGAGGCCGATCGCAAAACAATGCAACTCTTGCCGGGCCAGTTACATAGACCTTAGAACAAGTTCTGAGCGTTACATAACCGGCATTTATAGCGTTAATGGTAGCGCCGGGTACATGTTAAGACGACCTTTGAATAGAAATGGCGGAAAAATAACCAAACGTGACCGTGTCGAGCTCTCACGTGTTTGTACTTATCGGGCTACACTAATCAATCAAGCTCATCGGCCGACTTCGATTCGAGCGAATGTATAGAAAATATGATGTTTCATTTCGATAGCTTCGGCATTCGGACATTCCGATACAAAACTATAACTGATTTTAAAAATACGAAGTCGTTTACTCGCTTTTGAGCGGCCGAAAGTGGGGCGAATGAAAGACATAGGCCATTGTGTAGCAATGAATAAAACCAAACGATGGCCGACAAATTATTATCGCGCGTCACGGACGCCAACAGTGAGCAGAATGATAAAATATTAATGACGCACCCAAATATAAACGATACTGTCTGAGGACGGAATCGCGTCAAGATATTTGGCGTGTGTCCATGGGAAGCAGGAAATTTAGATAGTCTTAGAGACAGGTGCGGTGGCGCTGGAGACACGAAAAAAATACTTGACCTGTCAAGGTTTAATTATAACGTATATAGTTTATTTTCCTAAATAATTAATGTAGTGATGTGATAATTAATGAGTGGTCGACCTTAGCTCCTCCGACGATGAATACATAATACTTAGACATAATTAGATACATAAACAGCGGGCCTCTGGGCTCCGACTGCAGACAGAATATGTAAACAATCCTTAACCATTTGTGTAAAGTTGTGCAACCGTTTAGTACACGTACAGAATGTCAGAAGAAAGGTCGTTATTTATTAGTAGTAAATAGTTAGAAAATGAATATATTATTTTAATAAATAAATGCATATAAAATAATAAGTACGAATAGATTAGATATAATAATTAGGAATAGTAATCATTTTAAATCCAAGAATAAACCAGAAAACATAAGACTCATTAAAAAAGCTAACGCTGCCGATTATTCCATATGATCGACGGATTAAAGGAGAAGTAATGGAAAAAACTCCACTATATTGGCATACGTCATATCATAATGCAATTTTCAGACTTCAAATTTAAGTTTGTGTATGCAAATACAATGTGATAGGTATAACTACAAATTACCAACTTTTTGCTTTCCGAGATTACTTCTTGCCAAAATGTATGATTCTAGCTAGAGCAACTGTACTTGTTGACCAAAAGAGACCAATGTTGGTACCGTATGAGTTTTGAGCAAGTGTCAAGATAACGGGTATATAAATGAATGTATTTTTTATTGCCTCGACTTATAAACTTGATTTTATCTTATTACCCCTACGAGTTCCTGAGAAAAGGATCATTATAGAAACAGGCAAACAAAAGTACGCCAGAACAAAGTAGAGACACTAAGGGCTTCTTCCTGTCCAGATACAAAACCCTGCTCAGAATGAATACGGGTATATCTAATCTTTGAATATTTCACGAATATGTGAAAGACTCAGAGGAAACGATGCTTCCAGCCAAAAACATAAATCACACGGTGTACAATGGCAGCAAAAGGAGCTGTAATTTCCGTTATTAATTTAGAAAAGCAGGACAGCACGCGATCCATCATGGTCTGAGACGGTCGCGGCGTTATCGTGACCTAACAGTAACACTATAAATAGAAAACTGGTTGATTTGACTGTAACGAAAGCAAAAAAATGTGATTAGATTTGTTATTAGTTCAAAGCGAAGTGTGCCACCACATGTAGCTTGAATTCTTGGATATGTAGCAGTTGCAGCATGATACGGGCCTTGACTGTAATTGATATACATATTAGAAACGGGGTTTTCTACAGTGTATTCCATTTTGTATGAGTTCCCAATACTTCGGCATTGTTGCAAGCGCCATAATCACGATTAATATCCCGTTTCTGATGTTCATTCTCGCAAAAGTGACCGTGATAGTTTAAAAACTGATATTGTAATTGATATGTTTAACGGTAGAGTCAGTTAACCAGATCTGCGAATTTGGAAGATTTCCGGTGCCAGTTAACTCTTTCCTTGGGTTATAAGGGTACGACTTTCCATTGACTGCCGCCGAATTAAGGGGGGAGGGGGGAGGGGGAGGGGTTTCCCTCCCCCCTCTTCTAATAATAAGCACGGGAACCCCCCCTTTTTTACTTTTTTTTTAATTTTCCTAATTTTATGGATTAAAATTAAGATAATATTTTTTAATAGATTGGCATGAAATAGGGGGTTGAAGGGGGGAAGGATAGGGTCCTCCCCTCCCTTTTTCACCATTTTTATTACAAGGTAATGCATAGTTTTTGAGTTATGCTTATTTTTGTAAAATCATGAGCTCACGTTATTTAACACTTCGCTGATCTAATTTATTGTTTTGTTGGATGTGTAACTGACTTTTTAGCGCTTCGCCGGCCGCTGCCGCGGCACGCTCGCTTCGCTCGCTCGGCTCGCGCGTTGGTTGTCGCAGTTTCAACCTAACCTAATTTTTTTTCGTGTGGTGTTCTTATTTATAATGTCGTTAGATTTCTGTATATTGTTTTCTTGTAAAATATGCATAAGAGGGTTATTGTTACCATCAGAGACCAAACCCTTACCCATCCCCACAACATTTAATATCAATCTTGTGCCAGTCAATTCATAATTCAACCCAAAATTAATAATAATTGTAAAAAACAAGGTAAGACCATCACCTCCGCAGCTTCAGCTTGTTGGTCACCTTTGACAACCAGCCTCAGCGGCTCTGGCTCGTCTGATGCCTACAATTATAACAAACAGCAGGCAGAGGCAGCTAAGCGCTTCAGACTTTATAAAAACACTAGAGGTAGGACATTCTCGTACCAAGTAGAGTGAGAGTCAATCAATTCAGTTCTTTGATTTAAGTTGAACCTAACCTTTATTTGATATCTGCCCTAATAGGTACTGTTAAAATAAAACATATTAAATACTAATTAATAATTTATTAATCAATTTTATACACATATTGTATTGCTTTTATTAGTTCTTCAAAAACATCTTTATGTGCTATTTTTATTTTTCTTCGCCATGAATATTCTATTAACCAGTCTGTGAAGTTTCAATGTTACCGAATGTACCACAACTTAACTGTAGTTAAAACGAAACGTTCAATTGCGAGAATTCTACATAATCTGTGGTATGGATTCACGTAAATATTGCAAAAATAATTGATTTTCAATAATTTTTTTCTCAAAAACTACGCGTTTTCTGGTATTGAAACTTGGCGTGTGTTCATATAATAACGTGACCTTTCTGTGAAAAAAATATCAACCCTCAAACCGATGTCAGGCAATGGAAAACTGAGCCGTTATAAGCCCAATTAAAGAGTTCGCTGGCGCCAATGTCACATCATTTCATCCGGAAATATCGCGACATTGAGAACTCTATTCGAATATTCTAGAATAAAAAAGGTGGCAGACCGTTTACTAAGTGGTAGGCGTCTTGTATAGGAGACAGTGTTGGTACCAGCGCAGTTCCAGATATCTTTCCGTTCAGAAGTAATAGTGCGCAAGCATTTATGAGTTATGGTGTGACGGGCACTGTAGCAAATTAAATTACTGGGGCAAGAAGCCTTCAGAGGCCGCAGCACAAACAATTTGCGAAAAAGCATCCGTATCGTACACGTCACGTTTAGGCGAACAAACTGTGAGGTATATGTGTCACAGTTGCCCTAGACGAATGACTGTTGTACTGTTTCACGTGAACGACACGTTACGTTACACTTCGCAGCTATTCGTGCTACGCCCACTGCAGTCTAAACTACCAGACACAACAAAACCTCCCAAGTAGGCTAAGTGGACTTCAAAAAGACATGTCTCAGGATGACATGCACAGTACAGTACCAACACCAACGCAAAACTAAAATTCTATGTTGCTGCAACTCTCATAGGGAGGCGTAGTCAATTGAAAGTATATTAAAAAAATGCCTTAACCAAATTTTCGATATAACACCAAACACTCGTGCTACGAGTAATAAAAGTTACAATGTTTACGAGTTTGATACATTGCGCTGAAAATTATAATTACAGAGCGGTAACTATACAAAGGCAACTACCAAAAGGTAATTAACAAAGACGTAAAACGTTCTCCGTCTAGACCGAGATATTGATACGAGTAAGGAATATCGAATCGCTCGGGAATGAACCTAGACCCGTTGGGCAGCTAAGATTAGACGCAAAGTTCCAGAAGATTGAGACGTAGGTACGTATATCAATTTGTCTGCAGCCACAGTTGTGGCAACAGTACATGTGGGTGTGAACACGACCGGAAAAAAGCGCTTGAAAGGAATAATGCTCTGGTATATAGTTACAGTTATTCAAATGCATTATTGCTAACTGAATTTTACTCCACAAACATACGTATGACCAATTTGAACGAGGAAGACATACATTTATTAATTTTGCACAGACTATTACCATATAGACATAAACATTTAACTTATTCATGACCGATGAACTAGCATGGCTGGTTTGTAAATCGGATGCACGTACAACACTCTGTATATACATTCTCCGACCTCTTTAATTAAATGCTTACATAGTTTATTTTCGGCGTCGAACTCTTCGGTATGTTTTTTTAATAAACGAATCTGGCAACGTCTTCGCTCTCCCGAACGAGAATAAGTGATAACTGCAGAGTCGGGCAAAAACATCTGCATAGCTTTACGTGGAATTGAACTGAGCTATACCTATTATGCTTACACAGTTTTACTATGTTTTTGGATCTAAAATGTCCAACATCGATTTTTAGTGTTGAAAGTTTTTAACCATAGGTTGGGAGTTGCAGAACCGCAGGCAGTCGTAAGTCAAATCTCAAAGGGTTGTATTCAATGTTCTCCATTTTAGAGAGTGTAATTAAATGAACCCACCCTTGAGCTGACGTGACGCTTTCCATATGGTATATCCTCTTCAGCCATAACTGCAGTTTGACCCTACCATAATACACGTAGATATTTTAACGAATGCACTTAAGCATCAGTTCTATATTATTATAACTAAACTACACAAGGCTCCTTCCGTGAGCAATTCGATTCTGTCGTTTTGAAAACAAAGATTAAAATCTACGTAAGGACCATACAGGTAGATGTATGCAATAGAAAAGTTTCATTTTATCAAACATCATGAGAAAGAACAACTGCAGACAAGACGGTACGGTATAAATAGTGCGCACCTGTACCTGATACAATCTGTTGAAACCAGGTCACCTAGAAAATCTGGCTTAACGAGAAACTGTACTTACCAACATATCACCTGTTCCATGTCACTAACTTTGATATTTATTATTGTATACCCACGGAAGATAATCCGCCTGTTGCGACCATTCTGGGTCACTCCGTTTTTGTAATACAGAAAATCGCGACTTCCTAAAATAAAAATAAGGACAGGCAACGAACGACACGGAATTTAAAACTTCATGTCGAGATGCTAAAAGCTCAATATAGCCAAATTTAAGAAATTTTGTAGCAAATAATTTTAATTCAAAACCTCGCTAACGAAACAATTTTACTGTTGCACTGAATGAACTTAATGCTGCAAACAAAGTCAAATTATCAGATGTCAATTGCCAGAAGATTGTCGTATACCTATAAACACATCTATATGTGTGCATAATCGCAATGTTTCGGAATGTTACAAAGTATTTAGCACCGAGAAAGTCATTAAAAAATTGAGATTTTCTTAATCTACAGAAAGTACAACAAAAATATTAATTAACTTTAAGATAGCACGCTATGTGTCCAATACTACGTGCGCATTCAGTTAGTATAACGTATTACATTACATACATACTTTCAATCCCGCCGTGCTATTCTCTAAGAGCAAACCTCGTTGCATCTTTGACAACATCCGAGAAACAAATAATGACGAGATGACAAGAAACGTTGGAAAAACAACCTTATGTACAAGGGCAATCTCATAAAGTATCAGACATCGGTGAGCTCATCGGACGAGCACATCAACGAATCATTAGAGAATCGCACGGCAGTGCTGAAATGAAAAACAATATTGATTTGATACAGTGTGATTTCAGAGTATGTACCTTTATGTAATTTTTCCCATCACATTATACAAACTGCTCCAGAATTATTAATAGATTAGTGTATTTTCCATAATGTTATCATTGGGTTCAGCCTAAAGTTATTCAACGACGCACGCCCGCCAGACTGGATTTAGGTTAAGGATGACTAATGTCCTTGACATTTCTAACTTTTTTAGGCTTGGCTAAGCCATTCTCAGACAATTTTCTTTGACCCCTACACAAGTCGTTTTGTCGACGAGCGCGATCGATGCGCTTACCAAAACGATGTGTTTTACTTACGACTTTTATCCAGTAGAAAATGTTACTATCCAGTAGTTGGAATGCCACATTTTCTACTTGACAAATGTAAATGCGCTTGATGACGTTGTTGGTATATATAGTGTACCTACTCTTCGGTGTAACACAGGTGCAGTCGTTAACAGACGGACGATAGATTTTTCTAGGTCTGTTCAGTATTACGTAACCTGTCGGCATACCTAACGCTCTGTAACATTAGCATTGCTACGAAGACACTACGTATCTTCTAGGATTTCCCGTCGCTACTCGAGATTTGACAGCATCTGCGTACAAGGAAACTGCAGTATTTGTTTATTGTGCATATGCAACACTAGTGAACTTTGAGACACTTATTATACTAGAGAAAACTCAGTAGTAAATCTCTATTTGAGTGCCGGTCCGAGTAACTGTTGAATGTCATTTTAAGGTTAAACTCGACTTGAGATTCACAAGTTTTACATTTGACTTTCTATGGAATACTGACACGACTATGAAGAATAATCAAGATATATGTATGTACTACTACAATCTACTAGATGGCTTCAATAAATTAATAAAACAGTATACGGATACGGATATATATATATATATATATATCGAGTATGGTCACGTCTACAGAGAGTCGGTCGGAGAGTAGGGAGTCTACGGAGAGTCGCGGTCTCGGATCTACAGAGAGTAACCTACACGCAGATCAAATATAGCTATGAAGATACGAGCGCCATTGTGAATAATATCAAACAATAAAATATACCAATGTGTATCATATCTCGGCTGCATAATGCGCAGACATCCGTCAACAAATTTGCCGATTATAGCTATCGTATATTTGTTACAAAACTATTTGGTGCGTGACTACCAGTGCGTAGCGAAGCGAAGCGACGACGTTATTTAAAAGTCATTATCTGATTATGTGTTATCATCTCGGCGGATTTGGAAGATGCAACAGTAAACATAGCTCAGTGATAAGGAGAGTAGGTGAGGTCGACGTGCGTCACTGTGATATGGCCGCTCGCCTGTCCATTATGAATGTGAATATTCACTATCACTAGCAATATTATCATTTGGGACTTAGCACGTCTTTTGAATATACAATTCTGTACATTCTATCCGTTTCAGTTTTAAAGAGTATTGATTTTAACGTAAAACGTCTACGTGTGTTTTATGCTCAGCAAAATGGGGGTCGGTACAAACATCGTCCGTAACTAGCTTGAACAAACGTTCCATATCATATCGCTGAGAGGCGGCTGTAAGGGCAGTGGCTCAGTGGTGTCAATGAAATAACATTAACAAAAATTAACCATCTTGCTTAGAATATAGGTAACTATTCTCAGCCATCTTGCCAAGAATCAATGTTAAAAAAGCAAACTAAAACGCTCGCGTCAATGTTTCAAATAGCTAGTAGTCGTTAGTATTTAATGTATACTAATATTATAAAGAGGAAAAATATTTATGTAAGTATGTTTGTAACGAATTGGCTCAAAATGTACTGGACCGATTTAAAAAATTCTTTCACCATTGGAAAGCTACATTCACCCTGAGTAACATACTCGTAGGCTATATAAGATTCGTCATCATCCATCACCGCGCGGGTGAAACCGCGGAGAGCAGCTAGTGTAGTAATAATATAGTTTGTAATGACGTAGTTCTTAGTTTCCAAGACGCTATTAAGACTCATTTGTTAATTGTATTTGATGAAGTCTTCCCTACTCCGTGTTATGACTGGATTACTCCCTTTGTTAATCATTAGGAATGGAATGCATTCAATGTGTAAACAACACACGACTATGATTTGGTACATGTTATACAAGTATAGTTTTCTTTATACTTGATCGACTAGTGGTGTGCTGTGCCTTTTTTTATGGGATAGGTTGGCAAAACGAGCAAGCGGCTCACCTGATGGTAAGTGATACCGTCGCCCACGGACATCCGCAATACCACAGTCTCAAGGATGCGTTACCGGCCTTTGAGGAAGTTAGGAAGGAAGAGAACCTCGGACCTCCGGAACCTCCCACAAACCGACGAGACACAATAGCAAGCTATGTTACTTCACGTCGGTGTTATGTGGGAGTGTGGTACTTCCCCGTTCGTTTCGGCCCATTCGGCTGTGGGTTTGCAGCGTGGCATTACCACCGAAAAATATATCTTGATGGTCAGTGATGATGCGGTGAATTTGGTATGTAATTACATCTAGAAAGAGGACTGGTGCTCAAGGAAGCTGCCGAAAAATACCGTTTTGCGACTATTGAGTTTATTACGATATAGGTACTTATACTTTTTTAAATTATTGTGCAATATAGTTTCGCTACAATTCGACCTCACCTATCCATAGAAGTAAAAGATAGGTCAATAATAAATAAATATAAACGTAAGCTTATCAGTAATAGCAATGATCTTATATTAAAACGAGGTATATTCGTTGTTAGAACTGACGCGAAGTCAATGTTGTACTAGCTTTTTCGCGCATACAAGAACGTATTTTGCTGAGGTTCTTAGGCGCAGATCACACATAAATGGCGTCGAGCGGGGAACACGGCATGTCGTTGCTCGGACGTGGTTATGACGCGCCAATTTGTGTATTAAATTGCGCTTTATTTTCATGCATTTTGTGTGAAATTTGAATGCAGGAAGCTGCCCGTGCCATATCCGCGCCCGACGCCATTTATGTGTGCCCTGCGTCTTTTATAGACGTCATTCTATGACGGATAGCATATTGCCGTATTATACACGAGTAACATGAATTATCTACCTCTTACTAATATAAGAAAGATCATTGAGTAATAGTAAGTTTTTAAGCATCACACTGACATACAAAGGTAGTTCAGCATTTTCTAAGTAGAAAGAGATTCACATACAAAGAGGTGGACCTTATGACGACTTTTAGTTATACGTCATAAGTCCTGACGTCAGCGAGGTGAAAGTGATAATGCTCAAACAACAAATGGAAGTCCTTGTAACGACTAAACCGGTATTAGTTCAGTGTCCAAACTAAAAGTTGTGACACGAGCGCGAGCGGTCGAACTGGCGACCTCGAGTGAGAGCTGGCAACGTTTCAGTACCATCTCATATTGTTTGATCTTAAGTTCATTAGAACAATATAATGGTTATCTAATATCGAATGTATACAGCATCGTCATGGCCTTCATCTAAGTTTTAATATCATAATTTTTTTTATTCATTGAGGAAGTGGAAAAGAACCCCCATCTAGATTATCATGTTTATTAGAGACGCATAGACTTTTGCGTACGTAACTTATGATGTTATATATCAACGGAGGTAGATAAGCCTTACTGCGCTCGGCTTGGCGACATCAACACAAGCTAGTTGTCTTGAGTCAACTTAGTTCCAGCCTGTCTGGCAACGACGCAGCGCGTATCCAATATTTAGGAAAAAAATGCCTTCTTATGTGTTTAGAAACTGCAGAAAATATACTGGAACGAGTGTGGAATACAAGAATGATGTATCTTTTCATTTGTAAGGAATTCTATTTTAACTATCAAAAATTTAAAATAAAACATTGTATTTTAATTTAAATTAACTACTGCGACGTTGCCGCTTCGCCACCCACGCGAACGAGACAAGTAGCGAGCTTCAGAGAGAGCGAGGCTGTCATTGGCTGTCGAATGGTCAGCCACAGGTGAACGTTGTTAATAATAATGTTGATCTCTTTTTGACCACTAGGATTCATATATCTTTGTGTTCTTTTAATCTTGTCAGTGTAGTTAATGTCGTTGTGCGAGTTGTGTACAATACCTACAGGTAGGTATAGCATAAAATTTTGGCATGTTTAAAGTTCATAGTCAAGGAGTAAAACGTCTCTATAGTTAATCTCATTGTACGTAACATCTTCTTCTTCTTCTTATGTGGCTTTTTAACGTGGAAAGACGTTACTCTGCCAGTGTCATGTTTTGGCGGATATTTTGCCCTTGTACTCCCCCAACCCTGAAGGAGTGACCATTGTACGGTACGGAATCAAATGAAAGTAATATGAATATCAAAAGTATTAAAAACTGGTTTCGCTTTTACAAACGTATATTATTGGTTTTAATAAAATTACATAACATATAAATAAATGGTGTGAAAACAAGCGATAAAAGAGAGTTAATATCAGTAGGTCTAGCGATATCAGAAATAAGTTTATCATACAAAGAAGAACTTAACTTAGGACATGAAAAGAAAATGTGATTTAAAGTACCGTCATCTAGGCCACACTCACAAAGCGAATGATCCCTGACCCTGATTTTAGCAAGAAACACGGGAGAACAAACGTGACCTAAGCGCAAACGAATTACGGTGGAAGTGACCCATTTCTCAGCATTTTTAAACTTAAAAAACCAAGGTTTTGAATGTATGGTAGGCTGAATTAAGCCAAAATGCCTACCTTTGATCATTCTTGTTCGATTCCAAATATTCGACCATTTATCATTTAACTGCATACGTAATATCAAAATTATATTTGAATAAACCTCGGCGTCTCGCCCAATTGTATCGAACGTGGTTAAAGCAGTCATCTCATAACAAGCAGTGTGAGGGTGTCAAAAAAATAAGAGTGATACATTACATTGCATTCTCGGATGAGCACCACCCGTGTCTCATGGCTCACCGTATACACCATGACCACTAGGCCACTAGAAACACCAATCGAGGATCGAATTTATCTCTAGTTGTGTTAACCTTCGTAAAGGGACGAAGCACCATCTATTCAAAAGCTTGAAAAGCTTTGTCCTGACATTTTAAAAGACGGGTTCTCTTGTCCGAGAGTGTATATTTTTCATTATGTTATCAACGTTAGTAAAAACATGAAGTTAGTTTGCCAAAGTTTAAAGTACTAGGTAACAAGATTGTATGAGTGATGTGTTTGTTGTGTTGATTTGTGAGCTATACCATAGCTTTCCTCACACATATGTCCGAACGTGAAATCACGTGTTTCCTGACGAAGTTGACGATAATTCTAGAAGAACCGGTCCTGCTCATGGTCATGGTCTACAGCCTTCGAAATATTACATTAATCGCAATTAATTCTGCATTTAAATTGCCGCTGCAGTTGTGGAGTTACTAAGCAGACAGTTGGTAACATACCTATACATATTATAATGTGAAATAAAGGTGTTATATTTACATCATTGATTGTAGAAGAATTAGAATGTAACTAATAATTAGCCCTTATTAATTCATTACATTCGGTTTTCCCCCTCTGCGTGTTTTGTTCTGGAATCATTCTGACAGTTTATATAGGTAATAAATTATATAAGTTATCTAACTTTAAGAACTAAAATAACTGGCTTATATATCTTTTGTATTATACACTATAATGTAGAAGTCACCTCTGCGGCGTAGGCCTCCCCTAAATCTTTATCTTGCCTTCCTCATCCAGTCAGGTCCGATTCTCTTTGAGAATATGTCCCTTATCATAAAAACGATATTAAAAAATATTTAGTGACACTTCCGCTGAAAAGAAAACAATGATTTTGGCCTATTTGACTCGTCGTAGACCGTCGGTCTAGCGCTCGACGAGTCAACATCTCCTGAGGATGCCTCGTGTAGAGGCGAAACACGTGTCGAATCGGTTTTGGTTTATTGGGGTTTCTTGTGTTTTTTATTTTGTATTCTTCCTATTAGCATTTTATGCGGGAGGGAGGGTGGTGCACGCCCCCAAATAGGCCAAAATCATTGTTTTCTTTTCAGCGGAAGTGTCACTAAATATTTTTTAATATCGTTTTTTTGATAATGGATTTCCGCAAAGTAACGCCTGAATCAATAAATTAATATGTCCCTTCATCTTTTCCGCTGGCCTCTTTGGCTTCTTTTCCCGTCCAGAGGTCCACTTTGTAAACGTTTTGTCCATCTTTCTATTCTCTTCTGCATACATGGCCATCTGACAGTTTATGTCATTAACAAATCTATCTATCTATATATATATATATATATATATATAATAAATATAAATGAACCTGGTCACGCTATAAATTGAGAACGGATGGAACAATTTCGGTAATTCTTTTTTTGTTGTGTTAATTATTGTCAGGAGAAGGTTCTTATGAAATGAAAACCAAGAAAATATGGGAGGTTATGGCGAGCCCGAAGGACGAGCCTACTACGCGAACGAAGTCGTAGGCAGTCCCTAGTAATGTTATAAATAAGAATAGTACAGTTGGGTTTCTAAAACCCAAACGCTATACATTTTTGCCTTCTAAATCAACGTGAAAACGAACTTGCTTAAATTAAATGCAATTATCGATATTTTCGGTTTGAAACAATTCTTCTGTTCCAAAAGTTTTAGTAAAATCCATAGATAAAACGCGTTAAAATCTTCGAAGCAGTTTTATTTTACTACGTGCGCAATAGGGAGACGAGATGGACGACTATCAAGAATGTAATATTATGAAAGTGTAATTGCGAAACTGTACCAAGAGCTAGACGCTTAGACCAACTATAGTTGCAAATTATAATAAAAATAAACTTGTAAAACTCATTGCCAATAATGCAAAATCAATTCTTTGAAAACGAGTTTTAGCAATATCAATAGAGTCAACCTAAATGTTATTATTTTCCTTATTTCTGACAAACGAACATGCAAGTCATAATTCTACAAGCAAACCTGTAAGTTTTCATTTTTGTAATACATGCCACATAAATAACAACTCTCGCAGCTTAGTAATAAGGTGCAGTATTTTTAGAGTCTAGTCAGCAGTCGCTAACATCAGGAACGGGATATTTACCGTGTATTTCCTCACGTTAGAGTTCCCGATATTTCGGCGCCGGCATGCGCCGTGATTACAAGCAAATTGCAATGTTTCATAATTTATGTCTGTTCATGGCATTTCTCCCTACACAATCCACGGGTTAAGTTACACAACACTCGATTGTATAACAAGTACATACACAATATGATTAAGTCATTTTCTATCCATACCTATCTATATTCATTTTATAAAGAAAGATTTTTGTGCTTGTCTGATTTGAATAGGTTCCAAAACTAATGGACATATTTGAAAAATTCTCCTACATTATCCCTCATCCCTCCTCCCTCATTATCCCTAGGCTACATAATTTTGATTCCTCATCATCATCATCATCCATTACCATGCGGGTGAAACCGCGGAGCGCAGCTAATCTTAGATATAAAAATGAACCCCTATTTCTCCTGGTCACGCTATAACTTGAGAACGGGTGGATCCATTTCGCTATTTATTTTTTTGTTGTGTAACCAAGAAAAGAGAGGTTATGGAGAGGAGCCTACTACGCGAACGTAGTCGCGGGCAGTCGGTACTGTATTATAAATGGCAAAACAATATATAAACGTTACGTGCTCTATGTATTTATACTGACATTCAATGACAAGGGCAGACTATACTTATAACAGGTGTACGGATTTCAAGTATATTCAGGAAAAATGGGTAACAATATATTGTAACAGTTGCGCCCCGCGGTTTCAACCGCGTGGTGATGGATGAAAATATATAGCCCATGTTCATCAGGGACAATGTAAGATTCTAATGGTGAACGAATTTTACAAATCTGTCCAGTAATACTAAATTCAAACAAACAAAGCTGTATTGATTTTTATCGAAATTATAGATTTAAACATATGTTTAAATAAGTGTAAGTAATTATACATTATAATTATATATAGTATAAGTGCGTAGGTAAGTGTTTAAATGAAATATATTTTTTAATATTTAGTTTTACATTTGGCCATACTTGATAGTATGATCTAAGAAGACATTGTAACCAAAAAATCGATATTTAAATATATGTTAATATTTGTTTTAAATTTGGCCTTACATAATACAGGTCGATTGTATTATCTAAGAAGACATGTGACATAATCGCTTCGACTCTCCAGTCACGGAACGGATCGTCCGTCCGGTTGTATCGACAAGTTTCCAATTGCTCCAATCCAATGTACCTAAACGGAACGTTTTATCGACATCGACAGCGGAAACGCCTTGTTTTGTTATCCATATTCAAACCAGCTCACATTATATTTGCAAATGTCCTTAACATTTTTCGTCGGTATTATCATGACATGAATATTCAGTCTTGCTACTGAACCAAATTTCGTATTTTAATACATAACGTGCAAATTGCGCAATGAATTACTGCGCTATAGCCTTTTGGTATTTGGGGAACGGAAATTATTTATATTTATTAGGAATTCTTATTATCCGTATCTAGAGTGTCGGAAGATGAGAGGACCATTTCCGGATAAAGACCCACAAGTGGGACAAATATTTGCGGGTCAAACAATCAACCCCAGGGTACCTTTACTCTATATCCTTGAAAAATACAATCTGCAGCAGCCATGCGATCATATACGTGAAATACTTTCTGGCATTAGTTTCAAGGTTTTACATTACATTATATTATTATATTAAGCATATTAGTTCTTTATTCTTTTTATATATTTTAAAAACTTTATAATTTAGAGTGTTTTTCGTGGAACGTATCTTGAACCTAAGCCACCGTCGTCCATTTGACGGTGAGTCGAAGCGAATCATCTGTTTACTGTCAAACGAACTGAACATCACCACTATGTAGTTAACCAAATCGGTAGCTGGACGATATTGCTCAGTGGTAAGGTAAGACGTTATTTAAAAGACATAGATATTTTGGAGTACTCCACTTTTTCAAAGTCGACATCTGCCACCCATGTAACTATGATACAAGAATAATAGATTGATAAAAAATAATTACACCCTGCATTTCTTGCCAAGTCTTCGCGGTAGTAGTTCTATTTATTTGGAACGCGGCAGAAGAAACTTTTAAAGCACATTGATTATAACAATTTACGTTCATAATAATTATGGTCTTTGGTAATTGTACTTAAAACTCCAGTAGCTGGGTCAGGTCATGCGCAATGAGAAATACGATCTTCTCCAACTGATTATGCAGGGTAAAATCCAAGGACGTAGACGACCAGGCAGAAGAACGTACCTCATGGCTCAATAATCTCCGGACGTGGTTCAACATCAGCATCAGGTCAGCATCAGCAGCTTCTAAGTTCCGAGTAACCTTAATGATAGCCAACCTCCGGTAGGAGATGGCACCGCAAGAAGAAGAAGATGCCTAAAACTAACTAAAATGATACTGAAGAGAAGTGAGCAAACATGAGTATCTCGGCGACGTAGAATTGACCTTCTTTTTATTTACGAGGGGGAAATCTTATCAGATACCCGGACACTATGGGGAGCAACCGGGCTAGGGACTGTCCACTAAAACCCCCTCGGTGGCCTTCCTCGTTGTCTTACAGATGACCCCGGGATCTCCTGAGGAACGCACCGGTATCCTAACATATTGCTCTTTGGCTCAGCTCTGAGAGCATTTCGCAGTCTTTCTCGAGCTCGTTGATGAGGTAGTTAGGGCTCCACCCCGAACTATATCCGAGCGTTTAAGAGTCCCCGTTTAGTCAGCTCTTACGACAGGTAGGGGTTACCGTAGCCCTTTCTACTTATAAAAAACCCGGGCTTACAGGGCCAGACAGGTCATACCTATTGCAAGCTAAATATGACCCGAATGCAAAAGTTTTGTAAGCGTTCAAGCTTATCGAGCTATTATTGTTATCTGTAGGTATCAACCACCTGCGTAATCTGCAGGGCTATTATGTATCTTAGTTGCAACAAATGTTGATTGAAATCTAAGAAAATGGCCGCTCTATGTCACTTTTGTCAGCTCGAGTCATCAACTTACTAACATTTTTGCTTACTGGAGTTGCCAAAAGTGACATAGAGCCGCCATTTTTCAAGATTTCAATCAACATTTGTTAGCAACTGAGATACATAATAGCCCTGCAGATATTGGAAATGAAGAGTAATTGTAATACCGTCAATCAATAGGTATATTGGAACGGAAAAAAGCGTTGTTGCCAAATATCGGCACGATATAATATAAATACTCCGAGTGAAGTACAGTGCTATAAGTAAGTACGTACGACATATAGATAAAAATAAATTTTTGGGCATAAATTGGAAATATATTTAATACCATACTATATAATTTATATAATGATAACAGAACGGCACACTTTTATCACTAGTTAATATTTACAAAACGATAATAATATTGATAATATTGTCATCAGGGTCACATTGACAAAATCAAATCTTAGCCGATAGAATTGTTAAACATCTATGACACTAATATTATGAAGGCGAGTGTTCACGCTCAAACGACGGTAATAATTTTGATGAAATTTGGTATGTTGATAAATGACGCTCTCGTAGCGGAGCTCGACCTGGCGATCTTAACCGATCAACAAGTTAAGCAACACTTGCGGCGGTCAGGAGTTGGATGGGTGACCGCTTGTGGCATTATTCAACTGAGCGCTTCCGTGCTTCGGAGGGCACGTTAAGCCGTCGGTCCCAGTTGTTTGTCTTAGAACTACAGTCGTTAGGCTGTGTCGAAGGCCTTCGGGCGGCCTGAAAACTTCGACATGGGTTGGCCACTAACCTATCCATCAATCCGCAATGGGCCCGTGTGGTGGATTATATCCCAACTCCTCTCTCTGAGAGGAAGGCTCGAGTCCCAGCAGTGGGAACAAAATGGGCTGATTATGATATATGTCGCGCTGGAATAACACATTATGACACTTTCATCATCACTTTCCATCACCACGCGGGTGAAACCACAACGCGCAGCTAGTATTATCTAAAACCTCTAGTATTCATGTTCGGATGGATGGATAAATGTTTGTTACTGACATCTTAACTAATGAATCGATTTGGTTGTAATAACTAGATGACGGATAATTAGTGATTAATAACATAATAACAATAATTATATTATTTAAGAGGATTGCATAGATAGTACTTGTTCACACTAAAAGAAAAAACTCTTTTCTACCTCTTAACATTGTTCGATTTCAGTGATTTTTTTTCATGCAATAGACACATTGTTTACTATGCCCGTACGTTTTGATTTTTTCAGAATTTTATGTTTTAAAAAAAAAAATATGTCTTTGAAATACTGAAAAAATCAAAACGTACGGGCATAGTAAACAATGTGTCCATTGCATGAAAAATCACTGAATTCGGACAATGTTAAGAGGTAGAAAAGAGTTTTTTCTTTTAGTGTGGACAAGTACTATCTATGCCATCCTCATAAGGCTACTTGTTTATCTCGGATCAATGTACCACTACCCCACGGTAGTGGTTTTCAGCGGGGTTTTCTCGTATTATACATATTGTGTTATTACTGCCATCAACGCAAACAAAAAAGTCTGAATACCCACTTACATCGGAATACCTAATTGTATAGTAAGTTTAAGCGACAAAAAACGGCCTTGTCTAATTTCGCTAGAGTTTGTATGGATTCACACCCACGTACTGTGGTACTTACGTGCTGGTGTGCGTGTGTGGGCGGGTGTGAGTGTGAAGCCTGCGCGGCACGAGCGCCGCCCGAACGATAACATTATCCATCGGCTCAATAACGTCAATACCATTGTGTGAAAGTGTTTATTCGTCAAAACCTACTACACAACCTGTTCTGTGTCCTCTATGTGCATGTCATTGCATTGTACTCATTATGCGTATTCAACATTGAAATATTTAATTAAATCAATGTATTATATATGCACATATGACGTATTCAGCAACAAGGTAAACAATGCTTCACATGTTATGCAAATTGTACCATACTCTGTTGCTTAAATAAACTGCCGACAAACACTATACTATATAACTTAGACTATACACGCATTATCTTCAGTAACTACGCTGGATATGATCGACATTACTTCTTTTACCAAACCTGCTATCGTACTCCCACAGACACAAAACGGTCAATCAAATTTAAGGGTAAAGTTGCAATATGACTACTTTAAGATATGGGAGAACAAATCTTCAAAAATTTGACATTGGAACAATGAAACTTAGTGTCAAAAGTCATGAAAAAGTATGCGAATTGCGTGAAGTATTTGATACTACGTCATCAAAACGTCTTTTGTAGTCCAATATTATTATAAGCTTGCTATATTGACGTGGTGGTACCAGATTTAATGGTAATATTGAAACATGACTGCTTTAAGAGGTGGGAGTAGGGCCCCTGTACGTATTTATTACTAGCATTTCCCGCGACTTCGTTCGCGTAGCCTCGGCGTTTGGCCTTGCCATAACCTCCAGTCTTTTCTTGGCTTTCCGTTCATAAGAACCATCTCCTAACAATAAACAAAAAAAGAACTAGCGAGATGGTTCCAACTTCCATCCGTTCTCAAGTTATAGCGTGAACAGGAGAAATAGGAGTAAATTTTTATGTATATAAATATAGAAGAGGTCAAGAAAAGGACAATAACCCTTCTTCAATCAATATAAAGTAAAGTTGGATGTCATCTGAGAAGGAAACTAGTTGACCCGATCTGGCAGGAGTCCAGAATGAGTTAGGCAGAAGTGTGCTTTGCATGTACAAACCATAAAATGGATGGAATATTTTGTATTACGGAACTTTTAATACATACGAATACACCGGCCCGCAAAAGAAAGTGGATCAGTTAATAAAGATATGCGATATCTTTTACAATAATTGAGCAAACCTTTTAAAATAAAATAAAAAAATAAGATATAGGAAAAAGACCTAATTATTTTTTATTTAAATGTCATTTGTTCACTTATTTCGAAAAATGTCTACGGTATCAAATATGTTATTTTTATAAATTTTAGTATTGTCATCGAGCTTTTAGTCGATAAATACAACAGCTGTTTTTTTACAACCGACTTGTTTTCTATCCGGCTCAAAAATACAGAGGATCTATTATGGGTAGTTACTTTAAGAACAACCCTAAAAGCACTATTAGGTATACATTCAAAATAAAAACAAAAGATAAATATGTACATAGTAGTAAGTAGTGTAATTAATGGGAAAATGAATTAGTTTCGATGCAGCTCTTAACTTGACGAATAGCAAAATGTAAATGTGAAGCCACAAGTACATTCCGGTATGTACTCGCATATAACAAAAAATGTTGGGCACAAATACAGTTTATTTGTCAGAAACATGTGCGGTTACTTAAGTACATAAGTACTTAGATAAACGTGCACTTATGTAGGCATTGCAATTAAACATTGTATCAACATGTTTTGCCGTACAAAATATAGGTAATGAGTTTTTGAAAAGTTTAATTCTTTCAAAGAAAGGAAAATTTACAACATAAATGCACGATTCATGTGAATACATTAACACTGCTCTGCAACGCGAGCATTAGAAACATAAAGGTAGTGGTAAATAGAAAGGCAGAGGCGAACCTGAGAAATATTTCCCACAACTGTTTCGCGCCTTACGTATTTACGCTTACAAATGATAAAGTAGAAAAGCTTGTCAGATATTTTATTTGTTTGTCTCAGTTAGAATAAAAAGACTGGTTGGTGTGTAACCTGGAAACTACACTGAAAAAACTTCATTGAGATAAATCATTACTTTGTAAAAGAAAGGTCGGCGTCAGGAAGGCAACCGGCTATGAAACCGATACCATTATAATAGAGATGATTGGCCAGGGGTGGAAGTCTCTAGATAGATAGCGATCGCTATACAACTGACTTCGGTCGGCAATTCACCACTGACTAGAATCTAGTGAAGCTTAAAGCTAAAGTAAAGCCTATGTTAGGCTTAAGAAAGCACCACGTGACACCAACGCGTCTCTTAAGACAAGGGTAATTTCTTGCGGGCGTGGGTGATACAGTCTCCGAAGATAACTATAATTATAATTAGTATACATAATTATTTATCATTTCGTAACAAAGTAATGGTGACAGCTGCTCTAGCAGAAGCATTGTAGTGGTACAAGTTTGGTAGAGTCCGCCTGGGGAACTACCTACCACACTTTTGCAGAAACATTATCGTCTCGCGAAGGGTAACGTTTCCAGTGAAATTACAGGGCAACACAATTAACATCATATCTCAAGGTAACGCACCGGATCCCCATGCAGGGTTTTAAACTGTTGAAGTGGTGATATCCAAAGTGAGAACAGTTTACCCAGCAGTAAACTGACACCTCATTTTAATGCCCATTATAACGCCTCTCAGACGGCTTGTACAAAATATAACTCATAATGATTCCTTGAAGGAAAATATCGTTTAGCAAGGAAAAATATGAACTTTTGATAAATCAACACGTTTCACGACCGTCACGTGAATTCGTCACGTTTAACAAACATTCGCTTCGGAATGGAAACCTAAACATTATTAACTTTATTTGTTTATATATGAGTTCACATTTTTATTTAATACTAGCTGTGCTCCGCGGTTTCACCCTAGTGATGGTTGATGATGATGCCAATAAATCTAAATAATATATGCTATGCTCAACAGGGATAAATTAGGGTTAAATGGTGAAAGATTTTTTTCAAAAAGGTTCAGTTGTTTCGGACCCTATTCAATTCAAAAATATATTTCCTCTTATGATTAAGTAATCTTTCCGTCGATGTTTGCTATGCTATAACCTTAAATACATATTATTATAGATTCAAATATGTTTATTTATTTATAAAATCTGTGTTTATAAATAATTAATTTTATATAAAGTAATTTTAATTGTAATTTTAATATTTCTGACATGTTTTAAATGAATTAATCAATGAAAGTATAAGTTTATGGATATATATCTGAAAATAAATGAATTAATAATAATAATAATAAAACCGCAGGGGCGGCTTTGTGGCGAGCCGTCGGTGAGTGGCGACACCGTGGACTCTGATTCTCCCTGGGGCTAAATGAGACCCCTGACCCCCGGCTTGCCTTAATTGGCCGTCTGGGGGTGGAGACGCAAGAGCAAGTAACAAAAAGCTCCAAGGGTGGAAGTGTTAAAGGGCATAACGCCGGTAGTAGCGCTTCAGTGAAACCGCAGCACACCTCTGGACACCTTTTAGCCAGCCACACCAAAGTTGCCCTTTCTGTCACCATTCATGGTGGCCTTTATGGGGGGCCCGTTTAGTGGGTGGCAAGTCACCACCTGCCCAAAATATTTAAAATGAGACTGAATTTGGCAGGTGCCGTAGTCTCTTCCATAGCCCACTATCTTTTTATCACTAATAAAATCATTTCAATAGCCTTGTCATTTTACCCATTTTTATAAAAGATATACCATGTCACCATCCATCCATAAGTTTCTGTTTTTTTTTATACTACTTTGTATTTTTATACCAAACAGGCCTCTAAGTGTTGGCTACAGCCCCACTTATGCCTTTGTAAAGGACCGGATGCAATCCGTGATTTATTTTGAATAAAAGGAATAATAATAAAAATCTGTGTGTTTATAAAATCAGTTTATTTATAAAATTAGTAAGAAAGTTAAAACTGGGAGATGTTACCATTTAAGGAATGAAAATAAAATTACTCATTACTATATTATTTTATAGAGCCCGAGTTGATATACCTAAAAGACCGGTTTATATATAAATATGGGTATTACCTCAAATGATAACATAATGTTATTGTATTGTTATTCCTTGTACTGACAAAAATTACAAAGCTGTTCTCAAATACCGTAATGGTGGGTAGTACTAGAACCATACTAGTGGGTAGTCACACCTCTCCCGGGCTACAATTTTAAGCCGATGACGTATACAATCACAATGTCGTCAAAAGGAGATAAATAGATTATTCCTAGGCTACGAATAAATAATTAGACTATTTATTCGTAGCTTCTTGGTAAGCGTTACTAATAAACGCAAACTCCATTCCGCCATTGAACCCTATCATCCTATCCGCGGTAAATTATGTCTAAGAAGCAGACAGTTCAAATCCTTTTTGTACTTAGTTGAAATATCATCTCACAAATGTCTATACGTACAAGCCACCCCGTAGATTAAGGAATTCTCACCCTTATACCTTATCCCTCTTTCAATTCTCCTCACCGCGGGCGCGTATTAAGAGAATGTCGACAAAACACATATAGGTACAGCGTTTAACAAAAACGTGCAGTAATACTGGAAGGTGTATATATATGTCAGGATTCACATGGAAAAGTATTAAAATTGAAATTGTTATAATTGTTTAAATACTACATAATTATCAAAACATTAAACGAATATTTTTAGACAGCCCTATTAGACATGCCTGTTCTTGAAGATAGTTAGGGTTTATGTGCTCTGCAATCCCCACGCCACATATTCATTCCCTCCGTCCCACTACCCTGCATGCGCCGTCTCCCTGTGCTGCATCCTAACCCAGGCCCCGATTAGGACCTCTGTTTATCTAGTCTACGTTCTGGAGGCCATTCCCGTCATTGGCCTAGTTTTTCAAGGATGAACCTGCTTGAGTATTACAAAAACTTTGGTTCCTCATAACTCACAATTTTTACTGCTTCCTGGGACGCAGTAGTTAGGTTCCAATTGTATGCAAGCTGCTGAGTGTATGGTTTTAGAATTATTACAGCGTTGTGTTAGACGATCTTCACTCCCTATCAGACAAGATCTAGTATAACGCAAAACCAGACATTGAACCGTCGTCCCGTTATCGTATAATATGCAGAACCTCGCATTCCTCCATACTTTACATACATACTCTGTGCCAGGTTAGTTCACATAAACCACGCGAGTTCTACGTGAAGGGTGAAAGAAACCCTTCAGGAGACAAGGCCAAGAGCATTACCATCGACTACAGTCCTCCGTCCTTTTCTCTCCTCTAGAGACTGAACAGGACAGGATAATTCAAAGGTGTACAACATTGTACAGTCAGGTACAAGAATGTAAGGAGCTCCAAGTCGCGTGCAAGCTGCGAGTTACCATACACGTGCATTACATTTTTAGAATCGGCACGTTGTCCGTTTGTCTTCTAAATTAGGACCGAAACGTGAAACAGTTTTTATGCCATCGAACGATGCGTTGACCAAAATTTATGGATAGTTTAAGACACGCTAGCCCCTAAATTATGCTGATGGCGTTCATTTTTATTAATGAAAAGACCTAAGGATTTGCGAGTAGACGTTATACCTAGCGCACGCTAATTTCAACCTAAAACTCAGTGATCTTAATGCCAAGATAGCTTGAATAGATGAAGCCTTATATAGATATTATGTTAGGGAACGAATGGAAATGAGTCGGCAGAAACTTTTCCAAAAGTATTTTCTTCGAATACGTTTCGCTAATTGCGTTTGACACGAACCCTCGAAGAAATGTCCACGTATTGTATTTAAGCGTATTATTTAATGTCTTGAGGTCTAAAGGTGCACGTTCAATAATCATTTCATTCATAAATAATGACATCGCAATATTTTTTGTCTCAGAAGCGTATAGTTTTGAGAGTGATACGAACATGTGCAGACAAAAAAATGCATTTTTTCCAGAGTTGATATTATTTTTGCTTTTATGTAAATTTGCACACGAGTATTTCATGGCATGAAAGGAGAGCTAGCATTTTATTTTGTGTAGTTCGGAAATCGTGCTTTCACTATATTTATATACAGGTGTGGCGTACCAGCGTGTAAGGGAACTGAAAAACAAATAAAAATTGTATTCAGTAAGCGTATAATTTTTGAGTTATTGGCAAAAATATATCTTTTTGGATAATTGACACCCTCACTCACATTTTCTTACGCCATTGTCCCATATAAAATAATATTTCCAGACTATTTCTTCGAATACTACTCAAGGAT
Organism: Selenia dentaria; assembly: GCA_917880725.1. Classification (NCBI taxonomy): domain Eukaryota; kingdom Metazoa; phylum Arthropoda; class Insecta; order Lepidoptera; family Geometridae; genus Selenia; species Selenia dentaria. Next base: position 2,632,235 of record OU862885.1, on the reverse strand, counting down.
ACGATCAAACGTAATCTACATTTTTTGTGTTATAGGGCTTGTTTGCCGCAGATTTAGCACATTTTTTAATAAAAATTGGCGGAATACCATCACTACCGGACCCTTTATTAATATCTACTGAATTTAGTAATTGGAGAACAGTAGCTTCGGTTACATCTAATTTAAAAGCAGTGTCACTTGGCTCCGGATACGATTGCAAACTGTAATCGTATGATGAGGCTGGCTTCTGGTACACACTGTGGAAAAAATTACTAAAACCCGAACAGACATCCGACTCGTCTTTGTATATTTTATCGCCCAATGTGAGAATATTTGGGTAACCCGAGTCACCATTTCGTAAAGATTTTAAATATGACCATAAATGTTTGGGGTCTTTCTTCAGTAGCTGTTGCATACGTTCATTATACAACTTAAAGCATTTGTTTTGAATCTTCTTCTGCCTAGCACGTAAAATAGAGAATTCATCGTAGTCTCTCGGATTACAGTGTGATTTCCAACGTTTATGTGCATTAAGTTTATCCCTAATTATATGTTTACATAGGTCTGACACACACACAATGTTAGCGACATTTACGTGTTACAGATATTGTTTTAATATCAAGTAATTATAATAAACACTAATAACTAGATGCGAATGTAATCAAAAATCTTTGAGCGAATGAGACACAAAATATCTCGTGATGACGTGTGCAGTGCTGGGTCTGCATCAGCTATGGGGAGGCGTAAATTTTCTACCGTTGTTTTTTTTTCTTTTTTATGTTTATAGTTACCTCAACTTTCGACGGGTGCACCGATTCTCAAAATTCTCATCAAGTCATTGGAGTGTAACTCAAAAAATACCGAACCGAATTTGATGAAATTTAAATGGGACCACACGGGAAGTACCAGCTTTCAAACAAAGAAGAATTTTGACAATCAGTTCACCCAGTCGAAAGTTATGAAGTAACAAACTTAAAAAAATATATACAGTCGAATCGAGTTAGACTCCCGCCTAGATATAGAACACAATACGAAAATATACTGACATTTACCAGGGCATCATAAGTGTGTCTACTTGAACTGCACTGTAACGTCCAAATAACTGTGGAAGCTTGAGCGCTACTATACGATTCTTATAAATCCTTTCCCCATGGCATGACAAAAACAACTTCACGCTACTCAATAATCAAGCAATTGCATGATCGATTGTGCTGAGAAGCATAAGCCATAACGTTTATAGTAAACGTAATTGGAGATACAGTTTAGTGAGTAGTACGTGAGAACAATTGGAAGATAATGTACGATAATAATGTTTCAATTACGTATTGTTTCGACTTTTGCAAAGGAGACGCTGCGTTATTTGAGCAGGTAACTGGAATCACTGTGGGTCTCTGCTACTGGTATGGGACAAGCCAATGGATATTATTAGCTATCAGTAACTTTACACTGCAAATGCAAGCATATTTTGAAGCATCACACGTGTTGCAATATTCGACCTTCAAAACATTAATATACAAATCAAAGCTTGGATAAGATTTGAATATATAGAAATCGTCTTCTAAGAATATACTAGGCAACTATCTACCTAGTTTTTCTTACTAAGGTTTACAATAAAATGGGGAGCGCTAAGTCCTACGCTGATGTCACACTTCAGTAAGTATTGTGCAATCATCATCTTCATCTTCATCATCTCAGCCGTAGGACGTCCACTACTGAAAATATGCCTCCACCATTGATTTCCGAACGTATCGGTGTAAACGGAGACGGCCTGCATTCAGCATCGTCCTACGAGTTTTATCAAGTCCACCTTGTCAGTGGACGACCTACACTGCGCTTGCCGGTCCGTGGTCTCCACTCAAAAACCTTCCGGAACCATCAGTCATCTGTTCTGCGTGCTATGTGCCCTGCCCACTGGCTCATCTTCCGAGCTATGTCGGTGACTTTAGTTCGTCTACGGATCTCTTCATTACAAAATATTATGATCGGAAATTCATCATTTATGGACCGACCTTGTTTAGTTGGTGTTGAAGTCTTGAAGAATGTTAACAGCAATAATTCTAAGAGAATAACTTCCAGATCATAGTGAAAAAAGAAGCGAAAGGAGTACCGGCAACAACTACATTTTTAAATAATTCTAGCTTGTGGTGTCTCTGTACTCACATAGTTATTTAGTTATTAATTACGGGCAGATAATATCGTACGTTTAATGATTTTAGCCCGTAGACTCGCCAATCGCCATATTTGGCCAATAATACAATAGAATTCGCAGAAATAATAGTCCGATTTACAAGCGAGCTGCTTTTTGTGGATCCGTGCAAATATCGAAGGCAGCTTCTTGAAATACAGTTCATAAACTTTATATCAGCTCGCGCTGTAAGAACAAACACTACGTCATCAACGCACAATCAGATTCATTATTAATTAGTATATTACTATAAAAAAGAAGTAAAAACCATGTCATCTTTGATTGACTTATCCTTAATTTTGAAGAAATGGTTACTAAAGGTAAAATTTAAAAAAAATAAAGGATCCTGTGTTATTATTTATATCCGTAATAAAAAGAAGTAAATACCATGTCATCTTTGATTGACTTACCCTTAATTTTGAAGAAATGGTTACTAAAGGTAAAATTTAAAAAAATAAAGGATCCTGTGTTATTATTTATATCAGTAATAAAAAGAAGTAAATACCATGTCATCTTTGATTTACTTATCCTTAATTTTGAAGAAATGGTTACTAAAGGTAAAATTAAAAAAATAAAGGATCCTGTGTTATTATTTATATCAGTAATAAAAAGAAGTATATACCATGTCATCTTTGATTGACTTATCCTTAATTTTGAAGAAATGGTTACTAAAGGTAAAATTTAAAAAAATAAAGGATCCTGTGTTATTATTTATATCAGTAAAAAAAGAAGTATATACCATGTCATCTTTGATTGACTTATCCTTAATTTTGAAGAAATGGTTACTAAAGGTAAAAATTAAAAAAAATAAAGGATCCTGTGTTATTATTTATATCAGTAATAAAAAGAAGTAAATACCATGTCATCTTTGATTTACTTATCCTTAATTTTGAAGAAATGGTTACTAAAGGTAAAATTTAAAAAAAATAAAGGATCCTGTGTTATTATTTATATCAGTAATAAAAAGAAGTATATACCATGTCATCTTTGATTGACTTATCCTTAATTTTGAAGAAATGGTTACTAAAGGTAAAATTTAAAAAAAATAAAGGATCCTGTGTTATTATTTATATCAGTAATAAAAAGAAGTAAATACCATGTCATCTTTGATTGACTTATCCTTAATTTTGAAGAAATGGTTACTAAAGGTAAAATTTAAAAAAATAAAGGATCCTGTGTTATTATTTATATCAGTAAAAAAAAGAAGTATATACCATGTCATCTTTGATTTACTTATCCTTAATTTTGAAGAAATGGTTACTAAAGGTAAAATTTAAAAAAAATAAAGGATCCTGTGTTATTATTTATATCAGTAATAAAAAGAAGTAAATACCATGTCATCTTTGATTTACTTATCCTTAATTTTGAAGAAATGGTTACTAAACGTAAAATTTAAAAAAAATAAAGGATCCTGTGTTATTATTTATATCAGTAATAAAAAGAAGTAAATACCATGTCATCTTTGATTTACTTATCCTTAATTTTGAAGAAATGGTTACTAAAGGTAAAATTTAAAAAAAATAAAGGATCCTGTGTTAATATTTATATCAGTAATAAAAAGAAGTAAATACCATGTCATCTTTGATTGACTTATCCTTAATTTTGAAGAAATGGTTACTAAAGGTAAAATTTAAAAAAATAAAGGATCCTGTGTTATTATTTATATCAGTAAAAAAAGAAGTATATACCATGTCATCTTTGATTGACTTATCCTTAATTTTGAAGAAATGGTTACTAAAGGTAAAATTTAAAAAAAATAAAGGATCCTGTGTTATTATTTATATCAGTAATAAAAAGAAGTAAATACCATGTCATCTTTGATTTACTTATCCTTAATTTTGATGAAATGGTTACTAAAGGTAAAATTTAAAAAAAATAAAGGATCCTGTGTTATTATTTATATCAGTAATAAAAAGAAGTATATACCATGTCATCTTTGATTGACTTATCCTTAATTTTGAAGAAATGGTTACTAAAGGTAAAATTTAAAAAAAATAAAGGATCCTGTGTTATTATTTATATCAGTAATAAAAAGAAGTAAATACCATGTCATCTTTGATTGACTTATCCTTAATTTTGAAGAAATGGTTACTAAAGGTAAAATTAAAAAAAATAAAGGATCCTGTGTTATTATTTATATCAGTAAAAAAAAGAAGTATATACCATGTCATCTTTGATTTACTTATCCTTAATTTTGAAGAAATGGTTACTAAAGGTAAAATTTAAAAAAAATAAAGGATCCTGTGTTATTATTTATATCAGTAATAAAAAGAAGTAAATACCATGTCATCTTTGATTTACTTATCCTTAATTTTGAAGAAATGGTTACTAAAGGTAAAATTTAAAAAAAATAAAGGATCCTGTGTTATTATTTATATCAGTAATAAAAAGAAGTATATACCATGTCATCTTTGATTGACTTATCCTTAATTTTGAAGAAATGGTTACTAAAGGTAAAATTTAAAAAAAATAAAGGATCCTGTGTTATTATTTATATCAGTAATAAAAAGAAGTAAATACCATGTCATCTTTGATTTACTTATCCTTAATTTTGAAGAAATGGTTACTAAAGGTAAAATTTAAAAAAAATAAAGGATCCTGTGTTATTATTTATATCAGTAATAAAAAGAAGTAAATACCATGTCATCTTTGATTTACTTATCCTTAATTTTGAAGAAATGGTTACTAAAGGTAAAATTTAAAAAAAATAAAGGATCCTGTGTTATTATTTATATCAGTAATAAAGAGAAGTAAATACCATGTCATCTTTGATTTACTTATCCTTAATTTTGAAGAAATGGTTACTAAAGGTAAAATTTAAAAAAAATAAAGGATCCTGTGTTATTATTTATATCAGTAATAAAAAGAAGTAAATACCATGTCATCTTTGATTTACTTATCCTTAATTTGGAAAAATGGTTACTAAAGGTAAAATTAAAAAAATAAAGGATCCTGTGTTATTATTTATATCAGTAATAAAAAGAAGTAAATACCATGTCATCTTTGATTTACTTATCCTTAATTTTGAAGAAATGGTTACTAAAGGTAAAATTTAAAAAAAATAAAGGATCCTGTGTTATTATTTATATCAGTAATAAAAAGAAGTATATACCATGTCATCTTTGATTGACTTATCCTTAATTTTGAAGAAATGGTTACTAAAGGTAAAATTTAAAAAAAATAAAGGATCCTGTGTTATTATTTATATCAGTAATAAAAAGAAGTAAATACCATGTCATCTTTGATTTACTTATCCTTAATTTTGAAGAAATGGTTACTAAAGGTAAAATTAAAAAAAATAAAGGATCCTGTGTTATTATTTATATCAGTAATAAAAAGAAGTAAATACCATGTCATCTTTGATTGACTTATCCTTAATTTTGAAGAAATGGTTACTAAAGCTAAAATTTAAAAAAATAAAGGATCCTGTGTTATTATTTATATCAGTAATAAAAAGAAGTATATACCATGTCATCTTTGATTGACTTATCCTTAATTTTGAAGAAATGGTTACTAAAGGTAAAATTTAAAAAAAATAAAGGATCCTGTGTTATTATTTATATCAGTAATAAAAAGAAGTAAATACCATGTCATCTTTGATTTACTTATCCTTAATTTTGAAGAAATGGTTACTAAAGGTAAAATTTTAAAAAATAAAGGATCCTGTGTTATTATTTATATCAGTAAAAAAATGAAGTATATACCATGTCATCTCTGATTGACTTATCCTTAATTTTGAAGAAATGGTTACTAAAGGTAAAATTTAAAAAAAATAAAGGATCCTGTGTTATTATTTATATCAGTAATAAAAAGAAGTAAATACCATATCATCTTTGATTTACTTATCCTTAATTTTGAAGAAATGGTTACTAAAGGTAAAATTTAAAAAAAATAAAGGATCCTGTGTTATTATTGATATCAGTAATAAAAAGAAGTATATACCATGTCATCTTTGATTGACTTATCCTTAATTTTGAAGAAATGGTTACTAAAGGTAAAATTTAAAAAAAATAAAGGATCCTGTGTTATTATTTATATCAGTAATAAAAAGAAGTAAATACCATGTCATCTTTGATTTACTTATCCTTAATTTTGAAGAAATGGTTACTAAAGGTAAAATTAAAAAAAAATAAAGGATCCTGTGTTATTATTTATATCAGTAATAAAAAGAAGTAAATACCATGTCATCTTTGATTTACTTATCCTTAATTTGGAAAAATGGTTACTAAAGGTAAAATTAAAAAAATAAAGGATCCTGTGTTATTATTTATATCAGTAATAAAAAGAAGTAAATACCATGTCATCTTTGATTTACTTATCCTTAATTTTGAAGAAATGGTTACTAAAGGTAAAATTTAAAAAAAATAAAGGATCCTGTGTTATTATTTATATCAGTAATAAAAAGAAGTATATACCATGTCATCTTTGATTGACTTATCCTTAATTTTGAAGAAATGGTTACTAAAGGTAAAATTTAAAAAAAATAAAGGATCCTGTGTTATTATTTATATCAGTAATAAAAAGAAGTAAATACCATGTCATCTTTGATTTACTTATCCTTAATTTTGAAGAAATGGTTACTAAAGGTAAAATTAAAAAAAATAAAGGATCCTGTGTTATTATTTATATCAGTAATAAAAAGAAGTAAATACCATGTCATCTTTGATTGACTTATCCTTAATTTTGAAGAAATGGTTACTAAAGCTAAAATTTAAAAAAATAAAGGATCCTGTGTTATTATTTATATCAGTAATAAAAAGAAGTATATACCATGTCATCTTTGATTGACTTATCCTTAATTTTGAAGAAATGGTTACTAAAGGTAAAATTTAAAAAAAATAAAGGATCCTGTGTTATTATTTATATCAGTAATAAAAAGAAGTAAATACCATGTCATCTTTGATTTACTTATCCTTAATTTTGAAGAAATGGTTACTAAAGGTAAAATTTAAAAAAAATAAAGGATCCTGTGTTATTATTTATATCAGTAAAAAAATGAAGTATATACCATGTCATCTCTGATTGACTTATCCTTAATTTTGAAGAAATGGTTACTAAAGGTAAAATTTAAAAAAAATAAAGGATCCTGTGTTATTATTTATATCAGTAATAAAAAGAAGTAAATACCATATCATCTTTGATTTACTTATCCTTAATTTTGAAGAAATGGTTACTAAAGGTAAAATTTAAAAAAAATAAAGGATCCTGTGTTATTATTTATATCAGTAATAAAAAGAAGTATATACCATGTCATCTTTGATTGACTTATCCTTAATTTTGAAGAAATGGTTACTAAAGGTAAAATTTAAAAAAAATAAAGGATCCTATGTTATTATTTATATCAGTAATAAAAAGAAGTAAATACCATGTCATCTTTGATTTACTTATCCTTAATTTTGAAGAAATGGTTACTAAAGGTAAAATTTTAAAAAATAAAGGATCCTGTGTTATTATTTATATCAGTAAAAAAATGAAGTATATACCATGTCATCTCTGATTGACTTATCCTTAATTTTGAAGAAATGGTTACTAAAGGTAAAATTTAAAAAAAATAAAGGATCCTGTGTTATTATTTATATCAGTAATAAAAAAAAGTAAATACCATATCATCTTTGATTTACTTATCCTTAATTTTGAAGAAATGGTTACTAAAGGTAAAATTTAAAAAAAATAAAGGATCCTGTGTTATTATTTATATCAGTAATAAAAAGAAGTATATACCATGTCATCTTTGATTGACTTATCCTTAATTTTGAAGAAATGGTTACTAAAGGTAAAATTTAAAAAAAATAAAGGATCCTGTGTTATTATTTATATCAGTAATAAAAAGAAGTAAATACCATGTCATCTTTGATTTACTTATCCTTAATTTTGAAGAAATGGTTACTAAAGGTAAAATTAAAAAAAAATAAAGGATCCTGTGTTATTATTTATATCAGTAATAAAAAGAAGTAAATACCATGTCATCTTTGATTTACTTATCCTTAATTTTGAAGAAATGGTTACTAAAGGTAAAATTAAAAAAATAAAGGATCCTGTGTTATTATTTATATCAGTAATAAAAAGAAGTAAATACCATGTCATCTTTGATTTACTTATCCTTAATTTTGAAGAAATGGTTACTAAAGGTAAAATTAAAAAAAAATAAAGGATCCTGTGTTATTATTTATATCAGTAATAAAAAGAAGTATATACCATGTCATCTTTGATTGACTTATCCTTAATTTTGAAGAAATGGTTACTAAAGGTAAAATTTAAAAAAAATAAAGGATCCTGTGTTATTATTTATATCAGTAATAAAAAGAAGTAAATACCATGTCATCTTTGATTTACTTATCCTTAATTTTGAAGAAATGGTTACTAAAGGTAAAATTAAAAAAAATAAAGGATCCTGTGTTATTATTTATATCAGTAATAAAAAGAAGTAAATACCATGTCATCTTTGATTGACTTATCCTTAATTTTGAAGAAATGGTTACTAAAGCTAAAATTTAAAAAAATAAAGTATCCTGTGTTATTATTTATATCAGTAATAAAAAGAAGTATATACCATGTCATCTTTGATTGACTTATCCTTAATTTTGAAGAAATGGTTACTAAAGGTAAAATTTAAAAAAAATAAAGGATCCTGTGTTATTATTTATATCAGTAATAAAAAGAAGTAAATACCATGTCATCTTTGATTTACTTATCCTTAATTTTGAAGAAATGGTTACTAAAGGTAAAATTTTAAAAAAATAAAGGATCCTGTGTAATTATTTATATCAGTAATAAAAAGAAGTAAATACCATGTCATCTTTGATTTACTTATCCTTAATTTTGAAGAAATGGTTACTAAAGGTAAAATTAAAAAAAATAAAGGATCCTGTGTTATTATTTATATCAGTAATAAAAAGAAGTAAATACCATGTCATCTTTGATTGACTTATCCTTGATTTTGAAGAAATGGTTACTAAAGGTAAAATTTAAAAAAATAAAGGGTCCTGTGTTATTATTTATATCAGTAATAAAAAGAAGTAAATACCATGTCATCTTTGATTGACTTATCCTTAATTTTGAAGAAATGGTTACTAAAGGTAAAATTAAAAAAAAATAAAGGATCCTGTGTTATTATTTATATCAGTAATAAAAAGAAGTAAATACCATGTCATCTTTGATTTACTTATCCTTAATTTTGAAGAAATGGTTACTAAAGGTAAAATTTAAAAAAAATAAAGGATCCTGTGTTATTATTTATATCAGTAATAAAAAGAAGTAAATACCATGTCATCTTTGATTGACTTATCCTTAATTTTGAAGAAATGGTAACTAAAGGTAAAATTTAAAAAAAATAAAGGATCCTGTGTTATTATTTATATCAGTAATAAAAAGAAGTAAATACCATGTCATCTTTGATTGACTTATCCTTAATTTTGAAGAAATGGTTACTAAAGGTAAAATTTAAAAAAAATAAAGGATCCTGTGTTATTATTTATATCAGTAATAAAAAGAAGTAAATACCATGTCATCTTTGATTTACTTATCCTTAATTTTGAAGAAATGGTTACTAAAGGTAAAATTAAAAAAAAATAAAGGATCCTGTGTTATTATTTATATCAGTAATAAAAAGAAGTAAATACCATGTCATCTTTGATTTACTTATCCTTAATTTTGAAGAAATGGTTACTAAAGGTAAAATTAAAAAAATAAAGGATCCTGTGTTATTATTTATATCAGTAATAAAAAGAAGTAAATACCATGTCATCTTTGATTTACTTATCCTTAATTTTGAAGAAATGGTTACTAAAGGTAAAATTAAAAAAAAATAAAGGATCCTGTGTTATTATTTATATCAGTAATAAAAAGAAGTATATACCATGTCATCTTTGATTGACTTATCCTTAATTTTGAAGAAATGGTTACTAAAGGTAAAATTTAAAAAAAATAAAGGATCCTGTGTTATTATTTATATCAGTAATAAAAAGAAGTAAATACCATGTCATCTTTGATTTACTTATCCTTAATTTTGAAGAAATGGTTACTAAAGGTAAAATTAAAAAAAATAAAGGATCCTGTGTTATTATTTATATCAGTAATAAAAAGAAGTAAATACCATGTCATCTTTGATTGACTTATCCTTAATTTTGAAGAAATGGTTACTAAAGCTAAAATTTAAAAAAATAAAGGATCCTGTGTTATTATTTATATCAGTAATAAAAAGAAGTATATACCATGTCATCTTTGATTTACTTATCCTTAATTTTGAAGAAATGGTTACTAAATGTAAAATTTAAAAAAATAAAGGATCCTGTGTTATTATTTATATCAGTAATAAAAAGAAGTAAATACCATGTCATCTTTGATTGACTTATCCTTAATTTTGAAGAAATGGTTACTAAAGGTAAAATTAAAAAAAATAAAGGATCCTGTGTTATTATTTATATCAGTAATAAAAAGAAGTAAATACCATGTCATCTGTGATTTACTTATCCTTAATTTTGAAGAAATGGTTACTTATGGAAAAATTAAACAACTTTAAATGAGACTATGTTATTTTCCCAACTCACAAGCGTTGAGAGAACACAATTCGAAGAAAAATAGTAATGTGAGTACTCTCAAGCTTCATCAACGTTAATTAATAATAAATGAAGAAGCTGCAAATGCAGACGTTAGCGAGAAATGGTTTTGCGTAACCATGAAATTAAATTGTATTATTCATCTATCGGTCTCCCATTTGTTCCAACAGTTTACAAATTTAATGAGCACACACACAAAGTGAGTGAGAGACAGACTTCACTCGGGTCATTATTTATGAATTGAGGCTTAAAACGGGTATACCTCAAGCTTCGCAATTACAACAGCAGATTTCGGGAAACATTGTAATCGTTTCAAAGAACGCTGTTGATGGTTCTGGTAAGTCATTACCGTCGTTTCATTACGAGCCTGACCTAAATCTCGACATACATAAATATTATGTGGGCGAGGGGAGGGATTTAAATATAAATATGTAGTATAATAGCCCAAAGTATAACATGAAGGACGCAACAAGAGGCTTATCTAGAGATTAGATCATGCCGAGATGAAAGAAATCACGATAATATAAGAAATGTTTTTGAAGTGAAAACTTCTTTAGGCGCGTTGGCCACTTTTTGGGTGAACAAAACTTATATGCTGGCGTCATCTTCACCGAACGTTCAAGTTACTTAGTTTTCACTTCTGTTATAATAATCATAATAATTCTTTATTTATGGAACTTTAGCTATTGGCATAAATTGTTATGAAAAACGATGGTACCCGAGTTTTGGAGAAAAACTGTGTTGCGGATACCAACGCCCTCCTCCTTAAATTCTAGAGTACAGTTAGATCCTTAATCGGTCCGAATCAGCAAGCTTCCCGTTCATTTATATATATATATAAACCTGATGTGGACAGATTAAATCTTACATCTAAAAGATTTTTAAATTAAAAATTACATACTATTATTTTTCACAAGATGTTACCAAACTATCGGTCTCATAAATCTGTTGGCAGTCCCCGAAGACTGCCCCACATTTTTTATTTGTTGTTTCTTTATATAATTTATGTATACATATATTAATTTACCGATAAATATACCTATATAAATGTATTTGTAAAAACCGATAAGTACTTGTTATTTTGCAGAAGGAAGTGAGGTCGCCAGTTATTCTGAGGTTGTAGCGAGTCCTTGAGCTCGCAACGGGAACTATCGACTGTATTCTAGCACAAGCGCGGTAGCTCGTGCACAAGGAAAAGAAATTTCTCGAATGCAGTTCTAGATTATCTAGTTCACTCATATTCGTTTGTAAATAAGCTTTTTTTTATATACCGCCGACGACGTTCGTAAATAAAAATGAAAATGAAAAATGAGTTTATTGCCAAAAAAATAAAACATTACACTAACATTTACTTTAATATATAATATTATATATAATCGCTTAAATGCTATTTACTTTCTTGTGTTTGTATTTTTGGCAACAGGGATATGCTCAGCGTTTTTGTGCACAAACATAGTTAACACACTGCTGTTTTCAGCATACCCCATTGCTAAAAATTTGATGTTCTTCGAGTAAAGAAAAATAAGGAAAGAGCTGGAGAGGAAGAAAAGATAAATTTAGAATTGTAGTTTACATCTAACATATTATGGTACATAAAACTATTTTTTAAGTTTCTATTCAAATTTAATTTACTAAACTAATTATGATAGTTACTACACTTGCCCGTGACAGTTTCAGTGCCACCCAGAGCTTACATCAGAACGTTTGAGCTCATCACCCCAAAACATTGGTTATTGAGTCTCATTTGCACAGTAGTATCACTTGCTAACCCTTCACACCCAACAAAATAATGCTTGCGCACGACGTCTTCGTGGCAGAATATGGGTGCTGGGCCTAGCACGAATAACTGCGCAAGTGTAACGTAACATGTCGTTCACGTGAAACAGTATAAACAGTCATGTATCTAGGGGAACTGTGACACAGACAGCTCATAGTTTGTACGCTGAAATGTGACGCGTTGACGTTTGCGATACGATTTTTCGCAAATTATTTGTGCTACGGCCTGTGGTACTGCGTTGGTACCAAGAGACACAAGAGACCTACCACCTTGTCGGTCGGGTTTCCTCGTCTCTTACTATTGGCATTCCGATGGCCGAGGGAATTCGTTAGCTCCGGCCTCTCACGGAGTGTATATGTTAGAGTAAGTACATAGTGGCCTATTAAATGGAAAAGCTCAGTGTTAATATAATTGAAAGTTATTCGTTGAAATCCGCTTCATCATCTGCGGTAGGTAGTATACACTACCTACCCCACAGCAAACATTCCGGAATAAAACGTAGTCAATGTGTTAATCTTAAGTGTTACTTATGTCCATTCAACACTTCATTGCAATCCATTCAACCGCACACGTATCTATATACGTACGTATCGAGATGGCGCATCGAGAGTCTACGGGTTAGCCTCTGTGGCGTGAAGGATAACAAACATACACATAACACTGTGCATAATATAAATGTGATAGAAAGAAAATGTTTGTCTGTAAAGTCGGCTTACGGACGATAATTTTACGTGATAACGCCATAAGCCAAGGATCGTGCCTCTCTATCGCTTGATCCGCGCTCTCGCTCGCAATAATTGCAAATTACAAAATGAACGTGACATGAATCGGTCATACTTTTCGTGTGTGCAGCCGGGTTTCATTGATTTAAAGTTGTTATCACGTCAAAAAATTCCTAACGTTTTTATATTTATAGAACCGTGTGCAAGTTGGTTTTAATATCTAATATCGGTATTGTTAATGCTGCAATTGCTTTTATTTCTAATGTTACAACATTGAAAAAAACCATAAAGGGACACTGGGATGTCTCCTATTGTACCGTGCAACGTCTAGGGCTCTAGAGACACCTAGTGAAACGTATTTTTTAACGTAACGCAAAAAATCCTAATAAAAACACGGTCGTTTCAAGAGTATCGTCTTACATACGAAAACAAAAAACGTGATTCAATTTCCGAAACGACTTTCGTTTCATATGTCTACAAGACGTCTACGAACCAATATAATATGTATAAGTAAACATGTGACGAACGAATCTTACTCGTATAAGTGATTCAGAAGACAATTCAGAAGACAATTCAGAAATAATATCGTCTAGAAGTGACAATTTACTAACTACAAATTGTATTTAAAGTATACATATATAAAACAATCCCTATTTTTCTTGATCACCGCATAACTCGTGAACGACTTTACCGATTTCGATGAACTTGGCAAGGAGACCGATTATATACCAGGTATACTTTTCATCACCATCATCATCCATCACCACAAGGGTGAAACCGAGGAGCGCAGCTAGTATAAGACAATATGCTACAACATCCACTCAAGGTCTTCAGGTTCAAACTAGACGGAGCGTGTAACTATGGCAACCTGACGGCTGATATACACTCATATATACACACACAAACACAGGTCAACAGACAAGTTCATGCACACACATGTTTGTCCTGTCCGGGGATCGAACCTGGGACCAGCGGCTCAGAAGGCAGGGGAGCTACCAACAGTGCCAACCAGACAGTCAGAGTATTTAAATGTCTCATTGAATTAGTCACGAACGTCTCAACTCTTTTGTTTTTATAAATGTCAGGGGTCGAGAGGTTCAGTCCCTTCGTAGACCAATTTACCATTGAAATATGCATGTTAGTTGCTGTTAGAGAAATAAGTATGCTAGTAATTCTTTGAAACATCACAAGGTTAGAAGTAGCAAATTTCCATATAATGTATGGTCTCTTTTATAAACAGACAAAAAAACAAAATGTTGGATTGAGTAAAGAGAGGCGTCCCAAAACTCTTCAATAAAATGAGCCCTTACTTTATATTCTACACACACAACACAACTTCAACACTTCATCTACAATAAACGTCACTTTTATGGAAACGTGGCTTTGAAATACTGACTTTACTGACCATTTAACGCAAAAACTGACTTCTACTGACTTTACTGACCATTTAAAGCAAAAACTGACTTCTACTGACTTTACTGACCATTTAATGCAAAAACTGACTTCTACTGACTTTACTGACCATTTAATGCAAAAACTCACTTCTACTGACTTTACTGACCATTTAACGCAAAAATTGACTTCTACCAACTTTACTGACCATTTAAAGCAAAAACTGACTTCTACTGACTTTACTGCCCATTTAACGCAAAAACTGACTTCTACTGACTTTACTGACCATTTAAAGCAAAAACTGACTTCTACTGACTTTACTGACCATTTAATGCAAAAACTCACTTCTACTGACTTTACTGACCATTTAATGCAAAAACTCACTTCTACTGACTTTACTGACCATTTAACGCAAAAATTGACTTCTACCAACTTTACTGCCCATTTAACGCAAAAACTGACTTCTACTGACTTTACTGACCATTTAAAGCAAAAACTGACTTCTACTGACTTTACTGACCATTTAATGCAAAAACTCACTTCTACTGACTTTACTGACCATTTAACGCAAAAATTGACTTCTACCAACTTTACTGACCATTTAAAGCAAAAACTGACTTCTACTGACTTTACTGACCATTTAACGCAAAAACTCACTTCTACTGACTTTACTGACCGTTTAACGCAAAAACTCACTTCTACTGACTCTCCTGACCATTTTCGATCCCTGAAATGTGTTCTACTACTCTTAATGATAGTTATTATGTCCTCAATAACGGTAACATTGAGCTCATATAATGCCGTTGTCATCGATAAGGTTCAATACAAGTGCAAGCTAACTTGGCCAGTAATTGGCACGTGGGTGGTATATTGTACGAGTAAGTGTACATTAGCGCCCCCAAGCTCCGGAAGTATCCGTTATACGAGTATGCTATTGCGTAACAGATGTAAAACTAAAGACTATGTTTCTTTGGGTACCTAACTCATTGCAATAGGTAAGAATGACAGAAAATAATTTTATTACATTATACAACGTAACATAGAAAAATACTGACAGAATATGACAAACATCATAATAATATTTATATAATATTAAAACTGGCTTTACTCCCGTAATTAGCCGACGTTATCGATCTAGGTTTCGGGCATGTCCGATGCGTACCCTCAGGCTACCTACGCTGCAAAATCACGGCGACCACGGCCACGACCTTGCAGCGTAAACTCCCCGAGAGTAGGCATCGGACATGCCCCAAACCTAGGTCGACAACGTTTTCATATTATATAAATATGTGTCAAAATCACGAGAATTTTCAAACTAAAACATCATAATGTTGCGTAATGCCATGACAGAGCCCGACCCAGCATACGATACGTTAGGGTAAACTCAAGCACTGTCAAGTCGGCGCTTCTCACTCAGTACTCTTCCCTCCTATAATTACATCATGAACCAGTATAATAACAAGTACAATTTGAAAAAAAATATTACCGACTTCCAGTCTATTCAGTTATTGGAGTGTAACTAGAAAACTACTGTACCGAATTTGATGAAATTTAAACGGGAACGCACCGAACCACACGGGCTGCACCAGCTTTCTAACAAAAAAAGAATTTTGAGAATCGGTTCACCCTATCGAAAGGTATGAGGTAACAAACATAAAAAAAAATAAAAAAAACATACATTCGAATTGAGTACCTCCCCCTTTTTGAAAGTCGGTAGAAAAATAAAACGGAACAGCTACACATGTTTCAGTATTGTACCTAGACCTAGATGAGTATTGCTTTTGAGAGTCTAATGTAATGCAATCATTAGCCCTAGCACGAATAACTGGGTAAGTGTAACGTAACGTGTCGTTCACGTGAAACAGTACAAACTATCATATATCTAGGGCAACTGTGACACAGATAACTCATAGTTTGAAAACATATAACACGAAGCCAGGAACGGGTCAGCAGTTTATTTAATCTAAAATTGTATTTATTATTATATAGGGTGTTTGGTAGAGGGACCGACAAACCAAATGAGCGTGTTCGGGGGACCACTTGGAGAATACATGTTGCCCAAAAAAAAATCCCCGACCCCCCAATATGTTTAACTTTTTTTGTGATTTTTTCCCTTTTTCTCCGAAATTGTACCTATTTACCACCATAACATTTGTAAAATCTGTTTTAGACCGGATGTTTTTAGTTAAATTTGGTATCTAATACACCTTCAGGCCACGCAAAGAAAAATTGGTACAATATTGGAGAAAACGAGAAAATTCACAAAAAAAGTTTAAAAAAATTGGGGTGTCGGGGATTTTTTTTGGCCAACTTGTATTCTCCAAGTGGCCCCCCGAACACGCTCATTTGGTTTGTCGGTCCCTCTACCAAACACCCTGTATAATAGCATCCCTCGGGAACTACCTTATATATTAATCCTAGTATAAGCTGTCCTATCCCCATTTCAAATTTAATCTAAATCCATAGATCCATTTCTCAACTAACTCAAACTTTCGCATTAAATTTTATAATTTTAATTTTATTTGTCATTATTTCTAGATTAGATATTCCATAATTATGAATATAATAATGAACCCCTTGGTTTTTGGGGTTATTTTCTTTCACGGGTAACGCGGCTCACTGTGCAAAATAAATCCTAGAAATATCTACGGGTTTAAAGCCTCAGGTCAGGTAGCGCAGTAAAGAGGCGGAAGTATCGCATATTATATATTATTAAACTTAAATATTAAACAACTGAGTTGCCGACTGACACGGTAACACAAGGGTTACCCTAATTTGGATACCCATTTGTAGAGTATTTTAAAAAGGTTAATAATTAAAAATCCGACCCGTAAGTGTTACTCAATGTAAGGGTAACCTAACGTATTTGGTATTGTTATTGTAGTCCAAAGGTTAATAATAGTTAAGCTGTAAGTAAGCCGGCGGTATTTGGAACAAGAAAGTGATGTTGCAATTCTTTGTTGTATGTTCACAGTTATATATTCACAGTTTACTCACATATTGAGGAAAAAGATATTTTATGTTTTAGTTTTATGATTATTTATAACTATTTACTACTGGTTGCTGTGACCTTATTATGTAAATGATCTTAACTGTTTTGTTTTTTAATGCGTAAGAGCCTTCATTCTGCGCAGCGCTGCGCGAGTTTAGGTATTTTACGTAGCGAGCTACTCCCTACCGCGCCCGGCGGCAGTGGCCCGCTCGAGCAAAACAGCGCCGCATTCATATTTTGATCTTTTTGTGTCAACTTTGGTTTTTATATCACAAGTAGACGTAGGTTAAAAAGTTAAAATAAAATATCACGCTGGACTCGTTTTATATTTAATATCAACATTATTTAACACATGATACTTATTAATCAAGTGTTTGTTATCTACCAGAGCATAGACGAGAAAAAAGTGAGTTTTAACTCATGGACCTACCTGCTACCTACAGGTACAATAGTTCCTGCTACTTGTTTTCGGCTCCTGCATCATGTCCTGGGCCCCAAGTCTCTTACCCATTGACTTACCGCACTATTGCGACGCTTCTACGATTGATACGGAATTTTGTGTATCTTTAAACTTACATACAAACATACGTGCACACTACTACCCCGACGCAGAATATTTGGCATGGCGGTGGTATACACCAAGACGAGTTACTCATTCAGCAATAATTTGAATGAGCGTAATCACAATGTGAACAGTACACCCTACTACTACTCGAGGCAGAAAATATCTTGTACTGCGATGGTACCCACGAAGACGAGTTGTTGAATTGGAAATAATTAATTTAGTTCCAATACATACATGCATGTCTAGACACAATTATAAGTACACTGTGCACACTACTACTTCGATTCAAAGTAACTGGCATTGCGGTGGTACCATACAAGACGGGTAACTATTCGGAAATAATTCAATTATTTACATACAATGCATTTATGCACTATTCGGATTGGATTTAATTAGTTACAATGACTTCGAGCCTTATTACAATATACGTGCTCAGTGCACATTACTACTCCAAATCAAAATAACTGGCATTGCGGTGGTACCCAACAAGACGGGTTACTATTCGGGTATGATTTCATTAGTAACAATACCTTCAAGTTTTAACACAATATACGTGCACAGCGCATACCTACTACTTTGAACCAAAATAACGGGCATTGCAGTGGTACCGAATAAGATGGGTTACTATTCGGATTGGATTTAATTAGTTACAATGACTTCGAGCCTGAATACAATATACGTGCTAAGTGCACATTACTACTACGAATCAAAATAACTGGCATTGCGGTGGTACCCAACAAGATGGGTTACTATTCGGATTGGATTTAATTAGTTACAATGACTTCGAGCCTGAATACAATATACGTGCTCAGTGCACATTACTACTCCGAATCAAAATAACTGGCATTGCGGTGGTACCCAACAAGACGGGTTATTATTCCGATTGGATTTAATTAGTTACAATGACTTCGACCCTTATTACAATATACGTGCTCAGTGCACATTATTACTCCAAATCAAAATAACTGGCATTGCGGTGGTACCCAACAAGACGGGTTACTATTCGGGTATGATTTCATTAGTAACAATACCTTCAAGTTTTAACACAATATACGTGCACAGCGCATACCTACTACTTTGAACCAAAATAACGGGCATTGCAGTGGTACCGAATAAGATGAGTTACTATTCGGATTGGATTTAATTAGTAACAATGACTTCGAGCCTGAATACAATATACGTGCTCAGTGCACATTACTACTACGAATCAAAATAACTGGCATTGCGGTGGTACCCAACAAGACGGGTTACTATTCGGATTGGATTTAATTAGTTACAATGACTTCGAGCCTGAATACAATATACGTGCTCAGTGCACATTACTACTCCGAATCAAAATAACTGGCATTGCGGTGGTACCCAACAAGATGGGTTACTATTCGGATTGGATTTAATTAGTTACAATGACTTCGAGCCTGAATACAATATACGTGCTCAGTGCACATTACTACTCCGAATCAAAATAACTGGCATTGCGGTGGTACCCAACAAGACGGGTTACTATTCGGGTATGATTTCATTAGTAACAATACCTTCAAGTTTTAACACAATATACGTGCACAGCGCATACTACTACTTTGAACCAAAATAACGGGCATTGCAGTGGTACCGAATAAGATGAGTTACTATTCGGATTGGATTTAATTAGTAACAATGACTTCGAGCCTGAATACAATATACGTGCTCAGTGCACATTACTACTACGAATCAAAATAACTGGCATTGCGGTGGTACCCAACAAGACGGGTTACTATTCGGGTATGATTTCATTAGTAACAATACCTTCAAGTTTTAACACAATATACGTGCACAGCGCATACTACTACTTTGAACCAAAATAACGGGCATTGCAGTGGTACCGAATAAGATGAGTTACTATTCGGATTGGATTTAATTAGTTACAATGACTTCGAGCCTGAATACAATATACGTGCTCAGTGCACATTACTACTACGAATCAAAATAACTGGCATTGCGGTGGTACCCAACAAGACGGGTTACTATTCGGATTGGATTTAATTAGTTACAATGACTTCGAGCCTGAATACAATATACGTGCTCAGTGCACATTACTACTCCGAATCAAAATAACTGGCATTGCGGTGGTACCCAACAAGATGGGTTACTATTCGGATTGGATTTAATTAGTTACAATGACTTCGAGCCTGAATACAATATACGTGCTCAGTGCACATTACTACTCCGAATCAAAATAACTGGCATTGCGGTGGTACCCAACAAGACGGGTTACTATTCGGATTGGATTTAATTAGTTACAATGACTTCGAGCCTGAATACAATATACATGCTCAGTGCACATTACTACTCCGAATCAAAATAACTGGCATTGCGGTGGTACCCAACAAGATGGGTTACTATTCGGATTGGATTTAATTAGTTACAATGACTTCGAGCCTGAATACAATATACGTGCTCAGTGCACATTACTACTCCGAATCAAAATAACTGGCATTGCGGTGGTACCCAACAAGACGGGATACTATTCGGAAATGATTCAATTAGTATAGTTGCAATTCTTTCAAGCTTTAACATAATATATATGCACACTACTACTTCGATTCAAAGTAACTGGCATTGCGGTGGTACCCAACAAGACGGGTTACTATTCGGATTGGATTTAATAACTTAAAATGACTTCAAGATTAATACAATATACGTTCTCAGTGCACACTACTTCTTCTATTCAAAGTAACTGGCATTGCGGTGGTACCCAACAAGACGGGTTACTATTCGGGAATGATTTCATTAATAACAATGCCTTCAAACTTTAACACAATATACGTGTACAGCGCACACTAATACTTCGAATCAAAATAACTGGCATTACGGTGGTACCGAACACGACGGGTTACTATTCGGATTGGATTTAATTAGTTACAATGACTTCGAGCCTGAATACAATATATGTGCTCAGTGCACATTACTACTCCGAATCAAAATAACTGGCATTGCGGTGGTACCCAACAAGACGGGTTACTATTCGGATTGGATTTAATAACTTAAAATGACTTCGAGCCTTAATACAATATACGTGTACAGCGCACACTAATACTTCGAATCAAAATAACTGGCATTACGGTGGTACCCAACAAGACGGGATACTATTCGGAAATGATTCAATTAGTATAGTTGCAATTCTTTCAAGCTTTAACATAATATATATGCACACTGCACACTACTACTTCGATTCAAAGTAACTGGCATTGCGGTGGTACCCAACAAGACGGGTAACTATTCGGAAATGATTCAATTAGTTACATATAATGAATTCAAGCCTTAATATAATATACGTGCACAACGCACACTACTACTACAATTAAAAGTAACTGGCATTGTGGTGGTACCCAACAAGACGGGTTACTATTCGGAATGGATTTAATTAGTTACAATGACTTCGAGCCTTATTACAATATACGTGCTCTGTTCACATTACTACTCCAAATCAAAATAACTGGCATTGCGGTGGTACCCAACAAGACGGGTTACTATTCGAGTATGATTTCATTAGTCGCAATGCCTTCAAGTTTTAACACAATATAGGTGCACAGCGCACACAACTACTACTTTGAATCAAAATAACGGGCATTGCGGTGGTACCGAACAAGACGGGTTACTATTCGGATTGGATTTAATTAGTTACAATTACTTCGAGCCTGAATATAATATACGAGTACGTGCTCAGTGCACATTACTACTCCGAATAAAAATAACTGGCATTGCGGTGGTACCCGACAAGACGGGTTACTATTCGGGAATGATTTCATTAATAACAATGCTTTCAAGCTTTAACACAATATACGTGTACAGCGCACACTACTACTTTGAATCAAAATAACTGGCATTGCGGTGGTACCCAACAAGATGGGTTACTATTTGGATTGGATTTAATTAGTTACAATGATTTCGAGCCTTAATACAATTTACGTGCTCAGTGCACATTACTACTCCGAATCAAAATAACAGGCATTGCGGTGGTACCCAACAAGACGGGTTACTATTTGGATTGGATTTAATTAGTTACAATGATTTCGAGCCTTAATACAATATACGTGCTCAGTGCACATTACTACTCCGAATCAAAATAACTGGCATTGCGGTGGTACCCAACAAGACGGGTTACTATTCGGGTAAGATTTCATTAGTAACAATGCCTTCAGGCTTTTACACACTCGTATACGTACACAGCGCACACTACCACTTAGAGGAAAAAAGTTCTCGATAGCGTATGTCTATCTCTAAGATACTATATCCATATTAATACTTTAAAAAATGGCCAATTATAAAGCGGCAATTGGAAAGCTATTTACACAAATACGGTGTTTATCCTTATCATTTTATATAAGTTGGAGGCTTTAAGCATTGCATGCACATTATTTCACTCTTTTACACCACATAATTTAAACGAATATCTTAGGAGTAATCGCAAAAAATTAACTGACGCGAGAATAAATTATGCAAAATGAGGAAAGATGAAAAATTAATTATATAATATTTATATATATGTATGTATTATGTATATTTATATTCGGGAGTAGACTGATTTAATAAATTTCATGCATAAAGGAAATGTCCCTCTCTTGTACGGTGCAAACATAGTAGCGCTAGAAAGAAAAGATGGGGGCATCCGCCCTATTGCAGTTGGTAGTACTCTGAGACGCCTTACGTCTAAAATTTGCTGCCGAGTTATCCAGGACCGCCTCTCAAAAAATTACACCCTCGTCAGCTCGGTTTTGGTGTTAAAGCTGGCTATGAGGCGGCTGTACACGCCGCGCGTATTTTTCTATGCTCTACAGACTATGAAGTATTCACCACTATACCAAGACCAAGGCGAGTGAAGCCGCTCGCGGGTCAGCTAGTTATATAAAATATAAAAATCTAAAAAAAAAACATTATAGCCATTTGTAAAATATCTTATGAATAATTTTATTAGGTAAGTATTGCAAACAAAAATGTTTCTCCGTAGGTATAAAAAGAACTACACTTACATAACGACTAATCATACTCGTTTTGAAACATAAAACCATAATTTGATTTCGTCATCCAAAATACAAAAGTCCCAAATCACAATCTATTCGCAAGACAAATAAACTCTCGCCGGCGCGTGGTGTCGGTTTCCTGTGTAACGAATTTCGATCTCGCACACGGTTGCAGGCAATGCTGAGATAGCAATATATTTTCTGAATACCTACAACGCGAAAATAGTGATCGCTCGGCGATTCTCTTATTCAATTTAGACAACGCTACCTTCACGATCAACAACCCAAAGTATAGGGTAACCTAGGGTTACCCACCACCAACCACAGGGTTTTTAAAAGTTACAGATACCTCTTCATACGAATACCCTAATCAAAGGGTTACCCTATGAGGTAAAGGGTAACCCTACCATAGGGTTATAGACAGTTACAAATACCTCTTCAATTGAAAACCCTAAGCAAAGGGTGACCCTATGGCTGGGTTTAAGGCAGGGTAACCTTTCTAATTGGTAACCTCATAGAAATGGTTTTCGGTAAATGAAAAACCCCTTCGATAGGCTTAACCCAAAACCGGGGTTGTACGGTCCCTGATTTGAATACGTTATTAACTTTCGTTCTCAAGCATAACATAACACTTGATCATTTCACGGTACATTTGCCACAACTCTGTCTAGACTTCTGTCTAAATTTAAACTAGAGTTGTTATTTAACTCATTCTCAGCGTCTCGTCTCAATTTGGTCGTCGTTTAATGCGACCACAGATACATATCAGTTACTGTGTGTACTATGGAACCAGCCTCTCGTTGATATAACAAGTGTACGTGTACTCACAGTAAGCGTCTATAGCGGCCGTACTAACGCCCTTCACGGTGTGCGAGTAAGAATTTCTTAATACATTTTCCATGTTTTGCAAGTCTGATTCTAATGTATGCCTTTTGAGAAAACTAACAGGGCATTTCAGACGGCTTCTTCGTACTAACATGCGAAACGTTATACATCATTGCTAGCTACGTCCCCCGGGTTCACCCACGTGGTGATGGATGATGATCTTTCCAAATCAAAATCAGTCCAGTAGTTTAAGAGATCAGATCCTGCAAACAAACTAGCAAAGAACACTAGCGAAAATCCCTTTGACGTGGACGTGACTTTTAATTTTAATTAATATCATAATTTTAAAGCGTAATTATGAACATAACTTGCGATAGTTTTCTATCTCAAATATAATACTTTGTATTATACAGGGTTATTGGTCAGAACTGTCCTCTCTCAATTGTATTTTCTTGTCCTTATTGACTAATTCATCAACGCAAGGGGTAAACTTTAAATTTAGGCAGATGATGCCTTTTATGTTGGAAGCACCCACTGAGGAAAGATATTTGAATAACTCACATCAAAGAGGGAGACGCGAACAAAGTAACTGGCGGTTCAGCCGAACCTATAAAGAGACTACTCTTTATAGGAGCGACTTGTGTTCGATTTAATTAGGTCATGGATTGCTACGTCACAGTCTAATTAATACTATATGAGGGTTCTAACTATACACATAAATGCATGAACTCCTATACCTACCGAGATTTAACGACGCACAGCACCAAATGGCTAGACAGCCTATAGTGAACTCTATAAAGGAGAATGGCGTAATCGGCACGCCTTCACACCCTACTTTATTACTGCCCGATACACGTAGATAGAACGTTTATCTAAGCGGAACTTATTTATGGCATGTAGTTCAGAAGAATCTCGAACTGAGTAAAGATTTCAATTGAAAGTTAGCTCAAAGAAAAGCAAAGAGCAGTTTAGATTAAATGTTGATTGAAATCTTGAAAAATGGCGGCTATATGACAGTTTTGGCACCTCCAGTAAGCAAAAATGTAAGATGATGACTGGATCTGACAAAAGATACATAAAGCCGCCATTTTTCAAGATTTCAATCAACATTGGTTTGCAACTGATATAAATAATGGCCCTGTCGGTATTCCAGAAAGAAGCTCAGTATTATGTATCTGTTGCTAAGAAATGTTAATTAAAATCGAAATAAATGGCGGATCTATGTCACTTTTCTCAGCTCCAGTCGTCAATTTAATAACATGTTTACTTGCTGGAGTAGTCAAAACGGACATAGTGCCGCCATTTATCAAGATTTTTATCAATGTTTGGTAGTAACAGAGACACATAATAGCCCTGCTGTTGTGAATCTCGCAACTTGATAGCAAATTTTACAGCCAATCCCATACAAAATTTAGCCAGGTCTGTATTCAAGCATATTAATTATTCTGTGCTCAGGCTTAGATATAAAACGCAGCGAACATCTGGAATACGGCTTCTAAAATTTACTCGGATTTGCACTTAAATAAAGGTCCAATACTGGACGCCTTTCTGCATTGCGGAACTAAGTATAATACACAGTTCAATGTTAGCTCGTAAAAACTAACTGTAGACTTAACTTCGGGCTGAGATTTGCATGGCATACACGCCGGCGTTATTGTAAGTAAGCCGGTTTTCTAAAGACAGTTTTATCTGTGGTTTTATGAGATATTCTTGTATAGAGAATTAAATAGGTTGGTACAATCGAGCAAGGTAGATAGAGGTCGGATACTGCAACAGTATTATGCGAGTCCCATGTCAGATCAGGCGGTAAAACTGTGTAGATTAGTAGAGTTAGCCCTAGCATAAGTAGTTAGTAAGTTAGTTTGTATTATGGCATGATTGGGCGATGTGGTCGCTCAGCGACAAAGCCCATAAAAAAATAGGTTAGTAACAATTGGCAAATACTAATACACAATTGGAGTTATCAACTCGCGCAGGTATTTTGCTAGACTTGCGTGCTTAGCATCTGGCGAGACAGTGGTCTAAAGCAAGCTTCATCAGCTTGAGTTGAGATTGGTTTGGTATTCAGGAACATCAAAGAAAAATAGCACATGTTTGGACTGGCTGAATGAATAACGGTGGAACTGGTGGATCACTGTAGTGACAGATAACTAATTAAGTCTACCATCATTAATTGGTGAAATCCACCAAACGGCCATTTTCTACTTATTTTCAACCGACTTCCAGAAAGGGGAGGTTCACAAATCGACGCGGTTTTCTTTTTGTATGACCACGCGCATATCTTTTTACAGAATAGTCCGATATTGATAATTATTTTTTTGTCTAGTAGAGTAAGAGTATGCTTCCGATATGGTCTCATTTAATCCTTCCTATACCGTGATAATTAAAACAAAAGATCTATGAATGAAACTGAAGTATATTTACGTCTATGGGACGCAAAGGGTTAAATTTCATCAAATTCGATCAAGCTATTTTAGAGATACAATCCAATAACTGAAAAGATCATCCGTGATCATGGCGCTTGCAACAGTGCCGAAATATCGGAAACTCGTAGAAAATATACATGGTAACTATCCCGTTGATAATTTTAATATTTCTGATCTGAATATGAGGGTGTAATATTTTTCCAAATAAAAAAGTTTTTAATTCATAGAGTACAAGAAAAGGCTGTGCGGACTAGTAAAACAAAACATATTATCACAATATTATAGTATTTTTCATATTACCAAATGGTGAAGTGGCATTTGTGTTACGTCTTCACCGTGAACTCTCACATTCGACTCCTAGAACATACTAAATTATTTTCTGAAAAATAAATTTTACAAGGATTCCAGAGTATGGAACTGTGCGCGGAAGATGATAACAGGGACGCCCTTTGCATGTAATAGGGTTACATGAGACCAAAGAGCATTAACTTGTGAAATGTGCAAGTTCATACACCTCTACGAATCCCTTCAGCAATACACATATACGATGTTATGTTATGCTTGTTAATGGTAATAAAACAAAAGCAGAATTTGCAATTCCCACCAAGTATAACACAGATATAATTTATAGATTACAGAGCACGGTGATTCATTTTAAACTATTATTAGTAACCGGCAAAACGCTCACTTTAGGGATCGAATACGTCGACCCGTAGGGCTATAGACCGTGCAAGTTGTGACGTCACAAAATGGCGGTTTGGGTTAAAACAATGACGAAAACGTGTGTGATTTTTGCGTTTTAAATTATTACGCGCTTATTTTGGTGTGAAAAATAAATGAAAAGCCGTATTGTTTTGCCCTCGGGTGCAACCATGTCTCAAGAAGAGAAACCAGTAGGTTAATCTCCTTCTTTAGTTTTTTTCACCTTTCTGGAACAGAGAAGTTTCCTATTTAAATTGATCTACAATTGTGCTCAAGCTAACAATCAAAGACATTTTAGAAACGTGCTAAACCCAAAAAACGATACAAATCCTTTGTCACAGAAGTTTTTTTTTACCCATAATGTCAAATACTGCCATTTTGTGACGTCACACTTCTGGTGTCTATTATGACATGTATCTCAGCTGTAATCAAATCAAATGTGAATCAAAATCTGTTGTAACCTCATTGCTCTTTATCAGTGCTTTCTATAGAATACTTTTATAAAACTATCTTTGCTGTATTGTCAGTTCTGTTTGTCATTATAAACTTGTCACAAGAAATGTAGTTTATTTTAAAATCTAAAAAAATCGTCTTTATGTCACTTTGGTCAGCTCCAGTCATCAACTTACTAACATTTTTGCTTACTGGCGTAGTCAAAACTGACATAGAGCCGCCATTTTCTACAGACTTCCAAAAAGGAGGAGGTACTCAATTCGACTGTATTTTTGTCACCTCATAACTTTCGAACCGATTCTCAAAAATATGTTTTTGCTGTAAAGTTGGAGCTTCCCGTGTGGTCCATTGTCATCAAATTCGGTCCAGTAGTTTTTCAGTTACACTACAATCACTGGATAGAATGGTAGTCGCTTTAAAATTTTTGAATTTGTACTTGTTAGCGTTATTCAAGATTTCGATCAACATTTGATTGTCACTAAGATACGTAATTGCCATGCCGAGTTTCGAGCATGCATGGTCCAATAATAAGAAAAAAGAGATCGGAATTATTTTATTGTACTCGATTTTCTATGAAAGAAGGCTAGCAACTTTTTACTGTACTAAGAAAAAAAATCATAGCGGCTATTTATAATGTAATATAAAATTTTGTTTTATGCTAAATTGATAATTTAACAGTACGCTTTTTTTTTTAATAAAATCAATTAAATAACCCACCCCGTACTGTACCCGGTGCACAGGTGCCCATGACGCTGGCTGCATCCGCGCTGGATGGCTATGGCTAACCTTTGCACCAGGAACGAGCCGGAGCGGGAGTCGCCGGTTTTCTCCCTTATCCTCTGTCCTATCTCGCTTCGCTTTTAATTATTCTAAATTTTACAGTTACTATCATATATATAGTTTACTCTATGGTTAGTATTGAAGCCACCAGAAAAAAACAAGTTTTTGATTTCTTACAAAATGCTCCGGACAACAATTATTTACTAACTAGCTGACCCGCCAGCAGCTTCGCTCGCGTGGCCTCGCGGGATAAGGTAATTACAGATTTCAATTAGGGGTCGAATTTCACAAAATCCCGTCTTAGTGAGTACATAGGTCCAAAAAAGAACCCCCATGCAAAATATTAAACTTTGAGAACTCGCAGTAACGAAGTTTCATACAAACTATCAACCCCAAAATAAAAAACCCTTAGGGGTTGAATTTCATAAAATCCCCTCTTAGTGAACACCTACGTCCTAAAAAGAACCCGCATGCAAAATTTGAAACTCCTAGCACTCGTAGTTTCTGTGATTTCGTGATGAGTGAGTGACCTTTCGTTTTTATATATATATATAGATGAAGATAACTATTTTATATACCTTGTAGGTGTAGTGTAAAGCACTGTGTATCATTCGGGAGCAAGTTCTATTTCTGTTCTCGAGTTTCCTTCCAGCCCTCCGTGCGAGTCGGGCTCAAACATACTCTCGAACAGAAATCGATAGTTTTCTTTCTTCGGTATACAATGTACCTACTATTATTTACATGGTTTATTATATCAGTAGGATAAATCCGCATGGAAATTATATATATTTGATTTAGAAATAAATAAGTAACCAAGGCACTGTCGTTTATATATAACTAAAAAATCTAAATGCATGTAGAAATGACATTTCTCTGTAGGTACGAGTAAGTTAAGATCATCATCATCATCATACATCACCACCCGATGGTGATGGATGATGATGATGAATCCATATAAGTAGGTATATTATGTTACTAATATAAATAGTGAAATAATTATTCGTCAGTCGTTTTTGAGTTTATACATACAAAAAATACAAATGTTTCCTCTTTATTATATAAGTATAGATAAAGTATGAGTAGTGGGTTTCTGTTATATTTTAAGTAGTTTATCAATTCGATATAGTTACTCGTATATCAAATCTGATTTGACATTACTTTAGTCAGACAAGTCGTCAAATAACTTTTCCGAATAGATAAAATACAGCTAAAAGTACCTAGGAAACCTAGCATTATTTGGCTGAAATAAGGTATGTTGTTCCTAAACAAGTGACGTATTTTAAATGTATCAAATATACTTAAATGTACAATTAAAAATGTGTTTGATTCGCATGAAAAAGTTTTAAAACCTTGGAAGAGGTACATTCGTCAATATTAAACTGCATATAAATATTTTGTAGGTTTTCCAGTCCATTACAGAAAAACAGCTCGTAGAAAAAAATTACAACTCGTACAAATGAAATTATAAACCTATCGAAAGATTTAATGAGAGTTATTTAATAGGTACATATTAGTATTATTAACGTTAGGTGAGTAAAGTGGGTAACCTCTACCTATACCAGATGCATTTCCTCACACGGACGAACTGCACTTCGCCCGTAACCTTACACATTAAGGTTTTAAGTTATCTGCCTGTAATTTCGCCGGCAACCATACCTTCAAACCAGAACACAGTATTGCAAACATTACTGCTACACGTTAAAGGTATGATGGCAGTACTTCGCCGAACTCACAAAGAGTTCTACTTCTCTAGCACTTATTCGAAACACAGTTACCTATTGGCAGGTGTTGTATAGATTTTGTTCAAATCCAAGCAATAACCTGGAGTTTCTCGTTGGCCTATATTACGTACTAAAACTGGATCCTAATATCAATGACCTTTCCATTATAATAATAAGTATTCGCATCACAACACAGCCTCCGAATTAATAAACGGCGTCTCTATGACGAACACCAGCAAATATTCTCAGAACGTAATGAACACAGCGTTAAGCTTTCGTTATAGGTACATATTGATAAAACACGTAATGGATGAGGTATTATTATATTGTATCGCTCTATCTATCATGATGTTTATCTTATCCGTATCAAACCGAACAAATGTGCCTGTGGATAGGTACCTACATTCACGTTTTTAAATCTTAACTTTACTAGTTATAATTTTCAATATTTTTATCTAAGATTCGTGGACTGTCTGCCCCCGTCTGCGTTCATATTGCACGCTAGGTAAACAGTGACTCACTGTAAAGTTGTAGGTACCTACCTACCTATGCCATAAATAAAGCAAAGATAAATGAATAAACAAACCTCATAAATATATTAAATATGTATATCGTTTGAACGTCACCGAAAATATGCAGAGTAGGTACTACCCTATTTTAATAGTAATAATAATAAATATCAACCAACTGGTTATAGAAATTTAGTTTCCTGGTTTAAGGGAATTCGCAACGATGTGGAAATATCCTATCATAAGTTCCGCCCCTCAATAAGCACGCTTACATTACGTTACGAGGTCAACTCGTAAAGGTCACAACTGTAGCGGCGCTGTCTTTGGAACCTTTGAGCGGTCCGTATGCAATCTTTTTTCAATAGGTGATGTAGCGCTAATGAATAGACGACGGTATCCCCTCTGTCGCGTCGTAAAACGTCGAGCCAAGAAATTCAAGAATGCGTCGGTGTTTCGAACACACCGTGCGCTCCCGAAACCACTTTCGCCTACGATCGGCAACGCTCGGCTATCTCCGCACCCTACAGCTGACTGACCCGATGGCAGACGGAGACAGACATGCGCACCGAGCGCGCGATCGACAAAGACGGCATTCCGCGCAACTCGGACCGCCGCCATTTATTTCATTCTAGTCGCTCGGCCTCTGTCGTCGTGACAGTGTTTCTTTCATCGCCCGACGCGGAGCTTTATCATTTTCAATTGTGAAATTCTTTTACAAAATCATACGCTCGTGTTTTATATAGTGTTATAATGTGTGGATGTGCAATGGGCAAGTGGTTACGGTGAACGTGTGATATAAAAGCGACGAGGCATGCGTGCCTCTGTCGCGTCCGTCCTCAACATAATATAACGTGGATTATGCAAGTTGGAGTAAAATGTGGACGAGTGTTAGGTAAATTACGTGTTTTATACCGAATGGGACGAGGCGGATGTTTGTGTAGCTCCTATCAGGGAATGTCCGTCGACAATCTAGATTAGTGGCAGCGATTTGTGAACGTCGTTGTGCCGTCCGGACACCGAACACGACTTCACACAGCTGCTAAACGGCAAGCAGCGAAACATTCGGTGCAATTAAATTATCTCTCATTGTGAGACAATAACCCAGCCGTGTTGATAGCAGCCGAATAATGAGCGCGAACGACGAGCTAGTTTTGTGTTAATTAACGGAAAACTACTCGAGTAATGTGACCTAAAGCTTAATTTATTCCATTTATTAGTAGTGTTGAACGTGTATATCTAATTAGAAAATACTGTACATCAAAACGAACGATAAAACAAATAGAACGTGAAGCTGGTTATGCTACAAGACAATCCTTGGCAACTAGGTCTAGGCAGTTAACCAGTTCCCTCGCATGCAATGTGCAACGCTGCAGTGTACACTGCACATCTATTGCAATAATAGTGCAATAACACAGTAAATTAATAGAGCCTTTTACAATAGGTAGAAATTAAATGATTTGCAATAGCATCGACTACATGAATAACAACATCGCATGCTACTAGGTAATAGGATTCAATAAAAACAAATAGCAAAGCAACCTTTCATTTACGACGCTTTATAGCTGGAAATATTAGACACAGTTTCGGAGATTAGATGGGAAACATAGCATACTATACTAAATGTCTAGAATGTATGAATAAACTATTAAAAGTTGAGCTCAGACTCATTAGTGACCAAGGTATCCATTTATTTATTTAGGCACACAAAACATTAGCAATTAAAAATTTACTAAGTATTGGACTGAACAATGTCACTAAAATATGTGTACACACACAGCATTAAAACAGATTAGGTATCTAATAAACATAATCAACAAAGCAAATATTTATAGGATCATAACAATAGATAAGTAGTCTCTGAACGCTTGGACTTAGGATGATGTTTGTATTGTTGCAGCAAATAAGACTATGAGGGTTGTAATATAATGCAGTGGCCGCTCCGTATATTGTCGCTGGCAATCATTTGCTCAGCCGCGGGGGCGGAGGTGTGCCACCAGGGATGCCGATGCAACGCGACACAGCTGGTGTGCGTGGACGCTCGCCTGCCGGGCCGTCGCCTCACGCGCGCTGATCTATCCTCACACGGAAACCAACTGCGAGAAATCTCCTGGACTAATTCGCATTACACCGCCCTCGAAACAGACCTCTTCACCGGTCTCCACGACTTAGAGTACATCGACTTGAGCAGAAACGAAATCAAACGAACCGGACGTATGTTCGCTAGACTGACTCGCCTCACGCACCTGAATATCTCAAACAATCAAATAGAAGACATTCCAAGATCCACATTCGCCAATTTGGAAAAGTTAGAGGTCTTAGACATATCTTACAATAGATTGCGCGCGATACCCTTCCAAGTGTTCAGTCCTATGGGTAACTTGCAATACTTGGACATATCGCATAATCAAATAGCGTCCTTTTTAGATTTCTACTTTCATCCGAATAGAGAATTGAAACAGCTGTTCCTAAATAATAATAACCTAGTCAAGATCACGCCTAACGCTCTAGTCAACCTGAGAGAGCTGGAGATTTTAGATTTGTCTAGCAACAAATTAGACTACATACCAAAATCTATCTTCGATTACTTCGAACATCTCAGGGCTTTGAATATTAGCCACAACCTCTATCAGAACTTGTCGCAAGAGACTCTCAAGAACCTTAAGAACTTGAAGCTGTTAGACATAAGCGGCAATAGAATGCGAGCGCTTCCACCGACGCTCTTCCAGTACAACGAGCAGTTGACAACTATCTACCTCGACCAAACAGAAATACGAGTTATACAGAACACTAATTTTAGAGGCTTGAATAATTTGCAGCGACTTTACATAAGGAATAACGAGTTTTTACGAGAAATAGAACCGTTTGTATTTCAAGACACACCGTCAATTACGCATCTAGACATAAGCGCGAACGCGATGACGTTCCTGCCGCTGTCTCTCAAAATGTTAGATAAATTACAAGAGCTGAGTATAGGCAATAATCCGTGGGCATGCGACTGCCGAATGGCGTGGTTCGCGAGCTGGGCCGAAAAGAGGAATGGAGTCATAACGTCCGAAATGAGCTGCAGTCTCGCGTACCGTGATGACATGTTGACCATACTGAACCACACGAACTGCAAGCCGCCAGAGCTCGTCGCGATCAGTCCGTTGACCCTGTACAGACTCCGTTCGAATGCACTATTGGAATGCAAGTTCGCCGGCAACCCGCCGCCATCTCTCACTTGGATCACGCCGACAAGAGACGTATACCATTGGAACCCGGATCCCCTGACACCGGACATTTTCCACAAACACGGCGTAGGACACGACCAATACTACCGCAACATTGATATGTCCAAATCGAGAGTGAGGGTGCAGGAAGACGGATCGTTGTTCGTGGGGGACATCCACAGAGAAGACTGCGGCACTTACTTGTGCTTCGCGTCGAATCCCTCTGCCAACGTGACGGCTGAAGTCGTGCTGAACATCGACCCAATGACGATGTTCGAGATTAAAATGTACAGTTTGTTGTGCGGCGCCATCTGCGCCGCGGCGTTCCTCGGCCTCACGCTGTTGGTGCAAGCGCTGAGATACATATTTTATAGGTTGGTATTTTAATTTCTTTAGTTAAGGACCTATCGTTTTGCATTATGATTAATAGGCTTCGTATTAATTTCCAGGTTCCGCCTGTTGGAGACGTGTTGCAGTTGCTGCACGTGCGTTAACCGCGACGCGCCGCGCTCGCGCCAAATATACAGCATGCTAGACAACATCGAGACATACAAGCGACAACAGCTGGAAAAACTGCGCGAAAACTACGCCGTTCAGGTACACGACTTATCGACAGTTTCGTGTAAATATAAATATAACATTTCAGTATAAGTTCTGATAATTCAAATGACGATGTATCTTCATCAGGTGCACCGGATAAAAGAGAACTGCACGCAGCAAATGGATTGGATCCAGAACAGTTATTCGTCACAGGCGAACCATCTGCGCAACATCCGAGACATCGGCACGAACCACCTGACGGCCATGAAAGACCAGTATTACGATCAGGTGCGTATCTCGACCGCATGGGAATAGTTAATTCCGTTCGACTCGCGAACTAATCGTCAGCACCGTATCTAACAGCTCGTATTTCGGATGCAGGTCAAACGCGTGCGGGAGTATTCCACGTGCCAGCTCAACTGGGTGCGCGAGAACTACGTATTTCAAAGAAATAAGATACGGAAGTTCAGCGCGCACCAGGTCCTACGGCTGCGCGAGTCGTACAAGTATCAGCAGCAGACGCTCAACAAGGTTCTGGAGAATCTGCCGAGCCTGTACTTCGAGAACTGTCGCAGCGGATCGTGCGGACGCAGCGACTCGATGGCGTTCGATCCCGACGTGGAAGTGATCGATATGTACCTCAAAACGAAGATCGAGGCGCTTGCAAAGCTACCGAGCCCGCTCGGCGACGACGACAGCAAGATGTCGGTGTACTACACGCCAACCGAGCGGTCCGTGAGCTCGCGAAGAGGGTCTCCTCTACCGGATAATATTCATATCAATATGATCGAGCGCGGACCGCCGCGGCTGCTCGCTATGATCCGTCCGATGCAGCCGGGGCCGCCACCTAGTGCAGAGTCGCCAACACCGACGGATTCTCCGCCCACACCCACGCCTGGTCCTTCCAAGCTGTACGAAGTGAAGAACGAGCCTGGCAAGCCATCGAGTGAGCCGTTGCTCGGTCGCGAGCGCGTTGCGGTTCACGCGCGTAGGAAATGCCATCTCGGAACGAGCGCGAGTTCACCAGAGCTGTGTCCGAGCGGCGACCATGAAATGGAACGAACGGCTCTGCACGAGCGAGCACGAGTGCTATTAGCGGTGGAGCTGACGAAGCCAGAGTGCCAAGTCCGGCACGAGGCGGGCCGGCTGGTGTGTGGAGAATGCGTGGATTTGTGCGAGAATACGCCCTTGTAGTACAGGCTGTTGACGCGCGTCTTCAAGATCTACGACATGTCCGGACAGAGGCTCACCCGGTGTCGGCCGGAGCCACGACTGCCGCACTTTGGCGATCCGGAACCCTCGTTCGTGTAGAGCGCGTCGCGTGGACAGTGCGTTGTGAAGTGTCATGTGAGTTAGCGTAGTGCGCCGCGCCCGGTGCGAGCCGGACGCCGAATGTACTCGCTCTGAGCTGTGATAGATTAGATTTGAATTTTACGTGTTTAGTGAAATTTTAATTTTTGTCTCTAGTGGTAGGCGATAGGATACCAGAGACGGTCCGCTCTTCGCATAGTGAATCGAAGGATACGTGTTTAATTAAGTTATATTGTGGGAACTGTAGACTTGTAAATAATGTCTGTTTGTTTCAAATCATTTTTCCATTTTGATGTATTTTTAGGGTAAACTCTTAGGCATTTTGTATTTGTTCGACTTAAATCGTAGACTAAAACGGAATAAGGATGTTGTTACTCTGATGTTGTTGTAATTATTGCGGTTCTTGTACAATACGTGGTGTATCTCGGTGGCACTAAGCTCTACTGACCTGTCTGTCCTGTCCTGATCTCAGCTCCTAACATTGTCGACAAACAAACATTGCTATAAAGTTCATCTATATATAACTATGAAATAATTTAACCATATTTGAACTGTCGTAAATAGATATATTTTTTTGACACTGTAGTACGAAATATAATGTATAAGATGAGTCTTGCAGTGATATGCCAAAATAATACAATCCAGCAATGATTATATTATAACGTTTCTTAAAATTATAAAATATACAAATATTGTTGAAAGTTTTCTAAATATATAAACAAGAGGAAACCGCTAATCAAGGAGAATAAATTATTTTTCAATGTAATTCTTTGTTTTATTTGTAACTCCATACATGTCGCATTGTTTACTTGATTAATATTAACCAGTTAATATGTATAACAATCTCTCATATTTTAAAGTATAATATTAACCCTAATAATTAACAGACGATTATACTGTTTGGAGAAGCTCTGCCTTCGGGGCACCAGCGTCACTTTATGTATGAACTATGCTATTTAACCATTTGATTTTTAAGCATTTTAGTAGTAAAGTGTAATGATTGATAAACGATTGCATCTAGTTTTCTAGCAGTACAAATGAAACACTGTTTATTTAATTATAACTTTATTGAGCACAAAAAACATTAAAAAACACATAAATTATTCTATGAAAATGTTATATATTACTAACAAGTAAACAAACATACAAAACCGGTCTAAAATTGCAGTTAAACTAAACCTTTTTAAAGTGCTGAAAATATCTTACTCAATAACTAGTCCCGACTTTAAAACCTGACTACTAAAATCGTACTTACGAAAAAAAAAAACTAATATTTTTTCCCATTTATAACTGGACAGTTTGCTTGTTTGTACATTTGCCTGAAGTTGTTTAATATTTATAGTTGCATCTAGTGAGATCATTATTCAAGTACCTAGTCATAAATAAGACTGTCAATGGTAGCGATGTACTTTTTCTAAACACTAACCTATCGAACTAAATTATGGTAGTCCTTATTCTGTTCACACTTAAATCCAAATTAACTTAAATATACCTACAATTTAATAGTCATGTCTAATTTTAGTGCCGTCATTCGGAAGTGTTATACTAATTTGTATTTTAGCCTATGCAGAATAATAACTGTTATAATTTAGTTAGAGGAAGAATCAACACCTTTATCGGCCGATCCCAATAATCTATCTATCGCCGGTTTACCTTAGTAGAGATAGATATTTGACACTCCCTTACTTTCCGAGTGTCACTCTGTTTTTGGTGATAATTATTATCACCAATTTCCATTCCGATTCAATATCGCGCTTTTGACAGGTGAGATCTGTCAGCCATTCGGAATGGGTTGACTACGTTGTCGCCTCGGAACAATAACAGGGCATGGAAGCCGGGCTAAAATCAGAAATGAAATGCATATGCCTATCTTTTTTTACTTACGATGTTAATAGTGCGTAGGAAAGAGACATATTATAATACCTTTTTGTTTCGTTATCATGCAGGTTGTCACAAGTTAATTTTTGGATAGTGACGATCCATCCTCATTTTCTTTTCTCGAACTATGGGATTAACATAAAACTACAAAATTAAGTTGATTGCCGACTCAAGGTATTTTGACGTATTCGATAGAACTTTTTTATTTGTTAGCATTATAAGATGACCAAAGGTAACCATTTGACATTGCTCATTTTTTGCTTGTGACACGTTCAAAAATAATTAAAACCAAGAGTTATGATTTGTTTCACTCACACCTTAGGACATGCTATTCGACATAAATGAATAAACTACAGATTACTCGGTTCTGTTTTAGCCCGGATTCCATGCCCTGTTATTGTTCCGAGGTTGTCGCGCTTTCGTTGATTTGGAATGGCGATCACAGCGCTAAAAGTTATTTTGACGCCACTCGGAAGGCACCCACTATTTGTATGGACGTTATGTCACATTTCTATCGGTAGTAAGGAAAACTGTGGATACGGTCCGTTTTTAGATATAGAAAACCGGGGTAAATTGATAAGTATCTTAATTTAGTTTTATTGTATAAAACTGTACAAAGGATTCTTTATTGCGTCCATGTGACATACTAGATGGTAGAACCTCGTCTTGGTAGGTACCACACATGTGCAAGCAGTACTGTGTTAAGAGGATTGCATAGCTAGTACTTTCCATACTAAAAGAAATAACTCTTTTCTACCTCTTAACATTATCCGATTTCAGTGATTTTTTTCATGCAATCATCACCATTGTTTGCTATGCCCGTACTTTTTGATTTTTTCAGTATTTCGATGTACTATAAATTTTAATTTTTGGAACTTAAAAACTGAAAAAATCAAAACGTACGGGCATAGTAAACAATGTGATTATTACATGAAAAAAAAACTGAAATCGGACAATGTTAGGAGGTAGAAATGAGTTATTTCTTTTAGTATGGAAAGTACTAGCCATGCCATCCTCCTAAGGTTGAAGAGTATTGTAGGAAGTGAAACGTCTGGAGGAATGGGATTAAACGGCCATGTCTCTGGGTAACGTAACAGGCGCAGTGCAGAGGCCGTAGCACAACAGTGGAACGTTCCCGTGAAACAGTACAAACTGTTATTTATCTAGGGCAACTGTGACACAGACAACTCATAGTTTGTACGCAGAAGCGTGACGCGTTGACAATTACCATATAAATACTTTCACAAATTGTTTGTGCTACGGCATCTGTTTACAAAAAAATATTCGTATCAAAAACGTCAACATGTTACGCTTCGGCGTACAAACTATGAGTTATCTGTCACAGTGTGTCGTAGATACATGACAGTATGTTCTGTTTCACGTGAACGACGCGTTACGTTACACTTACGCAGTTATTCGTGCTAGGGCCACAGTACCGAAAAGAACTTGGAATGTATCTGGATCGCACTACGATTATTATTGTCATGGGCAGCCGTGACGCTTACCAGTAGTGCCACTAAAGCATGGATCTCACGATAAAATTGTAGAGCCGATAAACAGACTTTTTTAGCTACGAGTATCTTGTCTCTAGTGCGATCTATCTATGGATCTAGCTGACTTAGCTATATCACGGGCGGTCTTTTATCGATAATTTTATCCTATCGACAATCCATGTTCGCACTGCAGACTCGACAGTTAGAAGTAAAAAAAAAAACAAAAGTAATTTTATTTAGTATACATTTTCTTTCTTACGCGCAACTCAACATATATTGGTCTAATGTTTATTTAGCGTTATTTCAATGGTAGGTACTTTATTTTACTACGGTACAGTTTAAAGTCAAAATCATTTATTCCATTTAGGCATGAAATACGCACTTGTGAGCGTCAATTATTCATTATAATGTGAAAAGAAATCTTGAAAGACTACCGCCGCGTTCCAAAATATATAGAGCCTATCAAGAAGAAGCGGCAAGTAACTCGAGGTCATTCTTTTTATATAGATTTTTACAATGTTTCTACATAGGTACTACTATTATACATTTTATGGGTGGCAGATGAAAACTTGTCAGAAGTAGAGTATTCCAAGCATATTTCTAAGTTACAGTAGGTAATCCGTCCGCGGCTTCACTCGCATGGTCTACGGGATATAGTGACTTCATAGGTCTTAAGGCCGTCAAGGGATGTACCCAATACCGTTTGGGTACCCTTTGTTACATAATAATAAATATTATACAGATAGCTACTCTTTTATGGTAGTCCATAACGATGACGTGTAGTGTGGGGGCCCACAGCTATATTCGAATAACAAAACGTGCCCTATAGTCGACCATCCTCGGTTTCACCTATTCGAATAACAAAACGTGCGGTTGTTTCACCGCAGTGCGCGCACTTCTATGACTCTCCGCACTTCGCAAAATATGCGTTATAAAAACGCAACGCACGGCCTAACTAAGCGGTTGTCGCGGTGCTGTCAGTAGTGAGGCTGCGATAAGACGAGTGGGCACGTATAATTTAATTTCCGCTTAAGTAGGCTTAGTTTCCATACTGTTGCATCTTTATACTATGCTTCAGTGTTGTTTATAACACTGAAGCATAGTATCGAGATGTTTCTATCTCCTAAGAGGATTGCATAGCTAGTACTTTTCATGCTAAAAGAGAAAACTCTTTTCTACCTCTTAACATTGTCCGATTTCAGCGATTTTTTTTTCATAGAATCATGACATTGATTACTATGCCCGTACGTTTTGATTTTCTAAGTTCTAGAAAAGGAAATTTATAGTACTTTGAAATACTGAAAAAATCAAAACGTACGGGCATAGTAAACAATGCCATGATCTAAGATTTTTTTACCTGTAGATGAGTTGTGAACTCCCCATTTTTACTAGACGAATGCAAGGTAATTGCCGTAGTCGCTACCAGTCTTGCACTTCCAAGCGTCCGGTAAATAAGTCACTGGTAATCGTGTTTTTTAGGCAAAAGTTGTGGACAAAATGCCTTCCTGTGTCTTTAGAGACTGCACTAATTATACAGGCATTGTGAGAGATAAGAAAAATGTTTCATTTCACGCATAAGTATGGCTATTTTGATTGAAATAGATAATATCGTCATTTTGTTTTATCTTGGGCGACTGTTGCCTCCATGAAATGGATGAGCGAGATGTGTGGATCGTTTTGTGTGAGAGAGTGAAAGAGATCGCAGCGCAATAGTGATCGGAACGTCTCGTGGCGACCATTACATGACTGTGTAAGGGGAAACTAGGGTCGATTTACTTTGTATAAAAATGCATTTTGATTGCTACCTTTAAAAATATATATTATTTTCTTATAAGTAAAAATTTATTTTATTCATACTAAGTATATATTTAAACCTGTGTAATACAGTTAATACAGATTTGATTTAGGAACTTTTTTAAAGTTCGTATACATTATACTCACAAAAATAATCCAAAGTGCAAACCCAATTAAAAGAGACAAAAAGAAATAAATTGAGTTTGTTCGAAAGAATTTAAAATTGGAATTAAATATTTTATTACGATAAAAGCAATGTGTTTTTATTTTTTTTAAATATATCGAAAATTGTATGTGTTCTGTCCAACTGGAATTTTTTTGATCATAATTCGCACATCAAATATTTTTCGTACCACATACCACAACCATACACTGTGTACGGTGACTATGGAAAAATGACTACACTCCCACGTGTCTGTGAACCTGGCATAACAATTTCCAGAATCTCAGAATGTTTTCGGAGTTCTAGTAGCATCCCCAATAGTTCTATAATTCCTGATAGTTATTTTGAATTATGGCTGTATGACCTTGTGGCTGCAGAACTTTGCAGTTTCAATCGTATTAGTGCTCCTAGAGTCGAAAACGCCTGAGATGCTACTCGTACGTAGAACTGCCAGCTATAATGCAGCAACTCAAGACTTAATGATTTTATTTACATTATTTTCCAAGTTTATGACTAGAACTATGGCTGTATAACCTTGTGGCTGCAGAACTTTGCGTTTTCAGTCGTATTAGTTCTCCTGGAGTCGAGAACGCCTGAGATGCTACATAGAACTGCAAGCAATAGTGCAGCATCTCAAGACTAAACGATTCTATTTAAAATATATGACTTTACTTTTTAGTGTGCAATTATTGCTTTAACGCTCTAAATAAATGAATAGAACTAGTTATTTTTTAGCATATTTGTAAACGTAACTTCTCAGAACTACTGAGATGCTAACAGATGGTGTGTGAAGTTAGCATCTTATTTTATAAAAATTGATTTTTTAATGTTTTTTACCAGAACTATTGTTGGAACGTCGGCAGTCGATAAAACTCTGTATTTTCAACCATATTTGTGGTCTAATAATTAAAATTGTTGAGATGCTGGGTGACGGCATGCGAAGTTAACATCTCATTTTGTAAATTCATTGTTCATGTCAATAATAGGTGAACTATTCAAAATAACTATCAGGAACTATAGAACTACTAGAACATCATACCAGCGGGCGCTCTGGCCAATCAACTAGTTACTAACACAATACAACTAGCTAATAACACCGTAACACAAATTGCTTAATTATCTCTTTCTAACAACAGATATGACGCATAATATTTGAATATTCTTTCCTTTTCATTACAAACTGCATATACATATTGTGCATAGGTATGTAAACAAGTAAATTCTAGTTAGTTTTTAGAGCAGTGTTGTTCCTATATAACTACTCTATGTATTTCAACTCTCTGGCCATGATTCCATAAATTAAAAATCACTGAAATCGGACAATGTTAAGAGGTAGAAAAGAGTTTTCTCTTTTAGCATGGAAAGTACTAGCTATGCAATCCTCTTAACCCGTAGACTCGCGAATGGCTACATTGGACATTGGTCCAATACAAAATAATTGGCAGAAATCATACACCGATTCCGAGAATGGCGATGTGTGTGGTTAAACCCGGTTCATTTATACTTCCTCATCAGCTTCGCCTAGAGGTAAGGCCTAAATGCGACACTTTCTACTATAACTTTTTATTATATGATTTTTAAAGCACTTACACCTACTTTGCCAGACCAAACTTCGACAAACGACGTTCGAGAAACTTTTCTGTCTTAAACTGCAAAACATTACCACAACATTAAATCTCAAGATTTGGCCTCTTCCACCAGGAATGAAATTCAGTTGACTTTCTCTGCCGATCAACAAACGACCCTTAGAGTTTGAATCTACAAGCGTCATCAAAAAACGTTGTTATTAAAAAAGTTTTTTACCAAATAATAAAACCGACTTCAACACCAAGAAATATGAAATAACTTGTTGAAATCGGTACCATGACAGTTCAAAAGTAGGTACCTATCTATTATATTGTGCGCATAGTACCGACTCCAACAAAGTATTTCACACTTTTTGGTGTTGTAATGATCGCCGACCTTCATTAGAAGATTGCACCCCGAGGTGTTGAAGTCGGTTCCATTTTTAGGTAAAATTATTTTGTTGAATTTTTAGTGACCTCTACTTACTTTTCAGTTTTTGGAATGTAACTCAAAAACGGCTTGACCTAATTTGATGAAATTTAAATAGGACCACCTCAGAAGTACACACTAGCAAACAAAAAAGAATTTTGATAATCGGTCCACAAATGGGGGAGAAATCGGCTAACACTACACACGAACATATAACCCCCTTTTTCAAAGTCTGTTAAAACAAAACTCGACGTTTTGGCTATTTCTAGCAGTAAGGCACAGCTTAATCCCAGACTCTCAGAGCCTTATCTAGGTAATCTACCCTACCTATTTTTATCTTATAATATTATGCTTAATTTTTTTATATTAGAACACCTTTCCCTTCATAACTCTGCACTATGACTTCTCATTAAAATGATAT
This sequence comes from Selenia dentaria, assembly GCA_917880725.1. Lineage (NCBI taxonomy): Eukaryota > Metazoa > Arthropoda > Insecta > Lepidoptera > Geometridae > Selenia > Selenia dentaria. Next base: position 2,588,851 of record OU862885.1, on the reverse strand, counting down.
CTACAAAGGTTATAAAATCGTGAAATATATCTGACGTTTCCACTAAGCTTTGTTGTTATTACATTTCTTAAAAAAACTGTATATATTTAATCTAAATAGGGCTTAGGTTGGTAAAATGTATTTATGTGAAATCGAATCGGGACAGAAATCAATAGAACATTAATTAATTTTCGAGAACACAGCCTTCACACAACATCACCAATGAACCCCAATCAATGTACGAGTATGTCACCGCAATACAACCCTATCGCAAGGCTATGTAATTATAATTAAATGTGGCCCTAGCACGAATAATTGCGTAAGTGTAACGTAAAGTGTTAACGAGAAACAGTATAAACTGTCATTTATCTAGGGCTGCGGCGCCATTTACTGGCCGATTTTGATAAAATTTGGTACACACATTAGGTACGTAACTTTAAAGAGGAATTTTGAATATGAGCATAATTTGGTCAAGTGGTTTCCAAGATAATAGGTTGTGAAGTACCGCGAGAAATTGCCGCTACTGAAGTAGGTTAAAAAGACTATGTGCTCGCTAGGTCTACTGTTCGTAGAACTACTAGTTATAACGCACTTAAACTATATGTGCCTCATAAGTTAGCTCAATGATGCAATAGCTATGGAGAGGGCTATGCTCGAAGTTTATCTACGTGATCGAATCAGAAATGAGAAGATCCGTAGACGAACGAATGTAAACCAGTTGAAGTGGCAGTAGGCAGGCCACATAGCACGCAGACCATGGACCGGCAAGCATAACATACAACAGGCTGACAACGGTCGCAGGATGCAGGCTGCTACCAAACGGTCGTTTTGGAAATCTATGGGGACCTATGTTCAGCAGTGGACGTCCTACGGCTGAAATGATGATTATGAGTTATGACCTTAAGGCGACTGATTAGTTAGATCATCATATCCAAGATAATATTATATCCTTATGTAAAAGTATGCGAGTATGTTAGCTACCTCTTCATGGTGTAACAGTTGAACGTATTTTGTTGATTTGACTATGTTGAATTGAGTTGACTACCTTTTTGACCCGTACACAATGCATGTAGGGCCCTTACGTTAACAAGTCCCGTTGAAAAGGGTTTATTACGTCTGTTGGGATGCTTCGGTGTCACATTTGAGGTATGGAGAGAATCTTAAATCTATATAAAATTGATGCACCTTTCATATTTTGCTTTGGCACGTGCATCTACAATCCTTTGTCAACCGAGAGGTCGAGAGAGCATTCTTCATAAGAACTATAATAGCCATGTTACAAAGGAACATTTCGAAGTCCTTTGTTTCGACAAGTGTTTAATGTGTTCAGTTAAGTTTGTGCACCCCAGCATTTTGTTGAGTAATTTGTCATCTGCTGTATATTCATTATTGATCTCATTCGGAGAGTCGGTATGACGACACGCTGCTCTACCTATCCTCTGCGGCTGACGTAGCAGGCGGTGGGGCTAAGTATCCGACCCACTACAGAGGGACCACGGGAGCCCAGACGCGAGGAAGTCCGGCGCCCATTGGCGGGTTAGGTCCCCTAGGCGCTTCTGAGAGGTGGCCAGGAACGGATAGCCGCGACGGGTTCTAGTTCGTGTGCGAAAGCATTCCCGCAAAAAGCGGCAGTGACGGAACACCTCGGGAGACTTTTCGGAAACGTCTGGAATTCATCAAACCAGCGACTGAGACGGTTCGTGATGACCTTCGAAAACAACTTATAAACATGGCTCAAAAGCGAGATGGGTCTGTAATTCTTAAGCAAAGTGTTGTCTTTCTTGAAGAATAGAACTACCACGCTTTTGTTCCATGCTTCTGGCGTTAAAACTTTGTGTAAGGCGGTTTTAAAGAGCTTCTGAAGGACTTTAACTACCGGTGTTACAGCCGCTTAAAGAAGCTCAGATGTGATACCATCGTCAGGCGGCGCCTTGGCCATTCGCGTACACATCGATGTCCGGGACATCTTCGGTATAATGTCGGGTCAGCTTGGCTCTTGGGTCTTTGACCGAGCTGCTAACAGGTCTAGCAACCGAGGAGTATAACTGTCCGTAAAAATTCTCGACCTCTCCTAAACTTCTGCTTTGGTCGATGCTACACTGTCATCTGCACTATTGATCTTTTTCAGCTGGCTTTGCTTAATAGACATGTCATGTCTCTTGCAAACACTTTGCCTTTTTCCTCTCTATCGTCTCTTTGATACGATTAGTATTAAAGATCCGGATGTCGTGTCGCAAGGACTTCCATATTACTCCATCGGCCAGCCTATATGCTTTATCATAAGAAGACTGACTGCAGTTTTAATGAGCGTCGTTCAGGCATGAGGTTGGGGGTATCCTAGGAGAGTTTCTGTGGTATATGGGGTTTAAAGAACTTAAAACCCACTGTATGGACAGTTTCTACTAACCCGATTTAGATCTCGTCCACTGAAGCGATCTTTTCAAGGCAATCGAAGCGGTTGGACAGCTCAACTTGAAAGCTCTCGGGGTCATTAATATGCTCATATTCACAACCCGAAAAGGTCGGAGCGTAGACTTCATCAGACGTGACATTTTAAGTTGGACATTAATATTTAACGTGCCTCTTAACATTCAGTGATCACTACCGGTTTTAACCCTGTTGATGACGGAGACATCAGTGAATATTTGTCTCTTGGTGGTCATAATGAAGTCAATCTCATTTCTTGTGGAACCATCGGGACTCAGCCAGGTCCATTTCCCATGAGGTGACAAGGAAGTGCGTTTCAGAGGTTTGTATGACTCGACTAATGTCATCATACATATCCTCCACCTCATCATCCGGGTACGACCCTTTTGGATACTCTATTTATTGTAACTATGGTGTTATAGAGGGACTTGTGGACAAGAAAACAGACACCACCTTGGGACTGTTGGTCGCCCTCCCGGTGTAGTAAAATAGGTTACCTGATTTCAGAGGTAATCGTGTTATCACCCGCTCTACGGAATTCCGATAATCCCCGATGTCCCAGTGTAAGCTACTCATTTCTTCTTCCAGCTCATAGACTTTTTCGTCTGTGCTCTCGTGCGTATGTTATGTGTTAACAGGACCAGTCGTTATCGTTGGGGGCGGTACCTGGGCGTCTGCCGAGGATTCTTAGCACCTCCTGCCCCACCGTTACCGTGGTCGCTACCGTAGCCAGGAATAGCGGGGCTGCCGGGGACTGGGGGCCTGGTTCCATTTGTACCCATCGTGAGGGGGTTTTGCCAATACTCGCCACGCTTGGAGGGCGGGTTTACGGCCACAGTTTTTTTGGTGCTGTTCTTAACTTGTACTATATATATATTTTACAATAAAAACACAAGTGTAAAAAAGATAATGGGCAATGCGGCAATACTAAACAAGAGAGGCTAATTCTGCACAAAACCTGCCGCGGCGCTGCCGAGAGGATCTTACTACTTCACCGACGAAACAAAATTGTATAAAAAAGTTACTTCGTCTATCTGTTTATGTATGTGCATCTCATGGAACTACTTGTCACGTAAAGCACCAGAATCCAGAATATATTTTACTACATTCAAAATGAGATTTGATTTAACCAATTTGCGAAGCGAACGCCGTATGAAATGGAGCCTAATACAAACGATAACAGCTTTCGTTTTACACTGACATCTTTATATATACCAAAGGTTATATACCAAGCACTCATGCCGACTACTTCTCTACCTTCTTTCACAAACAGAGAAAACGAAATACTATAAACCATTCATTTTATATTTTAACTGACCGAGTTATTTAACTATGTCTAACAAACCATTATTACTTAATGAAACTACATAATAAAGCTTTGACATGAGGTATTGTTATTGTATTTTAGATAAATAATTTAATTAATAATAATAATAATAATAATTAATTGGTTAACAAATATTCATTAACAAGCTCATAAAATTAATATAAGGTTTATTAGTTTCCCTAATTTACTCTTGAAGGAGCGTGGCTTTACAACTACCCTCACAGAAAAAAAAATGTTAACTCACTTCACGCTTTTAAAATAGTATAATTCATTACAAGTGGGGAAAGGTTGTCATTGCAGAGTTCCGACAAATGTCTATGGTTGACAGTCGGAACAAGTTGCAATGACGGTTCCGCACGTGTACTGAACGACTATTTTTAAAACAGTTGCGAAAAATTGAAGCAATATAATAATCTAAACTCGCAAAGAAAATTTCTGGAAAATGGCGCCAACTGTAGAATATAAGCAGAGATTTTTCTTCACCCATTCTGGTAGGCAAAGGGAACTATGCTCATACAGCCAAGTCTTCAGTAGAATTTTTTTATTGATATGAAATGAAAATGAAATTTAATGAGATGAAATGAAATGAAACCTAACCTAACTCATTCAATCAAATCATTAAATCTGATATTGAAACTAATTAGTAGCTTCTTTTTGGAAATATACGTATTTGCATGAATCATAAAACTCCTATGATTTTTTTTTTGTAAAATCTTCATGGTTGCCTAATGCGTGAAATGTTTACCTTATACGATGTATTATTTGTGAACCTTTGTTGTATTGGACAACATAGGTACAATATTTGTTTTCTAATTAAGTCCATATTTTGCGACGACGAACATAAATTGTATACCTAAATTATGTTACCTCGTAAGTGACAATTTGTCTTTGATGGTAATGAAGTTCTTTAATCTTTACAAAATACGAAAAGCTGGGTTTTAGAGACTTTTTACATAGAGACAGAATTGCTAGCTTGTCAATTTTGTATCTTATAAATTCGCGCGAGCGAGCTTTGCATCATAGGGCGACCATCAATACGCTATAACAGTATCATAGATCTATAACCTTCACGAATGACTCGTTATTGATATCTTAGGGTGTTACCACACAAATCATCAATGGTAGAATGGATTAAGCGACGTCGATGTATAGCTTCTACCATACCGATCCATCAATCAAAATTCGATCAACGATCGATCGAACTTAGATAACGATTGATCGAACTTCGACCAACGATCGATCTCTTACTAACAAATACCACTACAAATACATACTAACCTACTGCGAATGACGAACGAACATTTAGTTTATTTAACCATATTGTTCTCATGCTAGCGACTGAGTATAATTTCTATACACTTTTTCTATGTAAAAAACGTCGCCAAGTAATTCTCCTAGTGCCCTAAAGCATTATGAGAACCTTCAGAATATGAAATGAAATGAGCAGTAGAATTTCTCTAAGCACATTGTGAATACCTTAGAAATCTCGAACACACCTGCCAAATCTAGAAACTATGAGAACAACTCTGAAATGAATTGATCCTATAACAGAACTGAGTTGCCTAAACACATCTCTCAGGGTGCGTTCCCGTAAGCGACGTCAACACAACTTTCGCGCCTCGGTTTACCGTTCCCTTTGGTTCAAATACTTTTAACGCCCAACCCAAATAGAAAATTTACGCGGTCGCGAAATGCGCGCCAAGTTTTCTGTCAAAAATCGAAAGTATCCTATACATATTTGATGTTTTGACAGTGGCAGCTCGCAACGACTGCAAACCCCGTTTTCTTATCGGTAACGTCATCGACGTCGTATAAAGCTCACTCACGATGATCGTACTTCTTGACTTATAAGGGAACAGGCGTGCGAACGAAGGGAGTGATTTCGGCTCCTAAAGGAAAACAACCTATGAGTAACATTGCTCGCCGTTCACAAAATGTTTAGCTCAATCTCAAAGCACCCTAGAGAATCCCATGAGGCACATACCTTGGCAGCAGTCCGGTTCCACACCAGCACCTTGTGTCCGGAGTTGAGGAGGTTCTTCACGATGCCGCTGCCCATGATGCCCAGCCCGAGGAAGCCGAACTTCATGCCGCTGGCCTTTATGTTTTTCTCCAGGAGTGTCTCGGATACATTCTCGAGGTCCAGAGGTGGTGTGTCCTGGGGAAGTAGGGATACAAAGGTTGAGATATCTTATACATTTTCAGGGGTGGAATTTGATTCCATTAAAATAAAATTACTGATTTTACTGACAGCAAGCACTTGAAATACTGAACTATTTACTGACCAAACCTCGAGAGGTACTGTAGTGACCCTTGGTTGACCAATTTACCATTAAAATATGGATGAGTTAGTTGATGTCAGTAATGTAGTGAATGGGTAAATATGCTATTATTTCTATTATACATTCACCTGGTTGTGAGTAATAAACATAATTAATCTTTGGCCTCATTGTTAAAAAGAAACGAAAATGTTGGAGTAATGAGAAGGGTCCCAAAATTCTTTAATAAAATGAGCCTTTACTTTATATTTTTCACACACAACAAACTTCAAAACTTCAATCACATAAACCGCCACTTTTATGGAAGAGTAGCCTTCAAATACTGACTTTAATGACTATTTTTGAACCTGCATATTATATATAGGATATGTGTTACAAAATATAGTTCCAATTTAATGTATTTTTTTTAGAAACTTTCATGGCGAATGATGTTTACAAATAGTTGAGTTCTAAGATCAGTGACTCTGTATCTTTAAGTGTCTTATTGAGAATAAATGTCTTTGTAACGAAATAATGTATTTGTATGTAAACCTTTTTATATTAGTGGAGACATCCATCATTTTGCGGGCAGAGAGTACCCAAAAGTTAACCATCACACTTCTTTTCCCCTTTATAAATGGATTTGTATGTTTGTACATTTGCCGTTCGTTATGTTATTTTGGTAAATGTTTATAGTTGCATCGGAGTTGGTAATCGCATATAACTAACAGTCATTAAGTATGTTTTTAAGTCAATGTCCTAAGTCACGTTTTATTAAAGCGGTGAATACATTACTTAAACTTTATAAGGCAATTGAAGGGGAAAACACAAAAACAATCAACTTTATAGAAGAGTCTAAGTCCTGATTGACTGACAACACACAGCCTAATCCGCTGGTCGTAGAGACTTGAAACTTGGAGGGTGTTTTGTCTTGTTGTTGGGGTTGTCTTGGTTGGTAGAGAAGTACTAAGAGTTGTTCGAAATTCAATCCCTAAGGGGGTACAAAAGGGGTGAAAATTTGAAATATTAAGATAGTTCATTTAAAATAAAAAAATGTTGTTCTTTAATATTTTGACAGTGTTGACTTAGAGGGTGAAACTTTAATTCTTTGTTTTTTAACTTATTGGTCGTAATGAATTAGTCATGTAGAAAAAATATAGTCTACGCGGACGAAGTAGTGGCCAAAAGCTAGTATTCTATGTATACTTTGCCTACACTCGTGTACAGTAACGAATACTTAACGGTAAATAATCCACTATTATTACACGTGTCTGATTTTAGAGTGAAACAGCTGAGAGGAGCACGTTGAATCTTGCCATACCTTGTTAAAACGATACAGAAATGAATGGATTTTGGACCAAATTGTGACGTGTGATGAAAAGTGGATTCTTTACAATCATCGCAAGCGAATAACGCAATGGTTTACCACAGGTCAAACGCCACAATAATTCGCTAAAGATAAGCTTACCCATAGACAGGGGATGGTAACTGTATGGTGGTCAATTCATTGTGTAATTTACTATAGCTTCCTCAGATCCGGTCAATCAATAACAACAGATGTCTACTTTGCAGAACAACTCCGAACAATGATGGCGAAACTCTCAATAAAACAGACGGAACTAGTCAATCGGTCTTCACCATTATTGCTTCATGATAACGCAAGACCTCACACTGCTCGTCATGCAGTTGAAACACTACAAGACCTGCAGTTAGAAAACATCTGTCATCCTCCATACTCGCCGGATCTTTGAACAATTTTTGCAATAGAAAACAATTCTTCTCAGGGAGCAGTACAAAATGCCTTCACACAGTTTGTAGAGTCCAGGTCCCCAGATTTCTATCGCAATATATTTATATATATATATATATATATACTAGGTAGACTTTGATTATATAAATATATTTTATCCTACATAATTGTTCGTGTTCCAATTTTTCAGTACGAAATGGCATTTTCATTCACCCCTAATAAATGAACTCTATTTGAATTTGTAAAATAAATTAATTATGATGCCATAGCTCTGGGCTAGTGATGGTCAGCAACTGGATGGATGCAAGGAAAAAAAAAAGAAGAAATAGGATATATATATAATGTAAGTTTTGTAAATTATTTAGTTATGACATTCGCCACATTAAGGTATTTGTGCCATGATCACACGTAAACTGAAGTAACTGACGGTAGATTATTGGTTTTATGAGCACATGAAGAGTTCTACGTAGGGAGTTCAATGTATTCTCGGTATCGGGGTAATATACTGATGACGAGGGTAATTAAATTATCTCATTAGTTTATGACACTCATTGAGGGTATAAATACAACATTTTATTTGATTGTCGCTATTAGTATTCAAAATATTATTTCGGAAAGGCAACTACGATGACTGATACGACAATGTTGAAAAAAATCGAGCATCGCGCTGTGATAAAATTCCTCACAAAACAAGGAAAGACTCAAAAAGTAATTTACGAAGAAATGATGGCTGTTTACCGAGATTATGCCCCTTCATTATCTACAATTTAGAAGTGGTCGAGTGAATTTAAACGGGGTAGAGAGAGTATTGAAGACGACCCTCGTGCCGGTGGGCCGGTTAATGCCGCTACTCAAGAAAACGTAACAATTGTCGAGAAACTTGTACTCGAAGATGCCCGTGTGAGAGTGAAAATATTAGCAGAAAGAACCAAGCTATCCGTGGATACCATTAACACTATCCTTCATGACCATCTGAATTTGTCAAAGGTCAGTGCAAGATCGGTGCCGCGAATGCTCACAGCGCTTCAGAAACAAGTGCGAGTTGATTGTTGCAAGGAGTTTTTGGAGCTCTGTGGTGAAAATCCGCAAAGTATTTATGATCGGATTGTTACTGGTGATGAAACGTGAGTTCATCACTATGATCCTGAGAGCAAGCAGGAGTCTATGCAGTGGCATAAAAAAGGAACAGCCCCACCGAAGAAGTTCAAAGTCAGCCCATCGGTCGGAAAGCTCATGGCCACAGTGTTTTGGGATTCCAAGGGAATCTTATCAATTGAAGTACACAAAAAAAGGTGACAGTATTACTGGCGCAACTTACGCTAACATCCTGCGCAATTTAAAGGAGGCAATAAAAGAAAAAAGGCGGGGAAAATTGACCGCAGGTGTATTGCTTCTGCACGACAACGCGCCTGTTCACAAGGCGCGCATTGCCAATGCTGCTGTGCGGGATTGCGGATTTGAAGAAACAATCATCCATCTTACAGCTCGGACCTAGCCCCTAGTGATTATTTTCTGTTCCCAAATCTCAAAAAAGAACTTCGAGGCAAGCATTTTTCCGACGATAGAGAAGAGTTAACCCTTCCGAGTTCCCTCCAAAAAATATTTTTCTTCCTGGTCTGAAAAATGATCGTTAATTGCTGCCTTTAACCACACACGTTGCAGTTGCTAGAAAAGTTGGTTGATTTCTGCTAAATCTATTGTATTATTGGCCAAATATAGCGAATCGCGAGTCAACGGGTTAAAATTAAAACTAAATAAAAAAACACGATACAAAATAAAAAAATATTGTACGAAATACCCATATTATGAGGGTAATAAATAAATGTAACTGTATTTTGTGTTGGCGGCCATCTTGGATTTGAAATTTGTCATAGTATTCTACTAGTCAAGCCCTTTCATTTGAAACTCGTATTGAGTTGCAAATCCGCCATTTTGTGACGGCGACCATTTTGGACAGATTTTCATAAAACATAGCTAAGAACACTCCCGAATTCACCTTTCAAACAAAACACGACAAACTTTCTAGACAGACATACAAACACACACACGCAGAGAGAGAGAAAGAGAGAGACGTTAAACTTATTCTCTTACTATACCCCGTCGTTTTTGCCGTCGGGAGGGTACAAATAAAAGTTATAGAGCAATGGATACTTACAGGTCTCAATATGTTAGAGGGGCGGTTCAACAGGCTGGATTTCTTCGAGAAGGAATGGTTAAGCATCGTCGACTTGTCATTGACCACGTCGGGGTCCGTGAGCGAGCGAGACAGAGAAGTCTTTGTCTTCTTCCGCGGCGTGCCTTTCACGCTGGCCGACGACGCACGCTTTATTGGTTTCACCTTTGAACCCAAACGTATCTGTTCAGTAAAAAATTATAATAACTACAAAGTCTACAAGCGCAGTTATAAGCGATATTCAGCTCTTATTATATATAACGCTTATTTGCAGGCTAGTCTTATTCAAAATAGAACCTTACTGAATGGAATAAAGTAAGAAGAGAATAATTAGGTGTGGCTGTGTCGTGGACACGGCCGTGGCTTGTACGTGAATGCGTTTCTCAGACTCAAAGTTGTACTCATTTCAAATTTCGATACGCAGCAACATAACCTCAAAATGGCGGCGCTTCCCCCTCCACCCCGCGCGATGAGTCGCTGTTCTCGTTTATCGTAATGAATTCTTTGATCTTTTAGCTATCCAGTGGTATAATTTAATTTTGAATAGAAAATAGAATAGATTGGAAACTACAACGCCAAACTGTATCTCCCGATTTTGTTATTATTAGGTTTTTTAGATTGCGCCCGTATGGTAGCAAATTATAAGACGTTCACGTATTCACGTTAAAAAAAAGAGGTTATATCTTGTTAAAATTGAACCTTAATCCATTCAGTGAACTGTTTGAAGATTGTTTTCTCAAAGGTGAACGGATAATGTTGTCTCTGGCATTCTAACAATTTACTATAATCAACATTGCAACGTTTGTAAGCCGATAAACTGAACGAATTTAGAGTGTCATGTTAACGAGAGTCCATACAAAAAACAGGTAAACGGTTTCTCCGGCAGTTCTTCAATGGCCTGGCAGGCCTGTTTTAATAGCTTATAGTAAGGCCCCTGGTCTGGTACACTAGGCGTAGTCAAGATCTGAGTAAGTTACTAATTCCATAAAAAGACGACTGTCAAATTTTCGCTTATACCGAGATTCACAACAGAGCGTCTTTCTGGAGTAAGCCTGCCCTAAGACTAGATCTAAATGATGATATCAACGTATGCTGAACTAGAGTGGTTAGATATACTACTCGTATTTAAACAATCTAACTTACAATACATTTTTATTTACATTTTCAATTACTTTGCAGAATTTACTGTCTATTCTGTCATTTCGACCGCATTCAACCAAACTAATAAGTACATATAAGTTTAATAATCTGTGTAACAATTTGACTCTAAGGTCAAATTCAACCGATAAGTGTATGGCGACCCAAAAGCCTAGCTCGGAAACCTGCTGCTTCATGACTTCAACGTTCTTTGTAACCCATATCTTAAATAAATATGGGACAACATTCACAGAAGGTTTTCAGATCGTGTGTTACAACATCGAGCACCGCCGCCAGTCACAATAATATAAAATAACTATGGGTAGAATATATTTAGATAGTTCAGATAATATATTTATAAAGTCGATGTATACTTAATTATAATTATATTGGTAACTAAGCTACTTGAGCTACTTATTTTAATATTAATTTATGTGTAATTAATTATTCAGAATGGGTTATTGTTTTTTGCACTGGCAAACGGTAGCACCGAGTAATCTATGATCGAGTCTTAGTACTCTGTGGTCGTTAACACAGATTATTGAGATGACAACGCGGGAATCAAATACATAATGGAAATATCTTCGAGTAATTATTGTAATTTATCAACACCACAATCATCCCCTCATTTCACCGAATCTGTCCTATGACAACCTGATGAATAATATTTTAATTTATTATTTTCGTAAACGATATCTAGATGGATTATATACTATATATATACAAGTAACAAGAAAACTATTATCTAATCTACAGAAAACTAAACTACAGTTCAATCAAATATAAATCCAAACAACATACAAACAATATCCAAACTAAAGTACCTTAGGAGTTCCCTTCTTCTTAGCGACCTCAGGAGAACCAGCTTCCTCAAGAGATTCCTTCCCATTCTTGGCCTCCGCTCCATCGTCACCTTCGAGGACGTCCTTCAGTTTATCGAATTCCTCCTCAACGTTACGCGTGTGGTCGTCCAGGTCACCGAATTTCTAGTAAATATATGGATTTTGAATATAATTGTCTGGTACATACCTCTTGTCCAATTGGGCAGTCTTGCGTGGAAGGGTGGAATTCAACACATTCCTACTATCTAGGCCACTCCTGGCACGCTATAGAGCGAGTTGGCAGTCGCTCTTATACGTAGGTGAAAACTCTTATGTGAATACTCCTGTGTAAGTGAATACTGCTGAAAGGACCACCGCATCTTCTGTACCAACGTAGTGACAGTAAATCTTCAAAAGCTGTAGTGCGACTACTGGGTTAATTATACCAATATGTATATTGTATAGAAGTGAGGTGTATATCGCACTACAGCTGTTTTCAAACAAGCATGACGCTTACCGTCAGGCAAGCGCAACAGCAATCAATATCGTATGTTCGATACTAGTTCTGTGCTTGAGGGTCAACACATACCGCGGAAGAGAAGGAAGGTGTGGAGGCAAATTTGTACTGCAAGCAAGTATATTGATTTTATACATTTTTCTATGTTTCGTTATCGTACACATTAATAAACCGGTCTCATACTGAATTTCGACAGTTTAATACTTTAACAAGTCGCTTAGTTCGACTGAACATATATTCGACAAGAATGACTCCCACAGAACGCTAGTCAGAGCAGTCGCGATAGGTGCGACGAGTTAGCTTTAATGGTGACCACACAACCAAAATTAGGCTAACCTACACCTCGATAAGGATATATATTATAACGCAGGACTCTTGGGATGAAATTCTTGTCGAATATATCTCATTTCGAAGCAATGACTTGTTGAAGTATTGAACTGTCGAAATTCTGTATGAGACCTTAATAAAGAAATAAAAAAACGTGTAGCGCGTCTACAAGCAACCACGACTGTCTGTCTATGTGCGTCTTATAGAATATAGAATGTGAATACGGCTCAAATTGCAGCATATAATCTGACCCGAAGATTGGTCTCCTCTTGTGCAACAACGCAACGTGAGTAGACCTTAGTAAAGACTCGGAGTAACTGCGGTGCCCACCAAAGTAAACTTTTGAAATAGACTTTCACCTTTTCCTCAGATTGATCCGCAGCGCCGCTACCACATGTAGGCAATCTTAAGTGGCTCAGCCTCGAAAACGTAAAAAACACATGTTTCTAAAGCAAACATTCCTTACCAAAGTTGCACATGAAATCTCTGATAGCAGACCTCCGCTTGCAGAACTTACATTGGAAAACGTTTCCACATCCAATCATCCCTTCACCATCACATATTACATAAAGTAATTTCTACCGACTACAATATTTATTTGTACCAAATATTTTCAGCAGACGGGTCATGATTTCAATTTAGTTTATTTACTGAATAATCATATAGAAGAGCCCTGCCAGCAGATCCAAAATACTACCTACCAAGGTCGCGCTAGTTACGATTATCTTAGGTATTACTCTCACTGCTGTCAGCGCAGCACAGATCGGCAAGCACGTCGTCTCAACCCTTTCAATCCAATTTTAAAATAATTTACGATGTTTTACGTAAGGTTGAAAATAGCTTGTTAGATTTGACGATGTAATGCGAAAATGCATTAGTTTTGTACATTTTTATTTAATTTTCGATATATACTAACACAATTGAAAAACTGCTGGTTACTAATTTAGTACTATATGTTGGTTGTATTACCTAAAAAAATATAGTGTTTTCGCTGAAAATTCTGAGTTTGGGCGTGAAAGTTTATTGTTATGGACCTATTTAGAATTTTTTTCTGCAGAGAGCGAGTAATGTTTATGAATTCTGTTCGATTATTACTCTTTGCATGTTCCTTTTCTAACCTAAGTATTTTTTTCATAGAATATTATCAATCTGTTCGTAACGCTAGATGTTTAAAGATACTGCTTTTTACTTTTATCAGGATACGAACGCGCCTTAATACATCAATAAATATTACAGCATGTAAAACTGGGATAGAGAGGTTACTCGTTGCAAATCCTAGTCAACGATTGCACATGTTCGGTAAAAATAATATATATAATACCACATTCTAAAGTACTACTATCTACTACAGAATAAAAAAGGCCGCTCCGTACCTCCGGGTTGGTGATGTACTCTTCAATCTGACTGACGGCTTCTTTGAAGGCAAGCGTCTTGCATGACTTGATCAACTGCTCCTTGAATTCGTGGTATGGCTTGATGTTATTGTCTTCGATCCAGGCACTGTCGACAACCAAGTATATATTACATTACAGTTTCAATCGAAGCAAGGAAACTGATTCAAGTTTGCAATTTTAGAGCAAATTACATATCGTCGGACGTGATTCGAACCTGTGTGTTCCGAAAATCCGTGACAGACCTTAATTAGCAAGGTCTTTAAAAATCATACAAATAATTATAAAGGGTTGCGCGACATCAAAAGGAAAAATAAGTGTAAAAACTCTTCTTTCGGTTGCATAAAGCTTATCAAACTATTCAATAGATGTCGCTCCGTCACCATACGACGACGGTTGAAATCAACTAGAGTTAAATTCGATGCTCGGACGCGGTGACAGTGGACATGGCGTCAGACACGGATTGTCTGAACACGCAGGTTCGAATCCCGTCTACAGATACAGATGTCTAAAAGTTACACGCTCTTGCTGCTACGTTTCAAACTTGTTGCTGTCACGGGCCACGCCCTCTATCCATATTATGCCCTCCGTTCCAACATACGTGATTTCGATGTCGCATGGCATACCCACATTACCCACCCTCGAATCTATTCTAACAAGCTAATAATTTGTTCATTGATCAGGATAGGGGTTGACTTTAGGTCGTCGCTCATTTCACTCATTTCATCAACGAACTGAAACCTTGAACATGGTTGTTTTAATGCCTCAAGGTTTTAACAGCCCAGGGTTTCATTAGTAAATCTTTAGATTTCTGCGTAGGTACACACGTCCTATAGAGACCGGTTTCCCGTACATATATAAGCACTCGCTTGTAACTCTGTAATGCCTGACTCGCCAGCTGTTCGACCAGTGGGCCTAGCACGTAATTGTATCCTGGACGTACTCATACCTACGACAGTACAAACTATCATTTATCTAGAACAACTGTTGCACATTACTCATGTTTTGTAGAGTATACCTCAACGACACGATTACCTTACACATACGCACATTTCCGTGCTACGCCCAAAGAACTAATTTTATGAAAATTAATAATCAGTACATATACTGATAAAGGTAGCAGGACGACGTTGGATACAGGCCGCTTCCAACCGGTCCTTTTGGAAATTTCTGGGTGAGGCATATGTTCAGCAGTGGACATCTTACGGCTGAGATGATGATGATGATGATGATGATGACATATACAGTATAGTCATTAATAGTTAAAACAAAATGGACATCCTACGGCTGAGATGATGATGATGATGATGACATATACAGTATAGTCATTAATAGTTAAAACAAAATGGACATCCTACGGCTGAGATGATGATGATGATGATGACATATGCAGTATAGTCATTAATAGTTAAAACAAAAACTATGATCATATGAAGGAGAATGACGTGAATTTTCCATGATGTGTAATTCACTGGTGTTTATAAGAAAACCAATAAGTTTTAAGAGATTTCATTACAAAAGCAACATAATAATATAATCATGGTAATAGTCATTTATTTGAGATAATAAACCTATATACAGAGCTGTCCCAAGACTATGCGACATAGAGGGAAAGTGCCTATAATATAATAGATAGAATATTTAGCTGAAGCAAGTCATTTTTAGAAAATCTTTGAATTATTACAATTTTTTTAAATATAACAGATATCTTTCAGCTAAATATCTAATCTACAATACTTAACATACTTTCCCTTCATGTCGCATAGTCTTGGGACACTCTGTATAACAGTGGTGCCCAGACATTCGATCGCCGAGGATAGGTAACATTATCAGTTATCGATCTTTAAACTGTAACTTTTTGCTAATCAAAAAAGCAACGTCCAGAAACACGAAGGGAATATAATAATGAGAATGAAATATGAAATGAGTGAAGTATCTGAAATGAATGCTAAACTACGAATATTTTGTGGAAGACCACCAATGTCACGCTTCCACATCAGTATCATGATAATTTTTCATTATTAATACTGTATCAATATTAAAATTTCTTTTTTTAATATTAGATGGTTAAAAATTTAATACAGATTTGACACTTTGCACTCGAACCCAAAGTACCTAGTTTTACATATGTATAATTATTTACTTGGTAAATATTTGGTAGGGTATATGGTTAAAATGATCGATCTCTTGGTCATTTATTTTTGCTAGGTCGATCTACTTAAGAAAAATTATGGGCACCGCTGCTGTATAGAATATTTAAATTTCTACTACAAACAACAAATTCATATTTCACTATACAAAATTATGGTAGTATGTAAGGTCCACTCCCAAGCCTTGATTAAATCGAAAGTTCAGATATATTTCAACTTGAAACTATCACTCCGGTTAAAACTGACCCCACTTGATCGGTCTCAGTTTTTTAGGACTCTGTGTATGCCCCTGGAACCTCTCAAACAAAAGTAAATATAAAATGAAGTAAATGGAAGACCGGAATGAACTGAGACTGCTGGAATGAACTTGATATGTTAAAAAACGGTAATCTCAGTAGACGAAGCCTCCAACTTAACGCGGCATGACGACGTGCGTACCGTACGTAATATCAGGCAGTTATAGAGCGGAACCAGAACTCCTAATCGTTCACAGTGTGTCAAGATAGTTCTATATGGCAAAGCAAAATGAGGAACCTGTGAGTTATTATTAATTAATAATATATTATTTAATAATACCTAGCACGAAAATTTGCTTAAGTATGTAATGTAATTGACTTGTACAGAACAAACTAATGTGATGTGAATAAACTATTTTGCTCTTTGTGAGGCGTCCATAAATTATGTGAGGTGTATTTTTACATTTTCTGTATCTATGTAACATCGAGTTCTTAAATGGTCTTAACAGCTTCTGGTAGTGAACATACAATACCAGTAATTACGTACTTACATACAATAATTGATATAAATTAGCGTTAATAATGAAGGGAAAATATGAAAATATCAATTTAGTATTAATTTATAATGGTGTTGATTCTATAAGCATTTTCTAAACTAAAAATATCTAAATTATAACAGTTCTTATTCTGTTCAGGCTAAAATACAAATTAGTATAACACTTCCGAATGACCGCACTAAAATTAGATATTTCTCTTCAAATTTGTTTAACAGATTGTTATGTCTTCTTCTGCATATATATATTTAAAATAATGCATCTAATAATAATAATTGTATAATAATATGTCATACTAATGCACATAATAATATTAAAATCATATTTTAATATTATTATGTGCATATAAAATGTTATTTTCGTTACAATTTATCATTCAGAAATACCTATTTTACAATATTAATAAACCCTTCAAAATAAAATGATTGACAATTTACTTGTATTTTATTTGTTTGTGGTAAATTATAGGTCCATTACACGACATTACAAAAAAATCCGTTCTATATACGACGCAAGAGCTAAACTATTATTGAGGACTTCCCGGACATCAGCCTAGACGATATTTGAATAGCTTTTAAACAGCTTAAAAACAACACTATGTGATGAGGGAGTTACGACAAAGCTTCAGAGAGCGGATGGAAAACCAATAGTCTTACACCAAGATAAATATGTAATGCCAGGTAATACTCAGTATTTTACTTTTTTAATTGTTTATTCATTATGATGCTTTGTCGTCTGCACACAACAGCAATGTTTCTACTACCATATAAAATGTTACTTTATTTATATATATATTATGTTTTTCTTATTATAATTTATATATAGTACTTTATGATGTTTTTTATTGTATATTGTTTGCTGTTGTAGATCCGAAACAAACATTTATTTATTTCATTATGTAATAAAACACATGATTTTATAAAGTCAGTGTTTCATTAAAGCACCAGTGTACACTGAACAAAATAAGTAATGTAAGTAAATGCACAAAGTACTTTTCTAACTAACTTCTAAGGAGGTGGTCCTCACTTGGACTGTTACTCGATTACTCTGCCAATTATGACTATATGTACTGATGAGTTTTTTATACACTACAAGGGAAATAAGATGGAACTTTGTTTATTGTACTACAACACAATCCTATTTTTATTACCAAACTATGTTAAAGTAATTTAAGTTCAGTATACTGCAAATTATAAGGAGACATGAAATAAATGGTGTTACCATTCATTCATAAAACAGAATTAACATGAAACTAAACTGAAAAAAAAGTCGGCTAATGAACAGAGAATGAATGGCTTCATATCAAGTATTAATTTTTTATTTGATTAGCAAATACATTTACTATCATGAAGAATATGCACATATGTTTGTTTTATACATATCAGTCACACTCTAGTGTTGGAGTATTGGAGATCTCGATTTGATCATAAATTCCATACATCATTTACTCATATCTGTACTCGAGGCTAGATTCATTGTGGAGCATACTTCTAGAATGGCCTAATATCTAATATGAATTAATATTGCTAGCAAAGGTTAATTATGGTCTGTTCAATAAACTAAAAGCAAAATGCTTGGTTATATGTAGTTAGGAGTTGAGAATCAGAAAAGGGGATGCAATTCTGTATGTATGCTCATCCAACAATATAATGAATCTTCATTATATTGTTGGATGAGCATTTGGAGTTGGAGGGGTTCATTTTGTTCATCTTTGAGACAATTCAATCCAACTACAACATCCACAACAAAGAATTCTTGCAAGTAGTGTGACTGTAGCCCTACTCATATGGACACAATCTGTGACATTACAAAGATTTATGAATGAAACTCACGTAGGTAAATGTATGTCTCTGGTATGTAAAGGGTTACAGCATTATTTAAGTGCATAGCTTTTGTATGTCCCACATGCATTAGCAAAAGGTACCAGAACGATACAATCAAATTCACTGAATAAATAATTGACTACTCTCAAGACTTTATCTCCCTATATTTAGTTGATTGCACCATCCACCTGTTTTGTTTATCTTCAGATCAGTGGGCGATCTCTTATACTCACTAGTTATTGGTCCCAAAGAAATAAATGCACTGGACATTCTGCGCCTTCTTCGGCAGCTTCAGCTCTGGCGTGGGCACCGCTACCTGGAAACAGTTGATAAGTCCAATTAGGTTAAATTTTAGATAATTTTGACTGACTTTCACTCATAGTCAAACACAACACTGTAAACAACTATATAAGTACATACATTATATGAAAAGTTATGTGCAATTAAGTTAGAGAATTCCAAGCCTACTTTGGACAGTCTATGCGATATTAGCAGTTTCTGCTTGGCGTCATCAACTCCAAAACGCTAAGTAATTACAAGTGAAATTTCCCGCCCATTACTTTTTTTTTGTATTTATACAATTGACTATGGCAAACCAACAACTTAAATGATAACTATCGGTAGTAATATTCGGGCATGCTGATGAAAATAGTATTATTGTAGCTTTTATTACAGGAAAAAGAAGCGTCTTACCCTGCCGGGCCACGGACTGAAACCCTTCATTTTAGCCCTGAAACAAACACAATACACATGTTAGCTACCCTCGGTGAGTAGACATAATTATCAAGCACTTTTATCACTACTTTTAAATACATACCAAACTAAATCACCAAGTTTAAAAGGATCAGACATGATGCACGTCCCTTCTCAACAAATTATCAAGACAAACTAAATCACAGACAAGTTTTGTCTGATGTAGAGTAGAGACAACGATACAGTTTGTCTTTGGTTGATTGATGTCAAAAAAACGGATATTTTTCGTTGAAAATGCATGTTGTTTCCGTTCAGGGGCCTTATTGAGAGCTCTTAAAGCAGGACTTCTAGACAACTGCCCGGTTTATTCGTACCATGAGAACTTTAAAGCAGGGACCTTACTATGAGCTCTTAAAGCAGGACTTCTAGAGAACTGCCCGGTTTATTGGTACCATGACAACTTTAAAGCAGGCCTGCCCAGGCCTACTATTGAAGAACCGCAGAAAAACCGTTCACCTGTATTTTTGTATGGACTCTCGTTAACATATCGCTCTAAATCCACTTAGTTTATTAGCTTACAAACGTCTAGGCGTCTGCAATGTTGGTTATAGTAAATTGTTAGAATGCCAGAGACAATATTATCCGTTCACCTTTGAGAAAACAATATTCAACCGGTTTACCTAAATGAGTGTCATAGTATGATTGTTTTCAAAATTGTTTATGTCAGGTTTAAGAACTGCACGGAACTTGCATGGTTTTTACGAAGCTGATAGTAAGGCCCCAGACCGTGTAAATCAGCCTTTAACATGTTAAAACGTAATTTTATTAATAGCAACACTTTTATCTTATGTTTGCTTGATGTCAATGTCACATGTCAGAGTCACAAAGAAAACTACCAAAGTTGCCAAAAGTTTATTTTAATTACACTTTTCATAACTTGTGATTCTATCACGTAACATGAATATATTATCTGGCTTGTAGGCAGGTTTTCTAATTTTTCAAAATGTTGCTTGCCCACATACTCTTTATTTTTGCACAAAAATTAAAAATAAGTAACATAAAAATGCAGTTTGCATGTACGAGAATAATATCTCGTAATTAGGACTAAAATAGAATGCTAAAAGCTATCATGAAAAACAAAGCTAGAATGCTTTAAATCTCTAAAACTCTTTTACTACCTACTAAACCTACTAGTACATTTTGTTTAAGACGTACAACTAGTTTAGAGATTCTATATTGAAAAGTCTATAATACTTTACTGCCTCATTCCGGAACAAATACGGCCTGTACCATGCAGAACGGGCATGAAATTCGGGCTTTTCAATTTGTTAGGTTTTATTTTTAAATCTGAATGAATACTACTAACAGAATAGAATTAGACCATTCTTAATAGATTGCTAATGCGCAGTTAGTAGTAACTCTGCCTTCAAAGCGCATGGTCCCAGGTAAATAATAATAATTATAAACCCACAGGGGTGGCCTTGTGGCGAGCCGTCGGTGAGTGGCGACACCGTGGACCCTGATTCTCCCTGGGGCTAAATGAGACCCCTGAGGCTTGCCTTAATTGGCCGTCCGGGGGTGGAGACGCAAGAGCAAGTAACAAAAAGCTCCAAGGGTAGAAGTGTTAAAGGGCATAACGCCGGCAGTAGCGCTCTAGTGAAACCAGAGTACACCTCTCGACACCCTTTAGCCATCCACACCAACGTTGCCCCTTTTGTCACCTCTCATGGTGGCCTTTATGGGAGGCCCGTTTAGTGGATGGCAAGTCACCACCTGCCTAAATATTTTAACATGAGGCTAAAATTGGCAGGTGCCGTAGTCTCTTCCATAGCCCACTATCTTCCTCATCACTAATAAGTTCATATCAATAGCCTGGCCATTTTACCCATTTTTGTAATAGTTATAAGTACCATGTTACCCTTCATCCAACATTCTTTCTGTTTTTGATACTCTGCATTTTTATACCAAACAGGCCTCTAAGTGTTGGCTACAGCCCCACTTATGCCTTTGTAAAGGACCGGATGAAATCCGTAATAAAAATTAAATAAAGGGAATAATTATAATATTTATTTCATCAATAACAGGTACAGTATATTAAACATACAGTAATAAAATAACTAAGTACCTTATGTTTATTTAAATGGCTTGGTAATTTTCGTTCGATCTATGGACAGGAAAAATGTTTGTGTAATGAGCAGAAATGTTCGTGAAATGTGTTTGTACTCGTGTCTTGAATGTTGTAATGTGTTATTGTGTGTGTCCATTACTCCCAACTTAAGGGATCCTAATGCAGGGGTATGATTGCACACCCCCGAGGGTTCCCACCTTGCCGTGGCTCAGGAAAGGACCGCTCCTATGGGCTTTGTTCTCCAAGTCCACATGGGAGCAGTCACTGTAAGTTGCGGTGGTGTATGGGTGCCACTGCAACTGAGGCGGGTGTCATATGGACGGCACCGTGGCTGAGACTGAATTAAAAACTGAATGTGAAAACAGTTGAAAGTCAAACAATCAAACACGTTCTTTTTTTAGTTTAAAATGATACCTATAGTTTTCGTGTGAAAAAAGTTTCACTCTGAAATATGGCACCATGAAGGTTTAATTTTAATTAATGTTACCGATAAATCAGCAATTGCATATTTTAATCCGCATTTTAATTATAATTGATATTTAGTAGTTATAGTCATTGACAAATTTTTGGTTATATAAACAAAATTGAAACTATTCCGTTAAAAAAATATTGCTTCAGAATATAAAATGTATCTTTCGAGTAAATGACCCTGACAACACTGCAATCTTATTTTGTAGCAATGAAATGAACCGCTAAAATTAAAACTTTATTTCTGTTTACGATTTGCGTTTAAAGTCCTGCTCCATAAATAAAATAATAGAAGATGTCAAAAAGACTCGTCCCTCAGCAACATGGGGATAGAAAGAGAGCTAAGCTTGATATTAGCATATCTGACCACAACTTCCCTCTTAGTCAAAATAAAGGTAATTATTCAACAAGATTTTCCCGTCTATTTTGTAATTCTAAATCTAGTACATCTTTTTATACTGAGGTTACAGTATAAAACTATTTTCTACGTTGCGGTCCAAAATACCACGCAAAAGTAAGGTTAAAACTTGTTCGATACCATGTTTCAGAACCAGAACAAACAGAGACCTGGGGTGACGATAATGATGACGAAATCCTTCTGCTGGCCAGTCAAGCCTGTGAGGACGCCTACAACATCAATGATGTTAATCTTCTTCCTGACTACAGTATGTGTATGCAGCCAGGCTCTACTAGCACTCAAATGTACCCATCCCCTGGTCCAAGCACATCTAAGACTGGTTTCACATTCAAGAAGCCCTCATCTGGCCCTTCCAGTGTGGTATCAACAAATCTCAGAGAGAGATGTAACAGAATATCTTCACCATTGCCTGGTATAACGGCAAAAATAATGCCAAAAACAAGTGAACCACTGAATTTATCTGATGATTTAATATTTAATGATAAAATTTACAAAGGACAGGATTCAGACTATGTTTATCGACAATTGTTACAACTACAAGAGGAAAATGCTAAATTGAAGTCTGAAAATGGGAAATTATTAGAAAAATGTGTTACAAAAGAAGGTGAGGCTTCAATACTGAGAACACAGCTGAAGACATGTCAGGTCGCAGTGGATAATGCGAGGCTAGACAAGATTAAAGCTCAGGAGAAAGTCCAGATGGAGTGGACAGAGAAATTAACAACCGCTAATGGCCAAATGCAGGATTTGAAAACACAGTTAGATTTCAAGGTAAATTGACGAAAACACTTCTTATTGGTAGTAGCTTTCTTCTTATAATTAGAAACAAACAGAGTCAAGTGAAGTTTTAATTTAATCTTAAGATTGTATTAACCACTCACCATACTGTTTCATCTTAGAACAAAAGATTTATGAAAGAAAATATGTCGACCGATGGGTAAGGGTTAACTTGCTTTTTCAAGGTGTAAAACTTAAGAAATCATTAACTTGTAGGTTACAAGTTAATGATTTCTTAAGTTGTACACATAAATTATATTATTCATTAGACAAATTGTTGCCTGAGTGCTTATTTGTTCTATCTACCATTGGCAAAATTTTACAGGGGAAGCGTTTGATTGTTTGTTCTAAGAAGAAGCTGTATTTTCCAGATTTGAGAGCCTTTCTTAATACTTGAATCACCTATGAATTGATTGCTATAATAGTTTTCTATAGATTGTTATTAACTAAACCATATTTTACAGTTTTTATGTGGAGCTAGAACAAACATGCTCAAATACAATTACTAATGTGAAGTTTATTAATTGTAGATAGGACAAGTGACTGTTTCATTTTTGCGTGCTTATTTGTTCTAAGTACCAAGATATATACAGGATGCAGATATATTGATCCGACAGACAGACATAGTTCAGATTTTTTTTAAGGTAGCACTTATTCTAGTTAAGTCTCGTATAAATTATTTATGAACAAAACATATAAAAAAAATGGCGGACATCGGCGGTGCGGGCTGTGATTTCATAAAGATAGAACACTCAAGCACTCAATGTTCCTTACGAGGTAGGATATAAGACAAAAACTGGACATCAAACAGTCAACCACGAAATGATGTGTCACAAATCAAATTAAAATTGTTATTTGTTAGTTTGGAAGCAAAAAGTTTTATGTTTTCCTTGACCAATAGAACTGAAATTTAGGCCAAAACAAATCTGCATTTAAAGTCATTTTCAATAAAATGGGTTGATAGAACAAATAAGCACTCAGGCTTTTAAATGTTATCTAGTCTACCCAGACCACAATCAACAGTGAATTTGAATAACCAGGATTGAACTAAATAGAAACATATAATGCGAAAATGAATTAATCAATAATTATTTGATTCTTTTGTCAAATTACAGAATCTAGAAATAATAAGTATCAAAGAGAAGTGTAAAAAGCTGGAATCAACAAAAGTAAAACTGACCCAAGTGAATGTAGCCAACAATGACATATCCTCCAGGTAAATATATACACCACATTAAAACATACAATACTTTTATATTATTGGCAATATAAATGGATTGGAAAAGTAAAATGCTTATTGTAGGTGCATTCGAATACCCCTAGTTGGCGAAAATAACAGCTAAATATGCTAGAAAGTCTCACAAGGACATGCAAATTGGGAATCTGTGTGAAATAGTCATTATTGGCTGTTTTGTACTGTGTTCGTATAGATTCAAAATGCCAATCAACCAAGTCCCAGGCATGTGGTACTATTTTAGACTGAGGTATGATTAAAGTGTAGGCAAAAGTTGCAAAATTAACGACGTTTTGCTTCTGGAACTCTACACAATAGTTTTAAGTAAATAGCAGAATGCACTCCTCCTTTTTGTTGATAAATCTGTCAGTTAATCATGACAAGTAGTTATATATCAGATAAATACATATTAAATGCCAGACATCGATGGTTATATTAGTATCTAACATTATATATTATATAGATAAAAAATAAATATGTAATAAGAAAGAGACAATTATGAAGCGTATATTGGGTTTACATGGTGTTTTTTTTTAAATTTCTATATTTATTTTAATTTGATAATTCTCGTGAGTTTGACACAAATTTATTCAATATCAAAACTGGTTTTTCTTACGTAATTAGCCGCCATTTTAAAGTCGGTTTTCATATGGTATTTATAGTAATATATATTAAAAAATACGCCTCATTTTACTCTTTCGCCTGTTATAGTAGTAATACAAAAATTGTACTGTTTCGCTTGAGGAGATGCTGGACGCAACAGCCACGGTGTAGTGCGCACGAGTATATACGTTATTTCAATACTTCGGTGTATGAAACGATATTAAAAGAAATATTTAGTGACACTTCCGCTGAAAAAATGCTTATGGCTGAGATGCAGTGTGCACCGCGCTCCCTCCCGCGTAAAATGCAAATAGGCACTATACAGAATAAGCAAATAAAATGTAGCAAATAAATATGCATTCCTTCATTAATTCATTCATTCATAAGCATTTTTCTAGCGGAATTGTTACTAAATATTTCTATTAATATCGTTTTTAAATTGGTTTTCCGCAAAGTAACCCCTGAAACAAGAAATTATTTTCAGTCTCTGCTTCAGTCCGAATGAAGCGGCTCAGTCGACGCCTTAACAGCTCATGACATAATCACATTGTGTTAGTACGATTCATCAACACTTCATTCATTAAGATATAGTTACAATTTATATACCGACTTCCAAAAAAGGAGGAGGTACTCAATTCGACTGTATTATTATTATTTTTATTTTATGTTTGTTACCTCATAACTTACGACTGGGTGTACCGATTCTCAAAATTCTTTTTTTGTTTGAAAGGTGGTGCTTCCCGTGTGGCCCCATTTCATCAAATTCGGTCAAGTAGTTTTTGAGATACACTCCAATAACTGAATAAAATGGAAATGGGTATTAAATTTTTCAAATTGAACTTGTTGTTCTCTGTTGCTCTATTTTAGATGTTCTCAGTGTAGGTTGATTTTTGTCATTATGTTTTTTGACATTTATAAACTAAATTCATTTCTTTTTAATTAGATACATTTCAGTTACAGAGCAAGCAGTAGCTTTGCCCAGAATGAATCCGCGATGCAAATCAGAAAAGCGAAGATGTCGACTAATGCAGTCCAAACAGATAAGGCACACTTTGTACCGCTCAATAATACTTGTAAACAAGGTAGGTATTTATTTGCTTTATCATATTTTAAAGGGATATTAATAGAAGTATTTAGACACTTTCGTTGAAAAAATGCTTATGACAGAGATGCAGTATGCACCACCCTACCTTCCGAATTAAAAGTATTCGGTTTTATGTTTGCTATACTCTGGTTCAGTATTAATAAACAATTATTTATATTGCAAATTACTTGAAGCTAGAATATGTTGATCAAAGTCAAAATCATTTATTCAATTTAGGCATCAAAGACGCACTTATGAACGTCAATTTTTCCTTATAATGTACTTTAAAGACTACCGCCGCGTTTCAAAATATATAGAGCCTACCGAGAAGAAGCTGCAAGAAACTCGGTGCCATTCTTTCTTTATTATCCTTGAAATGGGACAACTCTAAAGTAATTAGATTGCGCATAATTTAATGTTTTTTTATCCCGTTTAGTCTCTCTATTACTACTTGGTATTCCTCCTGTGACCATGTTCACTGAAGTGTTCGAAACGTCGGCTTACAATAATATAAAATTATACGCGATTTAATCTGTTTAAAGTTGTCTAATTTCAATGTATAACAATCGTGAAAGCCTAAGAATTCATTACAGTGCAAGCCGAACTTACCGATAGTTAAATTTGGGTCTTGAACTCGTCATACTTCGAAAAAACTGGCTATATCGATTTTTGTCGATCAACAGTAAATAACAAAATAAGCGATCGGTAGACAAGTTCGATAAGCTTTTACGATTATAATGACAACCCTAGCATGGAACTGTTAAATTACGTTTGGGATCGTCTACTTAATCGATTTTAACGATCGTTTTGTCTGCTTTGAAAATTACCTCGATATAACTAATCGACAGGCGACGGGAATGGCGATATTGTTTAGTTGCGTTTAATCTTACTAATATTATAAACGCGAAAGATTGTATATGGATGAATTGATGTTTGTTTTTTCTTACGCTTAAACGGCTGGCCCAATTTTGATGAAATTTGGCATAAAGGGGCTCTGAATTAACACATAAGATAATTTTCATCAACATCGTCATCATCCATCACCATGCGGGTGTAACCGCGGGGCGCAGCTAGTATTCAATAAAAAAATAGACTTCGGCCTTTTGATCGTAGGAGAGCGAAATGCTCGTAGAAATCTTCAAATGATAGAATGACACATTGTGGCGGAATGCAAACAATTCGTAATAATCGATATAATGTCGACAATTTGACGATCGAATAAGTCGTCGATATGACTTCCATTATAATAGTGTAAATGGCATTGCATTCCATGCAGGCCGCATCCAACCGGTCCCTTTGGAAAATTATGGGGGAGGCTTATGTTCAGCAGTGGACGTCCTATGGCTGAAATGATGATGATAATGTTGTTGATGATGACTTCCATACTTTATATATATAATATGTATAATTATATATAATATAATAATAAAATATATATAATGTGTAATATGTTCACTGTTGGCGTATCTCTATAAATAAATAAATAAATAAATAAATACTTGCTAGGGGCGATACGATTTTTATCGATCTTAGCGACTCGCCAAATTTAACGACTATTACGGTACTTGCACTGCTGTTCAAACAGTTGGCATATTGAAGAATTGAAGAGAAGAGAGCGCATTGCGCTGGCATAGTTCCTGATGATAATACAGAATTAGTATTTGCTAATTAATACCAATAGGCAGTAACCACTTAATATAAAAGCTATTCTTGACAAAAAGCTGTGTTTACAATGGGTTAGTTTCATAAATGATCTCATGTAACTGAACAAAATTGTATTCCAGTTGCATCAGATCTGACACCGCTACTCCCGCACATCCTGGAGCCCGCGGTCGCGTCGCATGCGCTACTCGAGCACAGCGAGACGCTAGCTCGTAACGACCAACCGAACAAGTGCAGGGTGTACACTACCTTCTACAGGTACCTACTTATTGTATTCTATACCAAGGATTCTAATTATAACTAGTAATCTGCGAACAGTACGCCTCGCGAGTACATAGTCTTATCAGCGGCAATTTTTCGTAGTCCTCCACAACCTAACCAAATTATGCTCATATTCGTAATTCCTCTTTCGTCCTTCATATACCGTGATAAACGGACGTAAATTTACGTCTAAGTACGCCTCTAGTACGCAAATGGTTAAAGTCAGGACATAATGTGTGTACCAAATTTTATCAATATCGGTCGGTTGATAACGCCGCAGCAAACTTCCCCATGTTTTATGAAAAGTACCCCCCAATCAAAAATCGCTGACTAAAAAAAAAACTTTAAATAGTAGAACAAACCTACCAAGTTTCGTCAAGATTGGTTAAAAAATGCGACCTGCACCGGAGGACCAACGAACAACAACAAAAATACGGACAGATGAAATTCAATTTGGCCAGTTAAAGCAGAGACGCTTCGCTCACTCGGTCAATTGCAATATTACAAATAAGTGCATGATACTGTTCCAGGTTACCGTCTACTGCGTCAGTATTGAAAGAGAATAAGGGAAGGTTGCAACTGTCAGCTGTTTACGAAGATATTGTAAAGATTGCCGGCGGGTGCGGGGAGAGGGGGGTATACTCTAATGTAAGTATCGACTTGTATAGTATTGACGTGCTCTTCACCAGAACGAACGTCGTGAACTAACTGCCTCCGTCCGTCGTGTGCGTTGTGTTCACGGTGAGGGCAGCCGCGGGCATCGACGGGCAGACGCGGTCTTTATTGCTTCGAGGTCATAAAGACTGCCCCGCCCCGCCGTCTGCAAAGCGCTTAATACAACACGCGCGGGCCCGTCGACCGAACGCAACACGTACATCTCGCGTTTGATCTGCTGAAACTATTAGTGCTTTGTAAGCAAAAGTGATTCAAGTATAAATTCACTACTATAGTCCTTCTAATTTAATAGATACCGTTTGACACTTTAGACAGATTGTAAAATAGGGGTGGGGTAAAAAAAAAGGTTACTACACTATCCGATTCTTAAAAGATATCGATATAAGAGGTTTGAATGGAATGTGAATTTGAATGAATGAATGAACTCTTTTTGTATGGAATATCGACCGGCCGCAGTTTTAGATTTTTTTTTAATCGCGGCGCACGATGAATTTGGTACGTATGGATAGAGGACACATAGACAAACAAACAACAATAATCAAAAAGAGAGTTATTCCGTGTCTGTAATTAGTATTCAAACGTGTTATTACTATATATTGAAAGAAACAGTAGTAGTAGTAGTATGTACCTACATACTAATATTAAAAATAATTAAGTATTTCATCGAAGTGTATGAAGATTTAGAAATTGATTATAATTTTAATCAAATCGGCATTATTCTCAATCCTTGACTTGCAAGAGCTAAAATACATTCGCGACATCAAAACACCCGCATTATTTATTATATCACCGCCTCCTATCAGGGCCGTCTTAAGTCTATTCTGCGCCGGGGTGCGGGACTCAGCCTGCGCCCTCGTTTTTTTTACACTGCAGCGTGGCACGCGACCGACGACACACTGCAGTATGAAAGGGGTCCTAGTCAACCAAGAAAACACAATACACGTAATTTTGATTATTTATTTATTTATTACTCTAAAAAACAAAATTAACTTAAAACTTCGATTACTAAATATATATTTATTACATGTACATACACATACATCAAACAAACTCAATTTTTCTTGCTTTTGAGTTGGCAAAGATTTTAATTAAATCATTTATTTTTATAACAATTTTGGATTCTATACTTATAATAGCTAAGTTTGTCAGTCTGTCTTGGGTCATGGTTGAACGAAGATAATTTTTTATTAATTTTAATTTTGAAAAGGATCTTTCACCTTCTGCTACTGTTACAGGCAGTGTTAAATATATACGCAGAGCTGTTGAGATATTGGGAAATGAGGAAATTAAATTATTAGA
Source organism: Selenia dentaria (assembly GCA_917880725.1). Taxonomy (NCBI): domain Eukaryota; kingdom Metazoa; phylum Arthropoda; class Insecta; order Lepidoptera; family Geometridae; genus Selenia; species Selenia dentaria. The sequence goes on along the minus strand of OU862885.1, from coordinate 2,558,679 downwards.
ATTTATATAGCTTAAAATATCAGTGGGAGTACTTGTTGATGCATTGGGAAAAAATATTGGCAACAATTCTAATTCATTATATAAACCCTCCCCGTCAATATCAAATCTATTTTTAAATGTTAGTTTTTCTTGGAGCCGATAACACTGAGATTTTTTTTCTTGCATCTCTAATTTATTCCAGCATTCAATGTTTTGGAAGAGTGAAAAAACTGAATTGTGTTCCGTCAGCAAATCGAATCTCTCTTTTAATTTCGAGATAGCAGTGTCCAGTAGAAAAAAAACATACTTTAAATTTGTTGGTAGGGTCTAAAATGGGCTCATCTGCAGCCTCGTAATCAAAATGTCTTTTTCGGGGACGTGGACGAGCAGTTTCTTTAAATTCTGTTTCGCATTCTAATTCTTCAGCAATTAATTTTGCATCACTGTTCAAACGCGCTATCGGTGCGGTATTTCTCCAAATCTTTTTTAACCAGATTAATCATTTTGGTAGCTTCTGAAATAATTACGTCCGATTTTTGCAAATTTTTGCTTACAATATTAATCTTTAGTAAAATATTGTACCATATAACTACTGAACATATAAATCTATAAGACTTTAATTTGGCTATTATTGAACTCGCTATGTTTTTTGTGTCGCTGTCATACTTGTTATTTGTAAAAATATAGTATAATGCATCGTAAATTTTATCCATGTTAAAACGGAGTGCTCTAATAGCATCAAATCTACTTTCCCAACGCGTATTTGAAAGAGGTTTTAATGTCAAAGTAGGTATCTGTTTCATAATTACATCCCAGCGTGTTGTGGATGCTGAAAAAAATACATAGATTTCAAGACAATACAGAAAAAGTTTGTAATTTCCAATGAGCTTTTAGCGGCGTCATTTACTACTAAATTAAGGGAGTGAGCAGCACACGGTACGTAAAAAGCACGAGGATTCATGTCCAATATTTTTTTTGGAGGCCTATATTTTCCCCCTCATATTGGCCCCATTATCATAACCTTGGCCTCTCAAATCATCTAATTCAATATCGCATGATTTTAAGAAATCTAACAAAAATGTCGCCAACCCTTGTCCGGTAGTATCAGTTACAGGTAAAAAACCTAAAAAATGTTCTCGTACCTCAGCGCGTTTTGTCGATGGATTTAAATAAATAAACCTCACAATAACAGTAAGTTGTTCTTGGTGTGAAATATCAGGTGTGCAATCTAGAATTACAGAGTAGTATTTACATTGCTTCAGAAGACTAATTATAGTCGTTTTAATTTTTTAAGCAATTATACTAATCAGTTCATTTTGAATGTTATGACCAAGATAATGTGGCATGCGATGCTGAGCTCTTTGAATTCGAGCAATGTGTTCTGATAGTGTACTATCAAAATTAGATATACTCTCCACCAACTTTAAAAAATTACCATTATTTGGGTCATACAACTTCTCGGTTGTGCCCCTAAATGCTATATTTTGACCTGCCAAAAATTTTATAATTTCGATTATCCTTTCCAAAACTGCCGTCCACCTTTTTCTTTCGCGGTCTACTTCAGTTTGATTTACCGAGTCTACTGTTTGCCCTTTCAATAAGTCATTTATTAGATCCAAATATTTTTTTAAAGAACATATGTGCCCTGAACTTTTTTCATGTCGTTCTATATTTCTCGACAAATGCCCCCAGTCTTTGTAACCAGTGGGGGCATTAAATGCAGTGACATTATTATTAAATAGCTTACAGTGAAAACAAAATACAGAATCAGTAGATGTGGAATATACAAGCCAAACTCGATGAATAATTTCGTTGTTTTGTAACTTTTTACTGTAATATGTATCTGAAAACGACCTCATGTTACTATCTGAAGGATAGTTGTTTTTTTTAATCTGAATCGGTCCACGTTCTGTTAAAAATAATCTTAAATTATCGGGTATTACTTGCAGCCAGAGAGCAGGATCATTCGCGACATTTTCACAAAATCGTACATCTGGTTCTGTTGCTGATTGGTTAACAATTGGAATTGGTTCACTTGGAGTAAGCGAGCCAGGCGAGGTACTGGTACTAGTATGAGCTGGAACTTGTGAAATACTCGTAGAAGTTTTCTTTTCCAAGTTGACTGTCTCTTCTAACTGTAGGGTGGATGTTGACGAAGATGTACCTAAAAAAACACAAGATAGTCAACAATTTGTGTAACCAAGTGTGGTAACAGGGCCACGCAATAATATTTTAGGACATTAAAAACAGCGCCATAAAATTATGGCGGGCAATCGGGCATATTCTAATCCGTTAGTCCGGGCGAGCGCGCTCAGTGTGGAATTGCCGAGGCGCTTACGCACGCTCTATGCGCAAACAGTAAGAAATTAAAATACTTTAGTTGCGATTGGCGGATCTCGCCTTCGGCTACTTCATGAAAAAACATAATTCATAATCCCCAAAAACAAATCACATACACACAAGCCATATAAGTTCAGATAATAAGTACAGACAGTCCAGTCCACTGTTAGACATGAGCCTCCAAAACTATGGGGTTATTTATTGCCATAATTTCCACGATTGGAACGCGTGTAACACATATCACACATTACAAAAATTTAACACAAGGTCTGAGAAGGTATGTATTTAAAAAATATTGCACCGGCCGGGATTCGAACCTGAGACCTTTGGCACAAGAGTGAGTGTTAGTTACTAACTATTGCGCTTTCCGGTGCGCAATCCGCAAAAAACAATTAATTAGATATTGTCATAATCATAAAAACCTACGTCTTTATTTAAGACTCATTTATTAGGTATACAGTTACAGGTCACTTATACAAAAAATAAGAAGTGTAATAATAATAAGTAGGTAGGAACTTAGGGATCAAACCAAGGCAGGATACACCAGCGACTTCTATCACTGATTTATGCCACTTCAGATGTTTTACGAGTATTTATGGTACCAACTTCAACTGACTGAACTTACCAGGTCGAAAGAAAGAGTCAATCGGAGAAGTTAGCTTTTTAATTTTTTCTTCTTTCTCCAGTTTCCTTTTTCTATTTTGAGCACCCGATGGTTTCTTTTTATCCCCTAATTCGGCCATCTACAATAAAATCAAATTTCAATTTAGTACTTCATTTTTCTTTCTATAATCTAAATAAAGCAAGTAGTTTTTTATCAATCACTAACATTAAGGTCATTAAGAATTTGTATTTTTGCAATTATAAAAAAAACAGTCATGACTCTCTCTCATAAACAAACAAATGATGTGATGATGATGATGATGTGATGATAATGATTGCAATGTACCTAACACCAACACTTAACAAATAAAATTGACTTACCTTTAAATTTTTTCTCTAAGAACTTCCGTGCTAATTCGTCGGTTGTCGCAAATGAAATGAGCTAACGAATTCAATTACTTAAAAGAAGAAATCAGATCAATCACTGACCGACACTTACATAGGCGCCGCGCGCCGCACTGTAAATTCAAATGAACTTACACCTAATTGTAGTGGTTTAGAGATCATTTCTCTTTAAGTGCGAGCGCCCGGGCGGCTATGTCAAAGGACGCAACAGACGTACAGGTGCCGCGCCGCGCGCTCATTTCAAATGAACTTACACTCTATTGACTTAGAGATAATTTCTCTTTAAGTGCGAGCGCCCGGGCGGCTATGTCAAAGGATGCAACAGACGTACAGGTGCCGCGCCGCGCGCTCATTTCAAATGAACTTACACTCTATTGACTTAGAGATAATTTCTCTTTAAGTGCGAGCGCCCGGGCGGCTATGTCAAAGGACGCAACAGAAGTACCGGTGCCGCGCCGCGCGCTCATTTCAAATGAACTTACACTCTATTGACTTAGAGATAATTTCTCTTTAAGTGCGAGCGCCCGGGCGGCTATGTCAAAGGACGCAACAGAAGTACCGGTGCCGCGCCGCGCGCCCATTTCAAATGAACTTACACTCTATTGACTTAGAGATTATTTTGCATGCTTCAAGTGCGGGCGACCGAGCGGCAACGTGTCAAACGTACAAACATACACAGTACACTCTCTTTGGATTAGAGAATTAGCCGCGCGCGTGTTGTATTAAATAAAATAGTTATTTGTGTATGTTATGTAGTAATGCGGCATGACAAGCGCCGAAAGCGTAATAAAAGTAAAAAATATATTATTGTTGATGACTTTTTTTTTTGCTTGCGCTTACATATTTGTCGTTAGTAACAAGTATTTAAAGCTGTGCAATGGCGTTAAGTTCAATGAAATCCAAAAATTCAGCGCTCGACAGGCGCCCCCGGGCGCTCCGCGCCCGGGTGCACCGCGCCCCTTGCACCCCCTGGTAAAGACGGCCCTGCCTCCTATAGTCACCAATAAATTCACGAGCCTGGGCGTTTAAAAGTACGTCCTCTTTTCGACATTATAATCTCTTGCTTAGTATCGGAGTCCAGTATAAAGATTGCCAAAGTAAACGAATTAAAAACACAACAAAACACACAAACGGAAAAAGTACGCAACAAACAAATTTTTATGGCGCGAGACTGCAAAGATTATATATAGATGGCAGTGTTGCCAGATTTAAAAAATCTGCGTATTTTTAAGGATATTTGGACACGAACAATTTTGCTTACAAAGATTTATTTAAAATTACATCACCTTACTTTAAAATAAATACTCTTATTTAAAAATTTCATTTATTAAGTTAATTACTCTAATACTTTAAATTTTAATTGATTGTTTGAATTGAATAGCCTCCGAAACAACTAGACCGGTTTGATAAATTCTTACACCGTTAGAATAATACCTTATCCCTGATGAACATACGCTATAGAACCCGTATGAAAACTTCGGTAAAGTAACCCAAGGCATGAAAAAATACCCAAACAATCCTTATATCGCGCATGCTGCGGAAATTATTGACAATAGAGCAAATTGATGTACAGTTTTATAGAAGACATTCAAATCTACAAAAAAGTTAGTGATCCCATATGTATGACGATTACAGTTATGTCATAATAAGTATTGTTGTATGTTAAAATATGCAATAGTAACGCTGGTACAAACTAGGCCACATTACTCGTATCTTGATATTAATCCTTATCTTCTCGAATAATAAAGAGGTAAGATTTGATTGTGTGTTTGTTTGTAATGTATAAACGCTTAAAGTACTTAAAAGATTCTAAAAAAAATCACGAATAGAAAGCTACATTGTTTCTGAGTAACGTACGCTATAATATTTGATTCATCATCATCATCATCCATCACCACCCGGGTGAAACTGCGGAGCACAGCTATCAATAATGATTTCTTAGGCTTTTACAATAGTTATCAATAAGTTCGATTATTCGTAATTTTTTACCTATTATTCGTATAAAAGTGAATATGAAGTATCGCAACACTACATAAAAAAACAAAAAAAAACACCAGACTACGTAATTTTGAAAGGAGGTCATAATTCCATGGTTTTACGGTGAAAGTTATTGAAATTGTATGAGTTGCGGCTGTACAAAGTCATTTGGTCTTGAAGAGTATTAAACGTCAAACGGTATCTATCAGATTTGAAGGACTATAAACGTACTTCTGAAATACTGGCCTATGTTTTGTGTCACTTCAAAATTCAGTTTGTATGTTTGTTGACAGGTGTTCAACGCAGCGTATAATATGTTAACGTGTGTACTAAGTCGGCTTGAGACTATATCGCAGAGGGTCACCACGGCGTTCCACAAAGAAATGGACGAAAAGTATATAGATACCACGTCTAGGTTTCTAGAAATTAGCAAGGAGGATTTGTTGAAAGGAAGGTGAGAATATGTTTTTGATGATTGATAATAGTAGATGGATGATGATGATGAAAAGTATTCTGTGTGTTAATCCGGAGTCACATACACATACATCACTTACCAAATTTCAACCAAATCCATTCTACCGTTTTTGAGTTATTAATGGTGTAGCTAACTCGTCTTTGTTTTATTTCTATAAGACTAGCTGCGCCCCGCGTTTTCTCCCACGTGGTGATGGGTGATGATGAAAAGTATCCTATGTCCTCCCTCGAGACCCTTGCCAAATTTCATTACGATCCGTAGGGCTATTATGTATCTAAGTTGCTAAAAAGTTGATTGAAATCATGAAAAATGACGGCTTTATATCAGTTTTGACAACTCAAGCAAAAATTTTAGTAAGTTGACGGGAGCTGACAAAACTGACATAGAGACGCCAAATAATATTTGTTAGCAACTGAGATACTAAGGGCTAATTTCACCAAGCTCTTATAAATCAGTCATTATCTAATGCGTCGTTAAAAATATCAGAGAAGTTAAAATAGTTTACGTTCCAAGTAGAAAAAATAACAGACCATTACTAAATCCAAAGTGTGTGTGTATGTTGAGTGAATGATAGAAAAAAACGTTCATTCACATTTTTAAGCGACCTAAACGAAATGTCATACTTTGCAATGTCAATGTTACAGATTAGTGTACTATTTACAATAGTCGTGTGATAATTCTCATGTTAAGCAATGCGACCAAATTTAAATACCGTTTATTCTGTATGTCCGTTTATTCTGTGTACCAACACAGTCAGGTATTTTTTGTTTTGCTGGATAATTGAAATGTATAATAACTAAGTAAATACAATACAGAAGAGAACTGATGAGGTTATACTGGTGTGAATATTTGTTGTGGTATTTTATTTTTATTGTATAAGTATTTATCTAAATTTTAATATGATATGATTTGTGGCGTTTTCGCGTCTAATAATACCTATTAGCGATATCGAAGAAAACGCGCGGGAAGAGTTTTCTTTCAAACGAAAAAGAAATTCTGGTCCACCTTGTAACAAAACACAAAGATATTGTGGAATGCGAGTTTGTCTTCAATTAATTCCAAGACAACCAAAACCAGATTATTTCGATAGACGGAACCTTGTGCGAAAATCGACATCATCATGTTCTGAGAAATAATTGCGCCGTTCTTTATAAGTTCTAACTTTTCTAAAACGTATTCATTTAAAAAAATATATTTATACCTACGTCGTTTCCAAATTGATAGCTTTATTGTAAACTAATCGTCGGTTAACGACTTAACAGACCCCTAGAGCAGTAATTAAAATTAACGCCTGATTTAGAAAATTAAACAGACGTTAGCGCATGGTGAAACACTTGGTAACCTTAACAATCCGTTAACGGAATGACAGAGTGTTAAACTAACAAACAAAGCATGGTGAAATTAGCTCTAAAGGTGCGTTCGTTTAGCTTATGAGGGCATTGGTGGCGTTGTCATTGATGGCTCTTTTGTTAAGGCGTTCGTAAAGCTTAAAAACGTTATATTGCCACTTTTGCCCATACCCTATTCGAACGCTCAACTGACCATAAGACCTAAAATCGCATGATTATGCTGTCATTATACATAGCTGTCAAATAACGATCACAAACAACCATGCTCCGGACGTGGGTCAAAAATTGCACGTTTTGGTGGCAAAAAATCCTCTTTTTTTAGCTTTCCGAACGCTGAACAAAAAGAGGCATGAACGACATTTTCACCCACAGATTACCTATTCGAACGCCCCTTGTGAGCGTTTTTAGCGTTATTTTGTTTTTATATTATTAAGTATGGATTTTTGATCTGATGATATTGTAGTTACTTAGGGTACCATAGTTATACCAACTTTTCTCTTGTACCTGTTGACGGCGGTTAAAGGCCATAAGACCGTTAGCGCGGTGATCCGAGCCAAGGTAACTGGGTCCCACCACCACGCCAAGGCGGGAACCCGGGGGAGGGGTCGCTACTACTACTAGAGTAATGGAGAGCTGTAAATGCACACCCATTTTTATTATACAGGGTTATTGGTAAGTCGACCTATTCCCGTTAAGGGAGTGTAGTTTACATCGTTTCTGACTGATTTGACTATGCAACACGCTATCCTAAATCTAACCGTTTTCGAGATATTTGAATTTAATTGAAATGTGTAAGCCTTATTATTACTAATAGTAATTGATTTTTACATGTAAAATTAGATGCTTTGTGGATGAGGTGTTAAGGGCACTGTAGCAAATGAAATTACTGGTCGAAGGACTCAAAAATCAATGTCTCAGGCTGACGAGCACAGTACAATGCCTCCCGCCCAAAACTACAGTTGTAAGACACTTCAGCTCTGATGTGGAAGAGTAATGCTTAACGCATATACAAGTTATACCATATCCGTACATTTCCAGAGCACTGTACAAAGAGGAACAAGAGATAAACGCTCGAAAGATAACCGCCATATTGTCGTACGTGCTGCAGACTGCCAGCGGACGGGAAATGTTAACGCATTGCGAACTAATTGGAAACATTACACAATGCATGGACAATATTTGCCATCTTCTCGACACCACTGTAAGTAGATATTTTAGTTTTCTTTCAATTTACTAATGAGCAATAGTCCGGCCTGTTGCCGAAAAGGTCCACTGCGAAAGATTCTGCCTGACACACACTCTGAAAACACAAAAAGTATACAACACACAAAGTAACGCTAAACAGAGAAGTACACGCCACAACTAGGGTTGTACTGTGGCATGTACTTCTTTGGTTAGGTTTCATGGACACGGCAGTAATTAATTGCTCAGGTAATGAGGTCAAATAAACAATGAAGTGAATTTTATGTAATGTGCTTAAAAAGTGGTGTGACCCTGTGTAGTAATAATTGCCCATGAGTATTTAAAAAATACGCCTGGATCCGTAAGCGGTAAATTTCACCGCCATGCATCATCATCTCAGCCGTAGGATGTCCACTGCTGAACATAAGTATCTCCTATAATTTTCCAAAAGGACCGGGAGTAGCCTGTATCCAACTTCGTCCTGCTACCTTTATCAGGTCGTCAGTCCACCGTGTCGGTGGACGACCCACGCTGCTCTTGCCGGTCCGTGGTCTCTACTCCAGAACCTTCCCAACCCATTGGCTATATGTTCCTGCCCATTGCCGCTTCATCTGGCTTATCTTCTGGGCTATGTCGGTGACTTTAGTTCGTCTACGGATCTCCTCATTTCTGATTCAATCACGTAGAGAAACTCAGTGCATAGCCCTCTCCATAGCTCGTTGTGCGACGTTGAGCTTACACGTAAGGCCCATAGTGAGACAACACGTTTAAGTGCTATAATGTCATCACTGGTAACACACATTGGTCAAAAACTTTTTTCTTGAGGCACTGAGGTATTTTTGAGGAAAAGACTTCACAAAGTTCGCCATTTCACCGCCATTGTTTTGGATTATATTTTCATTATCCTTGACAATATAAAGCTACCTGTTGAATCTGGATTAAAAGTTATGTGCTAGTCCTGGGTATAAGCTGTTTACATTCCAAGTTTTAACCGAATCCGTTACACACACACACACACATTCTCGTTCACAAACTTTCTTATTTAAATATTGGCTTAATTTATTACCATGGCTAAAAAAACACTTTATTCATAAAAATAATAAGAATAAGTTTTTATAAATCATATTATATATTTTTTTTTATACATTTTTCCAGTCAACTGCACCTCTCTACAATGGTCTTCTACTCTCCATAGTCTACTACATACAAACCCTCGTCCATTCCGCTCCCGCTAAAGCCCTCAAAATCCTCAAATCCATGATCACCTCTCGTCCGATGCCGGTGGTCTGCTGTCAGATCTTGGAGCTGGTGAGGGATGTTTCCCTTTGGGAGAACTTCAGGAAAGAAATCTGTCCCGAGGCTGGCACGGGCAATCTGAAGATGGATTATGATCAGGGCGTGGTGCTGTATAAGAAAGGTAATCTTTTTATTGCAGTGAATTAAGATATGACACAATGAAACTAAATAATACGTTATTTTTATTATTATCTTTTTACTATTTCCTATACATATAATAAAAATAAATAACGGACCGCTGTCTGCACTTAGAAGATATATATGGGAAAAAAATATTATTGGTGCGTTTGTGCACGCTAATCTCAGAAACTGCTAATCCGATTTAGATGTGCTTTTTCCAATATGTTGTGGTAAGTTTCACTAAACATTTGGCGTTTGTTTCATGTCAATCGGTTCATAAATAAGAAAGTCAATGAAATTTCAAAGAATAACTCTCTCGCCACTACACCAAGACCAAGCGAGCGAAGCTGCTGGCGGGCCAACTAGTATGACAATAAAAATGCCCCATAACTGCCTTGCCAAAGGGGTATTACACTAAAGGGCCAAATTTAATATTCGAAATATAATGCAAAATGGACGAAGCTTGTTTCACTAAGAGTTTGTCTTGGTAGTACCACAGGTGGCATATATTTTGCCTCCTTGTCATAGAGTCAGCATTGATGTGCGTAGATTTGTAGGTCTCTGTAGCGGTGAAACACAGCGCAAACCGAGTCGACGAGCTAAGAATATACATATCGAGTTTAATGAAAACAAACATTTTATTTTAGTGTTTGAGGCCCTGAAGTTAGAAATGGAAAATTAATAAGGTATTCTACATACTATGTAGCGACCTCTGCCGCATCCTTGCCACAACTCTTCGCTACATATTTAACCCATACCCACCATCGATCATCATACGTAGTACAAAGCAAAAACAATAGATAGCGCTGATATCAAGCACACAAAAGTATTCAAGCGCAAAAAGTTACAATTGCCTGAAACGCTATGGCCGATGGGGACGAAAGGTTCTAGAGTGGACAGACCACGGATCGGCAAGCGCAGCGTAGGTCTCCACCGACAAGGTGGACTGACGACCTGATAAAAGTAGCAGGATGACGTTGGATGCAGCCTGCTTCCAACCGGTCCTTTTGGAAATTTGTGAGGGAGGCATATGTTCAGCAGTGGAGGTTCTACAGCTGAGAAGATGATGATGATAATAGCCCTGCCTGAGACATCAAGTTGTTAAGTCTCGAGTGCCTGGAATGTCAACAACACCCATACCATTATGAACACAGTAATACAAATATGATGCACTGGAACGTGGTCTCTTACTATAAGAGACCACGTTTCAGTGCATCATAAGTCATGACTGGTAACACACGCTGATCAAAGACTCTTGTCTTGAGGCACTTACGTGGCACGGAACGTGGTCTCTTACTATAAGAGACCACGTTTCAGTGCATCATAAGTCATGACTGGTAACACACACTGATCAAAGACTCTTGTCTTGAGGCACTTACGTGGCACGGAACGTGGTCTCTTACTATAAGAGACCACGTTTCAGTGCATCATAAGTCATGACTGGTAACACACACTGATCAAAGACTCTTGTCTTGAGGCACTTACGTGGCACGGAACGTGGTCTCTTACTATAAGAGACCACGTTTCAGTGCATCATAAGTCATGACTGGTAACACACACTGATCAAAGACTCTTGTCTTGAGGCACTTACGTGGCACGGAACGTGGTCTCTTACTATAAGAGACCACGTTTCAGTGCATCATAAGTCATGACTGGTAACACACACTGATCAAAGACTCTTGTCTTGAGGCACTTACGTGGCACGGAACGTGGTCTCTTACTATAAGAGACCACGTTTCAGTGCATCATAAGTCATGACTGGTAACACACACTGATCAAAGACTCTTGTCTTGAGGCACTTACGTGGCACGGAACGTGGTCTCTTACTATAAGAGACCACGTTTCAGTGCATCATAAGTCATCACTGGTAACACACATTGATCAAAGAATCTTGTGTTATTAAGGCTATTATTTAATATAAAAAATGGTAGCTCTATGTCAGTTTTGACGAATAGAGTGAGCAGAAATGTTAGTAAGTAGCCGACTGGAGCTGACAAAAGTGACATAAAGTACCCATTTATTTATATTACAATCAACATGTGTTACCAACTGCAAAAACGCAGTTCAGTTCGTCACTTGTGAGGAACTTTATCTGTTATATGTAGAGGTTACCGCTTAACACCAGGTGCGCCTCGTGCTTGTACCGTAACCTTATGACTTAAAAAATACTTTTAGTGTATCCACCCATACAACTTCCACAAGCACATATTTTGACTGCATATTAATTATATAATGTTCTGCATATGATACCATCTCCATCACCTATTATGTATATATTTAAATGTTAATTTGTAGATTCGTGCCACCTCCAAGTCCTTCTGAAACAAATAGAAACCTGCCTCAAGTGTATAGAGAGTGAGGACCACAGAGAGCGAGCTGTATCCACGACCAGACACCTGCTACTGCTGTTCAACAACCTCAACTGTCATGGCGGCGTTGGGTTGCCGCACGATAAATGCAGGTACATGTAGATTTTTGCAATGAAGTGTTGAGACGGGCAAGTCGTGTGACTGGGGGTAAGTATTAGTCTTGCCCGTGACAGTTGCGGTGTCACCCGAAGCTACACATGTAGTTGACAACCCGACCATTAGTTTTTGAGTCTCTTTAGACCAGTGATTCACTTAGTACAGAGCTTTTTACACCCTAACATGCTTGCACAATGAAAACACACACAATGACGGCTTTCTTGCACAAGAGGCCCAACCAACTAGTAAATATATTTTTCTACGGAATTCCAAAAAGGAAGAGGTACTCAATTCGGCTGTTTATTTTTATGTTTATCACCTCGTAACTTTTGATAGAGTGAACCGATTCTCAAAATTCTTTTTTTGATTGAAAGCTGGTGCTCGGTCCAGTAGTTTTTTGAGATACACTCCAGTAACTGATAAGAATGGTAGACGGTATTAATTTTTTCCAATTGTACTTGTTTACTAGTTGCGCTCTGCGGTTTCTCCTGCGTGGTGGTGGATGATGGTGGAGAAAAGTATCCTGTATTTCTAGCGTTGCATGTATTATCTATCTACATATCAAATTTCGTCCAAATCCGTTGATCCGTTCTGGCGTGATTGAGTATCGAACCTCCACCCATCCAAACAATCGCATTTATAATATTAGTAAGAAGATTTTTTTGATTGTATTGTGATTGCCTTGATAGACTTATCGTGGTGGGCAATACGGAGGGCAAAAGACCCCGCGGGCGATCCCCAAACAGATGGAGCGACCAATTAAAACTTCCCTCCTCAATCGAGTTTTGCTTAGTTGTCAGAGACGCGATCGATATGCACCGATGGAAGCAGATCATACGATCTCGGTGTACACCATCCACATCCACCGATGACCACGATCCTCAGTCATGAGGAAACGACCACAGAGAGAGAAGAAGATTGTGACTGCCCGTTTTAAGTCAAAATCATTTATTCAATTTAGGCATCAAAGACGCACTTATGAATGTCAATTTTTTATTATAACGTACTTTAAAGACTACCGCCGCGATCCAAAATATATAGAGTGTACCGAGAAGAAGCGGCGAAACTCGGGGCCATTCTTTTTATATAGATGTTTTTACAATGTTTTTACTTAGGTACTACAAATATTAGCTCCAATGTGTTGCCTTACAAAAGAGAACATAATAATGGTATCAGTAAGGCAAGACACGCTACACTTTGACATCTTAGTACACGAGTAGATAGATCCTGGAGTGATCAGTCCCAAGCTGTTTTATCCTCCAAGTAATACGAAATTGTGTAATAACCTTTTTGACGGAGTTTAGTTTTAATAGTTATTTTAAACTTATTAATAGGCAAATCTCGGAGAACATTGGGAACTTTATTATAGAATCGTATACATTGTCCCATAAAAGAATGACTTATTCTGTGGAGACGCGTTACATGTATGGATAGCTTGTGCTTATTTCGCGTGTTGATGGAATGAGCATCACTCCTTTTATCAAAACTGCTAATGTTTTTCTTTACATACATAAGATTTTCATAGATAAACTGAGAGACAACAGTTAGAATGTTTATGTCTTTAAACTTCTGTCAAAGGGAAACTCTGGGAGCTAAACTGTAGATCGCTCGTCCCTTTTTGCAGTATAGAAATAGAATTAATATCTGCAGATTATAGTAGGCTGATTGTACATAAGGGTGTGGTTGCATGTATGAAAGGAAATGATTTTATGTTTTCTTTTCCAGATGCGATTGCCAACTCGTATTAGTACAAGTAATAGTCTATGCTCTAAGGATATGTGCTGTGATGTTAAAAAATAGTAAACCTGAAGCAAATGGTGAGTTTAATTAATTAAAGTTTTGGTCTATTGTTTTAAGTATATTTGTGGTCTCTTCCTAGTGATCGCACTAGCTTGATTTTCTATACTTTTATCCGTTGAGTTCAGCTTTTGTAATATTTTATAAATATACAATTCTTAAATGGACGGTTATTTTTGTATTTATCACATCTGGCAAAACTTTTCCCTTGACCTTTTTTGATAATTCTATATTTCCCCGGTTGGTACTATTTAAATTTCAAACACTATTCAGTAAACACTTTGTAACGCTCAATAATATAATAAAATCTAATTTGGATTTTATGTATTTTGATAATAACTTGTTTAATGTATTTTGAATATTAAATACAAATTTTATTTAACTGAATATCTGGAACGAGGTTTTATATCAGATGTTTAAGTGCATTAGATTACATGGAATCAGGAACTTAACAGAGCTTGAAAATGATTGGGCTTTTGAATGAAGCTTTTAAACTTAAGTTGCATCCCAGAACAGATGACCTTCAGAGTCTGCTTCTGGAACGAGGGTTCGAGAAAGGACTGCCGACTGTCGCTATAGTAATAGATGGTAAAATAATATAAAAATAGGCCTTTGAAAAGTTTTAAACTTGTAATATATCATTTTATTAACTATTAATTTATTACAAAGCGTAAACCGAATTTTCAAACAAGTTGTAGTTCATGTGGAGATGCAGGGAATCAGTATTTTTCCCCCAATTTCAGTAGCTGTCTAGAAACTGATTTCTTAGATAATAATTACTTTAAATAATATTTTATACGTGTAATATGTCGAGAAAATGTAGGAGATTGGAATAATAAAATAAATAATATTAAAATATTTATTTTATTTTATAAATGGTTTTGAAACAACGCAGTGATAGCTTTCTAACCATCAGGGTGTGCACAGCATTTGCTATGGGACGCGCCTTAAGGCGAAATGGTAGCGAAGCTGTGAGGATATATGAAATTTGTGTTTTGTTATTTTATAAAGATAGAAACTTACGCTTTTACAAAAAACTGAGCTCACTAAAGTATTTGAACATTTGTTAGGATTACATGTTTTTTTTAGTATAAATATCTTACATAGAAACTGAATGGAATTGATTCACTCCATCGACGGCAACGTCTTCAATGGTGTATTTTAGGGAAGTTAGCAATATTTTTTCTATCGAACCAAATTTCTTTAATCGTGTATCGGTGAACATATACGAGTAAAGTATTTTGTGAACATTTATTATACATAAAATAATAATCCATTTAACCACTTTTAAAGGTCTAGTTTTAAATATTCGTAAGGACGAATTTTCAAAATTTCATCTCAAAATATATTTGCGTTGTGTACATTTGGCAGATGGTCTTCTCCCAATATGTCGGTGCGGGGTGCAGTTGGTGTACCAGTGGTCGCTGCGAGACGTGGAGTTTAGCGCTCAGCTGGCGCACAACGAGGGACATCTGCTAGAGTTGTGTGAGATACTGCGCGCCCTGGACCATACCGAGGTTATTGGTAAGTTTTATTATTATATATAAGGTAATTGTTAATCAGTGCACAATATCGAATGGGGTGGTTTGGAATCGATAACTAGTCATTATAGTGAAAGAAAAAATCACTTTTTTAAATTATTATGAACACATATTCATTGCTCCGCAGCCAACACTCATTGCGCGACCGAACGCTCGCCGCTACATCACAGAATAGACAAATGTTTACGCAGCTGATGTCTATGCCTAAACGACGGCGGGCCCGGGCGGGTCATCGTCCGCACGTTGTACCTATTCTAAACGGGTAGGTATGTCTCGCGTATATATCTACTGCTATCTATTCTGCGATGTAGCGGTGCGTCGGGTCGTGCGTTCAGTCGCACTATGGCTCTTAGACGTGGAGCGGCGAATATGGGTTCATGATAATAAAAAATATATGTATATATTTTTTTACTTTCATGACCAATTAGCGATTCCAAACCACCCGTTCAATATTGCGTACTAATTAACATATGCCTTAAAATGTATTATTTGTGGTATACATACCCTACGGCAGGCATGTCAAGTTGCGGCCCGTTAACTTTTTCTGCAGCCCGACAACAAATGTGACAGAAAAATAAGCTGAATCTTAACCCTATTAGGACTTACGTTAAATATAACCATACGCTTCATAAGCGCACGGTTTTCAAATGCTTATATTTTAATAATTTATCATGATTTTACGATTTATAAGGTACACTTTTTTATATATGAAATAACACTGTACTTTAAATTTGATCATTATTAGTAATTGAAAATATATGAGTAGATCTGTAAAAAAAGTAACAAAATCAATAGCCTTCTATTTGAATATCAAGCATATCGCCTATCATAAAAATACTGTATTTTTGTGACGTACATATAATTAGTCTTTTCTTGACCAGAGGATCTTCTTTTCTAAATTTTGAACAACACTTCGTATATGCCTTGGTGAAGTAGGACCTTTGAGTCTTTTTGTCATCCACAGTCAGCTGGGTACAATTTTTTTTATAACTGAAACAAAATATTGCAAAACTTGGTTGTTGGACCTTTGCTTGTTCACATAATATATTTTACGGCAGATGTTCTTCTGTGACTTTGACCCTTAGCGATAGATCAGTAATGCTTCTAATCACACTTCTAGCTGGAACAATTATACGATGATCACCCTCAGGAACTTCGGTTGGCTGGGCACCGAAGGTGGCTGGGCCGGTTCGTCTTTATCTAAAATATATTTATTCTCTACCACAGGTTCAATATTATTGTACTCATTTTCAACGTCGCTCTGACCATAATATGGTTTTCGCTCACGTCATATCTCGCTGTCTTTTTCCGCAGAAACTAACTGCTATTTTCTTGTTCTTGGACCAATAAAGAACATAATTTCGTCGACTAATAATGCCCTACTGCTTGTCATGATCAGTGCGTTAATAACAATATCTAGAAAAAACAGAACTCTGTATGCAGTCGTTTTACAGCCATAAATAACAATGACCAGCAAACACTTAAAGTTACAACAAAAGATAACCATACGCCTCAGAAGCACATCAACTTGTAACTTGTCAACCGCACAAATACAGTTTCCCCTCGACTTTAGAAGCACAGATGTTTACGGGTTTCGGGTAAAAAGATATTGCATTTATACGAGCGGGCGCCTCCGAGGCACAGGTTAGCTTTCTAAGGTTAAATACGACCACTGAATTTTAAAGAATACCTACACAAGTTAGGTTTAGGGTAAGTATTAGTATTCTTGCACTAGACTAATCATTGCATAGACTGTTTACTGCAATTTGGCCAATATCCGTCCCATAGTAGTTTCATAAATTGTTTAGATTAAGAATATGATCTGTGAGTCATACAGACAGTCCACCAGACTTCTTATCATCCAATATACTGAACCAAAAAAGTAAAGTTTTAGTTTTTGCCTATTTCTTTGTTGCATGTATAATTAAAGTAATTCTTAAAGGCTTGGGAGAGCTCACATGATGCTATTGGCGTTTTTATGACCTCAAAAGCACTTGTTTGTGTGGAACACCATACACTGATTCGGAAACTTTTCCACAATGGTATTTGTGGAGCTGCGCTTGATATCATCAAGTCATATTTATCTAACAGGATGCAAAAGGTTGGCATAGACGCTGTAACATTTTCGGGATCTATAATTAGAATGGGAGTTCCACAAGGGTCCATTTTAGAGCCTTTTGTGTTCTTAGTATACATTAATGACTTGCCACTTATGGTCAAGGATCTTTGTGATATTGTCCTATTTACGGATGTCACATCTCTTATTTTCAAAGTAGATAGGAAAGATATTGCACACTAATTCAAGTCAACAACGCTCTATCTAGTATCTTCTAGTAAATGGTTCGAAACTAATAATTTACTTCTGAATTTAGAAAAAAAGATAATGGACAAGGCAACAGTCTTCCTATGCATTAAAATTTACCCAAAATTACAATATATACCTCATATAAATACTTTGCCTGGGAGACTCAGTTCTGCTACATATGCGGTATGTAAAATATGAGAACAGACGGTTAAATAACCCTTTTAATACTAGGTATAAGAATAGGATGGCTGTACCTAGTTTTAGATTTGCAAAGACTAAGAAGTCGTTCCTAGGAAATTGTATGCGTTTTTACAATAACATCCCAAAACACATAACTGAGCTCACAGAGGGAAAATTCAAGTCGACTGTAAAAAAAAGTTTTAATAAAAAAAGCATATTATAAAATCCGACATTGTATAGAACACAAAGTTGCTTGGAATACTTCCACCACTTCTGGAAAGTTGTCATCTGCCATCCATAAATGCAATAATAGTAATACATAAACATTGTAAAATACTATATGATAAGAATGTTCCCGAGTTTCTTGTCGCTTCTTCTCGGTAGGCTCTGTATATTTTGGAACGAGGCGGTAGAATCTTTAAAGTACATTGTAATGAATAATTGACAAGTGCGTCTTTGATGCCTCAATTGAATACATTAATGATTTAGCCTCTTCTTTTTCAGCAAACATGCTCTCAGAATTAGCGAGTACCCTCCAATCGACTCCCGAAGACATGCCGCCATCTTTCCATAAACAAGCGTGGCTCAAGAGCTTTGAGTCATTCTCTATGGCTGATTGAATATAACATTTAATTATAGTACACACAAATACACAACGTATATTACCTACTGGCTGTAAAATATAATTTTTTCACGTGAAGCTTGGTTGCTTCTTGTAAATAGTAATAATAGTATTGTTTTTTTATATTAATGAAATATTAAAAACAGTTATTTTGTTATATATTTTTTATTTAATAATAAAAACAAAATTTGTATGGACAAAACCAAATATATTTAACAATTTTGAAATGTGATTGGTTTTGACTATAATATGAGACCTCTAAATAGGAATGTGAATAGCTTATTAATACTAAATTGATTTACAATTACTCCTTAAAGCAAACAATCATTTTAGACATATATTACAATACAAATATTTTATTATATATTTATATTTAATATACATTTCGTGCAGACAAATGTCATCTCCCATTAAATTAAATTCGTAAAGAAACAAAATTTCATTGTGATATTATACAGAGAGAAAGCGACGAGCCAGAAATTCAGGAAGGGATTAAATATGTAGCACAGTATTAACCCGTCCGAATCAGCAACTCTCATTCCAGGCAAGTTTAATTCATAAATCTATGGTTATTTTTTGTCCTGATGCGGACGAGTTAAAATATAAAAGTATGTTTGGCTGACCATACTAGAAATGCATACTCAGCTCTTTTGGCTAAATTTCGTTTTTCTATAATTATAGTTACACTTTATTCTCCATTCCTGCTGGGTTATTATGTATCTCAGTTGCTAACAAAAGTTCATTGAAATATAAAAAATGGCCGCTCTATGTCACTTTTGTCACCTCTAGTCATCAACTTACTAACATGTTTGCTTACTATTATTTTTTTATAGTTGCCAAAACTGACATAGAGCCGCCATTTTTCAAGATTTCAATCAACATTTATTAGCAACTGAGATACATAATAGCCCTACTGGCTTATTTTCACTATGTGAGAACGGACCACAGATATATTATGTACAATAGATAACGAAACGCGTGTACTTCCCGTGTCCGAACCCCGACCAAGCGTCAAGATTGGCCGCTACTTACAGTCCGCTCAGTGTCTGTTGCGGCCGGACACACGGATATACTAAATTG
The DNA here is from genome assembly GCA_917880725.1 of Selenia dentaria. NCBI lineage: Eukaryota > Metazoa > Arthropoda > Insecta > Lepidoptera > Geometridae > Selenia > Selenia dentaria. The sequence continues at coordinate 2,538,963 of OU862885.1, read as the reverse complement.
CGTGATAATTAACTGCAATAGCCCAAAAAGTTCGATCCAAAGAAAAGGACATATTTCCTATCACAGGTAAGTTATTTTAAAATGATAGTATGCCTAAATTCACGTAATTCAATTCATTAAAAACTCTGCACGCATGGTTTCAATACAAACCATGATACCTGCATTATCTATTGACAATATATATCTGTGCTGTGTAGGACACCTTCATACATAACACCATATTGAGTGCCAGAAACATCAAGTGGCACAGGAAAGCTTAAATATAAAGCGGAAGATTATTTTTAAAACAGTCATGATGGGTTGTGCACAAAATGCATTTATTTCCTTTACAACTAATGGTTAACCTTTCTAATTAATAGCTTATAGTAGATCCAACCGTTTATCCTCTTTTTGACAGATCTAATTTGTCAGTTAAAGTGTTGTGACCAAGTGATTATAGTGGACACGATTTCGATTCATTTTTCTATCGAGTCTGTGCGGAAAGAGAATAGTCCTAGGAATGGCGCCATGACCATGGCTATTGGCCATCTAGAAATACGTCAGCCAATGGGGAATGTTGAAAGGGCGTGGACAGGCCGTCATGGCATGGCCATCTAGAAACGCATCAGCCAATGGGAAATGCTGACGCATTTCTAGATGGCCATGCCCAGATGGCGAGGCCACGCCGTCCGGTTACACCCGTGTAGTTTCCAAGGTAAGCTATCAAATTCTGAGTTATAAGTTTTCACTTCTATCGGCAATTCCTATGACTGCCAATTTTTTTGTCTATGGGTAAGCAGTAGTATTTTATCAAGGTAGTAAAACTCAATGGTCCACCGCCGTTTTGTATTTGTCACTGTCACTCGCAACAAGACGCCCGTGCTAGTAATTATTTGCTGAGTTTTATATTGGAACTATAAAATGCCGAAAGGATCAGTGCTGAAAGGACAGACGAGAGAAATGGTGATCAAGCTTCGTAATTACTTTGAAGCAGAGTATCAAAATGGCGGCCCGCTTTTACCATTGTCGCAAGTGAGAGAGCGCGTTGCGGCCGCGTTAGGTATTAGTGCATCTACGATTACAAAAATTACTACCGAAGCCTACGGAACAAGCGGCATGCAGGAGAATAAGCTTCGTACGCCGAAGAAAAAACGCCAACCACGTCGTGTGACTTCGGTTGACAACTTTGACGCAGACGCTATACGCCGTCATATATATAACTATTACTTACGTAAAGAAGTTCCAACACTTAAAAAACTTGTTGCTTCTTTGCGTGAATGTGATTTGTTCCGAGGTCAAAAATCGTCATTGGTAAAGGTCTTGAATGAAATTGGATTTACTTATAAAAAATCGGACAAACGCAAAATATTGATGGAGCGTCGCGACGTAGCTTTTGCTCGTTGCGAATTTTTGAGCGAAGCCAAAAAAATTACAGATTGGTCAAATGTTGTTTTCACTGACGAAACTTGGCTGAATGCGAACCACACAGTGTCTAAGAGCTGGACTGATGACACCGCTGCTTCCACTACCTCAGTACCGATGGGAAAAGGAGAACGTCTAATCATTTGCCATGCAGGGTCTGTGAAAGGATTCATGCCAGATGCTTTGTTGGCCTTTAAATCCAAAAAAACAGTTGAGTACCACGAAGAAATGAATTCTGAGGTTTACGAAAGTTGGTTTAAGGAAATGGTACAATCATTGGAAGAACCGTCAGTTATTATTATGGATAACGCATCCTATCACTCACGCCAAATTGATAAAATGCCGACCCAGGCCGACAAAAAACAAGTAATCATTGACTGGCTTCAACGACATGGTGAAAATGTTGATAACTCCTTACTAAAAGTACAATTACTAAATATATTACGAACAAAAAAACACTTCCCAAAACGATATGTGATCGACGAAATAGCTGCAGAACATGGTCATTGGGTTCTTAGACTTCCACCCTATCATTGTCAATACAATGCCATTGAATTAATATGGGCTCAAGTTAAAGGACACGCTGCTAGAAATAACACAAAACCCCCATTCACGGCAAACAAAATGGTAAATTTATTAAAAAATGCATGTGTGAAAGTAACTGCGGAAAGCTGGCAAAATGTAATTCAAAAAACACAAGAAACTATAATGGCAGATTGGGATAAACACGTGGCGATAGATTATATGAGTCAACAATTAATTATAAATGTCGGCAATAGCTCGAGTGACAGCAACGATGAATCTGATTTTGATTAATAAATAAATAAAAATAAAAGATTAGATTTCGTTTGCTTAAATTGGAATTGGGGTTGCTCAAACTTTACTATTTTCTGGTACCAAACGGCAGACTTTAATGTCTGCCATCCCCAGCGAGCAACACGGAAGGGAGTAGCCTTAGCTAAAAAATATTGTTCAAATCTTTCTGTCATTTCTTGCGGGAGGGGAAGTTGCACACTAGCGCAAAGCCGCACTATTACATACAAAACATACCTGTACCGATCCATTGCCGATCATACTCACACAACCAAATCACTAACACATAAAAAATAAAGCACCATTCACAAATCTAGCCCCGCCCTCACCCCACAGTATATTATCAAACTCCATGGTCCATGCGGACTTGTACTTTGACAGAGGGGAAACGCTGTGTATGCCTACTCCCTTCCGTGTTGCTCGCTGGCCATCCCAGATTTAACCGGTAACAGCTTCGTCAAGTATGACTTGTACTTGTAATCATCATAGTCATCATAACCTTGTTCTTTTTTGGATATACACCAGGAGATAAACACGTCTTCAAATAATGCTGTATGTTTTCCTGAGGCGCATCAATATAACGGTTTTACATAAAAATAAATCCGATATTATGTGCCGAGAACGGAAAACACCCGTGTAAAAATAGTTCATAAACAATATCGATATCTCAATCGTAACTTCGTAACATCACTATGTTGATAGCCATAGAACGTAATTTTTTAAAAACGTTTGTTATTTTATGGAATTTATAAAAAAACTACTGCACTTATGGACTCATTTTGTGAAAGATGATTATTATACGGGATCAAGGAGCAAATTTAAGCAGTTGTCATATTTTTAAAACCTCGCATTTATAAGTTAACTTTTGCGTAACATCGTCATGTTACGTTCTATTGGTGCTGTCAAAAAGAGGATAAACGGTTGGATCTACTATAGTGACTATGGCTTTACCGTCGAAGCAAGAGGTGCCAGAGTAGTACTGGATACCACACTGGGTGCATGGAAAAAGTACAGCATAAACCCTGCAGCTAACAAGAAATGGAAAGCCAAAATCGACCCGACAAGTATCAAGAAATACTTGGATTTTCTTAGGGCCGGCAACAGCCAGAATATCAGAACTGCTCCAGAAATAAATGCAGCCAACAGGACGAAGAGCCATTGTAGCCAGGTCACCTGGATAGTCCACAGAACAGCCACCGGAATGTAAATGGAGAGAGAGTATCCGTAGAGGCAGAACAGAGACATCATTGTAGGGGAATTTGACGTCTAAAACAAAAATACATGGTAAATGTTAGATAATTGAATTTTGAAATTAAAAAAGAATGTGATTTCCTAGCCTATTCCTTCTCGTAGCATGCTAAGGACCATCTTTTTCTGTATTGTAATAGTTATTTATGAAACTGTTGTATAATAAGGTATCAGTAATATCACATGAGTGTTTTAATCCAATGTACAGTTGCATACAAGACTTTATCTACACCCATAAAATTACCGAAATAAACAAATAAGTAATACATTTTTGGAATATTAACATATATATAGCGAAAATGGCGGGATAAGACGTGATTCGAATAACCAATATTTTTTTAATTACGGCGCTGTGGTAACGAAACGCGCGCGCATGACAATATTCTCTTTTTGATATTCATTAAAATACCACTTTTTGAGTAGCGAAAATCTGACTGTTTGATGGGGAAACCTCTGCGCGGAAGCTTAGGGAGAAATGAACCAGACTAATTTTTTTTTGCCTATATATATGAAATTAGTACCAAATTGTTTAAAATAAAAATAGTCACAACCCAATCCAATAATCTTCAAGCTATTACAATAAGTTAATATCATAACAGACGTAGAATAATTAAAAAATCACATACACAACTTTATCGCGTAATATCTCAGTTTGGCTTGTCTGAGGGCTGGAACGTTTTGGCATAACACGGTCCAATTAGTGTTATATAGTATATAGTGTTGAAGTAATTGCCTACTATTGAAAGGGAGACGTGTAATGTTCCAATTTATCGTTTTAATTAATAATAAAATTATTTTAAGAATTTTTTTTTTTTAAATACAATATATAATATAATTGTCATACGCATTGCAGCTATGTATCTATTTATATCGTGCACGCGCTGTTTGACGTAGGTTCGGCACATGCGTGAGGTCACCTCCCCAACCTAACGGAAGACCAGCGCTGGTTGCGTGCAACTAGCATATTGCTGAGCTTAGGCTGGGTTGTGACAAACACCTAGATTTTAATTTTTAACCATGTATATTTTCTTTGTCTGTATTGTGTTTGTTGCAAATAAATTCATTCATTCATTCAATTAAGTAGTGAGAAGGTGGCTGTTTGATGAGTAAACCTCTTTGCGCGGAGGGGATCGAAAGAGAAGGAGTTGCATGAATGCAATGAAATTCAGTACAACATTATAACACTAGTTTGAATGATATAATGATTATTATGACACTGGTTGTTTTAATGTTGGCAATAAGCTGTCTCAGTCTCATATATTTATTATTTACTTAGGTTGTGCATTACAATATTACATGGTACACATAACTGAGTTTCATAGGTATATAACCATTTGTTTTTGCCTGTACATACTCATGCCTCATTGAACTAATGCATCAAAGGTCGCATGGCCAGACACAATAGAAATTTCATTGTTATAATGACAACGACCCTTGAAGGGTTAATCAACTGTACATGCAAAACGCACACAGGCACAACTGTCGGAGATATATTGGGATGATTACATTAGCAGCTATGATAAAAAAGAATCCTTACCTGCATTTCAATTTCATCCTGTCCATCTGTCTGCGTTGTCCACTTCAGTGCAGCCCACAGAGCCAGCGGCACGAGCCAGACATAGCATATGATGGCGGTAGCAGCATACGACACCAGGTGAAAGTCGTACCGCCAGTGGACTGCGGTGTTTTTGTTCTGAAGGTATGATGCTATGTTGCCACTTACTGCTATTGTGAAGATCTGAAAAATAATAAATTTTACTTTTGTTACACAAGTTGATTCGAGATTCATTTATTTGTCAGCACAATGTGCTGGTAATGGTAGATATACACACAAAACAGTATACAAGATCTTACACAAACTTTGTGTAAAAATTTCACTAGACAATGTATAGATTATTATTTAAATCTCGCGAATCATACAAATAGTACAGTAATTTGGTTCGAAAAAAGGGTACCTGGAAAAATTTCCGATAGATTTGAAAATGGTGGGTAATAGGCTCCATTTTTCCAATATGGCGGCGCGAGATGCAAAGATATAAGGTGGCGAATTTGAAGTTTGAAAAGAGCACATATTATAGTTATATGTGCTAATTGCCTATTTTCAAAACTGTTCTGGTAAAAAAACAAATGATTGTACTGACTACTAGAAGGCGTGCAAATTATTCAGCTTAGCTACTAAGTAAAAATAGGTGATAAAGGGGTTTGGGTAAAGTTGTTCGGAGGTGGGCGTGATTTTTATATGAGCGGCAAGTTATATAACCTATGCTATTTTATAGTACTTTACTTAAGATACACAACTGTTAAAAAAGTCGGTTCTAATTCACATCGACGCCGAGCTATTTAAAGTGAAAATCATCTGCTTGCAATCAGCTGCTTGAACTTACGGTTTCATTTATTTTTCCAGGATTCATATATTTGTGCATGGCTTTTTTATTAAAATAAAATATTAGCTATTAAAGTGAACTATCAACCTAGTTGAACGTGTTTGTCATCGGAGCATAGGCTCTTATCACACAAAATTAAGAGGATTGCATAGCTAGTACTTTCCATGCTAAAAGAGAAAACTCTTTTCTACCTCTTAACATTGTCCGATTTCAGTTTTTTTTTTTCATGGAATCGTGGCATTGTTTACTATGCCTGTACGTTTTGATTTTTTCAGTATTTCAAAGTACTAAAATATTCCTTTTTTAGAACTTAAAAAAACTGAAAAACTCAAAATGTACGGGCATAGTAAACAACGTCATTGTTAAGAGGTAGAAAAGAGTTTTCTCTTTTAGCGTGGAAAGTACTAACTATGTAATCCTCTTAAGCCGTTGACTCGCGATTCGGCATATTTGGCCAATAATACAATTGATGTCTCAGAAATCAACCTACTTTTCGAGGACCTGCAACGTGTGTGGTTAAAGCTAATGTACAAAATTTCGTGACCGTGCTACCCGTTGAAGAGGAGTTATGAGACGTTAGGTAGACATACTATACCACGTTTTTACATTAAATACCCAAACTTGCAACTAACAATACAAAGAGGTGCTTCGCGCTGACCCTGAGATTGTCCACTGGCTGTGCCCGCGTAAACCGTTTTTTCCAGTCTCGCCGCGTACGCGACAAGCGGCCAGTGGTCACGCACACATGCCCGCGTAATGGAACCGATTCGCGCGGTTGTATGAAGCTTTGTCTCTGTTCCGTTTATTTACTCGTGGTTATACCTCAAATCGGGGCTTAAAAAGTAAAATATAACTATATAAACTAAGAGCGATCGTCAACCGCCAACTAAACTAAGTTAGTTTAGCTTAGCCCACACAGTATGTAATGTTCATACTATAATTATACTACAATGATCATATCATACTAATGCTCACCTTATCAGAATGTAATACCTACAGTAAAAGCTCCTTATTCGCGGGGTATATGTTCCATAAACATGCCGCGAATACAGAAACCGTGAATACGGAATGGTAATTTATATGGGATTATAGGGGATACGTTCCTAGGTGACAGATAAATAAAAACAAATATATAAAAAAAAGAAGTTTTTGAACATTTTGATTAATTATCTTAAGGCTTAGGCAATGGTTTGAAGAATTTTGTAATTTTCTGTTGCTTGGCAGTTTTTAAAAGCTCCTTCAATTCAGACTGATACGCTGCAGTCGCACTAGCAATTTGCCTCTTTAAAATAAGAGGCAAGATAAGTAGAAACGTGTTAAGGTGTCTACATACGATGCAACCCCGAACGCGACATGCTGTAGCAATCTGCTGTAGTCGCGGTTGTACGTACTCTACACACGTTGCAGCGGCGATTACAATTTCATTCCGCGTTGGATCGCCACACCGTGCACTGTATGAAAATGGCTCAAATGCTGTCCAGATATTAAAGAACGGGTCTTGAAATTGAGTTCGCTGAACTACTACTGAGACTGAGAGACAATAAACATTAATTTTTACTGTGAACATTAATAGATGCACAGCGATACTACAATATATAATACCTATTATTATGTTACTTAATAATTAAAATCATGATTTCTAGCCTAGAGAAATTTGGATAGGAAGGAACAATGGCGTGTCAATTATTTTCACAAAGAAAAAACATCAGCTGCTAAGAAAAGTAAAAATACGTCATAACTATTTTATTATTCCACAAATGTGGCAAGTCATTAATAGATTTCTGAAATTCTAATCAATATAGTTTTTCTATAGTATAAATGTTTGCATCCATTTACATATTTCATTTAATAAAATTCACAGCGACGCTAGCCACTGTCGGCGCGGCGGCGGCACGATCGCGACTGAGCCCAGATTGCATGCAACCGCACTACTCACGTTACAACGCGGCTTACAATTTGCTGTAACAATCTGCTGGATACTAGGACGTACGATACGACGTCCAACATGTTGGAAGAAAGTCACAACACGCCTACATACGATACAATTTGCTGGATCACAGCAGATTGCTACAGCATGTTGCATTCGAAATTGCATGGTGTGTAGAGAGAGATCTTTACTCACGATCACAATTTTTGTAACAAATTATTATAATAATTAAAAATATACTTTATTGATTAAGTAATAAGGTTGCTTTCATTCTGTTTGTATACATTCTCAAAAACACCGATCGCGGAAAGGGCAGCTTATGTCAAAGTCCTCGGCGATATCATTTAACAACATACTTTAGGTAAACGTTGTAATAAGATCTATTTAACTCTTTTCATTAGTCCATTTGACGGCATTTACAAAGGAGATTGGGTTGGATACCTATTCGAATCCTTTCATTATTATGTATGTACTTATTAGATCCGCGAATAAAGACATTTTTAGCCGCGATTCTAGGAATTGGGTCGCATGAAGGAAGCGTGAATAAGGAGCTTTTACTGTATACTATCACAGTATGTAAACTATACTATACAGTGCTAAGCGAGATGTCATCCACGCGGGTGTCTCGAACGTTACTTGAAAAAGACCACCGAATGTGGTCGAAACTATAGTCGGCCTATCCGATAAATATTACGTGAGTAATCCCGTATTTCTAATTTATATCTATTAGGTATATATTTATATTCTATACTGTATTATACTAGCTGCACTTCGCGGTTTCACCCGCGTGGTGATGGATGATGATGATTAATCAAAACATATAACCTATGTTCATGAGGGATAATGTAAAATTCTAATTGTGAAATAATGTTTCAAACCGGTCCAGTTGTTTCGGAGCCTATTTAATTCAAACAAACAAAAAATTTTTCCTGTTTATAAAATTGCTATAAATATATACTGTATACATCTGCTGTGTATGCCAAGTTAGTTGTAAGCATATAGGTATAATACAATAATCTTAAGTGGCAACTACAATTTTTTTTCCTTCAGTGAGATGCAATGTATGAAGTTGTTTTTGTATTAGTGATTTATGGAGACTGGTATCTTGGCTATGGAGTGGCTTTTTTTTTGGATCCTTCTATGCCTAATATGATTTATGGTTATAAGTATTAATACAATTGTTTTGTCACTGTCTAGACTCTAGCTAGAGCATGATCTCAATTGATGGTCAATGAAGTGAAAATTGTAGCACACTACACCTAAGCTGGGAATATTTGTGCAAAGATGACAAATTTACAGCCATTGACATTTCCTCTACCGTAATTAATTAAAACAAAAGATTTCATTCATAAAATGACTAACTTCTACATCCTTGGTAGGAAAAGGGTTAAGGATGGCGGTATGTAGTCACTCAAGCACTAGAAAGCACTTTACCACCATGCCTTGGACTTCTTCACAATGCTACTTTCACCAGAAGCTTGCCCGAGGTATGATCAATACAAAATTATGGCTGCAGTGTCACTTTATATTTACACTTGTTTACTTAACATACATGAAGACAAGGAAAAGTTACCAGAAAACGGGGATGTACACTCTTATAATCTCCGAAATAATGACAAACTGTTACAACCAATGACAAGATTAGTAAAAACACAAAAACAAGGCAGTCATTTAAAGATAAAAATGTACAATTGCCTCATAACAGAAAATAACAAAACTGAGATATATAATATGTTTAAGAGAACGCGTAACATTTTTTTCAATGCAATCCTATTTATAATATTAATGAATTCATGTCCAAAAAATTTAATACAGCTCATTTCTGTAAACAATAATAAAATTGACAGTAAATATTGACATTTAACTATATTAACATTAAAATGACTCATTGCCTCCTCATTGATTTTCTTATAGGTTAATGCATATAGTAGCATTTTACAATTATGTACTATTGTTTTTTGCTTTAATTTAATCATTCATGTTGTTCTATGGCCATCTCTCGAAAATTTGTATGCCTGCAGAGGCAAAACATGACAAGCTTTTTAAAATTATATTACAACATCCATGTGCATGCCCAGTGTGTGTATAATATGTTCATATTTATGCTAATAAAGGATTATCTTATCTAATGATTGTGTTGTGTTCATGATCCTTATGAAGATGACGCTTTAAGTTCATTTTAATATATGTATGAAACTAAATTGTATGAATTAAGTTGGAATCAAATGAATGTTATGTATGGCTGTATACAAATTATCTTGTAAGGGTGACAAATGGGATGAGTGAATGAATGATGAATGATTGATATTAGTGACTGACTTGTTAATGAAAGTGTTTTCTACATAATATAATAAAGTTAATAAATTATATGTAAAAAACTAAAAGAAGCTAGAAGGAATTTCTACTATATATGTAAATGACTTGCCTAGTATAATAACCACTGTTATAATATGGCCAATAAATGTTTGAATTTGAATTTGATCCATAATGCAAACTCTGCAATAATTTTCTAAATTGAAAGAAGGATGCAACTGTCTAAATTTCCAAAAATTGTACTTCTGATATACTAACCAAGGTTACAGATATCCACACTGGACCGTAAAGATCTGGTTTCCCTTTGATCCTCTCATCAAAATAGTTCCTGGATACCTTTTGTGGCAGCACTGAAGATATGATTCTTTCTACCACTTCATTGGTATGCACATCAAAGTACTTCTGGTAGTACTCTATTGTCCAAAAATTGTGATTAGCTGTAAAGTAAAGGTAGACAGGTATGGATAATATGCACCTTTTTCCTAGAGGCAGAATCATGGGATTATCCACAAGCCTGGCCGCAGTACTAGTTTGCTTATTAGCCAGTGGCCAGCCTTGTGGTAGAGTTTTCAGACTACTCAGAGTGACCACAGCAAAGTTTGTTTATCCTATATGTATATCCATTTTTCAAGATTTCAATCAACATTTGTTAGCAACAGAGATACATAATAGCCCTGCAGATAACAATGACTAGGCTATGACTAAGATATGAGTGTTTCTGAAGACATTAATTGGCATACATTCTTATAAACATGTATGCCAAATGAGATGTTTCACTTATTATACAGTAACAATAATAACAGTATATCTAGTTAGATATATATAAGAATATAAGTTAATGAGTGTGACATGCATCTTTTGGATCAATGTTTTTTTTGTTATGATTATTACAAGATACAAGTACAAATAAATTATGAATCATGATTCATTTAGATCATAGCATATTAGATCATGATTAGTTAGTACATAATTTACTAATTCATTTATACTTGAATACTATTTGTTTGTATGCATATGATAAAGCATTTAGTCTCCACAAATTTATCAGCACCAAACTCAGAAGGCTAAGAAGTTTGGTGCCAATAGTGCACTCCAGTGTCTTCGGCCCATGTGGGTAGGGGGTTCTTCATCACTGACATTAACCTCTAATCCACCATATTTGTTGGTTTTTCAACACAGATTAGTTCCGTTTAGTTCTTAAATTTTGACTTCTTGAAACTAGTTGTCACAATTTTGCAAATGTCTGTTGTGCAAGTTTCAATAACTATTTGAAGATTTGAGGGAGTTGGTAAACATACAGCTGGTGGTCACATGTAAATGTGGGCCAAGCATTCAGTACCTTTACTACAAGCTCTTACTAAGGGTGTACACTACATGAATGAAATATATAATTAAATTTTGTCAACTTTTGGTAAAATTAAATAGTAATAATTTTTATTAAAAAAATGTGACGGTTGTATGTATGAAGGATATGACTTGTTATAGGAATCACTGCATGTTGACCTGCACCTGCACATACTGCACCTTCCAATATGTGTTTCAATGTGTTGCAGATTGCTTGCTCAACATCTGCCGACTTCATCAGGCATAAATGCAGTAAGGAACTCCTCAGTACATCAAGGCTCCAGGTTTATAAGACTTACTTTGTGCCAAAGTTTCTGGTTCTTCGACCACCTTTGGAGGCTCTTCATAGGTGTAATTAGGGTTGGACAAAGTGTTGTTGTATTGATTCGTATGCACTGCTTCCACGTCGATCCGTGCATGACGGTCGTTGTGCTCTGGAGAATAGTCCTGAAAGTTTAGCAGCTCCCCCGTGTTTACGTTCGACATTATTATCAATTACGACGCACACGCATGAATAGCAACAATAAACATATGACTATTTTGTATTTGGATTTTTTCTTGTATTTTACTCAAGCAAGAATTTTACTTTTACCCATAGATAATATATTCTAGTCCAAAGAGAACATATATAATATCTGTGACTATTAGTGCGTTCGAATAGGCACCTTGTGAGCGTTTTTAGCGAAAATAACGCTTAAAACCCTCGCAAGGGGAGGGGCGTTCGAATTGGGAATCTGTGGGTGAAAATGTCGTTCATGTCTCTTTTTATTCGGAAAACTAAAAAAGAGGAATTTTTGCCCCTCGTCCGGAGCATGGTTGTTTGTGATCGTTCTTATTCTTATTCTTTGTTTTCCTGGCTTTTGCGATATTGTCGCAATTTCGCCAATGTCGTGTCGGTAGAGCGAAAACAAACGCAGGAGATTGATCGGTGGCGTAAAAGGATGATCAGCGATCGTGAGTCTTACATAAATTTTATCCCTGGGCATATTTTCCTGAGGAAAAGATACACTAAGACATACACAGGACAACACAATTATATAATTACACATACTATCATACCCAGTTATAAATATATTATATTAGTACTACAAATCTATGTTAACTACAGTCATAATTTTATTTTGTTCACCAAGATACGATTATTTAGTATATATACAAATGGAGTAAAGGAAAGAAAGAGAAGGGAGCTGAGGTTGGTAGGACGAGGAATATCAACAGTTGCAAAAAAGAGCAGTTGAAAAATATATGATCTGCGGTGCATTCATCAAGGCCACATTCACATAATGAGTGGTCACGGATTCTAATCTTGGCCAGAAACACTGGAGTGCATGACTGTCCCAGCCGCAAGCGGCATATGGTGGAGGTGGCAATCTTTTCTTACTTTTTTATATTTAAAAAACCAAGGCTTTAAGGGTATGTGTAAGGCATTTGAGGCTGACACATAAAAGAGAGGTCGTAAGAGAAAATTTTGTAGTTGTCTTTGTTGCCATGAAGAGTTGCGTGTCTGGCGCACATGTCTGCATTTTCATTTCCTGGGATGCCTACATATCCAGGGATCCACGCAAGGACTACCTTCAGCCCAAATTGGTGACTGTTATAAAGGGCTTCTTTTATTTTTAGGATAATAGGGAACTTTGACTTACATACTCGTATAAACTGATTAGCGAGGATACCCTGAAGACTGCTTTTTGAATCTGTAAAAATAATTGCCTGGGATACTCTATGCGAGTTGACATGCATAACTGCCTCCAGAATAGCAATAGATGTTTTTACAATATTTTTACTTAGGTACTACAGATATTAGCTCCAGTGTGTTGCCTTACAAAAGAGAACATAATAATGGTATCAGTAGGGCAAGACACTCTACACTTTGACATCTTAGTACACGAGTAGATAGATCCTGGAGTGATCAGGCCCAAGCTATTTTATCCTCCAAGTAATCCAAAATTTTGTAATAACCTTTTTGACAGAGTTTAGTTTTAATAGTAATTTTAAACTTATTAATAGGCAAATCTCGGATAACATTGGGAACTTTATTATAAAATCGTATACATTGTCCCATAAAAGAATGACTTATTCTGTGGAGACGCGTTACATGTACGGATAGCTTGTGCTTATTTCGCGTGTTGATGGAATGAGCATCACTCCTTTTATCAAAACTGCTAATGTTTTTCTTTACATACATTAGATTTTCATAGATAAACTTAGAGACAACAGTTAGAATGTTTATGTCTTTAAACTTCTGTCTAAGAGAAACTCTGGGAGCTAAACTGTAGATCGCTCGTATAGCCCTTTTTTGCAGTATAAAAAGGGAATTAATATCTGCAGAACATCCCCAGAGCAGTATGCCATAAGTCATAACGCTATGGAAATAACTAAAATAAACTATTCTAGCTGTGTCTACATCAGTTAATAGTCTAATTTTTTTAACAGCGTAAGCCGCTGAACTGAGCCTACTAGACAATTTTTTTAATGTGGGGACCCCATTGCAATTTAGCGTCTATAGTTATTCCTAAAAAGACCGTTGACTCCACAAGGTCCAACCCTGTTCTATTCAATTGTATATTGGATTCTACTTGTCTCAAATTTGGCGTCGAGAACTTTATACAATTAGTTTTCTTCTCATTGAGGAGAAGATTATTTGTATTGAACCAATTCACAACTTTAGCTAATGCATTGTTAACATCGTCATAGTTTAATAACTGCCTTTTAATTTTAAATAACAGTGAGGTGTCATCTGCAAACAATACAATCTCGTGATTCTTCTCTACATAATAAGGTAAGTCATTAATATAGATTAAAAACAAGAACGGCCCTAGTATTGAACCTTGTGGAACGCCCATTGAGATTATAGAGCCGGGCGATTTTTTACCATTTATGTCAACCCTTTGAATTCTATCATTTAAATATGAAGTCAAAAGGTTGAGAGCCATGTTCCTAATACCGTAGTGTTGTAATTTCCTGACAAGTATATCATGTCGGACGCAGTAAAATGCCTTAGATTAGTCGCAATAAACACCTAAGGCATCTTGAGAGTTCTCCCAGGCATCAAACACATCTTTTATAAGTTCTATACCTGCGTCTATAGTAGAGCGATTCCTTGAGAACCCAAATTGATTCTTATGGAAAATTTTGTTGTTGGAAAATGTTGTGCACTAAAATGAGTTTCTAATTGATGTAATATATTTTTTTCGAAAATCTTACTTAGCGTAGGTAGTACAGAAATAGGCCGAAAATTTGTTGGATCAGTAGTACTACCAGATTTGAATAAAGGAACCACTTTACTGTGCTTCATTAGGTCAGGAAATACACCACTTGCAACACAAGAGTACAAGACAAGAGTCTTCGACCAATGTGTGTTACCAGTGATGACTTATGGCACTGAAACGTGGTCTCTTACTATCGGCCTCATAGAAAAGCTCAAAGTCGCACAACGAGCTATGGAGAAAAACCCCGAGCATTGCCCTGCTCGGGGTTTTTCTACGTGATCAAATCAGAAATGAGGAGTCCCGTAGAAGAACGAAAGTCACCGACACAGCCCAGAAGATTAGCCAGTTGAAGTGGCAGTGGGCAGGGCACATAGCACGCAGAACAGATGGCCGATGGGGCCGAAAGGTTCTGGAGTGGAGACCACGGACCGGCAAGCTCAGCGTAGGTCGTCCACCGACACGGTGGACAGTCGACCTGATGAAGGTCGCAGGACGACGTTTTTAATGATGTCGTATGCTATCCGGACCCCCTAAAAATATAAATATTGAAATATTTGATTATATATTTGCACTAAATTCTATAAACCACTCTTAAACAAATATTTTCAATGACAATGAAAACAATGAGAGAGAGAAAGTCAAATATTGCGCGAGTGAGAGAGATGTAGCCGCCATTAAAGTTCTGCCCCGTTTCATACATCGTTTTCGCGCTATGTAGGGGTAGTTATTTTCTACTCCACGAAACTTGGCAAAAAAACCGTTCCCTTTCACGGTAGATATTAAAAAACGGCGAGTGATGAGCCACTAATGACGTTAATTTTATGAACATTTTTAATACAGTTTTTCAGATTTAGACAAAGATATATTTTTAAACGTTATAAAGTCACAAATATCTTTTAATTGGTGACCTCTTTAGATATAGTCTGATTAATCTATGCGGTGACCTTAGCTTGAGTTTAGCTGAGATAGCATTTAAAGTAGCCATTTAGGTACGTAAAGCAATATCCTGAATTCAAAATAAAAAACTTTATGATTAAAGAGTTTTCTAAGGGTGCAAACATAAAGATACATGTTTTTCGGTCCCGATATGTCGGTACGGGTCGGTACTGATAGGTACCGATTAAACTACATATAGCAACCGGTAAATCTGTTCTTAGTGACCATAATGTCTTCGAGTTCTTCGGACGATGATGTTTTTCTCTTCGAAAGTGTTCATTATAAATGTAAGAAAAGGACCTGTGAGATACCTCCACTTTTTTCTTATTTTATTTTCTGTAACAAAACACACCATGTAGGTTTGTATAAAAATCAAGAGTCAAAGCTAGCAGTATATACTCGGGCCCATCACACAAACTGTTGTGCTGAGTGGGAATCGAACCCACGATACGGTAAACAAAGTGATGGAGGCACCTTTAGAGGTTCAGACTTGTATTGGTTTCTTAATAAGAGACAAATTGATATTCCAGAACCCGACTATTCACCAGGTACTCAAGTATCTGCTCCTTATGTATTTTTAGCTGACGAGGCCTATCCATTACAAACATATTTATTAAAACCCTTTGGAGGCCGTGAATTAACAGAAGAGCAACATAATATCAATGAACGATTATCTCGAGCAAAAAAAACAGTGGAATGTGCATTTGGCAGAATATATTCAAAATGGCGTTTACTATCTTGTAAGTATATTGAAACAGATATTGAATTAGCTGACAAAATCGTGATAACCATGTATGTTGTGTATAATATAATATATTGACAAAGAGGGAGGAGTTAAGTGCCTATCAAAGCACTTAACTCCTGTTCAACTAGTAAGACAAAAATGGCACAATCAAAATCCGGGTCCACCTTCGAATTAAGCAACAAACGTCAGAAACATTTTTGTAAAGTATTTCACGCTTAACCGATTGTTGTACACTAATTAATTAAATATAATGGAATAAAAAAATGTATTGTAGTTGCTTACCATCATGTTTCATTTCTAAGCTAATTTCCTTCCAATATTTATCATTTCTGTTGCTGTGTAATTTATGTCTTTTGTTCCACATAGGTGGTTTAGCAAATATCAATGTTATTAAAAATTTCGCAATGCACATCCATTTTCACGACGACAGAAGATGACACACTACACCGGCAAATGCTTAAACTCGTACGGATCAGTACAGGTAGTCGGTACCGACATGTTTAAACCTGTTCCTTTATAACTGACCGCATATGATAACATGGGAATATTATACCTGCACTGATCAGTACCGACCCGTACAGACTCGCATGCACCGGAAACCTGTTTCTTTATGTAAGCACCCTTAGGCGACATAAATAGTGCGTTCGAATAGACACCTTGTGAGCGTTTTTGGCGAAAATAACGCTAAAAACGCTCAAAAGGGGCGTTAGAATTGGGAATCTGTGGGTGAAAATGTCGTTCACAAAGACCTTCACAAGGTCTTTGGTCGTTCATGACTCTTTTTGTTCAGCGTTCGGAAAGCTAAAAAGGAGGAATTATTGCCACCAAAAAGTGCAATTTTTGACCCACGTTCGGAGCATTGTTGTTTGTGATCGTTTTTTGACAGCTATGTATTTGACAGCATAATCATGCGATTTTAGGTCTTATGCTCAGTCAAGGAACTTATATCCAATTTGGGCTACGTTCCGGAAAGCGACGAAATCACTCACGGCGCTCACACACCCATTCCCTTAAAAGCCCACGGTCATCGTGAGCGAACTCGATACGTCATCGATGACGTCACTGAAAACGCTCACAACGCTCGCAGATCGTAGGTAAGTTTTCGCGGTCGTTTACGAGCTGTCACTGTCAAGCATCAAATGTATAGATATATATCGATTTTTGACAGAAAAGTTGGCGCGCTATTCGCGACCGCGTAACTGTTCCGCTTGGGTTGAACATTGCAAGCATTCATGCTAACCGGAACGCTTAACCGGGGCGCGACAATTGTGAGCGTTGACGGCGCTTCCCGGAACGTAGCCATAGTTGGATATAAGTTCCTTGTGCTCAGTAACGCTAAAAAAGAGCCATCAATGACAACGCCACCAATGCCCTAAAAGCTATGCCGTGGTCCGTTTTGCGATAATTTTGCTCACAGTGCTATCGTCTACCAAAGCTGGTCCGAGATAAATATCGCGATTTTGACAGCTCGTGGCACTGTAAGCGTGTTGTTAATTCGGACCAGAGTTGTAGCAATAACGAACCATTTGCGCGCGAAAAACAAATTCATAAAAATATCGTGCATAGTGTGAAGGTTAACTATGTGGTGTGTGGATTAAAAAGAAATAATGGAATGGATGGACCGACTTTTACAACTTTTACATCAAAAAGAAGGGACACCAGTAAATACATTCTAGAAATAAACAAACACCTGTCACTTTTGACAGAACGCTCACGACGATTATGGTGTAGAGCATGGTTCATGTAATCGTCAATATGGCGGCAGTTAAGACGTCATCGATGACGTAGCGTGGGCCATCGTAAGCCGTGGTCCGTTTTGCGATAATTTTGCT
The DNA here is from genome assembly GCA_917880725.1 of Selenia dentaria. NCBI lineage: Eukaryota > Metazoa > Arthropoda > Insecta > Lepidoptera > Geometridae > Selenia > Selenia dentaria. Next base: position 2,520,811 of record OU862885.1, on the reverse strand, counting down.
CACAGTGCTATCGTCTACCAAAGCTGGTCCGAGATAAATATCGCGATTTTGACAGCTCGTGGCACTGTAAGCGTGTTGTTAATTCGGACCAAAGTTGTAGCAATAACGAACCATTTGCGCGCGAAAAACAAATATCATAAAAATATCGTGCATAGTGTGAAGGTTAACTATGTAGTGTGTGGATTAAAAAGAAATAATGGAATGGATGGACCGACTTTTACAACTTTTACATCAAAAAGAAGGGACACCAGTAAATACATTGTAGAAATAAACAAACACCTGTCACTTTTGACAGAACGCTCACGACGATTATGGTGTAGAGCATGGTTCATGTAATCGTCAATATGGCGGCAGTTAAGACGTCATCGATGACGTAGCGTGGGCCATCGTAATCACGCTCACGGTGAAAGGGACCGACTTTTATCGCGCTAATATCGATTATAGCCAATTAGGACCGCACTGGTAATCACGCTCACGGTGAAAGGGACCGACTTTTATCGCGCTAATATCGATTATAGCCAATTAGGACCGCAGTGCTAAGCGAACGCACCTCAAAGAGAATATAAACCAGTGTTGCCGATTTGGCCCTGTTAATGCTAAATTTGGCTCTTTTTAAGTCTGTTGGCATGAAAAATTGGCCTTAGCATATACCATATTTTAGCATTTTTGAACATTTTAACAAGTTGAACAAAGTAGTTAGCTTTTTGGCCATATATATACTCAATCTTTGCCACACTTGAATGCTGAGATTAAACGAAGTATAGAGCCAAAATACGGTCAAAACAAAATTAAGAAATCGTATGTATACACTGTACTCAATTCTACACATAAAATATAGCCTTAAAAGACCAGCAAATTATGTCATTCGTATAACGTTCCCGAAGATAATAATAAAACCGATTAGGGAGGTTAAAGAGTCGACTGTTATGCCAGTGACAGATTCTGAAGATTGCCCATCACAAGCACAAGCACAAGCACAAAACAAAGCTGATGTTGATGATCTGGAAATATTATTTGTCATGTCTATCGGGTAAAGCCAGTTGACGAAGCGGAAGCAAGAAGACGGCAGTGTAACGTTGACCAAAGCAGAAATGTTGATGGAGGTCGAGATGTTGTATAAACAGTTATACACCTCGGTCGCTGTTAACAGCTCGACCAAAGACCCAAGAGCCAAGCTGACCCGACATTATGCAGCAGACATCCCGGACATCAACCTGTATGCGATAAGGATGGCCTTGAAACAGCTTAAGAACAACAAGGCGCTGGGTGATGACGGTATCACGTCAGAGCTTCGAAAGCTTCGAGCTGCTTCGAGAGCGGGTGGAACACCGTTAATTAAAGCCTTTCAGAAGCTCCTTAACACCGTCTTATTCTAAGGATCAACGCCAGAAACATGGAACCCTTGTAACAATAAAATTGGGTGGTGGTGTTATTCTTCACTAAAGGTGCCTACACCTTGTTGAAGAATTACAGACACCTTGTTGAAGAATTACAGACCCATCTCACTTTAGAGCCATGTTAATTAGCTGTTTTCGAAGGTTATAGCAAAACGTCTCAGTCGCATGTTTGATGAATTCCAGTCTCCGAAACAAGCGGATTTCCGATAAGGCTACAGTAGGTATCATAGACCACATCCACACGCTACGGCAAGTTTTACAGAAGACCGACTTGCTTCTTTGTTAAGCGTTTGTGGACTGTGAGAAGGCCTTTGGTTTGATCTAGAAGTGGGCAGAGCTTGAGTCTCTCCAGCGATGCCGTATCGACTATCGATATATCGAAGTGTTGAAGTGTTTGTACAATAACGCCAATTGACAGGCCGGTTGGCGCAGTTGGTAGCACCCCTGCCTTCTGAGCCGCTGGTCCCGGGTTCGATCCCCGGACAGGTCCAATATTTGTGTGCACGAACATGTCTGTTTGATCTGTGTCTGGGTGTGTATATGTATTTAAGTATGTATATCAGTCATCAGGTTACCATAGTACAGGCTTTGCCTAGTTTGGGATCTGAAGACCTTTGCGTGGAAGTAAAATAATAAAAAAAAAAAATACGCCAGCATGTTAGTCCGAGTACAGAATCAGAGTTCAAATCAATCCATTGCAAAGAGGCGTGAGACAGGGAGATGTAATATCTCCGAAACTGTTCCCCGCTGCATTGGAAGACACCTTCAAGCTTCTGGAATGGCAAGGACTCGGCATCAAATTAACGGCGAATACATCACTCACCTTCGATTTGCCGTCGATATTGTAGTCATGGCAGAATCCATGGTAGACCTCAGTATAATGCTCGAAGGCCTCCATCAGGTTTCCCAACGGGTAGGCCTTAAGATGAACATGGACAAGACAAAAAATCATGTGTCTATTGTCAATGTTTTTTTTTAATTATATAATACCTACCCCTATTAATTTTTTATGCTATTCGGGTCCGGACCCCGTAACTGCCACAATATTACTGGCCACCAGGTTTTGTCAAATACACCCTGTCTAATGATGCATGATGACCATCTTCTTCTCCTTTAAGCCTTGTCTGACATGGGTGAGTGCATCATGCAGCGCATCCTCGGAACTTTATTGCGGTGTAAACCCTATTGCCCATGTTGTGCCTACTATGTTCTCATCAAAAATACATCGGTGCCTCAAGACAAGAGTATTTGACCAATGTGTGTTACCAGTGGTGACATATTGCAGTTAAACGTGTACTCTTTTTATGGGCCTCATAAGCAAGCTCAAAGTAGCACAACGAGTTATGGAGAGGAGTATGCTCGGGGTTACTCTACGTGATCGAATCAGAAATGAGGAGATTCGTAGACGAACTAAAGTCACCGACATAGTTCAGAAGATAAGCCAGCTGAAGTGGCAGTGGGCAGGCCACATAGCACGCAGAACAGATGACCAATGGGGCCGGAAGGTTCTGAAGTGGAGACCACGGACCGGCAAGCGACGCTGACGGCCTCATAAAGGTAGCAGGACGACGGGGAGGCCTATGTTCAGCAGTGGACGTTCTACGGCTGAGATGATGATCAAATATTATTTGATTCATCTAGATGATTATATTTACTTAAAATTTGTACTGCACTGTTTACGCTACCTAGTTACAATTACATTCAGTTCTTATTCATGTAAACAAGACTTGGCTTTTGGCATTTTTTCTTGCATATCAACTTGTGATCTAGCAATTTTTTGGCTTTTCGTCGCCAAAGTTTAGCATTTTTTCCATATACAAAACGGCATCACTGATATAAACAATTTCGTTTCGTTTGTCGAATCGAACGCCATTTTCACAGACAGCCATTTTGTTTTAGATGAGTTGCTCGCCTCGCCTCGCTCGCACTTCAGTTATTACAAAGCTACGTGAAATAAAATTGTATTCATCGCAAGAAAAAAGATTGCACCATCTTATACGTGCTTTTTCAATTCAAAGTATGTACATTACTTCGTACGTGAGGTGATTGTTGTTACGGCGAGTTATTATCGGCCAAAGGAATTGCGATAGCCGTGATAACGTAAGTTCTATTGAGTGTTTTGTAGCTCCTTACCTCGCCATTTTGGGTCCACGTAACAGAAATATACTCAGTATTTCGTTGGTTACAGTGATGTACGCTAGAATATAGTGCCTGTTATGCTGAGCGCGAGAAACCCAGTCGCCGTTCAAGATGTCGAAGGAAATCGCGGAAGAGTACGCGTCGAGTTTGTCAGACCTGACCGTCAACAGCAAGCCTCTTATCAACATGCTCACAATTCTTGCGGAAGAAAACATCGACCACGCCGGGGTTATCGTTGAGACCGTGGAGAAGCACTTGGAGAAGGTGAATTTACATTTATAAAGATAAAGCAACCACGACCTGTCTGGTCACGGGTAGGAAAGTGATGACGCACGCCCTGCGTTGCGTTCTTTACGTGTCTGCGATGCCGCTGTGACTAATTTGTCCTCATTTGTAGCCCAGTCTATTGAGGCAGGTATCTCCAAGGTTCTGTATGCCAATAATTATTGTTATCAGCTGTTAGTTTATAACCTTAGGTGTTGATGGGTCTCCAAAATTTTCATAAAATTACACAATAAGTTTTTATTGTTTTGCTATTCTATTTTGAACAAACTCAATAACATAATTATACCCTGAGTGGTTATTTTGTTTAGAAATATTAAGGAGTTGCTTACAGACAAATCTCAGATCAAAGCCATAATTCAATGATTAATAATGCAATGATTGCAGCATTACTACTGGTTCTTGAAACAAGTACAACTTTCACTAGGTTGTCAACCTTATTATTTAACCATTATGTTTACTTTTTTTACAAATGTCTTGTATAATAATGTAACTTATTGCATTGAATTGGTAAGTTAATTTTTCTGGAACTAAATAGGAGATACCTGTACTTATATAGCTAACAATAAACACTATGTACCTTAAATGGTATGTAATATTTCTATTTCAGTTGTGTATCGCATAATTTTCAATAAAGAATTTTGAAACTGAATTCTTATTTATTTTGTTATGATGACAATTAAAAATGTTTTCTGCAATGAGTCTTGTTATTTTTTCCCGTACCATAATACTTTACGAGGAAAAGTAAATGTTGGACAAGCCAATGTTGGACTGGGTTTAGTCTGCTGAGGGCTTGGACTAGACATTGTTTTTCTATACAGGTCAATCCCGACATCAAGCTGCCTGTACTCTATTTAGTTGATTCTATTATCAAGAATGTTGGCGGGGCGTATACGTCGAAGTTTTCACAGAGCATTGTCAATATGTTCACAAGGACATTCAAGCAGGTAAATATTCTGTGTGAATGTTAATTAACATGTTGCTTTTGAATTAATTTAGAAAGCATTCCAATACCAATATGGTTTGTTTTCACAGGTGGATGAGAAAGTCAGGTCTCAAATGTTCAAGCTACGAGAAACTTGGCATGACGTGTTCCCAGCGACAAAGTTGTACCAACTGGATGTTAAAGTGAACTTGATTGATCCTGCGTGGCCGATACAAGCACAGCCGCAGCAGTCAAACATCCATGTAAATCCAAATTTTCTGAAAAAGGTGTTTTTTTTAGTTTGTTTTAGTTTAATGCTAGCTTAAGTTATTTATTGACAAGTAGTTGACATGTACTAGCTACTGTTATGCAGTTTCCATGCTTTTATCTGCTATTCTATCACTAACGCTGAGAACTTGTATGGTATACTTAGCATTATTAGTAAATACGAAACCTACTACAAGTGCTTATAAGTTATAACTATCAAAGTATATTTAAAGTCTTGTTACATTGGGAGTAGCAGGTCATCAACCGTTCTGGCAGTTGAGAGTTCAAATCTGAACTCAAGCATGAGCTTTAGTTGAAGGTAAAATCAGGAGTAAAGTATGGTGGCAAGCCACTTCTTAGTGTTTGCTTGGCTCAACTAACACTCAAACGATGTTAAGTGCCATGCCTGCACATGACATTTGCAATGCCTATCAAACCTTAACGGCACTACTACACCCCACATCCTGCGACATTTGTTTCTTGGTCTCATTCACTCTGTTATTTAACTTGCTGCAGTGCCCAGCACTACTGTGGATTTGTGGCAAAATATCTATCACTGTGGTGGTACCAACCAAGACAGATTCTTGCACAAGAGGCTTGATTATCTGATTTCTAATTCTCATAAAATTCGTATCCTGACAGTGTGGACAATTTTATTGTGATGGATGATGATCTCCAACTAACAGAAAGTAAAATTTCACAGACAGCCACAACGTCAGCCGTTGTTGTGCCAAAGCATGAAGAAGACGAGAAGATGCGCAGCATCCTCGCCAAGAAAGAGCAAGAACTTCTTATGCTCCAGAAGAAGAAGGTTGAGATGGAACTTGAGCAGATGAGAAAGCAGCTTGAGTTGGAAAAAACTGCTAAAAAGGTGAGATTTTGATTGTGTTTTATATAATGACACCAAGAAATCACCAATCTCACTGTCCCCAAGCTATCCTTCATGATTAGAGTCACAACTGATTAAGTCAGTCTAGTGACTGAATCAGATTCTGTCTGTCTCAAATCAGACTGATGTCTTATCCTTCAAGATTTTTAATGGCTATCATCTGGCTATGATCAGAATAAACCTCACACTATTACTAATTTATTCCTAAGACAGTATTATATCCCACATACATATTGTATACAATATTTGGTGAGATTGGGATTTTGTAATGAGATACTATAATCAATCTGTCTGATGACAACACAGTGCATTTACACATTTCGGCTTGTCACAATACAGCTGTCATGGACCAGCATGGTACTTCCCATCAGGCGAATGGCTTGCCCCTTTCATTTGATAGTAATGACAACATAATATACTTGATAGATCACATAGTCACAAATATATGTCACAGTATTCAGTACAGTAACAATGTTATAAATGCAAATACGTTTTCCTCGTGTTTGTTAAACATTTCGGAGGAAACAATAGAAATATGCTCCGGACAAGCCTTTCAGGCAGGATACAATACAAGGTTTATCTGCTGCTAAGGTTTCGTACTCTGACAATTCATCTAAAATAACTACTTATATATCCTATGGAGTTGCTTCATGCAGCCACAAGCAATTAGCTAGTTATTGTCCCGGAAAAATGAAAACACTATACTATTATATTGTCTATGTGAAGTCGTGAATACAATAGAATTGTGTCCAATGTCACTGCCTGCTCAGATTAGGCGATAAAACACATTGTGCAAAATTTCTCATGGCTATGTAAACATACTGATAATCAGTGTCACATAACACTTGTGTTTAATGATACCTACATAATGTATATATTTGTCTACTGACTGACGCCGACTTGAGAACCTCCACCCCCTTTTGGAAGTCTTTTAAAAATATATACCCGCCGACTTGAGAACCTCCACCCCTTTTGGAAGTCTTTTAAAAATATATACCCGCCGACTTGAGAACCTCCACCCCCTTTTGGAAGTCTTTTAAAAATATATACCCGCCGACTTGAGAACCTCCACCTCCTTTTGGAAGTCTTTTAAAAATTTAGGAAGCTATTGATATCCTCATTTATTCATTATCATCATCCAGCACGCATCAGGATCATTGGCAGCGACTCAAAGCTTGTATTCACTGTTCTCTGTCAATGTAATGTTCCGAGATATAACAAACTGATAGCACTACAAGTACAATTAGAAAACATTTATACCAACTTCCATTCTATTACTTTGGTAAATATTAGTTATTGGAGTGTAACTCAAAAAGTACTGGACCGAATTTGATAAAATTTACATGGGACCACACGGGAAGCACCAGCTTTCAAAAAAATTTGGAACTTGGTTCACCCAATCGAAAGTTATGAGGTAATAAACATTAAAAAAAACATACAGCCGAATTGAGTACCTCCTCCTTTTTGGAAGTCGGTAGAAAAAAGTATCTTCTTATAGTTTGGTTATATTTTTATTACATTTGACTCATTTGGCGTTCTGTCATTTCAAATAATATTGAGAAATAACTACAGTTTAAACCATAATCACAGATTAACCTTACATCTTGGTAAGTTTAAGAGAAAGAGTTTAGACTGATACATTGAATTGTCAACTTCAAACAATTGATCACTGTAGAATTAACTCTCGATAGTTGAAACTGCTAATCACCTTACAGGCTTTAGATGGTTAAAACAATGACTGATAGATATTATACTCTTTTTTGAACATCTTAAAACCAATCAATACAACCAGTTTAAGTAGAGGCTAAATCCTCTTTTTGATATTCTTATAATATATGACCAACATGACATACGGGATTTAAAGGCGCAAGATTAAAAAAATTGCTCTTGTGTGAAACATACAACTTTTCACCTACACCAGCGAGAAAAGTGTTATAGGTTACTAGCTGCTGTCCGCGGTTTCACCCGCGTGGTAAAGGATGATTATGAATCTTACATAGCTTATGTTACTCAGTGTGAATGTAGCTTTCCAATGGTGAAAGAATTTTTGAAATCGGTCCAATACTTTTTGAGCCAATTTACAAACATACTTACAAATCTTTTCTCTTTATAATATTATAGTATACATAGGCAAAATAAACAAACCGGAAAAAAATATGAATATTTTATTATTTTTGTTCTACAGTCGGGTCCATTGCCGTCGGTTGTCACGGCGCCCAGCATACCGGTAGCGTTGGCGAACTCGGTAGGCGCACCCTCCCTCGCACCACCTGCACCGCCCGCTGCTCTCCTGGTACCGCCGGAGGTCATAACCCTGTCCGCCAAGCAAAGACTTGGTCCGGTGAGTTTCTTTCCTTTCTCATACATTACTACAAACCAGGGGACCAAATCTCTTAGCTATTGAACCGCGTTATCGCAACTCAATTGTATGAAAATGGACCTTTTTGTACAGTTTTCGTAGTCTGCTCGCCTAACTTAAATAGGGTTCGATCGTGGATCCAACGGCTCGCTATCAATAGTTTTTTGGCTTAATTGGTATGCTACTATAGTAATGCGATTAAGTTCCTAGACTGACATACACCGGTAGTAGTATTGCGATTGCGTTGCAAAACATTAAATATTACAGTTTTAATAATTTAGCTTTATTTTGCTATTTAAACATTCTAAACGTCAATTTATGGAACAGACTAATATAATGCGATATAACGATGCGTAATGCGATTGCGTTGCTAGACTGACATACACCGGTAGTCTGTTCAATAAATTGACGTTTTGACGGATTTTAAATAGCAAAATAAAATTATAAAAAATGTAATATTTAATGTTTATTTTTCTAGAGAACCAGTGTATTGATGTTTCTATTGATGCTTGATTGATAGTATTCAAGCATATTTTAGTACCATCATTCGCAAGCCATAGCATAGGGGGGCGTTCAGAACCTCAGCGGATGTTTAGTTGTTTTCTAACTCGCTTTGAGGTGCGGAACGGCACGGTTGTTTTCAAACCCCAGCCCCAGCCCTACGACAGCGATGTGATTGCTATACAACTGGGGCGCGTCCAGAACCTCGGTGAGAGCGCACTCGGAGTGCAACTTTTCGCACTAACGCCGTTCCGAACCTCAGGGTAAAGCACTCGGTTGTTCTAACTCTAGCGTTCCGAAACTCGGAGCGTCGCAACTTTTTAACCATCAAAATCGATCGGTAAACGGTTGCAACCCGCATCTGACATAACTTTGACCAATCAGACTACAACAAACTTCTTCTTCTCTCTTCTCAAATAAAATTAGGTAAGAATCAAGTGGCCGTTCCGAACCTCTGAGCGAGTTAGAAAACAACTAAACAACCGCGCTCTGAGGTACGGAACGTCCCCCTGCGATTGACAGCTAGATCTAACAGACTACCAAATTCGACGTTAAAGACAGCTTAATCGCAGAAGCATCATAGAAGTGTGATGTTTGGTCAATAGCTGACAGACTTGGGCATCTGTAAAGTGGAGGCTACTGCAGTGGATTTTATAGTACACGCTTTCTCTCTGAAAGGAGTATTAGATTTCGTCTGTGTGAACAGTAAAAATCGTGTTTATTTAGCAAAATTTTTTGCGTGAGGTTTAATCTATTGACAGGTCCAACCAGTGATCCTTAGTTTTATAAAACTTAGCAAACACTATTATGAGAATGTTTGAAAGATAATAATCTGTCAAACATTGAAACAATCTAAATCGAACCCATATTGACCAAAGTCAAATATAACAAACATGCAAACTTACACTAAAACAACACTTCAATTATTAGGAAAGAATGTCTGTTCAGATATATTAATGTTTGTTACTCTTTAATACGAAAACTACTGGACTAATACGTAATTATGTATACATAATTAGGTATAATAATAATAATAATAAAACCTTTATTCAAACAATTGTACAATGTTATTTCATACATTATAATGGTGCTAGAAAACATGAGCAAATTTGTGCAAGAGTATCTGCTGCTGAACTAGGTTCATCACCCGTGTTTCAGCATACAGCGCTCTTTCCCCAGCGTTGGACTACTGCTTGCCATTTTGGTACAATACTAATCTTAAGAATTTAGAATTAATCTTATATATATATATATATATATAATATCATTATTTTTTTTATTGTTATTTATTATTTTATCTAGAGATTAATTATAATAGACTTCTATTAGCCATGTTCCGCGCAGGCGATACCGCGGGGCGTAACTAGTGTAGAAATACACAAACACTCAAACCTGAATCATATTCATTTAATACTGTCAGTCTAAAAGAAACAAAATAACAAAAATTGAAACAAACGCTAATTTTTTTCCAAATCCGCTAACGAAAAGAAGCGGCTAGAAATTGTCACCATGGTCACATGGACCATTGTCTTAAAATAGTTTTTTTTACAATAACTATGTGTAATTAACGTGAAGGACATGAGCGTCGGGACATTGTTTGTTACATTACAAATACCAATTTGTGTGACAGGTGAAAACGTTGTACAAGTGTAAGTGTAGTGTAGAATACCTATAAGTGCTTTGTCTAAATAACAGCATACTTCATAACATGCTTTTTTCTTAAAACATTTTTGAGTTTATATAATTTTTTTCTGTCGCCGGTTGAAAATAATGTACAGAATTGTGATATGTTATGTGAATAAACCAGTAGTTCTACGAACAGTAACCTCGCGAGCACAGTCTTATCAGCGGGAATTTCCTGCAGTCTGGGCTATCTGCAGGTCCTTGATCAGTTTCGCTAAATTATTTTATGTTTTGTTGGTACCAAATGTTTTTGCCGAATATTATCAAAATCGTGCAGTTGTTTAACTTTACAACTTACTAACCTATCTCGGCAACCATTTGATCAATTCTGTATGCTGATATTTGAAGTTCCTCTTTAAAGTCAGGTCAGTTTGTATGTGTGTCTATCAAAGTTGGTCAGTAAATAGCGCCGCAGAAATTTTCCCCCTTTTTAGGAAAAGTACCCCCCCCTCCCCTGTCAAAATCACCGACGACAAATGCCGTGGTCCGTTTTGCGATAATTTTGCTCACAGTGCTATCGTCTACCAAAGCTGGTCCGAGACAAATATCGCGATTTTGACAGCTCGTGGCACTGTAAGCGTGTTGTTAATTCGGACCAGAGTTGTAGCAATAACGAACCATTAGCGCGCCAAAAACAAATTCATAAAAATATCGTGTATAAATATGTAGTGTGTGGATTAAAAAGAAATAATGGAATGGATGGACCGACTTATACAACTTTTACATCAAAAAGAAGGGACACCAGTAAATACATTGTAGAAATAAACAAACACCTGTCACTTTTGATAGAACGCTCACGACGATCATGGTGTAGAGCATGGTTCATGTAATCGTCAATATGGCGGCAGTTAAGACGTCATCGATGACGTAGCGTGGGCCATCGTAATCACGCTCACGGTGAAAGGGACCGACTTTTATCGCGCTAATATCGATTATGGCCAATTGGGACCGCAGTAAAAAAAAATAATAGTAGAACATTATGTACATGCCATTTTTCGTGAAGATGGTTGAAAAATGCGACCTGTGGGCCTACCATGAATAACTACGTAAGTGTAAGGTAACGTATCGCTCTCGTGAAACAGTACAAACTGTTATTTATCTAGGGCCACTGTAACACAGATCGCTTAAAATTAGTACGCCAAGGCGTGACGCCTTGTTGCTTACTATACGAATACTTTTTCGCAAATTGTTTGTGGTACAGCCTCTGTACTGGAAGACCTACGAAAGACAGATGAAAGTCAATTTAGCTAGTTAAAGCAGAGAGCACTTCGCTCGCACGGTCAATAACACACGAATCACCACTGCAGACAGGAAAGAAGTAAACAAGTATTTGATTATTGATGTATGCTTGTTTTCGGAAAAAAAATCCCTAGTTTATCTAATTGTTATACAATTTTGACATCTTATTGTATCAAAGGTCGCACGGCCAGACCGAATAGACATTTCATTGTTATAATGACATCGACCCTTGAAGCGTTAGCTGACTTTATAAAATACAGTTACATATCTCAAAACTCTGGCATTAGTCATGTTGAATGCGGTTCGTCTGTTCCCACTAGTTTTATTGATGGTTCTATTGATAGAACTTGTTGGACTTTTTTGTCCAAGTAGTTCCATTATATATCATGTTTTTTGATGAACGTAACTAACTGGACCATTTTATCCAATTAGTTATATTGCCAGATACGTGATTAATAAGCATGTATGTTCGATTGCGAGTATTCCTAGATTCCAAATGATACTATAACATATAAATAAAATAGTTGAAAATTTCTATATGTATGTATAAGTTTGTAGTTTGTGTGTATAAGCTAAAAATTGATCGACTAGATGTGGTACAGTTATTTTTTCTGTCACCAACTGCATGCGAGTTTTCAGGACAATTTCTCCCTGTCAGCCCTCCGCCGATTTAGCTGTGAATTTTCATTGTAGGATATATAACAAATTTAACTAATAATTAGGTTGTTTTTGTTAACCAGGGTATTCATCTTATAATTCCACCCTCCGACGACGGCGTCGTCCTACACTGTTTGTGTGATGATTCACGAGTGTCACCTACGCCCAAAAATATTAAGATCATCGTATATATTATGAGATATTAAGAGATCGTACAATGAAAATTCACAGCAAAATCAAATACAAATTAATAAAAATACAAATTTAATTTATTGACATAAAATCATTCCACAATATGTTATGAATCCATAGGCTCCCGAACTAGTTTAAACTGTGTTTCAGGAGCCAGTGGCTTCTCCGACGTACATTCAAATGTATTATGTCTCCAATAAAAAAAAGAAAAGAGTATTACATTAAGGTCTGTGTTTGTAGGGTGTATGTGTGTGTGTGTGTGTGTGTGTGTGTGTGTGTGTGCATGCATGTTTGTGTGTGCAAGTCTGTGTGTATACGTGTGTATGTTTGTAGTACTGAATACAAGTTTCAATCGATGGAAGGCTGATAGGGAGAAAGATTGTTTTGTCCTGAAAACTCGTATGCAGTTGGCGACAGAGCGGTGCGAGCATGGATTATCGATAAAAGACAGCCCGCGATATATCTATCGCAGTAAGATCATACTAGAGAAAAGGTAAGATAGCTGTAAAAGTCAGTTTATCGAGTCGACAAGTTTATCATGAGATCCATGCTCGCACAGCAGGATAAATAACTGTACCACATTTTCTCGATAAATTGCTATAAAAGATCATATTTTAGTTTACTTGAAGTTTATATTTTTGTGTTTTTAATAATAATAATGAAGTTTATACTATCATTTGGAATCTAGGAATACTCGCAATCGAACATACATGCTTATTAATCACGTATCTTGCAATATAACTAATTGGATAAAATGGTCCAGTTTGTTACATTCATCAAAATATAAAAAGTAATGGAACTACTTGGACAAAAAAGTTCTATCAAAAGAACAATCAATAAAACTAGTGGGAACAGATCAATGCGGTTAGTGTGTCCCTGTACCGGCTATTTGATTTATCGTGACATCATTATCGTTTGTTCCTCGCTAGGTAAAGTTTTATTTAAATAGGCCTCTATCATCCTCCAGGTTCAATGTCGATCAAGCCGTTTTGCCTAAAGGAGGCTCTTAAGGTACACCTTAATAAATACATACGCCATCTTAACCCAAACCCAAAGTATAAGATTAAATTATACTCGTATAATTATATATTATTTATTAATTATTCAGATATTTGATGTAAACAAGTAGGCCTAACAGAGCAAAGCACATCTTGTGAAATGCTACCACTCTACCAAATTTGCGCCGTATAAAGAATTCAGTTTATTGTTTTCATGTTGTAACATGAACGATTATTATGTACGACATATTTTCTTAAAACAAATTATGATTTTGGTCATAATGCAGGGGTTTGAAATATTTTTGTTTATCCGATCGATCTACCGAACTCGAAAGTTGTAGCTGTTTGTTTTGTACAATGTCGCAATGTTATATAAATGTTATTATGGGCGTGTTTACTTAGGCTATGAATGTTTGATGAATGAAACCTAGGCGGCAACGCCTCAATGTTTTAAGAAACAATTTCTCTAGATATTTTTTTTCAAAAACTTGGTCAATCTATTTCAAAATATACCTAGTTGCGAATATGAAACGCTGCCGGTGTCCCACGAGGGCCTTTTATATTTCCAGCAAGTTACCATGTTCGTTTGTAGCTACTGTTGAATACATGCACATAATAAAAGTACAAGATAATAATGGAATGGAATGAATAATGGAGGCTATTTATATGTTTATTACCGCGCAAGCAAAGCTACAGATAAAAAATACTAATGTAATTAATAAATTCTGTTTTGGTGATGGACTTTCCATCGTACCATAGTTGGAATGGATATTCATTTACTGGCTTCACCTAAAGGATAAGATAGCTCAGTAACAAGAACATTGCCTTACAAATAGATAAAGATATATAAATACGTTATCGGTGAGTTGGTTATCCAATGTATTGACCTCATCCGGCGCGTCCCGCATTACCATTGTGAGTTGTGTGTACACCTATAAGATAAAGTCAAAGTCAAAGCCAAAATCATTTATTCAATTTAGGCATCAAAGACGCACTTATGAACGTCAACTTTTCATTATAATGTACCTACCGTAATGACTACCGCCGCGTTCCAAAATATATAGAACCCACCTAGAAGAAGCGGCAAGAAACTCGGGGCCATTCTTTTTATATAGATGTTTACAATGTTTCTACTTAGGTACTACAAATATTACATTTTATGGGTGGCAGAGAGACAGCTTGCCAGAAGTAGAGTATTCCAAGCATCTTTATCTTTTATATAATGTCGAACTTTATAGTAAGCTTTTTTTATTAAAACGTTTTTTACAGTCAACTTGAATTTGCCCTCTTTGAGCTCAGTTATGTGCTTTGGGATTTTATTGTAAAAACGCACACAATTTCCTAGGAATGACTTATTAGTCTTCGCAAGTCTAAAACTAGGTACAGCTATCCTATTTGTATTTCTGGTATTAAAAGTGTGGTGATCACTATTTAACTTATATTTATGTAAATTCTTATATTTATACAAATTCGTATAAGGAAGGCAACGTTAATATATTGATTTCTTTAAATAAATCTCTCAAAGATTCACGGGGACCCATTTCGTATATAGCTCTAATAGCACGTTTCTGAAGGATAAATATGGTCTCTATATCAGCCGCTGAACCCCATATTTATCGACTAGCTTCTAAAAATCGGCAATTAATCTATCCAGATAAATAAAATTGAAGAGTCTGTTTGTAATTCCAAATTAACAGCTTTTCACTAAATGCATATGAATTATAGTAACATAATAATATAGCATATACCTACCTACGGTACTTACATAACATGATCTAGTTTTAAAATATTTTGTCTGGCTGTTTGTTTCTTTCTCTGAAATGGCCGGACCGATTTTAACGGTCTTTCAAGTCCTTAAGTCTTGAAAGAGATACATCGGAATAATAAAACACACATAAAAAGCCAGACTGCTGTTTTTTTCTTTTTTTAATGTTATTAAGAAACGGTACAAGCACAACACGATTATCGAGTTTCAACACTGCGGCATGCGGTTACGATATCGATAGGAATATACTGTTACATTAACGAATTATGTTTGTGATATCCATTTTACAAACAACATACTAAACCAGAACATGTACGATGTAATCCCAAATCGGTTGGTTGCGAATGATAACTAGATCATCACTGATCATCAAGTGTAAAACTAGTCTAACAGGAATATAAAAAAAATCTGAATCAGAGTGCTGGTCTAGTATTAGGTAGCCAATCCATTCATTTTAATTTTACAAAGAAGGGATTGTAGATTTGGTATAGTTATAATTGATTTTGGTTCCAAAAATAAATTTAAATGATTAAAAGCTGTGTGTGTGTGTTTGCTCTGCAGCTGTAATGAACTGCAGTGCGAACATCTCACGTTAAACTGATTTTTATTAGCTATCGTACTTGTTGCTCGCGTGGATTTAGATTTTTTACCAATAATTACTGTCAAATTTTATCCTATCCTAAATTTGCCGTTGATGATGTAATGGTAAGGAATATTGTTGAGTTTATGAGTGAAATTAATATGCATACACTTTTCAAAATTAAGTTGCATAGAATTTTGTGTGCACCAATCTACTAGTGTGTCAATGTCTTCCTGTAAGGACATTACATCCTGATTGTTTTGAACCACTTATAATTTTTTTAAATCATCAGGGAACTAGAGGGTACCGAAAGTACGGAGTTTCTGAAATATTGAGGTAGATCATTGATTGAAAGGTTGAACAAAATTGGACCTAAGTGAGCTCCTTGGAGAACACCTGATGTAATCGTGAAAGATAGAGATTCATGTCATCTACTACCACAGAAAGTCCGTTGTCACAAATAAAAAGAGAACCAATCCGAAATAGAACATGTAAATCCATAGTTTATTAGCTTTTGCAAAAGTACTGCGTGGGACGCTTTATCAAAGGCTTTACTAAAGGCCGTGTACGGCACATCCATTTGTTTATGATCGTGCACAGCTTCTATTTCAGTCTCCGTGTATAGCGCTAGATTTGTACCAGTAGACCTACCAGCTACAAAATCCATGTTGCTGGTTTGACAAAACATTCTTAAAATGGGATCGAATAGTTAGATATATCAATGACTCCAACATTTTAGCGAATGTCGATAATACTGATATTGATCTATAGTTTTTAAAGTTACTTTCTTTTTTGAAAACATGCGCCACTTCTGCTGTTTTCCACTTTCCGGAAGATTGCAGAAGCAACAGACTAATTTGACATAATAGGCTTGATAGGCTTTGCTATTAGCACAAGCTTTTATAAAATATGGATGAATTTTAATCTGGACTCATGCCTTTAGAAATATCAACTGCATGGTTTGTACAGTTGTCAGTTGTTCTTGCGATAGTCATATGGCCATATCGGAAGCAGTCTTACTCTGACATTATGACGAGGTCAAACTATAATGTAAGGTTATGTAATTACTTGTGCTGACAGACTGATTCATCAATCGCATAGCCTACAGCACAGGGGCACGAACTTGAAACTTTGCTACTGTTGGGCAGAATATCCAATACTGCGGTGGGTCTTCGAAAGTCGTGATAGTCGCAGAAATGTCTTAACCCGTCCAATGTATACTTCTTTCGGTGTCTTGCCGAACTACTGTCCGAATAGTTTGACTTACTAAAAGCAATTTTATACCGATGGAGTACATATGATCTGATAAAATTAGTTGCAACAACTTGTTGTATGCGCGCATTTGCTTAGCACTTTATATGTACAGATGGTGTACGCTCGACACGCGACGGGTTAATGTAGTACAGTTCATTTTCTAGGAAAATTCAAATTTACTGCTCGTCGATTGCATAGTAATATTTAATTCCAGCCCGTCAGCAAACCTGCCGGTGCCAGCCGCATCGCTCCAGTGTCGGCCGCGCTCGCCACCGCGCGTCGCGACCCGCGCCTCGCACGGCACGGTGGACCCCCCGGAAGTCATACTCGCCCTTCCATCCGCCCTGTGGTGCCCCCAGTGGCGCCCCCAGAGGCTCCCCTCGTGGCTCCCCCGCCACCCAACATAGCTCCAAACGTGTTCGACATCAAACCCCTCGAACGCGTAACCAAACGCAAAAACGTCATAACAATAGACGTACGACCGGACGCTGGCCGCGAAGTACGACGCCGCGACCCTCGGCTAGACAAACCCCGCGACCCGCGTCGTGACAAAACTCGCGAAAAACGTCGCGAAGAGCGTCCCGCTAAGCCGGTACCCGAAGACGTCGACAAACGCAGAAAAGAACCTGAAAAAGAGGAGAAAGATAACGAAGCAAACGAGAGAAACGTCGATGACTACATGGACAAACTCCATATAGTCGATCCTAAGAGAATAAACAGACTGCCTCCTATACCCAAAAAGATTCGCGAGGAGATTCCGGAAGCGCCGCCGGCCCCGAAACGTAAAAAGGAATTGGTGCGCGACAAAAAGAAGAAAAGAGAAGACAGTAATAGTAGCAAAGACAGTTCGAGCGGGTCCTCGCCGGAGAAGAGGCTGCGAGTGAAGGAATCTAAAAAGAAACCGAAAGAGCCTGCAGTGGAGGCCGAACGACCGGATGAGCCGTCAGAAGAAACGGTCGCGTTCAAAGAGCTCAAGAATTATCATAAGGAGCGTTACATGAGACGGAACAAAGAGAAGTCCGAGAGCCCCGAGAAGCTTCCAGAAAAGGAGAACCAGACGGAGGTGCCTCCTCCACCCGAAAACGATTCATCAAGTAAGACACCTATCTATGTTAACAGAATGAGGGGTTAGGTTAGCTTGTTCGCTTAACGGTCTAGTCGTTACCTGTGATATTAGATGTTAAGCACGGAACTGCACTGTTGTGTGGAAATAAAAGATTTTATATCTGTTGGAGTATTCATGACGTGTTTTCCGCCGGTTTTCGTACCCTTACATTTAAGTTATTGGTTCGTTAACTAACACTAAAATGGCATAATCTACTTTTTTAAATTGAGCACTGTTCACATTTGATTTCTGAATCACTGCACTCTCTGGTGTTTGCTCATATCTTCAGCAAATATTTTAGGTGTTCTATTGTCGAATATCTACATATTCAAAGGCAGCTCAGAGCTAAAGTCTGAAAACGACATATGTTACAAGTGCATTGATAACTGTTGAAGAAGCCAGATTACCAAGAAGTCTGGATCAATTTGGAATAGAAACATATTTCAGCCATAACAAAATATAGGTCAGGTTCTGTTTTTGAAAAGAGTACACTGGATTCATTTTCACATTATAAAAACTGGTAGAAGTAATAACAGCCTATACGCATAACCGCTAGGCTACATTCTATTGTATCTTTAGGTGTAATATATCTATGAATGAGATCGTTTAAAAGTGAAGATATGCATCATTTAATAAAAATATGTGTTCCCATGATGGACTGCCAAAAAGTTATCAAATGTATGTGTAGAAGTTTAAACATATTAAATGCAATTTTATGTTGGTTTGGTGAGAAACAAGTGTTCGTAAGTATACGTTTCTGTAGCTTGATAATATTTGCTTTATACAGTACAATATTCTAATTTATATAGATATTCTGAATTACTAGTTAGGTACAGTTTTTGTTGCAGATCTTTGATTATACGTCGCCAGGTTAAGTCTCCAACTGTGGTATCTTTGGTAAATGAGGTATGTCGAATTTTAGAGCATCTGTAAGCATTTTTATTCTGCCTCATGCTTTAATCTTATACTCTTACTTGACTTGGATTATTCGTGCAAATATTCGCGTTGTTAAGACAAAAAAAACTAACCATGTCAACATTGAAGTTGATATAGATCCAATCAGGAGAACATTAAACAAATAAAAGTGTGTACTGTCCCCGGCTAAGCAACAGAACTGATCTGTCCTCTCACATGGATGTCAAAGCAGATATAGCTATATATGTCGTGTATATATCGACGGTGAAGTATCATAGAATAACTACAAAAACGAAAGGCGTAAAAAATCGTTTCATTTCTATTGTTTTTAACATTTGAATCAAAAAGTTACTTCTAGCCCAGTCATCAGTCGAAATAAACGAGTTAAAAAAGAATGTGTACGGGAAAGCTGGATTATGGATATTACGTGGGGTATGCCTACAAAAGCTAAACTGACCTTAAAAACGCGACCATGTTTTCTTGTTTGCATTTTCCACCATCTTGAAAAAAGCGTTTAATTCAGTTTTATTTACAATAACTCGGCTCTCCGTCGATACCACAATTGTGATGGAATGCTTTTGTGTCGAAGAAATCGAAAAAATCAAAAATGTAGTCTGTGAAATTAGTTTTTTTTTTGCAATTTTCTTTTGCTCTGGTTATAAATATCGATAAAATGTATAAAACTTGTAGAGTGTGTTCAGATCTAAAATTTATTTTGTGCATTTTTTTATTTTGAACCAAAATTGCAACCTCTAGCGGGCCGCAGTCTGCCGCAAAGAACTGCTACATCGAAACGGGCATAGACTCACCAGTCCATGCCCAATTTCGATGTAGCAGCTCGCACGGTGTGCACACATCAAAACGGATGAATGGCTGTTCAGGAAATTATTGCGATAAGGAATGAATAAATAAAGCAGACAAATTTGAATTACACATGCGAAATTTATTAATTAAAAAGTTATGTGTGGTAATTTTTAATTTTATATATTTTTCGACGGCTCTGGCTGGAGATGTTCCTCCTAGAGACACTCATCAAGTTCGTACTCGCCTACTTCGCGACCCGCTAGAGGTCGTAATTTTTGTCCAAAATAAAAAAAGAACTAAAATAAATTGTTGGTCAACAAGATTTATAAAATGTTTTTTTCGATGTCTATCAGCAAAGAGTCCATCACAATCGTCGTATCTCGACAGAGGACCGAGTTATTGTTAAAAACTGAATTAAACGCTTTTTTCACGACGGCGCAAAATTCAACCGAAATATCTTGGTTGAGTTTATCAAGTTAAGCTTTTCTAGGACTCCCGACGTAATATCCAAAATTCAGCTTTCCCGGTTCATATTCTTTTCCAAATGTATATAGTATCTGAACTATTCATTAATGTTGTAGTTATGGCTTTGCATTCAGGTAAATAGTCCAATAAATTCATGATCAATCACATCATCATCATCATCATCTCAGCCGTAGGACGTCCACTGCTGAACATATGCCTCCCCCATGATTTTCCAAAAGGACTGGTTGGAAGCGGCCTGCATCCAACGCCGTCCTGCGACCTTCATCAGGTCGTCTGTTCACCGTGTCGGTGGACGACCTACGCTGCGCTTGCCGATCCGTGGTCTCTACTCCAGAACCTTTCGGCCCCATCGGCCATCTGTTCTGCGTGCTATGTGCCCTGCCCACTGCCACTTCAACTGGCTAATCTTCTGAGCTATGTCGGTGACTTTCGTTCTTCTACGGATCTCCTCATTTCTGATTCGATCACGTAGAGAAACCCCGAGCTTAGCCCTCTCTTTAGCTCGTTGTGCGACTTTGAGCTTATCTATGAGGCCCATAGTAAGAGACCACGTTTCAGTGCCATAAGTCATCACTGGTAACACACATTGGTCGAAGACTCTTGTCTTGAGGCACTGAGGTATTTTTGACGAGAATACTTCGCGAAGTTTCCGGAACGCTGCTCAGCCGAGTTGGATTCGACGATTGACCTCTTTCTCGAAGTTGGACTTGCCTAGTTTGACTGTCTGTCCCAGGTAGATGTACTCGTCAACAACTTCGAGAACTGAGTTCCCAACTGATATTGGGGTAGGTACAACATGGGCATTAGACATAATTTTCGTCTTATCCATGTTCATCTTAAGACCTACCCGTTGGGAAACTCGATGGAGGCCTTCGAGCATTGTACTGAGGTCTTCCATGGATTCTGCCATGACTACAATATCGTCGGCAAATCGAAGGTGAGTGATGTATTCGCCGTTAATATTGATGCCAAGTCCTTGCCATTCCAGAAGCTTGAAGGCGTCTTCCAATGTAGCGCTGAACAGTTTCGGAGATATAACGTCTCCCTGTCTCGCGCCTCTTTGCAATGGAATTGCCTTCAAACTCTTGCTCCTGTACTCAGACTGACATGTAGGCGTTTTTGTACAAACACTTCAGCACTTATACCGATAGTCAATACCGCACCGCTGGAGAGACTCAAGCACTGCCCAAGTCTCGATTGAATCAAAGGCTTTCTCATAGTCCACAAACGCTAAACAAAAAGGCAAGTTATACTCTTCGGTCTTCTGTATAACTTGCCGTAGCGTGTGGATGTGGTCTATGGTACTATAGCCTTTTCGGAAACCGGCTTGTTCCGTAGGCTGGAATTCATCAAACCTGCGACTGAGGCGGTTCGTTATGACCTTCGAAAACAGCTTATAAACATGGCTCAAAAGCGAGATGGGTCTGTAATTTTTAAGTAAAGTGTTGTCACCTTTCTTGAAGAACAGCACCACCACACTTTTGTTCCATGCTTCTGGCGTTGAACCTTCGAGTAAGACGGTATTAAAGAGCTTCTGAAGGACTTTAAGTACCGGTGTTCCACCCGCTTTCAGAAGCTCAGATGTGATACCGTCGTCACCAGGCGCCTTGTTGTTCTTAAGCTGTTTCAAGGCCATTCTAATCTCGTACAGGCTGATGTCCGGGATATCTTCGGTATAATGTTCTTCTCTCTTGGGTCTTTGACCGAGCTGCTAACAGGTTTAGCGACCGAGGTGTATAGCTGTCCGTAGAAACTCTCTACCTCTCCTAATAGTTCTGCTTTGGTCGACGCTACACTGCCGTCTTCTCTCTTCAGCTTCGTCAACTGGCTTTGCCCAATAGACATGTCTCTTGCAAACACTTTGGAGCGTTTTTTTCCGCTCTATCGTCTCTTTAATACGGTTTGTATTAAAGATCCGGATGTCGTGTCGCAAGGACTTCCATATTCGTCTATTGAGCAGCCTATATGCTTCAGCATCATCTGAAGACTGCAGTTTCAGTGAGCGTCGTTCAGCCATGAGGTTGAGGGTATCGTTGGAGAGTTTCTGTGGCCTATCTGTACGGTGGGGTTTAAAGTATTTGGAACCCACTGTATGGACAGTTTGTACTAACCTGTTATTGATCTCGTCCACTGAAGCGATGTTCTCAAGGCAATCGAAGCGATTGGATAGCTCAAGTTAAAAGCTCTCGGGGTTTGAATACGGGCACGAGTGGGTCGGAGCGTAGACTTCATCAGACGAGACCTCTCCAGTTTGACATTAATATTCACCGTGCCTCTTACCATTCGGTGAGAGTCCCTCTTTCTCCAGGAAGTCGGCCAACCTCTGTCCTCTGTCGGCAATCCTCGCTTCTCTTACCCAACTTCGCGTTGAAGTCCCCCATAACAACTAGAAAGTGCGTTTCAGAGGTATGTATAGCCCGACTAATGTCCTCATACATATCCTCCACCTCATCATCCGGGTGCGAGTTCGTCGGTGCGTATACCTGAATGACCTTCAGCGAATATCGTTTGGATACTCTGAGTATTAGGTATACGACCCTATTGGAAACGCTATCGATCGTAACTATGTTGTTAGTAAGGGACTTGTGGACGAGAAAACCGACACCACCTTGGGACTGTTGGTCGCCCTCCCGGTAGTAGAGTAGGTTACCTGATTTTAGGGTTATCGTGTCCTCACGGGCTCTACGGACTTCAGATAACTCCACAATGTCCCAGTGTAACTTACTCATTTCTTCTTCCAGCTCATATATCTTCTCGTCTGTCCTTATCGTGCGTATTAGCACCCCCTGCCCCACCGGGACCGTGGCCGCTACTGTAGCCAGGAATAGCGGGGCTGCCGGGGACTGGGGGCCTGGTTCCTATTGTGTCCCTCATTGAGGGGATTTTGCCAATACTCGCCACGCTTGGCAGGCGAGTTAGCGAGCGTAGTTTTGGGGTTTTAATACTGGGAAGGTGCTGCTCCCACCTTCCGATTGTTATCCCTTAGCAGATTTCTACGCACCCACGGGTAGAGTTGGGGGGTACTATTCTAAGCCGGTACCCCACGGCGTATGAACAATCTAGGTCATACGGATATCGGATAGTGCTTCTCTTCTATATTTTAAATATCTATCATAATATTTGTCCAGTATCAACAAAAGTTATTTTTTTGCATCGATTGAATAAATACAGAAAAATAGGGGTTAACGAAATACATATTACTTATAACCAAAATTTCTACAGCCGCTTAGCTACACTGCTCATTCCGGTAGTTTTTCTTCTTTGAAATGGTACTCTTACAACCGTATCCAGCACTTTTGAACTCGCGTTGAACTCTTGCGTCGATAAACGACGCAAGTATTGCATGATCAGTGTGTAGAGAATCCACTTGACAAGTACCTCACTCTCTCATCTATTACTCATCACTCCACCTTTCCAATCTTGGTAACTAGTTACAACGAAGGTACATTAATAGCAACGATGACGATACCCATCCCCATCCAACACTCGTTTTGACCTTTATACTTGTAAAACACTGGAATGGTCACAGAAGAGCTTAGGGTGTCCTAAATCATAGCCCAAAACCTTTTTAGTTTTGCATCACATCACATGGAAAAATCCAGATACGTACATATTAGGTGCAATTGCCATAATATGCGCAGTGCTCACTGTGACGAGTTTTCCGTTAAAAATTACATCCATCTATGAGCACGTGAGCACGAGCTTTAATTCTCAATGAATCAAGCTATGTTATGCATAGAACCATTAAAACGAAAGTGTTCCTGTTTACTCTGGCACTCATAGCCTTATATTAGTAAGGCCTTATTTGCGCTACAAAAGCAATTACTACGAGTATATTGCCGTTCAAAGATTGACACTACTGCCTTATGCGTTTCAGTGGTACTTACCTAGACAACCCCTTCTCAGCACCGTTAGGAGCTATAAACGCGCCAGTGAGTTTATGTCTGTTGTGTGTTATATTCGACTAAAATATTGAAACGATTTCGAATACACTTGGTACAGCTGGTCTGGAATCTTGAAGGACAAATATTTGAACACGCAATTTCCGGAAGGCAGGATTCCGTTGCTGTTTTTAATTTTCTTAGCGCAGATGCGGCACCCGGGTTGCGATACTTAGTCAAGTTTTAAGAGGTTTTATTAAACGCTTTCCATAGTTTGTCATAAATCTGTTTTAGAACTAAGATTCTCTATGTACTGATAGTTGTTGCGAGCAAACCGGGTTCAAAGTTCAAATCCTTGGCGTGCTTAATTTTACCCGCTACTAAACGGTGTCATCTGTATGTGTGTCTCTCTGAATGCTATCATAACTTTATTTTATTTTTTTTTTTTAACGGCGCCAATCATCAAACACAAAAGCCGACTCGGGGGCTC